>JBBGZY010000320.1:2349166-3595833 GCA_037952925.1 Lithobates clamitans
GCGCTTTGCAGGGTGGTTTTAACCCTTTCATGGCTGGTTTTAACCCTTTCTCAGCCACTAGCAGGGGGTAAAAGTGCCCCGCTAGCGGCTGAATAGCACGGCAAATTTGACCGTAAAGCGCCGCATAAAATAGCGGTGCTTTACAGCCAATGCACCCACTGTCCCAGTGTGAAAGGGGTCTTAAAGAGAACTGAAGTTTCTCAGAGTGTAATAGTACCTCGAGGATTCAGTCAACAGCCAACTGTAGAGAAAATAGTAACAATGTGAGGTTTAGGTAAGCATTTAGGAAAGCATTTAAATGGGGGACATGTGGACAGCACAGAGTCACCAAAGAGTCACTGTGAAAAGGCCCCCCAACCTCTTCAGCTGCTGCCAAGAAGTTGCTGCAGATGTACTGTTTATGCAAAAAGTTTGTTTGCCCTTAGATATGCGTGAGGTAAGACAAAAGCATAACCCTCCATTTCTCCTTGACTCTTTAACCTTATATTTGGCCTTGGCACCAGCAGAAAATGAATAGATTCTCATATGATGCTTTCCACAATCAGTATAAAAGTGATAGCAGCATTTACTGTATTTCAAACTAAATTAGGTAAGATGAGAAATATTTATAATAGACCATATGAGCATAAGCAAGTGATTAGTATTACTATAGTCAACAAGGAATGATCATCCTAACCCCACATAATGGTATTGTTGCTCACTCAGTCAATAGCTGTTCTCCATAGCTGTCCACTATACTAAAACCTGAATTTACTGGCTTGATTGGGTTAAAGCTATCATGGTTGTTACAGGTAAGCAGAAATGGTCTAGCCCCATGATGGCGAACCTTGGCACCCCAGATGTTTTGGAACTACATTTCCCATGATGCTCATGCACTCTGCAGAGTAGTTTGAGCATCATGGGAAATGTACTTCCAAAACATCTGGGGTGCCAAGGTTTGCCATCACTGGTCTAACCTTTGGTGCCAATGGTCAGCATGATGGCTTCAGTAGGAGAAGCAGTATTTACCAGCATTGTTTACTGCATTTATTTTGCCCTACAATTTGATAAATGCAGCAGGTCTTATTTTGCTGCATCCAAACATATGTTTTAATATGTCAAAATTAAAAGGCATAGCAAAAGCAAATTAGACTGATTAAACACAGAACATAATACACAATATATATTAAAGTATCCTTATGATAATACTACAGAATTATGCTCAAGAAAATGCACAGTTCACAAATGTAATAGTATGTTTATATAGAGTACATAGTTGTTATAATTAATGTGTTGCAATGACCTTTAACAAAAGTACTCCAAGATTTGTTAACTGACTTAAAAAGATGTTTTTTCATTAAAAATTTGTGTCAAAGTAACAAAGTGTTTTGTTTATAAACATATTTAGCCATCAGTGAAAACATTATTTTGTTTATTACACTTTCTGCGTTCCAGTATCCTGTAAAACAGTAAAGTTATTAATTGTAGTGAATTACTGCAGAGGTGTTGTAGAACTGTATTAATGTAAATTTTCTCTACTGTTATTTGCTATGTACATGTGCTAAAGAAGAAAAGGTAAAAATATTATTATTATTTCAAGTTTTTTTTGCTTCTTTGTGAAAAAGAAAATCAGTAGTAAGATTCATTTTTCCCAGTAATCCTTCAGGTTGACAACAGCAGAAATGGATTTCTCCCTACTAGAGGGAAAAAAAAATTCACAAATTCAAACCTTTTTCAGAACATTGCAGGGGAAGGCCTGGTGCTAACCATATAGAAGATCAATGCAGTGATTACTGGTAAAAGTGTAAAGCTTATTGAAGGCACAAACTTTATTTGCCCAAGATAAAGCCAGACTCTGGTGTAATGTATAGTTAACATCCATGTGACATTCTCAATTTGTGACATCAGTTGGAGTCACTGAAGGAAGCCTGGATACAGTAGAATTTATTTATTTACCTGAACAAACCAAGAAAGTTACCAATAAGCAGACCATTTTCAAGAAGAGAATTATTATGGAATGGCATTCAAGGGGTTCAAAACATTGATCCATAGAGAAAACAGAACCCATGGAGGAACCTAATCAATTAGCAATCAAGAAGAATTAAACAATAGGTTGAGTTCCAAAAAAACTGTAATGCCATGTACACACGATCGGAATCTCCGTCAGAAAAAACTTGGATGGTTTTTCCAACAGAATTCCGCTCAAGCTTGCCTTGCATACACACGGTCACACAAAAGTTCTCTGAACTTTCGACCGTCAAGAACGCGGTGATGTACAACACTACGACAAGCCAAGAAAATGAAGTTCAATGCTTCCGAGCATGTGTCAAATTGTTTCCGAGCATGCGTGATTTTTGCGCGTCCGAATTGCATACAGATGAATGCATTTTCGGATAGACAACTTTTCCCGACCGAAAAATAGAGAACATGCTCTCAGACTTTTGCTGGCTGGAATTCCGCCAGCAAAAGACCGATGGAGCATACACACGGTCGCATTTTACGACAAAAAGCTCTCATCAGAGTTTTGCTGGTGGCATTTCCAATCATGTGTACGCGGCATAAGGATTGAAACTTGAACATTAAGGGTGCTGATGTTGTCCATTGTCAATCTAATCTTGGGAGGATTTGAAGGTAGACACTCTGGAATTTATAAAGAGTGTCGCAGTTATGCTTTAGAAATCCTTCTTGTGGAAGTGTGACAAATTAAACTTGCAACAAATTCATGCATGTGTCAGTAAGGTGTGTATGAATTTGCCACAACTCTGACAGAACTGTTGTAAGCATCTCTCCTCTGAATTAGCAGAGTTTTATAGGCAGAAAAGCTATTTGGAGAAGGTTGAAGAGTAATGGAAATGTAACAAATATCAGTTCCAGCGGAACTTAAAGACATGTTTTTGCTCAGAATTGACCTAAAGATGCAACACAATAATTACAACAATTTGCACCAACATGGAAAAGGGCTTACTTACCTCCAAATTCCTGATCACTGATATGGTGGTGTTTCTTTATTAACCGCTTCAGGACCAGCCGTCATCATTATACTGCGGCAGGTTGGCTCTCCTGGACGAATCGCCGTAGGTGTACGTTGGCCACATTAAGACTGATAGGGGGCGCGATCGCCCATGGCGTGACGCCTCAGCCGCTGCACATGGCCGGCAGCCGCGATGTCCGCCCACCACCCGCGATCGCTCCACAGAGAGCCAGAAAGGAGATCTGTCAATGTAAACAGACAGATCCCCATTCTGACAAGGGAGGAGAGATAGATCTGCTGTTCCTAGTGATTAGGAACAGCGATCTCTCTCCTCCTCCAGTCAGTCCCACCCACCCACAGTTAGAAACACTCCCTAGGGAACAAGGGAACACATTTAACCCCTTGATCCCCCCTAGTGTTAACCCCTTCCCTGCCACTGACATTTACACAGTAATCAGTGAATTTTTATAGCACTGATTGCCAAATGGTCTAAAAAATGTGTCAAATGTGTCTGATCTGTCCGCAATGTCGCAGTCCCACTAAAAATCATAGATCGCCGTTATTACTAGCAAAAACAAATAAATAATAAAAATGCCATAATTCTATCCCCTATTTTGTAGATGCTATAACAATTATATAGCTAACTATAGCTATTTTTTTACCAAAAATATGTAGAAGAAGAATACATATTGGCCTAAAATTTTTCGGGGGGATAGTTATTATAGCAAAAAGTAAAACACATTGTTTTTTTTTTTCAAAATCATCGCTCTTTTTTTGTTTATAGCGCAAAAAAATAAAAACTGCAGAGGTGATCAAATACCACCAAAAGAAAGCTCTATTTGTGGGGGAAAAAAAGGACATCAATTTTGTTTGGGTACAACATCGCACGACCACAATTGTCAGTTAAAGCAACGCAGTGCCGTATCGCAAAAAATGGTCTGGTCGTTAAGAGGGCAAATCCTTCTGGTCCTTAAGTGGTTAATTTGTTATAATAATAGCTCCATACACTAAAAATATCACAAATAAGAAATACTTAAATGTGTTGCAAATGACGATACTAAGAAGGAAAATTAAAACACACACAGCACTCCCTAGAAGTTACAGGTTAGCTTAACCATGAAATATTACTTACAGAATTAGTATGAACACTCACTCAAAGCTTTTTCCAGCCAGTCACCGTTAGAAAGAAACTTACTCCAAATCTAGCTGGCTGAAAACACACAGGAAGATGCAAATGTCCCATACAGTCCAGCGTACTGTGATGATTATGTGGCGTTAAAGTAACTTCCCCACACTTCTGAGATCCCCCAAGCTATCCTTTAAACTTGAATCCTTGTCTGACAAAGGGATCTGTCTGTAAGCCCCCTTTAACAATAAGGAGGCACCCATGTGGTACATACTGTAGAAGCCCCACTTGATCACAAAAAAATATAAACAGTAAAAAAAAACCATAAACACTGTTTATGACAAGTCATTTGATAAAGAAGTAAACGCCAAAAAGTCCACAATGCACATCTACCTTTAATCACATTGTCCAGCGATGTAGATCCATGTCAATTACAATTCCCAATAACCAGCTGACACCACAAGAGAAAAAAAAAGCTTGCTGCTAGGATGTGTCCAGTTCATTGGCTTGCCTCCCACCGAATGACAGGTCAATAGAATGACAGTTGTTATATGCAAGGGGGTGGAGTCTCGAGGGTGATATCAATGATCATATATGAACATGACCATATTTGGTTGATGAAGTCATTGGTCCCATAAATAGACCAAAATATTATTACAGCTCCCCTTTTTGATCATAAAACTGGCATGTTTGATGTTGAACAATTCCTTTTATGTGCCCCACTGGACATCTAGTTTGTGATAATATGGGATGCAGTTGCATTGACTGCTGTGTGGAACCCTGCTGGGCAGGCCTACAAATTAAACATTTGGAGACTCCCTAAAACTGTACTGCTAAAAGACTTTTGCAGATTGTCGATCAACTTCTTTCTTTGGCTGGATTATGAATGATGTTAAATCTGTTTCATTTGCTGTATCATGACACCATAGAACATAGAATTATCTATTCAGAATCAAGACTGTCAGTTTCTGGAAATATAATTGGCAATTACAAAAATCTGCTGAGGAAGATCTAGCCTTTTTGATCACACCAAAGAATTTCCTCCAGCATGAATTACAACAACAAAGCTCTCCCTAGCTCTCAGGAGCAATGAGTATGACCTTTTTGTTTTGCCAAATCTATCTGAATCATTTGAGGGGAGGATTGAAGGGATATTATAGGTTAAGTAAAAAATTGTATGTACTAATGCATTCGCTGTATTCTCTTTTGATGGTCTTTAATGTTCTAGGGCAGTGGTTCTCAACCTGGGGGTCGGGACCCACTCTGGGGTCGATTGACGATTTGCCAGGGGTCACCGAATCCTGGGCTGTTCCTGAAGCCTGCACCACTCTCCCAGCCTTTTCGCGGCCAACCAGAAGGGCTGATCCTGGAGCCTGTGGCCGCCCAGCTGTGCTGTTCCTGGAGCCCGTGGCCACCCACTTAGCCTCTTTGCAGCCGCCCATTCAGTTCACGGCTGGGGGGCAGAGACTAGAGGTCAGCTGACTGGTGAGGAATGTGAAGTGGGAGGGGCTGGAGGAGACCCCAGCTTCTGATTTCGGCATAGGTGTCACTGCTACGAGACACCACAAAGTCGGAGACACAATAAAGCCAGAAACACAGTGAGTAACACTACCTGTGATTATAATTGCCATTAAAAGTCCCCACTACAGTTCTCAGATCAGCAGATGACCTTGATCAAGAGCACCTAAGTTGGCTGATCAGAACTCCCCCCAGCACTGGAAGGAATAGGAAAAGAGAGGGAGGAACAAAGAAAAAGGGAGAGAAAGAATAAGAGAAAGAACAAGAGACAAGGCTAGAGAGAGGGATGGGTTTGTATTCAGTGCAAATAAATTCACTTTACTCCACTGTGGGAAAATCTGTCAGAAAAGTTTTGAATGTAGAGGCCTCTCCACCTTACTCAGTTGGTTTCTACTTAACAAATCTGCTGGAGGGTTGGACTATTTAAAGACTATGGTGTCCGTTTATGAAGCAGTGAAAAAGTTTCACTGCTCCGTTCTTCGGCATTCACAGAGGAGTTCTCCTCTGGATGTCAGTTTATGAAGCTCTGTAGATCACTTCTCCTTTGGAGGAGTGAAGCGATCTACAAATGCTTCGAACAGTGGAGAGCGGCCCCTGATACTGGAATCTCGTGAGACTTTACGAGATTTTAGTACCAGAAATTCACCGAAGCACAGTGGTGTCCGTTTATTAAGCAGTGATAAACTATCACTGCTCAGTACACGGACAGAGGACATGGTTAATGCTAATAAAATACAGAGTCCCCCTACATTATATATATATATATATATATATATATATATATATATATATATATATATATATATATATATATATATACAGTATCTCACAAAAGTGAGTACACCCCTCACATTTTTGAAAATATTTTATTATATCTTCCCATGTGACAACGCTGAAGAAATGAGACTTTGCTGCAATATACAGCTTGAATAACAGTGTAAATTTGCTGTCCCCTCAAAATAACTCAACACACAGCCATTAATGTCTAAACCACTGTAAACAAAAGTCTGTACACCCCTAAGTTAAAATGTCCAAATTGGGCCTAATTAGCCATTTTCCCTCCCCCGGTGTCATGTGACTCGTTTAGTGTTACAAGGTCTCAGGTGTGAATGGGGTGCAGGTGTGTTAAATTTGGTGTTATCGCTCTCACTCTCTCATACTGGTCACTGGAAGTTCAACATGGCAAAGAACTCTCTGAGGATCTGAAAAAAAGGATTGTTGCTCTACATAAAGATGGCCTAGGCCAGTGGTTCTCAACTCCTGTCCTCAGGACCCACTAACAGGCCAGGTTTGCAAGATAACCGAAATACATCACAGGTGATAACATTTTCTGCTCAGTGAATGCAGTATTCTAGTCTGCATCTCCCCAAGGTAATACATAAAATCTGGCCTGTTAGTGGGCCCGGAGGACAGAAGTTGAGAACCACTGGCCTAGGCTATTAGAAGATTGCCAAGACCCTGAAACTGAGCTGCAGCACAGTGGCCAAGACCATACAGCGGTTTAACAGGACAGGTTCCACTCAGAACAGGCCTTGCCATGGTTGACCAAAGAAGTTGAGTGCATGTGCTCAGCCTCATATCCAGGGATTGTCTTTGGGAAATAGATGAATGAGTGCTGCCAGCATTGATGCAGATGTTGAAGGGGTGGGGCGTCAGCCTGTCAGTGCTCAGACCATACGCCGCACACACAAATAGGTCTGCATGGCTATCATCCCAGAAGGAAGCCTCTTCTAAAGATGATGCACAAGAAAGCCCGCAAACAGTTTGCTGAAGACAAGCAGACTAAGGACATGGATTACTGGAACCATGTCCTGTGGTCTTATGAGACCAAGATAAACTTATTTGGTTCAGATGGTGTTAAGCGTGTGTGGCAGCAACCAGGTGAGGAGTACAAAGACAAGTGTGTCTTGCCTACAGTCAAGCATGGTGGTGGGAGTGTCATGGTCTGGGGCTGCATGAGTGCTGCCGGCACTGGGGGGCTACAGTTCATTGAGGGAACCATGAATGCCAACATGTACTATGACATACTGAAGCAGAGCATGATCCCCTCTTTTTGGGAAAGATGCAACAAGTTTTTCACACCTGGATTTGGGGATCCTCTGCCATTCCTCCTTGCAGATCCTCTCCAGTTCTGTCAGGTTGGATGGTAAACATTGGTGGGCAGCCATTTTTAAGTCTCTCCAGAGATGCTCAATTGGGTTTAAGTCAGAGCTCTGGCTGGGCCATGCAAGAACAGTCACGGAGTTGTTGTGAAGCCACTCCTTCGTTATTTTAGCTGTGTGCTTAGGGTCATTGTCTTGTTGGAAGGTAAATCTTCGGCCCAGTCTGAGGTCCTGAGCCCTCAGGAGAAGGTTTTCGTCCAGGATATCCCTGTACTTGGCTGCATTCATCTTTCCCTCGATTGCAACCAGTCATCCTGTTCCTGCAGCTGAAAAACACCCCCACAGCATGAGGCTGCCACCACCATGCTTCACTGTTGGGACTGTATTGGACACGTGATGAGCAGTGCCTGGTTTTCTCCACACATTCCGCTTAGAATTAGGGCCAAAAAGTTCTATCGTGGTCTCATCAGACCAGAGAATCTTATTTCTCACCATCTTGGAGTCCTTCAGGTGTTTTTTAGCAAACTCCATGCGAACTTTCATGTGTCTTGTACTGAGGAGAGGCTTTCGTCGGGCCACTCTGCCATAAGGCCCCGACTGGTGGAGGGCTGCAGTGATGGTTGACTTTCTACAACTTTCTCCCATCTCCCGACTGCATCTTTGGAGCTCAGCCACAGTGATCTTTGGGTTCTTCTTTACCTCTCTCACCAAGGCTCTTCTCCCCTGATAGCTCAGTTTGGCTGGACGGCCAGCTCTAGGAAGGGTTCTGGTCGTCCCAAACGTCTTCCATTTAAGGATTATGGAGGCCACTGTGCTCTTAGGAACCTTAAGTGCAGCAGAATTTTTGTTGTAACCTTGGCCAGATCTGTGCCTTGCCAAAATTCTGTCTCTGAGCTCTTCAGGCAGTTCCTTTGACCTCATGATTCTCATTTGCTCTGACATGCACTGTGAGCTGTGAGGTCTTATATAGACAGGTGTGTGGCTTTCCTAATCAAGTCCAATCAGTATAATCAAACACAGCTGGACTCAAATGAAGGCGTAGAACCATCTCAAGGATGATCAGAAGAAATGGACAGCACCTGAGTTAAATATATGAGTGTCACAGCAAAGGGTCTGAATACTTAGGACCATGTGATATTTCAGTTTTTCTTTTTTAATAAATCTGCAAAAATGTCAACAATTATGTGTTTTTATGTCAATATGGGGTGCTGTGTGTACATTAATAAGGAAAAAAATGAACTTAAATGATTTTAGCAAATGGCTGCAATATAACAAAGAGTGAAAAATGAAAGGGGGTCTAAATACTTTCCCACTGTACATATATATACACACACATCATAAATACAGTGTATAACAGTGTAAATTTGCTGTCCCCTCAAAATAACTCAACACACAGCCATTAATGTCTAAACCACTGGCAACAAAAATAAATACACCCCTACGTGAAAATGTCCAAATTGGGCCCAATTAGCCATTTTCCCTCCCCGGTGTCATGTGACTCGTTAGTGTTACAATGTCTCAGGTATAAATGGGGAGCATAAATTTGGTGTTATTGCTTTCACTCTCTCATACTGGTCACTGGAAGTTCAACATGGCACCTCATGGCAAAGAACTTTCTGAGGATCTGAAAAAAGAATTCTTGCTCTACATAAAGATGGCCTAGGCTATAAGAAGATTGCCAAGACCCTGAAACTGAGCTGCAGCATGGTGGACAAGACCATACAGCAGTTTAACAGGACAGGTTTCACTCAGAACAGGCCTCGCCATGGTTGACCAAAGAAGTTGAGTGCACGTGCTCAGTGTCATATCCAATGGGGAGCTACAGTTCATTGAGGGAATCATGATTGCCAACATGTACTGTGACATACTGAAGCAGAGCATGATCCCCTCCCTTCAGAGACTGGGCTACAGGGCAATATTTTAACATGATAATGACCCCAAACACACCTCCAAGATGACCACTGCCTTGCTAAAGAAGCTGAGGGTAAAATTGGGGAAAAAACTAGATCCAGAAGACTGGCAGGCCATGACTGCTGCTCTATCCAAATGCTGCAAGAATGTGTTACATCTAGAAAACGCTTTCAAAATACTCTATCGATGGTATTATACTCCAGCTAGACTTGCAAGCTTTATTCCATCCTATTCCCCCTTATGCTTTCGTGGGTGTACCCAGGAGGGAACAATGGCACATATCTGGTGGAAATGCCCCAAGGTTTGCAGACTGTGGGTCAGAATTTATGCTCTTCTCCGTAACCTCTTCAATACAAACATAAGAAGGGATCCCTATGAAGCTCTCTTGGGGAAACCAATCATAGAACTACTGAGACCGGAACGCCAACTGGCGTCGCATATTTTTACTGCAACTAAATTGACCATAGCAAAGGCTTGGAAAACCCCAGTTCTCAGCTTTAAAGCAGTTAAGAATCGTGTAAATGATATTATGATTAACGAAAAATTGACAGCTGTCCTATCAGACACACATGATAAATTCCTTCGGACATGGCAGCCTTGGGTGTCTCATGTCCACCCTTCTAGATTTGATCCTGTGCTACTCTCGCTCTGAGATGCCTCCGTCCTCCAGCCCCGGGGACCCCCCTCCCCCCTCTCTCTCCACCCTCTTTTTCTTCTCTCTCCTCTGCTACACTATTTTCTTTCCTCTCTCCTTGGCCTTTCCTCTTTTGAATCTCCCTTCTTATATTCTTTCTCGCGATTTCTCTGATTTACAGACCAACCTCTGTCAGGTTGGACAACTGATGAGCAACCGTTCTAAAGACATGAAAAATTGTTACTCAGCGCCATATGGTCTTTTTCATTAAGACACTAAACATCCATAGTCTATCCAATCTGTAATAGGTATTTTTCTAATCTTAAGCACCCCTTGCAATGACTCAACAGGTTGATATATTCATAAAATCCGCAGACCTCATGCAAACTCTCCTGAACCTCAAGACCGTGTAAGATTTGTCTAATATTGTTATGCCTGTTATATATCCGCAATTTTATTGCAGATGTGTTTACATGGTGTGCTCACCATTGTTTTTTGTATTTTTCTTGACGATTTTTATGTTTAATAAAAACCTTTGTACAAGAAAGAAGCTGAGGGTAAAGGTGATGGACTGGCCAAGCATGTCTTCAGACCTAAACCCTATTGAGCATCTGTGGGGCATCCTCAAATGGAAGGTGGAGGAGCGCAAGGTCTCTAACATCCATCAGCTCCATGATGTCGTCATGGAGGAGTGAAAGAGGACTCCAGTGGCAACCTGTGAAGCTCTGGGGAACTCCATGCCCAAGAGGGTTAAGGCAGTGCTGAAAAACAATGGTGGCCACACAAAATATTGACAGTTGGTTCCCAATTTGGACATTTTCACTTAGGGGTGTACTCACTTTTGCTGTCAGCTGTTTAGATATTAATGGCTGTGTGTTGAGTTATTTTGAGGGGAAAATTTGCACTGTTATACAAGCTGTACACTGACTACTTTACATTGTAGCAAAGTATCATTTCTTCAGTGTTGTCACATGAAAAGATATAATAAAATATTTACAAAAAAGGGAGAGGTGTACTCACTTTTGTGAGATACTGTATATGTATACACATAAATATGACAGGGGGGCATGGTTACTTTCTTGGGGGGTCTGATCGAGGTAGAAGTTAATCATCTTCCCCCTCAGATCCCCCCGTGATTCTCTCTTCTCTCCCTGATTCTCCACCTCTGAGCTGGTGAATTGGGGAGTGTGAATTCTAACACAGATCGCCAGCGAAGTGCTGAGATCGCAGCTTCATAAACTGGCCATTTCTGTGTCAGTCAATAACAGCTTACTGTGCGGAGATCATCGGCGGGAGAACATGTTCAAACATGTTCTCCACCAATTATCTCTGTTTCATAAACTGTCCTCGGGATCACCGCTTTTCATAGTTTCATAAAAGAAAACCTATGTTCATCTCTCTACCTGACTCACTTGATTTCTACTTAACAAATTTGCTGGAGGGTTGGACTGTTAAAATGCTAAGTTTGCCTTTTACAAAATGTAAAAAAAAAATGTATATTTTTTGCAGGATAAAAAAAAAGTGCATGTATTATTTCTTTTTAAGGAGCCTGCATGATCAATAGATTGTGGGTGCAATATTAAGCTCCTGCACACTCTTTCTCCAGCTTTTTGCCCGTACCTCTGTATGAGCTGTCAGCTTTTAAATTTGATGGAGTGTGAATAGACTACGAGTGTGCTAATTAGCACACTCACAACCCATTCAAACAACAAGCCCATCTTCTGCACTGGCAGTTTTCTTTTTTTGAACAATATTTTTATTAAGGTGTTTCCAAAAATGATACAGAAATGTCATACTTTAAACAGTTGTACATGTTAATATTTGGTGCCCATCTAGGCAGTCCGAATTATCAGTGAGGTAAGCAATGGAAACGTGCAGTGGGAAACAATAAGGAGTGAGGGAAAAGGAAGAAGGTACGGTCAGCAATAAAGGACTAAATGTGTTGCACATAATATGTGAAGCATCTGTATTTTGTTATGTAATGGTTGGTATCACATCCAACCTGCCACCCCCGATGGGAGCAAACTTTGATAGGGAGGATCTCGGCTACCTTCCTTGAATAAGCCTTTCCAAAATAATAGTGGTAGAGTTGTGCCAATATGTTGAGAATAATGCACAGTGTACGCTCAGGGTAGGATCAGGAAAACAAGAATAACGCAAATTTTTAGAACATATTGAAGAACAGTTTACTGTAGCTTTCCAAAGAATGTAGAGCTCTGAGATTAGGTCACTGCTAGGCTTCCAGGAATTGTATGAGTATTGTAGAATAACCGGCAGGTGTGTCATGACTGTCAGTATCAGAGTGGGTCAATCAGATTTCTTGGAACTCGGGAATGTTGCTGCTCCTGGCCATTGTAATGTGTGTTTGCCACGAGGAATGAGCCTTGTGATAATCTCCTCTGTATTTAACATCTCGAGGATGTCCACAATGGTAGGGGCTCATGTTGATTTCCATAGGTGTAGCATGCTAAATTTTGCTATCAATAGGATGTGAGTTGTAACCAGTCTGTGGGTTGAGGGAATGTCTTCTATTGTCAGATTCAGGAGTGCTAGTGCGGGGGATAGGGTTATATGACATTTTAATACATCTTCCAAGATCTGAAAAATGCAGAACCAATAGGGCTGTAGGGTAGGGCATGTCTATAGGATATGGACTAAGTCCCCCCTAGTTTTCTGACATCTCCAGCAGGAGTCAGAAGTCTGGGGGCCGAAGGTGTGGCAGGTGTGAGGTACCATCTTTCGGATATTTTTTGGGATAATTCACATAAGGCTAAACAATGCTTAAACTGGTAAATTGGATTGACGGCTTTCTGCCATTGCCATTCTGTGCACTGGCAGTTATCTCATTCACAGATTCCTGCTAGTGGAGATCTGCAGAGCCACACCATTTACAAAATATGTGGGGAGAGGATCTCCTTCCACCTTCACGGGGATGGGGGAATCAGGGATGTGGGGGAGGTTGCTGAATATGTTACATGTTACACTTTACACACGTGTATAGCATGTAATATGTTTAGAAAGGTGTTACTAAACCCACATCATAAAAAACTATCAATAAATGTTAAATTACATACTGTTCATACTCACTCAGTCCCTATGAGATTATTTTTCTGTATTCTGCAAAAAACCTGGTGGATCCTGCTGCACTCTATTTCCTCCTTCTGTTCTTCTCCCCAATTCAGCAAGGGATTCTGCAGCTGTGGTGGCAGCTCTGCACATGTTCAGTTTTTAGGCAGTTTCTATGCTAAGCATTTCCTCACATCTTAGCAGCCCATGTGACTATAAAATCACACATGTGGGCATATACACAGTGGTAAATGACAGTCCCCTCCTTCCCCCCTCCTCCATGCCCACTAACCATCTAAACATAATGGGGGCAGGATATTACATGTACAGTAGGTGACCGCGATATTGTGTCAATCTCGCCGCACTTCTCGGCGAGATTTGACACCTACGAGCCCCGTCGCAGGAGCCAGCGCCGAGATGGCTCACTCATCGGGAAAGGAAAACTTTGTCTTCCTCCCGCGATGAGTGACAGGCAGCGCTGACAGCTGTCTGGTATGAATCCTGAGGCGGGAACACCGCGCCACATTTTCAATGAAAAAACCGGCGTGGGTTCCCCCCTCGGAGGCATACCAGGCCCTTGGGTCTGGCATGGATTGTAAGGGGAACCCCCTATGCCGAAAAAATCGGCGTGGGGGCCCCCCCAAATCCATACCAGACCCTTATCCGAGCACGCAGCCCGGCCGGCCAGGAAGGGGGGTGGGGACGAGCGAGCGCCCCCCCCCCCTCCTGAGCCGTACCAGGCCGCATGCCCTCAACATGGGGGGGTGGGTGCCTTGGGGGAGGGGGGGCGCCCTGCGGCCCCCCCACCCCAAAGCACCTTGTCCCCATGTTGATGAGGACAAGGGCCTCTTCCCGACAACCCTGGCCGTTGGTTGTCGGGGTCTGCGGGCGGGGGGCTTATCGGAATCCGGGAGCCCCCCTTAATAAGGGGGCCCCCAGATGCCGGCCCCCCACCCTGTGTGAATGAGTTTGGGGTACATGGTACCCCTACCCATTCACCTAGGGGAAAGTGTCAATAGAAAAAAAAACACACTACACAGGTTTTAAGAGTCATTTATTAGTCAGCTCCGGGGGTCTTCTTCCGACTTCGGGGGTCTCCTTCCGACTTCTCCCGGTGTTCGGCCTCTTCTCCCGGGCCCCGCCGCTATCTTCTTCCAGCTCTATTGCCAGCGAGGGGCCCGGTGTGCTGCCGCTGTCTCGCCGCCGCTGTCCGGCCTCTTCTCCCGGTGTTCGGCCTCTTCTCCCGGGCCCCGCCGCTATCTTCTTCCAGCTCTATTGCTAGCGAGGGGCCCGGTCTGCTGCCGCTGTCTTGTCGCCGCTGTCTCGTCGCCGCTGTCTCGCCGCCGCTGTCTCGCCGCCGCTGTCTCTTCTTTTCTTCTTCCCCGATGTTGACACGACGCTCTCTCCGGCTCGAATGCTGTGTGCGAGCTGCGGAGCCATTTATATAGGCGGTAACCCCACCCCCTTACGACGTCATGGTCCCAGCATGCGCAGGGACTCTGGGGCCACGCCCCCTTATGACGCCAGAGTTCCTGCGCATGCTGGGACCATGACGTCGTAAGGGGGTGGGGTTACCGCCTATATAAATGGCTCCGCAGCTCGCACACAGCATTCGAGCCGGAGAGAGCGTCGTGTCAACATCGGGGAAGAAGAAAAGAAGAGACAGCGGCGGCGAGACAGCGGCGGCGAGACAGCGGCGACAAGACAGCGGCGACAAGACAGCGGCAGCAGACCGGGCCCCTCGCTAGCAATAGAGCTGGAAGAAGATAGCGGCGGGGCCCGGGAGAAGAGGCCGAACACCGGGAGAAGAGGCCGGACAGTGGCGGCGAGACAGCGGCAGCACACCGGGCCCCTCGCTGGCAATAGAGCTGGAAGAAGATAGCGGCGGGGCCCGGGAGAAGAGGCTGAACACCGGGAGAAGTCGGAAGGAGACCCCCGAAGTCGGAAGAAGACCCCCGGAGCTGACTAATAAATGACTCTTAAAACCTGTGTAGTGTGTTTTTTTTTCTATTGACACTTTCCCCTAGGTGAATGGGTAGGGGTACCATGTACCCCAAACTCATTCACACAGGGTGGGGGGCCGGCATCTGGGGGCCCCCTTATTAAGGGGGGCTCCCGGATTCCGATAAGCCCCCCGCCCGCAGACCCCGACAACCAACGGCCAGGGTTGTCGGGAAGAGGCCCTTGTCCTCATCAACATGGGGACAAGGTGCTTTGGGGTGGGGGGGGCCGCAGGGCGCCCCCCTCCCCCAAGGCACCCACCCCCCCATGTTGAGGGCATGCGGCCTGGTACGGCTCAGGAGGGGGGGGGGCGCTCGCTCGTCCCCACCCCCTTTCCTGGCCGGCCGGGCTGCGTGCTCGGATAAGGGTCTGGTATGGATTTGGGGGGGACCCCCACGCCGATTTTTTCGGCATAGGGGGTTCCCCTTACAATCCATGCCAGACCCAAGGGCCTGGTATGCCTCCGAGGGGGAACCCACGCCGTTTTTTTTCATTGAAAATGTGGCGCGGTGTTCCCGCCTCAGGATTCATACCAGACAGCTGTCAGCGCTGCCTGTCACTCATCGCGGGAGGAAGACAAAGTTTTCCTTTCCCGATGAGCGAGCCAGCGCGACATTCACAGTAACCTGTCGCCTAGAACCAGCGCGATGCTATCGCGCTGGAAACACAATCTCGCGGTCAGGTACTGTAGATTATTGGTGGCTTTTTCTCCCTCTTATAGGGCGTACACACGGTCGGAGTTTGTTCGGACATTCCGACAACAAAATCCTAGGATTTTTTCCGACGGATGTTGGCTCAAACTTTTTTTGTCTACACACGGTCACACAAAGTTGTCGGAATTTCCGATCGCCAACCACGCGGTCACGTACACCACGTACGACGAGACTAGAAAAGGCCAGTTCAGAACCAAGCGCGGCACCCTTTGGGCTCCTTTTGCTGATCTTGTGTTAGTAAAAGTTTGGTGAGAGACGATTCGTGCTTTTTCAGACTCGTGGCTTTCAGATCGTTTTCTGCCGTTCAGTTTGTGCTTGTGGGTTTGTATCTGCTCTTCAGTGCGTGCAGCAAGTTCCGCGTGGCTTTAGGTAGTCATTGTATTCTTGTTCGTTCGTTACTGTTTTTCAGGTCGCTCTTCACAGGCCTTGCTGTTCTTCAGTGCGTTCTGTTACTTCGTTCTGAGCAGCCGACCGTTTTCTAGCCATGTTTCGTATGCGTACTCCTCGTGGAGTTTGTGCTGTGCGGGGGCTTGGTGTTGGGGTCCTGACCTTGACACAAGTCCAGTCCATGAACAGGGTGGGGAGGAGTTCATGGACCAAGAATTGGTTGCTTCAGCGTGACCAGTTCTCTCATATGCCTTTGCTCCATGAGATCCGTGAGAATAATCCTGATGATTTCAGGAACTTTCTCAGGATGACGGACCCCGTGTTTCACCGTTTGTTGGCTTCGCTGACCCCCTATATCAGCAGGCAGGATACCTGCATGAGGCAAGCCATCACTCCGGAGCAGAGGTTGGTTGCTACCCTGCGGTATTTGGCCACAGGGAGAAGTCTGCAGGACTTGAAGTTCTCGACAGGCATCTCCCCCAGGCTCTGGGGATCATTATCCCAGAGACCTGTTCTGCCATCATCCAGGTCCTGCAGAAGGAGTATAAGAAGGTAAGATTTTTATCCTTTTATATCACATTTTATTGTATTGAATGTTTGATAATGTATTGTATTTCTTTCCTCATTCCCTAATTACCATGCTTGTAATATGCTGTGAATGTCCCCTTTGTTCTCATGCATGCTGGATTTTTATGTAATTATTTTTTGAGGTCCTTCATACATATTTGCCCTTCTCTAACCTCCCCAGCATGGTGTCTCCTGCCCTATATTCACCTCATGTAGTCACTTAACAATGTATTTTATCAACTCCATAGTGGTGCGTTACCCCAAACACCCCCTAAAATGTTTGGAAATGTTATTTTAGCTTTAAATTCAGGCAGAGTGCCAGAGGCTTTTTTTTGTGGTGTCCCCAAATAATTTTTAGTAACCCTCCCTCCCCCAACTGCTAAGTCAGCTGATCCCAATTCTCTATCCTCAATCATCTATCTGCTGACTTTGCCAAACCCATACACACTATACCCATCTCTTTACTGGTCAGATTTATGGATGAATTCCCCAAAGCATGTAGTGCAAGGGCCTGCCTGTATACTTTCCAATGGTACTGTTTAAAGTTTTTGTATCCTATTATTATCTTGATAGGTAATAGCAGAATGTCCAAATGTCCTCAAATGTGTACAGTGTGTATTTATATCTTTGTATTATGACACTTCTTACCTGTCCAGTGGGCTGCCAATAGTGTAACTAAGGAGGGGATGTTCCAAGTAATACCCATTATTTAGGCATTCATCTCTCAATGAAGTGAAGAGGGTTACCTGTCCAAGATTTCCACACACCCCCTATAATGTTAGAAATGGCCCATGCGAGGGGGGGAGGGGGAATATGATAGGTGTACCTTATACTTTGGTGTTGTTAAATTCCCCTTAATAAATGCTATCTGGAGGTTGCTCCATAATGTTTGTGTCTAATCTGCTTGCCATGTTTCAGAGTAAAAATAGTAATGTTTATTGTTTTTTCCTCAACAGTTTCCTTCCACGCCACAGGAATGGCAGACTGTGGCCTCCCACTTTGCCCAGCGGTGGGACTTTCCTAACTGCGGAGGGGCAATTGATGGGAAACACGTCCACATCGTCCCACCACCCAACTCGGGGTCGTACTATTATAATTACAAGGGGTTTAATAGTATAGTGATGTTGGTGGTGGTGTCGGCTAATTACGACTTCTTGTATGTGGACGTGGGGAAGAATGGCCGGATGTCCGATGGTGGAGTCATCGCCCAGACGGAGTTCTACAGGCGTCTCCAGAATAGCAGCTTGGACTTGCCAGCTCCAGAGGACAATGTGGAAGGACTCCCATTTGTGTTCGTTGCTGATGAAGCGTTTGCGCTGGGGGACCACCTGATGCGGCCATTCCCAATGAGGACCCTCACCCCGGAACAGAGGGTTTTTAATTACCGGCTGGCCAGAGCCCGAAGAGTGGTGGAGAACACATTTGGAATCCTGGCCAGCTGGTTCCGACTATTTCTGACACCCATCCATATGGCGGAGTATAAACTGAACCATATTATACTGGCGTGCTGTGTTCTCCATAACTTTTTAAGGAAACATTCGGCCAACTATGCTGGCTCAGTTGGGCCTGAGGCCGGAATCCTACATCAAACCACACAGACGGTGCTTGAAAGTGGCCGTCCTGGCTTGCCCTCCCTGAGTGCCCGTGATGTCCGGTTACGCTACCTGGAGTTCTTTGCGGGTAGGGGGGCTATCAATATGCCAGCAAATCTGTGAAGCCTTTTTATAATAAAAAAAAAAAAGAAATTCTTAGTGGACATTTACTGCTTGTGTTTGTTTTAGCTGACCCTGACAGAAATGTGTTGAGTCCAGAAAATGTCGTGATTGTGTAACCTTATTATACAAAGCTCTGTTAGCTGTTATTTCCTAAATGCAAAAACACATTTCACTACAAGTGCACTTGCAACTGCACTGAACCTGCACTTGTAGTGCAAAGAGGATTTGCCCTTAGGAAATAACACCCATTTTTGCAGAAAACAGCAATTACATCATCCCAAAATTGTTGTATTGTAGTGTTGACACAAAAATCCACACATTCTTGAGTAAGCAACTTTTTTATACCTGCACAATCACATGTGCATTTACCAAAGGTTTTTAAAACAAACCAATATGTTTGTTGTATAACAATTTTTGCAGTAGCATTATCAAAAATTGAAATGTCCATTTCCGATAAAACAGGCCTGTGTAAAACCAACAAGAAAGCCAAAAAACTTGAACTTACAAAGTTCACATTAGGAAAAACCTGAAGGCTATATCAGACATCAGTATTTAGGAACTGGGTTTGATATAGCGTTCAGATGGGGGGAAATCACCCCAGGAAAAGGCAAATTTGGAAGATGCACACCAATTTACGAATGTCAACATGTGCTATCTGCCATCAGGGGGGATCAAGGGACGTGTTTTGGGGGAGCAAGCCCTTCCTCAACGCGACTTTATAATTGAGGAAGGGGTTGCACCCCCAAAACGCGTCCATTGATCTCCCGTGATGGCAGATAGCACATGTTGGCACACTGTGTGCATCCTCCAAATTTGGCTTTTCAAAACATTGCAAAAAAATTTAAAAGATAGGACCACAATCCATAAAGTGATTTTGTGGGGTTTTAAATTCGCCCCAAAACATCAATGATGTTATTTTTTTTAATAACATCATTGATTTGTTGCTGTATGTTTTGTAGTTCGGCATTATACCCCAGGATCTGGGCACTTTCTAATGTGAAACATTCTCTACCCCTCACATCACGATCACCTAAAAAGAGAGAAAGAAAAAAAAACAGGTCTCAAAAATCTGCCACCATCCATCTCTTTTACCTGAGTCTGTGGTCACAGACACTCACCTGTTGTGGTGCCAATCTCCACCACATCTTCTTCTTCCTCCTGCTCAGCTTGGGTTTGGGGTATTTCACCTTCTTCCAGAGGTGGGGGGTCTCTGGTCTCCTCGGATGAGGGGTGTCCTCCGAGTCTTTTCTCCCCTATGTAAAACAAAAATGGTATAATTAGCACACAGATATTTGATGGCAGAACTATAAATAGGAAACATTGCTTGGAAGTGGGGTACAATTGTCTATTTTAGCCGAGTTCCAAGATGTATTTTTTTTTATTGCCCTTTGTCAAGCTGCAATACTTTACCTGTTTAGTACAAGCTTCACATATGGAGACCCCCTATCGTATACACTGGAGCACCTGTGTGGCCCCCCTAATAAAAATGGTGTTCTTGTGTCCCACACTAGTGCTCCAATGTCCAGATGTGAAAACAGCTGCTCAGTGTCCTCTCCTACACACAATCTAGTTGGCATTTCATTCTAGTAACAAACCCATCTACACAAACAAATATTTGGCATCCAAGTAGGCCCAAAAAAATGTGTGAAAATGCATATGGCCTAAACAATGGTGTTTTAGAGGCCGAAAGAAAAATGTTTGATACGAACGAATAATGGGCCCATGAACATTAAAGTTGCCCTTTTAAACGTTACAATTAATAAAAGCATATGTAGCAGCACGAACGCAATAAAGACAGAAAGAATAGGAACACAGCACAACTACTTACTTTTTTGCAGCACTCTCCGGATTTTTCGGTACTGCTCTGGCTCTCTTAACTTCAGGTCCGACCACCGCTTCCTGAGCTGATCTTTCGATCTTCGTACCCCGAAATTCTTGTGGAGGCTTTTGATCACTTTCGCCATGATCTTTGCCTTTCTGATGTTGGGGTTGGGGTAAGGCCCATACTTCCTATCATAGCCGGACTTCTTCATGATGTCAACCATCTCCAACATCTCCCCAAAGGACATATTTGTGGCCTTAAAACGTTTCCTTCTGGATCGGGACGTGTCCGAATCCGGGCTTTCCTCCTCCTCCACCTCGTTGCTATAATTAGCACACACCTGCTCTAACTCCGCCATGTGCTCTTCACCCACTGCACCGAACGAAAAGGGGCGGGGAATAGACTTGAAAGAACATCAGCTGTGGGCGGAGTTACACGCATGCGCAGTGTGTATAAAGCGTAACACGCGTGCGTATTACGTACGATCTGTGAGCGGAGGAAGGAGCATTGGACGCGCCGATCGTAAGAACGAAGGTAAGAGACAAGCTTGTGCCTATACTGCTTCTACATTGAAGCCTATATTGTAACAAGATTAGGAGAGTTTTGTCTGACATTAGGCTTTGTCTTGTGTTGTGTCTTGCAGTGAACATGGATATCTTAATGAAAGACAATGACTTCATGTCAGTATTCATAGATATCTTAAGGGAGCAGCCCTGTCTGTGGGAGATTAAACACCCCCATTTCAAGAACCAAGCAAAGAGGAAGGCAGCACTGGTGCAATTGTGTGAAATTGTGAAGCAGGTGATCCCCACGGCAGACATCACCTATTTAAAGATCTTCATTGGTGGCCTGAGGAGTACATATCTAAGGGAGCGCAAGAAAGTCCTGGATTCACAGAGATCCGGAGCAGCAGATGACATCTATGTCCCCAGGATGTTGTACTACGACAGGCTGCATTTTCTGGCAGGCCAGACTGAACCCAGGCCATCCCTCACCAGTCTTCCTTCCACGCTTCCTTCCCCCCCGGCTGAGGCTTCTGACGCCCAACCTGGGCCTTCCAGGCCACATGTGGAGGAGCCCAGATTGAGCCAGGTATAGCATTCCTATAAATATTTCTGCTTGTCCAATCAATGATGTTAACTAGATGTTAGTTGGGAGTACTAATTTAGGATTGTGATTGATGATGCAAAAACTAAAACCATGTCCCTTTTTCATACACAGGGAAGTCTCAGCCAGGAGGTGGCCGGGCCGAGCCGGCTGGCTGATCTGCAGGTCCCTCCACCCCCCCTGAAAAGAGAAAGTGGCAGTAGGAGGAGTGTCCTAGAGGAGGCTACCGGAGGACTCTTTTGGATGGCTACAGAGGTCCTGGGAGCACGACAGACCGTGGAGGAGGACATTGCTGCCGTCATTGCATATAAAATGCAGAGGATGGAGGAGGGCCAACAAGTCTTGTGTGAGGCGCTCATATTGGAGGCTCTTAACAAAGGTATGAGGGGCCAAATGACAGCTCAGACACACCTTTGCTATGGTCCTCCTCCTGCAGGTCCTCCTCCTTGTCCTCCCTCTCCTCCAGGTCCTCACAGTCCTCCTCCAGGTCCTACTCCTCCTCCTGCCACATCTCCAACAGCACAGCCACAGCCCGGAAGGAAGCGTGAAAGGAAGACCAGAAAGTGAGGACCCTGGATCCAGTCTGGTCGGCCAAAAGATGCAGCCTCTTGTGGTACCACAGCCTGGGGACACACATGTCATCTGCCGCTATCCGGATCTCTGCGAATTCTGGACCAGACTGCTCTCCCTTACATATGGACTCCTCAGGCCACCAATTTTGATGTTCAAGAATTGATGTCTGCCGTGGGGGTCCCAGGCTTCGCTAATTTCTCCTGTTGATCAAGGGTTGCCTTCCTCTTTGTTTGGTTCTGATCCCTTAATAAAGGATTTTTGTTTTGAATTATACTCTCCTATGTGTTTTACTTCAAAAAGGACAATTTGTTTGTGAGGATTCAGGTACATTTCAAATATACAATGTGAAATGAACAAGGGACACCAACAACAAACAATCTCCTGGAGATTAAATAATAAAAGATATCAATGGTGTTGGGGTAACTTGACACACAAAACACACACAAAAATATTCTGGAGTAAAAATAAAAATAACATTGAACAAAGATCAGCCTTGGAAAAAATCCAAACATTAAATAAAAAAAAATGCTTAAAATCCCCAAAAAATTAAAATAAAAAAAAAACATTCTGTCAGATGTGACAACTAATAACAATATATTCAGGAAATCCCAATAAAAAAACAAAAATAAAACTTTGTGAGAAGTGTGTGTGAATATGAGCAGCAAAACTACTTAATTCTTGTCACATTATAAAGAAGAAGAGAGTGTGCTGTATTAAACCATTTTTAACATTGCAGCGTGACGAAAGTGCTGTATCCATGGCGAACGCTAAGTTTACCAGAACGAGCTGTTCCGTCTTGGAATTTCTTCTGAGCAAGCGTGGCACTTTGTGCGTCGGAACAGGCCACACACGGTCGGAATTGACGCGATCGGATTTTAGTTGTCGGAAAATTTTATCTGCTGCTCTCCAACTTTGTGTGTCGGAAAATCCGATGGAAAATGTCCGATGGAGCCCACACACGGTCGGAATTTCCGACAACACGCTCCGATCGGATATTTTCCATCGGAAAATCCGACCGTGTGTACGGGGCATTATTCTAAGACACAGGCTGGAGGGGTGTGAAAGCCAATTTGATTATATATATATATATATATGTATATATATATATATATATATATATATATATATATATTTGTATTCCAATTTAAAACAGTTTATTTATATCCAAAGGCTGTTTTTTTAATGTTGAACCTGTGACCTGTAGAAGAGGACTAGAGGCTCCTCCTGCCTATATGTCTCTGCAGACAGGCTGGGAAAGAGCTGGCTCATGTGACAGATGCACAGTATATAAATTAGGAAAAAGGTACTTAGATTTTTTTTTTATTATTATTATTATTAAAATAACTACAGTGCCACCATCCACATACAGAAAGAGAATGGCCAATTTAAATAAACATACCTAGACTATCCCCCCTTCAGTCCACAATGATTATCGCTGACTCATCCACCTTACCAACCATGCAGTGTCCTCACCCCTCTCTGCCAATCCCTGCACTGGCTTCCACTCACCCAACAAATAAAATTTGAAGTACTAACAATAATTTACAAAGCTATCCATAACTCTGCCCCCAGCTACATCACTAACCTAGTCCTAAAATACCAACCAAGCCATTCTCTTCGGTCCTCCCAAGACCACCTGCTCTCTAGCTCCCTTGTCACTTCCTCCCATGCTTACCTGCAGGATTTCTCTAGAGCTTCTCCCATCCTTTGGAACTCCACACCCTAATCTATCAATCTTTAGAAGGTCCCTGAAAACCCTTCTCTTTAAAGAAGCCTATCCTGCTTCTAACTAATACTCTGTTTTACTTCTTCCATTAGCTCATCCCCCACAGCTATTACCTTTTGTATTAATTGACCCTCCCTTTTTAGATTGTAAGCTCTAATGAGCAGGGCCCCTCTGATTCCTCTTGTACCAAATTGTAATGTAACTGTAATGTCTGCATTCATTTTGTTAAGCGCTGCACAAACTCTTTGTGCTATATAAATCCTGTATAATTATAATAATAATATTAACAATAAACAGTGTGTGTTTAGTATCAGTATTTAAAGAAGGCCAGTATTTCTACTCCGTAGAAGAGAAGGATCACATGCTCAATGAGCCAATAAGACATTTTCCCTCATAGTGATTTATATAAAATACTGCAGTACTGTTGTAAGAACCTGGTTGGATTGATTCTGTTCTTCTCCTCTAGCAAAAAACTCTCTCAGATTCAAGGAACATTTCACAATAGACTGCTTCTACATCTGTTCTTACATATATTAATATTGAGATCTGTCCCTGTAGGCAGCCTGTCCTCAAGAATCTCCTGATGATAGTAAGATTTTCATCACTGGAGGTTCAGTTTAACTGTTTCTGGGTGCTGGAAAAGTGTGACTAGTTCTTTTTTTTAACCTGTTACAAATTGGAACAGAAAGCTTTGCATGCCATAAATGTAATTGACCTCACTGGTCCGCTGGAATTAATGTTGTAAATTGTCTTAGAACTGGTGAGCCATTATTTGACTAAAGAAGGATGTAAAGAACTAGATTGATTCTACCTTAAAAAAAGTATGACGCTTGATATTTTTTGCCTTCTACCACATACATTTTTTGGGGGATTTAGTCCAGAGTCATACATTATACATTCATTCTTTTCTGGAAAGTGAAATGTTTGACTTCTCTAGAAGATGGAAAAGTTCTTTGGGTACTGCAAAGTTCTATTGAGTTTCTCTTTTTTTCAGGAGTGTAAATCAAAGAGCTTATTATGATGTCACTTAACTAATCTTTGGCATAATACCAGAATAATAGTTGCCATTCATACAAAGGGAGATGTGTAAATCGTACTAATGAATGGACAGTAAATCATTTTTCTTAGGTGAAACAGCTCCCCTATATGTATTTCAACTGTGCATTTAGCTCTTTGCTTGTAATTGGACTTTGATGTTTTTCTTCATAAATGTCCCATATTTGGCGATTTTGTTTGAAGGTTTCAAGTTTTGAATATTTTAAAATTTGTCCAAGTTTTTTCTCTGAGACATATGTGCAAGTAAAATCTGAATCTTTCTGAAATGTTGGGACTTTTATAAGTTTTATGGAGCTCATGCAGCAAGTCTCTTATTGTGCAGGCCTTAAAGCAAACCACTACTTTTCCCATTTAGTGTCCATGGTAGCCTGTACTTACCTTCCACACTCAAAATTGCCACATATTTGTCACTACAGCTCAAAAAATATACAAAACAACTGGTGTTTGCAGGTTTTTAGCCACTTCTGTACCACCCCACACAGATGTATTGTGGCAGGGTGGCCCTCCTGCACGAAATCACATATCTGTACGTGATTTTGTGCACTGGTTCTGGGGCGCACGCGCTTCCGGTGTTCTATCAGATTGTGCCTGCCATTAAAAATGCCCACGCATGCGAAGTATTGAAGAGCACTCCAGCTGATTTGCCGATCAGCTTGCCTGATGTAAGCATGGTGCAGGCGCACATCGTAGGAGGTATTTCTCGATGGGAGATACCATTTCACGGGCACAATTGAAACCTATACAAACAGCGCTGGGAGACCGTAGTTGTCAGATTGTGCCTCTCTGTTGTGGGGCGGCTTTACAGTGTGCTGATGGTCTGGTTTTGTCTGTGTTGCAGGGCGGGTTTGGTGTGTTCCTGTGTGAAAGGGCAGGTTGCAACACAAACAAAACCAGCCCTTCAACACAGCCACAAACCACCCTACAGCAGCAGCGATGCACAATCTGACAACTACGGTCTCCCTCCGCTGTTTGTATAGGTTTCAATTATGCCTGTGAAATGGTATCTCCCGTCGAGAGATATCTCCTACGATGTGCGCATGCCCATGGTTACGTCAGGCCAGCTGATCGGCAAATCAGCTGGAGTGCTCTTCAATACTTCGCATGCGCGGGCATTTTCAATGGCAGGCACAATCTGATAGAACACCAGAAGCGCGTGCGCCCCAGAACCAGTGCACAAAATCACGTACAGGTGTGTGATTTCGTGCAGGAGGGCCACCCTGCCACAATACATCTGCGTGGGGTGGTACAGAAGTGGCTAAAAACCTGCAAACACCAGTTGTTTTGTATATTTTTTGAGCTGTAGTGACAAATATGTGGCAATTTTGAGTGTGGAAGGTAAGTACAGGCTACCATGGACACTAAATGGGAAAAGTAGTGGTTTGCTTTAAGGCCTGCACAATAAGAGACTTGCTGCATGAGCTCCATAAAACTTATATGAAATTTATATTAAACTTATATTAAACTTATTTATAAAACATAAAACATTACCGCTGTGATTGGACACAGTGGGAGACAATCAGCGGGTCCGGCGGACCCGATGTTTGCTGGCACCTCATGATCATTCTGAGGAGAGGCAAAACAACCATCTGCCTATGTAAACAAGGCAGACCATCGTTCTGTGAGAGTGGAAGATGGAGATCTTGTGTTTCTGCTAAGCAGAAACAAGCATTCCCCACACAAATAGAAAGTACTCCCTAAGAGCACATTTAACCCTTTGATCGCCCCTGATGTTAACCCCCTCCCTGCCAGTGTTATTAGTACAGTGACAGTGCATATTTTTAGCACTGATCACTTTATTGGTGTCACTGATCCCCCCAAAAAAGTGTCATTTAGTGTCAGATTTGTCCGTCGCAATGTCGCAGTCCCGCTAAAAATCTATGATCACTGCCATTACTAGTAAAAACAATTTAAAAAAATTCCATAAATCTATCCCATAGTTTGTAGACGCTCTAACTTTTGCACAAACCAATCAATACATGCTTATTGGGATTTATTTTTTATCAAAAACATGTAGCAGAATACATATTGGCCTAAATTGATGAATAAATTAGATTTTATTTTTTTTGGTTATGTTTTATAGCATTAAAGCGGTTGTATACCCGCAGAATTTTTTTTTTTCTTACCCCTGTAAAGCAAAAGGCATAATGAGCTAGTATGCACCGCATACTAGCTCATTATGAACTACTTACCTTAGAACGAGGCATCGGTATCTTACCTGGTCCACGCCGAGGGAGCTGTCATGTTGCCTCGGCGTGTCTTCCGGGTATCGCGGTTCCAGCGCTGTAAGTGGCTGGAACCGCGATGTCATCACTCCTGCGCATGCGCGCGGGAGATTTCTTACCCGGCAAGGTCCGGCAGTTGCTGGGCCTTCAGCCAAGAATCCCCTGTGCGCATGCGCCGCTGCAGTCAGCGGCTCATAGCAAGGGGAATATCTCCTAAACCGTACAGGTTTAGGAGATATTTCTTTAACCTACAGGTAAGCCTTATTATAGGCTTACCTGTAGGTAAAAGTTAAAAAAAAAACACTATACAACCACTTTAAGTAAAGAATATTGTTTTTTTTTTTCAAAATTGTCTGTTTTTTTATGTTTATAGCGCAAACTAATAAAAACCGCAGAGGTGATCGAATACCATCAAAAGAAGGCTCTATCTGTGGGGACAAAGGACATCAATTTTATTTGGGTACAGTGTCGCACGACTGCCCAATTGTCAGTTAAAGTAATGCAGTGCCATATTGCAAAAAATGGCATGGTCATGAAGGGGGGTAAACCTTCCGGGGCTGAAGTGGCTAGGGCATATCACTCTCTTATTCATTTTGAAATACAGACCCTTGTGCCTGGGCTGTTAGGATTTTGTGTTGTCACATTGGGTGATGTACTGGTGGCAGAGCATCAAAATAAAGCTGGAGAAAGATGTCCATTACTAAAGGAGAAGGGACTTCAGTCCTCCTTAGCTCAGAGAATTCAGGAAGTGTTGTATGGCCTGGAGGTTCTGACATGTACAAAGTTTCTGTTGTAAATTCTGTGTTGGAAGACACATTTTTATGTGAGGCTGAATATGACCAAGGTTTGCAGCTGACATGAACAGTCAAATTCACACCCTAAAAATGAATCCATACACAGAACGGGAGTATTATTTATTAGTTTACTAATATTCTTCAAAGCTCCAGCAGACAAAAGACTTTAAGATATAAAATAATATACAATATAATATACAAAAAAACATTCTGTCCTGGTTTGTGAGCATTGTAATCACTCATTCGCTAGAATAACCTTTGCAGGAAGTATGGAATGAAGTTTTATATTCCATATATTATATTCGTTCCCCTCCACACTCAGCTCTGTTGCCTTGGTTAATAGATCATTTTATTACATTTGTTTTCTTTTTTCTGTCCTACATTTTACCTGAATATAACCTTTTTTGGAAATTTTTAATATGTTGTACAAGATGTTTTAAACATTTTTTTCAAAGAACATAATGGTATAAAGTTCATAAAGAGACATTCACATTTCTTTCTGTACTATATTAGTACAGTAAATAGTTAAAGCTAAATTCTGGAGGGATATAAAGGGCACAGCTCTGTAATCATGTATTTTTTTTTTTTTTGGTTTTAAAGGCATATGGTTTTACCCTAATGAATTATCTGCATTAACCACTTTAATACCTTCGCCTCTTCCTGCCCAAAACAATTTTGAGCTTTCAGTGCTGTCGCACTTTTGCGTGGTCATACAACACTGTACCCAAACTACATTTTCATCATTTTATTCCCACAAATAGAGCTTTCTTTTGGTGGTATTTGATCACCACTACAGTTTTTATTTTTTGTGCTATAAACAAAAAAAAGCGACAACTTTTGAGAAAAAAAAAATTGCTAAACAAACTAAAAAAGACCAACATTTTTGAAAAAAAAAAGTTTTTCTTTGTTTCTGTTATAAAATTTTGTTTTCTCCTTCACTGACGAGCACTGATGACTCAGCACTGATGGGCACTAGGGATGAGCCGAACACCCCCCGGTTTGGTTCGCACCAGAACCTGCG
Source organism: Lithobates clamitans (assembly GCA_037952925.1). Lineage (NCBI taxonomy): Eukaryota > Metazoa > Chordata > Amphibia > Anura > Ranidae > Lithobates > Lithobates clamitans. The sequence continues at coordinate 2,378,178 of JBBGZY010000320.1, forward strand.
AACGGACCGAAAGTTCGCACGAACGTTAGAACCCCATTGACGTCTACGGGACTCGAACGTTCGAAATCAAAAGTGCTCATTTTAAAGGCTAATTTGCATGGTATTGTCCTAAAAAGGGTTTGGGGACCCGGGTCCTACCCCAGGGGACATGTATCAATGCAAAAAAAAACGTTTAAAAACGGCCCTTTTTCGGGAGCAGTGATTTTAATGATGCTTAAAGTAAAAAAAAAAAAAGTGAAATATTCCTTTAAATATCGTACCTGGGGGTGTCTATAGTATGCCTGTAAAGTGACGCGTGTTTCCCGTGTTTAGAACAGTCCCTGCACCAAATGTCATTTTTAAAGGAAAAAATCTCATTTAAAACTGCTTGCGGGTTTAATGTAATGTCGGGTCATGGCAATATGGATGAAAATCAGTGAGACAAATGGCATGGGTACCCCCCAGTCCATTACCAGGCCCTTTGGGTCTTGTATGGATATTAAGGGTAACCCCGCACCCAAATTAAAATAAGGAAAGGTGTGGGGCCACCAGGCCCTATATACTCTGAACAGCAGTATACAGGCGGTGCAAACAAGACAGGGACTGTAGGTTTGTTGTTAAGTAGAATCGGTTTGTAATTTTGAACGGGTACATTTTTAACGTGTTTAGCTCCAGCCAAAAAATCTTTTTTAAGCTTTTTGGAAAACATAGGGAAGGGTTATCACCCCTGTGACATTTGTTTTGCTGTCTTTCCTCCTCTTCAGAAGATTTCACCTCACTTTTTGTCCCAATGAAAAATGTTTTTTGAAAATTTGTTTTTTTTTGTGGAACAAGGATTGGAAAGCATCAGTGGAAAGGAGAATTTTTTTTCCCATATTAACTCTTACAGGAGAGAATTTCCCTTCCTAGGGGTAGATTTCATCTCACTTCCTGTTGTCTCCTTTCGTTTGCAAGTAGGAGTCGTTTGTAAGTTAGATGTTTGAAAGTAGGGTCCTGCCCTATATACTCAGTAGAAATTTGGGCCTTAGGTGTTGCTGTGGCCACAACACTGTAAGCCCTCACAGGGCCCTGCTGTGAAATATTAGATCAAGAATTGTAATTACATGCCCCTGTTGAACAGGAGCTGAAAAATTAGGCCTTAGGTACTGGTGCTGGTGCCACAACACTGCAACCCCTCACAGACACTCTAGTTGGAACGCAGGAACGAGCCCTGCTGCAAAGTATTGCATCAAAAATTGTAATTACACGCCCCTGTTGGACAGGGGCAGAAAAATTGGGCCTTAGGCACTGGTGCTGGTGCCACAACACTGCAACCCCTCACAGACACTCTAGTTGGAACGCAGGAACGAGCCCTGCTGCAAAGTATTGCATCAAAAATTGTAATTACACGCCCCTGTTAAACAAGGGCTGAAAAATTGGGCCTTAGGCACTATTGCTGGTGCTACAACACTGCAACCCCTCACAGACACTCTAGTTGGAACGCAGGAACGAGCCCTGCTGCAAAGTATTGCATCAAAAATTGTAATTACACGCCCCTGTTAGACAGGGGCAAAAAAATTGGGCCTTAGGCACTGGTGCTGGTGCCACAACACTGCAACCCCTCACAGACACACTAGTAGTAACGCAGGAACGAGCCCTGCTGCAAAGTATTGCATCAAAAATTGTAATTACACGCCCCTGTTAAACAAGGGCTGAAAAATTGGGCCTTAGGCACTGGTGCTAGTGCCACAACACTGCAACCCCTCACAGACACTCTAGTTGGAACGCAGGAACGAGCCCTGCTGCAAAGTATTGCATCAAAAATTGTAATTACACGCCCCTGTTAAACAGGGGCTGAGAAAATTGTGCCTTAGGCACTGGTGGTGGCGCCCAGAACCAAAAATGTTCTTACAAGCTATCAGCGTGATGATTGAGGAGGAAGAGTATAATTACTCAGGGATAGTCACTCAGCATCAGCATAGGCAGTCTTTGAAGGGATCTGAGATTTCAAAAAAAATTATTCGGTTACATCAGCATCAGGTGCTTGGTAGCTGGTGGTGATCCAAGACTGATTCATTTTTATGAAGGTCAGTCGATCGACCGAGTCGGTGGACAGACGCACCCTGTGATCGGTTACCATGCCTCCAGCAGCACTGAATGTGCGTTCCGAAAGAACGCTGGATGCAGGACAGGCCAGTAGCTCAATTGCATACTGTGCAAGCTCTGGCCAGTGATCCATCCTCAAGACCCAGTAACCCAGAGGATTTTCGGTGGGAAAGGTGTCCAAGTCTAAACTTGCCCCTAGGTATTCCTGCACCATGTAAAACAGACGCTGGCGATGGTTGCTGGAACCGATCATACCTTGGGGCTGTGGACTAAAAAATTGTCTGAACGCATCGGTCAGATGGCCACCTTCTCCACCGCTCCTTCTTTGACTGACCGAAGCCTCAGCAACACGTTGTCCAGAAACAGGAGTTTGTAACCTCCCAGTCTCTGGGAACGCGTTGCACAGACCTTTCTGCAAGGCCTCCCGAAGATGTTTTATCCTCTGCTCCCTCTGCGATGGCAAGATAAGGTCCACAACCTTACCCTTGTAACGTGGATCAAGGAGGGTTGCCAGCCAGTATTGGTCCTTCTTGATACCACGAATACGAGGATCCTTACGCAGGCTTTGCAGGATCAGGGAGGCCATGCAGCGTAGGTTTGCTGAGGCATTCGGTCCGGAGTCCTCTGGGTCACTAAGGACGACATGGTCCGCAGCCACCTCCTCCCAGCCACGTACAAGTCCATGTGTTTCTTGGGACTGATCCCTTAAAGACTGCTGCTGATGCTGAGTGCCAGGCTCCACCTCCATACTGACACAATCTTCCTCCTCCTCCTCGTCCTCTTCCTGTGTGATCGGCGGGCACGCAGGAACACTGTCTGGATAAAGGGGGCCTTGAGAGCTAAGGAAGTCCTCCTCTTCCTGCCTCTGTTCTGCCTCAAGTGCCCTGTCCATTATTCCACGCAGCGTGTGCTCCAACAGGTGGACAAGGGGGACAGTGTCACTGATGCATGCACTGTCACTGCTCACCATCCTCGTGGCCTCCTCAAATGGTGACAGGACAGTGCATGCATCCCTGATCATGGCCCACTGGCGTGGGGAAAAAAAACCAAGCTCCCCTGACCCTGTCCTGGTGCCATAGTCGCACAGGTACTCATTGATGGCCCTCTGCTGCGTGTGCAGCCGCTGCAGCATGGCCAACGTTGAGTTCCACCTGGTGAGCATGTCACAGATTAGGCGGTTCTTGGGCAGGTTAAACTCCTTTTGGAGGTCCGTCAGCCGAGCACTGGCATTATATGACCGGCGGAAATGCACACAGACTTTCCTGGCCTGCCTCAGGACATCCTGTAAGCCCGGGTACCTGCCCAAGAACCGCTGCACCACCAAGTTAAGGACGTGTGCCAAACAGGGCACATGGGTCATTTGTTCCTGTCGGAGGGCAGAGAGGAGGTTGGTGCCATTGTCGCAAACCACCATTCCTGCCTTAAGTTGGCGTGGCGTCAACCACCTCTGAACCTGCCCCTGCAGAGCTGACAGAACCTCTGCCCCAGTGTGGCTCCTGTCCCCCAAGCACACCAGCTCAAGCACCGCATGGCATCTTTTGGCCTGCGTACTTGCGTAGCCCCTTGAACGACTACAGAGCACCGCTGGTTCCGAGGAAGAGGCCATGGAGAAATAAGAAGAGGAGGGGGTGGAGGAGAGAGGTGGGTCACAATCATTAGCATTTTGGAGGCGTGGTGGCGGAACAACCTCCAACACTACTGCACCTTGTCCTGCATCCTTCCCAGCTGCCAGCAGAGTCACCCAATGCGCCGTGAAACTTAGGTAACGTCCCTGTCCATGCCTGCTGGACCATGAGTCAGCGGTAATATGCACCTTACCGCTGACCACCCTGTCCAGCGAGGCATGGACATTGCCTTCCACATGCCGGTAGAGAGCCGGAATCGCCTTCCGTGAGAAAAGGTGGCGTTTGGGTACCTGCCACTGAGGAACCGCACATTTCACAAACTCACGGAAGGGGGCAGAGTCTACCAACTGAAAAGGCAGCAGTTGAAGTGCTAGCAATTTTGCCAAGCTAGCATTCAACCGCTGGGCATGTGGATGGCTGAGAGCAAACTTCTTTCAGCGGTGCAGCAGCTGGGGCAGGGAAATTTGCCTGGTACAATCTGACGTCAGTGTACCAAAAGCAGATTGCCCACAAGTACTTGGCTGTGACACACCTAATTCTACACCTTCATTCCTCTCAGTGCAGGTCTCAGAGAGGACTGAAGGTCTAGTGGGGTTGGAAATCTCAGCTGATGAGGAGCAAGGAGAGGTCCTCTTTGTTCTTTGGTGTGGGTCTTTTAGATGCGCTTGCCAACGAACTGCATGGCAGGTCAACATATGTCTGGTCAAGCATGTGGTACCCAAGCGGGAGATGTTTTGGCCACGTGAGATACGCTTGAGACATATGTTGCAAATAGCAGCGGTGCGATCTGATGCACTCGTCTCAAAAAAGGCCCACACCAAAGAACTTTTTGAATAACGCGCAGAGACTGCAGCGGCCCTGCACATGAGATGCAGTCAATGTGCTGCCCTTAGGCTGGCCCCTGGAGGGCATTCTGCCTCGTTGGTGATGTGCCGCCTCCTCCTCCTCCTCCTCCTCTCTCCTATCAGGCACCCACGTTGAGTCAGTGACCTCATCATCCCCTCCCTCCTCATCACTGGAGCAAACCTGGCAGTATGCTGCAGCAGGGGGAGCATGACTGCCAGATTGCTGTCCTTCTTGGGCACCCCCTCTGTCCGTGCTCATGTTACTGCCTTCATTGAGCTCAGTATCATCATCAGAGCCTTCCAAACGCTGGGCATCCTCCTGGAGCATGTACCCAACACTGTGGTCAAACAGTTCGAGGGACTCCTCAGGAGGACATGGTGGAGCTAGGGAAGGAGTCACTGATGACATTGAGCCGAGGGAAGAGGCCGCTGCTTTGCCAGACAAAGCACCCTGGGCATGGGTGAGAGAGGATGAGGAGGATGAGGACGGCTTGGTCATCCACTCAACCAAGTCTTCAGCATGTTGCGGCTCAACACGGCCAGCTGCCGAAAAAAAGGCCAAGCGTGTCCCATGGCCACGTGCTGATGAGGATGCACCGTCTCCACGACCAGCACTAGACACAGAGCCTGCTTGCCCTCTCTTATTGGCTTGTGACTGTCTGCCTCTCCTTCTTGGCCTTCCAGACATACTAATGGCCTGTAGCTGCACTAAGCTGGGATATATATATATATATATATATATATATATATATATATATATATATATATATATATATATATATATATACTGCAGCTAGCAAAATCAACTGCCTGCCTGTAGTATGAGAACACCACCAACCTTTTACAGGTAGCTTTAGCTGAACACTGTGAGGTGGACTCACCCCACTAACTTGTAGGATTAGCTGAACACTGTGAGCAGGACGCACTGCACTAACTGTAAATAGTCTAGCTGCCTGACCGTGGTACTAATAGGATCAAAAGAACACCAGTAATTTTCTTTAGGTAGCTGTAAATACTTTAACAAGACAAGCCTGCCTGTCAGTAGGAAGATAACAGGAACGGATCTAGCTGAACACTGTGAGCAGGACGCACTGCACTAAATGTAAATAGTCTAGCTGCCTGACCGTGGTACTAATAGGATCAAAAGAACACCAGTAATTTTCTTCAGGTAGCTTTATATACTGTAACAAGACATGCCTGCCTGTCAGTAGGAAGATAACAGGAACGGATCTAGCTGAACACTGTGAGCAGGACGCACTGTACTAAATGTAAATAGTCTAGCTGCCTGACCGTGGTACTAATAGGATCAAAAGAACACCAGTAATTTTCTTTAGGTAGCTGTAAATACTTTAACAAGACAAGCCTGCCTGTCAGTAGGAAGATAACAGGAACGGATCTAGCTGAACACTGTGAGCAGGACGCACTGCACTAAATGTAAATAGTCTAGCTGCCTGACCGTGGTACTAATAGGATCAAAAGAACACCAGTCATTTTCTTCAGGTAGCTTTATATACTGTAACAAGACAAGCCTGCCTGTCAGTAGGAAGATAACAGGAACGGATCTAGCTGAACACTGTGAGCAGGACGCACTGTACTAAATGTAAATAGTCTAGCTGCCTGACCGTGGTACTAATAGGATCAAAAGAACACCAGTAATTTTCTTCAGGTAGCTTTATATACTGTAACAAGACAAGCCTGCCTGTCAGTAGGAAGATAACAGGAACGGATCTAGCTGAACACTGTGAGTAGGACGCACTGCACTAAATGTAAATAGTCTAGCTGCCTGACCGTGGTACTAATAGGATCAAAAGAACACCAGTAATTTTCTTTAGGTAGCTGTAAATACTTTAACAAGACAAGCCTACCTGTCAGTAGGAAGATAACAGGAACGGATCTAGCTGAACACTGTGAGCAGGACGCACTGCACTAAATGTAAATAGTCTAGCTGCCTGACCGTGGTACTAATAGGATCAAAAGAACACCAGTAATTTTCTTCAGGTAGCTTTATATACTGTAACAAGACAATCCTGCCTGTCAGTAGGAAGATAACAGGAACAGATCTAGCTGAACACTGTGAGCAGGACGCACTGTACTAAATGTAAATAGTCTAACTGCCTGACCGTGGTACTAATAGGATCAAAAGAACACCAGTAATTTTCTTCAGGTAGCTTTATATACTGTAACAAGACAACCCTGCCTGTCAGTAGGAAGATAACAGGAACGGATCTAGCTGAACACTGTGAGCAGGACGCACTGCACTAAATGTAAATAGTCTAGCTGCCTGACCGTGGTACTAATAGGATCAAAAGAACACCAGTAATTTTCTTTAGGTAGCTGTAAATACTTTAACAAGACAAGCCTGCCTGTCAGTAGGAAGATAACAGGAACGGATCTAGCTGAACACTGTGAGCAGGACGCACTGTACTAAATGTAAATAGTCTAACTGCCTGACCGTGGTACTAATAGGATCAAAAGAACACCAGTAATTTTCTTCAGGTAGCTTTATATACTGTAACAAGACAACCCTGCCTGTCAGTAGGAAGATAACAGGAACGGATCTAGCTGAACACTGTGAGCAGGACGCACTGCACTAAATGTAAATAGTCTAGCTGCCTGACCGTGGTACTAATAGGATCAAAAGAACACCAGTAATTTTCTTTAGGTAGCTGTAAATACTTTAACAAGACAAGCCTGCCTGTCAGTAGGAAGATAACAGGAACGGATCTAGCTGAACACTGTGAGCAGGACGCACTGCACTAAATGTAAATAGTCTAGCTGCCTGATCGTGGTACTAATAGGATCAAAAGAACACCAGTAATTTTCTTCAGGTAGCTTTATATACTGTAACAAGACAAGCCTGCCTGTCAGTAGGAAGATAACAGGAACGGATCTAGCTGAACACTGTGAGCAGGATGCACTGCACTAAATGTAAATAGTCTAGCTGCCTGACTGTGGTACTAATAGGATCAAACGAACACCAGTAATTTTCTTTAGGTAGCTTTATATACTGTAACAAGACAAGCCTGCCTGTCAGTAGGAAGATAACAGGAACGTATCTAGCTGAACACTGTGAGCAGGACGCACTGTACTAAATGTAAATAGTCTAGCTGCCTGACCGTGGTACTAATAGGATCAAAAGAACACCAGTAATTTTCTTTAGGTAGCTGTAAATACTGTAACAAGACAAGCCTGCCTGTCAGTAGGAAGATAACAGGAACGGATCTAGCTGAACACTGTGAGCAGGACGCACTGCACTAAATGTAAATAGTCTAGCTGCCTGACCGTGGTACTAATAGGATCAAAAGAACACCAGTAATTTTCTTCAGATTGCTTTATATACTGTAACAAGACAAGCCTGCCTGTCAGTAGGAAGATAACAGGAACGGATCTAGCTGAACACTGTGAGCAGGACGCACTGCACTAAATGTAAATAGTCTAGCTGCCTGACCGTGGTACTAATAGGATCAAAAGAACACCAGTAATTTTCTTTAGGTAGCTTTATATACTGTAACAAGACAAGCCTGCCTGTCAGTAGGAAGATAACAGGAACGGATCTAGCTGAACACTGTGAGCAGAACGCACTGTACTAAATGTAAATAGTCTAGCTGCCTGACCGTGGTACTAATAGGATCAAAAGAACACCAGTAATTTTCTTTAGGTAGCTGTAAATACTGTAACAAGACAAGCCTGCCTGTCAGTAGGAAGATAACAGGAACGGATCTAGCTGAACACTGTGAGCAGGACGCACTGCACTAAATGTAAATAGTCTAGCTGCCTGACCGTGGTACTAATAGGATCAAAAGAACACCAGTAAATTTCTTTAGGTAGCTGTAAATACTGTAACAAGACAAGCCTGCCTGTCAGTAGGAAGATAACAGGAACGGATCTAGCTGAACACTGTGAGCAGGACGCACTGCACTAAATGTAAATAGTCTAGAAGATAACAGGAACGGATCTAGCTAAACTGAATACAGTGTATATATATATATGCAATACCTGGGATGCATATATATACACAATACACTTTAAGTGCAGCTAACTGACTGACTGTCCTGTCTAATCTAGCTAACTCAAATGAAATGACACTGTCTCTCTCTCTCTCTAAGCACACCGGAACACACTGCCTTATATAGTGTGGGGCGTGTACTAAATCCCCTGAGCCATAATTGGCCAAAGCCTCCTTGGCTTTGGCCAATTACGGCTCTCTGTTCAGGCGGCGCTGTGATTGGCCAAGCATGCGGGTCATAGTGCATGCTTGGCCAATCATCAGCAAGCAATGCACTGCGATGCCGCAGTGAATTATGGGCCGTGACGCGCCACACGAATTTGGCGCGAACGGCCCATATCGTTCGCAATTCGGCGAACGGCCGAACAGCCGATGATCGAGTCGAACATGGGTTCGACTCGAACACGAAGCTCATCCCTAATGGGCACTGATGAGGCGTCACCGATGGGCACTGATGAGGAGGCACTGATATGTAGAATTGATGGGCACTGATAAGTGGCACTGATATGCAGCACTGATGGGCACCGATAGGTGGCACTGACAGGCGGCACTGATGGACACTGACAGGTGCACTGATGGGCACCGACAGGCGGTACAACAGTAAAATCATTCTGTATATGCAGTAAAGCATGCTTGTTATACTCACTGTGGAGCCTAATGGGGTAATCCTATGCATTGTGTAAAAAGGCTGCTGGATCCTGTCTTCTCTGATCCACCCCTCTTTTACTGCCCCCAATCCATCTGCTGTTAGTACAGAGCTCAGTTTGGTGTGTATTTCTAGAGAATTTTTTTCTTTTTTGGGGGGGGGGGCTGGATGTGATCGGCACAGGGCCAATCGCCACTATCTAAACAGAGGGTCAGGGGTCATGCAGCCTCATAAGATCATTAAAGGAGAGTGACTTACAATGTCGTAGAGATAAAACAGCAAATAGCAATTCAGCCGGCCGGCTATAGTTAACACCCGTCCTGCAGACGGTACACACGGAACGTCAGCACGTCAGCTCCTCCCGACGCGCGTTTTGTCACACAATGATGTCATCTGGGACACCATTGTGTGACGAAACGCGCGTTGGGAGGAGCTGACGTGCTGACGTTCCATGTGTACCGTCTGCAGGACAGGTGTTCGCTATAGCCGGCCGGCTGATTTGCTATTTGCTGTTTTATCTCTACGACATTGTAAGTGTCTTTTTAATTACTAATAAATATAAGTTAAACTAATAATTTAATCCTAAATGTCGGTTAGACACCAAAATGGTAAACCGACACGTAGGATAAATAGGAGGCGCTCAGAGACAATAAGAGTATACCTTACAGTATACAATAGTGGTGATACCCTCTATTTATAGACTAAACACCTAAGTGTAGTACACTAATTACAGTGAACCAAAAAGCATAAAATCAGTGATGGTGAAATATGAATATATATATATATCTATATGAAAACATATATATATGACAAAAGATAGTGAGAAATAAACTGTGCAAATATTTCAATCCATGCTGCAAAAATCAACACTCCACATAAAGTCCATAAACTATAAGACAGCCTCCAAACAAGCTGCAAGTGATAACTAAGTTGGTGATGGAAAAAAGAATCAAGTGTCCCAAACAAATGTCTTCTCAGTGATTGATGTCCAATAATGAGTGACTCCGTGCGCCTTCACCTCACCACCGTGTCAGTGAATCACACCCTCCAGACATACACTCACCGATATGAAATGCCAGCATTCGCATGCAAGGCAAAACACGCTTTCTATACCACACTCCAGGGTAAATAACATATACGATGTTCACGGTGATGGTATTCAATGGATCCACATAAAAAAATATAAATGCTCCAATAGTGTAAATCAGCAATCACAATTTATTAAAATCACTGCAATCCTCACACATAGCACTCACATTGTGTAAAAGTTAAAACAGCAGAAATCGTGCAATAAACAGCAAGCTTCAACTCTGTGGATAAAACCATATAACCAGTGGTCACGGCGGACCCGAGGTGTGCAGTTGCTGGGTAGTAATCTCACCCCTCCCTTGGTCAACCTCCGTTCCTCCGCAAGCTCGTAATCCTATCCTCCTGTGTGGCTGACAGCGTTCACGTCATAACTCACAGCCACGCCCCCCTGACATGTTTCGTCATAGGTAGACTTATTCATGGGATTGGCTGTGTTCGCTGCTACTCAACCCTTATATTTGCTCATAAACTCACGCCCATTAGGTCGCGTACTGCGCATGCGCACACCTCGCGTCCCTGTACAATTGATTCACTGATGTCTAATAAAGCAAAAATAAGTTGGAATCGGGCATATAAAAAACCTGTATAGTGAACTACAAGGTATACTAGAACATTGATGAGCCTTCATGCTCTTCCTAAATGATAAGCTTATGTCGATAAGCCGTAATTTACTAGATATGTCAAGATAACTATTTCAATCATCCCTAGTAATTACAGCGATCTTCCCCAGGGTTCAGCCGCTGCATAACCAAGGAAGTGATTCATATCCATACAGCAAACCCACTACAGGGTACAAAAGCTGAAACAATTACTACAAAGTATACAGCTCCCTCATTTCCTGGTCATAATTAAAACAGGTATAAGCTAATCTAAAGCTAATTCATCCTGTGTAACACATTTAAAAATTCAATCAGGATGCATCTAATACTGAACTCAAGTTTATTAAATTACCTATAAAAATATTGCTGCTCAAATTAAAACTATGTGCCCTGATGTTGAAATACAATTAAGTAAATGCATGTAAAAATTAAAAAATTAAAAATCAATTCTAGAAAAATATATATAAAATATTAATAATATATATGGATACCAATCTACTAAATATAAAACTGATCGAGTAATCTATAACAATATATAAACCCCCCAGGTAAGTATTTAAGCAAAGGTTCGCAACCTCCCCTCTGTACACTTTTACTACATAGTGTTTTAAAAGGGTAATATCACAAATATATTCCCCTCTCTCCCCTCCTCTTTGGAGCTAATACCTTTCCAAAATCTAATAGGGAATCAGTATAGTGGTTCAATCTACAACAAAAATTCCCACTACTCCCCAACTTCCCTCAAAGTTAGGGTGCCCAGTCAGATAAGTTGCAGTGCATTCATATGTAGGGGAGTATATACAAATTCCTACCCCCTACCCAGTCCCTAAAGGTCAGTGAACAACGACCACAAAAATCAGAAAACTCAAAAGAACAGAATAACAGTTACATTCCCCCAAGCTCCAACAACTGTAATAAGTAGTGTCTATAGCCGAGGTATCCTATTCTAAAAGTTGTTGATGAAACAATTCAGATCTAATTCTATGTTTAACCCTCTAGGGGCTAAACTTTTCAATAAATAGATCCATCTGGTTTCCCGTTGGGATAAATCCCTGACCCTATTGGATCCTCTCCAGGACGGGTGCACAATGTCAATCCCACAGAATTGTAATAGTGAAGGGTCTTGCTGGTGTTTTTCTTTAAAATGTAGGCTCATCAATGTTCTAGTATACCTTGTAGTTCACTATACAGGTTATTTATATGCCCGATTCCAACTTATTTTTGCTTTATTATACATCAGTGAATCCATTGTACGGGGACGCGAGGTGTGCGCATGCGCAGTACGCGACTTAATGGGCGTGAGTTTACGAGCAGATATAAGGGTTGAGTAGCAGCGAACACAGCCAATCCCATGAATAGGTCTACCTATGACGAAACATGTCGGAGGCGTGGTTGTGAGTTGTGACGTGAACGCTGTCAGCCACACAGGAGGATAGGATTACGAGCTCGCGGAGGAACGGAGGTTGACCAAGGGAGGGGTGAGATTACTACCCAGCAACTGCACACCTCGGGTCAGCCGTGGCCACTGGTTATATGGTTTTATCCACAGAGTTGAAGCTTGCTGTTTATAGCACGATTTTTGCTGTTTTAACTTTTACACAATGTGAGTGCTATGTGTGAGGATTGCAGTGATTTTAATAAATTGTGATTGCTGATTTACACTATTGGAGCATTTATATTTTTTTATGTGGATCCATTGAATACCATCACCGTGAACATCGTATAAGTTATTTACCCTGGAGTGTGGTAAAGAAAGCGTGTTTTACCTTGCATGAGAATGCTGGCATTTCATATCTGTGAGTGTATGTCTGGAGGGTGTGATTCACTGACACGGTGGTGAGGTGGAAGACGCACGGAATCACTCATTATTGGACATCAATCACTGAGAAGACATTTGTTTGGGACACTTGATTCTTTTTTCCGTCACCAACTTAGTTATCACTTGCAGCTTGTTTGGAGGCTGTCTTATAGTTTATGGACTTTATGTGGAGTGTTGATTTTTGCAGCATGGATTGAAATATTTGCACAATTTATTTCTCACTATCTTTTGTCGTATATATATGTTTTCATATAGATATATATATATTCATATTTCACCATCACTGATTTTATGCTTTTTGGTTCACTGTAATTAGTGTACTACACTTAGGTGTTTAGTCTATAAATAGAGGGTATCACCACTATTGTATACTGTAAGGTATACTCTTATTGTCTCTGAGCGCCTCCTGTTTATCCTACGTGTCGGTTTACCGTTTTGGTGTCTAACCGACATTTAGGATTAAATTATTAGTTTATCCACAAATTTATTTAAAGGGGGCAGCTCGACATTACTTGTTGTTCACCAGTTTTTAATTATTATTTTATTATCATTTTTGCATTGTTCTGCATTAATTAAGCAATCTTTAGGTTCAATTCGGGTGTCAGTGGCGCGGTGGAGGTGTTCTTTGTGAAAAGGGCGTTAGTTTATAGGATACCTATTGTTACAATAAATATAAGTTATCAGGATTACGCTATGTCGATTCCTTTCCTTTTCTTGGGGAACCTCTGAGTGCTACCCATCTTGTTACCTTGGATCTGTATACTTGACAAGATTTGTGCTGGGACTGACCCCTTCCATGGGGCTTGGTGGAATATTGACCCCCCGATTCCCTCTTGGATAAAGGCCCTGACCGGGTAAAAGGTCGCAAGCTTTTAAAGCTTGCCTTGGGGTAAGCGTGCACTTTATATGGTGTCATCACTGCGGTGCGGTGGAGGATTTGTCTACTTAATCATCGTATATAATCATCACATTGCAGATTTATTTATGGGCTTAAGGCTTTGTACATTGTATATAGATGGACATTTTTTCATATATGCATTATTTTTTGTTTAATTAATTTAGTGTTCAATACAACATATTGTTCGATATCACTGTTGTTAGCGCTGCTACTTCTTATTCCATATGTTTTTGTGTGTATCCCACTTATAGCGGCTGCTTTTATTTTTATTTTTTATTTTTATTTTGGTTTCACATATTTTCAACGTTTGATGATGGTAAACTCTTGTGTCAAATTTTTTATATATTCTTTTTAATTTTCATTAACTTTATACAGCGCGGTATTTTTTTCTATCACTTACCTACTTTTGAGTATGTGACTTTTTTGCTAGTTTAGAGTTTCAGGTAAATTTAGGTAGGCTTGTACCATTATAGCAGGCCTGTTTGTTATTTGGAATTTGAGTGACAGGCAGTTTGTATGCGAGTTCTGGCCAATCATTAATTTGTTTGGCAGGAGGCAGGAGTCTCATATAAAAAGCTGGGTCACATGGTGAGTCAGGAGTTCGAGTTGGGAGAGAAGCCCAGCCTGGTTCCCGGAGGGGAGATGTTCCCCCTCCGGGGAGCCAATGGAGCCCCCCCCTGCAAGGAGGGTGGGGAACCGGCACCCGTAGAGGAGTAGATGACACCGTACAGCATGTAGTCGCTGATGTCGTTGGCTGTCCCTGCAGGGAAGGGAGCGTGCCAGAAAAGTGGAAAGGGAACAAAGAATCATTGCAGAAGAAGTAGCAACTAAGCGGAAGGAAACTGGGCGATCGATCATTTATGAGTGGCACATGGACTATTGATCACGTGAATGAAAGCCCAAGAGAAGGGTACTACCAGAGGCTGAGGGATTTTGGTACGCAAGTCAGTGAGACAGGTGGTGATGGCCTGTGACTTTGGGTTCAGCAATGCCCCGGGATTCCAATCAGTCAAGCGGGAGGAGTTAATCAGAGTAACTTTTCTTTAGCTCAACTTGGAAGTACCATGCAGATGGGAAGTAGTGGTAAAAAGGTAGCGGTAAAGCTGCAAGTACACCTATAGAGATACAGACTGTTTTTGAAAAGTTCTGCAGATGAAGAAGTTATTCAGAGTGACTCTTTATCAATTATTCTCTATCAAATCTACTTCCATCTTCCCTGATGAATAAATCACAGAGTGATTTCCTATTATCTGCAATGATGCTAGGTCTTTGCATGTGAGGCAAAGAAAAGATTACAAAGCAACAAAAGAGCATCTCAAAAGAAACCCTTCTCTTATCCCAGTTCATGTTACCTAATAAAGCAAGAAAAAAATGCAATATGGACTGTTTCTGATTTTATGGGCTGCGATGGGTCAGGTGGTAAACGTGAATTACAGATATAATAATTAATCAGCCGCTCCTTTGGGGGTAAGCGCTACACAATCATTTTAAATGCAATTGCTATTAGTACCACCGGTTTGCAGTCCACTGTACAGTTTGTGCAGCAAAACTTACAGAGAGGGAGGGAGAAGCAATGCCAGTAGCCAGTCTGGTGTGCAAGGAACAATGCTAATATGAGGAGAGAGCAAAGTGACAGAGATGAGATCATCATTGTGTTGCTTCTCCTTTTACTGTTCAGTCACAGGGTTTGGATGGGAGGAGCCCTCTAGGTGAAAGTAAAACTGTGGCATGGAAATATCAAGTTCTCTCCCCTGCTGGACAGGGCGAGTGCTGTGGGGCACAGCTGTGCAAATCTCAGGACTGAAAGAGCAGAAATAGAGATCTTTTCAGAGGTAAATATTACATTTATGCCACAGGGTTGCCACTGACCCTTTGAATCTTCAGAAGTCTCTGGTGGAAAGGTTTCTGCATATGACATCCTAAATTGACCAACTATAATAGGGCAATACATAGGGGGGTTGCTTTCCCTGATAGATCATTTATGAAAAATGTGGAAATATGGGTGGAAAGCGATGGAAGAAGCAATCATCAGGAAGAGCTTGCATTAAGAAACTATGAAGATTCAAAAAGCCAACAAATGACAGTGCCTACATAGACTGCGGGTTACCGTTTGTAGGGTATCTTATTTTTTTAAAAGACCTCTTTGTTAGATCTCTGCATAACCTACAGTATATTACAGAGCTCCCTCCTCCCACATATCCATAACAAGTAATAGGAGCATGCTTACTGTATAAGTCATATCATTACGATATAATAATGTGTGTTCTTATATAAAGTGGATGTCAACCCAAATTTTTTTTTTTTTTTTAAGTACATAGAAAATGCAAGGGCTGGAGATGATGAAGCAATTTTTGTTTCTTTCTTCGGATGAAACTCTCAGCAACATTCATTAGAGCTCAGCAAGTCTGATATACCAGGCACTGGTATGCATGAGTTAAAAAAACACATTTTTTTTACATATAATGAAACTAATGACAGTCACAGTTAAAAAAATAAATAACGTGGCAGAGCATAGGCCTCCCTGACCTATGCAACTACTATAGAGCCTGCCTTCTTACAAGGATAGTGGACTGGAACCAGGGCTGTTTTAATGAGTGGGCATACCTGGGCACTGCCCAGGGGCCCCAGCTTTCGCCCCTACCTTCTGCCTGCTTGATTGGTATAGGCGAGTCTAGTGCTGGAGGTAGCCAAAATTTTACATGCACTGTATCTCCACAGGGAAATGGGGTACTACATGGATGGAATCATGGTGCTGGGGGATATCAAGGGTGTATTGGGGGAAAACAATGCTGAGGGGGATCTGGGGTGTATAGGGGGTAGCAATGCTTGGGTTAGCTTGGGTGGCTATAGTGATAGAGGTATCAGGGATGTAGAGAAGCCAAAGTGTAGGAGGTATCAGGAATGTAGTGGGGTCACAATATATGGGGGTATCTTATGGTATATGGTAACAGTGCTGGGGGGAATATCTAGGGTGTAGAGGGGTCAGAGTGTTGGGGGGATATCTAGGGTGTAGAAGGGCCAGAGTGCTGGGGGATATCTAGGGTGTAGAGGGGTGAGAGTGCTGGGAGGGATATCAGGAGTGTAGAGGGGTGAGAGTGCTGGGGAATATCAGGGGTGTAGAGGGGTCAGAGTGCTGGGGCATATCTGAGGTGTAGAGGGGTCACAGTGCTGGGGGGATACCTAGGGTGTAGAGGGGTCAGAGTGCTGGGGGGATACTTAGGGTGTAGAGTGGTCAGAGTGCTGCGGGGACATCTGGGGTGTAGAGGGGTCAGAATGCTGGGGGGATATCTTGGATGTAGAGGGGTCACAGTGCTGGGGGGATATCTGGGATGTAGAGGGGTCAGAGTGCTGGGAGGACATCTGGGGTGTAGAGGGGTCAGAGTGCTGGGGGGATATCTGGGATGTAGAGGGGTCACAGTGCAGGGGGGATTTCTGGGATGCAGAGGGGTCAGAGTGCTGAGGAGATATCTAGGGTGTGGAAGGGTCAGAGTGCAGGGGGGATATCTGGGGTGTAGAGGTGTCAGAGTGCTGGGGGGGATATCTGGAGTGTAGAGGAGTCAGAGTGCTGGGGAATATCTGGGGTGTAGAGGGGTCAGAGTGCTGGGGGGATATCTGGGGTGTAGAGGGGTCAGAGTGCTGGGGGCATACCTAAGGTGTAGAGGGGTCAGAGTGCTGGGGGGGTACCTAGGGTGTAGAGGGGTCAGAGTGCTGGGGGACATCTGGAGTGTAGAGGGGTCAGAGTGCTGGAGGGATATCTGGGATGTAGAGGGGTCACAGTGCTGGGGGGATATCTGGGATGTAGAGGGGTCAGAGTGCTGGGGGATACCTGAGGTGTAGAGGGGTCAGAGTGCTGGGGGGATATCTGGGGTGTAGAGGGGTCAGAGTGCTGGGGGGGGGATATCTGGAGTGTAGAGGGGTAAGAGTGCTGGGGGAATATCTGGGGTGTAGAGGGGTAAGAGTGCTGGGGAATATCTGGGGTGTAGAGGGGTCAGAGTGCGGGGGGATATCTGGGGTGTAGAGGGGTCAGAGTGCTGGGGGATACCTAGGGTGTAGAGGGGTCAGAGTGCTGGGGGGACATCTGGGGTGTAGAGGGGTCAGAGTGCTGGGGGAATATCTGGGATGTAGAGGGGTCACAGTGATGGGGGATATCTGGGGTGTAGAGGGGTCAGAGTGCTGGGGGTCATATCTGGGGTGTAGAGGGGTCAGAGTGCTGGGGGGATACCTAGGGTGTAGAGGGGTCAGAGTGCTGGGGGAACATCTGGGGTGTAGAGGGGTCACAGTGCTGGGGGGATATCTGGGATGTAGAGGGGTCACAGTGCTGGGGGGGATATCTGGGATGTAGAGGGGTCAGAGTGCTGGGGGGATATCTGGGGCATAGAGAGGTCAGAGTGCTGGGGGGGATATCTGGAGTGTAGAGGGGTAAGAGTGCTGGGGAATATCTGGGGTGTAGAGGGGTCAGAGTGCTGGGGGGATATCTGGGGTGTAGAGGGGTCAGAGTGCTGGAGGGATATCTGGGATGTAGAGGGGTCACAGTGCAGGGGGGATATCTGGGATGTAGAAGGGTCAGAGTGCTGGTGAATATCTGGGGTGTAGAGGGGTCAGAGTGCTGGGGGGGATATCTGAGGTGTAGAGGGGGTAAGAGTGCTGGGGGGATATCTGGGGTGTAGAGGGGTCAGAGTGCTGGGGGCATACCTAAGGTGTAGAGGGGTCAGAGTGATGGGGGGATACCTAGGGTGTAGAGGGGTCAGAGTGCTGGGGGGATATCTGGGGTGTAAAGGGGTCAGAGTGCTTGGGGGATATCTGTGATGTAGAGGGGTCAGAGTGCTGGGGAATATCTGAGGTGTAGAGGGGTCAGAGTGCTAGGGGGATATCTGGGGTGTAGAGGGGTCAGAGTGCTGAGGGGATACCTAGGGTGTAGAGGGGTCAGAGTGCTAGGGGGAAATCTGGGGTGTAGAGGGGTCAGAGTGCTGGGGGGATATCTGGGATGTAGAGGGGTCACAGTGCTGGGGGGGATATCTGGGATGTAGAGGGGTCAGAGTGCTGGGGGATATCTGGCGTGTAGAGGGGTCAGAGTGCTGGGGGGATATCTGGGGCATAGAGGGGTCAGAGTGCTGGGGGATATCTGGAGTGTAGAGGGGTAAGAGTGCTGGGGAATATCTGAGGTGTAGAGGGATCAGAGTGCTGAGGGGATATCTAGGGTGTAGAAGGGTCAGAGTGCTGGGGGGATATCTGGGGTGTAGAGGGGTCAGAGTGCTGGGGGGGATTTCTGGAGTGTAGAGGGGTCAGAGTGCTGGGGAATATCTGGGGTGTAGAGGGGTCAGAGTACTGGGGGATATCTGGAGTGTAGAGGGGTCAGAGTGCTGGGGGCATACCAAAGGTGTAGAGGGGTCAGAGTGCTGGGGGGATACCTAGGGTGTAGAGGGGTCAGAGTGCTGGGGGGACATCTGGGGTGTAGAGGGGTCAGAGTGCTGCGGGGATATCTGGGATGTAGAGGGGTCACAGTGCAGGGGGGATATCTGGGATGTAGAGGGGTCAGAGTGCTGGGGGATATCTGGGGTGTAGAGGGGTCAGAGTGCTGGGGGACATCTGGGTGTAGAGGGGTCAGAGTGCTGGGGGACATCTAGGTGTAGAGGGGTCAGAGTGCTGAGTGCTGGGAGGATATCTGGGATGTAGAGGGGTCACAGTGCTGGGGGGATATCTGGGATGTAGAGGGGTCAGAGTGCTCGGGGATACCTGGGGTGTAGAGGGGTCAGAGTGCTGGGGGAATATCTGGGGTGTAGAGGGGTCAGAGTGCTGGGGGGGATATTTGGAGTGTAGAGGGGTAAGAGTGCTGGGGAATATCTGGGGTGTGGAGGGGTAAGAGTGCTGGGCAATATCTGGGGTGTAGAGGGGTCAGAGTGCTGGGGGGGATATCTGGAGTGTAGAGGGGTCAGAGAGCTGGGGAATATATGGGGTGTAGAGGGGTCAGAGTGCTGGGGGGATATCTGGGGTGTAGAGGGGTCAGAGGGATTGGGGCATACCTTAGGTGTAGAGGGGTCAGAGTGCTGGGGGGATACCTAGGGTGTAGAGGGGTCAGAGTGCTGGGGGGATATCTGGGATGTAGAAGAGTCAGAGTGCAGGGGGGATATCTGGAGTGTAGAGGGGTAAGAGTGCTGGGGAATATCTGGGATGTAGAGGGGTAAGAGTGCTAGGGAATATATGGGGTGTAGAGGGGTCAGAGTGCTGGGGGATATCTGGCGTGTAGAGGGGTCAGAGTGCTGGGGGGATATCTGGGGCATAGAGGGGTCAGAGTGCTGGGGGGATACTTAGGGTGTAGAGTGGTCAGAGTGCTGCGGGGACATCTGGGGTGTAGAGGGGTCAGAATGCTGGGGGGATATCTTGGATGTAGAGGGGTCACAGTGCTGGGGGGATATCTGGGGTGTAGAGGGGTCAGAGTGCTGGGGGGGATTTCTGGAGTGTAGAGGGGTCAGAGTGCTGGGGAATATCTGGGGTGTAGAGGGGTCAGAGTACTGGGGGATATCTGGAGTGTAGAGGGGTCAGAGTGCTGGGGGCATACCAAAGGTGTAGAGGGGTCAGAGTGCAGGGGGGATATCTGGGGTGTAGAGGTGTCAGAGTGCTGGGGGGGATATCTGGAGTGTAGAGGAGTCAGAGTGCTGGGGAATATCTGGGGTGTAGAGGGGTCAGAGTGCTGGGGGGATATCTGGGGTGTAGAGGGGTCAGAGTGCTGGGGGCATACCTAAGGTGTAGAGGGGTCAGAGTGCTGGGGGGGTACCTAGGGTGTAGAGGGGTCAGAGTGCTGGGGGAACATCTGGGATGTAGAGGGGTCACAGTGATGGGGGATATCTGGGGTGTAGAGGGGTCAGAGTGCTGGGGGTGATATCTGGGGTGTAGAGGGGTCAGAGTGCTGGGGGGATACCTAGGGTGTAGAGGGGTCAGAGTGCTGGGGGAACATCTGGGGTGTAGAGGGGTCACAGTGCTGGGGGGATATCTGGGATGTAGAGGGGTCACAGTGCTGGGGGGGATATCTGGGATGTAGAGGGGTCAGAATGCTGGGGGGATATCTGGGGCATAGAGAGGTCAGAGTGCTGGGGGGGATATCTGGAGTGTAGAGGGGTAAGAGTGCTGGGGAATATCTGGGGTGTAGAGGGGTCAGAGTGCTGGGGGGATATCTGGGGTGTAGAGGGGTCAGAGTGCTGGAGGGATATCTGGGATGTAGAGGGGTCACAGTGCAGGGGGGATATCTGGGATGTAGAAGGGTCAGAGTGCTGGTGAATATCTGGGGTGTAGAGGGGTCAGAGTGCTGGGGGGGATATCTGAGGTGTAGAGGGGGTAAGAGTGCTGGGGGGATATCTGGGGTGTAGAGGGGTCAGAGTGCTGGGGGCATACCTAAGGTGTAGAGGGGTCAGAGTGATGGGGGGATACCTAGGGTGTAGAGGGGTCAGAGTGCTGGGGGGATATCTGGGGTGTAAAGGGGTCAGAGTGCTTGGGGGATATCTGGGATGTAGAGGGGTCAGAGTGCTGGGGAATATCTGAGGTGTAGAGGGGTCAGAGTGCTAGGGGGATATCTGGGGTGTAGAGGGGTCAGAGTGCTGAGGGGATACCTAGGGTGTAGAGGGGTCAGAGTGCTAGGGGGAAATCTGGGGTGTAGAGGGGTCAGAGTGCTGGGGGGATATCTGGGATGTAGAGGGGTCACAGTGCTGGGGGGGATATCTGGGATGTAGAGGGGTCAGAGTGCTGGGGGATATCTGGCGTGTAGAGGGGTCAGAGTGCTGGGGGGATATCTGGGGCATAGAGGGGTCAGAGTGCTGGGGGATATCTGGAGTGTAGAGGGGTAAGAGTGCTGGGGGGATATCTGGGATGTAGAGGGGTCACAGTGCTGGGGGGGATATCTGGGATGTAGAGGGGTCAGAGTGCTGGGGGATATCTGGCGTGTAGAGGGGTCAGAGTGCTGGGGGGATATCTGGGGCATAGAGGGGTCAGAGTGCTGGGGGATATCTGGAGTGTAGAGGGGTAAGAGTGCTGGGGAATATCTGAGGTGTAGAGGGATCAGAGTGCTGAGGGGATATCTAGGGTGTAGAAGGGTCAGAGTGCTGGGGGGATATCTGGGGTGTAGAGGGGTCAGAGTGCTGGGGGGGATTTCTGGAGTGTAGAGGGGTCAGAGTGCTGGGGAATATCTGGGGTGTAGAGGGGTCAGAGTACTGGGGGATATCTGGAGTGTAGAGGGGTCAGAGTGCTGGGGGCATACCAAAGGTGTAGAGGGGTCAGAGTGCTGGGGGGATACATAGGGTGTAGAGGGGTCAGAGTGCTGGGGGGACATCTGGGGTGTAGAGGGGTCAGAGTGCTGCGGAGATATCTGTGATGTAGAGGGGTCACAGTGCAGGGGGGATATCTGGGATGTAGAGGGGTCAGAGTGCTGGGGGATATCTGGGGTGTAGAGGGGTCAGAGTGCTGGGGGATATCTGGCGTGTAGAGGGGTCATAGTGCTGGGGGGATATCTGGGGCATAGAGGGGTCAGAGTGCTGGGGGATATCTGGAGTGTAGAGGGGTAAGAGTGCTGGGGGGATATCTGGGATGTAGAGGGGTCACAGTGCTGGGGGGGATATCTGGGATGTAGAGGGGTCAGAGTGCTGGGGGATATCTGGCGTGTAGAGGGGTCAGAGTGCTGGGGGGATATCTGGGGCATAGAGGGGTCAGAGTGCTGGGGGATATCTGGAGTGTAGAGGGGTAAGAGTGCTGGGGAATATCTGAGGTGTAGAGGGATCAGAGTGCTGAGGGGATATCTAGGGTGTAGAAGGGTCAGAGTGCTGGGGGGATATCTGGGGTGTAGAGGGGTCAGAGTGCTGGGGGGGATTTCTGGAGTGTAGAGGGGTCAGAGTGCTGGGGAATATCTGGGGTGTAGAGGGGTCAGAGTACTGGGGGATATCTGGAGTGTAGAGGGGTCAGAGTGCTGGGGGCATACCAAAGGTGTAGAGGGGTCAGAGTGTTGGGGGGATACATAGGGTGTAGAGGGGTCAGAGTGCTGGGGGGACATCTGGGGTGTAGAGGGGTCAGAGTGCTGCGGAGATATCTGGGATGTAGAGGGGTCACAGTGCAGGGGGGATATCTGGGATGTAGAGGGGTCAGAGTGCTGGGGGATATCTGGGGTGTAGAGGGGTCAGAGTGCTGGGGGACATCTGGGTGTAGAGGGGTCAGAGTGCTGGGGGACATCTGGGTGTAGAGGGGTCAGAGTGCTGAGTGCTGGGAGGATATCTGGGATGTAGAGGGGTCACAGTGCTGGAGGGATATCTGGGATGTAGAGGGGTCACAGTGCAGGGGGGATATCTGGGATGTAGAAGGGTCAGAGTGCTGGTGAATATCTGGGGTGTAGAGGGGTCAGAGTGCTGGGAGGGATATCTGAGGTGTAGAGGGGGTAAGAGTGCTGGGGGGATATCTGGGGTGTAGAGGGGTCAGAGTGCTGGGGGCATACCTAAGGTGTAGAGGGGTCAGAGTGATGGGGGGATACCTAGGGTGTAGAGGGGTCAGAGTGCTGGGGGGATATCAGGGGTGTAAAGGGGTCAGAGTGCTTGGGGGATATCTGGGATGTAGAGGGGTCAGAGTGCTGGGGAATATCTGAGGTGTAGAGGGGTCAGAGTGCTGGGGGGACATCTGGGGTGTAGAGGGGTCAGAGTGCTGCGGGGATATCTGGGATGTAGAGGGGTCACAGTGCAGGGGGGATATCTGGGATGTAGAGGGGTCAGAGTGCTGGGGGATATCTGGGGTGTAGAGGGGTCAGAGTGCTGGGGGACATCTGGGTGTAGAGGGGTCAGAGTGCTGGGGGACATCTGGGTGTAGAGGGGTCAGAGTGCTGAGTGCTGGGAGGATATCTGGGATGTAGAGGGGTCACAGTGCTGGGGGGATATCTGGGATGTAGAGGGGTCAGAGTGCTGGGGGATACCTGGGGTGTAGAGGGGTCAGAGTGCTGGGGGAATATCTGGGGTGTAGAGGGGTCAGAGTGCTGGGGGGGATATTTGGAGTGTAGAGGGGTAAGAGTGCTGGGGAATATCTGGGGTGTGGAGGGGTAAGAGTGCTGGGCAATATCTGGGGTGTAGAGGGGTCAGAGTGCTGGGGGGTATATCTGGAGTGTAGAGGGGTCAGAGAGCTGGGGAATATATGGGGTGTAGAGGGATCAGAGTGCTGGGGGGATATCTGGGGTGTAGAGGGGTCAGAGGGATTGGGGCATACCTTAGGTGTAGAGGGGTCAGAGTGCTGGGGGGGATACCTAGGGTGTAGAGGGGTCAGAGTGCTGGGGGGACATCTGGGGTGTAGAGGGGTCAGAGTGCTGCGGGGATATCTGGGATGTAGAGGGGTCACAGTGCAGGGGGGATATCTGGGATGTAGAGGGGTCACAGTGCTGGGGGATATCTGGGGTGTAGAGGGGTCAGAGTGCTGGGGGACATCTGGGTGTAGAGGGGTCAGAGTGCTGGGGGACATCTGGGTGTAGAGGGGTCAGAGTGCTGAGTGCTGGGAGGATATCTGGGATGTAGAGGGGTCACAGTGCTGGGGGGATATCTGGGATGTAGAGGGGTCAGAGTGCTGGGGGATACCTGGGGTGTAGAGGGGTCAGAGTGCTGGGGGAATATCTGGGGTGTAGAGGGGTCAGAGTGCTGGGGGGGATATTTGGAGTGTAGAGGGGTAAGAGTGCTGGGGAATATCTGGGGTGTGGAGGGGTAAGAGTGCTGGGCAATATCTGGGGTGTAGAGGGGTCAGAGTGCTGGGGGGGATATCTGGAGTGTAGAGGGGTCAGAGAGCTGGGGAATATATGGGGTGTAGAGGGGTCAGAGTGCTGGGGGGATATCTGGGGTGTAGAGGGGTCAGAGGGATTGGGGCATACCTTAGGTGTAGAGGGGTCAGAGTGCTGGGGGGATTCCTAGGGTGTAGAGGGGTCAGAGTGCTGGGGGGATATCTGGGATGTAGAAGAGTCAGAGTGCAGGGGGGATATCTGGAGTGTAGAGGGGTAAGAGTGCTGGGGAATATCTGGGATGTAGAGGGGTAAGAGTGCTAGGGAATATATGGGGTGTAGAGGGGTCAGAGTGCTGGGGGATATCTGGCGTGTAGAGGGGTCAGAGTGCTGGGGGGATATCTGGGGCATAGAGGGGTCAGAGTGCTGGGGGGATACTTAGGGTGTAGAGTGGTCAGAGTGCTGCGGGGACATCTGGGGTGTAGAGGGGTCAGAATGCTGGGGGGATATCTTGGATGTAGAGGGGTCACAGTGCTGGGGGGATATCTGGGATGTAGAGGGGTCAGAGTGCTGGGAGGACATCTGGGGTGTAGAGGGGTCAGAGTGCTGGGGGGATATCTGGGATGTAGAGGGGTCACAGTGCAGGGGGGATTTCTGGGATGCAGAGGGGTCAGAGTGCTGAGGAGATATCTAGGGTGTGGAAGGGTCAGAGTGCAGGGGGGATATCTGGGGTGTAGAGGTGTCAGAGTGCTGGGGGGGATATCTGGAGTGTAGAGGAGTCAGAGTGCTGGGGAATATCTGGGGTGTAGAGGGGTCAGAGTGCTGGGGGGATATCTGGGGTGTAGAGGGGTCAGAGTGCTGGGGGCATACCTAAGGTGTAGAGGGGTCAGAGTGCTGGGGGGGTACCTAGGGTGTAGAGGGGTCAGAGTGCTGGGGGACATCTGGAGTGTAGAGGGGTCAGAGTGCTGGAGGGATATCTGGGATGTAGAGGGGTCACAGTGCTGGGGGGATATCTGGGATGTAGAGGGGTCAGAGTGCTGGGGGATACCTGAGGTGTAGAGGGGTCAGAGTGCTGGGGGGATATCTGGGGTGTAGAGGG
Source organism: Lithobates clamitans (assembly GCA_037952925.1). NCBI lineage: Eukaryota > Metazoa > Chordata > Amphibia > Anura > Ranidae > Lithobates > Lithobates clamitans. The sequence continues at coordinate 2,403,585 of JBBGZY010000320.1, forward strand.
GTCAGAGTGCTGGGGGGGGATATCTGGAGTGTAGAGGGGTAAGAGTGCTGGGGAATATCTGGGGTGTAGAGGGGTAAGAGTGCTGGGGAATATCTGGGGTGTAGAGGGGTCAGAGTGCGGGGGGATATCTGGGGTGTAGAGGGGTCAGAGTGCTGGGGGATACCTAGGGTGTAGAGGGGTCAGAGTGCTGGGGGGACATCTGGGGTGTAGAGGGGTCAGAGTGCTGGGGGAATATCTGGGATGTAGAGGGGTCACAGTGATGGGGGATATCTGGGGTGTAGAGGGGTCAGAGTGCTGGGGGTGATATCTGGGGTGTAGAGGGTTCAGAGTGCTGGGGGATACCTAGGGTGTAGAGGGGTCAGAGTGCTGGGGGAACATCTGGGGTGTAGAGGGGTCACAGTGCTGGGGGGATATCTGGGATGTAGAGGGGTCACAGTGCTGGGGGGGATATCTGGGATGTAGAGGGGTCAGAGTGCTGGGGGGATATCTGGGGCATAGAGAGGTCAGAGTGCTGGGGGGATATCTGGGGCATAGAGAGGTCAGAGTGCTGGGGGGGATATCTGGAGTGTAGAGGGGTAAGAGTGCTGGGGAATATCTGGGGTGTAGAGGGGTCAGAGTGCTGGGGGGATATCTGGGGTGTAGAGGGGTCAGAGTGCTGGAGGGATATCTGGGATGTAGAGGGGTCACAGTGCAGGGGGGATATCTGGGATGTAGAAGGGTCAGAGTGCTGGTGAATATCTGGGGTGTAGAGGGGTCAGAGTGCTGGGGGGGATATCTGAGGTGTAGAGGGGGTAAGAGTGCTGGGGGGATATCTGGGGTGTAGAGGGGTCAGAGTGCTGGGGGCATACCTAAGGTGTAGAGGGGTCAGAGTGATGGGGGGATACCTAGGGTGTAGAGGGGTCAGAGTGCTGGAGGGATATCTGGGATGTAGAGGGGTCACAGTGCAGGGGGGATATCTGGGATGTAGAAGGGTCAGAGTGCTGGTGAATATCTGGGGTGTAGAGGGGTCAGAGTGCTGGGGGGATATCTGGGGTGTAAAGGGGTCAGAGTGCTTGGGGGATATCTGGGATGTAGAGGGGTCAGAGTGCTGGGGAATATCTGAGGTGTAGAGGGGTCAGAGTGCTAGGGGGATATCTGGGGTGTAGAGGGGTCAGAGTGCTGAGGGGATACCTAGGGTGTAGAGGGGTCAGAGTGCTAGGGGGAAATCTGGGGTGTAGAGCGGTCAGAGTGCTGGGGGGATATCTGGGATGTAGAGGGGTCACAGTGCTGGGGGGGATATCTGGGATGTAGAGGGGTCAGAGTGCTGGGGGATATCTGGCGTGTAGAGGGGTCAGAGTGCTGGGGGGATATCTGGGGCATAGAGGGGTCAGAGTGCTGGGGGATATCTGGAGTGTAGAGGGGTAAGAGTGCTGGGGGGATATCTGGGATGTAGAGGGGTCACAGTGCTGGGGGGGATATCTGGGATGTAGAAGAGTCAGAGTGCAGGGGGGATATCTGGAGTGTAGAGGGGTAAGAGTGCTGGGGAATATCTGGGATGTAGAGGGGTAAGAGTGCTAGGGAATATATGGGGTGTAGAGGGGTCAGAGTGCTGGGGGATATCTGGCGTGTAGAGGGGTCAGAGTGCTGGGGGGATATCTGGGGCATAGAGGGGTCAGAGTGCTGGGGGATATCTGGAGTGTAGAGGGGTAAGAGTGCTGGGGAATATCTGAGGTGTAGAGGGATCAGAGTGCTGAGGGGATATCTAGGGTGTAGAAGGGTCAGAGTGCTGGGGGGATATCTGGGGTGTAGAGGGGTCAGAGTGCTGGGGGGGATTTCTGGAGTGTAGAGGGGTCAGAGTGCTGGGGAATATCTGGGGTGTAGAGGGGTCAGAGTACTGGGGGATATCTGGAGTGTAGAGGGGTCAGAGTGCTGGGGGCATACCAAAGGCGTAGAGGGGTCAGAGTGCTGGGGGGATACCTAGGGTGTAGAGGGGTCAGAGTGCTGGGGGGACATCTGGGGTGTAGAGGGGTCAGAGTGCTGCAGGGATATCTGGGATGTAGAGGGGTCACAGTGCAGGGGGGATATCTGGGATGTAGAGGGGTCAGAGTGCTGGGGGATATCTGGGGTGTAGAGGGGTCAGAGTGCTGGGGGACATCTGGGTGTAGAGGGGTCAGAGTGCTGGGGGACATCTGGGTGTAGAGGGGTCAGAGTGCTGAGTGCTGGGAGGATATCTGGGATGTAGAGGGGTCACAGTGCTGGGGGGATATCTGGGATGTAGAGGGGTCAGAGTGCTGGGGGATACCTGGGGTGTAGAGAGGTCAGAGTGCTGGGGGAATATCTGGGGTGTAGAGGGGTCAGAGTGCTGGGGGGGATATCTGGAGTGTAGAGGGGTAAGAGTGCTGGGGAATATCTGGGGTGTGGAGGGGTAAGAGTGCTGGGCAATATCTGGGGTGTAGAGAGGTCAGAGTGCTGGGGGGGATATCTGGAGTGTAGAGGGGTCAGAGAGCTGGGGAATATATGGGGTGTAGAGGGGTCAGAGTGCTGGGGGGATATCTGGGGTGTAGAGGGGTCAGAGGGATTGGGGCATACCTTAGGTGTAGAGGGGTCAGAGTGCTGGGGGGATACCTAGGGTGTAGAGGGGTCAGAGTGCTGGGGGGATATCTGGGATGTAGAAGAGTCAGAGTGCAGGGGGGATATCTGGAGTGTAGAGGGGTAAGAGTGCTGGGGAATATCTGGGATGTAGAGGGGTAAGAGTGCTAGGGAATATATGGGGTGTAGAGGGGTCAGATTGCTGGGGGGATATCTGGGGTGTAGAGGGATCAGCGTGCTGGGGGATACCTAGGGTGTAGAGGGGTCAGAATGCTGGGGGGACATCTGGGGTGTAGAGGGGTCAGAGTTCTGGGGGATATCTGAGATGTAGAGGGGTCACAGTGCTCGGGGGATATCTGGGATGTAGAGGGGTCACAGTGCTGGGGGAATATCTAGGGTGTAGAGGGGTCAGAGTGCTGGGGGGATATCTGGTTGTAGAGGGGGTCATAGTGCTGGGGAATATTTGTTGTGTAGAGGGGTCAGAGTGCTGGGGGGATACCTAGGGTGTAGAGGGGTCAGAGTGCTGGGGGGATACCTAGGGTGTAGAGGGGTCAGAGTGCTGGGGGGGGACATCTGGGGTGTAGAGGGGTCAGAGTGCTGGGGGGATATCTGGGATGTAGAGGGGTCAGAGTGCTGGGGGATATCTGGGGTGTAGAGGGGTCAGAGTGCTGGGGGGATATCTGGGATGTAGAGGGGTCAGAGTGCTGGGGGGATATCTGGAGAGTAGAGGGGTAAGAGTGCTGGAGAATATCTGGGGTGTAGAGGGGTAAGAGTGGTGGGAAATATCTGGGGTGTAGAGGGGTCACAGTGCTGGGGGGATATCTGGGATGTAGAGGGGTCAGAGTACTGGGGGATACCTGGGGTGTAGAGGGGTCAGAGTGCTGGGGCAATATCTGGGGTGTAGAGGGGTCAGAGTGCTGGGGGGGATATCTGGAGTGTAGAGGGGTAAGAGTGCTGGGGAATATCTGGGGTGTAGAGAGGTAAGAGTGCTGGTGAATATCTGGGGTGTAGAGGGGTCAGAGTGCTGGGGGGGATATCTGGAGTGTAGAGGGGTCAGAGAGCTGGGGAATATATGGGGTGTAGAGGGGTCAGAGTGCTGGGGGGATATCTGGGGTGTAGAGGTGTCAGAGGGATTGGGGCATACCTTAGGTGTAGAGGGGTCAGAGTGCTGGGGGGATACCTAGGGTGTAGAGGGGTCAGAGTGCTGGGGGGATATCTGGGATGTAGAAGGGTCAGAGTGCAGGGGGGATATCTGGAGTGTAGAGGGGAAAGAGTGCTGGGGAATATCTGGGATGTAGAGGGGTAAGAGTGCTGGGGAATATATGGGGTGTAGAGGGGTCAGAGTGCTGGGGGGATATCTGGGGTGTAGAGGGATCAGAGTGCTGGGGGATACCTAGGGTGTAGAGGGGTCAGAATGCTGGGGGGACATCTGAGGTGTAGAGGGGTCAGAGTTCTGGGGGATATCTGAGATGTAGAGGGGTCACAGTGCTCGGGAGATATCTGGGATGTAGAGGGGTCACTGTGCTGGGGGAATATCTAGGGTGTAGAGGGGTCAGAGTGCTGGGGGGATATCTGGTTGTAGAGGGGGTCACAGTGCTGGGGAATATCTGTTGTGTAGAGGGGTCAGAGTGCTGGGGGGATACCTAGGGTGTAGAGGGGTCAAAGTGCTGGGGGGATACCTAGGGTGTAGAGGGGTCAGAATGCTGGGGGGGGACATCTGGGGTAAGAGGGGTCAGAGTGCTGGGGGGATATCTGGGATGTAGAGGGGTCAGAGTGCTGGGGGATATCTGGGGTGTAGAGGGGTCAGAGTGCTGGGGGGGATATCTGGGATGTAGAGGGGTCAGAGTGCTGGGGGGATATCTGGAGAGTAGAGGGGTAAGAGTGCTGGAGAATATCTGGGGTGTAGAGGGGTAAGAGTGGTGGGGGGATATCTGGGGTGTAGAGGGGTCAGAGTGCTGGGGGGATATCTGGGGTGTAGAGGGGTCAGAGTGCTGGGGGGATACCTAGGGTGTAGAGGGGTCAGAATGCTGGGGGGACATCTGGGGTGTAGAGGGGTCAGAGTGCTGGGGGATATCTGAGATGTAGAGGGGTCACAGTGCTGGGGGGGTATCTGGGATGTAGAGGGGTCAGAGTGCTGGGGAATATCTGGGGTGTAGAGGGGTCAGAGTGCTGCGGGATATCTGGGGCGTAGAGGGGTCAGAGTGCTGGGGGGATATTTGGAGTGTAGAGGGGTAAGAGTGCTGGGGGATATCTGGGGTGTAGAGGGATCAGAGTGCTGGGGGATACCTAGGGTGTAGAAGGGTCAGAGTGCTGGGGGGATACCTAGGGTGTAGAGGGGTCAGAGTGCTGGGGGGACATCTGGGGTGTAGAGGGGTCAGAGTGCTGGGGGGATATCTGGGATGTAGAGTGGTCACAGTGCTGGGGGGATATCTGAGGTGTAGATGGGTCAGAGTGCTGGGGGGATATCTGGTTTGTAGAGAGGTCAGAGTGCTGGGGAATATCTGAGGTGTAGAGGGATCAGAGTGCTGGGGGGGATACCTAGGGTGTAGAGGAGTCAGAGTGCTGGGGGGATACCTAAGGTGTAGAGGGGTCAGAGAGCTGGGGGGACATCTGGAGTGTAGAGGGGTCAGAGTGCTGGGGGGATATCTGGGATGTAGAGGGGTCAGAGTGATGGGGGATATCTGGGGTGTAGAGGGCTCAGAGTACTGGGGGGATATCTGAGGTGTAGAGGGGTTAGAGTGCTGGGGGGATACCTAGGGTTTAGGGGGGTCAGAGTGCTGGGGGGATATCTTGAGAGTAGAGGGGTAAGAGTGCTGGGGAATATCTGGGATGTAGAGGGGTAAGAGTGGTGGGGAATATCTGGGGTGTAGTGGGGTCAGAGTGCTGGGGGATATCTGGGGTGTAGAGGGATCAGAGTGCTGGGGGATACCTAGGGTGTAGAGGGGTCAGAGTGCTGGGGGGATACCTAGGGTTTAGGGGGGTCAGAGTGCTGGGGGGATATCTTGGGTGTAAAGGGGTCAGAGTGCTGGGGGGACATCTGGGGTGTAGAGGGGTCAGAGTGCTGGTGGGACATCTGGGGTGTAGAGGGGTCAGAGTGCTGGCGGGATATCTGGGGTGTAGGGGGGTCAGAGTGCGGGGGGTGATACCTAGGGTGTAGAGGGGTCAGAGTGCTGGGGGGATACCTAGGGTGTAGAGGGGTCAGAGTGCTGGGGGGATACCTAGGGTGTAGAGGGGTCAGAGTGCTGGGGGGACATCTGGGGTGTAGAGGGCTCAGAGTGCTGGGGGGATATCTGGGATGTAGAGGGGTCACAGTGCTGGGGGGATATCTGGGATGTAGAGAGGTCACAGTGCTGAGGGATTTCTGGGGTGTAGAGGGGTCAGAGTGCCTGGGGATATCTGGATTGTAGGGGGTCAGAGTGCTGGGGGGATATCTAGGGTGTAGAGGAGTCAAAGTGATGGGGGATATCTGGGGTGTAGAGGGGTCAGAGTGCTGGGGGAAGATCTGGCGTTTATAGTGGTCAGAGTGCTGGGGGGATATCTGGGGTGTAGAGGGGTCAGAGTGCTGGGGGAATATCTATGGTGTAGAGGGGCCATAGTGATGGGGAGGCATCAATCTAGCATATATATTATATGCACAGGACAGCTTTGTTACTTTATGTACATAGTATTTTCCCACTGTTTCTTTGCTGTACAGAATGATTGTTCATGTAGTTAATGCAGAGCTCCACCTAAAAGGGGAAGCTCCACTTGTCTGCATCCTACCTACCTGATGTCTGTTTACCTGCTCTGTCTCCATTGTAAGGGTCCCAGAGCATTACTTTGCCCAGGGGCCCATTATGCTATTAAGACGGCCTTGACTGGAACATCCATGCAGGCACAATACAATGGGTTACACTGGAAGAATCCCTGTCCTCTATCCCACTAGGCTCAGCACCCTGGCTACTCCCAAAGCATATTTTGACCACCGCCAATGATAATATGCTTATAGGACCCACCTTGTGCTGCTTTTACAAAGTGAGTAACAAACATTCCCTATTGTCCACATCAGGGCCCTTAACCCTGCTCCGTCTCAATCCTGAATTCCCACCAGGAATGTCCCAAAAATTTCTCTCTAACTTATGGCCTTATAAACATATGCTAGCCAAACACTTTTTCCAAAGAGACACATTCAGGAACAGTGAAGACCTTGCTTCCCCAGGAACGACACTTTCTCCAAGGTCCAAACCACAAATTACATTGGACTCGACAACTTACCCCTATAGGAATACTATGCTCTGAAAACACCCCACAAAGACATCTTATCTCAACTATGTACTCATTACTTTTTGCCAAACATCTAGTACACAACAAGACATGCCAATTTTGGGAAAAAGAATTCGCTCTAGAAATCACAGAAGAACAAAGGGAACAAGTTAATGAGAACATCCTTAAAGGATTGACAAATGTATCAACTCAAGAAAATCGTTATAAGATCCTTGACTATGGTATGGCCTATGCAAACCTCTTGTTACCTCTTTATATTATACCCCCACACATAACCTGTTAAGTAACCTAACAACACCTGTTTTGGAGTAAATTGGCCGCACTGGCCATTTTATTAAACATTTCAAACCATAACCTTTATTAACAAAACACAATATTCCCTCAGATACATTTTAACCAATGTTGAGAACCCTTGGAGGCACTAACCAAATTTATCACGTATCAGCGTGTCCACACAAGGCTCCCAGTCGCGGCCGCTCTGACGCGGACGACACCACTCAACCTTACACGCTGATACCCATCTCCCGATGCCAGTTAAACCTCGGTTAACTGGCATCAACCAAGGATACCATACCAAGATGGTTCCCCACTTCTGCTATGTTGTTCTTGATTCCTAATGCCTCAAAGACCCCCAACCGCCAACCCATCACAAAATCATCATAAAACATCACTAAAAACAGAAAACAAAATCAAGGGCAGGAGGGTTTTAGCTGCTTCTTCTTCCGGTGGCAAGGGACTGAGCCTTGGCCCCTCCTACCCCCATGGAGTAACTTACCAAGCTACCCCCTACACTGGCCCGTACACACCCCCTAATTCTTAACTCCCGCAATTCTGGTTTCCTCTGCTACCCCGTCATGTCAGCCCTCCCTTAGCCTGTGTCCCACTCCGGGCTTCACTAACTCGATGGTACAGAGTCCTGACTATTATACACAAATTTGCTCCATGACTGTCCAACTTTTGTTGGAGATGCACCTCCACACTAGGCACTCTCATACACATCTGGTGGGCATGCCCAATTATCCAATGGTTCTGGAGAGAAGTCCATGATATCACATCAAGAGTCTCTACTCTGGCTTTGGATTTTTCCTTCGCCGACTTCTTACACCACACCGCATTACCCAGACGCTTTTATCAGAGATTTCTAGCCATGCACATGATAAACACAGCTAAGTTATGTATCCCAGTCTTGTGGGGCAAGACGTGTGCCCCCCTCAATCAAAGTGTGGTTTCACAGAATCAACAAAATTGCCAAAATGGAGGAGCTCATAGCCATCTCTCATGGCAATATCTCCAAACACACAGCCCGTTGGCCTTGTTGGTACCACTTTAAAACGACCTCAGAATACACCCAAACCATATGCCCAACCCCCACCTAAGCTGGATAAATAATCATAATCATACTGTCAGGTCACCTTGAGGCTAGGTGACAGATGCACTCTGTAGGAGTCAGAAGTGCACCGCTAGGTAGTGGACCCTAGGACTGACTGTTGCAGATTGAACCATGGGAGGTTCAGGAAGCAGGTCTACTGGATCACTGACACAGATCCCACTGGGAGCTAGAGCATAGATTCCCCAGGGCGCTGAGTCTAAGAGCCAGCAGGTGTTCACCAGAGCCTCCAGTGGTGAGGATGGACTGCGCTGCAGTCTGGCTCCAGGTCGCGGCCCCCAGGGTCTCACAGCTCACGCTCATGGTAGACTACAGGAGAAGAGTAAGGAGGCAGCAGGCTGGAACAACAAGGAAAGTAAGGGACAAGCCAAGGTCGGGGCCACAAGCAGACAAGGACAACAGCGTTCACGCCAAGGTTCAGGGTCACAGGCAAACAGGGATGGTCGGGGACACACCAAAGGTCAGGGTCATGAGCAGACAGGAATAGTTAAGAACAGGCCAAAGTCGGTAACTGGAGTCAGACGTAGGAAACACAGCAAGTACACACAAAAGCTAACACACAATGGTTGATCAGCACTGCAGGCTTGCAGTGCACAGGTTAATATAGGGTTCCCTGATAGGGCCTGGAGTGGGGCCATGCATAGAGGAGAGGTTACAAAAGCAGTCAGGTGAGGGTGAGCTGGTCTCTAGAGATGAACACATGGAGACAGGTAAGCTGACCAACAAACTCTATTGCATAACCATGACACATACTCTCTTGATAGGTAGGGATGGATGGGTCGAAGATCAGGGTTTAGTTGGAGGCGAATGCTAGAGCTAACTATAGTTTTTACCTAGAGTCATGTTCATCCCCCCCCCCCACACCTGCCTTCCTATACCCAAATATTATAATCAATCAAGTTGACCAACTGGACTGTCAATCTTGGATATACCCCCAGCCACAAACAACATCCACCCTATGACCTTAGCCACTCTGCAAATTAGTCTACACCCCCCACATTATCCTAGTATAACCTATCTATTCAACCGCGTCGCTCTCAACAAGTCAGCTCAACTCATACCAGAATCGATATCAGTAGGATTCTGACTGCTCTATAGAAATGGGCTTCACAGGCCTAAACAACATAAAACTTCTGTATATTCAATAATACATGCAAATTTTGAATATTTACAACCGTTTCTGATCTGTTTTACATTCTCCTCACATTAGGTCAAATGTTAGGTCACTGTTATGATTATGGAATTCAGACATTTGCTCAGGCCAATGAGCCCATGTAACTTTTGTTTATCTATTCTTGTATCTTTAAATACCTCTAATAAAATACTTTGGAAAGAAAAAAATAGATAAATAAAATAAAATTAATATAAATATACAATCTGTTTGCATCTGGAAGTTTTACACGAAGACAGATATAATCAACAGTATATAATACATTATTGTCACCTGGCTAAAACGTACAGTGAATTTTAGTGAGTGCTCATTAATTCAGTGTTCACATTGTATAACTTTGCTCTTCCATATTTCTGTCACTGTATTAAATATAGAGACTTGATGTTAATAAGGTTACTTATTGTATATTAAGCTGATCTCTTTTACATGCCTTCCTAAGAAAGAATTGAAAAATCAATTCATATAATGTACAATACAGGTCACTGCCAAAAGGCGACCAAGGCAAGATTATGGATCAAGAGACATTAATCAGTGATGTAAATGTCTTTGTAAGAGCCCTGCAGACCCAGCTCAGCCCCTTCCCTGAAGGGGAGAGCACACCCAACTTTTATTTTTCTTCTTCTATTCTTGCTGGCCATACCCAGATTGCCCTAGACTGGATCTACACCTAAAAGCTGGGATTACCTCATCATCCCTCCCACTGGGAGGGGTCACAGTTAAAAGGGACATAACCTCTATCCAAAAAAAAAAAAACAGCCACACCACTGATCCTGGAGTCCAAAGAAAATGTTAACGCAGTCATGTTAGAATGGAATAAAGCAGCCAAATCACTTTGAGAGTTTAGGTAAAACTAAAAGAAAAATGTTTTTATTAACATATACCTCCTCCTGTCATTAAGCTATGACCAGGGTCACTCATCAGTGCTCACTTAGCCTGCTGCTCTAGCAGTTGAAGGGACCCTGACAACAAAAATGCAGGCTAAAATTATTATTTTGCATAAACATTTTTTATTCACTTGATATAAATTGTAGCAGGGTGACCCTGTGCTACTCAGTAAAAGGTTGGTTTGCACCAGATTTTGGGAGAAGCAGGCACATTAATGGCTCAGGCATGTGCTGGCTTTGTATTGGAGCCAGAATTTGAGCTCAGGGCCCCACCTTCCAGAGGTCAGAGTGTGTGAAGGGAGCAATGTGATCTGCTGCCGTGCATCAAGGTCAGGTTGGGACAGAGGGAGGCCCAAGCCTGAGAGGAAGTCCACGTGGGATGGGAGCAGCCTAGAAGTTATAGAGAGAGAGTCCAGGAGGGACAAGCTCAGCTAGGGAGGTGCAAGGAAAAGGCGCAGAGCTAAAGTTCAGTGTCTGCGCATAGCACTGGGATGTGTTTAATGGTCAGAAGTACCAAAAGGTGTTTGATGGTCAGGAAGACCCTGCAGAGGTACTCAGAGTAGTAAAGCTGTCACAAGAGAGCCAGGAGGCTGAATGTTATGTCTTCCCAGTGATGCTGAAGAGCTATCTATATGAACTTTGACTTGTTTTTAAATAAAAGTGGGCTACCATGCCCTTAAAATACAGTTTTGGACTGGCGGAACTCATTGTAAACGCACCTACCACTTGAGTTTAGTCACCCCAGTCTTACAGTAGCTATAAACTTGATAGCAAATTTGACTTCTTCAGAAGGAATCAGGTCACTTGCACAGCCCCATCGATCCTTGCATACCATAGTCCTCTCCTCTTCTGGAGTGTCTTCTTACTGTCTGTGCTGACCTAGCTCCTCTCCCCTCCCTCCTTTCCTACAAAATCTTTAACGTAGCAGCTGGGAGAGGAGCAAAGGATAATACTAATAAGTGCTTTAAGTCTGCTAGAGCTGTTGATATCCCATCCAATATTCTGGAGTATGTGTATAGGAGGCACTAGATCTCCTTTTAATATCCTATATAGAGAGGGACCCATTTAATCAACTAGCTGACTAACTTCAGTGAGTACATTTTTAGGCAGGCTGCCCAACTTCCTTATACGTAGCCTACATGTGCAGCTGGGCCCCACCGACATAAAGGGTCTTCAGGGCTGCTCCAAAGAATTCTCTGCCTAAGTTCACATGTAGATCCCATACTTTCCTAACAAATCCCCCTACTCACTGCAAAATTAACCCCTTGATGCCTGGAGCACTTCCATAGTAGTCTTACTCATCTTGTCATCCAAACTGAGGCTTCAGAAGTCCAACTGAGCACCTGGGGCCCACAGTCACCTGGCACATGTTCCATGAGGGGGTTTGCTCTCACCACCAGGAGGATTACTCCTTTCCCTTGTTCACCACCCTCTCCTGAGCCAACTAGGTTGGCACAATTACAAAAAGAGCATTTCAAAAGACTGGTATAAGAAAATCTAAATAATGGGAAGTAACCATTCAACCAAGACAGCTCCATCATCTTTCTAGAGGAAGGGAGCATTGTGATACTCGCTTTCAAAGCTCTTAGTCCATCTTCTCTATTCCTGTTCCCATGATTTTGCCCTGCAGACCCAGCTCAGCCCCATTCAGCCCCATAACCTCTATCCAAAAAAAAAGAAAAGCAGCCACACCACTGATCCTGGAGTCCAAAGAAAATGTTAACGCAGTCATGTTAGAATGCAATAAAACAGCCAAATCAATTTGGGAGTTTAAGTAGAACTAAAGGAAAAACATTTTTTTTAAAATTTAGGGTAGAATAAGGGAGGGTTATAACTAGTGTTTGGCGAATGGCGGCCAAAACATTGGCTGTTTGCCCGTTCAACGAACACCCGAATTGGCAGGGCGTTCAACCGTTTGTTCAGCCCACCGAATGCCCCAAAATGCACTGCGCACCGCACATGTCCTTAATTTTGTGGTGTGTTTCTTAACCACTTAAGCCCCGGACCATTTGGCTAGCCAAAGACCAGAGCACTTTTTGCGATTCGGCACTGCGTCATTGTAACTGACAATTGAGCGATCGTTCGACGTGGCTCTCAAACAAAATTGACGTCCTTTTTTCCCTACAAATAGAGCTTTCTTTTGGTGGTATTTGATGACCTCTGCGGTTTTTATTTTTTGCGCTATAAACAAAAAAATAGTGTCAATTTTGAAAAAAAAATGCATTATTTTTTACTTTTTGCTATAATAAATATCCCCCAAAAATATATAAAAAAACATTTTTTTTCTTCAGTTTAGGCCGATACGTATTCTTCTACATATTTTTGGTAAAAAAAATTGCAATAAGCGTTTATTGATTGGTTTGCCAAAAGTTATAGCGTCTACAAAATAGGGGATAGTTTTATGGCATTTTTATTCATATTTTTTTTACTAGTAATGGCGGCGATCAGCAATTTTTATTGTGACTGCGACATTATGGCGGACAGATTGGACACTTTTGGCTATATTTTGGGACCATTCCAATGTTTAGAGTGATCAGTGTCAGTGTCACTAGGCAGAACGGGGAAATGCTGATGTAAACATCGAATCACACTCACGGAGCTCGCGGCGGGCGATGACACGGCGGCAAACCTAAAGGGATTTACCTGTATGCCCATTTGCCTGTCCGTGCCATTGTGTTGACGTATATGTACATGCGGCAGTCGGGAAATGGTTAAACAGGTTGCAAGATCTTCTGAAGCAGACCAAAAACAGTCGGTAGCCATTTCAGGCAGTCATACACAGAGTACAGACAGTGTCGGGTTGGCTGAAATTCATCGGCCCATAAACCGCCTGATTTGTGACATGCCCACCAGATGGAACTCCACTTTGGCAATGGCACAAGGACAGGCTCAGGCCGGTTTGGCCTTTTCTCCCCATGCCAATGGCTGCTGATAAAGGATGCATGCACTGTACTGTCACCATTTTAGGAGGTGACAAGGATGGGGAGCCGTGACAATGGGGGAGCCGTGACAATGCATGCATCAGTGACACAATCCCTCTTGTGTTCCTGCTGGAACGGACTCTATGTGGCATTATGGACAAGGCACTTGAGGCAGAGCAGCGGGAGGAAGACATCCTTTCCTCTCAAGGCCCGCTTTATGTAGACACCATTCTTGCGATGCCACAGAACACACAAGAGGGGAGGAAGGAGGATTATTCTGGCAGTGCTGGAGGCACTGAAACAGAGGAAGACATACATCAAACCTTAAGAGATGGTTTTCCATCCCCAGAACCCTTAGGAGTAGTATGTGGCTGGAAGGTGGCAGTTCCAGATACTGTAATCCTCAGTGACCCCAAGGACTCTGCTTCTAATGCCTCCGCAAATTTGTGATGCATGGCCCCCTTTATTCTTCAAAGCCTTTGAAAGGACCCAAGAATTCATGGCATCAAGGAGAGGATCATTATTGGTTGGCATCCCTCCTTAACCACTGTTACAAGGGGAAAGTCTCAAAACTCATCCCACCCCCATAGAGGGAGCAGAGGATGAAATATCTTGAGGACACCTTAACCACTTCAGCCCCGGAAGGATTTACCCCCTTCCTGACCAGAGCATTTTTTGCAATTCGGCGCTGCGTTGCTTTTGATGACAATTGCGTGGTCGTGCGATGTTGTACCCAAACAATATTTACTTTTTTCCCACAAATCGAGGTTTCTTTTGGTGGTATTTGATCACCTTTGCAATTTTTATTTTGTTGCGCTATAAACAAAAAAAAGACCGTCAATTTTGAAAAAAAAGCAATTTTTTAACTTTTTGCTATAATAAAAATCCCCTAAAAATATATAAAAAAAATAATTTCTTCCACAGTTTAGGCCAATATGTATTCTTCTACATATTTTTGGTAAAAAAAATTGTGTACTAATTGGTTTGCACAAAAGTTATAGCGTCCACAAAATAGGGGATAGATTTATGGCATTCTTCTTCTTTTTTTTTTACTAGTAATGGCCGGCGATTTGCAATTTTTATTGGGACTACGACATTATGGCGGACAGATCGGACACTTATGACATTATTTTAGGACCATTGACATTTATACAGCGATCAGAGCTACAAATAGCCACCGATTACTTTATAAATGACACTGGCAAGGAAGGGGTTAAACACTAGGGGGCGATCAAGGAGTTAAGTGTGTTCCCTGGATGTGTTCTAAGTGTGGAGGGGATGGGCTCACTACAACATGACAGAGATCACTGTTCCCGATGACAGGGAGCAGTAGATCCCTGTCATGTTGCTAGACAGAACAGGGAAATGCCTTGTTTACAAAGGCATCTCCACGTTCTGCCTCTCCTCACTGCAATCGCGGGCCGCCAACGAACATCGAGTTCTCAGGACTGGCAAGCATGCTCCTGCGGCACATGACGAGTGCACGTGTGCCACCGGCAGTGCGCACGCTCCCACCAGGCAGCAGATTCAAAGGGACGTACAGGTACGCCCTTTTGCCTGCCCATGTCATTCTGCCAACGTAAATCAGCCTTCGGCGGTCGGCAAGTGGTTAAAGATGATTGTGACGCCTTTCCAGACTCTGGTAGGTTACATGGAAAAGCTAGCTTTGAGGCTTCTGTTGGTCAAAGGAGGAGTGGTGGAGAAGGGGGCTGCTTCAGTGATGCATTTGAAAATTTTCAAAAATTTGGTTCCGTGTATACATTTTATGGGGGATTAGTACCTGGGACTAATGAGGGATGAACGGTGGTCAGTCATGTGGGCAGCAGTAACCCATAACTAGTGACTGTATTGATCAGCACAGGCAATGTGACCATATTGATAAAAAAAAAACCTGCAGAATTGTCAGTATGGGCTAAGCCTTTTACCAAACAGGCAATGTAGCCTCTATAATAGCTGTCAGGAATTTTATAGTATTGGCAGTGAGTCTATACAAAATACAAAGGTTCTTTTCAAAACAGGCAGTGTGATTGCATTTCATTGAGGGCAAGCTGCAGAAGAGGCAGTGCAGGATATGCAAGTCAACATACAGTCAGTGAGAATACAAAGAGACATTATCTGTTAGGAACTAGACCAATTAAGTCAGCCTAAATTACTAAGAGCAGATAGTGTGTTTATGAGTACTGCTTGCATATCAGAAAAACGACCACCGCGGTTTTCTCTTATTTTTCCTTTTTGAGGTGTTCCCCTTTAAGTGCATATACATATATTCTTATACACTCCTTTTTTACATATTAGTTAATAAAGGTTATTGTGCGGTGGATTATGCAGCCTCGTAAATAGTATCTGCCAGATTTCCTAGACATTAAGCCATTGTTAGTTGATTTTGTTGTTCAAAGGAGGAGCAGTGGAGAAGGGGGCCTCCTCAGTGATGCATTTCAAATTCTTTTTAATCCTGCAGGGCTGTTAGCTTCCACATTCCATCAGCAAAGTCTACATCATATGGTGGGAGATTATTTAGGGGTGAAAACAGACATGGAGAGCTTTCCAGTCGCTGATCCACTGGGTTACTAGGTCATGAGAATAGACCACTGGCCAGAACTTGCCCAGTATTCAATTGAGCTGCTGGGCTGCCCTACATCCAGCGTGCTTTCCGAACAGGCATTCAGTGCTGCCTGAGGTTTTGTGACAGATAAAAGACCGTGTCTGTCCGCAGACTCTGTTGACCGGCTGACATTATTATTATACAGGATTTATATAGCGCCAACAGTTTACGGTGCTTTACAACATGAGGGCAGACAGTACACTTACAATACAAATCAATACAGGAGGGATCAGAGGGCCCTGCTCGTTAGAGCTTACAATCTAGAAGGGAGGGTCAAGTGGAAAAAAAGGTAATCACTGACATCAAAATGAATCAAAATGAATTATCAAAATAAAGCATTCCTGGATTAGCAACAGCTATCAAGTCCCTGATGCCACTGTTTAAGTGTTTTTGGGATGTGAACTCTCTGCAAGACTGTCCAGGCTGCCTAGTTTTGTGGGTGTTGACTTTAACTGGAAGAAATTTTTTGGTATAGATTTCATGGGCACGGAGGCACATGCGCGGTAGCTTCCAAGACGGCCGTGACCACCTAAAGCTTCATGCCATTCCAGTCATCTCACTCCCGCTGCAGTCGAGAGGACACCCACCCAGATCCCGCTTTACAGGAGATAGCGAGGAATACCCCGATGTGCAGAAGCTCTGCCAGAAGGGACCTCACCCGTCAGCTGAACTCTGCAACAGGCCCCCACAGCCAATCCAAGATGGCAGCCACGGCAGCATGAGGCAGAGTCTATAGCGGACCAGGACTCAGCACCCCTGACTTAACAGGGCACAGTAAGTGTTTCCCACAATTTGGCACCTTTCCCTGCCTCCACTGAGTCCCTGATAGGGAGATCCGTGGATGGACTTCTCATGACTCCCTTGAGTGATCCTTTGGCCAGCCTAGATGTTGACAATGGAGAGACTCACAACTACCCTCTTAACCCCACTGACTTCCCCTTCATGATAACAGTCTTCTACAAAATGCTGTCCAGAGGACTAGCACAAAATGCTGCTCAGAACACCTCCTCCATGCTGATCTACATCAACTGGGCACAAGGATTGAAAACATTGAAAGAAAAGCTGATCAATCTGTAGCCATGAATAATCAAAACTCAGCAAGGATTCAGGATGTACAAGACCAATTAGAGACTGCACTATCCAAAATTGATGACCTGGAAAATAGATCCAGGCGATAACTTTAGAATCAGAGGCCTCCCGGAAACAGTGAAAGAAGTACATACAGCAGTCCGGGCCCTCATTAAGGCCCTCACTCCAGACATCACGGAGCACAGCCTGGAACTAGACAGGGCTCAAAGAGCTTTGCAACCACCGCGTGCAGATGGTCTCCCCAGGGACATTATTGTAAAGCCGCATTTCTATTCTGTTAAAGAAGAAGTAATGAAAAGGTCGCGAACTGCTGACAATCTCACTACCCAGGGTCATCCAATACAGATCTTTGTTGACCTCTCACCCTATACTGTTCAGAAACAGAGATCATTGAAACCTCTTCTGCAAATTTTCACACAAAAAGAAGTCACTTACAGATGGTCTTTTCTTCTTCGTCTAAACTTTTCCTACCGCAATAAAGGATATGGCTTTTCTTAATTTATGAAAGACAAGAGCCTATTTCTACGCCTGAGCCAGATGCAGGAACTCCAACCGCCTATGCACAGCAAGCAATCCTCTTTCTCTTCAAAGCGTCCACCTCCTGCTAGTCCTCTTAAACCGGTTTGGCAAATGCAACACCGCAAGAGGTCTAAGCAGTCCCAACCGCCATGAGGTTGTCACTTGAAACGAAGTTTCAGATGAGTGGTACTGTTTTCCTGAATTGATTCCCCTGGAACTCTTGTTCTATGCCGAACAGTTCGTGTTCCTCATCTACATCTCAAGGGACAGTCTTTTAGGAGCGTTCTAGGGGGGGCAAGTAGGGGAGAAGGGGCTGAACACAAAGTCCCATTATTTTCTTTTTATTATTTTTTGTTTTTTCTCGACAAGTATAATTTTGCATAGTGCTGTTCAATGATAGAAGAGTGTTATGGTCTTTCCTCCCTTTGAGCGTTCTACTTTGGAATGACATACATACTATGTGGATTCAGAGCCCCGTCTCCCCTTTAGGGGGACACACTAGCAACTGTTTAAATTTATGTTATGTGAATACCTGAGCCTGTGGGTCTAAGGGGAGATTACTTCTGCTGTTCTGGATCCTCACAAGGGGTTCTCGTATGGCACAGGGACTTCTGGCGGGAGGCTTTGGATCCATAGGGGGCCTCCATTCAGGCTCGACAATGCTATCCCAATGTTAATATTGTGTTATGTTCATATGCAACTGTTATTGTTTTTATACAGCAGGCAGACCATAAGGGATGCAGTGCACCTCCATCGTTCTCTGAGGGGTGTTTGTTGTTTTCTCAGAGGCGGATGAAGGATCCCGTATTTAGGGATCTTCAGATTTCTCAGGTCATGGGGTGGGAATTGGCTGGTCCATTCCTACTCTGGGGGGGTAGGGGTTTATGGCCTGCTTAATCTAATTGTTACTTGTCTACATCTTTCCATGTCTTTTCATCTTTTATTTCTTCCCTTTTCTTATCTAACAGTATCGTACTTTAGAGTTCTCAGGTGATGCCATTTCATGGGTATAATTAACATTCAAGGACCAATTTTTCCACACCTGTTTGACAGGTGCATATAATTAAAAAAAAATTACAGCAAGGCCAATTCTTGCTTTCATCAAGAATGCCTCTATAGGGTTATGGTGTGAAGGCACCACCAACACCCAAAGCCCAATTTTTCCCGCACCTCTTACTTCTATCCAAAATCTGCGAAGCAGACACCACAATGTATCCAAAAAATATCTAATTTTGTTCAAAATGCACTCAATTGTGGCCTCATCATACAGACTGACTCCCCAAGCCGTTGTTTATAAAATAAATAAAATTTGCAGGGAACATGTAATTTTTTAATCTTTATAAATGTCATTTAGGCACTGCTGCTTCACCGTGGCTGTTTTTATTGGAAAGATTCAGCTAGGAAGTTGGATTTATCTTGTGCCCTGCAACGCAGTCCAGCATTGTGATGGCTCTTTTATTCTATTCTAACATAAATAAATAAAAATGTTCGTTGTACTCCCTGATCATTGATTTTGAGCTCTAAGTGCTTTTGTCACTTTTTGGATCATGTCAAAGATGACAGCATCCAGTAGAAGTCTGGGGCCTTTTGGTCGCCTACACAAGAAAGGCTTTTACAGGTAAATAACATGCATAATATACATTGAATGCACATATAATGCTATGAGAATATTGTCATAGAAATAAATGATCTGACAACAGAGTTTCTTCAAAGCCTTTCCCTTCTAAGCTTCTAGAATCACACCTGTAAAAACTGGGTTTTCTAGAAGGTCTGGCACACTCACGCATATCAGTTCTTGTGTCATCACTTCACTGCCCTCTATTGAAAATTAAAACTAGATTCTTATGGCATATAATCATACAAACCAATAATTACCAATTCCCTTTTAGCAGGGACCTTTATTTTGAAAATATTCTGCCTGTTCCTTTATTTTCTAGAATCTTTAGCACATAAATTAAATTCCTCAGCCCACTGAGTCGCTTCATCTGTGCTCAACATGCAGAACCGGATTGTCTCAAGCCGTTAACAGAAATGTCATTCTTCTCTCCAAACCTAAATCAAACTTCAGGAGATCCGATGTTCTGGCTAAATGATAATGTTTTCATGATCTCCCTGCAGTGCATCTGCGGTCAGCATGTTGCCTTTATGTAGTCTGTGAGCAAGGCAGTATAATGAAGCTGTGGTTTGAAGTTCCCAGTGTCATTCAATTTTGGTCACTGCAGTGGATATATAAGTACAATTGTTGATTGTCCTTGCAGCACAGAGGGGAGCAGAGTCCCGTACGTATGTGTTTTACTTTCCCTGCCTATTACATCTCTCATAGTACTACTTTGAAGTATAGAGCTTAATCTCCTCTCTGCATCTCCCCTGCAGCTGAATACGCATGTCACGTAGCAATGACATCAATGAAGTAATGCCTATAAGACAGATGGTGTGAGGTGATCTAGTAGAGAATAATGATACAGTATTGATTTCTTCCAGGAACATTTATATCCCCCACTATATGTCACTTTCCAAAATACAGTCAGCCAGGAGGATCCTTATGTCCCAAATTACAGACGTGAAAGTAAAGCACAATCGCTAAAAGGAATATTCATTGCTTACTGATGATGTGAGTAGATAAAACAAGTCAGAGATTTCAAGAAATCTTGGAGGCATAAATATATACATTGTTTTCTTTTGATTATATTAAAGGTCAGCTTCACTCAAAACTGATATTTCAGTTTTTGTGTGGTTCCTGGTGGGTTGAGTCATGTATTGGCTTCTTATGCTTCTCAGGGGGTGTAAAGAAAATGTTCCCACCAGTGCCAAGTTCTGGCCAGTGTCCGTGATTATACATTAATTAAAAAAAAAATTTACAGTCTGTTTAAAAAAAAAAAAATCTAGTTTGTATTCTTAACTCAAAAAAGTACCCTCTATTACCCTCAGCCTCCTCCATACCTTGAAATCTTTGCTTCTGTGACCTTAATTTCTGTTGGAGGATGTTTAAGTCCATTCTTCGTGGTCACATGAAATGTATGAAATGAATAGAAAGAGCTTCAAAAGCACCTGAAAAGCTCTTTGAAAAGTTCCTGAAAAGTTCTTCAAAAGTGCTCAGTATTTTACTGGCAGTTTACAAGCGCCTCAGTGTGAAAGGGGCCTTAGTGAAAACAATGCACTCCTTTTATGGCTGATACCTTATGTCAACAGTTGTTAAGCAGGAAAGAGATTATTAGACATTGCTAATTTTTCATTCTTGCAGCCAAAAAGGTATTGCCACTTTTGCAGACAAATTGGGATAACACCAATTTGTTACGTGTCGTCATTCACATAGCATAACTTCAAAATTGCATCATACCTTTTTCAGATGCTCTATTCTGGATCCTCATGCAAGGAAAAATCCTACATAGTTCTTTTTGTTTATGAGGGGGCTAAGCAACTGTGTTTGCCATAACTAACGCTGTCTGTACTGTGCAGGACGATCTTCATTATCAATTGTAACTAGATTTGCACACTAAAAGATTAGTTGTAAGCAAAGGTGGGTTTATATCATGAACCTGTATAAATCTTCTAAAGGTACCATCCCATGGTTTAAATATATAGAAAAGCTAATTACCCCAATTGGGGTGCAGAAGGGGTTGGGACTTAGACTGTACCCCAGGGAAGGATTAAAAACATGTTTTAAAAACAAATTTATGAATTAATTAAAAACACATTTCTCATGTCATTAAAGCTCATCAACAACAATTCCAGTTCTAATAATAAATATACAGCGCTTGTAATCTATGCGTTTCACAATTGGATGCTTCTGCTCCAGGATTTGCACAGCCAGGAATGGTGCTTTTTAAATTACATTCCTAGTACTGACATAAGGTATTAATATATACTCACAGGCCAACAGAAATGATTGGAAACATATATATATATAAGCTAATGGAAATAGGAAGATACAGTATGTGTTCATCCACTTGCCTTCAAGCTAAAAAGGGTCATTATAAAATTTAATAGGATGTCAGTTTGTGACAATTTCAATAAGGTTAACCTCTTCCTGACCCAATATTCATCAGCAGGAAAGTGTGCTTTAATGTCCAGGTGCCACATATATGCGTTCACAACAGCCTGAGGTTGTGTGCAGAGAGCATGTTCCCTGCATGATACCTGTCTCTGACATCTCTCAGGCACGGCTTCTGATTGGGAACCCAATCATGTGATCACTACGAGAGCCAATCACAGTGGTCAAATGATCGCAAAGCCACTCTGGCTGCTGTCGATAAACCCATTTAAAGGGTTAGGGTGAGGGATTTGAAAGAAAAATGTAAACAGTACCTAATGTTGTAAAACGCAAGGCACATCCCCCATACTATCGATACAGAAAAGAAACCACTGCACAAGGAAAATTGATAATTTTCCTGTGTGGGCTGGTGTGAATAAGTCCCTAATTAAATAACAAATGATGGACAAAAAGCAACACTCTCCCTTTTAGAATGAATGATAATTAATGCTAATAACCATGGTATATAATAGGTCATTAAAACCACGTGGGCTACACAGTTGTCTAATTTTTCATTAGTGCTTTTGTGTAAGGATACATCTGTTTTGATCTCAGGCATGGAATATATAGTAAAAGAGGCAGACAGGGAAAGTGAGACTTTTTTTAAATAGTCCCTTAGCATGTTCATTTTCAGTGACGAAAGCCCTACATTGTCAGTTTTCTAGAGTGGGCTCTTGGTGCTAAAAATAAAAATCCAAATTTAAAAAATCTAAAACCACCCTGACCTCTAATCCTAATGCCGCGTACACACGAGCGGACTTTACGGCAGACTTTGCCCGGCGGACTTTTCGACGGACTTTACGACGGACTTTCTGAATGAACGGACTTGCCTACACACAATCCACCAAAGTCCGTCGAATTTGTACGTGACAACGTACGACCGGACTAAAACAAGGAAGTTCATAGCCAGTAGCCAATAGCTGCCCTAACGTGGCTTTTTGTCCGTCGAACTAGCATACAGACGAGCGGACTTTTTGATTTCGATGGATTGATTTAAAACATGTTTCAAATCTAAGTCCGTCCAACTTTTGAGAAAACAAAGTCCGCTGGAGCCCACACACGATCGAATTGTCTGACGAAATCCAGTCCGCCGGGCAAAGTCTGCCGTAAAGTCCGCTCGTGTGTACGCGGCATTAGTCTTGAGAGGAACCTACTATTTCATGTCCACACAAACCTTTACACCTAAATTAATCCTTAAATTGGACCTAGCTTAAGATATTATTTTAATGTTATAGTCATGTTGAAAAAAGACACAATGTCCATCTAGGTCAAAAAATAGGAAAAATAAATCAATATAAAACTTCCATATACAGAATACAGAAACCTGTATTCATTAAAGATCTAGAGGTAGGCAAAATAAATCAAATTTTCTCCAGCGGAGGAAAACATCTTTCCTGATACCCTATGCATCCATGTTAAGTAATGTACATGTGTAACCCTTAAAGGAATGTATTACCTTTCACAGAGAGTACAATACTCCCCCTGATAATACCTTCATCATGCTTTTCTCTGTAATAAGACAGCACCATCTTTGTTCAGGGTCAGCATGTGCAGACTTTTAAGGTTACTTCAAGATCCACTTTAAAGCAGAATTAAAGGAGAAGTACAGCCAAAGCTATTTTGGCTGTACTTCTCCTATAGGTCACAGGAATGCAGTCCGTTCTACACTCCTGTGATCCATTTTAAGCTGACAGCGGGCTGAAGCCTGCTGTTGGTTGACGTCACAGAGACAGTACAGGCTCTGAAAAGATCCCATATGCATTCATTGATATTTAAAGGAGAAGTATAGCCAGAGCTTTTTGGCTGTACTTCTCCTATAGGTCACAGGAGTGCAGTTCATGCAGCATTGGATCAATTGTGCATCTACCAAAGTTAGTATTATGTTTTGTTTTTTATGAACATAGCCCATACTTCTCTTTTAAAGTACATTTTTTTTAACCACTGACAGGCACAGTTTTTAAGACAGAAGAAACCCTACAGGTCTTTTCTATAATGAATTTGTCTTCCTACCTATCAGCGTTAATATACATTGAGCTGTGCATGCACAGCAAACCTGGAAGGGAGAAGATGGATGGGACCAGGTGGAGTACTGACTCCACAGCACTAGAGTGCTTTGTTTGACAGGTAAGTCTGCCTTCAAGTGCTAATACGCTGTGCATTTTAGCAAATTACCGCATTATCCTCCTAAGGTCCCATTTTATAAAAAAAAAATATAGCAAAGTTTATCTCCACCTTTACTTTCGATTCAAACATTTACATCTCATCCTAACAGTTAAACCAACCCTTAAGGCCTATTTCATATGACCCTTTGGCTGCATCCTCTGAATTCCAGGGCCAAGAATCAGGAGATTCTTGGCCCTGCAGATTGAATCACCGGTGTATGTACAAAGACCGCTCAGCCTATATAAACGAATGAAAGCTGACAGCAGTTGCCACTGTTTGCATTTAGCCACACACCACGGGATTACCAGCAGTTATAGATGGATGTCTGAGCCTGGACAGAGTCAGCTGCATACCGTTTCAGACATCTGTCCTTAACAGCAGGTAACTGGTTTGTGTGTGGCTATGTGGCAACATCCACTATCAGCCTATTGGTAGTTTATATAGGTTGAGCCACCAGCGCTATTTGCATACACCTGTGATTCCTGCCACAAGAATCCACTGATTATTGTCGCTGGAATCCAAAAGAAGTAGATAAATGATCGTGTGAAGGAGGTCTGATATGTAACTAGTTAAGATGAAAACACTCATAGAACTTAATTTTTAACCCCTTAATGACAACTGTCATTAAAGTCATTATACAAATTATTATTAAATTGCTATCAGCCAATTAGTTAAAATTGTAATATAGTTCATGTAAAAAATTCTGTCTATGTACAGTATAACCATTCATTGAGTCGTATCTGTCTGGGAAAAGTGACAGCATAAAAAAAATGTAATAAAATCCGTAGTTCTGCCTCCTCATTTGGCCTCTTCCTTCAGTTCCCTCTTATATGGTAACATGTGACCTCACCATGTCATCCAACTGGTACCAGGAATATCTAGGAATGATGTACTGGGGAGACTGACTGTCTGTGTCTTTTCTCCTCCGTTTCAAGCAGCTCCTTCTCCTGTTAGCTTGTCAGAAGTGAATACTGGCTGCCAAAGAATAAGAGATTTACTGAGATAAGATTTTTAATAAGCTGTATAAATGGCGTTACTATTTTTCTTCCACATTTCTAATAGTAATTTGTGATTTATAATAAAAGTTGTCCTTTCATCTCAGTCTCCTAACACTGGGCTCTAAGACGTGGTCTAACCTAACCTTTAACCAAATCCATAATACTAATTTATCCCCTAAAGAGAAACTGATCCCTGGAAGCTGAGTCCAAATTAAGGCCTTCTGCACTGTGTGGGGGGTGGGATTCACAAACCTTCCTCTGCCATTGTAAAGAAAACAAGTTAAATCAGAACTAAATCTGGAAAAGTACTGACCCCAATGGATCAGCATGACAGTAGAAGAACTTAAATGGGGAAGTCAGCAAAGATAGCCACCATAATTCCTCACTACAGGTTTCTTACAAGGCTATGTCTTCAGCTCAGTTTACTTTGTAATATACTTCCCTCTGGAACCGTATTCAAAACCTTAAAGTGATGCTAAAGGTTCATTTTTTTTTTTTAAATAACAAACATATCATACTTACATCCACTGTGCAGCTTGTTTTGCACAGAGTGGCCCCGAACCTGCTGTTCTGGGGTCCCTCAGCGGCTCTC
Source organism: Lithobates clamitans (assembly GCA_037952925.1). NCBI lineage: Eukaryota > Metazoa > Chordata > Amphibia > Anura > Ranidae > Lithobates > Lithobates clamitans. The sequence goes on from JBBGZY010000320.1 coordinate 2,428,772, forward strand.
TCAGCTCCTCCCCGCATCAGATAACCCCCTGGGAGAAGCGCTCTCCCGGGGGGTCACCTAGCAGGCCAGCCCAAGAGTCCAGCATTCGGCGTCCATAGACGCCGAATGCAGTACTCGCCCCCCCCCGGCGGCCGAATCATTGGATTTGATTGACAGCAGCAGGAGCCAATGGCTGTGCTGCTATCAATCTATCCAATTAACAGCCAAGAACCCCTTGGCCGAGAGACAGCGTGTCCCTGTGGGACAAGTTTGAGGGTTCAGGTAAGTAAAACGGGGGGGGGAGGATACTGGGGGCTGGTCACTGACAGGTGTTTTTTCACCTTAATGCATAGGCTGCATTAAGGTGAAAAAGCACAAACCTTTACAACTCCCTTAAGCCCCTGTTCCCACTGGCATTAGAAGTAGGCATTGGAGGTAGGTTTTTGCCATTCCTCAACACCTAGTAAATCATCCTGCAATGTATAATATGGACAGCCGACAAAGCTGTTCACATTTAAAAAATATATAGTGTTTGCTTCACTTTGCATTGCTGTGTAGAAAAAAGGAGCTACGTGTCGAGTCTGGGAGGATTTGAAGCTTGTAAAATCCTTCCTATCCTTCCATTTAAGTCTATGCTATCTGTGAGGATGCATATATGCGTACCTGTCTTTGCTCTTGCTGGGAGCCCTGGGTCTTGTACTACGGATTGGGATCTGGGACTCCTGGTTCCCAGTCACCTGTTTGCTATGATAGGCTCTGATCAGTCACTGTGCAGCCTGACAATGTGTTTGCTTTTTCTTCTGAAGTAAGAGAAAGCTATATTGTATCTCTCTCTTCTTGCAAGAAAGAAAAATGTAAAAAAACAAAAGTGTGTAAAAATAAAAAAAAAAATTAAAAAAATGTAAAGAAAAAAAGAAAAGACTACTAGATAAAGGTTTGATCTGAGTTAGTGTCAGGGTTAGTGATAGGGTCAAGGTACGTGTCAAAGGTTAGGGTCAGTATATTTTGGGTATGATATTTTTTTTGTATATATTTTTTTTTTAATTAGTATCCATATCAGATAGTGTCAGTGTGTTTTAGGTAGTACAAAAAAAGCATAATGTGCTTCTGTTTCTGGGCCCTACTATGGGTACAAGCAAAAAGATTTACACATAGGTGTCCCTTTCTTTATTGTTTAACTGTTGGCCAGTGATGTCCAGTGGTTGATCAGTATGAAGTTTGAATCTTTCAGAGCACGCTGACGGGCTGAAGGGAGCCAAACAATTCAGCTTTACACTGGAATCAGCTGCACATTAGAGTCTCCTACTACTGAGTTCACACAGGTCATGCCTACTTTTAGGTGACATGGCTACATTTTTGGGGGGCGTATCCCCCTTTCTCAAGCCTCAGGCACTTTTTGTGTATGACATATGTCAGTGCAACCTTTGTTGATTTTAAAACTTTGGTCATTAAATGTTTTTCTCTTAGTGTCCTAATCTGCCTGTGAAGGACACATCTCTGTGATGTACAGAAAGTGCTGCAGCAGCATTGACATTTACAAAGGAAATAAGTTTTAATATTGCTGGCAAATTCTTTTTTTTAAAAAAAACAGTACACAGACCCTCCATCCCCGGCAAAGCACCTTGTCCTCATGTTAATAATTTGTTTTGAATTCCCCTTATCATGTGTTACATGGCCATTGGGTCCTCCAGCCAGAGGTGCCGCTATTCTCTATTTGACTCATAGTTGCGGATTCCCATTGATTTGAGACTCCAGCTAATCAAGTCGATGGCTCGCCACTGGCCTGTGTGTGCACCCTTTGGGCATGTAGTAACTTCCTGTGTCTGGGAGGTATAAAAGGCCAGGACTTATGGCGGCCATATTGGTGGAGTCATTAGGTCTGCCCAGTCCCTATGACAACTATGTAATGCTGGTGAGAGCAATGCTTGCTGTAAAGGTCGCTATATTGTGGAACATTATTTAATAAATCTCTACTTTCTTACTGTCAGGGTGAATCTGTTGCTGACTTATTATGGTTGGGCTAATAGCAATTTTATTGATTACTTATATTGATTTCTGGATTGGAATTGCCATTTTCATTGCAATAGATGTTATAATAATTTGAAAGATCACTTTTTATTAGCCCAATAGAGGGGATTTTTGTTTAAATACGTTCAACTCTTTTCTGATTAAATCTTCATACTGTTTTTTTCAATAGCCCCTTTTTTTGAGAGCAGTTACAGTACAAGCAACTGGGAGCCCCCTTGTGGTATTCTTTGTGAACACATGTTGTGAGTATAATGGTCTGTCCTGTGTAATATACATTGAAATATGGGAATGATATTTTATTAAAGTTATTTTTTGTGCACATCTGTGTAGCCTAGTTGATTGTATTCCTCCTGCGGTTGCCTAAAAGTCACCCACTTGTGCACGGAGCTGTGCGTCTTTATTGAATACCATCAGTTACCTAACTCAAGTTACAAGCCATACTTGGTGATTTAGTGCAGATTATTAAGCGATTGGGTAAGCATAGGTATAGTTAATGTTGCAGGTATAATATAATAATGTGTGCTAGTTTATTTATTATTGATTTGTTTTTTTACATAGTTTCAAGTTACTGGCAGTTTTCCCCTGAGAAAGCCCTTGCTGGTGAAACATGTTGGGACCAACTATCTTTTGACCACTTTGAAACAATGACAATGAAACCATGTAACATGAAATGAGAATTTATTGGATACATTTTAATTTGTATAATAAAATGATTATATTTTAATTGGTGTGAAATGTTTGCCTGTGTAAACCACCTTGGAAGGCCTGGAATTTCCTTAATTTCTATGGCTCAAAATTAGACAGGGGCAAATAACCAACCAGCATGTCTTTGGAGAGTGTCAGGAAACCAGAGTGCCCAGCACAGGGAGAACATGCAAACTCCAGGGAGGTGGTGCCCTGGTTAGAATTCAGACTGATGACCCTAGTGCTGCCAGGCAGAAGTGCTAACCACTAAGCCACTTTGCTGCCCATACACATGCATACATACACTCCAGCGATGACTGGAATTTCTCAAAGAGGGTTTCCTGAATGACCATGCCAGGGATTATTTTAATGACGGTTGCATATTTAAACATATTGAAAATGATTTTTGAAATGACATTAACATGTATCAGCCGTATTAGATTTTATTGATTCAGTATAGCTATATCTTAATAGCTGGCCATGTGGATAGAATATACTGCTTACTTTGGCACTTCTGAAGTTTTGGTTATGCGTTCAGTTACCGTTATATTCTGTAATGCTGAAGGGTAAGGAGAAAAAGCTTCAGAGAGCAACAGAAACAGAGAAACAAGTGCTAAATCCAGGAACCAAGTGTCAGATGACTTTCCTCTCAAAGTCTGCAATATCACTTCTATTTGTAGTAGTCATGTTTCTAACTCTCCCACACCTTAACATCTTAGCACTGCCATAACTTAGAAAGAAGTTTCTGAGCTGACACAAAGCCTACATAAGATCTTAAAGCTCAACTCTGGGAAAATTGAAAATCTTCCCTTTCAGTGGAGCTGAGCCTGCAGTGCAAGATTTAACCGATTGCTTTCATTTAGGAGAGAGTAAAATTACTTTAACTTACTTGATCCTCTGCTAGATAGATGGAATTTTCCCATGCTCCAGCAGTGGACTGTCCCTCAACGTCCTCACGTGCAATGTAGGGTTATGAACCCTCCATTAGTCTTGATGAAATCAGGACTTTTGGAAAGATGTACCATTAGGGAGAAAGCGTTGCAAGGTCCAGTCCAGAGGTACAGAGGACTGGAGTATCAGTTAGGTAGATTGTCTTTTCTATGCCCCCTAGACCTGAATGAGCAATTAGCCCTTGCAATGCAGGCACAGCCCCACTGCAAGGGGTGACTGTTACGTTTCCAAGTGATATGTATATGTAGCGGTCACATTTTTGCTTAATAATTCAATGTTATGTCATAGCTTAGTATTTGGCGCCATCTAGCGACCAAAATTGTGAATGGACTTGAGTTTACTTTTCTTTCTGAATAATGTGAGAAGATGACAGGAAGTGTTTTGTTTTGTTTACATTTCCACATTAACTTGACCTACCCACAATGCCTATGACCTCCCATGAGTACCAAGAGAACTGAACTGCATTGTGGGAAGGCTATAAAAGAACTCAGCACTGCCATCTTAGGTCTCTTGGGAACGCATGGCCAGCCTGTGAGGACCTGTGTGGAGGTCTCCAGCAAAGCTTGGCCTACTTCCACGGTGGAGCGATCCGTTCAGCGATCCTGTGACACATCAGTGAGCTGGACTGACGGCGAGGCAAGACTGGGAAGGAGCCAGAGAAGCCTGTCGGAGCCATCTGAGGGTCCTGGAGCATCTCGTTGTGCAGAGCAGAGCAGCGTTGAAGTGTCAGCCAGCCGGAAACAGGACCCTGTACACCAGAGCAGACCTTTCCTACATCACAAACCTGGTTGGGTGAGAGGGCTGCTACACAAAAGTTTCCTTGACGCACTTTACACACCTGCCTGTATAATACAGAGTTGCTGGGACCTGTAGTCCCACAAAGGAAATTCAAAAGATTAGACTGAGTAGGCCTCAAGCCTGTAGTTCATTGCAATTCTGGTACTGTGTTATTGTCATCAGAGGTAGTTGCAGTACTGCTGCACCATAACATTGATTCAATATTCAGCTTGCTTTGACTGAGAGTTGTTAACCCTTGGATTACAATTCACTTTACTCATAGCTAGCAGAAGAAAGAAGAAAAGAAGGACTGTTTCATAAAACACAAGGCTTTGTGTTTCATTGCCCTATTAAAGTTACTATATTATAAAGTAATGGGAGCTCCCTAGGGATTGTATTATATTTTATTAAATTAGCATTCGCTTTCTTACAGCTACAAAGCGTGCAAAGGGTGGGACAGTGGCCATAGTGAAATCAATTCACTCTGTCATTTATCCCTATTCTTTGACACATTGCTACACGTAGTAGGTTAATTTAAACACTTCACATTTGTGTAATACCTTCGTGAGTTAAATCTGTTGGCTGTCACACTACGTTGGTCTGACAGTACAACTGTTGTAATCTTTACTTTAAAACAAATACAGTAAAACATTATTCTTGTTTAAGTATTCCTGTGTGGAGTGTTGCCTTCTTTGAATTGCTGACCAGGTGCAAGCAGAAGCTTAGGGTAAAGACAAAAGGTATATTGTATTATATATTGTGAGATTGTCTTAAAGTTTTACCGCACACTAGTATTACACCACAGCTGTGTCAAGGGGACTGAGTCAAATTTAAGGGGCGTATAGCAGAGCACAGGCCCAAATCAAATACCAGCAGCTCCTGCGGGGATAATTACTGCACATACTTTTAGTACCCATATTTTACAGCTCCTAGCCTCTATTCTATCATGTCTGTTCACGCAACCTTCCTCTTACCCAGCATGGACTTGGGACCAGCCTTTCCAAAATGGGGTCATTTGGGGGGGTTTTGTGCCATCTGGGCATTTTATAGCCTTCAAAACTGTGATAGGTAGTGAGGAGTGAAATCAAAAATTTACGCCCTTAGAAATCCTGAAGGCGGTGATTGGTTTTCGGGGCCCCGTACGCGGCTAAGCTCCCAAAAAGTCCCACACATGTGGTATTCCTGTACTCAGGAGAAGCAGCTGAATGTATTTTGGGGTGCAATTCCACATATGCCCATGGCCTGTGTGAGCAATATATCATTTAGTGACAACTTTTTGTAATTTTTTTTTTTTTAGTCATTATTCAATCACTTGGGACAAAAAAATTAATATTCAATGGGCTCAACATGCCTCTCAGCAATTTCCTTGGGGTGTCTACTTTCCAAAATGGGGTCTTTTGGGGGGGGTTTGTGCTGCCCTGCCATTTTAGCACCTCAAGAAATGACATAGGCAGTCATAAACTAAAAGCTGTGTAAATTCCAGAAAATGTACCCTAGCTTGTAGACGCTATAACTTTTGCGCAAACCAATAAATATACACTTATTGACATTTTTTTTTACCAAAGACATGTGGCCAAATACATTTTGGCCTAAATGTATGACTAAAATTGAGTTTATTGGATTTTTTTATAACAAAAAGTAGAAAATATCATTTTTTTTCAGTCTTTTTCCGTTTATAGCGCAAAAAATAAAAACCACAGAGGTGATCAAATACCATCAAATGAAAGCTCTATTTGTGGGAAGAAAAGGACGCAAATTTCGTTTGGGTACAGCATTGCATGACCGCGCAATTACGCAGTGCCAAATTGGAAAAAGTCCTCTGGTCTTTAGGCAGCCTAATGGTCTGGGGCTGAAGTGGTTAAACAGCAGAAACCAGAAAACATTATTAAGTTACTGTTTGGCATGAGTTGCTTTTTGATGCTTCAAGTGGTTTAAACTATTAAACTCTAAAACAAAATGTAACATATTGCAGTTTACCATTCTTTAAAAGTGGTGGCTGGATTCATTTCTTTTTTTTTTTTCTTTTTTTTTTTTTTCCTCTGGTGATCATGCCAGTAACATAATTCCTGTCTTAAAGTGGCTCCACTTCACTGGAGGACCAACAGAGACACCTTTGGACAGTTGCATTGTCAGTCTGGGATGGGAGTAGTATTAGATGTACTAATAGATTGCTAGCAGTTACAGTAATTGTTTTTTTTTCCCCTTTGGAAAAGGGGTTTTAAATAAACAAATAAAAGTTGAGCATTGTAAGCAACCCTGTCAGTGTTAAAGGATAAGTTCACCTATTTTTAGGGTGGAACATGTAACATGTTCCCGCTCCTGCTGCCTTTCCCTGATCACCCTTCTAATTGTGACAGTGGGCCAGTGATCTTCTCCCCACAACTGCTGTCACAATTTGAAAAGAATGTGGTCATGTGGGGCTTCCGCCCACAAGGCTGCATCATTCATTCACAGAGTTCTGTGAATAAATGAACTACAAGTACCAACAGCCTTTGTGTGCTCAATGTTCTACCAGGGCACTGGTGAGCGCTCTAGGTAGTTCATTGATTCTTCCTGTCATTCAGTAACTGCCTTCCCATACAAGGTAAAAGCAGACAGCTACACAGATAATCTATTGATCACAGGTGTAATGCGTTACAGGCTCCTAAAAGATAAAAAAATAAATACGGTAAATGCACATTTTACCTGCAAATGTACTTATTATTTTTAATAGCAAGGGGAACCTATCCTTGATTTCTCTCAATACTCTAACAACCCTCTGCTGACCCGATTGGTCTGTTAAAGGAAAAAAAAATAAAAGACTTAGTGGCAGGACCCACCGGTTGAAAATAAAGGAAAAAATGCTATGCATTAAGGTGAAAAACCTTCTCTCTCTGCTGCAGCTGCCCCCAGACACCACCCCCCCTTTTAGTTACCTGAATCCAATCCAGTGATGTGCACAAGCGCAGTGGCTCCCGTTGCTGTGTCTCTCCTTATTGGACAAATTGATAGCAGCAGAAGCGATTGGCTCCCACTACTGTTAATCAAATCGGGTGACGCGGGAGCACGGCTGAGTCCTGCTGTCTGTGTCAATGGACGCAGCAGTGGGACTTGGGAAAGAGCACGGATGGTGCCCCCAGGGAAAGCGACTTTCCATGGCGGCACCCAATGAAGGAGAGGGGCCTTGAGCACTGACGGGGGACCCCAGAAAAAAAGGATTGGGGCTGCTCTGTGCAAAACCATTGCACAGAGAAGGTAACTATAGGCAGGTTTAAAATGTTTATGAAAAAAACAAAAACAAAGCTTTAGAACCACTTTCAACAAAAGAAAACAGTACAGCTACATGTTGTTGTTGGGTTTAATTTCACTTTAAGATAAATTACTAAAATGGAGATAAACAATCCCCGTTTTTTTACCAACTTTCACCCCTTTACCCTGTGCATAGGAGAGCCTACAGACCTTCACTGGAAAGCGGCCTACATAGTTATTTAATTAATAAGCAATCAGCATAAGACTGTCAATCTAATTCTATCAGCGACTGTTTGACAGACACTGCACATGGGGCCTAAGGCAGCTAACGCATGGTCCTAAATTTGACCTTGGTTGCATGGTACTATGCCAGCTTCTGATAAAACGAAAAAGAGTATTTTACCAACCATTGATGGTAATAAATATATAATGCAAGACATTAAGTAAACAATACTAGTTTATTGTTAATACTATTCCAGAAGGAGAAGTAACAAGAAGGAGTGTATCCTTTTGACTTTGCAAAAGGTGTCTCTGTTGCCTTACTATTAACTGTGGCCATACACATTTCCATAAATGATTTATTTATTTTCTGATTGATCTTCAGATTGGAATATTCTAACGATATAACGATCATATTCTAATGATATGACACACACAGAGAAGTGGATTTCAGTTGATATTTGGAAGATACTATCATAAGCTATCAACAGTATCTCTGTTTCTACTGTGCATAATTTGATCGATCAAAATACACTCAAATTTATGAGCAAAGCATCTCAGTACAGATCTATGCAACACGATTGTTAGTTTTCACCCTGGCCAGTTGATGTAGTTTGATGTATCTGATCTTCATCAAGTCTAAATCGATTGGAATGGAAGTTATTTGGTTGTTTGCCATTTTAAACATTTTGATTGAATTGAATTGAAAATCTACTGGTTAATAAAATCGAAGCATGTATGACTACCATAAGAATCCTTTGTTTTTTTGTTTTTTTGACTTGCTGAAGGAAAGTATTTTTCAAGCTAGGTTTCTTGTATCGACATTCAATTGCGTTTCTATAATTGTTTAGTGTAATGATCTGTGAATAAATATGGAGGGAAGATCATAAGTACAAGTGGTAGAAACAACATTTCTCTGCAGGAATGCTGGGTTTACCTAATAGGGGGAGAAGATCCAAACTCCATTTGCGCAATGGAGCAAGGCCATTGTTTTGTAAGACTTCTGTCATTGTAGTACCAGGTGCTTTTGAGAATTTGGGGTAGGCACAGTTTGAAACTTGTTTGATAAAATTGTCAGATGGCAAGCAAGTGATTAGAAAGAGCAACAATCCATCTGATAGATGTCTATGTATTCATTCACCTAGCTTTTCCCTATTTACTAAAGGGACACGCAACTTATTATTCTGGGTCACGCAGTGTCCAATCCATGCCTAGCCATTGCCTCTGTGTTGCATCACAAATGTGGGAGATTTAATGTGATGAAAGACTGCATGGTGGTTCTATGTTTGCCCTGCCTGCTCGTGACTTACAAAGGTAAAGAATGCACTGCAGGAATTCTATTTCCTATCTTACCTGGGAATGTATTGGGATACTTGAAGAAAATGTTAACTCGGCAGCGATTCAAAGGGAATTGTGGACAGCTCTGCCTAGGCTGCAGCCCCACAACACCTAACAGGATCTATTTCTATATTCCATTGTATGCCACTAATCACATCAGTCAGCAATTTCTTGCTGTTTCCTAAGCAGCTGTCAATTTTAATGGTGCTAAGTTGCTAGCTATTCACGCAACCTTCCTCTTACCCAGCATGGACTTGGGACCAGCCAAGACTGAGGCTAGATAAACTGCTGGTATACATTTGGACTGCGGTAGACATCACAGATTGAACATACAAACTTATGAAGTGCTGTGCTTACCACCTTAATACTACAATGTAAAGTGTAGCTAAACCCAGGAACAATGTAATATATAGCATCCCACCAGTCTTTAGATGAAGTAGCTGCATTTTTTTTCTCAGTCTTTTTTGACATTATTGTCACCTAGTTTTCTTGTCAGTAACAAATTTCATATAATATGGTGACAACTCTCACTTAAAGTGGTTGTAAACTCTGTTACACTATTGTACCTACAGGTAAGCCTATAATAAGGCTTACCTGTAGGTACTGTAAATATCTCCTAAACTTAAACCAAAATACCCTCCACTTACTGCCACGGCAGAAGAGCAGTGCTATAAATTTATGGATTTTTTTACATCAAAAATTTCACATATTCGCTCTTCCCTTTCTGGCCCTACCACCCAAATTGACCCCCCCAACATATATTGTCTCCAAATCCCTAAACTGCCTTCCTGAGGTGTCATTAGAAGATGTGCAGAACATCATCAGGAAGATGAAACCCTCTACCTGTCCCCTGGACCCTCTCCCAACCTCCCTGGTAAAAACTCATATCAATGTCCTAAGTCCCCAGATCACTGCTGTCATAAATGTTTCCCTTCAAACTGTTCACGTTCCTTCTGTTCTGAAAAATGCCATCATTAGATCATTTCTCAAAAAACCCACTCTTGATCCCGAAGTTCTATCCAATTATATGCCTATCTCTAATCTCCCTTTTATATCAAAAGTACTTGAGAAAGCCTTTGCCTTTCATCTTCAGGATCACCTTAAACACAATAACCTTTTTGAAAAATTCCAGTCAGGTTTCCGCTTTGCTCATAGTACAGAGACTGCTTTCGTCAGAGTTACAAACGATCTCCTTATATCATCTGATACTGGCTTCCCTGTCCTTCTTATTCTTTTGGATGTTTCGGCTGCATTCGATAGGTTGATCATGGCATTCTTTTAAACCGGCTCCATTGCACCATTGGACTCAATGACACAGCCCTCAGTTGGTTCAAATCATACCTCACAAACAGGAGAGAATACATCTCCCAGGGCCACTCCAAATCAAATCCGCATACAGTTACCTGCGGTGTCCCCCAGGGGTCAGTTCTTGGCCCCATTCTTTTTTAATCTCTACCTTACTCCCCTTGGCCAAATTATTAGCTGCCACAAAGTTTCATTTCACTGCTATGCCGATGACACACAGCTATATATATAGATATATCTTCACAGTCATCACTATCAGTACTCACCACCTGTCTGGAGAAGATAAAGGTATGGATGGAGCACAACTTTCTTCAACTAAATAGTTACAAAACTGAAGTTATTATGATTGGCACTCCTTACCAGACTAAATCATCATCCATAACCAGCATTACCTTTTCTGGTTCTAATATCCCCCTTTCATCAACAGTTACAAATCTAGGTGTAAAAATGGACTCCCAACTCACTTTTGAAGCCCATATAAATCATCTATGTAAGATTTCTTTTTACCACCTTTGTAATATCTCTAAACTCCGTTCCATTCTTTCTTTCTCAGATGCTGAGAGGCTGGTTCATGCCTTTGTCTCCTCCAGATTGGATTACTGTAATGCACTTCTCATCGGGATTCCTAGAAAGAGTCTGCAGAGGCTTCAGTACATCCAAAACTCTGCAGCAAGGATCCTGATGGGAGTGCGGAAACATGAACACATTACCCCCATTCTTCACTCACTTCACTGGCTTCCTGTCTCCGCTAGGATTGAGTACAAAGTTTCCCTTCTTACGTATCAATGTATACATGGACATGCCCCTTCTTATTTCAAAGAACTTCTTAAACCACAAAACACATCACATTCCCTCCGCTCCGTGCACTCTTCTTCAAACACCTAGAACTAGACTTAGGACAATGGGAGATAGGGCTTTCTGTGCAGCTGCCCCGCGCTTGTGGAATGCCCTACCTGACACTTTGAGGGCTCCTCAATCCATTGACTGTTTTAAAAAAGGTCTTAAGACATTTCTTTTTAGCAAAGCTTTCTGCTCTTCTTAGATGTTTGTTTCTTTGTATAAATTGCTCATTTTAACCTGTAGCGCTTTGAGATCTTTTGATGTAAAGCGCATTATAAATAAAATGTATTATTATTATTATTATTACTATATATGCTGCTGCCGACGTCATTGGTGCATGCGCACTGAAGAAACGGCCAGAGCCCGTACCGTGACCGGCATCATCGCGGCTCTGGCCAATCACAGAGCCGGCGCTGATTCAGGGCATTGTTCTAAGGTAAGTATTTTGTAATGAGCTAGTATGCAATGCATACTACCTTATTTTGTCTTGCAGGTTTTTTTTTTTCTCTGAGGTTTAAAACCTCTTTAAAGTGGTTGTAAAGGCACAAGGTTTTTTACCTTCATGTATTCTATGCATGAAGGTAAAAAACCTTCTGTGTCCAGCAACCTCCCCTCCAGCCCCCCCTAATACTCACCTGAGCGCCTCTCGATCCAGCGATGTCCACAAGAGCCTTGCCTCTCTGGGGACTCGCACTCCTGACTGGCTTTTGGCAGCAGCGGGAGCCATTGATGGGGCCGAGCTGCAGCTCCATGTGTAAATGGACATACAGAGCCACGGGAGCGTGCCTACTTGGGTGCCTCAGAGCAAAATGCTTGCTGTGGGGTCACCCGGCAGGAGATAGGAGCCAGGAGCGCTGGAGTGGGACACGAGAAGAGGAGGATCCGGGCTGCTCTGTGCAAAACAATTGCACAGAGCAGGTAAGTATAACATGTTTGTTTTTTTGTTTTTTAAACCAGGGCTTTAATATTGCTTTAATATACTGTATCTATGGAGGAGCAGCATTGTCACACTAAGATAAGACTACATTCTGTATCATAGGGGGAGGTGTTCTAGAGTTCACAGAGAGATCTGGGAATAATGCTAGCTGATAACATTCAGCAGACAGAGATCACTCTTCTCAGATCACTGAATTTCTGGAAGGATCAACAGGTAATTTTTAGCACGTATTAAATATAACAAAACTCTTTAAATGGTATATTTCACAGACCAAAAGGCAACAAATGCATTTGTTTTGCAATTTTCATACACTTTACGAGTGGTAACAACTGTGTTATACAATTATTGCACTGAAAATTATACAGAGAGGTAAAATGGAAAGGTCTAAAAACCTAAAAGCACCATTTGCTACACCCACTTAGCTTAACATGAATACATGTGCATAACTAGATCTGCGTTATTCTCTGATAGTGATTTCTTGATGAACAATTTGAAATGGCCTTTTCCTTAGAAGCAATATATTTTCATTTTATAAAAGTGTTTAATTAGTTTTAGGAAGAAATGAGCTTGCTGTGATAAGAGGTTTATCATAGGCCCAGATGAGTAATTGTTGGGGAATAATTGCATTGTTAGTATGCTCTGAGTAGAGGAATGAAAGTGTTCATTGATTTTAAGGAGCAAAGCATTATCATAACCACAAACTTCTTCATTTATTCTAGGCTCAATAGCAAGTACAGAGTTTATTAGGAGGATATTTTATAGATCATTCTAGCAACTGGATATTTGTGTAAAGTTAGCAGATTAAAGCAGATAAAGAAATGTTTGCATCCAGCAAACCTGGCATAGGCATATGCCCTTAGCAGCTGGAGGATAAGTGATGGGCTACCTAAATTAGTGGCTTACTGACCAACAGTATTCAAATGAAATGCCAAATTGATCCGAAAATGCAGCTTCGGTATTTAACTCATTCTTAACCAGGGATTATTGATGCCTAGATGCCCAGAGCAAATTCAGCATAACTCGGCTTTTATTCAATTACTAATTTGAATATCACACAGTATATATGAATTTGTTTATTACCAGGTGTGTTTACATTGTTTTACCTTTGTTTCCTTTTTGAGGTACAAGGGTTAGGGGATTTCATTTCACAAACTTTTTTAAAGCACCATAAAGAACGATAATTTAACAATTTAGACACAAGAGAGACTACGATGGATGGTGTGATTTATTTTGCACTTTCATTTATTTAATGGACATACAGTATATTGATAAAAATTACATTTTATTTTGTGTTGAATAATAACATTGGGATATTTTGTGTTTTATGTGGCATTGATTAGTTTAATTGTTTATTTATTTAGTTAATTTGTATTATGTATCACCCCTCAGCGCTGCACTAAAACGTCTTGTTAATATAGGGAGGCCCAAAGCTGTCAGTGTGCCAGGGCCTGGACTTGAACCCAGGATCTCTGCTGTGCCTGACAATGACTCTTTACGCTGAGCTATCTAAGATGCTGGACAGCACCCTCTCTAATCCATTGGACAACCCTGCCTTGGGTCTTCACTTCTGCTGAACCTTGAACTCCTTGTTCTTCCCATGAACTTCCTGATTTAAGCCATGTCTCTGCACTTCCTGTTTTCCAGATTATTGTGCTCTTTTCGGCCAGTATCTCACTCTTGTCTTGTTTCCTGCTGATTTACATATTTTGCTACCATTCAATATCGCCCCCTGGCTTGTTCTTCGACTACGCTTCTACCTGATCCCAACCTGCAACTACTCGTTACTGACCTTTGGCTTGTTTACTGACTATTCTTCCTTTTGATCCTTACCTGCTTATCTACTACTGGACACTAGCTTGCTCACCTACTGGTGGGGCGATCATGAGGACTGTGACTTGGTGCTAACATGCAGCAAAATCCATCTCCATCATCAGGAGCTCTGGTGAACATGAGTTAGTACTCCGCACCTTAGGTGAGCCTCCGTCATGCGCCAGGGTGTACCTATCCTGCTGGTCAGTGGTAGTCCCGCTACTGCTATAGCAACGGGTTTTTGAGCCTGACCCCTAATCCTGATACAGTGGCAGCTGAAATTAAGACGCTAACAGCCATGCAAAATGATGATGGCTCCCAAAGAGACATAAATAATATATTCCCAACATATGGCATCCAGCTGGGGAATGCTAATAAACTGAATGTGGGTGGGAAGGGTTAAGAAAAACTTTACTGCACCCCTGTAATACAATTTACTAAGCCAAGTGGTTATTATTAATATGTTATATACCACTGTTGACCGACTAGAGTACCACAAATTACACAGTAGAAGGAAAGGTTAAACTTTAAACCCCCTCCCCATTTTTTGATGCTGTCACATGACAGCAAAGCTCCAGCTTGTTTGTGTGAAGGTGGAGGGACGACAATGTTCCTGAATTCCAAAAAGCAGTGACATCACCTACAAGTGCCCAGTGTTAAGGCCTAGTTCACAGGGAGAGACTACACTCCCATTAGTCACAGGGAGAGTTGTACCTGGAGCTTTGCAGTCACATGAAAAAAACAATATGCATGGCACCAGGGAAAACTGCAGAGGCAACATTTAAAAAACTTTTAAAAGTTGCTTTATAGTTTAGATTTTTTACTTTATGTCTTTTATATTGCCTTGTGTAGCTTTTTTTGTTTTATTATGGATGTTAATTTAAGCTGAGCAGTATACAGGAGTCCATAGCAGTCAGGAGATACCCTCTGGCATGTCAGCTACTCCTTGCTGTTTTTAAAGATTTCAGATTACCAGTCTAGATCTTACTGTGCTTACCTGTTGAGTGATCAGCCATGGTATAATATCCATAACTAATCTGTAGATATCTTAAAAAGGAGTTCCGCCCGTCCCTTTACAAATTAAAAGTCAGCAGCTACACATACTGTAGCTGCTGACTTTTAACATTAGGACACTTACCTGTCCTGGAGTCCAGCGATATC
The DNA here is from genome assembly GCA_037952925.1 of Lithobates clamitans. Taxonomy (NCBI): domain Eukaryota; kingdom Metazoa; phylum Chordata; class Amphibia; order Anura; family Ranidae; genus Lithobates; species Lithobates clamitans. The sequence goes on from JBBGZY010000320.1 coordinate 2,444,028, forward strand.
GGCACTGCAGCTGATGTTTACATCGGCTGGTCGGGTACTTCCGCCACCTTTGCTGGTAAGGGTCCCTACTGTGCAATCATGAAGCATGCTGCACTCTCTCACTGGCCCGACAGAAAGGGAGGGAGAAGGGGTGTCAGAGAACCATTACAAACGCTTGTTCCCGTGCGCCAGCAAGACGTGCGGCACGAATGTGTGAACCCCGGACCAGGCACGCACGTTAGTACTCTCATACGAACGAGTGCACGTCGGCGTGGGCATGTCCACAAGCCAACGAATCACAGCACAGGGCGCAATATTTAAAGGATCAGCATACTAGTATCAGTGCTGGATTATCTCAGCTAGTTCCTGTATCCTTGATTGCTGTTTGATTGAACCTTGATCCTGAAACCTTGGCCTTCCTGACTACTCTTTTGGATTATCCCTGCAACTCTGTTTACTTCTGCTTCCTGTACTGAACCCGGCTTGAACTTCTGACCACGGCTCTGTCTTCCGATCTTGTACCTCTCTGCCAGCCCATTGCCAACCTCTGCTAGCCCCTGACTACGAACCTGCCTATCGATTGTGCACCTTCCTGCCAGCATGTTGCCGACTCCTGCTTGTTCCCGACCTTGCAAGTTCTCCTGTTGGACTTTCCTGAACCTATCCAGGATCAACATCTCACCAGCATCTCTAGGCTCCGGTGTTCCTGATCCTGCCAACAGGCACCTGCACCCTTCCGTTGCCCTAGCAGCCCTGTCTCCACCTCCAGGGGTGTTAGGACCGGAACCGTGCAAGAGGCCACCCTCGTCATTTCAGACTCCACAGTAAGGTACGTGACAAGGGGGGTCGAGCTGCTGACGTACTTTGCCGCAGCCCGGTCTCCCAGAAGTGGGGAAGGGGACCTGTCAAAAACAGGTCTCCGTTCCCCCCTCCCCCCCTCCCCTCTGAAAGGTGCCAAATGTGGCACCCGGGGGGGGGGGGGGAGACAAATAAGTCAAGAGACATTTTCTTCTCTGTTCTTCTCTCTTCCCTTGTACATTATTGATCTTCAAACTTCTTTTCTGTCACTCTTTTACCCCATCCTTCTTAATGTCTCTCAATACCCCTGCCACTCCACACTGATTTTCCTTTCCTGTCCTTGAATCTCTTCTGCCTTGTTCTTATTTTATGCCTACATGTTTCTCTTCTTTGATTCTTATAAGCTAGGGTTGTGGGAAAGAGGCCCCTGGCAAGGTAATCCCTATGAGGTCACGTGGCCTGCTATAGATTTTCTGCATGGTTTAACAGCTTCCTAAATGTTCTACTTTAAGAATTATTGACCACTTCAGGTGGTAGCAGCACTCCTGTGAGGGATCACATATATATACATAATTTTGCACTTCCGTCTACAGGGGGCATGCGCACTCCATCGGTGGGCCGCTTCTATTGTGATTAATCGCAGCAGAAGCCAATCTGTGGGTGCGGGGTGCTGGATGTGCACCGGCACCCACCAATCATTGGTAAGACACAAAAAAAGGGAGATCTGCCTATGTAAACCAGGTAGATCTCTGTTCTGACAGAGGGGAAGGGATTCATTTTTGTGTCCCTGCAAAGCAGGGAATAACATCCATCTCTTCCCCTAGTAAAAGCAGCACATACAGTACACAAAAACACTGGCTAGGCACATAGTCAACCCTTTGATCGCCCTAGATGTTTAACCCTTTCCCAGCCAGAGTCATTAGTACAATGCATATTTTTAGCACCGTCAATGTATTAATGCCACTGGTTCCCGCAAAGTGTCAAAAGTGTCAGTTAGTGTCCGATTGTCTGCCACAATATTGCAGCCCCGCTATAAGTCGTTGATCGCTGTCATTGCTAGTATAAAAAAGGAATAAAAATTCCATAAATATATATCATAGCTTGTGGACACTATGACGTTCCCGTAAGCCAATCAATTTACACTTATTGGGATTTTTTTTACCAAATGTAGCAGAATACATATTGGCCTACATTTATGAAGATTAGATGTTTTACATTTTTTTATTGGATATGTTTTATAGCAGAAAGTAAAAATTATATTTTTTTTCAAAATCGTCAGTCTTTTTTGTTTATAGCGCAAAAAATAAAAAATGCAGTAGTGATCAAATACCACCAAAGGAAAGCTCTATTGTGGGAAAAAAAGGACATACATTTTATTTGGGTATTACTGATTTTTATCATTCGGTTCTCATTAACTTTAATAGGGTTTTGATTTGGCTTGCAAACTACAGTATTGTTTGCCTAACCCAACTTAAACTGAATCCAGGTATATTCAGCACATTCCTAGCCGTAGGTGGCTCTCATGGAGGGAAAGGAGCTGAAGGTTTCATTTTACAGTCATATTAAGCATGCTAATACATTTCACTTATTGATGGTGAGGCCAAGGGAACGAAGTTGCTTGGTTTTTAAGTAAAAGATTATCTGTCATGTAAGGTGGCAAGGAAGCAAAATTAAACATACTTATATCTCTACTGAAATGAAAAAAGTAAGGGAAAAAGTATCTACTACTTTATCACCACAGAAACATCCTACTTCTCTGTCTTCTCTGTCTTTGGGTACCTCACCCAAAAGTAAAAGCTAATGTATACACTTATTAATCCATCTTGTGCAAAAGGCAAGATCATCCAAACCTCGGGCTCTCCAATCTTTTTCAGCAGCAATGAGCTTTATGGTAGAGATGTGTTAGAGGTCAAACATTCAGGTGATCTTGCTTTTTGCACCAGCTAGATTAAGACAATTATACAACAGCCTTTACTCGGGAGTGTGGCATCCTCTTCTTTTTTTCTATGTTTTCCTGCTGAGCAGAAGACAGACAACTTTGAGAGTCAGCACTTGCAGCTGGGAGTGTACAGGCATATTTTCTGCAGGGGGCATAGGACTGTTTGTTTTTTTGGTGTATTGATAGATTAATCTCTAAACTTTATATTAAGTTAATTTCTTAGATTGCACTATAGCCAAGAATTGTATTCACAGAGCAAAAAGTCTTACATACTACAGAGAATTTTTTTTTACAGTAGCTGTTCTGACCATTCTGGTACTACAAGACCTGAGATTGTTATTTCTGTAACCTGTCATCTGTTATCTGTAAAGCGGTTCTAAAGACAGAAGTTTTTTTTATCTTAATGCATTCTACCCATTAAGGTAAAAAACCCTTCTGCATGCAGCTCCAGACCCCTCTAAATGCTTACCTGAGCCTAATCTCAATCCAGCGATGTGCACGAAAGCAGCGGTTCTCTCTCTCCTCATTGGACTGGGAGGCAGCAGTGGCAGCCATTGGCTCCTGTTGTCAATTACAGCCAGTGAGGAAAGAGAGGGGATGGGGCCAAGCCACGCTCTGTGTGTCAATGGACACACAGAGCCAGCTCCATAGCAAGCATGCACAAGCACCTCCATAGCCCCCATAGCATGCCACTTGCTAAGGAGGCACTCAGTGGGGGGAGGGTCCAGGAATACCGGCGGGAGGCATCCAAAAAGGAGGATCATGGCTGCTCTGTGCAAAACCATTGCACATAGCAGGTAAACATGACATGTTTGTTATTTAAAAAAAATAAGAAGTACGTGTAGTGCCTTGTTTCATGTGGTTAGGTAGCTTCCCAAGTCTAGGTATGAATTTTGGACCTGCCTCCCTCCCCATGCAGCAAATCTGGAAGAAGACATCATAACATAATCAGAGCACTTTCCTGAGATAAGAGAGATGCAGAGAATGAAGAAGGTGTGTCAGCCTCCTGTCTCTCTGCATTCCTCTTGCCGCAGCTTGTCTTAAGTTTTTTTGTAAATGTCTGGTCCTCTTTTGTGTGTTCCAAGTAGATTGACTAAGGCTGGGTTCACACCTCAGATGAATAAGGCTCGCAGCAGGGGTCCGGTGTGTGTCCCTGTTCTCCATTTCAGGGATGAATCAGGGTCGAATTTTTGCCTCAATTCGCCCCTGAATCGGAGCCAAAGACACACAGTGTTCCTATGAAAGCCGCAACAGAGATATGTGAACCGGCTCCATAGAGAGCTGGTCACAATCTCCTGTCATGCGAATTGGATTGGAACCTGCATCCAATTTGCATAGGTGTGAACCCAGCCTCAGAAAGAAAGCAAAAGAACGGGTTAGTAGTATTAGTAGTGCTGGGTGAACAGGGAACAATGCAAATCTATTGCTTTATCCTGCTTGGCCAAAGCACAGCTTTGTTTAAAAAGAGTTTAGTAGCTCTGTTTGGTTTTAGTTTTAGCGCTAGTTGAATTTACTCTACCCAGTAACAAAGATAGAATAAAATAAAGACAACATTAATTTATTTAAAAGCAAGTTGTGCCATCTGAGGAACTTTTCATTTTAGATGACTTACTCAGAACTCAGATATTCATTGTTAACTGTCTGTGGCAGTTTTGACATTTCATGTTAGTCTTTTCTTTTTGACTCTGGGTTTTATTAAAATTTTCTGTTCTCTATAGGCAAACACAATTCTCTGGGTTACTGGAGGGCAAAAGTCTTTGGAAATCAAAATATGCTTTCTATTCCAAAAGCAACAGCTGTCCATTATCTCTCTGCAGGTCAATGATTTAAGATTGCTATTTGTTACATGTCCTTGGCAAGCAGTTTTGTGATATTTTGGACAACTGAATTAATTACTGTTTGTCCTTTTATCAAAGTACCGTCAATATTTTTTTAATTTATCATTTGACTTCTGTTCAAACAATCCCCCATTTTATATTTGTTTCCTGTCTCTTCGGTCTCTGTGGCTGCAGACCAAATGTATTGGTATGTTACCAATTGTAATCATATAACAGTTAAGAATAAAGTGTCATCATTTATATATTAACTATTATTATATTCAGGAATCAGGATATAAACTTCCCAAATGTCCTTGTCAGGTGCCACTCTAAAGTTTTAATTGAGCTAGATAATACTTGATACATTTAAAAAGTTTAAAAAAAAATAAGTTTAAAATATATTCAGTCAGAACAGGACTGAAGAATTGTAGGTACAATTTTTAGCAGAGAGGTGCCATTATCAATATATACAATGACATTAATGGGTCCTTTTCTCTGGGTCTTACTCTAATAAACCATCAATTGTTAAATATATGTAAAACAGTAATACTAAATGTATACACAAAATATTGCAAAAGGTCAGTTGAAAGCTTTTTTTCATGTACAATATCTATGAAACCAAATAATGTGTCATTAAAATAATATTTGTAAATCCTTCTCTCTTTGTAAAATGTTTTCTTTTTTTTTTTGGGGGGGGGGGGGGTGTTTTATGCACTGAATACTGTGTATTAAAAGGCTATGTTTTTACATAACTAGTTCACAAACAAAACCTGATTTGCTTAACCCGTTCTCGACTGGCTCACGCAGATATACTGTGCCAGAATGGCTCTCCTGGGTGAAATTCCATATGGGTACATCTTTCCCCTTTTTGGCCACCAGAGGGTATGCGCACTACCGCTGCACAGCGGGGGACCCGATGCGTGTGGCTGGTGGTCGGGTCCCCCCAAAGGGGATTTGTGTGTGTAAACAGACAAATCGCTGTGCTGTCAGAGGAGAGGAGACATGTTGTTTGTTCCTAGTAAGTAGGAACAGCGATATGTCTCCTCTCCTACTCAGTCCTATCCCCATACAGTTAGAACAGGCTGAGGGAACACACATTTAACCTCTTGATCGCCCCCTAGTGTTAACCCCCTCCATGCCAATGACATTTACACAGTAATCAGTGCATTTTTATAGCACTGAGATTGCTGTATGGTCCCAAAAATGTGTCAAAAGTGTCCAACTGTCCGTCACAATGTCGCAATACTGCTAAAAATCACAGATCACCGTCATTACTAGTAAAAAAAATAAAAATGCCATTGAAATGCCAAAAATCGTTACCATAGTTTGTAGACATTATAACTTTTGTGAAAACCAATCAATATACGCTTATTGCAATTTTTTTACTAAAAATATGTACAAGAATATATATCAGCCTAAACTGATGAAGAAATTTGTTTTTAGAAAAAAAAAGCGCAAAAAATAAAAACTGCAGAGGTGATCAAATACCACCAAAAGAAAGGTCTATTTGTGGGAAAAAAAAGGACGCAAATTTTGTTTGGGTAAAGCATTGCATGACCGCGCAATTGTCAGTTAAATCAAAACAGTGCCAAATTGTAAAAAGTGCTCTGGTTGGGAAGGGGGTAAAATCTTCCGGGGCTGAAATAAATATTAAAATCAGTAAATATTAAACAAAGTATTAAGAGATACAAATACATATTTTGAGTTTAAATATACATTCAATACACCAACGCACTTGCATTAAATCAATTTTTCTAAAGTGTAAACTTCTGGCTTACAATTGCAAAAATAATAAATATCACTCATGTTGTAAGTAATTCTCATTATAACGTGGATGTTTAAATGTCAGTTCCACCCAGTACTAAAAGTGCAGTGATTATTTCTAAGAAGCATCACCAGCAATCACAAATCTTTTCTATCTAGACAACAAAAATGACCGCTTGTGATTTAAAAAACTAGAAATATAAAAAATTATTATTCTGTTAGAAAGCCAAATGATAGCTATATACTGTATCATAATTAAAAGATAAATACCTTAATGTACATTACCTGTGTAGGTTTTCATTCCCATGTGTACGGTTTGGTGCTCTACAATCATTGTTAAATTCTGGTATGAATCCAAAGTCTTTGTATAGCGCCTCTGCCCCTTTTGCAATGATTGCAACTCCATTTTGTACACTACGGTGTACGTCATCTTTCCATCCAGAAGATAAAACTGTGAACAGACCCACAGGTAAATGCTCGGGCATGTAATCTGTACCACCCAAGTTGGTTCCCACCATAAACCATATGTAACCAGGTCCAGTCAACCCAGCTTCTCGAGCAGCCTTGAAAACCCCATCTGCTTCATCCTTAGAACAGTACAGAAGACGCACTTGCACCGTTATCTCTCTCAGTTGCCTTTTGAGTTTGGCACCATTGGGATCATCAGTCAGATTAAGGGTCAGAATACCTCGATTTTCCCAGCCAATAAAACTGCTGTCAGTAAGTAGCTCAATGTAATCCACAAAGTCTTCATAGCCAGGAAATAGAGTAGTAATAACTGCAAATGCTGTCCAATCATATTCTTCCAACACCTCAAAGATGACTTGAAGTTGCTGCTCTGTGGAGGCTCCCAGCTGCAGAAAGGTTGAACCTTTTTCCTGTGATAAAAAAAAAAATAATAATACAAAGTTAAAAACGAATTCCAAGAAATGAACAATACAGCTGTCCTTGAAAAGTTACATGAGATAGGAACAATATATGAGATAGGAACAATATATACACTTTATTTGGAGTTAAAAGTCAAATGGCAAAAATTATGAAATATACTGGAAATTCTGTAAAATTACAAAAAGGACGTTTAATGTGCTACACCAAAATAACAGAAAGGGGATCATATAATAAGCTTTATTCTAACCTTAAAGTGGTTATAAACCCCATTCATGAAATTTGAGCTGGGCACATATATCTGTAATATTTTCTTATCGCTCTCCAAAGCACTAATTCCGTGGCTTTCTCCTGCTCCATAGCTCTGGTATCAGCCTAACTACTGACAAGTTCTCTGACACAGGAGATAAAAGCAGCAGAAATTTGTGTCATGGGAGGTAGCTATAAATAGATTAGTAGACAGCTTGACTTGTCAGAACAGAGCTCTGTACATTCCTTTCTTCCTTTGCCTATGTGGAGTGGGGGTGTTTGCATTTCCTCCAATCAGCTGTCTTGGCTGTATGCCAATAATCCACTCCCAGTGCTGAACAGGAAGAGAAAAATCTGTAACAGGATCTGAACTTTCTAAAGAATATATATAAAGCTGAAGACAGCAGATATACATGTAAAAGTTATGTAGGGAGATTTGTTTCATCCCTGTGTATTATCTGAGGCTGTTCACTTCACTGGGTATATGTGAGGGTTTACATCCACTTTAAGTAGACAGAAAAACAATTTACTATACATTTACTATATGAATAACCACAAACCTCATTTTATTTTCCTTTCTTTATGAGGTTGCTATGTATATGCATGCTGGAAACAAATTTGTATTATCGATGTCTGGAGAAAAAAAAGTCAAACTCTATTCTTTTAATTAGTAAATGGCTTTGTTCTGTCAACAAATGTTATACATTGATGCAACTTAGTGTAACTACTGTGACTATATACTGTAAGAGTAATTCATCTTGTGACCTAATTTTACCTTTCTGTGTATAATCAATGGCCCTGTGTGTACAATACAACCCTAGCAACTCTCACTCACTGTTCTGTATCTATGGAGGGTCAATGTCATCATCCTAAGCAGCCTGCATCTAATTTGGACTACAGAACATTACCTCCTCTTCCCATCTCGATAACATAGTGAGTGTGGGGGGGGGTGTTCTTCAATTCCCAGAAGTAGTCTGGGCAGAACTGATAAAACTCCACAAGGGTTAAGTGCAACATAGGCACTGGGGGTCATTTACTATAGAGCCGTGGCATTAATTAGCGCTAATCATGCTAATTAGCGCTCAAACTGTATTCACTATAGTGCTGGTGAAAAAATATTTACAAAATTGAATTTACTATAGCTCCCTGAAAACAAATAGCCCCCAAACCCTTACTCTGCTAAAACCTGAAGTAGTGCACATGGAAATAATGTTTAGAGCATGATATAATTGCCTAAATGATACTGAAATAGGTGGTATATTGTTTAAAGATAATCAGCTTTTAAACTGTGTGAAAAAATTATTTCTACACTGAAATATCTTTAAAAGTCTGAGAAGAGACAAAACCCCTGTCTCTGTACAACTAGGTGCCAGCACAACTGAGCATGCTCAGACCTGCAAACTACTCTCATTTTAACTCACATGGCTTTTTTACAGGGCACTATAGTAAATACCAAAATTAGCGCTGGGCTAAAATAAGTTTTTGAGAGTGAAAATCGGCACTATATAGTCCAATGCAAGTTTCAGACATTGATTCTAATGGTACAATTGTAACTTCCCCAAATAAATACTTAATGTTGAGATGAAATGAATCTTTCTCTGAAATGTATTTTCCTTGCAACATTGTTGCTTCTACTTCATCTATTTTGTTTTTAAGAATCCTAGAATGTGGAATGTTTTGATGTTTTGGTAAAATATATTTTTCACTGTCACTTTCACTTGTTACTCTCCATCAAACAAAAATCTTCACCCAAACTCACAAAGCACAAACAATACCATTGCTAATGCAAATTTAAAATGGGTCACAATTTTGGGTGTTTTTTATTATTTCCAAATAATCATAATTTGTGCCCAAAAAATGTGATATGTGTACCAACATCAGAAATCAAAATGTAATTCCCAAAAATCAGAGGGTAACATCACTATTCTACACTTACCCACCAAGAACCACCAAATATCACAGAATAAATCAAGAATAATAACTCTTGAGTAATGTATTTCCACCACCTATATGCCCAAAGAAATGCAGTATATGTGTATTTATGTGTAGGAGGTTTCCACATGTGGCAGCTCCATGGCTTAGAGGTAAGAAACTTCTGCTTAGCATCTCTGAGGGTCTTGGTTCAAAGCCCAAGCATGCTGCTTCATGTAGTGGAGTTGTCTCATCTCCCTATGTTGTTAAACATAACTCCTGACTCAGGTTCTAAAACTATGTCTATATGTAGTATTTATGCGTAGGAGGGTTTTAGCTAGCCAAAAGTATTGGGATGCCTGCCTTTACACACACATGAACTTTAATGGCATCTCAGTCTTAATCCGTAGGGTTAAAATTTGATTTGGCCCACCTTTTTGCAGCTACAACAGCTGCTGGGAAGGCCGTCCACAAGGTTTAGTGTGTCTATGGGAATTTTTGACCCTTCTTCCAGAAGTGCATTTGTGAGTCCAGGCATTGATGTTGGATAAGAAGGCCTGGCTTGCAGTCTCTGCTCTAATTCAGCAAAAGGTGTTTTATCGGGTTGAGGTCAGAACTCTGTGCAGGCCAGTCAAGCTCCTCCACTCCAAACTCCCTCATCTATGTCTTTATGGACCTTGATTTGTGCACTGGTGTACAGTCATGTTCCAACAGGAAGGGGCCATCCCCAAACTGTTCCCACAAAGCTGGGAGCATGAAATTGTCCAAAATGTCTTGGTATGCTGATACCTTAAGCGTTCCCTTCACTGGAACTAAGAGGCCAAGCCCAACCCCTATAAAACAACCCCACATCATAATCCCTCCTCCACTAAATGATTTGGTGATTTGGACCAGTGCACAAAGTAAGGTCCATAAAGACATGGATGAGTGAGTTCGGGGTAGAGGAACTTGACTGGACTGCACAGAGTCCTGACCTCAATACAACAGAGCACCTTGGGGATGAATTAGAGCAGAGACTGTAAGCCAGGCCTTCTCATCCAACATCAGTGCCTGACCTCACAAATGCACTTCTGGAAGAATGGTCAAACATTCCCATAGACACACTTCTAAACCTTGTGGACAGCCTTCCCAGAAGAGTTGAAGCTGTTATAGCTGTAAAGGATGGGTCAAAACTATTTTGAACCATAAAGACTAAGACTGGAATGACATTACAGTACATGTACGTTTAAAGGCCGGCGTCACAATACTTGTGACACTGAGCATGGCTATGGACTTAGGGCTGGTTCACACCACAGAGATGCAGCCTACATGTGTGAGGCTGCAGGCTAGCTAAGTGAGTAGCAATTCTATCTGGCAGCACTGGGGTTGCTGGTTCAATTCCCCAACATGCTAATACTTGTGTTGAAGTTTATATGTTCTCCCTATGTGGGCTTCTCAGCACAATCCAAAGACATGCTGGCATTTAGTTGTCTGCTGTCAAAATAGTCTCTAATGTAAGAAAGTTAGTTTTGGACTTTAGATTGGAAGCTCATTGCAGGGACTGATGTTAATGTTTGTTAGCACTAATCATGCTCAAGCACAAATCTGTGGAAGTGCCACTGGTACTGTATATAGAATATAAATGATTCTAGGCAATATACTAATTTTAAGAGCATTCACCCTGCCAAGCCACGTCAACAGATGGCCTCTCTATCTCTGCAAGTCTTTCCCTATCTCCCTCAACAGGGAGCCATAATTAAGGTCATATAAATGCCTCAAGTTGGGGTGATGTATGTCCCCAAGTAAGGTATACAATCACAACGCCATATAAAAGGAAAAGACTGTTGCAGAGTGGTCGTCATCCTCAAAGGGACATTCGTTGGCATCAGTACCGATTTCTCATAGTTTATTTTAAAATTAGATAGAAGACCAAATCTATGTACTTCACTCATCAATTCAGTTAGAGATTTCAGTGGGTTAGACAGGTAGAGCAACAGATCATCAACATATGTTGAAATCTTGTGTTCCATTGCTCCAACCTGGATCCCTACTATCTTCCTGTTTTTCCTGACAATACACAGAAATGGTTCCAGCACCATTGCGAACAGTAATGGAGACAAAGGACACCCCTGCCTCATCCCATTCCATATATTATCTGATAGTCTGCCATTTACCTTGACCCTTGCCATAGGGTCCGCATACAGCGCCAATATCCATCCCATCATTTTTTCTCCTAGACCCATTTCCCTCAAAACTTCAGTCATGAAGCTCCAATTCACCCTATTGAATGCTTTTTCCACGTCTATTGATAATATCACACTTGGGGTCTGATCAGTCCATTCTGTACCCAGTGTAATACATGCAGAGCTTGGATAGTATTGTCTCTGGCCTCTCGGCCCTTTATGAAACCTGTCTCTCCGGATTAACCAACCTTGCTTTATGATCTTGCAATCGGAGGGATATGATCTTTGCCAACATTTTAGTGTCTGAGTTAATGAGGGAAATAGGTCTATAATTAGCACAAAGTTGAGGATCCTTACCGGCTTTCAGGAAGACCATCACATACGCCAGTAATGTTTCTTCGGCAAAGGGTTACAGGCTGTAATTGAGTTAAAAGTAATTACAAAGGGGGATGAGAACATTGGCCAGAATTTTTTATAGTAGGTGTTTGTGAAGCCACCAGGCCCTGGACTTTTGCCCTTTGGCAGTGTTGCCACCACAGCATTCTACTCTTCAATGGTAATCGGCGCCATTTTTTCCAGGGCCTCTGGAGGAAGACCAGGAAGACCAGAGCCCTTTAAATATTCCCTGATCCTCCCCTCCTATCCTTCCCCAGCACTCCCCACAGGCATCGGGCCTATATTGTATAATGCTCCATAAAAGCGATAAATGTATGGACATGGCGTGAATCTTGTTGCTTCTTTAACAGTCTTGCCATCAACCTACCCCCCTTATGTCCTTGTTCATAAAAACGATAGGCAAAATACCTGTTTATTTCTGACTTTCCGGTCCAGACACTGAGAAAGATCATTCCGTAGTGTCTCCAGTTTCTGGGCATCTACAGGGTCAGGTGAGCTTTATGTTTAACTTCAAGCTGGTGTATTAAAAAACAATCTCCTTCTGTCTTTTCTTTCTAATACGAGATCCCTGTGAAATCAATTCCCCTGTAATAACCGCCTTATGGGCCTCCCACACTACTTGATCCGACACCTCACTGGGCATATTAATCTCAAAATCCCATTCAGACCAATTTGATGCAGTGTGTAGCGTATGGTCTGAGCACTGACAGGCTGACTCCCCACCCAACCACTCAACCTCTGCAGGAATGCTGGCAGCACTCATTCGTCTATTTCCCAAAGACAACCTCTGGACATGACACTGAGCACGTGAACTCAACTTCTTTGGTCGACCATGGCGAGGCCTGTTCTGAGTGGAACCTGTCCTGTTAAAACACTGTATGGTCTTGGCCACTGAGCTGCAGCTCAGTTTCAGGATCTTGGTAATCTTCTTACAGCCTAGGCTATCTTTATGTAGAGAAACACTTCTTTTTTTCAGATAGAGAGTTCTTTGCCATGAGGTGCCATGTTGAACTTGCAATGACCAGTATGAGAGAGTGAGAGCGATAACACCAATTTCAGCACACCTGCTCCCCATTCACATCTGAGACCTTGTAACACTAACAAGTCAAATGACAACAGGAAAGGAAAATTGCTAATTGGGCCCAATTTGGACATTTTCAGTTAGGGGTATACTCACTTTTATTGCCAGCGGTTTAGACATTAATGGCTGTGTGTTTTTTTGAGGGGACAGCAAGTTTACACTGTTATACAAGCTGTACATTCACTACTTTACATTGTAGCAAAGTGTCATTTCTTCAGTGTTGTCACATGAAAAGATATAATAAAATATTTACAAAAATGTGAGGGGTGTACTCATTTTTGTGAGATATTGTATATATATATATATGTTTGTATTCCAATTTAAAACAGTTTATTTATATCCAAAGGCTGTTTTTTTAATGTGTGTATATGATTTTATTAACTCCTCAGTCCTCCACATTGTGCTACCAAGAGTGAAAAGAATACAGTGGGGACGGAAATTATTCAGATATTTTTATTTTTTCACTCTTTGTTATATTGCAGCCATTTGCTAAAATTATTTAAGTTCATTTTTTTCCTTCATTAATGTACACACAGCACCCCATATTGACAGAAAAACACAGAATTGTTGACATTTTTTCCGATTTATTTAAAGAAAAACTGAAATATCAGATGGTCCTAAATATTCAGACCCTTTGCTTAGTATTTAGTAGAAGCACCCTTTTGATCTAAATACAGCCATCAGTCTTTTTGGGAAAGATGCAACAAATTTTTCACAGCTGTATTTGGGGATCCTCTGCCATTCCTCCTTGAAGATCCTCTCCAGTTCTGACAGGTTGGATGGTAAATGTTGGTGGACAGCCATTTTTTGGTCTCTCCAGAGATGCTCAATTGGGTTTAAGTCAAGGCTCTGGCTGGGCCATTCAAGAACAGTCACGGAGTTGTCATGAAGCCACTCCTTCATTATTTTAGCTGTGTGCTTAGCGTCATTGTCTTGTTGGAAGGTAAACCTTTGGCCCAGTCTGAGGTCCTGAGCACTCTGGAGAAAGTTTTCGTCCAAGATATCCCTGTACTTGGCCGCATTCATCTTACCGTCAATTGCAACCAGTCGCCCTGTCCCTGCAGCTGAAAAACACCCCCACAGTATGATGCTGCCACCACCATGCTTCACTGTTGGGACTGTATTGGACAGGTAATTAGCAGTACCTGGTTTTCTCCACACATACCGCTTAGAATTAAGGCCAAAAAGTTCTATTTTGGTCTCATCAGACCAAAGAATCTTATTTCTCACCATCTTGGAGTCCTTCAGGTGTTTTTTTTAGCAAACTCCATGCGGGCTTTCATGTGTCCTGCACTGAGGAGAGGCTTCCGTCGGGCCACTCTGCCATAAAGCCCTGACTGGTGGAGGGCTGCAGTGATGGTTGACTTTCTACAACTTTCTCTCATCTCCTGACTGCATCTATGGAGCTTAGCCACAGTGATCTTTGGGTTCTTTTTTACCTCTCTCACCAAGGCTCTTCTCCCCGATAGCTCAGTTTGGCCGGACGGCCAGCTCTAGGAAGGGGTCTGGTCATCCCAAACGTCTTCCAATTAAGGATTATGGAGGCTACTGTGCTCTAAGAACCTTAAGTGCAGCAGAATTTTTTTTGTAACCTTGGCCAGATCTGTGCCTTGCCACAATTCTGTCTCTGAGCTCTTCAGGCAGTTCCTTTGACCTCATAATTCTCATTTGCTCTGACATGCACTGTGAGCTGTAAGATCTTATTTAGACAGGTGTGTGGCTTTCCTAATCAAGTCAATTCAGTAAAATCAAACACAGCTGGACTCAAATGAAGGTGTAGAACCATCTCAAGAATGATCAGAAGAAATGGACAGCACCTGAGATAAATATATGAGTGTCACAGCAAAGGGTCTGAATACTTAGGACCATGTGATATTTCAGTTTTTCTTTTTTAATAAATCTGCAAAAATTTCAACAATTCTGTGTTTTTCTGTCAATATGGGCTGTGTGTACATTAATGAGGAAAAAAAAAATAACTTAAATGATTTTAACAAATGGCTGCAATATAACAAAGAGTGAAAAATGTAAGGGGGTCTGAATACTTTCCGTCCCCACTGTATAAAGCCTAAAAGAACTGTGAACTGTGATTCTTTAGCTTTTTTTCTTTTCAGAGAACGATGGGTAAAGCTAACTTGCCAAGTGCCAAGCTTGAAGGCTAACTCCCAGAGTTAACAGTTACAGAAGCGCTTATAGAGCTAGCAACCCATGAAATTACATTTCCTGATCTTTACTTAGATGGCACTGTCTGGCTTTTAAATATTCATGTCCTTATATATTGCATCCAAAATCTTACACCGCCAGTGGGCATGTATGCCTGGACATGGCTTCTTTTTTATTCCAGAAGAAGAAATGTCTTCTCTGCTTCTCTTCACAGTAAGTATAGAAGACCCTGACTGGCTACCCTTGACACAGTTATTCATGAGGGCCTTCCCTGGTGATTTGATTGAATGTTAATAACTCTATTAGCCTTGCAGATGACTCAGTGTGGCGGCAGGATGTATGAGAGAGTCAGTGCACAAAGTTTGTGTACATAAACTGTCAGAAGAAAGCCGTTTGTCCCAAGACCATTTGTGAAATATTAATGGAGCAAAATTGTCTCCCGGTCAGCATGGGAAAGAAAGACATTGGAGGGAGGATAGAACGGGAGTGTGGCATACAGACTGAAGGGTGGAAGAGAAGACAGGCGGTGTTCTGAAATAACTGATATGTAAATGGAATAGAAAGACTGATTGAAGTTCTGAAATAGAGAAGTCATTTCACAGACAGGGAAAAATGCTTGCAAAATAATGAAGACATCAGAGGAAAGCAAATTACATTAACAGAGGTTAGTATAATGAAAATGGAATAGGGAAACAGAATGGAAAAACAAGGGCTTGTAGGCACAAGTATTTTAAGACTTTTTATGTGTTTGATACATGGGAAAGAAGGACAAACTCTTCTTACTTATGAAGTGCACATATATTATTCACAGTAAAGATTATTTTGCATTGCAATTGTCTACCAGCAGCTCATACTGTATAGTCTTTAAAGGTTAAGTCCACCTTTTTAAGAAAATGGCCTCTGCACCCAAGTATCCCCAGTAGGTTAAAATGTGCTTGCCTATGGGTCATTTCTGCCCCCCCCCCCCAGAAGCCTGGCCAAAAAAGTCCCAGTTGGTGTTGAACTTACAAACAAAAACAACATTTTCTGAAATTGCACATTGTAGTTTAACCTACTGGAGCTACTTTTGTCTATAATCTATTTTACTTAAAAAAAAAAGTGAACATAGCCTTTAACATGTTAATGTAATCTCAAAACTTAATTTCAATGTTTTTATTAAAATAAAACCAGATGACCCTGCCAAGAAAGTATATAAACAGGCACTTTCTGTTATAAGCATTGACGGCCTGTAATGCAGGGCCCTCCTAATCCTTGTGTCCGGCCCCCTAATCTACATGCAGGGTGCCGGACGCATGGATTCCGATGTTTTTTTGGGGATTTTTTAAGGGGGGACGTGATTAGAGCCAGAGGCTCTAATAAGCTTAAAAAAAAAAAAAGTTCTGTGACAATAGCGAATTAATATTCGCTATTGTCTTCTTGATTCTCCTCCCGGCCAATCAGGAAGTGGGTCCTAAGACCCGTCACCCGATTGGCTGAAAGGAGAAGCGATCCTATTGGCTGCCGAGGAGGAGGAGGAAGGAGATGCAGGGGGAGCCACCGTGAAGCACCAGGAGGAGGAGACGCCGCCCGCCGCCCGGAGGAAGCACAGCCCACGACCTAGATGGGGTAAATGTGGGGCTGGTGACCAACCGACGGGGGGTCGCCTGTGACCCGGCCGAGGAGGGGGGGTGGCGTCCACTGGTTATAAGGTTGCAATGTTCTGTAGCTGTTTCCATATATTAGTCCTGCATTGTCACTTAGTTACACAAGGCTTTGAATGGAGACTACAAGCGGCCTTGCCAATGCACATAGTATAAGCATTATTCACTGCTGTCATCTTCAGGAAACCTACCCTGAGAAATGATTTGCAACAGTTGCAACAAAGGTTGAAAGTTACATCAGCCTTTTGTTTTAAAAAATGGCCATTATTTATTTTACAAAGTATTTTAGCCAACCTAATTTCATTCATTTAGAGACCTTTCACACCAAAGCAGCATTTCTCAACCCAGTACCAATGCACAGGAAAGGCAACCTGCCATATCTCCAATTGTGTCAATTCACACCAACGTGTAGGCAGGTGTCTACTGTTTGGCACGTGTTCTCCTATGCTGGGTTATTTTTGTCTCTGTTTTGTATTATGTTAATACCGCCTGTATGTGATGTTCCTAGTCACTTTTTGGTACATAGGTAGGTAATGTATGAGTCATGCTCTCCCTTGTTAGTCATGGTACTGCCCCCTGGTCGAGGACATAAATACCAAGGAACAAGTGCTTTGTTGTCAGTTTGGTGGTATTTATTCACCACTGAATTTTTTTTATTTTGCTACATATGGGTGTTTTTATTTTGCTATATAAATGAAAAAATACAGAGAATTAAAAAAAATGTCTTAGTTTCTGTTTTAAAATTTTGAAAACAAATAATCTTTCTTCATAAATTTAGGCCAAAATATAGTCTGCTACATTTCTGGGGTAAAAATAACCCAGATTAGTGTATATTATTTAGTCTGTGTGAAAGTTATAGACTCTGCAAACTATGGTATATATATTTGAAAATTGATCAGTCCTGATGTACTGACCGCCTATCTAGTTTTACATACTGTCACCAGTACAGTGCAGCGTCATCATATGACTGGTGTGGTGGGGATCAGGAATACTGACTGGTGACAGTATGTAAAATAAAAAGAATATTATTATTATTAGCTATTAAAGAAAAATGAATGGTTCTTTTTTTTTTAAATAGTTTTTTCATTTTTTTTTTTACATACTGTCATCAGAACAGGTCAGTGTTACTATAGAGACACTGTAGAACTCCGAGCTGGGGGAGGGGGGTTTACACTGTGTCTGCTTGTTACAGTGAAGATCACTGTAACAGCAATCACTTGAACTGTCATGAATGGCTTTCATTCATGACTCGGTGTTTACTGTTCTGATGCTATGATTGACCATAGCTATTACATGCAGCAGTAAACAATGTCACCAATGGATTCAATTTATGACTGTTGTTTACTACATGACGTGATTGCACAGCGATCACGTGGTATCTGGGCCAATCACTGTGGCCTAATACTGATCACTGCAATCTGCTGTTTCCGGGTGTCTGCTGGACACAGCTGTCACAGATCTCACTACTACTCAACCAGGGTTCGCGCCCACTGTGCATGAGTAGGGTGGCATACTGATATGTCGTGGTGTCTGCTCAAACTGCCAGCCAGCAGTAAAATTACAGTTGGCCAGTTGACAAGCGAATAAATTATGAATAAATTACTGCAGAGCATACATTGACAAGCGAATAAATTACAAATAAATTACTGCAGAGCATACAGATGTGTAAAACTGGCCTGCAAAAAAAAAAAAATACCATTTACAGAAAACCAGCTGAAAGTGACTACCAACCAAACAACAAAATAAAATGAAAGACAAAAAAACCCTCAATAATATAGATGGAAAAAAGGAAAAGGGGTTGATTGCCAAAAGAGCTAGCAATCAGAAATATTATTTTCCTGTAACAGCTTCCAAATCACTAACACAGTGGATGCTCTTTGTCCCCTCCTATTTGGCCCTTTTAAGCATGCGTGCGAGAACCACCGGTCATGGCACATAGTCCTGGCATGAGCGGCCGTTCCTTCAGAGCGTATGTGCCAATGACGTCATTGGCGCAGTATACAGTAAATATCTCCTAAGTGGTGCAAGTTTAGGAGATATTTACAGTACCTGTAGGTAAGCCTTATTATAGGCTTACCTATAGATACAAACATTAGAGAGAAGTTTACTTCCTCTTTAAATGTAGGAGTTTTTACAGGTTTAACCGCTTTCCGACCAGAGAACGCTGATATACGTCGGCAGAATGGCACTGGTGGGCAAAAGGGCATACAGGTACATCCCCTTTAAGAAGTTGCGCTGCGGGCACGCGTGCGCTACCGGTGTTCTCCATGACTGCAGGTCCCACGGACTCGACGTTCGCCGGGTGTTAGCGATCATGTCACGGAGAGGTAGAACGGGGAGATGCTTTTGTAAACAAAGCATTTGCCTGTTCTGCCTAGTGACAGGACAGAAATCACTGCTCTCTGTCATGTGTGTTGTAGCCCTCCCCCCCACAGTTAGAATCACTCCCTAGAACACACTTAACCCCTTCATCACTCCCTAGTGGTTAACCCCTTCACTGCCAGTGTCATTTACACAGTAATCAATGCATTTTTATAGCACTGATCTCTGTATAAATGACAATGGTCCCAAAATAGTGTCAAAAGTGTCCGATCTGTCCGCCATAATGTTGCAGTCCCAATAAAAATCACAGATCACCGCCATTACTAATTAAAAAATAATAATAATAAAAATGCAATAAATCTATCCCCTATTTTGTAGGCGCTATGAACCAATCAATATACGCCTATTGTGATTTTTTTTTAAATCCTTCCGGGGCTGAAGTGGTTAAAGAAAAATATAATCTACATATTTTTAAAAAGGTACAAATTAAATAAGTGCTTTAATTTAACTGATCACAAGCCATTGTAGTTTCCCTTACAATAAACCTATCACCACTATCATGAAACTAAACTGTTAAAATAAATACAAATGCTCTTCTAGGTTTTGTATTACACCAGATGGACCTGAACTAAACTGATGTACTATTAGGGAGCTCTACCACCAGAGGGCTTAAACGACATTTACAGCAGAAACAGCTAAGACCATCACAGACGGCAGGAAAAACAAAGTTAAATGCACACAAAGCTCATGAATTAGTTCTAACAATATTGTTTGTTCCTTAAGGAATTTCTTATCATAGCTGTCTGTCAAGGACAAATGCTGATAAGGAGTCTGTTGCAGCTGTCAAGTAGAACAATTTAAAAAGGTACTTAAAGAGAACTCTCACAAATGACCAGTTCGCTTACTGAAGAAAAAAAGAACAAGATCACATTATTAATGTTACTGAGCTTTATTTAAGGTTTATATTTCCCACTCATTGATGCTGCCCTGTGCAGTGTCCATTGTCCTGACTCTGGGAGCATAATAAAGGCTATGCGTTGCTCTCAAAACCAGTCTCCTTGACCTACAATGTCTGAAGCTGATCTTCTTTGAACTCAGAAGTTTTGATTGGTTTAGAAGAGGGAAGGGAGCTCACAGAATATTGATGCAATTTGAAGTATCCACTTACCTTTGAAGCAGTGGGAATAGCATGGGTCATAGGGCTAGATAATAAACTGATCCTATGAAAGTATATTGTGTCTGTCAGAAATTTTGCTTTGCCACACATTGAGTTAGATAGGTTGGTGTTAAGGTTAATGGGCTCTAATTTTTGTAGGTGAGTTACTGTAAAGAAACTGGAGCAGAGAGTTTGTTGGCATCTGGATATGGTTTGTAGCAAAAAAACTCTTATGCCGCGTACACACGGCAGACTTTGCCTGGCAGACGGGATTTCGTCGGACAATTCGATGTGTGTGGGCTCCAGCGGACTTTGTTTTCTCAAAAGTTGGACGAACTTAGATTTGAAACATGTTTTAAATTAATCCGTTGAAATCGAGTCCGGTCGAAAAGTCCGCTCGTCTGTATGCTAGTTCGACGGACAAAAAGCCACGCTAGGGCAGCTATTGGCTACTGGCTATGAACTTCCTTGTTTTCATCTGGTCGTACGTCATCATGTACGAATTCAACGGACTTTGGTGGATTGTGTGTAGGCAAGTCCGTTCATTCAAAAAGTCAGTCGTAAAGTCCGTTGAAAAGTCCGCCGAGCAAAGTCTGCCGTAAAGTCCGCTCGTGTGTACGCAGCATTACAGCGGGAATCAAGGACAAGGCTAAATTATGTGATAAATGCTACATATTCGTTTCCAAGATGGGACCTTACTCTACCAATGGGGTGATAGTCCAAAAGTGTTTTAAAGAATAAGTGCACATTCATAAAAGTGCACCTAACCTGTTTGCCCTTCTTTAGGGTAACCTAAAATCTCCCACTCCCCTGTTCAAAAATGCATACTTACCGTAATCCAGTGCCATGACATCCAGGTATTATTTATATCACACTCTGCATGTTCTCTGTCTTCTGGTGATGCCTGCAAAGTAAACCCCCATGGAAGACCATGAGGCCTGTCATCCTGTATTTTCCAGCTGAGGTCAGAGGTAGATGGACCCCATGGCCTTTCAGGCCAGGAAACAGAGGACTTGTGGCTCAAAACAATCTCTGAAAGCCACAGCCTGATGAAGGTAAGTATGCATCTCTGAAGAAGGGAATAGGATCAGTTAGGTCACCTTTAAAAGGGGAACAGTATAAGTGCACTTTCTTTGAAAATGAATTTATCCTTTAAAGTAACATGCATTTTAACAGAACAACTGCTTGCACTTTAGCTAAAGTGGTCGCCGTTGGGGCCTATGTTGATGGACTTTGGACTTTTGTTGATGGGAAAATGCAGCTTGCTTTTAGGTTGCATTTGAGATCAGATTTACAGGTGCATATGACCTGCATTGGACCACTTTCTAATATGCATCAATCTGCTTCAAGCAGCTTTTGCATTCTTCTTGACTTCTATGGGGGAAAGAAGCAGTTTTGACTCAAACTAAATTCTGTTAACAAAAACCCTTAGCCCCCATTCACATCGGGCACGATTTCAAACCCACCTCCAATGTGAACATAGGCTTAAAGTCACTAATTTGGAAAGGATAGCTATTCAGTTTTCCCTAATCTATGTATCTAGGGTTGGTAAAAAAAAGTAATGTAAAAGTAATGGATTGGCTTCTGAAACAGATTTAACAGATACATAAATAAATCAGCAGCAAGTTCTGAATAAAATCTTGCAAAACATATACCAACCACTGTCAAAACAAAGAGCAATATGGTTATTTCCTATTACTAAACACTATTTTACACAGGTGAAGCAGTGTTTTCTAGAAAATTGTATAGAAACATAGCCCCTGCTCTTTGTTAGAAGATAAAAGGGCTTCTCTGAAAGGTGCTTGATGGTGTTGTAATCAGACTTAATAAAAAGTCTATAACCCATCATTACAGCAAAAAAAAAAAGGAAGTTAGTATTCTGTGTACATTGTGGTCCAGTTATTCTCACACTTTTTCGACTTTGTCCTCACATGTTATAAGCCCTAGAAACCCCCAAGATTCATCTCTTGCAAACCATACAATACATTTCTATGCATATTTTACATAGTTTATTAGCAAAGCAATAAAATAAAAATAATTGATTTCTTTTGCACATATATTGTGCCTTTAATTCAAAATATAGTACACCAATGTAATGCACCTACAAATTATATTAAAAGCTACAGTATAAAATACATATTGAATTTTCAATGAATTGCACAGGAATAACAATGGGAAAAACACTAGCTGAATTGCATGTGATAAAAAACGTACTTGAACAGACAATTAAGGAAGAAAAGGATTTTCATTTTGTCAGCCTACTTGTGACAATTTGCACTCTGAACTGAACCTTGCCACATAAATAAACCCAAAACCAGTCTAACCTCGCTTTCATCCACTCTGCCCACTCAATATTCTATCCATTCTGCACACTCCATATTCAATTTACATGCAATGTTCTATTCACTCTGTGTCATCTTCCATCTGCTCTGCCCATTCGATATTTTATCCACTCTGTCCACTGAATATTGCATCCACTCTATCCACTACATTCTATCCATTTTGCCCACTCAATATTATATCCACTCTGCCTATTCCATAATCTATCCACTCTGCCTATTCCATAATCTATCCACTCTGCCTATTCCATAATCTATCCACTCTGTCAACTCAATATTTTATCCACTCTGCCCAATTATTATTCCATCCACTTTTCCCATTCCATATTATATTCACTCTACCTATGCCATATTCTATCCATTCTTTCCATTTCATATTCCATCCACTCCGCCAACTCCCTATTCCATCCACTTTTCCCACTCCATATTCTATCCACTCCATATACTGCCCACTTTGCCCTTTCCATTGACTATTTACTCTGCCCACTCCATTATTCCATCCCTTCTGCCCACTTCATTTTCCATTTACTTGTACCACTTCATATTCCATCTTCTCTTATACTCTCCGTATTCCATACACTCTTTTATCCTCAAACTTTGTTCACTCCATTATTCTGTCACTCCCTCCAAACTTTCTTCCCTGCACTTTCTCCAAGTCACCTTGTATGCACTTTGTCCGTTTTCTGCCTGATGCATCCACGCCACGTCTACTTACTTTAGGGCTAGTGTAAACCATGAAAGGGCATAGTGTAAACCAATGAAGCATTTTTACCAGCTGGTCTTAAACTGACTGATTCTTAATGCCTGTGTACTATATTCCCTATCTACATTCTGTTCAATTTGCCCACCATCTTCTTCAAAATCTTTCCATACCAGCTTTTTCTACTTCTCCGTTTCAAAAATATCAAACAGCTCCATTTACTTTGCTTGCCTTCTAGCTGACTCATGGCACGTTATGACTAGACTATAAATTGGAAATGCTTTCTTTATAAAGCCACTATACTACTAAATTAGAACTTTTATTGCTGTATTATGTCATATGCAATGCTATGCACATTCATCTCCTGGTAGCATTTGAACTACACTGTAGAGGATTGATTTGACAAACAGAAGTAGGACTTCTATTGTGCAGTTCATATCCTGTCAGGTGAGGGATGTTAGAATTCATGTTTCCATATGAAAAGTTTCATGCCTCATTTAAAACATTGGTGCATGTCACAGTTTGAAAACAGTTGTTATGAATAACTTAATTCAATTACTTCTTTTGTCCTGTATGGTCGGTGTAATTTGCAGTATTTGTATTTATTCTGTATATATGGATGCTGCACAGTATCACTTCTCACCTTTGGTATGCTGGATGTAATTCTCAGTCTTTATTCGTATGCTGTGTGTATGGTAGCAGCACACTAGCACTAGTCTTGTTTCCTGGCTGTGATTCTCATTGAATGGCACTATTAGTAAACTTTTCTAGTTTTAACTGGAGCCCCTTGCCTACTTCATATCCCTATCTTCTCAGGTTTATAAAAGTCATCTCAGTACTGACCTGTGTTCCCCCATGAACCCCTTGCCTGTGCTCCCATACCGATCCTGCCTTTCTTCACAGCTGGCACTAAAATCTATAGTATCTATAGTATTTTTTTTTTACTAGTAATGGAGGAAATTGGCGATTTTTAGCCGGACTGCGACATTGTGGCGGACAGATCGGACACCTAACTGACATTTTTGACACTTTTTTGGGAACCAGTGACATTATTACAATGATCAGTGATAAAAATATGCACTGACATTGTACTAATGGCACTGGCAGGGAATGTGGCAGGGCCGGTCAAGGGGTTAAATCCCCTGATAGAACAGAGATCTGCCTTGTTTACTTTGGCAGATCCCCGTTCTGTCTCTGCGGGGAATTATCGTGGGCAGCTAGCTGACATTGAATCCTCCAGACCCACTGATTGGCTTCCCCGCTGACCAATCAGCGCATGTGTGTACCCACAGAATGCCGTTTACAAGCCCAACCTACACCTACAGTGATTCGCGCAGCCAAGACAACCTGCAGTATAACTCAGTATAACGCAGTATTTGCTTGCAAAAGATTGGATAATCATAGTCAGCAGAGCTTCCCCTCATTTACTAAGCACTGGAGCAAATGCCCTTACAAAGTGCAACTGCACTTTCACAGTGCACAGTCTATTTACCTTTAGCAAATCAACACATTGTAGTGTCCAGGCAGCAGTGGGGTTTATTTACTAAAACTGGAGAGTGCAAAAGCTAGTGCAGCTCTGCATAGAAACCAATAAGCTTCAATTTTTTTCTTGTCAAAGCTTAATTGAGCAAGCTGAAGTTAGAAGCTTATTGGCTAGCATGAACAGCTTCACCAGATTTTGCACTCTCCAGTTTTAGTAAATCAACCCCAGTGTCCATCAAAACGTCCTCCCCTCCAAAAGAATGAATCAGTTTTTGTTTTTGTTTCGCAAAACTTAGTCTGTTTTGTACACTAATGGTTTATACCCTATACAGTGCCAATAAAAAATAGATTCCAGCATCATGTGGTACACATTGCATTGTATTCAAATTTTGTATGGAGTATAAGACTCAAAAGTTGTCTTAGACTAAGACGTACAGTATAACGATTCATTTGAAATATTGCAGATTTGATTGATTATAGCCTGTAACTGATATTCACTTAAGAATCAGTTAAGCATGGGTGCTGACTGCTGTGTCTAACTTCAAAATGATAACTAGAGGGGGCATCTACAAGACTGTATTTTAAATACCATTATGCAAATGTGGCATGTCTAGCAAATAAAGCTGTTAAATTTGAATACTTTAAAACTATGGTCACCTATTTTTTAAATGTACTATGGCATATAAATATGCCTTTTGTCTTAACTTCCTCTTTATAGTAGATTACACTATGCTAAGAATCGGTAATTATTGTTTTTTTGGGTTTTTTTTAGGAGTTTGACTTGATTACATCAGTCATGTTAGACTTTTATGCAAACTGGCACTAATATGAAATTATATTACATTTCTTAGAAAGGTCAATTGGATTAGAGATTTTTTTAATTATAAAGTACGTTTAACATCTCTGAGTTGAACACTAATCAATTTCTAATCAGGGCAAGTTATCATGATTGAAATGTAATGAATATCCCCCCAAGATTTTAATCTCAGAGTACCACTTGGCAACATATAAGTGCACCTGCATCTGCAACTCATGCATGACATGCACAATTTTGAAGTACTGTTTCCTACAAATCCCACTGCAAACCCCATTGAAGGAAAATTTTACCGAGCAATTGTGATCCCTTGTGGGGCCACTGAGCAAGTTTTTCCCAAACAGAAAGCATTGGATTGGGGGTTTAAAATCGTCAGGACAGCAGCAAAAAAAGTACTGCTGCCCTACAAACAAGCGCAAAAAAATAAAATAAAAAAAATTAAAAATGGCTCTTGATAAAAAGACCCCCAAAAAGAGGGGGGGGTCAACACATAACAGGCAATGACATTTATTGGCAAAAACAAAAATAAAAGCTGCGCTTAAGGTGAAACAAAAGATATACAGTATAGTGAAATCTAAGCAGCCTGCATCGAGATCTAGTCTCCAAATCCCACCATAAACAATAATACAAAAAAGATGCGGCGCTAATACATAGTTATAACCTGTAAAATAAATTCATATAATAATCAAAGATAATGGTGGAAACCATTATCTTTGATTATTATATGAATTTATTTTACAGGTTATAACTATGTATTAGCGCCGCATCTTTAATGACATTTATTGCCCAACCCCTTTTATCATCTCACTTTTCCTATTCACCCCCAGTCAGACCTACTACCTGTTGCAAGTATGCACAGCACATTTGTATATTATGACTAAATTAGCTGCCAATGTGCTCCCTCCGGCAATGTAAGGGTCATGAACTGCTTCATCAATCCAAAGCTAACGTCTTCAATCGGTGTCCATCCGGGTTTGGTATCTATGATCATCTTAATTGGCTAGGCCAATATTATTTAATTTCTATGGACGTGCACAAGATTTTATTCTTCCTGGTGTAACCTGGACTGGAGCTGATAAATTTCATTTAACCTCTTCCTTTGTTGCTGTGTATTATCCTTATGCAGTTGGGACAGGGTTAAACTGAGTATTCATTAATGCAGAAGTGCAGCACCCACCTTTAAGGAGACCACTTTGCAATGCACTATGGCTGGATCTATTTCAATCCTAGAAAATGGTGATTGGTTGATGCAACAGAGCAAGGGGACAGTGAACTGGGCTGCTGAAAATGGGGGCTCTGTCTGCCACCATCCTGGAGAATGCAGGGAGGAAGCAATGGAGGGGACCATGTGTTGCAGCAACCATTTTCATGTGCTTAGCAGCCCACATCTGTGCTGAGAGAGCACAACAAGGTTGAAGTTAAGGGAGAGCAGTGGTGTGTAGCAAGAGGGTTTGTTTTTTTTCTTTTTTTGCTGGAGCTATCTGATGCTGTGCTGCCCAGGAGAAGGATGCTGACCAGATCTGTTGCTGCTGGATGAACAGATCCATTCCATAGCTGGCCACAATCATGTCAGAACCTTTTGCCAGGGAGGGTGTGATTTGGATGTCTGGTGAGATCAGACTGTACTAGAGAGCACTCTCACCACTTGTAAGGAAAAGTCTCAGCAGGAATGAAAGAGAGAGCTCATCAGCAACGTCTGAGTTGGACTAGTTTTTTCCTGAATCAGGGCACATGTCCAGAGACCCAGAAGAGGATGCCCTGGGACTTGTAAGAAACTAACATCATAAAAGTTAATCTGTTGCCTGCTGGGAACTATTGTGCTTACTTTAAGGGCACCATCTCACATTTTTTTTTCATCACTTGCCAGTGGAATAAAACTGGGACTGTTATAGCAAGTTAGGACTGTCTTTATATACTGTTGCTAGGTTATGCAGTTCAGTTCTGTTAATTATTGTTAGTCAGAATACTACAGGTGTTTAACCATATCTCTCAGAATAAAGTTATTGTCTTTTTGGTTATTTAAATATGTACACTTGCTAATCATTTCTCCTTTTAGGCTGTACTTGGCCTAATATATTATTTGAAACATTTCAAGGTGTGTCGGTAAGTGCTGGGTGAGCAAGGTCTGCTATCTTCAGGTGAGCAGAGAAATCAGATGTGCATACTAAACTGGGCACATGTCTCTTTCCCCACCCCCAGACAGGAACACTTTAAAATTATTTACAATACATAGTTATGTCTGCTACACATATTATAGTAAACCGTATTAGAAAATGTGTAATATTGTCCTTTCTCAAAACTTTATTGGGTATATTAAATCCATAGCACAACCACTGGTGTACAATATTTACAGACTAAGCAAAAAAGAGAGGAACCAAACTTCCTTGTGTTGTAGTCCTTATAATGTTCAGTAGTTGGAATACAATTAACATGAATTGTTTCTTTCTTGTAAATCATTCCCAGCAAATCACTTTGATGGAACAACCAAGGTCACTTACTGGACATGATGGAGAACCTGTCATATTACTATTCAAGGCAGGGGAGAGTTTTTAATGTAGATACAGGAGATGCGCTTTGGCCTCATGCATCTTTCAACAAACTTGTGGAGAACATTCTGTAGGAATTCAAAATGATACGTGGCTAGATTATCAATGCCTCCCATCCTACTGAGGATTTCTGCTAGGTACTACAGAAAATTTTTGATGATCGTGTTTTAAGTGCATTTACTCATCCTCACTCCAAGATTGTTTTACCAGATAAATTGTAACCATAACTGCTTGGAAAAGAAGAGGGATTGCAGGTTTATTGGTTGTAACAACTTTTTTATATATTCCACCTATACTCCACCTCCACATTTATTATAATTCCACCTAGTAGTAAAATTGGAGATAAATGCACTGTACACACAATATACTTTTGTTTCCACCAATCTAAGCACAGATATTTTCTATCTTTGTATTGGGATAGTTCATTATTTTAGGGAATCTGTCTTCACTTCTTGGTTTAAAGAATAACTCCAGGGAATAAGTAAATACAATACCCTGCTAATAAATAGGGGTGAGCCGAACTGACCCCTGTTCGGTTTGCACCAGAACTTTCGAACACCGCGAAAGTTTGGACCCGAATAACAAACCCCATTAAAGTCAATGGGACCCGAATGTCAAAAGTGCCCATTTTGAAGGCTTATATGCAAGTAATTGGGCATACAATGGTTTTAGGGGTCCAGGTCCTGCCCTGGGGGACATGTATCAATAAAAAAAAAGTTTGTGAAAAACGTCATTTTTAAATGAGCAGTGATTTTTTTAATTTTTAAAGTGAAAGCATAAAAATGAAAAATTCCTTCCAATATAGTGTCTGGGGGGTCCCCTTAGTCTACCTGTAAAGTGGCAGATCTGTACCATGTCTAGAATCTGCTGCAGCATAATTGTACTTATAAAGCCAAAAAAATGACATTTTCCTTGCACGCTGCCTTTATTTTGCTCAGCAGCAGCTGGGGAGCCAGTGTGTATGAGGCCACAATGTAGTGCACTGGGAAAAGATTAGAGATTTTTTGGATACATTCTGGTGTCACTTTGACTTTGGATACAAGTAATGGGTGCGTAAAAAATGGTCTTTGGATGTCGGTGGCGCCTTCCCACCATAACCCTATAGAGGTACTCTTGATAAAAGCAAGAATTGGCCTTACTGTAAAAAAATTGCAATGATATGCACCTGTCAAACAGCTGCAGAAAAATTACTTTTTGGGTGTCGGGGGAGCCTTCCCACCGTAACCCTATAGAGGTGCTCTTGATGAAGGCAAAAAAATTGCAATGATATGTTCCTGTCAAACAGGTGCTGCAAAATCGTTCTTTGGGTGTTAATTGTGCCCATGAAACCTATACCAAAAACATTCTTCCATATGATGTCTGTGTGGGTCGTCCCCGTCGTGCTGTCCACCATGGCTACTGGTTGGGGGTGTCCCCGGATGTTTTTTGGTGCCTCACCTCCGCACAATTAATTAGCGAACCTCAATTAGTAAGTACGCACTTGGTGTTATTGGGGGTTTTACCTTACCCCTGTTTATGTTTTTAATGATTATCGAAACACCACGAAACGCGTAGAGCTGAGGAATCTCTTCTTTAGTAGCAGCGGTATACAAGCTGAGCTTTCAGCTCCTCCTGACCCTTTTGTTCCGGAACTGAAGAGCGTGCGTGATAGCGGTTCAACTTCCACTCAGGATAACCACTCCTCATCGGTGATCGGGACCTACAGGATACCATTCGGGTGGATATTACGGGAGGTCACCTCCTCATGCCTAAACAGACGTACTGCTATACAGCAGATGCGTCCTACGGATCCGGTAAGAGTACCCAATCTCTTTCATTTTGATGATGTTTGTGGCGTGTTACCTATGGTTGCCTTACATCTGAGCATCTATTTACCCGTCCAGTGTTCCAGCACCTTCCCCTTTGAGAAGATTTTCCACTGATCCTACCTTTATGGATTTTGGTCCCATGTTATCCCACATTTCACTACAGACATTTTGTTTACACCTTACTGGTTTATTTTCACTGTGTTAATTCTTTTTAGAATTTTATCCAACCTTTCACTGTTGTATACATGTTTTACTCATGTTCCTAGTTTACATTGGGCGACTTTAGCGCTGCACTATATTATTCACAAATGCGTAGAGCTACTTGATGCTGTGTTTCCACCTATCCATATCCAGATTTTTAAGCTACTATACAATCTCTACCTCTACAGGTCCAGTGAGGCCATAGGTCCTGCAGGCATTACCTCGCAATTATGATTTTATCCCACCTTGCTTTTGTTGAACTTTGGAATTTTGATATGATCTTATTTGAGACATTATTGCCATTAATCTGTCTGTTGTTCATTATCATGCCTATTTTTTACCTTTGACACCAGTGGTTACATTTTGAAACACTTTTGTCATCATCATGGTTACTGTGATTACCCTGATATTAACATTATATGTATGTCTACAATTTTACATGAATAAAATTCCTTTTGTTCAGCTAAATTACTCTCTCGCTACCATGTACTTCATATAAAGCCCCACTCTCCTTGCTCCTCTCCTCTTGATCCAATAGGGATGGAAATACATGACCTTACCAGGCCATGATTTCATTTAAAGTCCCATAGGAATGGAAATACTTGACCTTACCAGGTTTTGGCTTCCTCAAAGTCCCTAAAAGCCCCCTCTCTTTTTTATTCTTCCATATGAAATGATTAAACACCCTCAAAGCTAGGAAGCCTCGAAATCCTGCAGAGAATCCACATCCCAAAAAGACTTAATCAGTGACATCAGCATCAGGGGCTTCATAGCTGGTAATCCAGGACTGATTCATTTTTATTAAATGTCATATGGTCCACAGAGTCTGTGGACAGATGCGTTCTATGATCAGTAACGAAACCTCCTGCAGCACTGAATGCCCATTCTGAAAGCACGCTGGATGTGGGGCACCCCAACAACTCAATAGCATACTGGGCAAATTCTGGCCAGTGGTCTACTCTCATGACTCAATCAGTCAGTGGATCGTCAGCTGGAAAGCTTTCCATCTCTGTTTTGGCCCCAAGGTAATCGTCCACCATGTGATGCAGACGCTGCCGATGGGATGTGGAAGCTGACAGCCCTGGGCGGCGAGGACTAAAAAAAATCCGAAATGCCTCACTTAGGCGGATGCCTTCTCCAACGCTACTCTCTTGACCAACAGAAGACTCAAAATTATGTTTTTCACGACACTGTAATCTACTGGAGTCAGGAAAAACATTCAATAAAATTCTCTTTAACTTGTCCTCAAGAGATTTTATCTTCTGCACTCTCTGTGGGGACGGGATGAGTTCTGAGACCTTCCCCTTATAACTGTGGTCAAGGAGGGTTGCCAACCAGTAATCATCCTTCTCCTTTATGCCATGTATTCTTGGGTCCTTTCACAGGCTAGGTTGTCCATGCGCCTCAAATTTGCTGAGGCTTGAGAAGCAGACTCCTCGGGGCCACTCAGGATGACAGCATCTGGAACTTCCTCCTCCCAACCACATACTACTCCCAAGGGTCCTGGGGTTATAGATTACAGATTGACGCATGTCTTCCTCTTCTTCGAAGCCTATGAAAGTGCCAGAATCCTCCTACTCATCCTTCTACCCTCTCTCTTCCTGTGTGTTCTGTGACATAGGAATGATGGTGTCTGGATAAAGTGGGCCTTGAGTGGAAAGGAAGTCTTCCTCTTCCTCCTGCTGCTCTGCCTCCAGTGCCCTGTCCATAATGCCATGCAGAGTCTGCTCCAGCAGGAACACAACAGGGATTGTGTCACTGATGCATGCACTGTCACAGCTCACCATCCTTGTTGCCTCCTCAAATGGTGACAATACAGTGCATGCATCCTAATGATCAGCCATGATCAGATCATGATTATGTTCAGGGGAAAAAAAAGCTGAGGTGGCCTGAGCCCGTTGTAGTGCCGTACTCGTTGATGGCCCTTTGCTGCATGTATAACCACTGCAGCATTGCCAGTCGAGTTCCACCTGGTGGGCATGTCAGAAATCAGGCGGTTTATAGGCAGGTAGAATTCCCGCTGAATTTCAGCCAACCGAGCACTGGCTGTGTATGACCACCTGAAATGGCTACAGGCTCTTCTGGCCAGCTTTAGCACATTTTGCAACCCTGGGAGTGTATTTAGGAAACTCTGCATCACCAAATTGAGGATATGTGCCAGGCATGGCACATGTGTTAACTTTCCCTGTCTAATGGCGGACAGGAGATTTAAGCCATTATCGTACACCACCATTCCTGGCTCCAGCTGGTGTGGTGTGAACCACCTCTGGGCCTGTCCCTGCAGAGCTGCAAGAATCTCTGCTTCAGTGTGGTTCCTCTCCCCTAAACACACCAGCTAAAGCACTTCATGGCACCTTTTAACCTGATTCATGGAATAGCCCTTTGAACACTTAGGGGGTACCTGATGTTCATAGGACAATTCTACAAGGGAGGGCGTGAAGGTGGCAGAGGAGGAGTAGGGGGTAGAGCTCACAGTTCTGGCTTCATCCGCACCAGCTGTATGGAGACGTAGGGGCACAACAAGCTGCAGCAATGAGCCCTGTCTTGCATCCTGTCGAGTTGCAAGCAGCGTTACCCAGTGTGCTGTGAACAAACTATATTGTCCCTGCCCATGCTTGCTGGACCACGTGTCAGCAGTAAGGTGGATTTTACGGCTGACTGCCTTGCCCAACGATGCCAGAACGTTCCCTTCCATGTGATGGTAGGGAGATGGAACGGCCTTACATGAAAAGTAGTAGTGACTGGGAACTTGCCATTGTGGTACAGCACATTGTGTAAATTCATGGGGGCAGAATCCACTAGGCTGAAAGGCAGAAGTTGGAGAGCCAACAGCTTTGACAAGCTTGCATTTAGACACTGGGCATGTGGGTGGCAGGGACTGTTTTTTTTCCGCTGCAGCAGATGGGGCAGAGAAATTTGCCAGCTACAGTCTACAGCTAGTGGTGTGTTGCTGGCAGATGTGCTGCTAGGACCTGGGACACCCTGTGCTATATCATCATCCCTGTCAGTGGAGGCTGGAGTGGTTGGATGTTAAATGCCTTGTTAAAGAGGAAGTAGCCCCCTGTTAAAGCCATTTTTTTAAATAAGATAGTATAGCAATGAATTTCAACACATTCCACATTAGTAATGACCCCTAATTGTGTGTCTCTTACTGTTCTGCAGGGGTTTAAAAAATGATCCTTCCCAGGAAAAGGCTGCGCCATTTTAAATGCGGTCTTGCAATATACTTTCACCCTTCCTGTCAGTCTGATCTGTAATCTTGCGCATGCTCACTGGGGTTCTTAGCCATGCCTCGCTCTAGTTTCGGGATCACCATAACAACCATAGGCGTATGCACGGGGTGTGCCAGCTGTGCCAGGGCACACCCTGATCACCCCCTGTTAATGTAGCTGCATGCCGGCTGTCTCCCGAGTTCTCCTGTGAAATGCTGCAAGAGAGTGTATAGCGCTTTCACATTGAGCAGATCGCCAGGCTAAGAGCCACTAAGTGCATTAAACTATAATGTAATGTCCCTGCTTGCAGAGATTAGCTGTCAAAACTCGGCGGTGATGTTGGGGATGGGTGGGACCAAACAGCTAGCCTATCAAACACAAGCCAACTGGATAGGGGCTGGGCGGGCCACTCCGTGTATGTGGCTTCGCCCCATTTCCATCAGCTATCATACACCAGCCAATGGGATAGGGGCTGGGTGGGCAGCACTGTGTATATGGCTCCGCCCTTTTCTTAAGCAGCCCAATCATTGCTTGGTGTTTGATCGTTGATATAAAGGGGCGGAGTCACATACATGGAGTGGCCCACCCAGCCCCTATCCCGTTGGCTGGTGTATGATAGCTGTTTAGTCCCGCCCACCCCCGACATCACCGACAAGTTTTGACAGCTAGTCTCTGCAGGCAGTGACATTACATGACAGTTTAACGCACTTAGTGGCTCTTACAAGCCTGGCAATCTGCTCAATGTGAAACTCCCCCTCTCCCCTATCCGTGCCATTAAATGCCAACCAATGCCACCTATCATTGCAACCTGTCAGTGCCAATCAGCACCAATCAATGCCACCAATCAGTGCCACCTGTCAGTGCCAAACAATGCCATCTATCAGTGCCAATCAGTGCCACCTGTCAGTGCCACCTGTCAGTGCCAGTCAGTGCCAACCAATACCACATATCAGTGCCAATCAGTGCCACTCGTCAGTGCCAATCAGTGCCGACCGATGCCACCTATCAGTGCTGCATGTCAGTGACGATCAGTGCCAGCCAATGCACCCAATTAGTGCCACCTGTCAGTGCCAACCAATGACACCTATTAATGCCAATCAGTGCCAACCAATGCCACCTGTCAGTGACACCTGTCATTTCCAACCAATGCCACATATCAATGCCACCTATCAGTTCCAATATGGTGCCACCTGTCAGTGCCAATCAGTGCCAGCCAGTGTCAATCAGTGCTAACTGTCAGTGCCAATCAGGGCTGCCAATCAGTGCCAACTAATGCAATCTATCAGTGCCGCCTATCAGTGCCAATCAGTGCTTCCAATCAGTGCCACCTATCAGTGCTAATCAGTGCCCATCAGCACTGCCTATCAGTGCCACCTATCAGTGCTCATCAGTTTGGCCAATCAGTGTTGCCTATCAGTGCCTATCAGTGTCAAACAATGCCACCAATCAGTGGCCTATCAGTGCCCATGAGTGCTGCCTATCAGTACTGCCAATCAGTTCACATAAGTGCTGCCAATCGGTGCACTGAGTGCAGGGATGGGTAAATGAACTCAGCAAAAAGGCACATTGTCCATGGGGGGCCAGCCTGGTGAGGCACAACTGAAATCTGTTGATGTTTATTAATGCCACATGCCGATCTTTAGTAAAATAGGTAATCACCACACTACTATTTACAATAAACTACTGGAGGTAAAATAAAAAAGTGTCAGTAAAAGGCTTGCCGCTAAGCACTGTTACGTGTTCCCATACCACAAAAAAGCAGTGCTAACTTACTAATCAACAACTTAACAATAATGGTGGAACCCTCTAATGTATGGAAATCTCAATAAATGTCAATATTACTACAATACCGGTCTCTGTGATATGTAACGTCACATATAATACACATCAAGCTGAAAACAAGACAAAAAATGAAACTTAGCAGGGATGGTGGAAGCCCCTTCTATAGATATTTGCCATACAGATTAACTTCAAGTGCAATAATTCCAGTGATATGTGATGTCACATGTAATACACATCCAAATGAGAATAAGACATTTTTTTTTTTTTAACTTAGCAGGAAAGGTGGAAAACCCTTTACAGATAATTGCAAAACAAATTAACTTCACCTGCAACAACTTTTTAGTTGGGAGTTTCACACCATTATAGCACTTTGGAATTTTTATTTTTTAGATTGTTACACTTAATTCTATATGTTTTAGTTACTATTATAATGTGAATTTTTGCAATTGAAGTTAATTTTCTGTCACCCTGGACTTTGCTTTGTGCACTAGTGGGCAGTCATGTTGGAACAGGAAGGGGCCATCCCCAAACTGTTCCCACAAAGTTCGGAGCATGAAATTGTACAAAATGTCTTGGTATACTAATGCCTTAAGAGTCCCCTTCACTAGAACTAAGGGGCCAAGCCCAACCCCTGAAAAAAAACCTCACACCATTATCCCCCCTCCACCAAATGATTTGTACCCATGCACAGAGCAAGGTCCGTAAAGACATGGATGAGTTTGGGGTAGAGGAACTTGACTGGCCTTAACACAGTAGAGACTGCGAGCCAGGCCTTCTCATCCAACATCAGTGTCTGACCTCACAAATGTGCTTCTGGAAGAATGGTCAAACATTCCCATAGACACACTCCTAAACCTTGTGGACAACCTTCCCAGAAGAGTTGAAGCTGTTATAGCTGCATGGGGTGGGCCAACTCAATATTGAACCCTACGGACTAAGACTGGGATGCCATTAAAGTTCATGTGCGTGTAAAGGCAGGTGACCCAATACTTTTAGTATATAGTATATATATATATATATATATATATATATATATATATATATATATATATATATATATATATATATATATATACACGCGAGCGGATTTGAAGGACACAGCACACATCATTATGGACTGACAGCACAAAGAGCGTGCCATCAATCAAGTTAAAGATGCGCATGCACCAGTGACATCAGCAGACACAAGAAGACAGATTACAAGCAAATGGAGGCAGTAAAATGACATTTACATATAGCTATTTTAATTGTTTATAATGTGGATTGATATGGGCTAAACTTATAGGGCAGAGTTTACAACCACTTTACGCATGTGGTACCCAAATGGCTGATGTTTTTGCCACGTTTGATGTGCCTGAGACACAGTTTGTAGATAGCAACAGTGTGATCTGCTGCAGATGTGCTAAAAAAGGACCAAACAGCTGAGCTTTGGGGAGTGGGCTGGGAGATAACAGCTGCAAAATGTGATGGAATAGGGTGGCTGCTCTCTACTCTTTCATGATGTTGGCCTCCTTGGAGTTGTGCTGCCTGACCTTCAGTTTTCTCCTCTGCTCTATCTGGCACCCAAGTCGCATCGGTGACCTCATCATCATCATCATCATCATCATCATCATCTCCATCTCCTCCATCTTCATCATTACTACTGGAGACACCTTGGCAATACTCTGCGGCTTGGGGAACATGAAACCAATTTGTCTACCAGTGTTCTTCCCTCTCTCTAGGCTCATGTTCCTGTCATCCTCAACCTCAGAACCAATATCTGAATCCAGTAATGGCTGGGCATCATCAAGGAGAAAGTGACTGATGCTGTGGTCAAATAACTCATTTGACTCCTCAATGGCTGATGTTAGGGCTATGGCAGGAATAGATGTGGACAAGGAGGTAGGTTTATCCACTCTGGCAACTGCAGGGGACTGCCCACTTGTCTCTGTTTGCATGACAGAGGATGAGAAGGATGAGGAAGGTTTAGTAAGCCAGTCCACCACCTCCTCGGCATGCTGTGGCTGGATAGCATGGGCAAACTCACTAAACAGAGGAAATTATGCCCTTCCTGAGGACGAACCACAACGTCCACCTTTGCCTG
Organism: Lithobates clamitans; assembly: GCA_037952925.1. Classification (NCBI taxonomy): domain Eukaryota; kingdom Metazoa; phylum Chordata; class Amphibia; order Anura; family Ranidae; genus Lithobates; species Lithobates clamitans. The sequence goes on from JBBGZY010000320.1 coordinate 2,481,254, forward strand.
TGGACACATTTGTTGCTGCCCCCTCACAGTGCCAAGGGAATGTCTGCCTCTCCTTGTTGTCCTCCCAGACATTATTGGGGGGGGGGGGGGGGCGGTGCTTATAAGCAAATGTAAAGAAGAAGTGGAAATCTGTACTTAGATGCACTTTAATCAATGTAAAGTGGTGTCTGGTGCACTTTAATTTGAGTACTCACACTACACGAACACACTCTCCGTGGATACACTATATAATACTGCAATATAATGCGCCAAACATACAGTGACGCACAGAACTATATGGCGTTAAACTGGCAGTAACACACACAGAACTATATGGCGTTAAACTGGCAGTAACGCACACAGAAGTAAATAACGTTCAATTGGCAGTGACGCACACAGAACTATATGGTGTTCAACTGCCAGTAACGCACACAGAACTATATGGCGTTAAACTGGCATTAACGAACACAGAACTATATGGCATTAAACTGGCATTAACGCACACAGAACTATATGGTGTTAAACTGGCAGTAACACACACAGAACTATATGACATTAAACTGGCAGTAACGCACACAGAACTGTATGGCGTTAAACTGGCAGTAACGCACACAGAACTATATGGCATTAAACTGGCAGTAACGCACACAGAACTATATGACGTTAAACTGGCAGTAATGCACACAAAACTATATGGCGCTAAACTGGCAGTAACGCACACAGAACTATATGGCGTTAAACTGGCAGTAATGCACACATAACTCTGTGGCGTTAAAGTGTCAGTAATGCACACAGAAGTAAATGGCGTTAAACTGGCAGTAATGCACACAGAAGTAAATGGCACTAAACTGGCAGTAACACAATCAAATAGACGGTGTTCAACCGTCGCTACACTACGCTATCTGAACTGTCCCTACTCTAGCTATACACTTAGAAAATTAATTGACTCCCATGGTTTGGCGTGTAAATTGCCATCATCCCTTGTGAAGTATAGAAGAAGAACCTCAAAGTGGGATTTACACAATACACAAATACACAAAACTTCATAAAATTCTAATGGAAAAAAACACAAGAAAAACATATATACATGTATTAGAATAGCATTATACAATAATTGACAGAAGTGGCAAAATCCTACTACAATCATAAAACCATCCAGACAGATGACAAAAGATGGTAAGTAGTGGAAAAGACTTTTCCACTTTGCAAAAGAAAAAAAGTTGGATGAAGTTAGACAATAAGCAATACACTATAAAATAAAACCAAACCAAATATGTGACTATACAAAAAAAAATGTACATAGTACAGCAGTTACCTACAGGTGCATGCACACTTGGTCAGAATTTTTATAGAGCACCTGGATCACAGGAGGCCCTACCAAGCAAATATTGTTTGGGTTTCAGGGCTAGGAGCCTGATCCCAATACCTCCCATACTTTTGGTTAATAAGACCATCCATCAGTGATAGGACAATAATAAAGTGTATGTAAACCCTAACAATTAGCTTTTATTAATTAGTTCCTTTTGGTCTAGTAATAATCCCATTGAAAATGTTTTACTATTACTGCTCAATAATTGCAAAAAATATCTATTGATCCTGTCAGAAATATTGTATTGTAATATATTTCCTGTTTGATTTGCCTCTGCTGACTAATATCAATTGGGCAAGAAGGCCTGCGAGCCAGGACTTCTTGTATAACATCAGTGCCTGACCTCACAAATGTGCTTCTGGAAGAATGGTCAAACATTACCATAGACACACCCCTAAACCTTGTGGACAGCCTTCCCAGAAGAGTTGAAGCTGTTATAGCTGTAAAGGGGGCCAACTCAATATCAAACCCTATAGACTAAGACTGGGATGACATGTAAAGGCAGGCAACCCAATACTATATATATATATATATATATATATATATATATATATATATATATAGCTATATAGAGATCTATATATCTATAGATAGATAGATAGATAGATAGATAGATAGATAGATAGATAGATAGATAGATAGATAGATAGATAGATAGATAGATAGATAGATAGATAAAGTATTCAGATATAAGTATTCAGACCCTTTGCTCAGTATTTAGTAGAAGCACCCTTTTGATCTAATTAAGCCATCAGTCTTTTTGGGAAAGATGCAACAAGTTTTTCACACCTGTATTTGGGGATCCTCTGCCATTCCTTCTTGCAGATCCTCTCCAGTTCTGTCAGGTTGGATGGTAAACGTTGGTGGACAGCCATTTTTAAGTCTCTCCAGAGATGCTCAATTGGCTTAGGGTCATTGTCTTGTTGGAAGGTAAACCTTCGGCCCAGTCTGAGGTCCTGAGCACTCTGGAGAAGGTTTTCGTCCAGGATATCCCTGTACTTGGCCGCATTCATCTTTCCCTCGATTGCAATCAGTCATCCTGTCCCTGCAGCTGAAAAACTCCCCCCCCCCAGCATGATGCTGCCACCACCAGGCTTCACTGTCGGGACTCTATTGGACAGGTGATGAGCAGTGCCTGGTTTTCTCCACACATACCGTATAGAATTAAGACCAAAAAGTTCTATCTTTGTCTCATCATACCAGAGAATCTTATTTCTCACCATCTTGGAGTCCTTCAGGTGTTTTTTTTAGCAAACTCCATGTGGGCTTTCATGTGTCTTGCACTCTCTGCCATAAGGCCCCGACTGGTGGAGGGCTGCAATGATGGTTGACTTTCTACAACTTTCTCCCATCTCCCGACTGTCACAACAAAGGGTCTGAATACTTAAGACCATGTGATATTTCAGTTTTTCTTTTTTAATAAATCTGCAAAAATGTCAACAATTCTGTGTTTTTCTGTGTTTTTCTGTCAATATGAGGTCAATATGAGGTGCTGTGTGTACATTAATGAGGAAAAAAATGAACTTAAATGATTTTAGCAAATGGGTGCAATATAACAAAGAGTGAAAAATTTAAGGGGGTCTGAATACTTTCCGTCCCCACTGTATATACCCTGTTTCCCCGAAAATAAGACCTAGCGTGATTGTCGGTGATAGCTGCAATATAAGCCCTACCCCCCAAATAAGCCCTAGTTAAAGTCCTTGTAGGTCTTATTTTTAGGGTAGGGCTTATTTAGGGGGCTTATATTGCAGCCATCACTGACAATCACGCTAGATTTTATTTTAGGGGAAACAGGGTAGATAGATTTAAATATATATATATATATATATATATATATATACATATATATATATATATATATATATATATATATATATATATATATATATATAACTAACTAAACAAGGAGCTCTTATAGAAATAATTAAAAAAAAAAGATATTTCTACGTACTTTTGGTGTAAGCACAATTGCAGATCCTCCATTAATTCCAATGATAGGCATGGATGTTTGTGCAGAAATAAAGTCCAATATCTGAGCCACAGACTCTGTTCTTGTATCATCTTCAAAGACAATGCCATGAATGCGCTGGCTGGACAGAACCTCACATATTTGCAGGATAAGGCTGCGAGGATTTGTGTCATTAAGTATTACTGAAACTGGATTCACTTCCATAGAAAAATTGCGGAAAGCTGAGGGTTTAAAGTCGGCTCTCTCCGGTGGGTAAGAGGTACCGCTAAAAATTATGGCCACGTTAAGAGATCTTGCAGGTTCTTCTCGAAATTCTAGAAAAGGGCTGGCACATGCCAGGGCCATCAGAAATAGCATCCTAGCAGCAGCGGGCACAAAGGCAGTGTTGACAGCTGGTGGAAAACACATCTCGAAGGGTTTTGGCATCCACTCTATGTATAGGAAAAAGAACAGAGAACACAAGCAAGTATTACGAATAAGGCAGGTTGCACTCGGGAAACAAAATATGAAGTGTTAAATTAGGATATAATATTATCTTTCATATATACTTATTAAATGGTGGTGGTTACAGTTACAGTATGTTACATGTATCTGTACTGGTAGGTTTAAGCTGGTAATAAGCATTGGGTTGGGATTGGACACATCTGCACAATCAGAATTTTTTTTTATTTGTATACACTAGTAGAATATGCATAAATGCATGTGCCTAGGCCCTCTACAACTCAAATGTCAGCCCTATCTTCAACAATATAGCTATTAGGCAAAAAAATTCAGTCTAGATTATATATTTTCCCTACAAGATTTGAGATCCCTGCTCAAGTCTGAAGGTATTCATGAACATCTAATGCCGCGTACACACGAGCGGACATTCCGGCATACTTGGTCCGGCGTACCAGAGTCCGTCGGACAATTCGATCGTGTGTGGGCTCCAGCTGACTTTTTTTTTCTCAAAAGTTTGACGGACTTAGATTTGAAACATGTTTCAAATCTATCCGACGGACTCGAGTCCAGTCGAAAAGTCTGCTCGTCTGTATGCTAGTCCGACGGACAAAAAACAACGCCAGGGCAGCTATTGGCTACTGGCTATGAACTTCCTTGTTTTAGTCCTGTCGTACGTCATTGTGTACGAATCCGTCGGACTTTGGTTGATCGTGTGTAGGCAAGTCCGTTCATTCGTAAAGTCTGTCGTAAAGTCCGTCAAAAAGTCCGCCGGGCAAAGTATGCCGTAAAGTCCGGTTGTGTGTACGTGGCAAGTTATTCCCTAATAGCAGCAGGATCATTAAATATCTATCAGTAACTTTATTATCTGTGATATGTAGGCAATAGAAATGAGTAAATGTATTTGCTCAAACTGATATTTAGCTCAGATGGCAGTGATTTATTCAGTGTGGTGTGTGGATATTCACAAATGTTCTTGTGTTATATGTAGTACAACAGCCATGATCATTTTCAAATTCATGATTACCCAATATTTCCTCAAAAAGTAACCCACCTCAGCAGACATTTTTCATATTTTTTGTTATTACAGGTAATCTACTATTGATTCATTTATTTCCAAAGTCAAAAAACAGAATTAAAGCATTACATTTCCCAGGAATATTTTTAATTGCAGGTTGCTACGATAATATTTATCCAACTGGGTTGGTCATACAGAAAACATTACTATATGAACCAGAGACGTTCAATCACTTGTGTACACTGATGGACATGTACTACGATAAAAACCTAAATCGTGGTAAAAAAATACAATCCAGCAGAGGTGCTCTTTTTAATAATTCTTAAAGGGCAACATTTAAAGTGATATTAAAGAAAATTTAAAAAAACAATAAACAAACATGTCATACTTATCTGCTCTGTGCAATGGTTTTGCACAGAGCAGCCCAAATCATCCTCTTCTCAAGTCCCCCGTCAGCACTCCTGGCCCCTCCCTTCTGCTGAGTACCCCCAGAGCAGGCTTGCTCTTGAGCCGCTGCTCTGCATGTCCATTCACACTCGGAGTGTGGCTTGGCCTGCCCCTCTTTCTCCTCAATGGCTAACTGGCTGCGATCAATGGCTCCCACTCCTGTCTCAGACAATAAGGAGGGCGAGTCCCCGGAGAGCTGAGGCTCTCGTGCACATTGTTGGATTGCGATCAGGCTCAGGTAAGTATTTGGGGAACTGGGGGGTGTGCTATAGAAGGTTTTTTACCTTCATGCATAGAAAGGTAAAGTGGGGAAGAGGCCCTTGTCCTCATTAACACCTCATTACATGACTCTGATGTATTAGGGGGAATCTGATGTGAGTGGTAATAATTCTGATGTGAAGTTAGGGGACTCTGATGTAATGGAGGAATTATGCAATAAAGAAAACTGTCTAAAAGACAGAATTCAGAGAGTAGTGGTTAATGATTCTTAATCTGAATGGTCTAAGGTTATCAGTGGTTTACCCCAAGGTTCAGTGCTGGGATCCTTACTCTTTAATATCTTTATAAATGATATTGGGTCTGGGATCAAAAGTAACATTTCTGTCTTTGCAGATGACACCAAGCTATGCAGTGGAATAACGTCCTGACAGGATGTCTCCAATTTACAAGCTGACCTCAATGCACTGTCTGATTTGGCGTCTATGTGGCAGATGAGGTTTAATGTTGAGAAATGTAAAGTTATGCACTTGAGGGCTAAGAATATGCATGCATCATACATACTAGGGGGAGTACAACTGGGGGAATCCGTAGTGGAAAAGGATCTGGGGGTTTCGGTAGATCATAATCTCAATAATAGCATGCAATGCCAAAGCGAGCAAAGTCCTTTCTTGTATTAAGAGAGGTATGGACTCTAGAGAGAGAGATATCATTTTGCTCCTGTTCAAATCATTAGTAAGACCTCATCTGGAATATGCAGTTCAGTTTTGGGCACCGGTTCTCAAAAAGGATATTGGGGAACTGGAGAAAGTGCAGAGAAGGGCAACCAAACTGATAAGAGGCATGGAGGAGCTCAGCTATGAGAAAAGATTAGAGGAACTGAATTTATTCACTCTTGAGAAGAGGAGAATAAGGGGGGATATGATCAACATGTTCAAATGTATAAGGGGTCCATATAGTGAACTTGGTGTTGAGTTATTCACTTTACGGTCAACACAAAGGACACAGGGGGCACTCTTTAGGACTGGAGGAAAAGAGATTCCATCTCCAAATACGGAAAGGTTTCTTCACAGTAAGAGCTGTGAAAATGTGAAATAGACTCCCGCCAGAGGTGGTTCTGGCCAGCTCAGTAGATTGCTTTAAGAAAGGCTTGGATACTTTCCTAAATGTACATAATATAACTGGGTACTAGCATTTATAGGTAAAATTGATCCAGGGAAAATCCGATTGCCTCTTGGGGGATCAGGAAGGAATTTTTTCCCCTGCTGTAGCAAATTGGAGCATGCTCTGCTGTGGTTTTTTGTCTTCCTCTGGATCAACTGTGGGTATAGAATTGGGTCTATTGGATTATACAATATTTTTTTCTGGTTTTTTTTTGTTTTGTTTTTTTGTTTTTTTTTTATGGTTGAACTGGATGGACTTGTGTCTTTTTTCAACCTGACTAACTATATGTAACTATATATAAGGGGCACTGATGTAATGGGAAGTGAAGGGGGTGCTAATGTAACGAGGGGACACACGTTTGAAGGGGGACTCTAATGTGATGGGGAAGCCCTAATGTATTGGGGGATTCAAATTTGAATAGGCTGACTCTGATGTAATGGAGGTGATGTGATGGGGGTTGATTCTTATGTTTTATTATGCTGTTCTGTTTATCCATCAGTGCATTTGAGTATGGAGGAGCATGTGATCTCATCCTAGGATGCAAAGCTCAGGCTTCAAAGTCGTCAGTCCCAAACACTTTCATATGATGGGTAGAAGTGAGAACATTAACCCTGTGTAAACATTGATACCATCTGAGATAGAATATACATAGGCATAGAACTGAAAAGGAACAGAACATTGGAGGAGCAAGGGGACTGCGACTGTAAATGGTCAGGGGTAAGCTTTGAAAAGATTCTAAGTGGGCAAAGTGACAGAGTCTCCTTATGCATATTGCTATTTAGCTCTTCCAATTCTCTTCAATCGAAGAAATAAGTAGTATAGTTTCCACTATTCCTGAATGTTAAATGCTTTATAGGCATTGCATGGTGATATCCCCATGATATACCAGTGACTGCAATATGCATATCTTTTTCCAAGAAGAACTAGACATGCACAGGTTAAAGTTTTTTGCATGAACACGAGTATACATTTCAACTGTTTAAAACCGTATTTTCGGCAACCATACTTTTCTCTAATGTCCGTAGACTATAATATTTTCATTTGTAAAAAAAATGACAGTGAGACTGGTAACGTTAAAGCAAAGTAAATCCATCAAATGTTTTCCAAAAGAGTTACATTCAAGGCATGTCATGAATGATAACTGTCACAGTTGCTTGTTCGCTCAATCTAACTGTCAAGCCATCTAATGGCTGGGGTCATAGTTGATCACATGTGCAGCACCATGGCAACTGCAGATCTAACAGAGGCTAAGATAGCTACCTCCTTGGCTGTAACCCTTGGTTTACACTAGTGCGGGCCGTGCGGCCCGCTTTTGCGTGAGCATGGCAGGCCATTCATTTAAATGGGCTGCGTGCCTGCGCTTCCGTGCACGCACCTTTTCAAATACACAGCCGCAGGGAAATTGCATGGTCTTTTTGACCATGCGATTTCCCTGCGGTTCCCGCAAATACACTGCAGGCTGAGATTCGTGGGGGTGCCATTCAGAACAGATGGCAGCCCTGCGCGTCTCCTAAGAGCAGCGTGTTTTCTTTTTTTTTTAAACAGTAACTTTTATTAAGGTAGGTACAGTTGTAGGATCACAGTAAGTGTACAGTGTACAAGGTAACAAATATACACACAGAATAAAAAGTTGAAATTGGGGATTGAATTGTCTCCAAAACATGTCAGACAAATCAAGGTACAAAACAACAAAGTGGATAGTGATCTCATACTTCGTAATGAACATTAAAATACAGCAAGTATTACTCTCAAATGACATTAGAAAAAAATCAGCTGGATCTGTATAATAGTACGACATATTTAACTTCACATTTCGGATGCCTGTAGCCAGTGGTCCCATATTTTATTATATATGGATGAACAAACCTCTGTGGATATATAAGAATTTCTTGCATGGGGGGTATTATTTATGTCAAGTAAATACATCATTTAGAAGAGTGGGTGTAGATCATGCTGGACTGACTCGATCAGTCAGTGTTGTAGGTTGGTAGGGTGTGGGCAGAAGGAAAGAATTGGTTTCCAGAGTTCCGTGCCCAGTTTAAGAAAAAGGTGGTGGTGAGCCCTGCTTGGGGTTGGGCTGCTACCTTGGTGTGCGGCCTTAAGGTCGACTCCGCATATAATGTGAAAGAAAAGAAAGTAAAGGAGCGTCCGGTATCCAATGAAGGTAAGTATACTCATATTTTGTTTCAGCAGTAAAAAGAGGCCAACGTGATTTCAGGGGACTAAGGACTCCCCCTTCATCAGGGCTGCTAGTGGACATGGTTATGAAAAAATCCTGTTGGAGGGTGTCTTTGGCACATGAATCGGACTGTTAGATGTCCACAACGCTGGCTGTGTGTTCTAAGGCAGCAAATCTTTTTGCTGCCTCTGAAAATACAGCCAGTGTTGTGGACATCTAACAGTCCGATTCATGTGCCAAAGGCACCCTCCAACAGGATTTTTCCATTACCACTTCCACTAGCAGCTCTCATGAAGGGGGAGTCCTTAGTCCCCAGAAACATGTTGGCCTTGCTTTACTGCTGAAACTTCAAATAAAATACAAATATTCTTAGCTTCCATGGATACTCTACTTTCTTTTCTTTCAAAGTAAATACATAAGGGGTCCATATAGTGAACTTCATGTTGAGTTATTCACTTTATGTCATCTCCAAATACGGAAAGGTTTCTTCACAGTAAAAGCTGTGAAAATGTGGAATTGACTCCCTACAGAGGTGGTTCTGGCCAGCTCAGTTGATTGCTTTAAAAAAGGCCTGGATTCTCTCTTCGTCGTCGTGTACACATGAGTGGACTTTCAACTGACTTTTTGACGAACTTTCGATGGCGGAGTTCCGACGCAGCGGAATTGCCTACACACGATCACACCAAAGTCCGACTGATTCGAACGTGATGACTAGGGATGAGCTTCGAGTTCGAGTCGAACTCATGTTCTACTCGAACATTGGCTGTTCGCAAGTTCGCCGAACAGCGAACAATTTGGGGTGTTCGCGGCAAATTCGAATGCCGCAGAACACCCTTTAAAAGTCTATGGGAGAAATCAAAAGTGCTCATTTTAAAGGCTTATATGCAAGTTATTGTCATAAAAAGTGTTTGTGGACCTGGATCCTGCCCCAGGGGACATGGATCAATGCAAAAAAAAGTTTTAAAAACGGACATTTTTTCAGGAGCAGTGATTTTATTAATGCTTAAAGTCAAACAATAAAAGTGTAATATCCCTTTAAATTTCGTACCTGGGGGGTGTCTATAGTATGCCTGTAAAGGGGCGCATGTTTCCTGTGTTTAGAACAGTCTGACAGCAAAATGACATTTTGAAGAAAAAAACACATTTAAAACTACCCGCGGCTATTGCATTGCCGACAATACACATAGAAGTTCATTGATAAAAACGGCATGGGAATTCCCCACAGGGCAACCCCGAACCAAAAAAAAAAAAAAAAAATGATGTGGGGGTCCCCCTAAATTCCATACAAGGCCCTTCAGGTCTGGTATGGATTTTAAGGGGAACCCCGCGCCAAAAAAAAAAAAAAACGGCGTGGGGTCCCCCCAAAAATCCATACCAGACCCTTATCCGAGCATGCAACCTGGCAGGCCGCAGGAAAAGAGGGGGGGACGAGAGTGCGCCCCCCCCCTCCTGAACCGTACCAGGCCACATGCCCTCAACATTGGGAGGGTGCTTTGGGGTAGCCCCCCAAAACACCTTGTCCCCATGTTGATGAAGACAAGGGCCTCATCCCCACAACCCTGGCCGGTGGTTGTGGGGGTCTGCGGGCGGAGGGCTTATCGGAATCTGGAAGCCCCCTTTAACAAGGGGACCCCCAGATCCCGCCCCCCCCTGTGTGAAATGGTAAGGGGGTACTTACCCCTACCATTTCACTAAAAAACTGTCAAAAATGTTAAAAATGACAAGAGACAGTTTTTGACAATTCCTTTATTTAAATACTTCTTCTTTCTTCTATCTTCCTTTATCTTCTGGTTCTTCTGGCCCTTCTGGTTCTTCCTCCGGCGTTCTCGTCCAGCATCTCCTCCGCGGCGTCTTCTATCTTCTTCTCCTCTGGCCGCTCCGCACCCATGGCATGAGGGGGGAGGCTCCCGCTCTTCTCTTCATATTCTTCATCTTCTTCTTCTTCTTCATCTCTTCTTCCTTCTTCTCTTCTTCATTTCTTCTCCGGGCCGCTCCGCAGCCATGCTGGCATGGTGGGAGGCTCCCGCTGTGTGACGGCGTCTCTTCGTCTGACGGTTCTTAAATAACGGGGGGCGGGGCCATCCGGTGACCCCGCCCCCTCTGACGCACGGTGACTTGACGGGACTTCCCTGTGACGTCACGGGGAATGCCACAGGGAAGTCCCGTCATGTCCCGTGCGTCAGAGGGGGGCGGGGTCACCGGGTGGCCCCGCCCCCCGTTATTTAAGAACCGTCAGACGAAGAGACGCCGTCACACAGCGGGAGCCTCCCACCATGCCAGCATGGCTGCGGAGCGGCCCGGAGAAGAAATGAAGAAGAGAAGAAGGAAGAAGAGAAGAAGAAGAAGAAGAAGATGAAGAAGAAGATGAAGAAGAGAAGAAGATGAAGAGAAGAGCGGGAGCCTCCCCCCCCATGCCATGGGTGCGGAGCGGCCCGAGGAGAAGAAGATAGAAGACGCCGCGGAGGAGATGCTGGACGAGAACGCCGGAGGAAGAACCAAAAGAGCCAGAAGAACCAGAAGAAGATGAAGGAAGAAAGAAGAAGCATTTAAATAAAGGAATTGTCAAAAACTGTCTCTTGTCATTTTTAACATTTTTGACAGTTTTTTAGTGAAATGGTAGGGGTAAGTACCCCCTTACCATTTCACACAGGGGGGGGGCCGGGATCTGGGGGTCCCCTTGTTAAAGGGGGCTTCCAGATTCTGATAAGCCCCTCGCCCGCAGACCCCCACAACCACCGGCCAGGGTTGTGGGGATGAGGCCCTTGTCTTCATCAACATGGGGACAAGGTGTTTTGGGGGGCTACCCCAAAGCACCCTCCCAATGTTGAGGGCATGTGGCCTGGTACGGTTCAGGAGGGGGGGGCGCACTCTCGCCCCCCCCTCTTTTCCTGCGGCCTGCCAGGTTGCGTGCTCGGATAAGGGTCTGGTATGGATTTTTGGGGGGACCCCACGCCGTTTTTTTTTTTTTTTTGGCGCGGGGTTCCCCTTAAAATCCATACCAGACCTGAAGGGTCTGGTATGGAATTTAGGGGGAACCCCACGTCAATTTTTTTTTTTAATTTTGGCTGGGGTTCCCCTTATTATCCATACCAGACCTGAAGGGCCTTGTATGGAATTTAAGGGGACTCCCACATCATTTTTTTTTTAAATTTTGGTTCGGGGTTGCCCTGTGGGGAATTCCCATGCCGTTTTTATCAATGAACTTCTATGTGTATTGTCGGCAATGCAATAGCCGCGGTAGTTTTAAATGTGTTTTTTCCTTCAAAATGTCAATTTGCTGTCAGACTGTTCTAAACACGGGAAACATGCGCCCCTTTACAGGCATACTATAGACACCCCCCAGGTATGAAATTTAAAGGGATATTACACTTTTATTGTTTGACTTTAAGCATTATTAAAATCATTGCTCCTGAAAAAACGGCCGTTTTTAAAACTTTTTTTTGCATTGATTCATGTCCCCTGGGGCAGGACCCAGGTCCCCAATGACAATAACTTGCATATTAGCCTCCTTTAAAATTAGCACTTTTGATTATTCATGTTCGTGTCCCATAGACTTTAACGGTGTTCGCGTGTTCGAACGAATTTTTTTCCTGTTCGCATGTTCTGGTGGGAACCGAACAGGGGGGTGTTCGGCTCATCCCTGGTGATGACATACGACCAGGCTAGAATAAGGAAGTTCATAGCCAGTAGCCAATAGCTGCCCTTGTGTCGTTGTTCCTCCATAGGACTAGCATACAGACAAACTGATTTTTCGACCGGACTTGAGTCCGTCAGAAAGATCTGAAACATGTTCTATTTCTAAAGTCTGTCTGATTTTTCCACAGGTCCGATGAAGCCCACACACAATTAAATTGTCCCGCGGATTCTTACCGTCGGACCTTTGCTGTCGAAAAGTCCGGTCGTGTGTACACGGCATTAGGTGTACACAATGTAACTGGGTACTAACATTTATAGGTAAAGTTGATCCAAGGGAATATCCGATTGCCTCTCGGGGGATAAGGAAGGATTTTTTTCCCCTGCTGTAGCAAATTGGATCATGAGTTGCTGGCGTTTTTTCGCCTTCCTCTGGATCAACTGTGGGTATAGGATTGTGTATATGGGATTGTATGTTGTTTTTTTTTGGTTGAACTAGATGGACTTTATCTGGCAATGATTTTTCTGGCAGAAAACAAAGTTTCATGTAGGAAAACCTTAGTGAATTTGTCCAGATCTGGATCAGGGAATATCCCTAACAGGCACTGTTTGGGGCGTACAGTTAAGAGAGAGCCCATGGTATCATGCAGGAAGTTAATTACCAGAAACCCTGTATAACCTGACATTGCCAAATTAAATGATAAAACTGACCCACTTTACGTAAACACAGGGGATATGTACTTTGCTCCTTTTTGTATCAAGCCCGTCTAAGAGGAGTAAGATAGGTGCGGTGTAATATATATAGTTGAGTAAGTCGGTCCGAAATTTTAGGTGATACAGCCTTGAATATGTCTAAGGCCTCTAATCTTCATCAACCATTACACCTAAATCTGTCTCCCATCGTGACTTAATCACATAGGCCAGTAGGGTCGAGGAAGGAAGGTGTAACATACTATAAACAATAAAATCAACTTGCGAGGTTCCATACCCTTGATCACAACCATAATGAGATTAGGAACCGATTGAGCGAGTATAGAGCAGAATTGGGATTACATATCATGGCGAACTTCTAAGTACCTAAAAACATATGATTTGGTTTCCATCAGACAACTGGTTGAGCAAGTAATATATTCCCCTTGTACTCCAGATATCAGAGTCTGGAATCATGAGAAATTCAGGTAGCAGTGCGTTTTCACTGCAAGTGGCTCCGGTGCAGGAATCGCTGCAATTCCCACACCCGCAGCCACACGCATAGGTGTGAATCCAGGATAGGAGAGTTTTGTTCCGCTTTACGGTCACTAAAACAAAAAGCAGCCTGTTAGCATTTATTACTTTGTATCTTCTACAATATAAATGTGCACCTTATCATGGATCTATCATAAGATATTGAGCAGACTGTGTTAGCACAAATACCTAAAATTTTACTTTTTGGAAAATAGAAAAAATCTCACTGAATGCTATATTTTTCTACCTCCAAGTGTATATAAATGTGTAGCTATCCTGGAACAGATTTATTGGATGTCTGAAACTCTTAACCCCCGTGCTTCGTCTGTAACCGAATTTGTCTATAGCTCCTACAGCATTGAATTTTCTTAAGCCTGAATATTGACTCTGCCACGTGGATGACCTTCTTCCATCCCCTGGGAAACAAATCTCACGCCTTGACTCATCTCCTTAGTTTGCTCTCCTAGCTCTCAAAACTCTTCGAACCATGTTCTTCAAGAATTTCTTTTAAGACAGCTATTTGCATGAACATGAACTTCAAGTCATGTTTCTCTTCCATTAATGTCTTTAAGATAAGACCAGATGGATTTGTAAAACAGACAGGAATTGCTGAATATACAGACATTTATAATTATTGGGTACTGATCCGCACAGCGTTACAGCACATTTTGTGGAAACTATAAAGTGTTATTTTTTTTCTTTCCCCCACTGTGAAACAAGCACATCTAATATTGCTCATGATTCTTTTGTCTTCTACTAAATCATTACAAACAAATCACTTGCAAACTGTGCATCATATCTGTTGAAAAGAACAACAAAAAAGGCTTTTTAGCAAATTGTTTGCAAAGCCAGCAAAAACATTATGATAGACTGAAAGGAATAAACAGCCTTTGATCTTATTAACCCCACTGAGACTGCACAGAAAATAATAAACTGCTTTGCTGTTATAAAAAAGTTGGCACACATTGTATTGCTGTTCAGTGCTGCTTCAGGTAACAACCTATAATTCCCACAGGGAAAATGGCATGTGGGTAGGAATGTCACAGAGAAGATAACGATTAGAGCTGATTGAACTGAACTGCGCAAATATGGATTCATTCAAATCCTCACCATTGGGAGAGCTGGGTTTTTGAAGATTCTCTCATGTATATTAACACCTTAAGAATAATCTCAACCAAAAGATTGGTCATTTCGGGAGTTGGGGAGTAAGCAGGCCGTGCTTGTAATTATGTTTCTCTTTTTAGCCCCAGGAATTACATTTAGATCCTTGACTTTCCTTTATTTTCCTCACTTGCTGCTCACAGCATGATGACTTTTATGAGGAATCTTAGAACACCCAGACAGGCAAGCACAACTAGGACATAGATAAAATCATAACAGGACTTCTTGTGTCTGAATTCAATGGTCGCACATAAAAATATAATTTTACAAACAGCCTGGCCCTGACATAGGTCCCCTTTAATAGCTAGACAATAATACTTTAAGTCAACCCCAATTTTTATCTTTCTCAGAGGAAAAAAATCCTTTAATTTCAGATCAGGGAGCTGATCTACACATCACAATACAAATTTTCAAAATTCTCTCACACCTAAGCGTCCTGGACATGTTTTCAGGGTTCTATGTCATCAAGCGCTCCTGTGGGACAGAAGCAGAGCCCTGGCAGGTCTAACCCTGTGTGTTGTTAGTAGCCACCATGGACCTCGTGGCTCCAGTTCCTGTCTAAGCACCCAAGCTGCTGGTAGGTCTTTTTTTTTTTTCCGAAGCGCATACTCGCCAGCACACCATGGATCTTGATTAAATGCAGTCCAAAGCATTTATTGCTGAGAGATCTCATCACAAAAAAACAAATCCAACGTTTCAGAGCCACGCAGGACCCCTTCGTCATGCATGTCCATGGTGTGCTGGCAAATAAGCGCATTCATCTGTGATATCCAGTGTCCAGTAGGTAGTCGCTACAGCACCCACTACAGATGAACCTTGTGATCCAGGAATGTGTGCAACGGGAATATAGACAAGATTCTTTTTTCTTTTGACATCTATTTTCTCTACCGTGGGTATTGCTTCCCTGGATCCGAGTCTGCAGGTCGAGATGAGGGTGTGTGGATGACGCTTCCTCTCCCTCTTGCCCTGTCCCCTTGTTTTCTCTCCTCTTTATTTTCCCACCCCCCCCTCTTTTTTTCTTCCCCTTCTTCTCTTCCCTTTACTCTCTCAATATGGTTTAAGTTCAGACAAAATGCCTTCAGTATTGGGAGTATATGGGTATAGTGGGAGGGTGTAGGGATAGGCTTCTTTACTTTGGTGCTCAGGGGACTTCTCTAGTATTGTGTTTATTTATGAGTGTACTGTTCACTCCTATTCTTTCGTTCATGTTCAAAAGTTTTTCATGATATATATTGCCCAAGTACTCATTTCCAGGCTTAGGCCCCACTACCCGATGTACAGTGCCTTGAAAAAGTATTCATACCCCTTGACATTTTCCACATCTTGTCATGTTAAAACCAAAAACATAAATGTATTTTATTGGGATTTTTTTTGTGATAGACCAACACAAAGTGGCACATAATTGTGATGTGGAAGGAAAATGACAAATGGTTTTCAAAATTGTGTACAAAAAAATATGTGAAAAGTGTGGCGTGCATTTAGCCCCATATTCAGCCTCCTTTACTCTGATACCCCTAACTAAAATCTAGTGGAGCCAATTTCCTTCAGAAGTCACCTAATTAGTAAATAGAGTCCACCTGTGTGTAATTTAATCTCAGTATAAATACAGCTGTTCTGTAAAGCCCTCAAAGGTTTGTTAGAGAACCTTAGTGAATGAACAGTATCATAAAGGCCAAGGAACACACCAGACAGGTCAGGGATAAAGTTGTTGAGAAGATTAAAGCAGGGTTAGGTTAAAAGAAAAAAAAACGTTGAACATTTCACGGAGCACTGTTCAATCCATCATTCGAAAATGGATAGAGTATGGCACAACTGCAAACCTACCAAGATATGGCTGTCCACCTAAACTGAAGGGCCGGGCAAGGAGCACAGTAATCAGAAAAGCAGCCAAGAGGCCCATGGTAGCTCTGGAGGAGCTGCAGAGATCCACAGCTCAGGTGGGAGAATCTGTCCACAGGACAACTATTAGTCGCGCACACCACAAATCTGGCCTTTTTGAAAGACTGGCAAGAAGAAAGCCATTGTTGAAAGAAAGCCATAAGAAGTCCCGTTTGCAAGAAGACATGTGGGGGACACAGCAAACGTGGAAGAAGCTGCTCTGCTCAGATGAGACCAAAATTGAACTTTTTGGCCTAAAAGCAAAACACTATGTATGGCTGGAAAACTAACACTGCATATCACCCTGATCACACCATTCCCACCGTGAAACATGGTGGTGGCAGCATCATGTTGTGGGGATCCTTTTCTTAAGAAGGAACAGAGAAGCTGGTCAGAGTTGATGGGAAGATGGGTGGAGCCAAATACAGGACAATTAGAAGAAAACCTGTTAGAGTCTACAAAAGACTTAAGACTGGGACGGAGCTTCACCTTCCAGCAGGACAACGACCCTAAATTAAATTTAGAAACTGTGGCAAGATTTGAAAATTGCTGTTCACAGATGCTCTCCATACAATTGGACACAGCTTGAGCTATTTTGCAAAGAAGAATGGGCAAAAATTGCACTCTCTAGATGTGCAAAGCTGGCAGAGACATACCCAAAAAGACTTGCAGCTGTAATTGCACCGAAAAGTGGTTCTACAAAGTATTGAATCAGGGGGCTGAATACAAATGCATACCACACTTTTCAGATATTTACTTGTAAAATAATTTGAAAACCATTTATCATTTTCCTTCCACTTTACAATTATGTGCCACTTTGTGTTGGTCTACCACATAAAATCCCAATAAAATACATTTACGTTTTTGGTTGCAACATGACAAAATGTGGAAAACTTCAATGAGTATGAATACTTTTTCAAGGCACTGTAGGTCATGAACTTCTGTTTTTTTTATATTCTTTACCAGATTCTATTCAGGAAGTGATGTCACGACATTCTGTACCTACCTTGTAAAGTAAGTGCTGTACTTGGAATCTTTTCTTTGTACTATTCCATGTATTCAATAAAATGTTTATGAAACTAAATTCAGATCAGGGATGTTTTTGAAGATGTAGGATAGTAATTTGGGAACTTAAAGAGGAGCTCCAGGCTACCCCCAAAGAAAAAAACTGTAGCTGTTGACTTTTAATATTAGGCACTTACCTTTCCAGGCATCTAGTGGTGTCCTCACCCCGTGCCAATTTTTCAATCAGCTATCGGGTGCTGGCGAAGCCATCCTGGCTAAGTGAAACCGGCAGTTAAGCCTTGCAACTTCACAGCCAGTTTTCTACTGCTCATGAGCTAAGCACGCTGTGTGTCAGGGAATTTAGTAGACCAGACTGTGTGGACTGCACAGAAGGAACTAGAAACACAGGTAAGTGAAAAATAATGGTGTTTATTAAATGGGTGACAAATAAATGAAATATAACAGTGCAAAACAACCATAGACCCACAAACAAATGGTATATACAAATGGATGGGAAATACCGTAATCGTAACAAAAGCCAGGCCGAGGTCATACACAAGGAGGTCAGTCAGATGGAAAAGGACGGGGAACCAACAGGACAGGGAGAATATGGATGGATAGGCTGCAGGGCAGGGATCGGGGAAATCAGGAAACCGGAGGGACAGGTCCAGGATGGGCTCAGGATAGGGATCGGATCAGGTCAGGACAGATGCAGGCTCAAGGTCAAGATAACAGGCAACAAGATCAGGGCATAGGGAGAGAGACTCCAAGGCAAGGATGTGAGGGCTTGCCGGGTATTTATCAGACTGCAGTGATTTGACCTCACGTTACACCTGAGCGCAGAGGGTGCTGTCTGCTTCGCACTGCTGGAATACACCCGCTGGTGGACACCGGTACTACGGCCTAAGGATGCAACAGTGCCACCAGCAGGTGAGTCCTCTTATTACAGGTCTTAGGTGTTGGAAGACACCGCTGGTGGACACTGGTACTGCGATCCAAGAGACTGATAGCGCCACCAGTGGGTGAACCTTTTCATGACAGTACCCCCCTCAAAGGAGCGGCCTCCGGACGCTCCAACTAGATAAAATTGTCCAAAGTTCATGGCCTCAAACCGAACAACAGATGAGGGCACATCAGGCTGGGCATCGGGTACTTCAGGCTGGGCATCAGGCACCTTAGACTGGGCAGCGGATACATCAAACCAGACAGCGGGCACATCAGAGCAGACAGCGGGCACATCTGGGCAGACAGCGGGCACATCAGAACAGACAGCGGGCACTACCGGGCAGAGAGTGGGCACATCCGGGCAGACAGCGGGCACATCCGGGCAGACAGCGGGCACATCCTAACAGACAGCGGGCTCCGGGTCGTCGAGCTGGGCAGCAAGCTCCGGGTCGTCAGGCCAAACAGCAAGCACCGTAAGGGCAGGCTGGATCACAGGCACCGGCTCAACAAACTGGGTAACGGGCCCCGGCCCAGTGGGCTGGGTAACGGGCCCCGGTTCAGCGAACTGGACACCAGGCACTGGTCTGGAAAGCCGAATAACGGGCACTGGATTAACGGACTCCGGTTTAGCAGACTGGGTAATGGGCACCGGTTCAGCAGACTGGGTAACGGGCACCGGTTCAGCAGACTGGGTAACGGCCACCGGTTCAGCAGACTGGGTAACGGGCACAGAAACTTCAGGCTGACACACGGGCACCGAAACTCCAGGCTGACACATGGGCACCGAAACTCCAGGCTGACACATGGGCACCGAAGCTCCAGGCTGACACACGGGCACCGAAGCTCCAGGTTGACACACCAATATCAAGACATCTGGCTGGAAGGCAGGCAACGAGACACCCAGCTGGAAGGCAAGTACCAAGACATCAGACTGAGAAGCGGGCACATCAGACGGGGAAGTGGAGACATCAAGCTGGAAGGCAGGCACCAATACATCAGGCTGGAAGGCGGGCACATCAGGCTGGAAGGCGGGCACATCAGGCTGGAAGGCATCTACTAAGACTTCGGGCTGGAAGGCAGGCATCATTACATTAGACTGGGAAGCGGGCACATCAGACTGGGAAGCGGGCACATCAGACTGGGAAGAGGGCACATCAGACTGGAAAGTGGCGACATGAAGCTGGGAGGCAGGCACCGAGACATCCAGCTGGAAGGCAGGCACCGAGACATCAGGCTGGAAGGCAAGCATCGAGACATCAGGCTGGAAGGCGGGCACATCAGACTGGAAAGCAGGCACAGACTGGAAAGCGGGCACAGACTGGAAGGCAGGCATCGAGACATCAGGCTGGAAAGCGGGCACATCAGACTGGAAGGTAGGTACATCAGGCTGGAAGGCAGGCACCAAGACTTCGGGCTGGAAGGCAGGCATCAAGACATCAGACTGGAAAGCAGACACATCTGACTGGAAGGTAGGCACATCAGGCTGGAAGGCAGGCACATCAGGTTGGAAGGCAGGCACCGAGACTTTGGGCTGGAGGGTAGGCATCAAGACATCAGACTGGGAAGCGGGCACATCAGACTGGAAAGCGGACACATCAGGCTGGAAGGCAGGCAGCAAGGCTTTGTGCTGGAAGGCAGGCATCAAGACGTCAGACTGGGAAGTGGGCACATCAGACTGGAAAGCGGACACATCAGACTGGATGGCAGGCACATCAGACTGGAAGGCAGGCACATCAGACTGAAAAGTGGGCACATCAGACTGAAAAGTGGGCACATCAGACTGGAAAGCGGGAACATCAGGCTGGAAAGCGGGAACATCAGGTTGGAAGGCGGGCTCCAAGGCATCAGGCTGGAAGGCAGGCATCAAGACACCAGGCTGGAAGGCAGGCACATCAGACTGGAAGGTAGGTACATCAGGCTGGAAGGCAGGGACCGAGACATCAGGCTGGAAGGCAGGCACATCACGCTGGAAGGCAGGCATCGAGACTTTGGGCTGGAAGGCAGGCACATCAGGCTGGAAGGCAGGCACCAAGACATCAGGCTGGAAGGCAGGCATCGAGACACCAGGCTGGAAGGCAGGCATATCAGACTGGAAGGTAGGTACATCAGACTGGAAGGCAGGGACCGAGACATCAGGCTGGATAGCAGGCACAGGGTTGGCAGGTTTACGTGGGTCATCAAGTTCGACTGGCATGAACGCAGGCTGGAACAGGTTGGTTGGTGTGGAGGCAGGTTGGGTTACTAGCAGGATGGTGTGGGTCGGGAAGAACTTTCGTTTCTTTTTTGGTTTAGCCACTGCAGCTTTGTACGTAGGTGCAGGGTCGTAAGAAAAGTATGTAGCTGGGCAAAAAGAAGACCAAGGAACAGTGGCTGGAGGAGGGTTCTGTGGGGTTGTTACAGGTAGAGGAGAAGAGACAGGTGGATTAAAGGCAGGATAGATGCAGCACTTGGAGACCGGGTAGTAGTAATTGGTAGGGAGCTAAGTAAACTTGGCTATAGCTGAGGTTGCCATAGGTGACGGGGAGATAGATTTTTGGGAAGGCAGGTGTTTAATGTTGAGGCTAAGCTAAGTACAGGAGATCTGACCATGTTTGTAGCACAGGTTGAACAAATACTGACTAACCAGGGATTGCACTAAATGGATGCAATCAGACAACACGTGCTGTGAACAAGCGGAAAAATGTTCCATAAAAAAGGCTGGATCATCTTCTAATAACCATACCAGGGATTCAACTTGGCCATAATTGAAGGGGGGAGAAAGATCATCGCTCCCTTCGGGAATTCATGACAGGGCTGGTTTTGCACATAACTGGATCAGGGGCTGAACATCTTCAAATGACATATACCCCTGATCCACTAGGGAATGAGCTGATTGGATAGTTTCCATCAGCTGGTCACTAGTCCACCCTTTCAAAATCTGATGACAATATTCACCATCATCTTCTGCAAGCAGGGAATAATACATTATTTCATTGAAATCCATATTAGCAGAAATAACAACCCGGATGGTTCCTCAATGCAGCCACATCTGGTCAGGGATGGCCTTGGTGTACTGTCAGGGAATTTAGTAGACCAGACTGTGTGGACTGCACAAAAGGAACCAGAAACAAAGGTAAGTGAAAAATAATGGTGTTTATTAAATGGGTGACAAATAAATGAAATATAACAGTGCAAAACAACCATAGACCCACAAACAAATGGTATATACAAATGGATGGGAAATACCGTAATCGTAACAAAAGCCAGGCCGAGGTCATACACAAGGAGGTCAGTCAGATGGGAAAGGACGGGGAACCAACAGGACAGGGAGAGGATGGATGGATGGATAGGCTGCAGGGTAGGGATCAGGGAAATCAGGAAACTGGAGGGACAGGTCCAGGATGGGCTCAGGATAGGGATTGGATCAGGTCAGGACAGATGCAGGCTCAAGGTCAAGATAACAGGCAGCAAGATCAGGGCACAGGGAGAGAGACACCAAGGCAAGGATGTGAGGGCTTACCGGGTATTTATCAGACTGCAGTGATTTGACCTCATGTTACACCTGAGCGCAGAGGGTGCTGTCTGCTCCACACTGCTGGAATACACCCGCTGGTGGACACCGGTACTACGGCCCAAGAATGCAACAGTGCCACCAGCAGGTGAGTCCTCTTATTACAGGTCTTAGGTGTTGGAAGACACCCGCTGGTGGACACTGGTACTGCGATCCAAGATACCGATAGCGCCACCAACGGGTGAACCTTTTCATGACACTGTGCTTTGTGAATGGGTCGCACTCTTTTGGAACCTGAGAAGTGTCCTAGAAGGCTGAGGAGGAAGAGAGAGGGGGCAAAATTCTGCAAAGGGGGAGGGAGGAGGCAGACAAGCAGAGCTTCCCATTTTGGGTGGAGCTCTGCTTTAACGGTGCCATACAACAAGCCTCAATTCTGTTAGATATTTTTATATGATTTAAAAAAAAGTGAAGCAACTTGCATTTTTATACTTCAGACCGATGGCACTCAACTGATACACTTATAGCACTCCATTATTGAACACCCTGAGTATTGATTTTCCTCTGTCTATATGCCCAATAACCACTTACGGACCGCCGCACGCCGATATATGCCCTCTCTTTGAAGAGGAATATCGTTGTTCTGGCAGCAACTAGCTGCCATAACCCTGGTATCCTCTTCTTCAGCGGTCGGTCCGGTTTACGATAATAGTGGTCTCTGCGGCAGATTCACCGTGAGATCACTTTTATCGGCCCCCTCCCACCGCTTCCCGGAGCCGTCGTCAGCGGCGGAGGGGATCAGATGCTTCTCCTTCCTGGGTATGGAGACGAGTGAGGGGAAGATGGCCCCCACCCATCTCCATACGATTGCAGGGTGGAAACAAAGTCAAAACATCACTTCCGCCTGTAGCTCTTAACCCCCCTAGCGGTATTCCCGAGTCTGGCTGGGGGTGGATTTTCAATACCAAAAGCGGTATCCCCGAGCAGGATCCTTCTAGAGGTTACTTACCTTGTCCCCTGGATCCTGCTAAGTCTCCCCGCTGTGATCGGCGAGCCGCAGTGTTTCGCTCGATTCACAGTGCCGAGCTCCGTTCCCTGCTAGCATTGCGATGCATGGGGACGGAGTTCGGCGCCAAATTCAAATAAGAAAACACACAGTACAGATACAGTATACTGTAATCTTACAGATTACAGTACTGTATCAAATAATTACACATCCCCTTTGTCCCTAGTGGTTTGTCCAGTGTCCTGCATGCAGTTTTATATTATAAAAACTGTTCTTTCTGCCTGGAAACTGGAGATTGTCCATAGCAACCAAAACTGTCCCTTTACATCAAAAGTGGTTTTAGACCAGCTAGAAAACAGCGATGATAAATTAGAATCACTTGCAGAATTGAGTGATAGTGATTTGTGGGGAAATCCGTCATCAAACACTGAAAGTAACGAAAGTGACAATTCTGCAACTGAGCAAATTTCAGTGTTTTTGATTTGATTACATTATTGAATAATTTTTTATTATTATTATATTATTATTTGTTATAATTATTTATAGTTATTTATTATATTATAATTTTTGGGTTCGTTTTTTAAACTTTATCATACCCGGGATGTCTACCAGACTCTTGTTTGGACAGATTTAAGTGAATTATTCCTAAGAATTACAGGTCTATAATATAAAACGCCAAATTTCTGTGCAAAATAATTGTACCGGTATATAAATTGTGTAGCGCTATGTGTATGGGTAAATCAAGGTGAAATATTAGAATCGAGCCATCTAGCGATGGCCAGGAAACATACAAAAATGCAAAAATTGATTTAAAAAAGTGAATTAAAGAAATTTGGTTGCACAAATACAAAATCATATGTAAAGCATAATGAAATACACCTGTGAAAGGGTGAAAACAAAAATACAATATAAATCAATCTTAAATAAAGTCCATATAAATAGGATATGTCTTTGTTGGAAATCAAAAAACCACCACCAACAGTCTCTGGGGGTAAGTTGATGAGGACAGCAACACGGTGTTACTGGTGGATGAAACAGAGGAACACCAAATCCAAAGTGACGTCTATGTATGTGTCAGAACCACCACCATAGCATCTGAGGAGGCTTACCGGACATGGAGGACTTGGAAAGACATACGTCTTGCAAGTCACAAAAAGCTTGTTTAGCCACCAGGGCTAGCAGGGTAAAAACATCAGGTATCCAAAACTTCAATCAGTGAGGAGGGAACTTCAACCATCCAGAGGTATCAGCGGACCATTCGGATGTATAATTGGAACCATGAGAGAAAGAAGACTCACATGGCGTGATATCGTTTTAAAAGGCATGCATTTATTAAAACATTAAAAGAAAAGCACTCACATGGTATACGATCATAAACAGCTAAATAGTATCAAACGCGGTGATCATAGGAGGTCCACCCAACATGTTTCGGTTAATCAACCTTCATCTGGGGTGTGGACCCCCCTATTTCACCGCTATTTAAAGTAAAAATGACCCCCACTGGAAGTGTCACAACCCAGGAAGTGACCTAGTGATGTCACTTCCGGTACTCAAATTTGTGTATATAGACTATGTGTAGTGTAGTTTTAAACCAAAAAACATAGTTTATATGACAATGATCTTAGCATCAGGGTCACAAGTGAGTGTAGACTTGAAAATTAAAATTTAAAACAATATTAAAGCTGGGATTGTGGCCGAGCGATCCGGAAGTGTTTAGTATGGGAATCCAAGCCTCCTTCTCAGCATAGCCAGATTCAATAGGACGGAGCTTCGTCTCGCTCCGCCCCCACTGGTCGGCTGGATGTTAGGGATGTGCGCAGTAGCGGAAGGGGAAGTCCGCCGCCGCACCAGAGTCCGCCCACCGCCACCGCGCCCAAAGTCCGCCCACATCTGTGCTCATGATACTGAAACCAAGCCTCTCATTCGCAACACATGAACTTCCTGTATAGGAAGCCATATTTGGACAGAAAAACCGGAAGTAGATCCCAGCACACTGGCGGTGAAAGCCAGTGTCAGCAAAGGTGGTAAAAGAAGAAACCTATGCCATAAGTCAAAAATTATGTTTGGCGGAAGTCCAAAAAAGGGCTGATGCGGTGTCAAGTGTGGACAAAATTTAGTAGGGGCTGGTTAATAAGATAGTAACGCTACCAATGAAGGGCATCTCATACAAATTAACCAAGCATATGAAAAAAACAACAATAAAACCTGTATAGAAATTAATAACATATGTCATATGAGAACTAAATCCACCGATGATGAGATTATGTTATTAGAGTCACAGTAACAAGTAACTATAAAAAATCTTCAAAAAATTAAAGGTAACATAAATAGATGGGTGGAAACACCTAAAAATAAATAAAAATTAATAAATTATATTAAAAAGAAAAAGAGTTATGATTCCAATGATTATGCCTGATTAATAAATGAATTGACGTCCCACTCCACGTTAATCCCTTGCGGGAAGTGGGAACCCAACTCATAGATCCAGTAGGTCTCTAACCTAGAGAGCCCCCTAAGTGTTGACCCCCCCCGCCAGGGGGCCACATATTTGTCAATAATAAGGAACTGTGTGCCCTTGGGGTTTCGATCGTGAAACTCCCTATAGTGACGGGGCACGGTGTGTTTCGTACTACCTGCCTTTATTAGATTAATGTGTTCAGAAACACGCGTAGTAAAGGACCTGATTGTCCGTCCCACATACTGCTTGCCACAGGGGCAAGTCAGAAGGTAGACTACCCCCGTCGTGGCGCATGTACAAAACTGTTTTATTTTGTGAGTACGACCGTTTACCCTAGAAGAAAAAGTATAACTAGTACGTCTCCCACTAATATTAAACTGACAAACTAAGCATTTTTTGCAAGGGTGGAAACCGATCAGATTGTGAAAAAAAGAGGGTTTGGTTGGAGGGTTGACCACATTAGGTGCCAGCTTGTTGCGGAGGGATGGAGCTCCTCTGAAAACTAGCTTAGGAGTATCGGGCAATCTGGGGCCCAAAATCTTGTCAGTTTTCAAAACATCCCAATGATGTTCAAAAATCCTTCTAATATATTTATGTTGGATAGAGAAGGATGTCATGAAAGACCATTTATAGTCCTCGTTGACTAGCTTGGGTTTATCTTCTAGAAGGGATTGACGGTCCACTGAAACAGCGCCATCAATTTCCCTATCTAGGTCCGAAAGTTTGTACCCCTTTTCTAGAAATCTACTCTTCAAAGACGCTGCCTGAGTCATGAAGGTATTAAGGTCGCTACAGTTCCTCCGCAATCGCAGAAACTGACTCTTAGGGACTGATCTGATCCAGGGGGCATGATGACAACTGTCGGTAGGTATATAACCATTCCGGTCGGTGGGCTTGAAGTATGTACTGAACACAAACTGGCCATCCCTTCTGTCTATGACCAGGTCCAAAAAATGGACGGACGTTGCACTTGATTCAAAGGATAAAGCAATATTCCTATCATTGGCATTAAGATTCATGAAGAAGGTGGCCAGATCGTCCTGACTCCCAGTCCATAGGAGGAGGACGTCGTCTATGTACCGCGCCCACAGCAGAAGGTGTGGGCATTGCATGGCATAGACGACATCCTCCTCCCACTTGGCCATAAATAAGTTGGCCAGGCTGGGAGCAAACTTTGCTCCCATCGCGACACCCCTATGTTGGAGGTAGAATCTGCCATCGAACCAAAAATAATTATGTTGAGTTGCGAACTCAATAAGCTCAATGATATAATCCACCTGGGGTGAGGCGAGGGAGACGTCTCTATCGAGAAAACACTTGACTGCTTCTATCCCTCTATCCTGCGGGATGCAAGTGTAGAGAGAGGCAACATCCGCAGTTGCCATAATTAAGTCACCAGAATGGGAAACCCTGGAAAGTAAATTGATCACGTCCTTAGTATCCTTTAGATAGGATGGCATTTTTACAACTGATGGTTGAAGGAAATAATCAATGTACCTCCCAATTTTTGAGGTAACGGAATCAATGCCGCTTATTATTGGTCGGCCGGGAGGATGTAGGGGGTCTTTATGTATTTTAGGCAGATAGTACATAACGGGTATGCGTGGGGCCAATGGAACTAAGAAGGATCTCTCCTTTTTATTAAGAATGTAGGAATCATAACCTTTAGAAACCAAAACCTGTAACTCTTTTTTATATTTGTGTGTGGGATTACTAGGAAGTTCAACATATGTTTCCTGATCGCCCAGAATACGTTGCATTTCTTGGACGTAATCTGTTTTATTCAACAGAACTATGCCTCCGCCCTTGTCGGCGGGGCGGATAACTAAATTTTTGTTGTCACATAAGGTAGTGAGGCCTGCTGAAGGTAAAGGATTGTGGAATTTACGTTTCAGGGGAACATTGTTAAGATCATTCAACACAAGTTCCCTGAACAAATTAATGGCAGATGGAAGCTGTGTTGGGGGGCTAAACAAAGAGGGATTGGATAGGCCCGAATGGACTGTACCAGACGTTGCCGCTCTGGCTAAATTCCTGGAGGGGTTAGAGATAATATATCTCTGGACATGTATCTTCCTAATAAACTTTTGGACGTCAATAAAAGTATCGAACTTATTCAATTTACGTGGAGGGGCAAACTTAAGACCTTTGTTTAGAATAGTCTTTTCTTCGTTAGTAAGGATCGTGTCACTGAGGTTAAAAACCCCTTGGCACACTAGGTCCTTTGCCTCTTTTCGTTTCTGAACCCTCCTCCCTCCTCTGGACCCTCTCTTGTTTCTGGACCTCTTTTTTTGTTTAAGTGGTCCTCGTGAAAACCCCGAGAGGTTCGTGGTCTAGAGTAGGGTTGTTTGTAGGGAGATGGACCATATCCAGCATTCGGGAATGGATAAATGTTTTCATTATGATGTTCCTGTAAAGGGGAATACCTGTTGTATGTAGATACAGGGGGGTGCCTATACTGAGGTGGATGTTGGTATGGGGAATAGTTTGGATAGTCATAACTACGACCCGGGGAGTCCCTGTAATAGGGGCTGTCCTGCTCGTAGTGTCGACGCTCCCCTTGACCATGATAGTCACCCCTATTTCCACCTCTACCCCTACTCCTAGAGTAGTGACCTCTGCCTCTTGATTGCTTTCTAGGGGAATGCGTACTAGGATGCCGGCTCCTACGTGAAGAGGGGCCCGCATCGTGAGCCTGATCCCTATTGGCAGGAAGTTTTGAGCGGACAGAGGGCTCACTAGGGGGAACCACTCTAGTATCACTCGAGGAGTTAGTTTCCATTACAACCTCTGGAGTGGGTATTGTAATTGATTTCTGCCAGCCAAACACTTTACCCGCCTTATAATCGCCAGTATCTCGAGAATACTTTTTATGTTTTTTAACTCTTTGGTCTTTGTCCTCCTTTACAAGATGAGCTTGTAAATTGGATGACAAAGTGTTGTATTCCACTGAATTTTTAAACGAAAGTAATTTATCTTTAAGCTCCTTGATTTCTCGATCTAAGACGGAAAGCCGAGTACGCTTCCTCGAGATCAAAAAATCAAGGAACTTGATACCAGCGTCATTAAAATACTTGAACCAGGTATCAAGTTCGGATTCACCCTGTTGAGGGTGAATATCCCATCTGAGACTTCGTGGGATCATGCCTTCTGCCACATATTGTTCTAGGAAGACAAGATCCCACTGGAGGTGGAGTTCAGAGGTCATAACATTTTTTAACCTTAGAAATAGTCCACCAATCTCAGTGTCATTGGAAGTGGCTATAAAGACACCCTCGGTGTTTACAACTCTGGATGCACGGTAATCGAATATATCCATATTTAAATGAATATGAGCTGCAGCTATACTAGGTGTCTAATCAAAAATGGAAACGGAAAAAGAATAAGTACAGCGCTGCTACAGAGATGCTAGAAGGATGTATAATACAGTAAGCAGCTAACACACCTCTAAGACAAAGAAGTAAAAATTCAACAGATATATAAATTGTGTAGCGCTATGTGTATGGGTAAATCAAGGTGAAATATTAGAATCGAGCCATCTAGCGATGGCCAGGAAACATACAAAAATGCAAAAATTGATTTAAAAAAGTGAATTAAAGAAATTTGGTTGCACAAATACAAAATCATATGTAAAGCATAATGAAATACACCTGTGAAAGGGTGAAAACAAAAATACAATATAAATCAATCTTAAATAAAGTCCATATAAATAGGATATGTCTTTGTTGGAAATCAAAAAACCACCACCAACAGTCTCTGGGGGTAAGTTGATGAGGACAGCAACACGGTGTTACTGGTGGATGAAACAGAGGAACACCAAATCCAAAGTGACGTCTATGTATGTGTCAGAACCACCACCATAGCATCTGAGGAGGCTTACCGGACATGGAGGACTTGGAAAGACATACGTCTTGCAAGTCACAAAAAGCTTGTTTAGCCACCAGGGCTAGCAGGGTAAAAACATCAGGTATCCAAAACTTCAATCAGTGAGGAGGGAACTTCAACCATCCAGAGGTATCAGCGGACCATTCGGATGTATAATTGGAACCATGAGAGAAAGAAGACTCACATGGCGTGATATCGTTTTAAAAGGCATGCATTTATTAAAACATTAAAAGAAAAGCACTCACATGGTATACGATCATAAACAGCTAAATAGTATCAAACGCGGTGATCATAGGAGGTCCACCCAACATGTTTCGGTTAATCAACCTTCATCTGGGGTGTGGACCCCCCTATTTCACTGCTATTTAAAGTAAAAAAAAAAAGGGAAATTGATGGCGCTGTTTCAGTGGACCGTCAATCCCTTCTAGAAGATAAACCCAAGCTAGTCAACGAGGACTATAAATGGTCTTTCATGACATCCTTCTCTATCCAACATAAATATATTAGAAGGATTTTTGAACATCATTGGGATGTTTTGAAAACTGACAAGATTTTGGGCCCCAGATTGCCCGATACTCCTAAGCTAGTTTTCAGAGGAGCTCCATCCCTCCGCAACAAGCTGGCACCTAATGTGGTCAACCCTCCAACCAAACCCTCTTTTTTTCACAATCTGATCGGTTTCCACCCTTGCAAAAAATGCTTAGTTTGTCAGTTTAATATTAGTGGGAGACGTACTAGTTATACTTTTTCTTCTAGGGTAAACGGTCGTACTCACAAAATAAAACAGTTTTGTACATGCGCCACGACGGGGGTAGTCTACCTTCTGACTTGCCCCTGTGGCAAGCAGTATGTGGGACGGACAATCAGGTCCTTTACTACGCGTGTTTCTGAACACATTAATCTAATAAAGGCAGGTAGTACGAAACACACCGTGCCCCGTCACTATAGGGAGTTTCACGATCGAAACCCCAAGGGCACACAGTTCCTTATTATTGACAAATATGTGGCCCCCTGGCGGGGGGGGTCAACACTTAGGGGGCTCTCTAGGTTAGAGACCTACTGGATCTATGAGTTGGGTTCCCACTTCCCGCAAGGGATTAACGTGGAGTGGGACGTCAATTCATTTATTAATCAGGCATAATCATTGGAATCATAACTCTTTTTCTTTTTAATATAATTTATTAATTTTTATTTATTTTTAGGTGTTTCCACCCATCTATTTATGTTACCTTTAATTTTTTGAAGATTTTTTATAGTTACTTGTTACTGTGACTCTAATAACATAATCTCATCATCGGTGGATTTAGTTCTCATATGACATATGTTATTAATTTCTATACAGGTTTTATTGTTGTTTTTTTCATATGCTTGGTTAATTTGTATGAGATGCCCTTCATTGGTAGCGTTACTATCTTATTAACCAGCCCCTACTAAATTTTGTCCACACTTGACACCGCATCAGCCCTTTTTTGGACTTCCGCCAAACATAATTTTTGACTTATGGCATAGGTTTCTTCTTTTACCACCTTTGCTGACACTGGCTTTCACCGCCAGTGTGCTGGGATCTACTTCCGGTTTTTCTGTCCAAATATGGCTTCCTATACAGGAAGTTCATGTGTTGCGAATGAGAGGCTTGGTTTCAGTATCATGAGCACAGATGTGGGCGGACTTTGGGCGCGGTGGCGGTGGGCGGACTCTGGTGCGGCGGCGGACTTCCCCTTCCGCTACTGCGCACATCCCTAACATCCAGCCGACCAGTGGGGGTGGAGCGAGACGAAGCTCCGTCCTATTGAATCTGGCTATGCTGAGAAGGAGGCTTGGATTCCCATACTAAACACTTCCGGATCGCTCGGCCACAATCCCAGCTTTAATATTGTTTTAAATTTTAATTTTCAAGTCTACACTCACTTGTGACCCTGATGCTAAGATCATTGTCATATAAACTATGTTTTTTGGTTTAAAACTACACTACACATAGTCTATATACACAAATTTGAGTACCGGAAGTGACATCACTAGGTCACTTCCTGGGTTGTGACACTTCCAGTGGGGGTCATTTTTACTTTAAATAGCGGTGAAATAGGGGGGTCCACACCCCAGATGAAGGTTGATTAACCGAAACATGTTGGGTGGACCTCCTATGATCACCGCGTTTGATACTATTTAGCTGTTTATGATCGTATACCATGTGAGTGCTTTTCTTTTAATGTTTTAATAAATGCATGCCTTTTAAAACGATATCACGCCATGTGAGTCTTCTTTCTCTCATGGTTCCAATTATACATCCGAATGGTCCGCTGATACCTCTGGATGGTTGAAGTTCCCTCCTCACTGATTGAAGTTTTGGATACCTGATGTTTTTACCCTGCTAGCCCTGGTGGCTAAACAAGCTTTTTGTGACTTGCAAGACGTATGTCTTTCCAAGTCCTCCATGTCCGGTAAGCCTCCTCAGATGCTATGGTGGTGGTTCTGACACATACATAGACGTCACTTTGGATTTGGTGTTCCTCTGTTTCATCCACCAGTAACACCGTGTTGCTGTCCTCATCAACTTACCCCCAGAGACTGTTGGTGGTGGTTTTTTGATTTCCAACAAAGACATATCCTATTTATATGGACTTTATTTAAGATTGATTTATATTGTATTTTTGTTTTCACCCTTTCACAGGTGTATTTCATTATGCTTTACATATGATTTTGTATTTGTGCAACCAAATTTCTTTAATTCACTTTTTTAAATCAATTTTTGCATTTTTGTATGTTTCCTGGCCATCGCTAGATGGCTCGATTCTAATATTTCACCTTGATTTACCCATACACATAGCGCTACACAATTTATATATCTGTTGAATTTTTACTTCTTTGTCTTAGAGGTGTGTTAGCTGCTTACTGTATTATACATCCTTCTAGCATCTCTGTAGCAGCGCTGTACTTATTCTTTTTCCGTTTCCAAAATAATTGTACCGCTTTCAGCATCAGAAATCTGCAATAATCATACCGCCAGGGAGGTTGATTTTTCAAATGACAATTTTTTTTTTATTGCATTTTAGTGTAAATATGAGATCTGAGGTCTTTTTGGCACCAGATCTCATATTTAAGGTCCTGTCATGCTTTTTTCTATTACAAGGGATGTTTACACTCCTTTACACGCAATTTTGAAGCGTGACATGTTGGGTATCAATTTACTCGGCGTAACATTATCTTTCACAATATAAAAAAATGGGCTAACTTTACTGTTGCCTTTTTTTAATTCAAAAAAGTAATTTTGAAGCGTGACATGTTGGGTATCAATTTACTCGGCGTAACATTATCTTTCACAATATAAAAAAATGGGCTAACTTTACTGTTGTCTTATTTTAATTCAAAAAAGTAATTTTTTCCCAAAAAAGTGCACTTGTAACACCGCTGCGCAAATACAGTGTGACAGAAAGTATTGCAATGACCGCCGTTTTATTCTCTAGGGTACCATAAAAAAAATGTATAATGTTTGGGGGTTCTAAATAATTTTCTAGCACAAAAACCTGTTTTTAACTTGTAAACAACAAATCCCAGAAAGAGGATCGGTCCTTAAGTGGATAATAATACAGATTCACAGTCCTGTGATTCATGTGTGATTCTGTGATTCATGATCCTACAATTGAAAAACCATGTAAAATTCAGCTATCAGCTATATTTTTTCAAATGCAATTACTCTTGTAAGCTTAGGGGACAATGACATATTAGCCAAGGAATATTATATCACAGAAACTGCTGCCCCAATGTGAAAATGACAGGTCATTCCTGACTTGCATCTCTCACTATTTTCCCAGAATTAACAGAGCGCCAGTCGGCAAAATGAAATACATTGGTTTTTAAAAACATAATTTGTGACTTTTTGTAATGCAGTGGTTACTGATGTGAAACAAAAAATACCCAATCCTAGCTTCTAGCAGGCAGGCGTGTCTGAAATTAACCAAATATTAAGTAAAATCTAATCTAATCTCATCTCATGTGGTATATTACTCACCAGTAAGTACAGATCATTTTCAGTAGACATGATTAAGGTGGAAAAAGGAAAATAAAAAAAAGGAACTACATTAGATTTAGCCCAGAATTTCTTACACTACAAATTTAGGTGTGCAAGGTACTTCAGCCTAAAACTGGATAGTGTCTGAAACAAGACAGCAGCTAGAAGTCAGTCTGCAAATAAAGGAACTAAGCCCAAGGCACATCACAAGACCCCCATTATAAGCTCTTTGGTGATCTCCCACTAAGCGGTTAATTTCAACAAATATCTTCTAATGAGATTATATGTGAACATAATTTATTTTATGCATGTTATTTGCCAGTAAATGCCTCCCTTGTGTAGACATCCAAGAGCCCTGAGATTGCTGCTGGGCATCACCATCTTGGATGCTTTGTAAGCATCGTCAGCAGACTCGGAGCTGTCATTCAATCAACACACTAAATTATCACACCGGTGCCCATTATGCCATCTCCTTGCAGTATAACAAAGCTTTACGTTTACCAGACCAAAGGGGAAAACATAAGAGCAGTTCGTTGTTAGGGTTTACATTTTAATTGTCTGAAAACAACGTCTTTCTGTTACTGGTCCAAAACATTGTTGAACATGACTTTTTATTTTTTCTATCAAAAAGCTCACACACATGCAGATACATTATAGCTTTTTTTTTTTTTTTTTACTCTAAATACATATTACTGACTTTTTTCAACTTTTTCTGTATTTTTTTTTTTAAATCTTATTAATATATTACCATTTGCATTGACACTCACAACTCATAAACTAATATTGAATATACTTTAACTATGTAATTGTGCATAAATGTTTATTATTAGTGTTAAACTATTAGTTTTAAACAGCAAAGTATGTTCAATTTTCCACTCAGTGACCTCAACATACATTATTTAAATCACCCTTTGTCTTTGCTAAGCCTTCGTAAATATTTGTATATGGAATGTTCATTATTGTGTTTTCTACTCCCCTGAAAGTTCCGTGTGAATAGGCATGCTTGAATCATTGAGAGTCACTGAAAATAGACATCATTTGGTGAAAGCATTAGTAGATCTAACAGCTAAGTGTTAATGGAAACAGTATTGAGATACCATAAGCAGAATATAAGCCTGCACTCTAGTTTCATTTGTATTTTGGTTGTCTAGCTTTTGTTATGTTTTCACAAGCAGAGAAGCGGAATAAAGTTTATCAAAGCAAAATTTCCATTACTTTCAAATTGGATTTTTTTCTTCTTTGATAAATGACCCCTCTGGGAAGTAACAATGGTCCCTAGGGATTCTGGACGGATCCCAAGTCATTCTGGGAGAAGATCCAGCTTCATACTGTTCTATGAATACTTAACACAGCATCATTTGCATAAGTGGTGAGAATTTTTCTCTTCTGCTATTTGTGCACTACGAAGGCAAAACAACTTCCTTGCAACAGATTATTTTAGACTTGTCTGTAATCGTCACTCAGCATACAGCAGGGAATAAGAGTTGATGTGTTATTGGACTATTCTAAATGTCAAATGAATTGAAGCTTTTAACCTAAAAAAAAAGATCAGTGGAAGAAGGTCTGGAGAAGTGAAAAGGATAGGCTTAAGGTCTGTATCATGACTGGGTTTGAAGAAGAGTCAGGGAGGCTAACTGTCTGCTTAGAGAAAAAGTACTTACCTTATTTGCTGATCTAGGAATAGCTGGAATTGTTTTCAAAGGCTGTAGACCGTATAGCTAGTTTAGCTGCAAATTGTGCTAATGTCTGCAAAATATCCACTCACCTGCCTCGTTAATTTGAGTTCATGAGCACAGGCTAGGATACCTTTTGATATGTGAAGGTTTGGCTCCCCCTCCTCTCTCCCCTTCTTCCATTTCTCTATTTTTCCATCTCACTTTCCTTCCTTTTCTTATCTTTTCTCCTAGCGGGGGGGCTGTGGCAGGCTAGTGAGGGGTTTGGTCAGGAGCACTGTGGCAGACTAATGGCAGGAGGTGTAGTGGTTACTACCCCACAGTCCATCAGAGACCCTGCACAACCACCAGAGACCCCACACAACCACCAAAGACCCCACACAACCACCAAAGACCCCACACAACCACCAGGTATCCTGCACAGCCATCAGGGACCCCACAAGGCCACCAAAGACCCCACATAGCCACCAGAGACCCCACATAGCCACCAGAGACCCCACATAACCAGCGGAGACCCCACATAACCACCAGAGACCCCACATAGCCACCAGAGACCCCACATAACCACCAAAGACCCCACATAGCCACCAGAGACCCCACATAACCACCAGAGACCTCACATAGTCACCAGAGACCACACATAGCCACCAGAGACCCATATAGCATCCTAAGATGCCCACATAGCCACCAGAGACTCCACATAGCAACCTAAGACCCCAAATAGCTACCAGAGACTCCGAATAGCCATTATAGCCACCCTGAATAGGAAGAGGTGGGACAAATTTTGATGAGGGGTCACCCAATTTTAGTCTTGCCTGGGGCAGCACAAAACCAAAATACACCACTGGCCCCACCTCCCGCGCCCTCCTCACTGGCTGTGAGCTGTGATTGACAGCAAGGGGAGCCAATGGCTCCCGCTGCTATTTCTTAGCCAATCAGGAGGCAGAGACTCAGGAGAGGAGCCGCTCTCATGCACATCACTGAATCCTGATCAGGCTTGGGTAAGTATTAGGGTAGTAGGGGGAGCTGCATACTGAAGGGTTTTTTACCTTCATACATAGAATGCATGAAGGTAAAAAACCTTCAGCCGTTATAACCACTTTAAATCCAAAAAGGACATGTGCGGGGTAAGTTAGGCTATGGGTTAAAAAGTGATGGTGATATAATGATTTGGAACAGCACCATCTGCAATACTGTGGTAAACTTAAATCTCAAGCTGACTTATATGATATACAGAACAATATCTAATAGTGCCACTCATATAACTTAAGATGTCCATACTTTGATAGAACTTAAAAGGTTGGCCTGTCCAAAATTAGTATTCATTTGGTATTAGATGCTGAAGTGTTGAACCATCTCATAAAATTCAATGGGAACTATATAAATTACAACCCTCACTGCACTTTTGTGAGTACTCACAAAATATAATTACCGTAGCTTATTCCAATCGACTCACTATACAAATAGGGTTCCAACAAACTAGGCATATGAATAATACCTTAACAATTTAACGACTGCCCCACAGCAGATTTACTGCTACAGGGTGGCTGTTCAGGGCAGAATCACGTATATATACATGATTCTGCACTTCCCCTAGGGGGTGTGCACACGCTCTGTTGGTGGGCTGCGTTTGCTGTGATTACTCACAGCACAAGCCAATCTGTGGGTGCCAGGCAATGGATGTCTGCTGGCACCAGCCGATCATCGAGCAGAGACACAGAGCGGAGTAAACAAGGTAGAGCTCCGTTATGACGGGGGAAAGTGATGAATTCTGTGTCCCAGCAAAGCAAGGAATACATTCCATCACTTTCCTTGGTAAAAGCAGCACACAATTTACACAAAACACTGGCTAGGCACACAGTTAACCCTTTTGATCGCCCTAGATGTTTAACGCCTTCCCAGCCATGTCATTAGTACAGTGACAGTGCATATTTTTTGCCTTGATCACTGTATTAGTGTCAGTGGTTCCCACAAACCAATAAATATACACTTATTGGGATGTTTTTAACAAAAATATAAGAAGTTTGATTTGTTTTATTTTTTATTGGATATGTTTTATTACAGAAAGTAAAAAAGATTGTTTTTTTTTCCAAAATTGTCAGCCTTTTTTGTTTATAGCGCAACAAAAAAAAATGCAGCAGTGATCAAATACCATAAAAAAAGCTCCATTTGTGGGGGGGAAAAATACATACATTTTATTTGGGTACAGCGTTGCACTACCGCACAATTGTCAGTTAAAGTAATGTAGTGCCGCATTGCAAAAAAATGGCCTGGTCATGAAGGGGGAAAAATCTTCCAAAGGTCAAGTGGCTAAATTAAACTATAATTGAACCAGGACAAATGATCTAGTTCAATACAGTGCTAAGTACTTTTTTATCCCCTTATTAATGTATCACAAAATATATACTGTATATATAGCAATGATATCACTTCAAAAATTATAGCAAAAATAAATGTGTACATAAATCCCCAAGAACTCAACAGTGTCCCAGGAGGAGCTGAAACTAATAAAAGGTGCCACAGTGTCTGGACGCAAAGAATCTGTATATAGATGAGCATACCACATCAATGACGTATAAAATACACCATGATTGTGAATGATAAGGCATGGGCATCCATATAGGGGTCCCTGGGAGGCTCATGCCCACAGTATGAATGGGAAGGGAGGGGGGAAGGGGAAAAGGGAAAAGGAAAAGGAAAGGGAAAGAAACTGTGCCTCAAGAGAGAACTGACTATAAGGGGAACTCCAGCAAAGTCAATATCCACTGATGATGGAAAAAACAGCCGGGATGGAAAATAATTGCATCTGGAGAAGAAGCGTAATAGCTGAAAAATAAAAAATAAACAGAAATGGTCCGTGATCATTCCATATAGATTGCCAAAAACAAAGTCCTGTATCAAAGTGATGGGGGCAACACCCCTTATAATGGCAAAGGAATAAAGTTAGGACCAGTCCGTAATACACCTGGATGTTGGGGGATTGAGGCAGTTCATAAATACAGTCACTTTCTGGTATGCTTTTGCATTAGATGTATCATGAATAGCGATCAGACAAACCAGTGTATGATGTACACAAAAACAACTCCAGGGTCTATTGCCAACAATCCACTCTATCGTGCACAGTGTCACAAGCAATTTGCAAAGTAAAGATCTAGCATACAATACCCTCCTGTTATGATAATAATATTCCTCTGGTCATGAAGCTACGTGATCTTCATTGCGAAATGCGTTGACGTCACCAGCGTCACGTGACGCCTCCTTTCCATCGTGTCCCAGAAGTCCACCCATGGCGTGGACACAAGAGGCTGGGGGAACCTGACAGCAGCCGCTCTATGCGGGGATTGTTTACAACCAGAGCAATATTATTATCATAACAGGAGGGTATTGTATGCTAGATCTTTACTTTGCAAATTGCTTGTGACACTGTGCGTACTTTTTTGCCATTATAAGTGTGTTCCCCCTATCACTTTGATACAGGACTTTGTTTTTGGCAATCTATATGGAATGATCATGGACCATTACTGTTTATTTTTTATTTTTCAGCAATTACGCTTCTTCTCCAGATGCAATTATTTTCCATCCAGGCTGTTTTTTGCTGGAGTTCCCCTTTCAGCCAGTTCTCTCTTGAGGCACAGCTTCTTTCCCTATCCTTTTCCCCTTCCCCCCTCCCTTCCTATTCATACCGTGGGCTCGAGCCTCCCAGGGACCCCTATATGGATGCCCATGCCTTATCATTCACAATCTTGGTTTATTTTATACATTATTGATGTGGCATGCACATCTATATACAGATTCTTGGCGTCCGGACGTTTTTTTATTTGTTTTTCATTTTTTTGTGTTTTGTCATTGTCCTGTGCTGTTTGTAGCCACATCCAGAGATGACTTGATGCTGGCGTCTCTGGCTGTTTGTCTAGTTTTTTCAGTATCCCCATCATTTTCTCCTATTGAGGAGTTTTTCAGTGCTTTTTACTTATCAATAAAATTCTAATCATTTTTCACTTTCATATACATTGTATACTGTGTCACTCATTTTGTTCTTCTGGTTCCTTTCAGTCTTGATTAGGACAACCCAGTTTTTTGTATATGCATTTACACTTGAGCGTATCTTTTCAGGTGGAAAGTTGCGTGATTTTAGCCGCATTTTTGCTCTAATTTTTACAGCAATTTTGTACAGGTCAAATGGTCACCAATGTAAAAAGCAGAAAACGCCTGTATTCTGCCCAAAAAGAAGCTCATGTACTTTTTGAGCGTCAGGCAATTTGCGTCAAGCAACAGAACACTCAGATGTGAACAGGGGCCATTTAAATGAATAGAATTTTGCTTGTTGGGCATTTTAGAACTTTTGAGATGAGCATTTTACGAGCTGAAAATACTCAGGTGTGAATGCAGCCTAAAACTCCAAACCAAACACGCACATGGATCTGCACTCACCAAACGATGTTGCAACACTCTCACAAATATAACATTTGGCTTATGAGATCCAGGAAAGATGAAAGCTGCCTCTTCAATCACTAAGCTATCTTCTGATGCTTACATGTAATCTCTCCACCAGCGAGCATACAAAGGAAGAGGCCATTCACAGTGTGATACCATAGAATTTTAAAAAAAATGTAGTGCCAGCATTTTTGCTTGTTAATATAGTGCAATGTTAGTCTATGAACAGTATTATAATTTAGCACCATCTAGTGACCAAATTGTGGAATGGACTTTATTTTATTTTCCTTTTTCTGGAATGTGAGAAATGGTACAGGAAGTGACTGTTTATTTACTTTTCACAATAACCTACCAGACCCAGAATGCCGAGTGATTTACCCAGGAACACTCAGTACTGAAATGCATCCTGGGTAGGCTATAAAAAGGCCCCACGCAGCCATCTTAGCTCTCTTTGGGACGCATGGCCTGCCTGTGAGGACCTGTGCGGAGGTGTTCCGGAGATCGCGGCCTACACCTACTGCGGAGCGGCACAACCAGCGACTTTGCTTTGTACCAGCGGGCTGAAGGATGGTGCAGCAGAACTGGGAAGGATCCAGAGGCACCTGTGGGAGCCATTAGAGGGTCCATTTTGCAGAGTCGATTGATGTAACGGCACCGGCCGGCGGGAAGCAAGACCAAGTACACCGGAGTTCAAATAGGCCTCAAGCCTACCCTTTTCTATACTACTAGCACTGTGTTACATAAAGTTAATTGCATCGGAGACAGTTGCAGATTACTACACTACAAGAATAATCTTCAACATTCACTTTATCTAACCCTGGTTTATTTAACCGTTGGATTACAATTTATAATTCATAAATAGCTAGCAGAAGACGAAAGAAGGAAAAGACTTCATCTCTCATTGCAAGGCCTTGCACTCTCCACTTTATCAAAGGGACTACATTATAAAGCAGGGGAAGCTCCGCGGGGATTGCATTTGTGCTTTATTTACTAACATTGTCTTTTTGTGGTTACAAGGGCGCACTGGAAGTGGGAAGGTGCCCAGAACTAAAGTATTTTCCATTCTGGCATTAGTCCCACTTGGAGACGCACTACCAGAGATTGGTGATAAAACTTTATATGTACAAACTGTTGTGAATATTTGTAGGACTGTTGCACTATGTTTGTGTGACAGTGCAACTATTGTGATTATTATCTTTATACCAATTCCAGTAAAATTACGTTCCTGGTTGAGTACAATTTGTGTGGATTGTTGTTCCTTTGAGAGTAGGTGGAACATCGGATACCCAGGTAATAACAAAGGTATACTATTGTTATATTTTACATTGTGGGATTATTCTTTACTATTAGCTCCACACTCATACTGCACCACAGCTGTGTCAAGGGGACTGAGTCAAGTCATTAGGGGTGGTAAAGCAGAGTACAGGCCCAATCAAATACCAGCAGCTCCTTCGGGGGTTAGTGCTACAAACATATTAACAAAAAGGCCATTAGTCTCACATTGAAATTGTACAACTAAGCATCCAAAATATCCTCAGTGGACCACAGCAGTGAGTAGTGAGCGCTCCTGTCTGTGTTTCACACAGCCAGCTATACTGTGTGTGAGAAGAGACACTGCCCAAAGCACAGCTGAATGCCGCCGATCAACACACATAAAGGCTGACTTCCCCCAATGTATTTCATTAGTCTGACAACTTCTTCCAGACGGTAGTCAGGGCATTTGTGTGTTTTCTGTTTTTACAGAGCTGCAGGTGATCCTCATGAAGTATTGAACACCCAGTCCATGAAATTACACATCGAACATATTTAAAAATCATCTTATCCCAATTCATAACAAGAATATCAATAAATCAATAATTTATCTCAAACCTAGTCAAAACAGTCATGGAAGGATATAATTCATGATAAAAACAATAAAAATATATAATCCTCAGTACATAAAAAAAACAATATACCGTAATTAAAAATAACAACCTGAAAAGCAGACTAATAAAATCATTTGTTTCCTGAGACCTGACTGTATTGCACCCAAGAAAAATGAACTGCGACAAAGGTTGAGTTGCAAGCATTGGTGTTGCTTCATGGTACTTATTCAAGCACATTATATGGGTACCAGGTAGGGAGATTCCCACCAATCAACAGTGGGAAGGACATACCCATAGGTTTTATGATATCTGGATGAAAGTTGAAAACCTAAAGTAAATTCCTACAATTTCTAATGCTAAAACCCCTTTCACACTGGGGCGTTTTGCAGGTGCTATAGTGTTAAAAATAGCGCCTACAAACTGCCCTAAAACAGCTGCTCCATTCACTCCAGTGTGAAAGCCCGAGGGCTTTCACACTGGAGCGGTGCGCTGGCAGGGTGTCAGAAAAAATCCTGCCAGCAGCTTCTTTGGAGTGGTGAAGGAGCAGTGAACTCGCTGCTCCTCCACCGCTCCTCCCCATTGAAATCAATGGGGCAGCGCTGCTATACCGCCAGCAAAACACTGCTGCGGCAGCATTTTGCAGGCGGATTTAACCCCTTTTTGGCCGCTAGCGGGTGGTTAAAACCGCCCCGATAACGGCCGAATAGCGCCGTTAAAATGACACCCTAGGCGGCACAGTGTGAAAGGGCTCTTAGGCTATTTAAAACACTGTAAATAATGTCCTCATTAAAATTTGTTGTAATTTGTTCTCTGTGGTTGCACCACTTTAAAGCTTAAACTAAGGCAAGTATAACATACAAAAATGAATTCAGCTCTGTATTCATTAATACATTGTTAAATGTGTTTTAAAATGCATTAAGTTAAGAGTAAGTATCTGAGTTAGAATTGATATCAGCCTCTTAGAATCCCCTGTATAGTGGCATTTGTGGGAGTGGTATTGGTAAAACCAGG
This sequence comes from Lithobates clamitans, assembly GCA_037952925.1. Taxonomy (NCBI): domain Eukaryota; kingdom Metazoa; phylum Chordata; class Amphibia; order Anura; family Ranidae; genus Lithobates; species Lithobates clamitans. The sequence continues at coordinate 2,523,704 of JBBGZY010000320.1, forward strand.
AGCCAATCAGGGGATCAGCATGCCAATGTGCTGATAAGGAACATGCTGACAAAGCGAGGATACAATTCTATTCCTTAGCAGTGGTGTCATCCACATGGTTGTGCAGAAAGCAAGAGCAGCAGCGCCTCTCTCTCTCTCTGGACTCAGTGAGAGAAACGGGAGCCATTGGCTCCTGTTACTGTCAATCATATACACCGATGAGGAAGTGGGGGGGGGGGAGCCAAGAGCAGACCATTGCACAGAGCAGGTACCTATAACAAAAAAAATATATTTTACAATCACTTTAAGCTTTTTGCTTGGAGTTAATTAAGATAATTGCAAGTCTGTGGCAGTTTTGTTGTGTATATCCCCATGACTGACATATTTACTACAGTAGGGAATACACTATTTTGGTCCTGATTCGAACCAGTTCAGCTATGCTATGACATGCTGATGAGGACAAGTGGACACATCTTTTTTTTTTCCAATTCCTGCATGAGGATACTTCCTTCTAAATAGTATGTGCTTTTTTATTAATAATATTCTTATACAGGATTTAATAGCACCAACAGTGTGTCCAGCGCTTTTACAATAAAAAGGGAGACAGAAGAAATAGGAGGGTCCTGCTCATGGAGCTTAAAACTTAGAAACAATTATTTTGTTCAAATTGTATCAAAATGTGGTGAGCAGTTTAGACATAAATATCTCTGATTTTCATATTTAAGAAGCAATGACATAATAAGTGCAATAAAGTTTTGTTCCTGAGGAGAGACATTTCTTATATATACATGACAGTTTTGAGACAAAGTATCTAACCAAAAACTTCAACCTTTCTTTCCTCTGTCCACAAAAAAAAAATGTTCTATTAATATAGTCAACTGGTCTTTAAGAAAACTTGAGACAGGCAGTGAGTCACGGGACCCAAAACAAGCACACAGGTCAGGTCTGCCAACACGTCACTGCCCGCATACTTGTTCTGGGTCAGCGATTGACTTTCATCTTCAAAAACAAGTCAGCCGCTGAAGCTGCCATGTCTCTACTGTGAAAGGTTCCCTCTAAAACATAATCCAATTGTCAGAGTCTTATTCAGTGTAGAGAGTCCTATAGATCTGCAGAAAAAGATCCAGGACTTAATATATCAATATGTAGTTCTGAAAACCAAAATAATTTTTACCAATTCTCTGCTAGAAGATTAAACAGCACAAAAATGGTCCTACAGACACTTGCTTTAAATCTTTAATCCAGGTAGATATAAATGAATAAAATTGTGTATGTGTTTATAATTTACTAATTTTTAGATGCGGATACCACAAATACCTGATTTTGACTTGGTATCAGCCTTCTTAACTGTCCTACATAGCAGCACTTAGAATTGATGAATTAGGGGCAGGACTTAAAGCCAATCAGGTGTGCTGCATGCAAATGTACTGAGAAGGAGCAAGCAGATATCAGTCTTCTCCTTTCCTGTCCAATCAGCAGGCTGGGGACGGGAAGCTGACAACACTGTGTTTCTACCTAATGAAATAGCCCATGGGACTTTAGATGAGGCGCAACACACTCAATAATAAAAATAATAAAGTAAAGATTTATTGGTAAATACAATTTCCATCAGATCAACAGTGACATAATTGCCATATGCTGCTATTCCTTCATCGGATGTCCCTGCCTGTCTCTCCCTTGATGGGCAGGATCTCCGATTGCATTGACGCCAGGTGACTGGCCAGCACACGTTGGCGGCTTGGCCGTGACTAAACCATGCCGGCCCATGCAGCTTTGTCCAGCTCGAGTGCGAGAGGATTTGCGCTTACCATCCCTTACTTTCCCTCCTTCAGGGGTTGTTTTGTTTCAATTTCTCTTTATTAGATTTTCTCTTTTTTTTAAAATAAAAATTAGACATCAACAACAATACATCATATCACTCTCAAAAATACATATAATGATATTTTCATATACATAACCATAGTCCATAGATTAATAAATAAGCTTGATCATTATCCCTCATTTTCTTTATTTCTATATACCTACCCTCACCACTTCCACTATATTCATACGTCTAGTACATACATACCACTTGCACACAAAAAACAACTACTGTTCTTTCCATTTATAAAAATTCTAACATTTCTTTTGATAACCGAAACTCATCACATTTTTGCCATATTTCTGGCATTTGATTTATTATGTACCCTTCATCTCTTATCTGTTTCTCCATATACTGAATTTCATTCATTTCACAAATCCATTCTGCTATTGTTGGGCACCTTGTTTATTTCCAATTTCTTGCTATTAGTGTTCAAGCTGCGGATGTCATATGGTGGAGGATATCTGTCTTAATTGTTTTTATTGATTTTGGTGTCAGAGATAATAACAAAATTTCCATACTTGGGATCTCTTCTACTCCTAACACTTTATGATAGATCCCAGGGGTTGTTTTAACCTGATGTTGGGAGAGGCCGATTGGAGCCCTGCAGATATAAATAGGATGGGCAGGGAAGCATCAGTCCTGCACGCTCTCCACAGTGGTCAGTGACCTCTCACTCCTTGTCAGCATGTCCTACCATGGTAGGTTATTTCCATTCAAGATCTCCCCTTTTTTTCACTTATTTTCACCTAGTTGGATGTCATTATTCAATCTTTTTAAGCTATACATATATATATATATGTACTTGGATTCTACATACCAATATACCTCATGTGGTTTTGCACCCAATTTAGCAGGTCACCCACACTCATTATTTTCCCATGTAGCCATGAGGGTTTGCTCTCCCACATCCTCCCATCTGATTTGTTGGTTAAATTTTTCTTACTTTTTTATTGTTTATCCTTTTTTGTCATATATATTTTTTGCACACATGTTCATGTATGTACTATGCATACATCTAACATTCTTTACACACATTATGCTTTTCTTGTCAACACCTAAGTTCCTTCTGAGCTGTGCTGTATGGCAGGGCTGTGAATATTTCAGGACTGAATGGAGAGAAATACAAATTCTTTGGCAAGTAAAAGAGATGTCTTATATGTATAGAAACACTATTGTTGTGGGGCATCTATTGTTGGTGGGGTGTACATTTTTGTGGGTGATCTATTGATGGTGGGGTGTACATTTTTGTGGGAGATCTATTGTTATTGGGGGCAAATAAATTTGCTACATCATTGTTGTATTCTGAGTATGTATAGTGTGGTGGAAAGCACTGTTGATATTTAGCGGCATTCAAGGTCTGTATTTTCTATCACATTGATTGTTATATTCACACTAAGATTAGGGCTGCATTGATTATTAATTTATATATTTTCATGGAAACAGAAGAGTAACAGTAGAACAAAGATCCATTTTGTCTACCCCTTTTCTGTTTATTTTTTTTTTTTGGGGGGGGGGGGTGTGTTATTTTGTCCCAAGAATGTTTAAATTTACTTGATGACAGACTCGCTACCTCTAATGGATTCTGTCAAAGCATCAACTACTATTTTGGTACAATTTAATTTAGTTTTATTTATTTAGTTTTAAACATTCCTACAGCAATTTTGAGGTATTGTCCTTGTGTTTTTAATTTTATCTTCATTATGGAAATACTGCCTTCCTGATCCTTATTCACAACTTAATGTATTTCAAGGTTTCAATCATGTCTCTCCTTTCCCCAACACAGTACATATTGGGATGGATTTACCTAAAGCAAATAGACTGTTAACTTTGTAATGGAAGTTGCATTTTGCAAGGCAAGTGTCCTCAAAGTTTAGTGAATAAGGTGAAGCTCCACTGACTTCTATTATCCAATCATGTACAAGGACAAATTTGTTTTTTGATTTGCACAAGACTGGGTATTCTTTGCAAAGTAAAAGTTCACTACATTCATTAAATGCTAGATAACATTTCCTTGAAGAGTAAACAGCCTAATTACCTTTAGTAAATTGATCCCTTTACATTCCTGCCTTTCACCGTTTTTGTTGTCTGTCTCTGGACTCGTTTTACCTTAGCAATATCTTTTTGTAAATGAGGTCGTCAGAACTGGACACAGTATTCTAAATGAGGGCTAACTAAAGATCTGTATAGAAGAATCAGGACCTCCTTCCTCCTTCTGGTGATCCTCTAGTGATAACTAAAGATCTATATTGGGAAATCAGGGTCTCCTTCATCCTGCTTGTGATCCCTCTAGTTATAACTAAAGATCTATATTGGGAAATATATATATATATAAGGACATCCGTCCTCGTGCTAGTAATCCTCTAGCAATATACCCTAGATTTCATTTCACTTTACTCATTGTAAGGCCACACGGTTTGCCTATTTTGTAGGCATCTATAAAAAGTACCCCCGTTTTTTTTTTCTCCATAATTCTGACCAACACTGTAACCCCAGAATTGTATCACAGGATTTTTTTTCCCAATTGCATTATTTTGCTATTAGAAACCTTGAACTCCAGTTTCCATTGCTGTGACCAATATTCCAGTGTAGACAAATTATGTTAGCCATTACAAACAGCTTCAGAGTAATAACCCCTTTTCAAACCTTTGTGTCATTAGCCCTTGCCCACCAAAACTTCAGTTATTAAATTTACAAATAGATTAAATAGAATTTGACCTAGGACAGCGCCTTGTGGCGCACCACTAGTGTCTGGTTCCAGTATGTAGCTTTTTCCCTGGAGGTTAGCTTTAAATGTCTGAGACTTCACGTCATTCGGGATTACCTGACATGTAAAAAAATATGTCGTTCCTTGACACCTTGATCCCTCAGAGATTAATCAGTAATTTCAACAACATGGCCACAAGCCACCAAAATGTACTAGATGTAAGATTATAGATTGATTATAGCTTGATCAATGATGTGATCACTCTCAGAAACATGATATGCCACATAATCATATTGCCTGTTTCCATGGGTTTTTAGAGCACACTTATTATAGACAAGAACTGAATATAATGAATGCTAACGTAATGAGACACAACATACAAAGAGCAATAAAAAGCTAAGTACAGTGCATTTGTCTTAATGAGAGCATCCTCTCTACATGGCATAATGTGCATTTATCATGCTCCACTGAAGTCTCCCTTCATAGTAGAGCAAGAGACAAATGAGAACATCTCAATCTCATGAAAGGCAATGGCAATGCCACCTTGAGAAAGGCACATCCCGATCTCTCTTTCCTTAAAGGTGAACTCTGCCAAATACTCTTTGCATTAAAACTGACCATATAACATAACCTCAATACAGCTTAAGAAAAAACAACAATTATTTATTCTCAGCACACTACTACAGTCTAAACCAAGGACAAGTTTTTGTTCCGATGGTGCAACACGACCACTGTACGGAGGAATACATAGGCTGCCATTACTGAGCTGCCATTACTGAGCTCTCTTAAAATGCTGACTGCCTGCCGTTTATGCTCATCCATGACTTAATTACAAATGAATAACCCAGGGCAATGTGACTCATTTACTGAAGCAGTAAAACATTTATTTTGCAAAGTGAAAATGAAATTTTCACTTTTCTCTTTCGTTCATTGACAGACACAGCCTTCTTTCTTCAGAACCATAGGGTTATATCGGTCCCTACAGGAGTAGGACACTAGGCAGACAAAAAGACTTGGCTATGCCCATGGGCAGTCCTAGGTGATATACACCCCCATCTCTGCTACAGGCCTTCAGTTTTTTCTGCCTAGTCAGGAGTAAGGATCTAGTTCCCTGTTGGGATCACTTGTCCTGGCAATTTTATTTATTCCCTGGATTTTTCTGGTGAGATCTACAATCAACTGCTGGGCTGGGCGACGGGCTGGACATTCGATCCAGTGGTCACCCCTAGTCTGGCCAGCGAACGCATGCAGACCGCAGCTACGCACTAGGTTGGCCGCGACATAGCCCCACTGGATGTGGGCTGGCCCTGCAACTTAAACATCTCGCGAGGTCGCATACGACCGGGTCTCGTCTCGAGTCGCAGCCTCCCTCATGGCCGACAGCCCCCCACTTCAATGGCGAGGAGGTTCTGTCTGGAGTGATGCCCACTTGATTCTGGTATGGTGAGTAAAGGTCCCCCTCTCCCCTTAGGGGTTTTTTTGTGGCGGATGCAGGCCCCTCCCCAGGTTAGTTGGTCCTGTGGGTCCCCTCTATCCCTGCACCCTCTTTCATAGCCCTGGAGGTCCCTTGGAGCCCCCCTCTTTCCTTCCCCCCCTCCATATGAGGTAGTGTGCCTATGGTGGGTCCAGGGGAATGGGTTTGAATACTGGTGGGCTGGGGTAGTGCACTGCCTAGGTGCTGCGCTTACCGGGGGGGAGGCACTGGGTCCGGTGCCCAGATCCTCTCTCTCTCTCTCTCGCTCTCATCCTAGGAGGCTACACGGTTCTCCTGCATGGTAGACTCGTTTAGCACGGCCAGGGGCCATTTTGCCATAGCTGGCGTCCTTTTCCCTAGTGCCTGATGACTTCCTATGGCCAGTGGCCATGTTTTGTAGCTTGGCGGCCATGATATGGTGGATTTTTGGCTCAGGCAATGGTGGTCATTACTGTGTAGCCCAGGACACCTTTTTTTGCAGACGAAAGCCCCTCTTTTTAACCCGACACTGACTCCTGTGCTTTCTTCTTCCCTGGATGCCACGCATGTGCAGGTTGATATCTGAGGCAGCAAGTCCTACGCTAGTGGGGTGGTGAGTCTGGGGGATCCCTCCTCTCTCTGCTGCAGGCTGTGGGGTGTCTTGGTAGTCCGGTATCACTACTGGTGTGGGGGCTGTCCCATTGTAGTGGTCACTCTTGGTGTGGGGCTCTCCTTTTTCTCTCTTTTGGAGTCTCTGGAGCACGTTTCCCCACCTGACCCCCTGTCAGAGGCTGCAGGTCCCTCTCATTCCCAGTCATCCGTTCACGCACTGACAGAGGCCCTGGAGTCCTTTGTGTCCCGGGTGGAGGTGGCTCTTGGGTGGCAGACTAGCAGGAAGTGTCCCCTGCCTTCCCCTGCTTCATCTGTCTCATCAGATCCTGAGACTGATTCGGCTGCCATGGACAGGGCCCACCCTGCGAGGTCTGCGGAAAGAGAAAAATATCTTGGACGGCCGCACACCATAGAAGACATCTTTATTGATATGAAGAAATAAAATCCAAATGCAGTCACCTCATGTACAGGGAGGAACAGGAAAGATAGCTAACATGTTTCACGCCCCATCATGGCGCTTATTCATAGCTGCTATGAATAAGCGCCATGATGGGGCGTGAAACATGTTAGCTATCTTTCCTGTTCCTCCCTGTACATGAGGTGACTGCATTTGGATTTTATTTCTTCATATCAATAAAGATGTCTTCTATGGTGTGCGGCCGTCCAGGATATTTTTCTCTTTCCCCAAGCTTGTGCAGAGCCAGCACCTGTGAGTTCCATTAGGGTGGGTGTCTTGATACGGATTTGAGAGATTGGAGCGGCAATCTTTTGCCTGCGAGGCCTGCGGCCATGCTCCTAGATCTCTCGGACAGTGAGGATGATTCCTCGGCCCTAGTAGCTGTGCATGAGAAGGCGCTGGTGGATGCACTGACTGCTTCTGTGTGGGAAACTTTAAAGATGGAGGCAACTTCGAAAAGCTGCGGAACACATACCTGGGGGGTGTCTATAGTATGCCTGTAAAGTAGTGCATGTTTCCCGTGTTTTTAACAGTCCGAGAGCAAAATTACATTTCTAAAGGAAAAAAAAGTCATTCCAAAGTGCTAGCGCTAGTGTCGGCTGCTAATGAATTGTTGGTCCCGACAATACAAATAAAAGTAATTGAAAGTAATTGAAAAATAAAGAAAAATGCGCGAGGGGTCCCCCAAAATTCCTTCACCAGGCCCTTCAGTCTGGTATGGATATTAAGGGGAACTCCGCGCCAAAATTTAAAAAAAAATGGCGTGGGGTTCCCCACAAAAAATCTATACCAAACCTTTCAAAAAAAAAAACAAAAAAACAAGTCCTTTATTAAAAATAAAAAAATTAAAAATAAAAAAGAGATTCCAGCGATGTAATCCAATAAATCCATGCTCCTACTCCAGCGATGCAATCCAATTCTCGATCTCCAACGATGGATGATCTCCTGTGTTGCATCAGAGAGGGGCGGGGTCACCCGTACATGTCACTGGGAAACCCCGGCGTTTCCCCTTGTCAGAGGGGGCGGGATCACGTTACGGGTGGCCCCGCCCTCAGCTACATCAGAGCTGTCAAGCTAGCGCCGCGTCATTGGCCCGGGTGCCTCCATCGCTGGAGATCGAGAATTGGATTACATCGCTGGAGTAGGAGCATGGATTTATTGGATTACATCGTTGGAATCTCTTTTTTATTTTTTATTTTTTTATTTGTAATAAAGGACTTGTCCCAAGCCGTCTCCTGTGGTTTTTTAACATTTTGACACTTTCTTTTTGTGAAATGGTAGGGGTACAATGTACCCCTTACCAATTCACATGGGGGGCGGGATCTGGGTGTCCCCTTTGTTAAAGGGGGCTTCCAGATTCCTTTAAGCCCCCTGCCCGCAGACCCCCACAACCACCGGGCAAGGTTTGGGGGATGAGGCCCTTGTCCCCATCAACATGGGGACATCCTCCCCATGTTGAGGGCATTCGGCCTGGTACGGTTCATGAGGGGGGGCGAATGGAGCCTAAAGTGATGTTAAAATGATGAAGTTTACAAACTTTACCTTAATCTGTATTCTGTATATTTTACTGTAGCTGGAATCTGAAAAGCACTTCACAGAGGAACTTTACATTCATAAATATTTGCTGTGTAACTTTTTCTGTATTATCTAGTATCTCATAAAATATTCAGGCCTTGTTCACACCATATCTGTAGACCTGTGTTTTCTGCACTCCACTACACATATGGTGTGAAAAGAGCATATAGAAAACAATGGTTTTCTATGTGCCCTTTTTACATGTGTGGCTCTCCAATTCATATAGGAGAACAGCTAATATGGAAACACATCCAGCATCCTGAAAAGCAACATATCTGGGCTTGGTTCTCTTGTTATATCATACTGACTGTCAGGGCAGCTCATGCTGAACCAATGCCGAAGACATCCAATTACATAGCAGGAGTGGAGTTTATTGGTTTGGGCTATACAGTTTTACTGTACCACACTGCCCAGCGTATCTGCACTTGTACCTGTATTTAAAGAGCCAGAAACATGCCATAAATTGTTTCTAAATTATAAATGGGTTATGTACATTGGCTAGTATCAATGAGAGGTGTCCGTGTTTCATTTTTTTTTCTTTTTTTCAACCAAATCTATAATTGCATAATCAGGGACAAAAAAGCAACTAGCAAATGAAGGAAAGGAGGAAAGGTAACTAACATATCCAGCCCTCCAAGATACAGAAGAACAGAAGAAATGAATCTTGTGTCTTCTCATGGCAAAGATTCATGACCCATGAGCCAGAATGACACAGAGTAATATATATAATTTATCTGCCAAACACAGACATAAATGCTCAGTCCTTGCACTCAACCTCTCTCAGTAAACTGCTTCCATCGCCTTCTTTCCTTCTAGTTTATTTCTAGTATTTTTTTACTAAAGCTTTAGTCTAAAGGAATAAACATTGACATTGCAGAACATATAGTTTGGAGAAAAATTAAATAAACAATGTCATTTTTACACAAGCACTATTTTGTCATTTTTAACTTAAATGTTACTGTTAACTGAGCTTTTTCTTTATACTTTTCCCACTATATACTGAATTCATAAAAAATACATGGTAGGTCCATATAAATAAAAGATAGTCTTCTAAGCATCAGTCTTTAGAGGCAAAAAGGTTTTTTTCTGGATATCATAAGTTTCTGAGCTAGTTATTCCATTAAATCAGTTGCACTTAATGGATGGGGATGGGATGTTTTAGAAAGATGAGCAAAGACTTTCAGTTTACTGTTTATAGGGTCATCTCCATTGGGCCACACCATTATACTACTAAAAATTAATGATAGTGTGGGGAGTTTTTCTAGTGTTCTATAAAGAAACACAAGCAGGCTCATCCAGAACAGAAAAGAACAACAAAAATATGCTAGCAGCAGATCTATAACAACCAATAAGCATTCAGTTTTTCATCTATCAGTATAGTCATGATTTGCAATATCTGCAATATTCTTTGCACCTTTGCTTAAATAGGCTTATTATTATTACTATTGAATTGTTTGAATAGGCTTATTAAGATCATAATTCATGGTAACTGGCTTACTGTACTGCAATATATACAGTATCTCACAAAAGTGAGTACACCCCTCATATTTTTGTAAATATTTTATTATACCTTTTCATGTGACAAAACTGAAGAAATGAAACTTTGCTACAATCGAGTTAAAACTCTACAAAAATTTGAAAAGCCAAGAAATGTACTGCGTGCCTTCCTGGGGTTAGTGGGATATTGTAGGGACTGCATTCCGAATGCATCAGAACTTATGGCTCCTCTATATGGGGCTACCACTACAAACCCTTTCACACTCACACGGGGCAATGAATTGCAAATGAAGGAGCTTATTAAAATTTTGTCTGAAGCTCCTGCCATTGGACTTCCTGACTATACTAAGACTTTCTCATTGTTTTGTCATGAAGTCAATGGATTGCCTGCAGGTGAACTCAACCAACTACATGGAGACAAACAGAGGCCTGTGATGTATGTATCAGCCTCATTAGACCCTGTCATCAAAGGCTCCCCCAGTTGTATGCGAGCCATAGCAGCCTGTATTTTGCTGCTAGACAAAGTAACTGAGCTTGTACTAGATTCTGCTCTGATCCTGTATGTACCACATGCAGCACAGGAAATCATGACTCAAGTAAATATCAGACATGTGTCTGTCAGTAGATTTGACAAGTACCAGTCTGCACTTTTTGCTCCATCGAATTTAACAATCAAACGATGTGTTACTTTAAATCTGGCTACTCGTCTTCCTATAATTGATGAGGAAGATGCAAGAAATGGTATTGATGTAGAACCTGAGAGTTTTTCTCATGATTGTATGGCTCTGATGGAGGCAGAAAGGGCCTCTGTCACACCAGCAAAAGATGAATCTTTATCAGATTGTAACACACACACTTATTCATAGATGGTTCCACATTTTACACTGATGATGGTCAGCCACACACAGGGTTTGCTGTAACCACTACTATTAAATTAAATCCTATGTGGTAAATGTATGGTTGGAAATGGTGATGTATGAATAATGTGTGGAGCAGAAATGTAATTTCATTGTGATTTGTTTTACAATGACAATAAATCTTATCTTAACTGACAGACACTATCTTACATCAGGAAGCATTGATACCCCAGATGTCAGCACAGGAAGCAGAGTTGTGTGCTGTAGTCAAAGCATGTCAACTCCTAAAGAATCAAAGGGGAAACATTTACACTGACAGCATATATGCACTTGGAATAGCTCACGATTTTGGGCCTATTTGGAAAGCACTGAACTTTCTGACTAATGAAGGGAAGCCAGTAAGACATGCAAAACTCATAAAGCAGCTATTTGAGGAATTTCAGAAACCAGCAGAAGTTGCCATCTTGAAGGTAAAAGGACATGCAAGGGGAAATGACATGACAGCCAGAGGAAATGCTTTGGCGGACCTAGTGGCAAAGGATGCTGCAGTTTTGGAATTTGGAGTCACACCCACTGTAGGGGTCACCCAGGTAGCAGGGACAGATTCCCCTCATCAAGAGCAGTGGGATATATAAACTTTAATTCAGTTGCAGAACAAGGCCCCTGATGAAAAGAAGGATAAGTGGATCAAATGTAATGCTACCCAAAATCAGCAGGGCCTGTGGAGCACTGACAACAGGTGGTGTGTACCCAAGAGTTTGTACCCAGTTTTAGCACAACTGGCACATGGCGTCAGTCATCTTGCTAAGTGTGCGATGGTGGCACTTACTGACTGCTATTGGATAGCACCTGGATTTAGTGCACTTGCAGCCAGGTTTTGTGCTTCATGTCTCACTTGTGCTATGTACAATGCAAGGAGCCCTGTCCATGTTCCCCAAAACATTCTCCTAAACCAGATTTCCCTTTCCAAAGAATTCAAATAGACTACATTCAGATGCCCAGATTAGGCACCTATGAGTGCGCTCTAGTGTGTGTTGACATGTTTTCAGGTTGGTCTGAGTGCTGGCCGGTAGCTAAAGCAAATGCAAAAACAGCAAAGAAAATTTTGAATGAAAGAGTTTGTAGATATGGAGTTCCTGAAACTATTGAGAGTGACAGAGGGACCCATTTTCCTGGGGAAGTATTGAAAGAGGTAATGGAAGCCCTTCACATACAGCAAGCTTTCCATACACCTTATCATCCACAAAGTAGTGGTAAAGTTGAGAGACTTAATGGAATTTTGAAAAGCAGATGTGTAAAAATTAAAGCAGATACAGGAAAAGGATGGGTGGAAGCTTTGCCATTAGCCCTATATTCTGTACCAACTACCCCTAAACAACCACATGGGCTGACCCCCTATGGGATTTTATTTGGAGGGCCACTCAAAACAGGGCTATATTTTCCCCAACAGTTGCACACTTCTCACTCACAGAACATTGAATAAAATACATGAAGGTGTTTACAAATCTATCCCCAACCCAGATTCTGTTTCAGGTATTCACAGAATCTAACCTGGTGACTGAGTGGTGGTCAAGCTACACATCAGAAAGCCGCTAGAACCAAAATTTGACGGATCACATTTGGTGCTTTTGACAACCGTTTCCGCTGTCAAGTTGGAAGGAAAACCCACCTGGATTCATGCCAGTCACTGCAAAAAAATCCTGAAGTGATGATATCTTTTGAAATAAAAATTATGTTTCTTTTGCTGTTGTTTGTGAGAACTGAGACATTGAAAAATACCCCCTTCATCAAAATGTTAAAATTGTATGCAACCCATAGCAACGCTAGTAACTGCTGGATTAAAAATAAATGTACTTAAGCACTAATATGAATAAATAAACATGGTGATAATAAAAGAAAAATAAATGATTCCAGCTGCAACCATTAAAATAGTGTTCTGACACCATACAAACAGTGATAATTCAATAAAACAACAGTGCGCTAAAATCAACCTCCTATTACTGTGACACAATAGTGATATTGCACATCCCAAAATTACAAATTCTATGCAGAAAAAAAGTGTCTGATGAGTTACTCCTGTGTAAACAATATTCAAACACCACCTGAGTATGAATAGCCTGTTCAACTTCTAAGGCAATAAATGTATTCAGTTTTCCATTAAAATCAGTCCATAAATCAGTGTCCAGCTGACTTTTTTCTATTTTCTCTAAGGATCTCAGTGTAGGGTGGCTCTCAAATAAACGTAGAAAAACAAATCATTGCGCAGTGCTTATGATAATGTTAATCTTAAATACGGGGTTATCTCACATTTGTTTGAACCAAGCAGCGCGTGTAAAACGATCATTTGCACGTAGCAAATGCCTCCTCACTCCACATCTACTATGTTAAAACACTGTAGATTTCATCACTAGGCTCCTCCCAATGTGTTGCATCACATGTCACTTGACTTTTTCAAGGGTGTTTCTATGGTGTTTTAACAGTGCATTGCAGTGCAGTGCATTATGGGGCATTCCACGGCACTGAAATTTCCCACAAACGCCGCATTTGTTCTCGAGAACGCCCCATATGTTGTTTTAGAACAAATAAACACCCAATGATCGAGTCGAACTTACGTTATAGTAAGTGTTGTCACATGAAAAGATATAAGATATTTACAAAAATGTGAGGGGTGTACTCACTTTTGTGGGATACTGTATATATACAGTATATATATATACACTGAGCAAAACTATAAACGTAACACTTTTGTTTTTGCCCCTATTTATCATGAGCTGAACTCAGCACAACACTCCTCCACTGCTCCTGCCCATTGAAAACAATGGGGCAGCGCCATGATACCTCCGGCAAAGCACTGCTGCAGCTGCGTTTTGCGGGTGGATTTAACCCCTTTTCGGCCACTAGCGACGGGTTAAAACCGCCACGCTAGCGGCCGAATAGCGCAGCTAAAACACCAGTAAAGCGATAAAGATATCGACGCTTTACCGCTGATGCCCGGGGCGGCTCAGTGTGAAAGGGGTCTAAAAGGCCACTCTAAAATGTGCAATTTTATCACACAGCACAATGCCACAGATGTCGCAAGTTTTAAGGGAGCGTGCAACTGGCATGCTGACTGCAGGAATGTCTACCAGAGCTGTTGCCCTTGAATGTTCATTTCTCTACCATAAGCCATCTCCAAAGGCATTTCAGAGAATTTGGCAGTACATCCAAATGGCCCCACAAGCGCAGACCACGTGTAACCACACCAGCCCAGGACCTTCATATCCAGCATCTTCACCTCCAAGATCGTCTGAGACCAGTCTCTTGATAAATAGGGGCAAACACAAACACAAACATAATTTTGCTCAGTGTATATATTATTATTATTATTATTATTTATATTATTATTATTATTGTTAATAATAATTCATTTCATTTTTTATAACAGAAGATTTAAAAATAAATACATGTGTTAACAAAATAACAAATTAATTTATGTGAATTGAAGATTAAACCCAGTTGCTATTACTTGTATTTATTTCCAATTGCTGCATATAGGTGTTCTGATGTTTGGATCAAATTACACCACAAACAAGTCTAAATAGCATATTATAGCAGGATAGCAGTTGTGTTATAGGGAAACCTGAATGATTTAAAAAAAGGGGTATAACCCTAGAAACAAAGTGTCTTGAAGGGAGCTTGGAAAAGTCATTTTTGGGATTTACACATTTCCAAGGCTCCTTTTTCACAGGGACTTTCCAATCAGGTCCGCCAAATTTTTAGGCAGACCTGATCGGACACTCCATTCATTCCTATGGAGCGGCAGATGTCAGCGGTAACATAACCGCTGACACACGCTGCTATCTGATCCGATCCTGTCCGTGAAATCCAGATGGATGGTGACCCTATTTTCCATCCATCCATCTGGTGGACAGGTGGTCCATTTTCATCTGATCTCCCCATAGAGGAGAGCAGGGCTCTGACAGGTCCATCTCTGCACAGTGAGCGGAGACAGACCTGTCATCCGCCTGCTCAGCAGAGATCAGCCGATCGATCCACTGCTGAACAAAGCGGAGTCTCCCAGGCAAACTGCCCGTGTGAAAGGACCCTTCCAAGACTTACGACCTTTCACCCACTCACTCACTCACTTGCACCTCTCACTTTTAGGAATTAAGGCTCACCCGGGACAGGCTATCAGTGCTCTGTAGGCTAAGGAACAGACAGGTGGTATTTTCTAGAACTGAGGTTGGTGATACTTTGAACAGTTTGTATTTTGAAGCTGTCAAATCAAAGTACAAATGAACAATAACCTTCTACATCGGGTGCCCACTATAAAGGTTGGAAACTGAGGGAACAAAAAGAAGAAGGGAGGGGGTCTAACTAAGGACTAAACCAAATAATCCAAACATACAGGTAAACTGGATTGTACCACTTCAGAATACAGTAATAAACTATTGTAGTTACACTAGAGAGCCACTAGATGTCAGCAAAAAATATTTATACATTACATAATAAAATCCACTGCAAAGGTGATGGATACACTATAACAGTGGTTCTCAACCTGGGGGTCGGGACCCCCTCGGGGGTCAAATGACGATTTGCCAGGGGTCACCGAATCCTGGGCTGTTCCTGAAGCACGCACTGCTCTCCCAGCCCCTTTTTCGCGGCCGCCCAGCTGAGCAGTTCCTGGATCCCACGGCCACCCACTCAGCCTCTTTACAGCTGCCCATTCAGTTCACAGCATGGCTGGGGGGCAGAGACTAGAGGTCAGCTGGCTGGTGAGGAATATAGTGTGTGGGGCTGGAGGAGACCCTATCTCCTGATTTCGGCATTGTTGTCACTAGATAGGAAAAAAGCTGCGCTAAATTAAAAGTCCAAAACAATTTACATCAAATGCAGATGAATGTTCTTTGGAATATAAAAGGTCATAACAACACCACAGTGAGCATCCACAAACAAAGTGCCCGACCACCGTAGCTGTAGATTAAGCTTACCGGATGGCAAGCTTTAAAGGGCAGGTGGCTTTAGCCCAGCCTAGGCCTTTAAGCTTGCTGATGACCACAATAGGAGCCACATTCAGATGATGAAAAATCGTCCTCTTAGACTCACGTCCAGCATCCACATAAGCACATAGCCGAGAGGAGAGAAAGACTGACCATAGTGTAGTAAATTCCAAAAAGGTTTTAATATAATAAAGCATTGCACTTACAAATAGGAGGCGAAAATGTCGCATGAAAAGAGACGGCATACATAAAAACGGAGCCCGTCCTCCTACTCCGCTCACGTGGTGACGTCACTAACGTTGCCTTCTCCAGGCGCGTTTCGTCATCAGTAGACGTTGTCAATGGGAATCGTTGTCACTGCTGCGAGACACCACAAAGTCTGAGACAAAGTGAAGCCAGACTCACAGTGAGTAACACTACCTGTGATTATAGTTGCCATTAAAAGTCCCCACTCCAGTTTTCAGATCAGCAGATGACTTTGATCAAGAGCACCTAAGTTCATCAGAACTCCCCCCAGCACTGGCACTCATCCCAACTCCCTGCCAGCACTGCCACTCATCCCATTCCCCCCACCAAGGAGTAAGAGAAGGAATAAAAATAGAGAATACATGGAAGGGAGAGGAAAAGGAACAAAGAAAAAGGGAGAGAAAGAATAAGAGAACAAGAAAGATGCTAGAGAGGGATGGGGGACAAGAAATTAGCATAGAGAGAGATAAAAGGGAAAGAAAGGAAAACAAAGAGATGTAATGTACCAGAAGGGGTTTTAATACTGTAAGAGTGGAAGGGACTCAGGGATCGCTAAATGTCTGTGGGTTAGGGGCGCAAATTACTTGTCTAGCTTTGAATACTGACAAACCACGCTACGAAAATAATTTTACTGTTAGGGGTCCCCACAACTTGGGAAATATTATCAAGGGGTCACGGCACTTGTAAGGTTGAGAACCACTGCACTATAAGCATTCCAGAACAGTTTTTTTTTTGCATTAAAGTTTTGAATTATTTATTTTGATGCACTTTAATGCACCTACATATAACTTGTATATAGCAGAAATAAATAGCAGAAATAAATGCACTACTGTTTGTCAAAATACTACTGGACTGGTATCGGTGTCTACACCCCAGGCAGCATTACACCTGCTAGCTATTCCCAGCTCACATCCTATCACAGCATATAGTGCAGAAACCATGTAAGAAAGGTTAATTTTAAAATAATATATATATATATATATATATATATATATATATATATATATATATATATATATATATATATATATATATATATATATATATATATTTTTTTTATTATTATTTATATATATAATGTAAAAAAAATATTTATAATGTTAAACGTAAAACATTAAATAAAACTGATAAAATGTTATATTTTACTTTTAAAATGGATATTTTTCACAGTGTGTATGATGAAGAATATCTCTGCATGCATTATTTTGGTAACAAGCTAATAAATGGGCGCAAAGGTTTCAAAATATGTCTATAGTGTCTTTTAAGATTTGTGCCATTATTTTATTTAATAGTATTTGTTTTATTCTGAAAAAAGTCTGGGAGAAAAATATCTGATTCATGCAACAATGAGACAGTGGTTAACATTGTTGCACAAAGTATACATAATATGCCTATTTCCATACATATTAATCATAAACAGTACATCTTAAATTAAACCTTTATTTAGTCTGGATCAGTAATGACACAGGGATTGGTATAAGGAACCACTGTGTGATGCTGGGGACACGAAGATTGACACTCTGAGAAGTATCAGTTTTCAAACAGTTCAGCGGTCCATGTAGCACGGCGGGTTAGTATTCACAATGTTCTTTGCGGGTAAATCTACTCTTGTGACACCACTTGAAGATCAGACTTTTTCTGGCACTTTTTGTTTACAAGTTTAAATCAGTATTTTTTGCTATAAAATTACTTATAACCCCCAAACATTATACATTTTTTTTAGCAGAGACCATAAAATGGCGATTGTTGCAATTTTTTAATGTGACGCGGTATTTGTGCAGTGGTTTTGCAAACGCAATTTTTTTAGAAGAAATACCCTTTATTGAATAAAAAAAAAGCAAAAACACAATATTTACCCCAATTGTTTGTAAAATGTGGAAGATGATGCTGCGCTGAGTAAATAGATACTAACCTTACATGCCACACTTTAAAATTGTGCACGCTCGTGGAATGGCAACAAACTACGGTACTTAAAAATCTCCATAGGTGAAGCTTTAAAAATGTTTCCAGGTTACCTGTTTAGAGCTACAGAATTATATAGAGTGCTAGATTTATTGCTTTCACTGTAACGTTCATGGTGATTCCTCACATGTGTGGTGCGAATACCGTTTACATATGCATGCAGGACTTAAGTGCTTTACTTTTTTTTTTTTTTCTTTTTTTTAACACTGTCCCTTTCATTCTTTTTTTTTTTAATCAAATTTATTCTTATTTCAAGGAATGTAAATATCCCTGACCTGTCTGCTTTCACGTTACTCCAATCCTCCAAGGCCATTGCACCGTTGGATCGTTTCTCGGGAGCGAGACGGTGGAAACGGTAACCCCTAGACTCATCGCTTCTGAAAGCATTCCAGCAGCTCATGAGCCACTCTGAGTGCTTTCATGAGAAAGCCAGCCACCGGGTGTAAAAAACAATACCGGGGTTGTGGCTTATAGCTTTAGCCATAACCCCGGTAAACCACTTCAAAGCAGCAATGTATATACTGTATAAGTATTGCGGTATTGAAGTGGCTAAGCAACAGAGTCACTTTAACTGTAAGGTTAAAATATCACCCAAACAGGCATTTGGGTTGATTTACTAATGGCAAATAGACTGTGAACTTTGCAAGTGCAGTTTGTGCATTCTATTTGCTTATAGTAAATCAATTCCCATTATCTTCAATGAGTTGACTGACTTTGCATTGTGTTTTGGAGCTTTAAGCACATCCTTTGTATGGAACTATAAAGAAATAAGCAGGACCTGAGTATGTAATGAGTAAATACGACTGGCTCTTGTACATACAGTATATAATTACAAACTATGCACTGAACTAAAAGAAATATTATTTTCTAAAACCCAGACCGTAAGAGTCCTTTATTATCAGAACACAATGCAGAGAATGGGTTCTAACAAATATGGAAACAAATATTTATGAAATCACAATACTGTGTATTCCCTTTAAAACTGACAGCATTCTTAACCATTTGAGTACTAACCTTTTTAGTGTTGTGATTGTTTGACAAATACTCAGTCATGCAAAAGCATACCCAAATGCATTTTATGTCCTATTTTTTTAGACAGATGGAGCTTTCTTTTGGTGGTGTTTAATAACCATTGGTTGTTATTTTTTTAACTACATAAAGGAAAAAAACATTTTGAAAAAACAAATCTGTTCACTTTCTGTTATAAAGCAGCAAATAAAAGCGTCAGGAAAGTAGACACCCCAAGGTAATTTTATTTTTAACATAGTGTTTGGAAAAGAAGAAACTTGCTGGTATTGAGGTGTTTAAAAAATGGAGCTTTATAATGTGTTAGATACAGGTTAATGTACAGGTCACATACAGTGGAAGGATGGAGATGAAGTGCTTAATATTTAGATGTGCAATATATGGGAGGTGAGGGGTGATATATAGATCCACAGAGACATAATGGAGATCAGATGTAGAGGGGAGGAGGGGGAGGTAAATGGGTTAAAAAAACTCCCACCCTGAATTTGCTGCTGCTTGTAATCTGGAAATAATAAATGATCTCTGTTGTGCGGAGAAGAGGCGGTTCTTAGTAGTACTGTTTATGTCTGTGATTGGATTGATTGGTCAGCTTGTATTGGCTCTGTAAACTGCATTTGCAAACCAAGTCTTCCAATAGAGGCTTAGTTCACAGTCATTAATTGGGCATTGGCCGGTCTATTTCTGGATTGTCATGTTTAAACGGCATTTAAAAAATAGACGTCCACCTCCCTATTTTTTTTTTACATACATCGGTAGGGAGGTGGATAATGTCTTTTCCATAATTTTTAGAACATGCATGTGATAAGGATCAACTTCATGCAAATAACCTGAACACTGTGTATTATTTTTTTTAAATTCGTTTTTATGTTATTTAGGCAGGTAAATATACTGCTTATAAAAATGTTGTCCTCTATCCGACCAGCAGGTGGAGCTCTAGGCTACTTCTGATTTGTATAGTAGTGTGACTCTCAGATGTGCTTAAAGAAGCCTTATACACTTTTGAATGGTATGCTGTTATTGTATTTATATATTAATGTAGTTATAGACCCTGTGTTCTTTGTTTGCCTTACCTTGTAATGATTGGATCACATGTTGTGACTGCAGTTTGTAATGTCATGACTGATCTGTTTCTCTATGTGCATGTGTTTGTTCACCTAGTTTGTCTCTATTTTGTAAAAGGACAGTCACCTTCTTGTTCCAGGTCATGTAGCGTCCAATGAATGCCTTGCCATTTCTCTTTCTTTTATCATAAATGTGGGAGTGCTAATGTGATGCTCTCCAATCACTGTTCTGCCTTTTTTGTCTCTCAAATCTAATTGTTATGCAGTTTTCATCTACAGAGCACTAGACTAAGAGACCCAGGGATTGTAGGATATGTAGTTTCTTTACAGGAAGTTTCAGTTCTTAGACTAGAGACAGAGGTCATGCGTTAACCTGTGTAGTACCATGCTGCATGCCGCATGCTTGAACACAAACAGAAATTGCAGACAAAGGAATGTGAAGATTTACTTTACTATAAGCTTGCATACAGGCCAGCAAATGACACCATGAAACTACATGATCAATGTACATCTTATTCAGGTGAAAAATACAAGGTGCAGGTGGGAAGGTTTATAATGCCTTTAGGGCATCATCATAGTTTGAACTTATTATATCTGATTATATGGATTAGTCCAATGTTATAATCAAATAAAGAAAGCTTCCAGCTGTTGTCTTCTCCTGTGCAGGCTTTGTAGCTAACCCATAGTGCATTGAAAATCCATTGTCACATGTTAAATGTTTATTTGTAAAACAAATGAATATATAATAAATATATTATGTATATAAGAAAAAGGAAGCAACAATGTAAAAAGTAAACTTAGCCACGTATGTGGGCAAAAAGGATTATAGTTTCCCTAAAATAGTTCTAAGCCGGTGAAACTCTAAGAAATACATAATTTTTACTTATACCAGAAATATTTACTAGGATAAAGTGAACAATGAATTGGGTTACCATTCCAACAATACATAGGAGTTCAGCCATTAATAATCATTTTTTTAAATAATTTGTCTTCTGCATTATACCAAATATGCTTGCAAGAGTTCACTAGTTTGATCATCTAAAATATTTTCATTGAATCTGTCAGCATTTGAATTTTTATTACAATAATATAAATAAATGTACTCTATTGAATAGTTCAATGTTGTGGTGTCCTGAGATATGCCTCCATGCAGCTTATACACTGCCACAGGAAAGAGCAATACATTAAACTATCTGTTATTTCAAAAGCAGATTTGTTAAATATAAATACAGTCAAGAAACAAGTACAGTAGTTAGTTCCCATTTGAAGAAAACCAGTGCCGAGAGAATTACAGGGCTGTCATTCTTCCTTATGTAAATGCTAGTTGCCTGGCTGGCTCTGACTGCATCATTTTGGAACACTGGGGTTGATTTTCTAAAGCAAATATACTATTCACTTTGAAAGGGAATTTGGGGCCTAGTGGATATGGTGAAGCTCCACTGGCCTCCATTATCCAATAATTTGCAAACAAAATGCTGTTTTTCAGTTTTCCTTGAATATCGTTTGATAATCTTTGCAAAGTGAAATTTCCCCACATTTACTAAACTCTGGGGAAAATTCCATAGCTAAGTGAAACTTCCCCTGCAAAGTGAACAACCTATTTGCCTTTAGTAAATCAACCCCACTGATCAATACCAATCATGTAGACTAGAAAGTCAGAGTAAATTACAAAAATATAACTCAAAGATTCTACCACAGCCTAGAATTTATCTGTATCAAAACCCTAAAGAGCACAAAGTTTTTACTAGCACGTCTCTTAAATTGGTTGTAACCCCCCAAAAAATATACAGTATATATCCTGTTCCTTTAAAGCAGGGTATACAGCATAGTGATTGTGCAATTTCATTTGCCTCTCTGTATGCTGTAACATACCTAGTTGATCCTGCCTGTTTTAGTGTCCCCCTTAGTGTGCTGACCACGGTAATTATAGCTGCTGATCCATGATACCGTGGTCAGTTTACGTGCCTCCATCTCTCCCTCTCACCCTCCCTCCCTGCCTTTCAGCTCAGGAGTCTGTGTGTATGAGCTCCTCCCCGCCCCATCCTCTCCCACTGCTTTTCCGACTGTAGCTGTAAAAATCACTAATCACAAATCCTGGAATCCCCTCTGTTACAGCAAAATATACTGTGCAGTGTCTGTTTATTAAAAATTATACAACAAAATACCTTATTTCAGAGCGCCATTGTGCACTCACGTGACCTCCTGCCTCTCTCCTCCTGGCTGTTGTCAGAGGGGTATCTCAGCCCCTCCCACTTTAGTCCTCAGATTGGGGAAGGAGAGCACTGGGAGGTCACATGCACAGCGGCGCTGTAAAATAAGGTATTTCACTGCATAATTTTTAAAAAACACATACACTGCACAGTATATCTTTCTGTGACAGAGGGGATTCCAGGATTTGTTATTAGTGACTTTACAACTGCTTTATACTACAACGCAGTTGTGTAAAGTCATCAAATAATGCAGCAAAAAAATGCAGGCCTCTTGTACCCCTGGGGAAAGAGAGCCCTGACTGATGGGGGCATAACCAGGGGCGGAGTATGGTGACTATGGGGTCACTGTGGATTGGTGTTGGGGACGGGATGGGGTTGGGCCTGAGCTCACTAGGGTGATGCCCCAGGGGATGCTGGGCCTTTTCGTGGAAGAAGATTGGTAAGAGCTGTTGCACCTGCCCCTTCCAACCATGGATACAGAGATCCTTCTGTCCAGGGTCCGTGAGCTGGCTCAGCAGGGTCAGGCTGAGTGGCTGTTCGCCCTCCTGTCCCCTGAGGAGCCTCCTCCTTCACACTCTGCTGATCCCCCCCAGGTTACCCCCCGCAGGGCTAGGAGACGGGCCCGTCCTCCTTCCCGCCTGAGTCCCAGTCCCTCTAGGGCCTCGTATTGCGCCCCCCCAGCTTCCTCCCCCTCCTCTCCCTCCGTGGCTCATGGTGTCCGTGCTTCCCCAGCGGGGAAGAGTGCCTCTTCTTCCCGTTCCAGCCGCCCCCTCGCTCTCCGACGTTCTCCCCCGCCCAGCAGGACCGCTACTCGGGCCTCGTCACGCTGCCCACGTTCGCGCAGTCCCCGCTCCGGCACCCGCCCCCCCTTCCCCCTGTGTGTATAGTGGAGCATGGCCGGGCCGGAGCCGTAGCGCTCCCCGGCCGCTCCCAGCTCACTGTGCCTGCGATCGTACCTGCGCCCACCCCCGCGGATGGCGGGGGGGTTCCGGTCGATCCTTCCTCACGCTCCTCTGCCCGGAGATCTGCTGGGACACCGGGGCGTAGGGGACGTCTGCGTTCCTCCGGCCCCGCTGCTTCCTCCGCAGCCGACAGTCCTGGTCCCCTGGATAGAGGCTCCGCTGGGGATTCGGAGCTAGATCGGCTCCCCCTAGTGGCAGATACGCTCCCTGCGCCAGGCTGGGCGGGAGCTTTGAATTCAGATGAACAGCCATGCGATGCTGCTGATTTTAGTCAGCACATCGCAGCCCAGATCATCACAGGGGGCAGCAGTGTGGCGGGGGGAGCTGCCAATGACGGCATTTCTGCGCGGTATCCCCCAGCGCCCGCTAGGGCGGGGGCACCGTCGGACATCAGGCCGCCCCGTGCGCAGTATTTATCGGCGAGAACACCCCCCGCACCCGCACGGGTGGGGGACCGGTCCCCCCCCTCATTTTTTTCGGTTTCCGGGTCCAGGATGGGATATGGTACCTCTGCGCCCGGCAGGGCGAGCGATGGGTTTTTGACCCCTCCTCCTCAGACACTCAGCGCCCATCGGAATCCTCCCGCGCCCGGCAGGGCGGAGGACGGTCGGGCACATTTGACCTCAACCCAGTCGTTGCATCAGATGCTCCCCTACGGGCCTGTCCAGATCGGGGGTACAAATGGGATGCCCGTCACGGTTACCCGGCCTCGTCCCCCCGCGCCCGACAGGGCGGGAGATCTCGGCTCGAGACCCGGGCTGGCGGCAGCTTCCGCCCCGGGTCAGCCAGCAGGTGCCGGTAGGTGTTCCTGCCGTTGCTCAGCCTCCGCCCTTGGCCAGTTGGAATCTTCTGGGTCCTTGGTTGGACCCCCGCCCCTGGATCTTTCCTTGGGTCGTGACAGCCCAGCAGATTGCGGCTTTGCGGGTCAGAGTGATGGCCGCCTCCGTCTCCAGACCTCCAGATTGGTTCCGGAATCGGATCTGCCGCCAGGCCCTGGTCGTCCATCACCGGTTCCACGTTTAAGTGAGTATGACTGCGAGGTAATTTGGGGTAGGTCAGCTGACGCTTCCGTATCGGGCCCGGAGGACCGCATAGCGTCTGTTGTTAAGTCGGTGCTGTCCAGTATGGGAGTTTCGGGTTCGTTTCCCAGCCCCACCCCCGCTTATGGAGGGGCTTTGTGGGCAGTGGCGCCTACCGGCACCCACTTGACGGAGGAAATGAAGGAAAAGATATGGCGACGCGAATTTGTCGATTTTCTCGCCCTCGTCCCGCCGGATAGGGAGACTATTGACAAATCCCGTCGGGTTGACGTCTCGGCTCAGGGTGACAAACCTAAACAGCTTCCTAGGACTTTTGGGAACTGGCTGCAGGGGTTTTGCGCCTATGCGGGAGTGCTCAGTGAGCGGTTCCCGGAGTTGGCCACTTCTTTGTTCTGCTATTTAGATCTTATTTGGGGTGCATACAAGGTTTATGGGGGCCAGTGTTGGTTCCATTATGACACCCAATTTCGTCAAAAAATGGCGGCACATCGGGAGTTTCGTTTTGATTGTCAGGACGGTAGCTTGTGGTTGCTGCTTATGTGCCCCCACAGGCCGTCGCCCTTTCAGTCCGCGGTCGGCGCCCCTCAGTCCGGAGCGTCGGCCGCTCCAAAAAAGGGTATCTGTTGGTTGTTCAACGAGAGTCACTGTAAGTGGTACTCCGCTTGTCGTTTCAAGCACGAGTGCTCCAACTGTGGTGGGGCACACCCCGCCAGCCGGTGTTTCCGGAAAGGCAAGCAACCGCTTCCCAGACCCGGAGCCAAGACTGACCTTCCTAAGCCGGAGGACGCCGGTGAACGTCTTAGAGATGCTTCCCTGGCTCGACCGGTACCCCCTTCATAGAGAAGCCCTGATTCTGCGGGATGGTTTTGACCGTGGTTTCTGGATCCCCTTTTCCCCGTCGAACGCCCTGACTATGTCTCCAAATTTAAAATCAGCAGTGGAATTCGAGTCCGTCGTGGCCGAGAAGATCCAGAAGGAATTGGATTTGGGGCGTATGGCGGGCCCCTTTGACCTCCCCCCTTTCCACAACCTGAGGGTATCCCCTCTTGGTGTGGTCCCTAAGAAGGCGGAGGGAAAATTCCGCCTGATCCATCACCTATCCTACCCTTCTGGCTCCTCGGTTAACGACGGTATCGACAGGGAGGAATCCAGAGTGCACTATGCGTCCTTCGACAGGGCGCTTCAGCTGGTTAGGGCAGCGGGGCAGTCTGCCCTTCTGGCAAAGGCGGACATTGAATCCGCTTTTCGCCTCCTCCCGGTCCATCTGGACTGTTTCCATCTCCTGGGTTGCTATTTCCAGAGCAGTTATTTTTTCGACATGTGCCTTCCTATGGGTTGTGCCATATCGTGTTATTTCTTTGAATTATTTAGCAGCTTCCTTGAGTGGGTGGTAGCCCAGGAGGCTGGTACTCAGTCCCTGTTGCATTATCTCGACGATTTTCTCTTCGTGGGTCCAGCGGGCAGTGGGCAGTGTAAACGCCTACTCTCTGCCTTTCAGGAGAGGTGCCGGCTTTTCGCCGTTCCACTGTCCGCTGACAAGACCGAGGGCCCTGCCACGGTGCTGTCATTTCTAGGCATAGAGATAGACACAGTGGCGATGGTTTTTAGGTTACCTAGTGACAAGCTGACCAGGCTGCTCTCATTGGTTCGCTTGGCTAAAGGGGCGAAGAAATTACAGTTGAAACAGCTACAATCGTTGCTGGGTCACCTGGTTTTCGCCTGTAGGGTCATTCGAATGGGGAGAGCCTTCTGTAGGCGTCTGTCGTGGGCCACGAAGGGAGTTTCGGCCCCCCACCACTATGTCAGGATAACCAAGCCCATGCGTGACGATTTGGGTATGTGGCTGTCCTTCTTGCAGACTTACAATGGGCAGTCGTGCTGGTTGCGGGAGGAGATGCCGAACTCACAGCTGGAGTTGTATACTGATGCTGCAGGCTCCTGTGGGTTTGGCGCTTTCTTTCAAGGGGAATGGTCTGCTGAATGCTGGCCGGCCTCATGGGCCCAAATGGATTTGTTGCGCAACCTCACCCTGCTGGAGCTGTTTCCGATTATTGTTGCCGTGGAGCTCTGGGGTGAACGATTGCGCAATCACCAGGTGATTTTATGGTCGGATAATATGAGTGTGGTTCAGGTAGTGAACAAACAGTCAGCCAGTTCCCCTCCGGTCGTTTCGCTTCTACGGTTTTTAGTTTTAAAATGTTTGCATTTTAACATTTGTGTTAGGGCTAGGCACGTCCCAGGTGTTTCGAATGACATTGCCGATGCTCTTTCTCGCCAACAGTTCAGCCGTTTTCGTACCCTGGCCCCGCTGGCTTCTTTGGAGGGCCTCCCCTGCCCGGCCCACTTATGGAACCTCGTTTCCGGTGTTTGACAGAGCTCCTCCGGTCGTCGCTTTCTCCGCGGACGTGGGCGTCGTACTGCCGGGTTTGGCACGAGTGGGCTCAAGCGTCGGGCGGTGAGTTCAACATTTCTTCCCCTGATGACAGACGTTTGTCTTTATTTGCCTATCTGGTCTATTTGTTGGAAAAAGGTGTCGCGGGCTCCACGGTTTCATCTGCTTTGTCGGCATTGTCATTCTGGTTCCAGCTCCTGGGGTGGGAGGATTCCACAAAAGCTTTTCCAGTCCGGCGGGTTCTCCGGGGTTGGAAGCGGGTTACCCATTCTCCCGACACAAGGCGCCCTATTTCTATCCAGATTCTTTCTGGCATTTTGTCCCTGCTGCCGGACGTGTGCTCATCCGGGTTTGAGACTCTTCTTTTTCGGGTTGCTTTTTCGTGGGCTTTCTTTGGTGCCTTTCGCATTGGCGAATTGGTGTCCAAATCTAAGTCGTCTTCGGGGGGTATCCAGTGGGAGGACGTATCATTATCGGATCGCAGCGTTACAGTTTTTCTGCGTACATCCAAGACGGATTGCTTTGGTCGGGGTCGTCGAGTAGTCCTGCATCATTGCGGTGGCCCATTTTGCCCGGTGTCCCTGGCTCTCCCATTTGTGTCCGTGCGCCCCCCAGCTCCCACGTTTTTTGTGCATGCCGATTCATCTTCCCTTAGTCGTTTCCAATTTTTACGAGTTTTTCGTTGTTGCTTGGAAGCTCTAGGACTTCCTGCGCAGGAATTTTCCACCCATTCGTTTCGTATTGGTGCTGCTACCGCCGCTTCAGGTTTGGGGTTCTCCGATACGGAACTTCAGCGTTTAGGTAGATCGGAGTCATCTCGTTTTTCTTTGTATGTTCGTCCACATCTGCTGTGTTAATTTACAGGCTCCTGCCCGGCTCAGATTTGGATACTCGGTGACTCTTTCATATACTGGGCCGCTCGCCGTGCAGAGATCCGCACCTATGGCAGAAACTTGGGCTTTTCATACAACGTGGCAAGAGTCCGCTGGATCGGGTTGCGTGGTTTGCGTTGGCATCAGGTCCTTCCGGAATGTCAGCGACTTCGTGCCCACGTTTCTGGTCCCATCATCCTGGTTTTACATGCTGGTGGGAATGATGTTGGTTATCTACGATCCGTGGACATCATCTCAGCCGTTAAAAGTGACATTGCCCAATGTCTTGCTTCATTCACCAGCTTGACCTTTGTTTGGTCGGAAATTGTGCCCCGCTCTGTATGGGCGCGAGATGTTCCTGGCCCCCTCCTGGAACATTTTCGTCTGAAAGTTAATGCTCAAGTGGCTAAGTTTGTGCGTCAGGTTGGTGGTATCGTGGTACGCCACAAAGACCTTGAGGGTGATAATACCGACTTGCTGCGAAGGGATGGAGTTCATCTCAATGACATTGGGTTGGACATTTTCAATCTGGGTCTTCAGAGGGGCGTGGAACAAGCGCTGGCTGCGGTGGGGCGCCCGTCAGTAGCTTACTGACGGGCTGGTGGCGGATTTTGGTGACCTTGCCAGCAAAACATGGCTTAAGAGGTACGCCCTTCATGTTAATTGGGAGATAGATGGCCGGTCCGGCACTTATGGTAAGGACAGGCCCCTCAGCTATCTCACTTCACCGTCTGGAATTGAGTGCTCACAGTGCTACTGTGACTGGCACTGTGGGATATTTAATGTTATATGTTCAAGTTAATAAGTGTTCAAGTTAATAAAGCTGTGGCCTTGCCCTTTCCAACATTAATGGTGGTAAGTGGTCTTTATTGGATGGGACGAAAGGGTAAGGTTAAGAGTTGGTGGAATTTGGTATGGTATGGACCTGGAGTTTATTGCACCTCAGCAGTCATGCAGGCCTCTTGTACCCCTGGGGAAAGAGAGCCCTGACTGATGGGGGCATAACCAGGGGCGGAGTATGGTAACTATGGGGTCACTGTGGATTGGTGTTGGGGATGGGATGGGGTTGGGCCTGAGCTCACTAGGGTGATGCCCCAGGGGATGCTGGGCCTTTTCGTGGAAGAAGATTGGTAAGAGCTGCCCACCCTCCCGCCCTATTTATGGTTGGTATGTCACAGCTTGCTGCGGTTTTTGGTGACCTTGCCAGCAAAACATG
This sequence comes from Lithobates clamitans, assembly GCA_037952925.1. Taxonomy (NCBI): domain Eukaryota; kingdom Metazoa; phylum Chordata; class Amphibia; order Anura; family Ranidae; genus Lithobates; species Lithobates clamitans. The sequence goes on from JBBGZY010000320.1 coordinate 2,552,668, forward strand.
GCTTAAGAGGTACGCCCTTCATGTTAATTGGGAGATAGATGGCCGGTCCGGCACTTATGGTAAGGACAGGCCCCTCAGCTATCTCACTTCACCGTCTGGAATTGAGTGCTCACAGTGCTACTGTGACTGGCACTGTGGGATATTTAATGTTATATGTTCAAGTTAATAAGTGTTCAAGTTAATAAAGCTGTGGCCTTGCCCTTTCTAACATTAATGGTGGTAAGTGGTCTTTATTGGATGGGACGAAAGGGTAAGGTTAAGAGTTGGTGGAATTTGGTATGGTATGGACCTGGAGTTTATTGCACCTCAGCAGTCATGGATTTATGAAACCACATCTTTAAGCCTTCATGCACATGGCTGCCTGAGGCTCTATGATGTAAAATTCAGGTGTATTCACTCAATTAGGAACCACAGGTGCTGCTTACAGCCACCCATAGAAAACAATGGCTGGGGATATACAACGCTGGCCGCAGACAGTTAGCATCCAGGGATGTGCATTTGTGTGCATTTGTGTACATGTGTGTTTACACAAGCACCAGCTTACATCCAGGTACAGCCATTGTTTTCTATGTGTGGCTCCATGCAGCACCTGTGACTCCCGGCATATCTAAGCCTAAATGTTATACCATATGGTTCCAGGTGCCCATGTGAATGAGGCCTTATACAAATCTATATTACTCATATCATTACAATTAAAATGCATACAATTCAGACAGAAGATGAAAGTCCTGATCTGCACACATGTCCCAGGTCAGTGCCTCAGGAAATATTAAAGCCATTGGATTAGAATGATAGCCAGAGTGCTTGCAATTTTAGAAGGGGGAATCAGTGAAAGCACCCTCCGTATTTTCACTGTATAGATTCCCTTCAAAAATATTTAGGAGAGTCTGGTGTCCCCTGATTTTGCTGAACCAATGAACAAAACTAAACAGCATTAAGCAGTTTTTGCGTTCTCCCTGCCATCCCTGCAGTTAGGAGACCAATAATTAGATTGTTTGATCAAATCATAGGCCATATTATCCATTGGAGAAGAGGGCCTAATCTCCAGAACTGGTGCGGCCCCAGATGTCAGCTGAGCTGTGTCTAGGGTTAATGTTACTCCAGGAAAAAGCACTGAAATCATAAATTAGAGATTATTCTCTCTAGAAATATGGATGTATATGCAAATACAGAAATAGGAAATTTCAAAATGGTATACAATCAATATTGTATATCAGGATTTTTTTTTGCAACAGACAGCTGCCCAAAAATCACAAATAGCCCAATTAATACAAGCTGTTATACTAATATTTGGCTGTCCACAATAATCATACTGCCAAATATGCAATAAAAATGCTTTAATTCTGCATTAGTAACATTATGGTAATGATATTGCTTTTATAGTAACGAGTTAGATGTATGAAATTACCTCTGCCCTGCTGCTTTACTAATTAAAATACAAGGTTCCTCTGGCATAGAGACATGTATGAAGTTTGTGTAATAATGTATACAGTAATGCACATCTGCCTTGCAGCAATGGGGGCGGCAGTTTGTATCCTAGTCAGGACAATAACTACCAGGAATTTACATGTTCTCTTAGTTCTTGTGTAGGTTTCCTCCTACACTGAACAATGTAAAGTAGTGAGTGTACAGCTTGTATAAAAATATAAATTTGCTATCCCCTCAAAATAACTCAACACGCAGCCATTAATGTCTAAAACGCTGGCAACAAAAGTGAGTACACCCCTCAGTGAAAATGGCCAAATTTGGCCCGTTAGCCATTTTCCCTCCCCGGTGTCATGTGACTCTTTAGTGTTACAAGGTCTCAGGTGTTAATGGGGAGCTGGTGTGTTAAATTTGGTGCTATCGCTCTCACTCTCTCATACTGGTCACTGGAAGTTCTACATGGCAACTCATGGCAAAGAACTCTCTGAGGATCTGAAAAAAAGAATTGTTGCTCTACATAAAGATGGCCTAGGCTATAAGAAGATTGGCAAGACCCTAAATCTGAGCTGCAGCATAGTGGCCAAGACCATACAGTAGTTTAACAGGACAGGTTCCACTCAGAACAGGCCAAGCCATGGTCGACCAAAGAAGTTGAGTGCATGTGCTCAGCGTCATATCCAGAGGTTCTCTTTGGGAAATATACGTATGAGTGCTGCCAGCTTTGCTGCAGAGGTTGAAGGGGTGGGGGGTCAGCCTGTCAGCGCTCAGACCATACGCCGCACACTGCATCAAATTGGTCTGCATGGCTGTTGTCCCAGAAGGAAGCCTCTTCTAAAGTGTCTTGCCTACAGTCAAGCATGGTGGTGGGAGTACCATGGTCTGGGGCTGCATGAGTGCTGCCGGAACTGGGGAGCTACAGTTCATTGATGGAACCATGAATGCCAACATGTACTGTGACATATTGAAGCAGACCATGATACCCTCCCTTCGAAGACTGGGCAGCAGGGCAGTATTCCAACATAATGACCCCAAACACAAGACGACCACTTCCTTGCTAAAGAAGCTGGGGGTAAAGGTGATGGACTGGTCAAGCATGTCTCCAGACCTAAACCCTATTGAGCATATGTGGGGCATCCTCAAACTGAAGGTGGAGGAGCGCAAGATCTCTAACATCCACCAGCCCTGTGATGTCGTCATAGAGGAGTGGAAGAGGACTCCAGTGGCAACCTGTGAAGCTCTGGTGAACTCCATGCCCAAGAGGGTTAAGGTAGTGCTGGAAAATAATGGTGGCCACACAAAATATTGACATTTTGGGCCCAATTTGGACATTGTCACTTAGGGGTGTACTCACTTTTGTTGCCAGCGGTTTAGAGGGTTGAGTTATTTTGAGGGGACAGCAAATTTACACTGTTTTACAAGCTATAGACTCACTACTTTACATTGTAGCAAAGTGTAATTTCTTCAGTGTTGTCACATGAAAAGATATAATAAAATATTTACAAAATGTGAGGGGTGTACTCACTTTTGTGAGATACTGTACATGCACACACATATAAACACACATATAAACACACATACATACATAAAGAACGTCTTTTCAAAAATGTCAGTGCTTTACCTTACCTCTTCCTCCCAGGTACTGCACTGTAGGGGGCGACAAAGAGCACAGCACACACTGCTTTCACTTTAGATCAGTGTGACGAGCTCCCCGCACAGTGCCGATTACAGTTGGGCTGACGATCAAGGAGCTCGGTATCAGCCGCCCGCTCCTATCGAGATATACAGGGGGCCCTGCAGCATGGGGCCCAGTCATTGTGGCAACCTCAGCGACCCCTATACTTCTGCCACTAAGTAAATGGCATTTTAGAAAGCTCATTCCCCTTTTCTGGAAAGTCAACCCCTTTTTATTGCACTCAGTTAAAAAAAAGCATTTTATTGTCATGGTTTTAAAAGTAGGTTAGGGCTTGTCATACAGACCTCTATTCTATAAACCCAGAAGCTCTTGAGAAAACCAATTCACGAATATACACACTTTCATATTTGATGATGTAAGTCAGCATTTATGCATTTCGTGCATCAAAAATGCATACCGGATGTGCAGTAATGCTTGCGTTATCATATTTCTATTGCAGGATCTAGAGACTTTCCTCCATGTATTACAATCGCGTAAACTACCATAATGACAACTGATGACGTATAATCTCAGCGATATAGATAGAGCTCTGTTTATAGTCAGTCAGACTTGAATGGTAGCCTTGCCACGTGAGAAAGGAAAAGTATGGCAGCTCATTATATGGAGAATGTATTTGGAATCAAACTAAACAAAATATCCTCTAGGTCCCAAATTTGGTTAATCATATATTGTGCTTCTTGAGGAGAGGTAATCACCGGTAAAACTAATTATAAACAAAACAAAATATAAAAACCATGTTTTGACTCAACCTCCTTCCTCTTATGTGTCCAGAGCATAGATTAGTTACAGAAATCCTTAAAGTACTTGCAACTCAGAGTTCCACTCGGTCAGTGCACATCGCAAAAAAGCTTTATTGATACAAAAATTCCAAAATAAAACACAATTGTAAGCCCTTCAACCACATTAAAAGCAGCTATGATCCTTCTCCACCTCTTATTGTAAGCATGCATGCCTACAGTATGTATTCATAAAATATCTGTATAATAAACGCAAGAAAATTCAGAAGCTAATAAAATTCAGGGACTGATATAGCAAAAATAATGTTCTCTTCATAACTCCATAATCACCATCCACAAAGTTATGAAGCAATGTAATAGTCCAGAAGTATCTCCAGGACAATTTTATATAGCATATCACTGTAACTGTGTGTCCAACAGAGAAATCAAATAATCACTCCCCATTCCATAGTTGAATAAACCTACAGCTGGTCACACCCCAAATGTCCAGTCGGCATAGTTGTCCATCACCAAACTGGGTCTTACCCAGAAGGTCACTCCCAGTGGTATTATGGCAGCGAAGTGTTCAAAAAATACTCACAGGGGGTAGCATAGAGGATTTAAACTCAGCCTGACTGTTTTTTCTGGCTCCGACCAGCTGCAACAGAGGTCATAGTGTGTTGGTGTATTTGGATGTTTTGGTGTGATATGACCTCAGGCAACCGGGTCCTAAGAGAGATAAACAGTTTGTATTGCTGTTTAAGGCTTCCTGTCCAAATGACACCCGATATTTCTTTTCTGGTGTTACAGGCAAAGTAAATGAGGGAAAATTTATCCAATGGGGTCACAGGAAGTAATAATCTCACAGAAGTTCTCATAGTGCCACTCTCTAGCCCAAACTACATTTTTTTAATGAATTACAGACATATTCCACCTTTTGAAAAAAAAATAAATGCATCGAGATTGTTCTTTAAAAATATGTTATTTTTTGCATTTGAGCCCACGGGTTCCTGTAGACTAATTCTCCAGCCGCCGATCCATACCCAGGTATAGACTTTTAGTTATGGGGTTGGAGGAAATACAAATGGACTACAAGTTATATCACTACGCTTGGCTCCATTGAGAACTAGGAGTTCCTGTAGTTTGGTGGCAAATTGGACTCGCAGTCTCTCTTTTCACAGATCTCTGTGAATTTATGACTAGTTGTGCAGGCTGAACCAAGCTGAGTTGCTCAAGAGTCTGTGAGATTATGAGGGGGTGGGGAGCTGTGGGCTCTGGCCATGTTTTATGCGATACTCTAAATGTGGGTGCAACATGAAACATCAAAATGGTCAGAAAGGTAGCTATAGCTTAGGTGGATAAAACTGGAAATTTTGCTTTAACAGTCTACGGGGACAAGATAATCTAAGTTTAATTAATTCATTTAGTTAACTTTTATTTTAAATCAGCAAAACGGACAATACTTACATAGAGCACAATCGGCTGAACTTATCATAGGCATTTGCCAAGATCACCGATTATGTCCACCCTTTCCACCCCTCTCCTTCATTTGTAAAAGCTGCAATATAGCTTCCAACAATGAAAAGTGCTCTATGAATGGAGGAGGTGGACCTTTCATTCACCTATGCCATGTGTTCCCCACACCTGGAGGGACTATAAACCTACTTGTGCCTAGCACGGAGTAAGAGTAAAGAGACCCCCTATAGGAGCAATGTTGGAATCTTTGGTTCCATCCTTGGTTGTGGCTGTGGGCATTGAGGGACACAAATTTCCCCCACAGGCACACTGCTGGTTATTGGGCATTTGGGCCTTTCTTCTTGGATGTTTCTATGGTGTTATATAGATTCCTGTACCTCTTAAGATGGTTAATTTTCAAGAAGTTGGGGGACATACCAACACTAATGGCTACCATATGTCATGTTAGGGATATACGTACTGACACATTGAGTTTAACTTACTAAAGGCAAATAGTCTGTTCTCTTTTCAAGGGAAGTTGCACTGCAAAATTGAATTTTTACCAGAACTTATTAATTGTGGTGAAATTTCACTTTGCAAGGAATACCTAATCACATAGAAGAAATAAAAAAGCATTTTTGCCTTTACATTATTGGATAGTGGACTTCAGCAGAGATTCATTTCTTTCCCTGAACTCTGGGGTTTATTTACTAAAGGAAAATCCACTTTGCACTATAAGTGCACTGCAAGTGCACTTGGAAGTGCAGTCACTGTAGATCTGAGGGGGACATGCAAGGAAAATAAAAAACAGCATTTTTGCTTGTACATGATTGGATGATAAAATCAGCAGAGCTTCCCCTCATTTCAGAACTTCCCCTCAGATCTACAACGACTGCGATTTCAAGTGCATTTGCAGTGCACTTGTAGTGCAAAGTGGATTTACCTTTAGTAAATCTACCTAATAGGGTATCATTCTCTTGTAAAGTGAAACTTCCCTTGCAAAGTGAACAGTCTATTTGTCTTTAGTAAATCAACCACTAGGTATCTATATACTGGTATTTAAACTAATCTATCTGTGATTAATTTTACTTCTGTGCATTTGTTAAAATAGAACTGTTGAATTGTTACCATATTATTATGTTGTAATTCTCCTCAAAATTCTGCACACAAGATCCCTTTGTCTCACATATTTTTGAGTGTACTATATTATATGGGATGACAGCACTTTGAGGTAATGATTGATGTAGAGTCTGGTTTCACTCATTTTCATTAGGTTAGGCTAAGTTTACACTAGCTTCAAAAACAGGTGTTTCATTAGCATTTTTGAAGCTCCATGTACATCTATCAAAACTGTTGTGTTACCGTTACATTGCATCAAAATTGACCCATCATGTGTCGTTTTTCAGGCTTTGCAGCTTCCTAAAAGCTTCCATTGATGTCAATTTAAAAGCACTGCAAATGCGTCACAAAAGCCCCTATGGCATTTACAGTGTGTTTGAGATGCATTTAAAAAATGCTTTACTAGCCAAGATGATAATACAAAAAATCCATAAAAAAAAGAATAACACAGAGCAAGCATTTTTTAAAACAAAGCAAATGCATAAAAAAAGCGTTGGTAAAGCATCTTAATGCATTAGGTGTGTTAACGGGTGCTCAAATTTCTTTGCAGGAGCCCTTAGAATAATGATTCTAGTACAGAGTAGGGAGGGCAGATTTGGGTTTTTATTTTATTGAAAGGCTTGCTTTAAGCCGTTATACAAACACAGTTCCCAAAAAGCACATACATTGGGGAAATAACAGTGAATAATTATTATTTGGGAATGTATGTGAGCAGATTGTCAAGCATATTCCCCTTCAAATAAAAACAGACTGGGAAATCACTGAACATCATAACCAAAATGTCAATATTTGGCAGACTGATCCTTTACATTCTGTAAACTACCAGGCTTGCTTATGCTTCTGGTTGTTTTTTCCCGTCAGGCACACATTCCTAATGCAGGATTGTTTTGCTTGTGCCTATCCACATAACAGCTAGATGGTAATCCTCGAGCTCTGCCATCAGAGCAGTGGAAAAAAAGTCATAAAAGCCTCAGGAGCTGGAAAAGGGAACATTTTATCCTGCATGTTGTTAATATATTTATTGTGCCGAAACTCTTGGTAACATCTGTTCTGCATATTTTAAATAACACTAGGTATTTTTACATAAACTCAAAACACTAAACATTGGTTTAGTATTCCTGGGCACCGTGCATTGCCAGCATGCAGAAATCAAAATACAAGAACATGCCAAAGAACCTCCCGTATGTGTCAAATGAGTGGGTAGAAATGAAACCTCGTAAAAGATGGCTTCAAACTGAGTGTATGATGTACTGGCAAGTGTAAGTCATCCTAGGAGTCCAATCTGCAAGCCTGACCCTGTACTGAAGACAATGACTTATATCTTAAGTGTGAGATGAAGCAATTCATGAAATTACAAACGCACTGGTAATCCGCCATAACACAGCTTGGCATCACTGACAAATTTCAAATCACATTGCCACCTTTCTTCTTCCTGCCTAATAGGAGATGCTTCTACAGGATGAAGATGATCGCATTTGATGGGAACTAGTTTGTCACTGTTAAAAAGAGAACATATAACGTATATAAAATTAAATCTGTCCCTAAGAAAGGAGTGCTTGGACACTAAAACATTCATTGTAGTAAGCCTTCTTTTACTTTCAATAATTTTTATTGAGAGAAAATGTAACATATAAAGAGTAAAATATGAAAGGTACTGACATAATGGTTGCCATATACTGGTAGTATACAAAAAGCAGGGGATTACAAGATTAGTAGTAACCAAGTCAATCGATACAAGACAGTATTAAGCAATGGACCGGTTTACCCAGAAGGGGTCAAGCAGAGAAGGGTTTTAGATGGGGTTCTTTTTAAAATAAAAAAGTAAAGATTTGAATATAACGTTAGATGTCTGTAACTTTGGATGCATTATTTTTGATGTGCTTTCACTTGCAAACTGATTTAAGTCACAAAGAGTTATTGCTATGATAGTATTAATGTGTCAGCCGGTAGGTTCAACTTTTGTAGTGTTGAATAGGGCAGGGCTGAGTAAAAAACCTCTACCAGGCTTTTATAACTGTCTGTGTCTGTGTCCCAACTGGGATGCTTCATTCTCCCCAATTCTCCCCAATGGGCACAAAACATGAAGGGATGTACAACATTTTACATGTGCCCTGGGAACAGGTGGTGAGGGCAAAACTTTCAGTGGGGACACCAGTTTTACTGTCAGGCTCCTACAGACTCTTCTTTAAGGTACAGATTTTTAGTTAGTTAGAGAAAGCATCAATGTACTATGAGTGCAATGATCACTACACTTGTATTCCATTTAGAACTACACATCCATCTTCCATGATGGCATACAGGATCCTGTATCATATAAATACACAGATCTCTTTCAAAAGTGACAGTGGCCACAGGAGAGAGGAATCCCCACAGGCTGTCATGGAGTGGGAGGGGGGGTTGGAGGTGAGGTTTGGGGCCATGTGCACCATGTTACATGTTACGCCCAAAATACAGGTGTTGCATGTAACATACAGGTGTTGCATGTAACATGGTACAAAATTCTAAGGTTGCATAAAGCAGCGGCCAAGAAGCGAGAACTGTGCCTAGGGCATGTGGGTTTCTCTGGGGGCACTGCTCCAGGGGGAGAAGCCAGGCGCACTGGTGGGGGAGCTGAAAAGAAGAGGATCGGAGTTGCACAGAGCAGGTAAGTATAACGTGTGTGTTATTAAAAAAATAAAAATAAAAAATAAAACAAAGTTTAATATCATTTTAAATCTGAACTATATGCAAAAACAAAATGCATAATTTAATGCATCTTTATCTTCTAATAAATCACTATTTTTTAAATTAGGAAAAATACAGTTAAAAGTTTATCTTTTATGCAAAAATAAATATAGGAAAATAGAGTTAAAGGTGAGTTTCCCTTTATTGAAAAAATAAATATAAAATAAAGCAAGAAGAGAACCCACTTATAAACGACCATAATATACAAAATACAGTAAGCTGGACACTTAGTTCTAGAGGTCATGTCACTGGATTACCCCAAAAAACATGAGATGATCAAATGGATACTGCGTTAACTGTAAATCAGATTCCAAAAAGAAACCTAATGGAAACACCATGCATAAAAGGAAGAGCAGTGTACCAGTGCAAAACAATGAGGTTGATTTACTAAAACTGGAAAGTGCAAAATCTGGTCCAGCTCTGCACAAAGCTCAGAAACCAATCAGCTTCCAGTTGTTTTGTCAAAGCGTAGCCTCCCTGGGGGTATGATTACGTCATATTTTTCAATCTAAAAGCAGTACCTTGTTTTGCATAGAAATTTGGCGTTTTTTATTGTAGGCCTGTAATTCTTAGTAATAACTCACTTAAATCTGTCCAAACAAGAGTCTAGTAGACATCCTGGGTATGATAAAGTTTGAAACACGAAATCATAAATGATAAAATAATAAATAACTATAAATTATTATAAAAAAAATAATATAATAATAATAAAATACATTTCCCCACAATTCACTATCGCTCAATTCTGCAAGTGTTCTAATTTACTATCACTGTTTTCTATCTTGTCTAAAACCATTTTTGATGTAAAGGGACACTTTTTGGTTGCCATGGACAATCTCATGTTTCCAGGCAGAAAGAACAGTATATATAATATAAAAGTGCAGGCAGGGCACTGGATAAAGCACTGGGGACAAAAGGGAGGTGAAAGGATTTCATACATTAATGTAATCTGTAAGTGTACTGTATGTGTTATGTTTTTTGTACTTTTTGAATTTGCCACCGGGCTCTGCCCCCATGCATCGCAACGGAGCCCGGAACACAGAGCATCGGGCGGAGGATCCAGCGGAGGACACAGCGGAGGGACATCGCAGGATCCTGGTGACAAAGTAAGTACCCTGTACCAGGATTCTGCAATGCAATCCCGAGTGTGGATCGGGGTTACTGCTAATGGTGCTGAAATTTAACCCCGAGCCACACTTGGTATTACCGCCAGGAGGGTTAATTGAACAAGGAACAGTTAGAACTGATTGACTACCATGCACAGCTGCACCAGATTTTTCACATCCAGTTTTGGAAAATCAAACCTATGGGGTTGATTTACTAAAGGCAACTAGACTGTCCACTTTGCAAAGTGCGGTTGCTCCAGAGTTTAGTAAATGAGGTAAAGCTTTACTTTGCAATGAATACCCAATCACGTTCAAGAAAAATAAAAAAACAGCATTTTTACTTGCATATGATTGGATGATGAAAGTCATCCAATCTTCTGCTCATTGACTAAACTCTGGAGCAACTGCTACTGCAGACTGCACTGTTAATTTCCCTTTAATAAATCAACCCCAATGTCTCTTCATAAAAAGTTTTGCCTGTGAGAGTGTGCAAAGCCTGTAGTTTGTCCATCAGCATCTAGTCCTACCCATGCTTTCTGAACTGATAGCACTGCCTCCGTTGCTGAAAACCCTCCCGCTGCGAACTGCACTTTCTGGCAAGAATAGTGTGTGAGACAAAAATGAAGGAGAAATAACTAATATAATAATAATATTTTTTGTTATTTTATGAGACTTGTGCATCACATAGTAGCTAGATTTAGAACTTATTTTTAGACAGGAGATGTTAGTTGTACTCCGAGAGTAGGCCTACAATTTGATTGTATGTCCTTTAGTTTCAGAAAGAGTTTTCTTTTTGTAAACCACAATGGGTACACTCAGAAAGCAAACTTCCAGATTGGAGCTTAGACAAACTCAAATTTTTGCTTTATTGTCTGTTGAGGCAATGTGCAATGCATTGTGGAATGCCTGGTGGGCACAATAGAACTCCAACGAGGAACTCAAATCAAAGTCTGCATACTGAGAATAGAAGAAGCTTTCTTTTGAAGTCAAAGGCATGTTCATTGCAGTGACTGATCTTAGGGGCTAGTATTACTTAGTTATAAATTATGCTTTTAATGACAGGTTCCCTTTAGTCTATCAATGCCGCAGGGGTGTATCTTTGTATTGTATCTTTCTTTCTACCATGTGCAATGCATTAAGGCTTTGACTCCCACTCATTCCATACTCTCCAAGGAAGAATAAGAGGACGTTTCATACAGTCAATGCCATTCTCATGAGAGAACTACTGAGATTACTAAAGACAGCAGTTTCAATCACTTTAAAAACGAATAGCAGGTGGACGGTAGAATGAATGCCTTTAGATATAGGAGAAGGTAGTTATCTCTGTGTAGCTAGAATGAATTGGTTATATTTAAATGTGGCAACTTTAAATCATGATTATTCTCTTAACTGTAATGCCCTGTACACACGGTCGGACATTGATCGGACATTCCGACAACAAAATCCATGGATTTTTTCCGACAGATGTTGGCTCAAACTTGTCTTGCATACACACGGTCATACAAAGTTGTCGGAAAATCCAATCGTTCTGAACGCGGTGGCGTAAAACACGTATGTCGGGACTATAAACGGGGCAGTAGCCAATTGCTTTCGTCTCTTAATTTATTCTGAGCATGCGTGGCACTTTGTGCGTCGGATTTGTGTACACACGATCGGAATTTCTGACAACGGATTTTGTTGTCGGAAAATTTTATAGCAAGCTCTCAAACTTTGTGTGTCAGAAATTCCTATGGAAAATGTGTGATGGAGCCTACACACGGTCGGAATTTCTGACAACAAGGTCCTATCACACATTTTCCATCGGAAAATCCTATTGTGTGTACAGGGCATAACACTATTTGTTGATCACCGACATGAGTAGATTTCCATATCAATATAAATAGTACAAATTTTATTTTAAAGTTAAAGTAAAATTAAAATTTGTATTTTTATTTTTTTTAAATAAACATGTTATACTTTCATGCTCTGTGCAATGGTGTTGCACAGAGCAGCCACGATCCTCCTCTTCCCAGGTCCCCTGCTAGTACTCCTGGCTCCTCCCCCTGCTAATATGGCCGCTTGCTATGGGGACAATCGTGCATGCTCTCTCCCAACCTCACTCTGTGTGTCCATATGTATATAAGTGTGCGTATGTACAGTGTTAGCAGCTCTGGAGGTTGTTTATTTCAAGTGCAGATTTATTTATATATATATAACCCTGTTATGTTGTTCTAAGGATCAAGAGTAAAATATGGATTCACTTTAAATGACAGGAGACAGGATGGTGACATTGATACAACTCTGTACTGAGCTACAACACAGAGGCTTGACCTTTGCTGACCTATCCTTAATTGGTGACCTCTCCTAATCATCTTGATAAGAAGAATAAATAAAAATGAATAGAATGGATGAAATACTTATCTTTCCTGGAGAAAATGTTGCTTTATGTTTTCTCCAGTGCTGCTCATAGAAACAAACACCTATGGATTTGGTTATGTGATATCTGCTGAAAGTGGGGAGTTTACACTGACTGATCCCTCTATTTAATAAAGACCATGTGATCAATTGCCTGAGGTTTTGATTATATTAGCAGCACTAAAGGGAACATAAGGCTCCATTCACATTTGTATGACTCCAAAGTTGCGCCAACTTTGGAGTACAACTTTGGTGCAACTTTGACACAACTTTGATGCTGTGTCAAACTCTCACTCCTACTTGGTTCACCTAGGTGAGCAGGGTGGAAGGTTAGCCCCCTCCCTGTCCTCAACCACCTAGGACATGTCACATGTCCTAGGAGGCTGCCGGCCCATTCAGAAAGCACAGCCCAACTTGCACATGCGCAGTGGGGAGCCAGCTGTGCAGTCACAAGAAATCAAAGCTGGCTTCCCACAAGCAAGATGACAGTGGTAAGTGTCTGTATTTGTAGCTGCTGACTTTCAGTCTTTGTACAAATGACTCTTTAAGATCATAGGAAGACAAGATTGGACTTCTTGGACTGTGGGGAGTACAGCTACAGTACTTGTGCTTCAGAGGCATAACTAAAACCTTTAGGGTCCCAGTGCAAGAAACCATGAAGGGCCCCCCTGACCTCTGGCTCCAAGGTCCTCCCCTCAGGTTCCGGGGGGCCCTTCCCACTGGGCTCTGAGGCCTTATCTCTGATCACAGGGCCCTTTATTATTGTCCTGCAGTGGGACCTCTTCACATGTTATGCAGCAGGCTTGCAGAGTTTCCCTTTACATCCGAACCTGCAGTCTGCAGGGTCCCCCTTACATCACAGTCCACAGAATTTCACTGTAAGGGGGAGCTCTGTGGAATCTAATGTAAAGTGAATCTCTGATGTAAGGTGTGCTTTGTGAACCCTAATTTAAGGAGGGGCTTTGGTGGGGGGGGAATGGTTTGGACTCTAGTGTACAGTAAAAGGGAACGCTGATGTAAGGGGGTCTCTGCTCACCAAAGCCCCATTACATCAGAGTCCAAAGAGCTCCCTTTACATCTGTGTACTCAAAGGCAGGAAAGAAAAGGGAGGGAGGAGGAGGGGGGGACCTCAGTCACCCTGGATGGTAAGCTCACTCACCCCAGGAAGGAAGGAGGCTCATGCAGTCTGAATATACTCCACAATGTAGTTGCAGCTTTCCCACCTACTCATCCCCTTTCAAAACCCAGCTCTGCCAGAGAATGGAATGTTCACAGGGCTGTGGGTACTCACAGGAGGAGAGGGGCGGGAGGAGGAGGAGTAGATCCAGCTCCGGGGAGAAGGGGGGGTTTGTCAGTGATCGGTCTGGGCAGTATAAGAGAGAGTGTAACATACACTCTCTGCTTAACAACTTCATCTGGGCTCTCGGGGCCCCTCCACAAAGGCGTAACGCCAGGGCCCTGTTGCAAGTGTGACCTTTGTGACCCTGGTAGTTCTGCCACTGTTGTGCTTTTTACATACTTTTTGGCTAGCCAGGTAAAGTTATTTCAAACATAAAAAAATAATCATACGGGCTCATTCAACAAATCAATGCATAATTGAATGATATAATGAGCATTATCTTATCACTGCTAATCAGATTTCAATTTACTGGAGTAAGATTAGTTAAAATATGATTTCTGATTGGTTCCGAGGCTACAGCACTTGCTTATAGTAGTTACACTTTATATTGCTTTATTAAATGAGGGCAATTATGTTTCCCTTGGAATCTTCATAATAGTATCTAGCATTGATGGGACAGACAAGACTAGAGCCATTTAAATACACATGTAATAATCTTGTGGAAAAAAAAAACAACCTCTATTTTATAGCCAGCAGCAAGCTCCCCTATTAGCTTTACTATAAAGCTTGAGCTATTGTCCCTGTATTGATCACCATAATACTAGCTTTGAGGCATTGATTTCACACTGTGATGGCACAGGCAGCTTATCTTATTCACCAGGCACTCTGTAAAACTCTAGAAACTATTGAATTATTATTGCTACGTTCTGTCATTTTCTTACTATGCATTTCATTCCACGCTGACAGATAACTACTTCATTCAGAAGTTTCCCCCGGTTTCTGTATCTACTTAAAATCAGGTGAGCATTTAAAATAAGCATCAAAAAGATCAGCAAACTTCTTAAAAGTTGCTTTACTTGTTCACCATCTCTTTTATTTATTTTGTGGAGAAATAAATCTGCCTAGATTCATACATTTTTAACGTTAGGCTTGAATAGTGTTGGAACATTTTTTTGGGGTGAAAACTCAGAGTAAAGTGTTCCATTCACTTATCATTCCTGGGCTTTTCTGACCAAGGAAAAAAATGTCCACATGAAAGCATTATGGGGAAAAAAATTGTTCTATAAATGCATAGAGGTCAGTTACAATTTATATGATTACTTAAGTGGGCCATAGATGGATCGAATCTCAGCCGGTTCAGCAGGAACTGGATGAGATTCAATCCATCTATGGGCAGGCTGGTTGTACTAAAGTTGATTCATCGATTGACTTCAGTACAACCAGCCTGTTTGAATATTTGTATTTGATTATTGCAGTCAGCAGTGATCGCCGTGTTCTGCCGGCTGGGAAGGCTCTCCACCGGCAGAACACAATAGTGCAGCGAGAGGGATTCTCCTATCAACACTGCCTGTGTTGATGGGGGAATTCATCAATTTTATTTCCTGCAACAAAGGGAAATGGCATCCTGTATGGCTTGCTTTAGACACACCAGCATTATTAGGATATAGGATGAAACAGAAAAGCCATCGATGACCTAAAAATAGAAAAACACCATGAATCTCAACAATAAAGACTAGGCAGAAATGTCTTGAAAGAGAGAGCATCCAGAGTGTGGCAATGACACAGACAGAAATCGATATTTATTTTTATGAAGCAATGGTCTTTGAAACCTAATGGTTATACCATAGTGTTAAAAGATAATTTAACCCAAAAACAAAAAAAGATAATATTGCAGCTTGCTAGTCTTTAGTTGGCGAGGCTGCATTAGTCTTCTTTTTTTCAAGTACATTTTCAGCAAGTACAGAATACATGTTGAGCTTGCCAGAAATGCAGTGACCTTGTAAATTCCAGTGAGCTGAGAGGGAAGCATAAACAATGTTATCTTTGCTCTGTAAACTATGAATGCCCCCATTCCCTGTGTAATGAAGATGAATAAGGGTAGGCATGTTTGGAGTTCAGACTGTGACTACTAAGGCTTCCTTCATAGATATAGTGGAGGAGTGAGCATAGTCACATGAGGGCAGAAAGTGTGTTATTTGTGGACTTACCAGGTTAAAATAAAAGGGGAAAAAAATGAAACGATGGAACCATCTAAGGACAGCTAATCTACAAAATAATGCATTTTTGTTTTTGGGTCTAGTTATGCTTTAAGGTCCCGAACCGGGCTGTGTGCTTCTTTTGACAGACACAATATGGCTCAGCACCCCTTGCTCCCTCCTCTCAGAATTTGATTGACAGCAGCAGGAGTCAATGGCTCCAGCTGCCTCAGCAAAGCTTGTGAGAATAGGGAGACCGCTGCTACAGACGGGCACAATGCTGAATTGAGTGAGGGTTCAGGTAAGTAATTCAGGTAAGTATTTAGGGGGATGAGGGGGAGATACTAGTACTGGGACATTTTTTACCTTAATGTAGGGAATGCATTAAAGTAAAGAAGAAGGTAAAAAATGTCTAGCCCTTAGAATAAAAAAAATTATAGTGTTTACAATTGCGACACAAGTCATATTGTATTTGAATGTTATTAAAAATTACCTCCTTTCCTTTTCATTTTGCAGCTACTGTAATTTTCTGAAAATGCAATGCAATATGGCTACCTGGCAATGTTCTGTACACAGAATGTGTACTGACCATTCTCCAGAAATATCATTTTCTGCTTGTGTGATTGGCTCACTGATTTTCCCAGAAGTCTGCCTAAGATACAAGTCAGATTTTTGGCATTGGTGATATACTCCCTATAGGAACAGGGCTAAAGGGATGCAGGCCCACCAGCTTTCCTCATTGGTGTTCTGTAGCTGCCACAGCTGACTGATAATTATGAAACCACTCTCATTAAACCCACCTAGCACAGAGGTACAAAGGAACAAACAGGGATTTCTTCAGAATAACAAAAGCTAGGAATCTGCAACAAAGGTTGTTATAACCCTTGTAATGTACATAGATTGATTATAGAAATGTGCAGCGCTAATTGGAAATGGTCACCATGTGACTGATGACCATTGAAGAGGATAAATAATAAAATTAATGTATATAAAAACACAAAAAAAAATTAAATAAAAAACATTGAAAAAACAATGATCATGTCTACATAGTGATAAACTAAAAAGTCAACGAAGATGATTTATAGTAACAATCAGTGAGGCTCGTACCGATGGGTTTCGTCTAAAGAGACATCATGTCTCTTTAGACGAAACGCGTTTGAAAGAGCCTCGCTGATGTCATTGCGTCATATACACTGTTGCTCCTACAAGCGCTTTTTATCCATCCAAATGTGAGTTCTCCTATTTTAAATAAATTCTCTGTTTACACCAACGGATTTACACTATGTGGAACATTTGTTTAATATTTGGTTCTATCGTGTGAGTGTATGGGGAAGACTCGGTCCACCTATATTTGAGATTACCAGCTAAATCTTGATGTTATCCCTTCGAGCCATCTCGAGGATAGAGGAATCATATTCCATCTTGGTCAGCAGCTGCAGGTGTTGATATTCCAATACATCTGTGTTTTTACACCACAAGCCTTGACGACTCATCGGGCGTAAGCTCTTTTGAGTCCAATTGTTCCGGTAAGCCTTCTCATTGTTGGCGGTGGTTATCTTCCATACTCACTCATTGATGCCAGAAGGATTTATCTTCCTACCCGGATCAATCTCAACACTTACTTTTCACTCTGTGGACTGTTTCACTTTGTTACTATCAATCATCTTCACAGTCATTTTAGGTTACACTATGTGGACATGATCATTGTTTTTTCAATGTTTTTTTTTTAATGTTTTTTGTGTTTTTATATCCATTATTTTTATTATTTATCCTCTTTATGGTCGTCAGTCACATGGTGACCTTTTCCAATCAGCGCTGCACATTTCTATAATCACTCATTTGCAATTTGTCCCTTGCTGTGCTGGCTGCTGTACTTTATTCAGGATGTCAGCGCGGTATCCTCCCTTTAATGAATATACATAGATCACCCGGAGAGGAATGCTTTTTTCTCAACAAAAGTGGAGTTATGCTTTAACGTTAGATCAATCTTCATATATTTGTCCTGTAGGCAGGAATAAGAATTTTCTTCTAAAGTCATAGAAATTATGGTAATTTTTTAGGAAATATTTCTTTGCATGCAGCAGTATGAAGGCAAAACATCAGCAGGCGATCAAATAAATTATTAAGATATTTTTTTCATAAAGGGAGTGTGTGTGTATTTTCTAATTGTATTGTGTTCACAAGTAAAAAAACAAATTGTTAAAAAAAGTTTTACTTTTAAAATATGAAATATTATGTAAATGAACAGTTCATATTTAAATTTTCAGCCAGCAGGCGCTCTAAACTTCTTTTAACATACAGTATTTTACATAGTTCTTTGTAGAAAAAAAATGTATTTACAGGGTTTATTAGCGGAAGCTCAAATTTATGCGTACAATTTTCAAGGTGTCTTTCATGATACCTCTTAATATTTTTGCTAATACTGCTTTCCAGAGGTTTTGATCTTGTGAACTATACAGATATTCGCTATCTAGTGTTTCTAGCTTATAACTGATGGTGTGGCCCTCACATCTAATGGCATTTTAAGTAACACTGCTAGCTGGGGAATTTTCATCCACACATTTGGCTACTTGCCTTGATTATCCTTGAGTATTATATAGGGAAGTACTCAAGTTCAGACAGATGATAACTGCTGCCTGCCCTGACCTCTGCCTTTTTTTTGACTATCCTTGTTACCCCCCCCCCCATCCCCTTTCCAGTGGCCTTTTTGGGGGTAGTGCTACATTAGCCATCTGGACCTGGTATTATAGGTGTGTTTGGTGTCTAACAGATTGCCATCTTTCCATACATCCAATGCAAATGTAGCTCAGTTATAATAAGAATCATGAAAATTGTATGAAGTCTAACTCTAGAAAGTTCATTGTTATGTTATTATAGGTCACTACGCCCAGTCTGATAGATGTGTATTCCAAAAGCATAATATTTTACAACAGACTATTTATAATCAGGCCCATTAAGAGTCTTCTGAAGACTCTGCTAATGGAGCTTTATGGCACTGTTGCATTTCTTTCTATATGATTTCCTTTGTGTCAATATATTTTAAGCTGGTCTGTTTTCTTTTTTTCCCATGTGTTACCTTACATGAATATCTAGCAAAGACATGAGATTTAAATCTGTTTCTTTTACTCACTTGCCCATTTTGGAAAAATAAGGGTGGCACTGCATGAAATATGAATTCTCCAATTTCTCCACACAGTTTGGGGCCATCATTCATTGTTATCAACACTAGGGATGAGCTTCGAGTTCGAGTCGAACTCATGTTCTACTCGAACATTGGCTGTTCGCAAGTTCGCCGAACAGCGAACAATTTGGGGTGTTCGCGGCAAATTCGAATGCCGCGGAACACCCTTTAAAAGTCTATGGGAGAAATCAAAAGTGCTAATTTTAAAGGCTTATATGCAAGTTATTGTCATAAAAAGTGTTTGGGGACCCGGGTCCTGCCCCAGGGGACATGGATCAATGCAAAAAAAAGTTTTAAAAACGGACGTTTTTTCAGGAGCAGTGATTTTATTAATGCTTAAAGTCAAACAATAAAAGTGTAATATCCCTTTAAATTTCGTACCTGGGGGGTGTCTATAGTATGCCTGTAAAGGGGCGCATGTTTCCCGTGTTTAGAACAGTCTGACAGCAAAATGACATTTGGAAGGAAAAAACTCATTTAAAACTACCCGCGGCTATTGCATTGCCGACAATACACATAGAAGTTCATTGATAAAAACGGCATGGGAATTCCCCACAGGGGAACCCCGAACCAAAATAAAAAAAAAAAAATGATGTGGGGGTCCCCCTAAATTCCATACAAGGCCCTTCAGGTCTGGTATGGATATTAAGGGGAACCCCAGCCAAAATTTAAAAAAAAAAATTGACGTGGGGTTCCCCCTAAATTCCATACCAGACCCTTCAGGTCTGGTATGGATTTTAAGGGGAACCCCGCGCCAAAAAAAAAAAAAAAAACGGCGTGGGGTCCCCCTAAAAATCCATACCAGACCCTTATCCGAGCACGCAACCTGGCAGGCCGCAGGAAAAGAGGGGGGGACGAGAGTGCGGCCCCCCCCCCCTCCTGAACCGTACCAGGCCACATGCCCTCAACATTGGGAGGGTGCTTTGGGGTAGCCCCCCAAAACACCTTGTCCCCATGTTGATGAGGACAAGGGCCTCATCCTCACAACCGTGGCCGGTGGTTGTGAGGGTCTGCGGGCGGGGGGCTTATCGGAATCTGGAAGCCCCCTTTAACAAGGGGACCCCCAGATCCCGCCCCCCCCCCTGTGTGAAATGGTAAGGGGGTACTTACCCCTACCATTTCACTAAAAAACTGTCAAAAATGTTAAAAATGACAAGAGACAGTTTTTGACAATTCCTTTATTTAAATGCTTCTTCTTTCTTCCTTCATCTTCTTCTTCTTCTGGTTCTTCTGGCTCTTCTGGTTCTTCCTCCGGCGTTCTCGTCCAGCATCTTCTCCGCGGCGTCTTCTATCTTCTTCTCCTCGGGCCGCTCCGCACCCATGGCATGGGGGGGGAGGCTCCCGCTCTTCTCTTCATCTTCTTCTCTTCTTCATCTTCTTCTTCATCTTCTTCTTCTTCTTCTTCCTTCTTCTCTTCTTCCTGTCTTCTCCGGGCCGCTCCGCAATCCATGCTGTGGCATGGAGGGAGGCTCCCGCTGTGTGACGGCGTCTCTTCGTCTGACGGTTCTTAAATAACGGGGGGCGGGGCCATCCGGTGACCCCGCCCCCTCTGACGCACGGTGACTTGAGGGACTTCCCTGTGACGTCACGGGGAATGCCACAGGGAAGTCCCGTCATGTCCCGTGCGTCAGAGGGGGGCGGGGTCACCGGGTGGCCCCGCCCCCCGCTATTTAAGAACCGTCAGACGAAGAGACGCCGTCACACAGCGGGAGCCTCCCTCCATGCCACAGCATGGATTGCGGAGCGGCCCGGAGAAGACAGGAAGAAGAGAAGAAGAGAAGAAAAGAAGAAGAAGATGAAGAAGAAAAAGAAGAAGAAGAAGAAGAAAAAGAAGAAGATGAAGAAAAAGATGAAGAAGAGAAGAAGATGAAGAGAAGAGCGGGAGCCTCCCCTCATGCCATGGGTGCGGAGCGGCCCGAGGAGAAGAAGATAGAAGACGCCGCGGAGGAGATGCTGGACGAGAACGCCGGAGGAAGAACCAGAAGAGCCAGAAGAACCAGAAGAAGAAGAAGATGAAGGAAGAAAGAAGAAGCATTTAAATAAAGGAATTGTCAAAAACTGTCTCTTGTCATTTTTAACATTTTTGACAGTTTTTTAGTGAAATGGTAGGGGTAAGTACCCCCTTACCATTTCACACAGGGGGGGGGCCGGGATCTGTGGGTCCCCTTGTTAAAGGGGGCTTCCAGATTCCGATAAGCCCCCCGCCCGCAGACCCTCACAACCACCGGCCACGGTTGTGAGGATGAGGCCCTTGTCCTCATCAACATGGGGACAAGGTGTTTTGGGGGGCTACCCCAAAGCACCCTCCCAATGTTGAGGGCATGTGGCCTGGTACGGTTCAGGAGGGGGGGGGGCCGCACTCTCGTCCCCCCCTCTTTTCCTGCAGCCTGCCAGGTTGCGTGCTCGGATAAGGGTCTGGTATGGATTTTTAGGGGGACCCCACGCCGTTTTTTTTTTTTTTTTTGGCGCGGGGTTCCCCTTAAAATCCATACCAGACCTGAAGGGTCTGGTATGGAATTTAGGGGGAACCCCACGTCAATTTTTTTTTTAAATTTTGGCTGGGGTTCCCCTTAATATCCATACCAGACCTGAAGGGCCTTGTATGGAATTTAGGGGGACCCCCACATCATTTTTTTTTTTTTAATTTTGGTTCGGGGTTCCCCTGTGGGGAATTCCCATGCCGTTTTTATCAATGAACTTCTATGTGTATTGTCGGCAATGCAATAGCCGCGGTAGTTTTAAATGTGTTTTTTCCTTCAAAATGTCACTTTGCTGTCAGACTGTTCTAAACACGGGAAACATGCGCCCCTTTACAGGCATACTATAGACACCCCCCAGGTATGAAATTTAAAGGGATATTACACTTTTATTGTTTGACTTTAAGCATTATTAAAATCACTGCTCTTGAAAAAACGTCCGTTTTTAAAACTTTTTTTTGCATTGATTCATGTCCCCTGGGGGAGGACCCGGGTCCCCAAACACTTTTTATGACAATAACTTGCATATTAGCCTTTAAAATTAGCACTTTTGATTATTCATGTTCGTGTCCCATAGACTTTAACGGCGTTCGCGTGTTCGAACGAATTTTTTTCCTGTTCGCATGTTCTGGTGCGAACCGAACAGGGGGGTGTTCGGCTCATCCCTAATCAACACACAGCCTGACAGCAAACTGTAGGAGTGTACATGGCAGGCTGACAACACTGCTGTGAATTGAGAGGCATTGTCAATTCTTTTTGCCCTGCATTGCCTAATCTTTTTCTTTATCAACGGAGTGTACCGTGTATAAACAGTTCAACTCTTCTGGGCCCATACACCTAGAACATAACTCAGACTCCAGAGCTGTCAATAGAAATAATGGAGCCAGATACTATCTACCTGACAGGACCCTTGGGTAGGGATGAGTGAGGCTCGGTTCACACATGGGCGGCACGACTTGCAGGTCGCCTCAGCGAGGCGACCTGCAAACGACTGCCGGGGCGACTTGCGAGACGACTTCTGCATAGAAGTCTATGCAAGTCGCCCCAAGTCGCCCCCAAAGTAATACAGGAACCTTTTTCTAAGTCGGAGCGACTTGCGTCGCTCCGATTAGAACGGTTCCATAGCACAGAATGGGAGGCGACTTGTCAGGCGACTAGGTCGCCTGACAAGTCGCCCCAGTGTGAACCGAGCCTTAATGTTTCATCTTTGGCATTCAGATAAAAGCCTCAAATGTTGCCCCTTCAGCAAAACAAATCAAAGTTATGGCCTGCCCTGGTGGATTGACATAGAAGAGGCTGAAATGTTAATTTAATTGAAAGGAGCCACAGCACAGAGGGTTACTCCACTCTCTCCACCTTCTACCTCTCTGTCCCCAGCCCCTGCTATTGAACTGATGGGAACAGGGGACCTTTTATTCAATTAATGGGAGCCACAGCCCATGGGATTACTGTGTATGTGCCCAAAGGTATTTAAACAATCCCTGAGGCACCCTGCTGAACTTATAATGCATAGATCCCTTCCAGGAGGACCAGCTCCAATACCCTATCAGCAGACCTGCATAGACCCTATCTCTGATTCTGCAAACATGTTTTTCTTCTGGTCGTATCTTTAAGGTTTTCATTTCCACTTTGTGAAACTGTTTCTTTATATATGAACCTGATATTACTATACTACGAAGGCCTTTCTCTCTCAATCCATCTTTGTGAAACTGTTTCTCTCTACATGATCCTGGTATTACTATACTACTAAGGCCAGTCGTAGACCTGAGATGTTGGTTAAACGATCTGTTCATTCTGAATAAGCACCCTAAAGAGTGACTTATGGATAAACTTGGCATACTTTAGGATGGAGGAATACAAGATAGTTGGTCCAGGTAGGCAAAAAGTTAAATTTAGTCTGGCTATAATACATGAGACACATGCCACATTTTTGGTGCAATAAATTCTGTATGCAGGATTACCGATTGTTTTTCGGAAATACATATGTTGCTAACTGGACTAGATAAGGACAAAACATTTAACCTAGAGAACAGCAGTCTTATAAAAGCACCTGAAAATAAGAACAGATAGTTTCAACCATGACCTTAGTGCATGACTCATACTAGAAAAACGAAACAAACACTAACTTATGCATCTACAGGGTTTTCACATGAAGAACAAACCTATGCACAAATAAAGAAAGGAAATGTTTCACATTGTTTGAAAAATAATGTTAGATATATTAGTCCACACACACACATATATATATATATATATATATATATATATATATATCTTGCTTAGATAGAAGTATAAGTTAACTAGGATAAAGACAAAAGGTGGCAAGAGTTAAAATTCCTATAAGAATAATGTTGCTGTCATAGAAATGTTGGAACTATACCAAATGACTGGAAACAAAGCTAAGGGGGTAATTTAGACAAAACTGATTCCTAAATCATGACCAGGTGATTTGGACGATAATGATTTTTCCACAAGATTACAGAGTTTGGTTTTGCCAAAATCTCACTGAATTTGGGTTCAAATCTTGACATTTGGATTGCTTATGTATAATTTGCAGTAATCTGCAGTGCCATCATTATGTCAAAGTGGTCAATGACCTTATTTTTATAGAAAGGTTTAGGATTAGTGGTCTTTTGTTCCACAATATCTAATGTTCCCATGTCCCCAGTAATGTTCCCAGCTAACAATGGGCCATTATTTGTCACAAGACCATGTCCCAGATAGTTGAAAGGAGCTTCTCCATTTCTAAGGAACCATTTAAGCCTATTGTACCCTAAAACACAAAACACCTCATTTTCTTCACCTTCCATATTGACTCCATTGCAATTCACCCAAACAGCAAATTTAGTGACATTTTCTAATCACTGAGATTTTGAAAGCTCCCAATTTTTGATCATCCATATACTACAGAAGCAGAGAAAACTTGTAATCTGGGCAATTATGTCCTCCCACTATTATAGTTATGAACTGATAACTTATGAATCAGATTCCAACCTCACAGTTTCATAATTGTGACAAATTCCAATAATGCACATACCAACAAATAGCTAAAAAAAGCAAACTGAAAAAAAAACCTTGAAAAAAATTCGAGATTTATTACATTCTTGTAATAAGGAAAAAACAGCAAATCCACATTTATTAGGAGCAGAAAAATTGAAAAATAAAAAGTACATGGATTTTGTTGAGAAAAAATGGATATTCACTACTTTATAAATAGCCCTATGTTCTTAACTATCTCAGTGCTTTAAATATATTGTATTTTTTGCTAATCGTTTGTTTCCTGTATTGTTGTATCTGCTTTGTAGCTTTGTGCCTAACATTATCTTCTCCATTTGTCTCCGACTTTTTAACAGGAGACAGAATTGGTAACCTGCTCCTTGTGAGCAATTACTGTGGAAATGGCCCATTAAACCTCGCAGTGGTTTGCGCACCTGCAAGGAATACAGAAATGCAGATTTCCTTTGCTACATTTTTTTCAGGCCATCATAACATAAACAACAGGATATCATCCAAAGTCAAAGTCTTTAGGAACACCATTGTTTTTATATCCTCCATGCTTCTGGTTCAATGTAATTTATATCCACTAACTGCTTTGCAGGAGCACAAACATATCATTGCAATAAAAGCAGTGGTTCGTATAGAAATATCCAACCCATATTTTAAAGTTCACACCTAATGAACACAATTCATGCTACTTTATTGTGATTGTTTTGTATTTATAAGCTATGGTAAGACATTTATAAGTACTTTCCAGACAAACTGGAGAACATAGTATGAATTCATGGAGAAGTAAACTAACCAAGGTGTTTGTTTTCCCTCTTGGTATTTTTTCATATACTGTACACCAAACAACCCCAGTGTTTCAAATCCTCTGTATTTCAGAATATTGATCATTTGATTCTGCTTGACAGCTCTAAGGATACACATGAATTTCAATGGTATCACTATATGCCCTCCAACTATCACCTATGTCTCTCTGCCTAACCATAATGCTTAAACTTTGTTCTAAAATTAACTCTTAACCTCCTCAACCCATAACACTTACCTTTCCAGGACATTTACCTTTCCAGGCATCCCGCGATGTCTGCGCCCCAAGCCAATCCATACATCGGCTCTGGGTGCAGGCGCCGGCATCTTCACTAAGGGAAACAGGAAGTGAAGCCTTGCGGCTTCACAGACTGTTTCCTATTGTGCATGCGTGAGTCGCACTGCGCTTTCTGAATGGTCCTGCTGTCTTCTAGGACCTGTGTGTCTCCCAGAAGGCAGCGGGGCGGGGGAGAAGGGGGCAGAAATCCTTCACCACTCTATCCAGAAAGTAAAAAAATGGCTTAGATACACATTAATTCATAACCACCTTAAAATGTTAACCCAAGTTTCTGGCCAATACTTATTAAGTTGATACTCCTGTGCTGACTACTATACAAATAATGCAACAACATAGAACTCATATGCCCCGTACACACGATCGGACTTTCTGACAACAAAGCCGTGGATTTTTGTTCGAGGGATGTTGGCTCCAACTTGTCTTGCATACACACTGTCACACAAATGTTGGCCAACAATTACGAACGTGGGAAGGTGGTGACGTACAAGACGTACGATGAGCTGAGAAAAAGGAAATTCAATAGCCAGTGCGGCTCCTTCTGCTTGATTCCGAGCATGCGTGAACTTTTGTTGGCAGAAAATTTGAGAACCTGCTCCGCCAACAAATGTTCGATGGAGCTTACACACGGTCGGACTTTCAGCCAACAAGCTCACATCCAACATTTGTTGTCGGAAAATCCGATGTTGTGTATGGGGCAATGCACTTAAAACAAATAATTCATTGTAGCCATATACTGTTTATATGAATATAAATAGATACATAGAGCTGTCATGTAGGTCCTAAGGGCCACTCAGAGAAAAGGTCTAGCTTTGAAGAAGTTTGAAGAACACAGTACTAAGCCACACTTCTGAGTTCTGCAACATATTTACTTTACTGGTTTACAATGGCAGAGATAGCGGAGTTGTCAGGGCAGGCCTAACAGAACCTGCAAAAATAGATACTCAATACTATTCTGAGCCCAGGAGTTAACTGAGTGGTCATTGTTCTTCTTCCCAACCTCAGAAGACAAGGTGAACTGATATAGTCACATTCAGAACAACTTTAAGACGACCATTCACACTCTTCACAATACTTTCAATCAATACAAGTCTTTGTTAGAAAATGTCATTCCAAAACATACTGTATTGTATGTCCAAGGTCTAAATTAGATGACAGGTTTCAAAAAGTAATTATGTAGATTGCACGTTAGCTAATAAGGTCAATGTTATTCTGCTGAGATGTGGCAAGAGGTCAGTTTACTCTGCAAAAAGTCCCTTCACTTATAGTATTGTTGAATTTAAAGCTGGTTTGTGTGAGTGTCAAATGCTCAGACATTCTCTATCTCCACTTCTATGACCTTGCAAAAAGAACTTGACCT
Source organism: Lithobates clamitans (assembly GCA_037952925.1). Taxonomy (NCBI): domain Eukaryota; kingdom Metazoa; phylum Chordata; class Amphibia; order Anura; family Ranidae; genus Lithobates; species Lithobates clamitans. Next base: position 2,579,735 of record JBBGZY010000320.1, read on the forward strand.
ACGGCATGATGACTCAGGATCTGAGACTATGTGACAGCTCATTCAAACTTGAAGGTGATATGCACTTATGGTATGTTTCTCTATGTCATTGTGAATCATTTAAAGCTTATCCTCACAATCTTCTTCTTGGAAAAATTATTGTATGCACAAACATTTCGCTAAGGCCTCCTACACACTGTACGAAAATCAGAAAGGGAAAAGTCGTAAGACGAGCTGTCTGCGGATTTTCGGATCGTTAGTACGGTGATTTCGACAGCCGATTTGACTTTTTCATCAGACAAAAGCTGGATGTGCAGGCTATAAAATTTTTGTCAAATGTGAACTCAACATCTGATTTTCGGATGGTCAGTACAGAAATCATCACACAAAAGTCGAAAGTACAAACAAAATCAAGGAAGAGTTCGGTCTTGTAAACTACTGTTCATAATCTAGAATTGACATTTGTGATGTAGCAGCTGATGAAATCTCAAAAATGCAGTGAACATTCTTCTTTAACCACTTCAGCCCTGGACCATTTGGCTGGCCAAAGACCAGAGCACTTTTTGCGATTCGGCACTGCGTCACTTTAACTGACAATTGCGCGGTCGTGCAACGTGGCTCCAAAACAAAATTGACGTCCTTTTTTCCCCACAGATAGAGCTTTTTTTTGGTGGTATTTGATCACCTCTGCGGTTTTTATTTTTTGCGCTATAAACAGAAAAATAGCGACAATTTTGAAAAAAACGCATTATTTTTTACTTTTTGTTATAATAAATATCCCCCAAAAAATATATAAAAAACATTTTTTTTTCCCTCAGTTTAGGCTGATACGTATTTTTCTACATATTTTTGGTAAAAAAAAATCGCAATAAGCATTTATTGATTGGTTTGCGCAAAAGTTATAGCATCTACAAAATAGGGGATCGTTTTATGGCATTTTTATAATTTTTTTTTTACTAGTAATGGCGGCGATCAGCGATTTTTATCATGACTGCGACATTATAGCAGACACATCGGACAATTTTGACACATTTTTGGGACCATTCACATTTATACAGCGATCAGTGCGATTAAAAATGCATTGATTACTGTGTAAATGTGACTGGCAGTGAAGGGGTTAACACTAGATGGCACTGTAGGGGTTAAGTGTGTCCTAGGGAGTGATTCTAACTGTGGGGGGCTACATGTGACACATCACTGATCACCGCTCCCTGTCGGTGATCAGTGACAGTGTCACTAGGCAGAACAGGGAAATGCTTGTTTACATTAGCATTTACCCGTTCTTCCTCTCCGTGAGATGATCGCGGGTTTCCCCGTGGACATCGAGTCAGCGGGACCCGCGATCCTACTCATGGAGCTCGCTGCGAGCGCCAGCACGCACGCGATGGCACGGTGGGAAATTCAAAGGGACGTACAGGTACGCCCATTTGCACAGCCGTGCCATTCTGTCGACGTATAAGTACATGCAGCGGTCGGGAACCAGTTAATGTAAGAATAATGAAGCTGCTTTGCTGGTGATACTGATGTAGTTATGCCAAACATTCTACTTAACACGAAATTAGCATAAGGGGCCCAAAGGGTGGCGCTTGAGAAATTAACCTCCTCCTTATACTCTCATAGTCTCTGATCGGCTGCTTTCCTGGCCGCTAAAGGTCAGTTATACAGAGAGGCAGTACCCGAAGTGACAAAATCCTCGCCACGTTCGATTTCCATGGTGATAGACAGGGAAGAAAAATGTCAGTTCCTCTTTCGCTGTACTGTGCAGCCATCACTATATTGGCAACAGCGGGGGAAGGTGGGGTCCCCCTTCCACCGCCCACAAAGTGATTGAGTAGCTAATCACTTCTGAGTTACAGGGAATTTGCAAATTTGAATACCAGGATGATGCCTGTAGTTGCATACATCATCCCGGTATAAGCACTGCAAACTGTGGAGGTCATATGATATCCTATGGTCGGCAAGTGGCTACTCTATTCAAAACAAACAAAAAAAAAAGAATGAGATATGTTTTGGCCATGCATAGCATGGGTAGCATACACTTTAATGTACTATATAATTACAATTGTTAAAATGCTACAATCTCCCTCCATTCACATCTAAGCGTTGCTATTTTTACAGGTGTCTTTCAGTCGTTTTTCTGGTGTTTGTGCAGTGTTTTTTCACCATTTTTGTGCAGGCGTTTTGAGTTGATAAGTGACCAATGAAAAGCAGTAAAACTGTAATCTGCAAAAAAAAGAAGCTCATGTACTTTTCTGAGTGGCGGGTGTTTTGCTTAAGGCGACAGAATGCTCAGATGTGAACAGGGGCCATTGAAATGAAAGGGATTTGTTTTGTTGGGCATTTTTAGAGCTGAGGCTTAGAGCTAAAAATCACTCAAAAATGCCTAGATGTGAACGGAGCCTAAAGCCTCGTACACACGATCCGATTGTTGGCCAACAGGACGTCAGACTTTTGTCCGAAGGGCGTGTGCCAGTAACTTGTCTTGCATACTAACGGCACACAATTGTCGGCCAACAAACTACGAATGTAGTGACGTACTACGTGGAATTTCAGCTCTTGAGCGACACCCTTTGGGCACATTCTACTAATGTCGTGTTTGGTGAGCATTGATTCCGAGCATGCATGTTTGTACTTTCGACTTTTGTGTGACGGACTTGTGTACACACAATACGAGAATCTGACAACAGACCGTTGTCCGCCGAAAATTTACTAGCCTGCCATCCAACATTTGTTGGCCGAAAGTTGGACAACAATTGTCTGAAGGAGCGTACTAACGGTCGGATTTAAGGCAGTCTGTCATCACACAATTCCCTACCGAAAATCCGATCGTGTATATGAGGCTTTAGACTTGAGAGTGAAATGTTGATCTTCCTATGTACTGATTTTGAAGCACACAGTCATGACAGGGGTTGTATGTATGCCTATAAGCACGGCTGTATAGCGAGAATGTCTCACAGCATCATCTGTTTTACTAACAATTTCTACTTTACAATTATAGTCTACTACACCTTTAACATCATAATGTCTGAGTTCAGTGGCTACAGCATTTATTAAGCAATCACTCAACCTTCTACATCTTTTATTAAGATTCAATAAAAAAATTCTCAGGACCTTTAAACCATCACTTCTATCTTTTTTTCTTGTGTTACCTGCTTGTTTAAGAAATAAAACACAATTTATCAATCTGTGAGAAGGAAGGCCTTAGGCCTGATGAACCTTATCAACTGCTAAATCTAGTTAACTAAGCAAGTTGGCTGTGCAAAATGAAAAACATTGTTCAGATAGCAACCACTAGAGTGCTGAAAATGTCCAATAATAGTTATGTCACAGCTAGGGATGAGCTTCATGTTCGAGTCGAATCCATGTTCGACTCGAACATCGGCCGTTCTATCGTTTGCCGAATTGCGAACGATATGCGACATTCGCGCCAAGTTCGTGTGGCGCGTCACGGCCCATAATTCACTGCGGCATCGCAGTGCATTGCTGGCTGATGATTGGCCAAGCATGCACTATGACCTGCATGCTTGGCCAATCACAGCGCCGTCTGTAGAGAGAGATGTAATTGGCCAAAGCCAGGGTGGCTTTGGCCAATTATGGCTCAGGGGGTTTAGAACACGCCCCACACTATATAAGGCCGCCTGCACGGTGGCCCTGTGTAGTGTGTTACGGCTTGACAGAGAGATAGACAGAGAGAGAGAGACAGTGTCATTTGATTTAAGTTAGATAGATTAGGCAGGACAGTCAGTCAGTTAGCTGCACTTACAGTGTATTGTGTATATATATATGCATCCCAGGTGTTGTGTATATATATATATATATATATATATATATACACACTGTATTCAGTTTAGCTAGATCCATTCCTGTTATCTTCCTACTGACAGGCAGGCTTGTGTTGTTACAGTAGAAAATTGCTGATGTTCTTTTGATCCCATTAGTACCACAGTCAGGCAGCTAGACTATTTACAGTTAGTTTAGTGCATCCTCCTCACAGTGTTCAGCTAAAGCTACAAGTTAGTTTAGTGTGGCCTCTGCACAGTGTTCAGCTAAAGCTACAAGTTAGTGTAGTGCATCCTCCTCAAAGTGTTCAGCTAAAGCTACAAGTTAGTGTAGCGCGTCCTCCTCACAGTGTTCAGCTAAAACTACAAGTTAGTGTAGTGCATCCTCTGAACAGTGTTCAGCTAAAGCTACAAGTTAGTGTAGTGCACAGTGTTCAGCTAAAGCTACAAGTTAGTGTAGTGCCTCCTCCTCACAGTGTTCAGCTAAAGCTACAAGTTAGTTTAGTGTGACCTCCTCACAGTGTTCAGCTAAAACTACAAGTTAGTGTAGTGCATCCTCTGAACAGTGTTCAGCTAAAGCTACCTGTAGAAGGTTGGTGGTGTTTTCCTGATCTAATCACTACAGCAGGCAGCTAAATTATTTACACGTTAGTGTAGTGCGACCTCTGCACAGTGTTCAGCTAAAGCTACCTGTAGAAGGTTGGTGGTGTTTTCCTGATCCTATCACTACCGCAGGCAGCTAAACTATTTACACGTTAGTGTAGTGCGACCTCTGCACAGTGTTCAGCTAAAGCTACCTGTAGAAGGTTGGTGGTGTTTTCCTGATCCTATCACTACCGCAGGCAGCTAAATTATTTACACGTTAGTGTAGTGCGACCTCTGCACAGTGTTCAGCTAAAGCTACCTGTAAAAGGTTGGTGGTGTTTTCCTGATCCTATCACTACCGCAGGCAGCTAAATTATTTACACATTAGTGTAGTGCGACCTATGCACAGTGTTCAGCCAAAGCAACCTGTAGAAGGTTGGTGGTGTTCTCATACTACAGGCAGGCAGTTGATTTTGCTAGCTGCAGTATCAGTATATATATATATATATATATATATATATATATCTATATCCCAGCTTAGTGCAGCTACAGCCATTAGTATGTCTGGAAGGCCAACAAGGAGAGGCAGACAGTCACAAGCCAATAAAAGAGGGCAAGCAGGCTCTGTGTCTAGAGGCAACAGTGCTGGTCGTGGAGACGGTGCATCCTCATCAGCACGTGGCCATGGCACACGCTTGGCCTTTTTTTCAGCAGCTGGCCGTGTTGAGCCGCAACATGCGGAAGACTTGGTCGAGTGGATGACCAAGCCGTCCTCATCCTCCTCATCCTCTCTCACCCATGCTCAGGGTAATTTGTCTGGCAAAGCAGCTGCCAATGCGGCCTCTTCCCTTGGCTCAATGGCATCAGTGACTCCTTCCGTAGCCCCACCATGTACTCCTGAGGAGTCCCTCGAACTGTTTGACCACAGTGTTGGGTACATGCTCCAGGAGGATGCCCAGCGTTTAGAAGGCTCTGATGATGATACTGAGCTAGATGAAGGCAGTAACGTAAGCACGGACAGAGGGGGTGCCCAAGAAGGACAGCAATCTGGCAGTCATGCTCCCCCTGCTGCAGCATACTGCCAGGTTTGCTCCAGTGATGAGGAGGGAGGGGATGATGAGGTCACTGACTCAACGTGGGTGCCTGATAGGAGAGAGGAGGAGGAGGAGGAGGCACATCACCAATGAGGCAGGATGCCCTCCAGGGGCCAGCCTAAGGGCAGCACACTGACTGCATCACACTGCAAAGCTCCGCATGTGCAGGGCGCTGCCGTCTCTGCGCGTTATTCTAAAAGTTCTTTGGTGTGGGCCTTTTTTGAGACGAGTGCATCAGATCGCACCGCTGCTATTTGCAACATCTCAAGCGTATCTCGCATGGCCAAAACATCTCCCGCTTGGGCACCACATGCTTAACCAGACATATGTTGACCTGCCATGCAGTTCGTTGGCGTATCTAAAAGACCCACAACAAAGAACAAAGAGGACCTCTCCTTGCCCCCTCATCAGCTGAGATCTCCAACCCCACTATACCTTCAGTCCTCTCTGAGACCTGCACTGAGAGGAATGAAGGTGTAGAATTATTTGCGTCTCAGCCAAGTACTTGTGGGCAATCTCCTTTCGGTACACCAACATCAGATTGTACCAGGCAAATTTCCCTGCCCCAGCTGCTGCACCGCTGAAAGAAGTTCGCTCCCAGACATCCACATGCCCAGCGGTTGAATGCTAGCTTGGCAAAATTGCTAGCACTTCAACTGCTACTTTTTCAGTTGGTAGACTCTGCCCCCTTCCGTGAGTTTGTGGAATGTGCGGTTCCTCAGTGGTAAGTTTTGTCATGGAAGGCGTTTCCGGCTCTCTACCGGCATGTGGAAGGCAATGTCTTGGCCTCGCTGGACAGGGTGGTCAGCGGTAAGGTACATATTACCGCTGATTTATGGTCCAGCAGGCATGGACAGGGATGTTACCTAAGTTTCACGGCGCATTGGGTCACTCTGCTGGCAGCTGGGAAGGATGCAGGACAAGGTGCAGTAGTGTTGGAGGTTGTTCCGCCACCATGCTTCCAAAATGCCACTACTAATGATTGTGACACACCTCTCTTCTCCACCCCCTCCTCTTCTTCTTCCTCCATGGCCTCTTCCTGTGCTTTGTCCTCGGAACCAGCGGTGCTCCGTAGGCGTTCAAGGGGCTACGCAAGTACGCAGGCCAAAAGATGCCATGCGGTGCTTGAGCTGGTGTGCTTGGGGGACAGGAGCCACACTGGGGCAGAGGTTCTGTCAGCTCTGCAGGGGCAGGTTCAGAGGTGGTTGACGCCAACTTAAGGCAGGAATGGTGGTTTGCGACAATGGCACCAACCTCCTCTCCACCCTCTGACAGGGACAACTGACCCATGTGCCCTGTTTGGCTCACGTCCCTAACTTGGTGGTGCAGCGGTTCCTGGGCAGTTACCCGGGCTTACAGGATGTCCTGAGGCAGGCCGTGAAAGTCTGTGTGCATTTCCGCCGGTCATATAATGCTAGTTCTCGGCTGGCAGACCTCCAAAAAGGAGTTTAACCTGCCCAAGAACCGCCTAATCTGTGACACGCCCACCAGGTGGAACTCAACGTTGGCCATACTGCAGCGGGCCATCAATGAGTACCTGTGTGACTATGGCACCAGGGCAGGGTCAGGGGAGCTTGTTTTTTTCCCCACGCCAGTGGGCCATGATCAGGGATGCATGCACTGTCCTGTCACCATTTGAGGAGGCCACGAGGATGGTGAGACGTGACAGTGCATGCATCAGTGACACTGTCCCCCTTGTCCACCTGTTGGAGCACACGCTGCATGGAATAATGGACAGGGCACTTGAGGTAGAACAGAGGCAGCTCTCAAGGCCCCCTTTATCCAGACAGTGTACCTGCGTGCCCGTCGATCACACAGGAAGAGGACGAGGAGGAGGACAAGGAGGGGGAGGAGGATTGTGTCAGTATGGAGGTGGAACCTGGTACTCAGCATCAGCAGCAGTCTTTAAGGGATCAGTCCCAAGAAACACATGGACTTGTACGTGGCTGGGAGGAGGTGGCTGTGGACCATGTCGTCCTTAGTGACCCAGAGGACTCCGGACCGAATGCCTCAGCAAACCTACACTGTATGGCCTCCCTGATCCTGCAAAGCCTGCAGAAGGATCCTCGTATTCGTGGTATCAAGGAAAAGGACCAATACTGGCTGGCAACCCTCCTTGATCCACGTTACAAGGGTAAGGTTGCGGACCTTATCTTGCCGTTGCAGGGGGAGCAGAGGATGAAACATCTTCGGGAGGCCTTGCAGAAAGGTCTGTGCAACGCGTTCCCAGAGACTGGGAGGTTACAAACTCCTGTTTCTGGACAACGTGTTGCTGAGGCTTCGGTCAGTCAAAGAAGGAGCGGTGGAGAAGGTGGCCATCTGACCGATGCGTTCAGACAATTTTTTAGTCCGCAGCCCCAAGGTATGATCGGTTCCAGCAACCATTGCCAGCGTCTGTTTTACATGGTGCAGGAATACCTAGGGGCAAGATCTGACTTGGACACCTTTCCCACCGAAAATCCTCTGGGTTACTGGGTCTTGAGGATAGATCATTGGCCAGAGCTTGCACAGTATGCAATTGAGCTACTGGCCTGTCCTGCATCCAGCATTCTTTTGGAACGGACATTCAGTGCTGCTGGAGGCTTTGTAACTGATCACAGGGTGCGTCTGTCCACCGACTCGGTCGATCGTCTGACCTTCATAAAAATGAATCAGTCTTGGATCACCGCCAGCTCATGTAACCGAATAATTTTTTTTGAAATGTCAGATCCCTTCAAAGACTGCCTATGCTGATGCTGAGTGACTATCCTGTTATGCTGAGTAATTATCCTCTTCCTCCTCAATGATCATGCTGATAGCTTGTAAGAACATTTTTGGTTCTGGGCACCGCCACCAGTGCCTAAGGCCCAATTTTTAAGCCCCTGTTTAACAGGGGCATGTAATTACAATTTTTGATGCAATTCTTTGCAGCAGGGCTAGTTCCTGCGCTCCAACTAGAGTATCTGTGAGGGGCTGCAGTGTTGTGGCACCAGCACCAGTGACTAAGGCCCAATTTTTCAGCCCCTAATTGGATGAAGTGGATACCACATTCTCCAACTTGTCCAATCATGGAATGCTATATATGAAAAAATAACAACAGTTCATAAAGCAATAATCCCACATGATCTACTGCAATAGCAAAGGATTCTGCTGAAGCAATGCTCTCCTTGACCCATTTGAAATGCTGAGAGACATTTCACACAAGTGCTGACACTCAGCAATGTGAATTTCTAACCTTTCTAACCTTTCTTGATAAATCTCACACCATGTCACAAAAATGTCGAAAGCACCACTGGTGTATAATGCTTTAACCCTACAACATACAGAGAGTGAATGTGTATAAACATTATTCTTAATTAATGAATAGCAGTGCCAGCCAAAGTTAAAAACCATTAAAATATTTTAATTTTTTAAGAACATTTAACCACTTCAGCCCTGGAAGAATTTTCTCCCTTCCAGACCAGGCCATTTTTTGCGATACAGCACTTCATCGCTTTAACTGAAAATTGCACTGTCGTGCGACGTTATACCCAAATAAAATGTATGTCCTTTTTTCCCCACAAATAGAGCTTTCTTTTGGTGGTATTTGATCACCTGTGTGGTTTTTATTTTTTGCGCTATAAACGAGTTACAGTTTAAAAAAAAAAAAACACAATATTTTATACCTTTTGCTATAATAAATATCCCCCAAAAAGATTAAAAAAAAAAATTTCTTCATCAGTTTAGGCCAATATGAATTTTTCTACATTTTTTTTGTAAAAAAAAATCGCAATAAGAGTATATTGATTGGTTTGCGCAAAAGTTATAGCGTATACAAAATAGGGGATAGATTTATGGCATTTTTATTATTATTATTTTTTTTTTACTATTAATGGCAGTGATCTGTGATTTTTATCAGGACTGCAACATTGCGACAGACACATTGGAAACTTTTGACACTTTTTTTGGGACCAGTGACATATACAGCGATCAAAGCTAAAATTAGCCACTGATTACTGTATAAATGTCACTGGCAGGGAAGAGGTTAACACTAGGGGGCAATAAAGGGATTAAATGTGTTTCCTAGATGTGTACTAACAGTGGGGGGGGAGTGTGGCTGTCTAGAAACACACGATCTGTCTCCTTTCCCTGACAGAACCAGGATTTGTGCATTTACACACACAGATCTCTAGTTCTTGATCTTTCACGAGCGATCGCAGGTGCCCGGCTGCAGCATCTTAAAGAGCCGGCCCACAGCTATGACAGCAGTGTCATTTTGCCGCAGTATAACAGTGGCGGCTGGTTGGGAAGGGGCTAATAACAGTTTTATATACTATATATTCTTATTTGCTAGCTTAGTCCAAATCCTACAGGTGTGCAGTAACTAGAAAATCTTCAGCATTTACCTTTTATTGTCTACAGGAGGGGTCTCCAAACTGCAGCCCGGGGGTGAGATACGGCCCTTTGCTTGCTTTTATCCAGCCCTTGGGGCACTATTTTCATCCAATAATACTAACAATATCAACTATATTGCCACCTCCAATAGCACATTTAAGTATTACTTTATTTAACAATTTGCCACCTGCCCACCGTCAAATTATGGAGGAGCAGTGTGGCATGTGTGTCTAAATATATATATATTGTGACATTGGGGATTGTTCAGCTCAAGTGGATAGATGCGTTTTGGTGCAGTGAGTCCACATCAGAGAGGCATTTATAGTTAAGGGCCTGGTAGCCCACGTTTATTAAAGGAAAAAACAAAACAAAAGTCCATCCAGGAATCCCACACAGGGGTCCAAGCTTCAGCAAGTAAATAGAATAGAAAATCCAAATGAAAATGCTAGCCCACCTGGCTACTCTTCAGCAGTATTGCTGCTATAGGGAACAGGCCCTCAAACAAGCTGCTTGGATGCACACAGTCTTAGGCTCCTTGGTCACACACAGTTTCAAGAGCTTCAATGCACACAGCTTCTGGCTCCTTTGACGCACACAGCTTTACAGCCCTTCAATGCATACAGCTTCTGGCTCCCTGGACGCACACAGCTTTGAAGCCCTTCAACGCACACAGCATCTGGCTCCTTGGACGCACATAGCTTTGAAGCCCTTCAACGCACACAGCATCTGGCTCCTTGGACGCACATAGCTTTGAAGCCCTTCAACGCACACAGCATCTATTCTCACACAGAGACACCTACTAGCAGCCACTGCTCCAACTTCACCTTCCTCCACTCTTTCTGCTCTCACCAGTCCCTCGTTATATGGGCTGTGTGCACCTGGGCACACACCCTGCTGGCTGTCCACAAGACCCGGACACAGGGTTGGAGATCCCATCCCACCCAAGACTCTGAAGGATCTCCAATTTACAGAGCCCCATAAGGAACTAGCAAAACCTGGAGAAAACTGCCAGAGCAGTTTTCTCCATTTCAAATTTACACTCTGTAGCTCTGCACTCAGCCAATATGCAGACTCTGTGTCCACTTTAACCCCATTTTCATAGGGACAGAGCCTTGCTCTGCCACATACATATATATATATATATATATATATATATATATATATATATATATATATATATATATATATATATATATATATATATATCTATATATATCTATATAGATATATAGATATATATATCTATATATATATAGATATATATATATCTATATCTATATCTATATCTATATATATATATATATATATAGATATATATATAGATATATATATATATATATATATATATATATATATATATATATATATATATATATATATATATATATATATATATATCTATATATATATATATATATATATATATATATATATATATATATATATATATATATATATATATATATATTTATAGAGACTGTTACTTAGAATTTATAATATGCTTGATTTGTTTTTTTCCTTCTTAGATGGCTTGTTTCCGGAGAAACTAAACAAAGGAACGCATGTGACAACATGGGCTACTGATAAGGACTCAAAGGCCGCTCAAAATAGGCTTTCGTACCAAAACTAATCTGAACTGACCAGATACTGCTAATTTTTTTTGCCAGTCACATGATGTAACCACCTACTTAACTGTTCCCTTGCTGTTAAGAAGATATGACTGCTGATTGGACTAAACCATACGGTCCTTCTCCTTTCGGCCCAGTAGAGCTGGATATCTGTGTGTTGTGTCTCTCCACTGCAGTGTATGAATAAAGCACCTAATATTCTTTTACAAAGATGTGGATCTACTATCTCCTCTGAATGTCTTGTTTGGAGACTCCCTAACCTGATTTAACACATGTGATAGGCTGTGTACAACCACAGCCGGTCACATGTAAACGCGAAAGTGCCAGCAATTGGCTCTCATCGCCTCACACTGACAGAGTGTGTGGTGAGGAGAGCCGATCAGCGTCATCTCCTCACAGGGGACAGTCGGACAAATAATCAGCAGTGTTAATTTTAGTCTTAGGACTAGAATGGCAATTTAGTCACATTTTAGTCTTCTGCAATTGTTTTAGTCGTATTTAGTTGACTAAATCTCCAGTACATTTTAATCAGCTAAAATGTCCTACGTTTTGGTCGACTAAAATCTCCAGTACATTTCAGTAATTTCAATTTAGTTTTAGTCATAGTCTTTTAACTAAAATGGCATTTTATTTTAGTCTCATTTTAGTCTTAGGACTAAAATGGCATTTTAATTTTAGTCTCATTTTAGTCTTTAGACTAAAATGGCTTTTAGTTTTAGTCGTATTTTAGTCACCTCAATTGTTTTAGTTTTAGTCGTATTTTAGTTAACTAAAATGTTTTAGTTATTTTAGTCGACTAAAATGTTTTAGTCGTTTTAGTTGACTAAATTAACACTGGTAATCAGGGCACTGATCATCAGAGCCCTGATTACAGTAAAGCCCACCAGTGCCACCAATCAGTGCCCATCAGTGCCCCCAATCAGTACCCATCATTGACACCAATCAGTGATACCAATCAGTACCCGTAAGTAATGCCAGTCAGTGCTGCTCATCAATTTAAGTGTCCATCAGTGCCTGCTCATCAGTGCTGCCCATCAATGTCCATAAGTACCTCCCATTAGTGCCCATCAGTGCCGTCCATCAGTGCCCATCAGTGCTGCCCATCAGTGCCGTCTATCTGTGTCCATTAGTGCCCATCAGTGCCGTCTATCCGTGCCACCTATCAGTGTCCATCAGTGCCACCTATCAGTGCCCAGTGCTGCCCATGAGTGTTTAAGTGCCGCATATCAGTGCCACCTATCAGTGCGACATATTAGTGCCTCCTCATCAGTACCACCTAATCAGTGCCCATAAGTACCCTCTCATCAGTGCCCATAAGTGCCACCTCATCAGTGCCCATCAGCGCAGCCTATCAGTGCCCATAAATGCAGCCTATCAGTGCCCATCAGTGCTGCCTCATCAATGCACATCAGTCAAGGACAAAAATGACTTACAAAATTTACTGACAGAAAGGAAGAAAAACTTTTTTTTTATAGCAAAAAATAAAAAACCCAGCAGTGATTAAAAAAGCACCAAAGCTCTATTTGTGGGAAGCAAATTACAAACATTTTGTTTGGGTACGGTGTTTCATGACCCCGCAATTGTTGTTCAAAGTGCGACAGCGCTGAAAGTAGAAAAATGGCCTGGGCAGGAAGGGGGTGAAAGTGCCCTGTATTGAGGTGGTTAAATATACTTTATGCATGATACAAAGGATGTAGAGTTTATACAAAGAGGCATAATCATTCTGGTATGCCTGGAGTATCATATCTATCTATAGCCTTGGGTGGAGATAGTACAACAAAACGTTATGATTCATGCAAGCCTAAAACTCAAATTAAAGAAAAATAAGAGAATAAGCAAAGAAATGTACATGATTTAATGCTGTGAGTAATCAGTAGTATAAGGTAGCTTTACAAAGAAACTTTACACTGCACTGTTTTCAAGTGTGGGGGAATCAAATTTTACAAGCGCGTTCTCAAGCTGTACTACATAAACATGCTGCTTTAACACCCATGTTATTCTAATTCATTGGGTTATATTCATTAAACCACATCACTGCTAGCCATGGGCTTGCAGATGGAGCACAGAATGAGCTTGCGTAAGATAAGCTTTGCTATGTAGGAGCTGCCAGAGTCTTCTTACGACTGCTTTCATGAAATGTTCTGAAATAGGCATTGAAACAGCAATCCCCCTGCAGGCTACAGACTCACAGCACCTAACAGCCTTTCTACATCTCGTGTCAGAACCAGATCAAGCTAAAAGGCTGCATGTCAGCTATTGCCCTTTTGACTCAAATTTAAATGAATTTGAAGAGAGCTAAAGCTGATAGGTTGAAAAAACAGGATAAAGAGGCAGGATAGTGGCAGAAATAAAAGGGTTTGCGAGCATTGACAACCAGGTTGAAGTGTTTACAGCGTAAGTGACATGCTTTTCTCTGTGTTTGTGTCTGGACAACTCTTAAGAATGCTATGGTAAAGAAATGGGGCACACTCTATTATAAATAATATGTAACAATCTTGTTAAAGAACAAATCCTGCAAAAAAAGTATATAAATCCTATATTTAAATATGTGTTTATTTGAAAGCTGTTAAATTATTTTTCTGTCCAGTGAATGTGAAAAAAACTGGCTTTAAAAGGAATTCCACAATCCTGTTTTGCAGTAGGAGTGATTAAAGGGAATGGAAGAAATGGAAGGGAAAGAAAGGGAGGGGAAGGGAAGGAATGAAGGAAAGGAAGGAAGTAGGTAGGGGCTGGGGAGATGAAAAGTTGGAGTAATGTGGACTCTAGACTGGATAACAAAATTGGACTCCAACACAGTCCTTAAACTTCATTGTAGGTCTACAGTCACAAAGAACATGTATGCAACAAGGCTCCATGGGATATGTAATCCTTAGAAATGAAGAGTAAACAGCTGAGGAGAAGCTGTAAAGCATGCAGGGAATTCAAGAAATTGTGGAAAGGGATGGCCAGCAGACAGGCAGCACTCACAAAATGAAAGGCAATTTTTTCAAGTATAAATCTTATATTGGATTGTCAAAGATAACTATTGTTGTATTGCTATTACAATGCTGATGTTATAAAATGAAAGAGCTATGACCATAGATTTTCTTTAAGTTAAATTTAAGAAAAAACATATTACACCTATTTTTGTTAGGGCCATGGCTGCTGTAAAGAGGGCCAAAGTGGCCAAATTCCTTCCCCAATTTGACATTCAATGTAAAGCTTAAAATATATGTAATCAATGAACTATTAAATATGTTTAAATCTGCAGATTTATTTAAAATAATAGCTAGTGAACCTGGCATGAAGGACAATGTTCAAGCATTTCCTGTTATTTAGTAACAACTCTCTGTCTTCAAATAGTGTGCCTGTATTGTCACTGACTGTATTGTCACTAAGGATGGGCCATACAGACCCCTGTTCGGTTTGCACCCAAACTTTCAAACACCACAAAAGTTCAGACCCGAATAACGAACCCCATTAAATTCAATGGGACCCGAACATCAAAAATTCAAAGTGCCCATTTTGAAGGCTTATAGGCAATGTCATTTGGCATACAATTGTTATAGGGGTCAGTGATTTTTTGATTTTTAAAGTGAAAGCATAAAAATGAAAAATTCCTTCCAATATAGTGCCTGAGGGGTCCCCTTACTCTACCTGTAAAGTGGCAGATCTGTACCATGTATAGAATCTGCTGCAGCAATAATTGCATTTATAAAGCCAAAAAAATGAAATTTTCCCTGAAAGCTGCCTTTATTTTGCTCAGCAACAGCTGGGAAGCCACTGTGTATGATGAGGCCACAATGTAGTGCACTGGGAACAAGATTAGAGATTTTTTTGATACATTCTGGTGTCACTTTGACCTTGGATAGTAGTAACGGGTGCGTAAAAATTGGTCTTTGGGTGTCGGTGGCGCCTTCCCACCGTAACCCTATAGAGGTACTCTTGATGAAAGCAAGAATTGGCCTTGCTGTAAAAAACTGCAATGATATGCACCTGTCAAACAGGTGCTGAAAAATTGGTCTTGGGTGTTAATTGTGCCCATAAAACCTATATCAAAAACATTCTTCCAGATGAAATGATTGAACACCCTCAAAGCTAGGCAGCCTCGAAGTCCTGCCGAGATTCCACATCCAAAAAGACTTAATCAGTGACATCAGCATCAGGGGCTTCATAGCTGGTAATCCAGGACTGATTCATTTTAATAAAAGTCAAACGGTCCACGGAGTCTGTGGACAGATGCGTTCTATGATCAGTAACGAAACCTCCTGCAACACTGAATGCCCATTCTGAAAGCACACTGGATGCAGGGCAGCCCAACAACTCAATAGCATACTGGGAAAGTCAGTGGATCATCAGCTGGAAAGCTCTCCATCTCTGTTTTAGCTGCGAGGTAATCGTCCACTATGTGATGCAGATGCTGCCGATGGGATGTGGAAGCTGACAGCCCTGGGCGGCGAGGACTAAAAAAATTCCGAAATGCCTCACTTAGGCGGATGCCTTTTCCAACGCTCCTCTCTTGACCAGCAAAAGACTCAAAACGACGTTTTCCATCACACTGTAACCTACTGGAGTCAGGAAAAATGTTCAATAAAATCCTCTTTAACGTGTCCTCAAGAGATTTTATCTTCTGCACACTCTGTGAGGACGGGCTGAGTTCTGAGACCTTCCCCTTATAATGGTGGTCAAGGGGGGTTGCAAACCAGTAATCATCCTTCTCCTTTATGCCACGTTTTCTTGGGTCCTTTCGCAGGCTTTGAAGCATGAGGTTGCCCATGCGCCTCAAATTTGCAGAGGCTTAGGAAGCAGACTCCTCAGGGTCACTCAGGATGACAGCATCTGAAACTTCCTCCTCCCAGCCACGTACTACTCCCAAGGGTCCTGAGGTTGGAAAGGCATCACTTACAGATTGACGCATGTCTTCGCATGTGTTATTCATGCATGCACTGTCAATGCTCACCATCCTTGAGGCCTCCTAAAATGGTGACAATACAGTGCATGCATTCTTAATGATTAGCCATTGGCGTGGGGAAAAAAAGCCGAGGCGGCCTGAGCCTGTCGTCGTGCTGTACTGGCACAGGTACTCATTGACGGCCCTCTGCTGCATGTATAGCCGCTGCAGCATTCCCAAAGTTGAGTTCCACCTGGTGGGCATTTCACAAATCAGGTGGATTACGGGCAGGTGGAATTCCCGCTGAATTTCAGCCAACCGAGCACTGGCTGTGTATGGTTTAGTACATCTTGCAACCCTGGTTACATACTTACGAAACGCTGCACCACCAAATTGAGGACATGTGCCAGGCATGGCACATGTGTCAACTTTCCCAGTCTAAGGGCGGACAGGAGGTTTGAGCCATTATCAGACACCACTATTCCTGGTTCCAGCTGGCGTGGTGTGAACCACCTCTGGGCCTGTCTCTGCAGAGATGCAAGAATCTCTGCTCCGTTGTGGTTCCTGTCCCCTAAACACACCAGCTGGAGCACTGCATGGCACCTTTTAGCCTGACTCAGGGAATAGCCCTTTGAACGCTTAGGGGGTACCTGATGTTCATAGGACAATTCTGCAGAGGAGGTCATGTAGGTGGCGGAGGAGGGGGTAGAGGTCACAGGTTTGGCATCATCACCACCAGCTGTATAGAGACAAGGGGACACAACAAGCTGCAGCACCGGGCCCTGTCCTGCATCCTTTCGAGTTGCAAGTAGCGTTACCCAGTGTGCTGTGAACAAAATATATCATCCCTGCCCATGCTTGTGCTGGACCATGTGTCAGCAGTAAGGTGGATTTTACGGCTGACTGCCTTGCCCAGCGATGCCAGAACATTCCCTTCTATGTGATGGTAGAGAGATGGAACGGCCTTACGTGAAAAGTAGTAGCGACTGGGAACCTGCCATTGTGGTACAGCACATTGTGCTAATTCACGGAAGGGGGCAGAATCAACCAGGCTGAAAGGCAGAAGTTGGAGAGCCAAAAGCTTTGACAAGCTTGCATTCAGATGCTGGGCATGTGGGTGTCAGGGACTGTATTTTTTTTATGCTGTAGCAGATTGCGCAGAGAAATTGGCTGGCTACAGTCTACAGCTGGTGGTGTGCTGCTGGCAGATGTGCTGCTAGGACCTGGGACACCCTGTGCTATACCATCATCCCTGTCAGTGGAGGCTGATGAAAGGTAATGACTCGGTATCGCAGGGGCAGACAGAAGTGGTTAAGGAGGAGGAGGAGGGACAGATTTGTGCCCCTTTTGTGTGGCTTTTAGGTGCTCTTGCCAAACGGGCTGAGTGGTTGGGTATTAAATGCCTTGTTAAGCATGTGATGCCCAAATGGTTGGTGTTTTTGCCACGTTTGATGTGCCTAAGACACAGTTTTCAGATAGCAACAGTGCAATCTGCTGCAGATGTGCTGAAAAAGGTCCAGAAAGCTGAGCTTTGGGGAGTGGGCCGGGAGATAACAGCTGCAGAATTTGATAGAATAGGGTGGCTGCTCTCTACTCTTTCTTGATGTTGGCCTCCTTGGGGTTGTGCCGCCTCACCTTCAGTTTCCTCCTCTGCTCTATCTGGCACCCAAGTCGCATCGGTGACCTCATCATCATCATCATCATCATCTCCATCTCCTCCATATTCATAATTACCACTGGAGACAATTTGGCAATACGCTGCGGCTTGGGAAACATGAATGCCAATTTGTTTACCAGTGTTCCTCCCTCTCTCTAGGCTCATGTTCCTACCATCCTCAACCTCAGAACCAACATCTAAATACAGTAATGGCTGGGAATCATCAAGGTGCAAGTGGCTGATGCTGTGGTCAAATAACTCAGCTGACTCCTCAATGGCTGATGTTGGGGCTATGGCGGGTAGAGATGTGGACAAGGAGGCAGGTTTATTCACTCTGGCAACTGCAGGGGACTGCACACTTGTCTCTGCTTGCATGACAGAGGATGAGGAGGATGAAGAAGGTTTAGTAAGCCAGTCCACCACCTCCTCTGCATGCTGTGGCTGGATAGCACGGGCAAACTCACTAAACAGAGGAAATGATGCCGTGCCTGAGGACTGACCACCTTGTCCACCTTTGGCTGTGGGCACATTTGTTGCTGGCCCCCTTACAATGCCAAGGGAACGTCTGCCTTTCCTTGTTGTCAAGGGAACGTCTGCCTTTCCTTGTTGTCCTCCCAGACATTATTGGGAGGGAGAGGCAGTGCTTATAAGCAAATGTAAAGAAGAAGTTGAAATCTGTACATAGATGCACTTTAATCAATGTAAAGAGGTGTTTGGTGCACTTTAATTTAAGTACTCACACTACACAGACACACTCCACGGGTACACTATAATATACTACAATATAATGCGCCAAACGTACAGTGACGCACAGAACTATATGGCGTTAAACTGGCAGTAATGCACACAGAAGTAAATGGTGTTAAGCTGGCAGTAACACATACAGAACTATATGGTGTTAAAGTGGCAGTAACGCATGCAAAACTATATGGTTTTAAACTGGCAGTAACGCACGCAAAACTATATGGCGTTAAACTGGCAGTAACACACACAGAACCTATATGGCGTTAAACTGGCAGTAACGCACGCAAAACTATATGCCGTTAAACTGGCAGCAATGCACACAATAATAAATGCCATTAAACTGGCAGTAACGCACCAAAACTATATGGCATTAAACTGGCAGTAACGCACACAGAAGTAAATGGCGTTATGGCCAGTTACGTAAACGGGTGGCCCCGCCCCCTCTGACACCAGGGGAAGCCGTAGGGGGGTCCCCGTGCGTCAGAGGGGGTGGGGTCACCCAGGTATTTCACCGTGTGGCCTGCCTCAGTTATATAAGAACTTTTAAAGGCGCTGAAACGTCATACGGCGGGAGCCTCCTATGGAAGCGGATCGGTGGTGGGTTGTTTTTTTTTTTTTGGTCCGTCGGCCGAGCAATAGAAGAAGATGAATGGACTTCGTGGGACATTTTTATTTTTTTATTTTTTAATAAAGGACTTGTCCCAAGCTGTGTCTTGCTTTTTTTTAACATTTTGACACTTTTTTTGTGAAATGGTACAGGTACAATGTACCCATTACCATTTCACACAGGGGCGAGGCGGATCTGGGGGTCCCCTTGTTAAAGGAGGCTTCCAGATTCCGATAAGCCCCCCCGTCCGCAGACCCCCACAACCACTGGGCAAGGGTTGTGGGGATGAGACCCTTGTCCCCATTAACATGGGGACAAGATGCTTTGGGGGGCTACCCCAAAGCACCCTCCCCATGTTGAGGGCATGTGGCCTGGTACAGTTCAGGAGGTGGGGCGCTCTCTCGTCCCCCCTCTTTTCCTGCAGCCTGCCAGGTTGAGTGTTCGGATAAGGGTCTGGTATGAATTTTGGGGGGACCCCTATGCCATTTTTTTAAATTTTTTTAAATTTTGGTGCAGGGTTCCTCTTAAAATCCATACTCTTCAAGTCTGGTATGGATTGTGGGGGGGGCTCTATGCTATTTTTAAAAAAAAATTGGGCACAGGGTTCCCCTTAATTTTCATATCATGGTATGGATTTTAGGGAGACCCCACGTAATTTTTTTTTAAATTTTGGTTCTGGGTTCCCCTTAATATTCATACCAGACCCAAAGGGCCTGGTAATGGACTGGGGGGGGATCCCATGCTCTTTTTTTTCAATGAGTTTTATCTATATTGCCGAGACCCGACAACTCATTACAGCCACCAGCAGTTTTAAATGACAATTTTTCCTTTAGAAATGTCATTTTGCTGTGGTACTGTTCTAAACCCGGGAAAAATGTGCCGCTTTACAGGCATACTATAGACACCCCCCAGGCATGGTATTTAAAGAAATATTTCATTTTTTATTGTTTCACTTTAAGCATTAAAAAAATCACTGCTCCTGAAAAAAATGGCCATTTAAAAAAAAAAAATGTTTGCATTGATACATGTCCCCTGGGGCAGGACCCAGGTCCCCAAACACTTTTTATGACAATAACTTGCATATAAACCTTTAAAATGAGCATTTTGATTTTTCATGTTAGTGTCCCATAGACTTTAAAGGTGTTCTGAATTTTCCCCGAACACCACATATTGTTTATTGTTCACAGAACATTCGAACAACCAAAGTTCGGCCCGAACTTATGCTCGGGCCGAACTGTTCGCTCATCCCTAGTCTCTTACAATGTCCTGTACAATGTCCACAGTCTATGACCATATCCTATATAATGCCCACAGTCTCTGACATTTTTTTATATCTTGCTCCTAGTCTTTGACTTTATCATTTATTGTGTCTGTTGTCTCTGACAATAAATGTTTACTGAATTTTACGTGCAGTCGTTTGGTGATGTCAGAGGCCGCGCTTGAGGCCCCCCATATCAAGAAAGTTGACCGCCATTAGTCTAAACTTTCTCCACTCTATCCAAAATTAAAAAAGGGTTTTGCTTATAAATAAAATGTAACATCCCAAAATTTAAGTTACAAACAGGTTGGTGGAAAACAAGCTAACAACAATGCCAACTTCTTTTGCCTGCCATCGGTCATAACTAAACAGCTTGGTGAATCCCTCCTAACTCGCTAAAACATCCACTCCATATCTTTCTTACAGACCTCACTGGTCATGCACCCAGTTTCCTTGTGCACCAAAGCTCAGATAACCTCAACATGGGCTGAGATATTGCAGCTGCTGTCTGGTTAGTTCTTCTGTGGAAGGGCTTCTCTAATTCTACCAGGACCAAAACACATGCCTAGGTCACCCTTTGGATGCTCTGATACTGCATCTGCTTAGTGATATTCACTAGTAGACCATAGAACGGACAGGAACAAGGACACAGATATGAAGCTTGCACAATTTCAATGTCACTGTTCTTTTGCTATGTACCACAAAGCACAGAAAGGATGAGGGATCACAAAAGAATGCACATTACAAAAACCTTTGACTGGTAATACTGTTTCTGTATTCCCTAACTATCATAGCTTAACTATCTTAGCTTTGGATTTAGCTGTTTAGCCAACTGTCCTATAGTTCAAATTAATGCCTACAGAGCAGGCAGGGAGAAGCAGCCATACTCAAAGGTAACAACTGATCTTGAAGGAAAAAATAGCAAGCAGGAAAGGTTTTAATGCTTTCCAACTGTTCTTCCTCCTCAAGAAGAGTGTCTGGGGGTGCAGATTGTCATTAGAATGTCACTGAATCAAGCCAAAAACAGGTCTGCCAACTGTCATTTATTTAAAAGAGGATGGACAAAATTTTTTTGGCCATACTTCTCTTGTGGGTCACAGGACTGTTTCACGGAAATGTGTTGTTATATCTTAGAGGATGCGGTACATATCCAAAAATATGTAAGTATACCGTTTAATTCCCCTATTTTCCATTTGTTGTTGTTGGGTCACTAAACTGCTCTTACTTGTGCTCTCTTGTGACTCAGAATCAGACAAAATCAGACTAAACCCACTATTGGCTGACGTCACAGAGCCACTTCAGGCTCTACAGGGATCCTGACCATATAGTCTGGGTTCCACCTAGAGCCCTGATTAACATCTGGCTCTAGCTCTCAGTGCTTGGCTGAGAGCCAAAGCCAGCTGCGCCTGCCTCCTCTCTAGCCTCGTGCTCCACTAAGCGGTGACAAGGCAAAGCAGAGAGTGGTGGTTGACAGTCACTGGTCTCTGCTCAGAGCTGACTGAGAATTGATCAGCAGTCATGTGATCGCTCAGTTCTTGAGCTTAGAGCTGACAGGCAACAGCTGCAGCATCAAACCGATGCTGCAGCATGGGGAAAAGTATGTATGCATGTTTATTTACATACCCCAAACTTCTCTTTTAATCCTCTAGGACAATACATAAGTGGTAAAAAGTATGTGCTCAGCTGATGTTAAAAGTGATTTTTATCTCTAGGCAGAGGTTCTTCAAATTACCAGTAAATGTCAGACATTGATGAAGGATGAATTCCTTTATTTCACAAAAAAATATAGAAAGTTATCATTAAACTATTCATGTACAAATATGAAATGTTACCTATACATTATTTGAGTTTGAAATCTCAATTAGGATCTACAGATCTGATTTCCCATTAATATTATCGGTTATAGATGTAAGCAGCTATCAACAGCTTCACATAAAATTATATTGATAAAGGGTCATATATATAGTCCCTATACTTTGATTTACATATGCAGTGTGAGTGAAAAGTATTGCATTTTCCGACTAGGTAGAAGCTTAATAAAAGTTGCATACATAGTCCCTCACTGAGATCACTGGACAGGAAGTCCCCTAAATGCATCGCAATAATGAACTCCAGCCATATTAAAATGGAACTTTAGTGGCAGGTTTTTGGGGGAAAGGGAGGGAGGGAGTACTGTTTTCTCTTTTTTTGTTACCCACTCCCACATCCTCAATCTTCTTCAAGGCGAGGACGATGTCTTTCTTTCCAACCCCCTCCCTGCCCACAGCCTCCTGGGACGTGCAATACTTGCTAGGAGGCCACGGGATAATTTCTTTGCAACTGCTAGGATTGCAAGGTATTCCCCTGCTCTAGGCTAATAGACATACTGGAGACTGTGCTGTCCACAGTTACTTCTTTCCATGTAAAGACTGGAAGTTTGGGGAAGTAGCACTGAGACAGCAGGAGCCAGCAGCATCGAAGGCTGTAAACTGCAAGTAATGGGGTAAGAATTTTAACAAATAGTTTATTGGGAAATTATTTTTTAATTGTGCTCAATGTGTATAACTGATGGTTAAAACAATAGCCAGTCATTAAAACAACAGCAAATCATAGCAGATGACTGCTGGAGTATTCAATTTCTGTACAGAAATGGTATTTTTTACATAAATAACCAAGAATATTATCAGTAATTCTATACTTAGAATGCTACTAGCTTCCTGACATTTGTACATAGCTATCTGTGAATGTTATCATTACATCTTGTATGCTATCATGTGTTTTAGATGTAACACAATAGTCTTATCAGGAGACGACAGCAATATGGAGTCAACTATCAATGTGTTCTCTGCACAGCTGCGGCTCATGCCTTTACATTTTAATTTTTCTATTTTCCATCTATTTTTCTAGCTATTAAGTCCCCTTTACAAGACAGCTTACATTTTTGGAAGCTGGAAAAAGTAAAGTATGCATATACAAGGAAAAGACAGGAGTGGGGCAACCATACAGGACCTCACATAGTAAACAGAGGCTTGGATGAAAGGAACATGTTGGGGCACTGATGATCTTTGATTAAAGAGTAGAAGAAGTAAGGGAGAAGACCTGCTGACACAGCTGGAGGAGAGGAGAGACAAAGGACACGATCGGAGGAAATAAGAGGGGGCTGCAATGGAAGAAAAACAGCAAGGTGCTAAAACAAATGACAGAGGCAAAAATAATGAGCATCTTTTCTTCTCACTCTACAAAACATCACTACGCTGACTTTGTAGACAAGGAACCTTCTACGGGAAAATGTGAAGGAAATTTGAAGGACAAAATATACTAAAAAGCAATACTTAATAAGGTACGCCTGTGATTTACTCAAAACAGAAGGAGAACTCCGCTCCAAACAAAATAAAATCCTGTAAACAGGGTTGTATTTACTGTAAGGGGCCAGTGCATGTTGGTGTAGCACATTTAGGACATCCTATTATTCTAAATTAATTCAGATAAATGTACAAAAACTGCATCCCATGATTTATTAAAGTAATACTAAAGCTAAAAAACATTTTTTACCTTAATACATTCCTTGCATTAAGGTAAAAAACATTTTATATTTCTATGTCCTCCCCCTTCCCTGTGTGAAGGGGAAGAGAGGGGAGAAGAGATTCAGCACTGTTGAAGGCTGCATCTCTTCTCCCTTCTCATCCTCTTCACACAGGGACTCAAACAGCAGCAGAGCCATTGGCATCTGCTGCTGTCAATCAAATGCAATGAGGAGGAAGTAGGGGGCAGGGCTAAGTCCAGCTGTGTGTGTCTATAAAGAGCGACTCCGTAGACACACAGCTTGGGAGCGAGCAGGCATCGTGTTCCCTCATAGCAAATGGTTGCTATGGGGACACAAAAGGAAGAGGAGGAGTCAAGATCACCGGTGGAGGACCCAAGAAGATGAGGATCGGGCCATTCTGTGCAATGACATTGCACAGAACAAGTGAGTATAACATGTGTGTTATTATAATTAAAAATAAAAAAAAATTACTTTAGTAACACTTTGATTAGATATGATACTGCATTAAATGATAACAAAACAATAAGAGGAATCCACGCCACAAAATGACTGGACCAATGTGAACTTCAATTAAAAATGCTTCCGCTTAATCCTAGTAAATTGCTGATTAAAGATAAATACAATTGTAGCACAAATCAATTAATAGCCCACATCTGTGTGAAAACCCCGCCCATTCAGCATCACCATGGCGGTGGACCCGCCATGGGACTCAGGTCAGTGTAAGGGGGCGGAGGCATACCACCTCCCATATGACCTGGCCTATGATAAAAACACTTAGGTCTGGGAAGGACATGGCCGATAGGTGTCCACCCACCTAGGCTGGGAACGTATTGTGCATGAGCGGGGCATGGCAGCACCTCGAAAGTGCAAGGCAGCAGGCGCTGCAACGCGATGGCGTCACCGCCCACAGTGTGTGTATTGTCTCCTGAGATGGGAGGAGACAAAAGGTAATGCCAATCCCACCTGTCCCCAGGAGCAGAAGCGGAAGAGAACACAAGGCCACATTGCACATCGGGGGGACACCCCAACCCAGACTACCAGTTGGTACCTTAGGACAGATACCTGGGGGTCCCTGCATTCGGAAGGTGGAGTGGACAGGAGGGATTACAACTCGCGGAAAAGAAAAACAGGAAAAGGACCCTGAAGAAAGAAAAAAAAATAGACAAAAAGCATTTTTATATATAAAAAAGATATATCTGCATATATGTATTCATTTATCTCCAGACATTCCTATGGACAAATTAAGTATTATAGTAGCAAAAACCAACATGGCACATAATGCAAATAATATCTCTACACATAATATATAAATCATACAAAAATCCAAAAATTTGTCAAAAAGGCAAAGAATAAAAAAAGGAAAGCACCTTTAAACGGGTAGAAAAGACATAAAGGAGGTGGCATCATTCAACCCTGGGGCATGAGTTGCCCTGAGTGAATTTCTCTCTGTAAAATACGCCTGTCCCAATCTCCCCCACGTGGATCCTGTGGGATGTGTTCCAGGGTTAAGAATTGTACCTTGAAGGGGCGGTATGCATGATCATGGGCAGCATGCCATCCAATGGGGCAAAATAAATCTCCAATTTCAATAGCATACACATGATAATGTATACGTCTCCAAAATTCTGTAAAGGTTTTCCCCACACAGAAGGCACCGCATTCACAGGTCACAAGATACACTACCCCCTGTGTTTGACAGTTGACAAATTTATTGGGAAAAAATCTTTTCCCGTTCCGTAAGATGATATTTTTATCAGTGTTAATATATTTGCAATAAGAGCACCTTCCAGCCCTTCGATTGGTTAGTTTTAAGATTTGATCCTGAGAGGTGACTATGCACCAACTTATCTAGATCGAAGAAGCTCGTCTATAGATAATGGTCGGCTGAGGGGGGACAAACTTGGAGGTGGCCCGGGTCCTGAGTCAAGAGATACCAATGTTTCCGTAGAATGGCCTTCAACTGATCATGTTGAGAGTTGAAGCGGGTGATGAATCTAACTGTACCAGTAGGTTTGGCAGTCTTTTTATGAAACAATAATGAAACTGTAACCTCTAGCCCTAAGTCTTTCCCTTAAAAAGCTGGCCTCTACTTCAAAAGTCTCTAAATTACTGCAGTTATGTTTTAACCGAAATTACTGTCCATAGGGAATGGAATGTATAAGTGGAGCAGGATGTGCACTGGTAGTGTGCAAAATAGTATTGCCGGCAGTCGGCTTCCTGTATAGTACGTTCAAAATGCGATCCTCAATGTCCTTCTAAACCCAACTGTCCAAAAATAAATTTTTTTTCAGAGTCATATGTCATTGGGAACTGTAAGTTTCAGTCATTTGAATTTAACTTGGTCAGAAATTCGAGCAAAACAGTGGACTTTCCATCCCATACGATACGATGAAGATATCATTGATGTACCTGTGCCATGACAGAACATGGCACAGGTACATCGAGAGCCCATCGCTGGAAAAAATACCCTCTCCCACAGTATACATTGCCTCTAGTTAGAATGTTTCCTTTATATTGATCTCTATTTTTTACTCACAGCATGATTCAAAAGCTGCAAAATGACAGTGACATATACATAGAAGATCCTAAAAAATAGTGGGGTTCTCTAGGTCTCCCCTCTTTGAGTTTTTGGACACTTTCCTTTTTTTAAGAAAAATAAAAATGGTTCATGAGCTACAGCTGTCCATCTGCTCCATGTATAAGTCTTTCCCTGGCACCTAGCCTTCAGCAGTGACCTTTCCATGAATGCAGGTGAGCAAGCTCAGCCTGTCAGTCTATCCATGCATACTCCCCCAATTCACAGTGCTGGAAACTCCTTCAACCGCCTGCCAGAGATATGAAAAATAGCACAATACTTTCCTGATAGCTGTACTTTTAATTTGAGATTACATTTTAAATTTCTTCCTGATCACTGGTTATCTCAATATTAACAGTCTACAACTCACAAAGCGCAACTGCATTGATAAGAAATCATATGGCCCATGTCCTATTTTGGTACAGTACTTCCTGCTACAATTATAAATCAGATGACACAATAGAACATATGCAACTTTTATCAGCCAGATAAAATTGTCCTCTGATCCAATAAAGGCTGGAAAATTATATAAAAGATACAAAAGGTTACTATGGTCAAAACCCCGTCATTTCCTTTGATTTATCTTTAATCTGTCATCATAAGGCTTATGGCAGTTTGTGAATGTATAGTAGCTGTAGCATTTACAGAGTATAGAAAACTAATGCTTTTTGTGCATTCCCATTAAAGTAAAAAGAAAACAGGAATTTCTATTGTGGGTATACAATGCTTGCATGTGTGCTCTTAATTTATGTTACAAGATTCATCAAGAAGATGGCAGGTATGCATTTTAAATGCTTTTTTAATTCACTCCGCAAAAGACCAGAACACACAAACTCATAAGATATCAGTTTGTATTTTGGCCAAAATATCATTATTGGCATGCCTGCCTTTACACGCACATGAACTTTAATAGCATCCCAGTCTTAGTCCGTAGGGTTCAATACTGAGTTGGCCCACCCTTTGCAGATATAACAGCTTCAACTCTTATGGGAAGGCTGTCCACAAGGTTTAACAGTGTGTCTATGGAAATGTTTGATCATTCTTCCAGAAGCGTATTTGTGAGGTCAGGCACTGATGTTGGACGATAAGGCCTGGCTCGTAGTCTCCACTCTAATTCATTCCAAAGGTGTTCTATCAGGTTGCGGTCAGGACCAGACCAGGAGTGCAGGCCAGTCAAGTTCTTCCACCCCAAACTCGCTCATCCATGTCTTTATGGATCTTGCTTTGTGCGCTGGTCCAAAGTTTTTGGTGGAGGGGGATTATGGTGTGGGGTTGTTTTTCTGGGACTGGGCTTGGCTCCTTAGTTTCAGTGAAGGGAACTTTTAAGGCGTCAGTATACCAAGACATTTTGGACAATTTCATACTCCCAAGTTTGTGGGAATAGTTTGGGGATGGGCCCTTCCTGTTCCAACAAAACTGCACCAGTGCACAAAGCAAAGTCCATAAAGACATGGATGAGTGAGTTTGGAGTGGATGAACCTGACTGGCCTGTACAGATCCCTGACCTCAACCCGATAGAATACCTTTGGGATGATCTAGAGTGGAGACTGAGAGCCAGGCCTTCTCATCAAATCAGTGGCTGACCTCACAAATGCGCTTCTGGAAGAATGGTCACACATTCTCATAGACAAACTCCTAAACCTTGTTGATGGCCTTCCCAGAAGAGTTCTAGCTGCAAAGGGTGGACCAACTCAATATTGAACCCTACGGACCAAGACTGAGATGCCATTAAAGTTCATGTGCATATAAAGGCAGGCGTCCCAATACTTTTGGTATTGTAGTGTATGAGCTCACTAATGACCCCCATATCTTGTGAGTTCTCATGCTTTTCTAACTAGAAACATGATTACTTGCTTAGAAAACAGTCCAAAATCTAAATTAATATAGTGGTTAATCCCTTGTCATAGAAAGTGACATTAGTAAACTTCAAAGAACCTTATCTGGGAAGATTAATGTGATATTTTTTATGATTGAAGCCTTTGATGTACTCATGGAAATGAGCTGTGTGATGCCTGGCACACTGTGGGTAAATGTGAACAAGCATCAGGCATTGGTATGTAAGTACTGCTGCAGGCTTCAGACCCATCTCAGTCAAAGTAAACTGAAGATCAAACTGGAGTTTTCAGAGCACAGCTAAACATCTATTCTTCCATTTTCATCAGCAGCGGTGATCATTGAATTGACTGATATGTACCACAAGCTCAGTTGCATTCTTGCAGTGAGTTTCTCCTTGGAAATCTTTATCCTGTACAGCAAAGCATTTCTAGTTGGCATCCTTTTAGAGAGTCTGAGAACAGCTGACCTCTGGATGTCCAAGAGAAACTGGCTCCTGCCACTGGCATTACTCTGTAACACAAAGGATTTCTTCTTTTTTTTTTAAAGAAATGCACAAAACCCCATTACGTTGATTAATATGTAACCCAGAGCCTAACATTGCAGGCATTTAGATTTTTTTACAGTCCCAGATTAAAAAAGGCCACAAGACCCAGACTTTCATTTCACAAGATGACCAGTGGACTTCACTATTCATTAACATTGATACCATGGCTGCCTAGTACTATTGCTCCTTTGTAAGTTTTGAAGTAGGGAGTGCTGACCAATCATACCTGAATCAGGGAAAACTTCCTATATTTGAAAGAACTGTCACATTCCATCCTATAGGCACGCAATGGTGTATAGCTCCTGTGCCCTTTTTTCCTCTGATGAAGTCATGTGACATGTGATGTAATGCATAGGGTGGAGAAGTGTTCACATACCAGGAAGAACAGTATCCCTGATATGCCCGTGTAATATTTTATTGATATAAGCAGTATTTAAAGCATAAATAAAGCGAATTTTAAGCATATTACACTATTGGGCTATCCTCTATGTCCTCACATGGTTAATGAGTGCACCCCTGTATATGGACAACACATTCTTAAAGGGCCAGAACTCCATTACTGAAAAGGAAGATCTAGGTGAATAAGAATACCCTGGTGAGTGGGGGACCTTTACTACAAAGTACCCTGGGATCTTGGAATACCAATCTGACCAGAGGGAAGTGGGCTGAATATTATTGCACAGAGGCTTGAAGATTTTTGTAAAGTCACACTTATTTCATGTTTTTTGAACTGCAATACCATTGTTTCCATTAGTGGATCATTATTATTTACTATTTAATGTTTAGTACATGTATACACTGATGGTGATACACTGTTTATTTTGATGTAATTATCTTTACGTAATCACTCAAGAGGTAGCGCTACTGTTTGTGCATAAGGACATAGGCGTGCGCAGGGGGTGTGCCAGGTATGCCTGGGCACACCCTAATCACTCTGTGAGGTGGTGACTCCCCCTACTGCGCAGGCTTCCCCTCAAGTTGCCCCCCCGACAGTGCTGCTGGCTTCCCTCCTCTTCTCTCCTCTCCTTTCCCATCAGCTGCTGTGGGAGATGTGTCAGGATGGAGAGCAGGGGAAAGGGATAGTCAGTATGTCATTTACCGGCCCCTTCCTTTTATAAATGAACACATGTGTGATTTACATGTGTGTTTGAAATTTGGGGTGCACACTCTAATGCAATAGGATGCGCACACATATGCATAAGGACGTTCAAGTGCCACTTACAGGTAAGGCAAGACTGAAATTGTAGCCAAAAAGTTGCACCACTAATTCATAAACTAATAATAATACTAATAATAAAGAGCTACTCTAAAGGTTTTACTGCAGTGATCAACTTTCTTGATATGGGGGCCTCAAGTGCGGCCCTTGACATTACCAAAGGGCCGCACATACAAATCAGTGAATATTCAGTGACAGAGATGGCAAACACATAACAGCATATAAAGACTATGGACAAGATACAAGAGATGGTCAGAGACTGCAGACATGATACAGAAGATGGTCATAGGTTTCAGACATTAAAGCGGGAGTCCCGCGAAAAAATTTTTTTTAGATGTCAGCAGCTGCAAATACTGCAGCTGCTGACTTTTAAAATAAGGTCACTCACCTGTCCCGGGGTCCAGCGATGTCGGCACCCGAGACCGAACCGTCCCTCGGTCCTCGGGTGCTGCCGCAGCCATTCTCAGTGAGGGAATCAGGAAGTGAAGCATTGCGGCTTAATTCCTGATTCCCTACTGCGCATGCGTGAGTCGCGCTGCACTTTCTCAATGGTCCCCGCTATCTCCTGGGACCTGTGTCTTTCCCAGGAGACAGCGGGGGAGTGCGGGAGGGGGCGTGACTCCCATGGGAGTCTATTCCCAGAAGTGGGTGCAGATACCTGTCTTAGACAGGTATCTGCACCCCCCTCCCCCCTAAAAGGTGCCAACTGTGACACCGGAGGGGGGGAGGAATCCGATGAGCAGAAGTTCCACTTTTGGGTGGAACTCAGCTTTAAGTAAGAGATGGTCAGAGACTGTGAACATGCTATAGGAGTTATCATACAAAGTGTAGTGACACAGGGTCATGTGTCTTCCGTAGTGTGGTGTGCTGGAAGCACATACACTATGTGAGTTTCCTGTACGTTTTTTTTTGCACGTTTTTAGAAATGCAAGCACTATTGTGCCCTGCACATACGGGTGGACTTTTCGACCGGACTGGCCCGACGGACCGAATCCGGCAGACAATCCGAACATGTGTGGGCTTCATCGGACCTTCAGCGAACTGTTTCTGTCGAAAATCTGACAGACTTTATATTTGGAACATGTTTCAAATATTTGCGTCGGAACTCCGCCGGACCCAGTTCCTATTAAAAAATCCGCTTGTCTGAATGCTAGTCCAACGGACGAAAACCGACGCTAGGGCAACTATTGGCTACTGGCTATGAACTTCCTTATTTTAGTCCGGTGTACGTCATCACATACGAATCCGTCAGACTTTTGTGTGATCGTGTGTAGGCAAGTCCGTTCGTTAGAAAGTCAATCTGAAGTCTGTCAAAAGTCCGTTGAAAGTCCGTCGGAAAGACTGTCGAACCTTTGTTGCCGAAAAGTTAGCCCGTGTGTACAGGGCATTGGAGTCTTTTTCTCTGCATATACTTTGTTGCTGACAAACTGAAGAGGAGACCACGGAAGAAGTATAGGAGCCAGCTGAAGTGAGCCTATACCCACTGGGGGGAGGCACGAGTGAGGTGCCCTGGCAGTGGTTGGATTTGTTTTATTATTTCCAATATGTGATCAAGATATTCATCAATCACTTGCAGGACATTTGATCTGCACATTTACATTTTTTTCTCTGCATATACTTTGTTGCTGACACACATATTTATTTCACTATTTTTTTGGTGAACGTTGGGTAGCTCGCAAGATTTCTCTTTTGTATTTTTTCATATGCTATAGGAGTTGTTGGAGATTGATGACATACTTCAGGAGGCAGTCCTATACTGGAGAAATATTACTTGAGAATGTTGTTAATGACTGCCATAACAGGGCAATAAGGAAACATAGACAAGTGCCTGCAGGGGCCCCGAGGGCCACACAAAAAGTGACAAAAGACAGAACGTGGCCCCTGGGTTGCAGGTTGAGGACCAGGGTTCTACTGGATTACTGGAGAGATGATCAGTTTAAAGTGGTAGTAAACCCAAAACAACCATTTATTATATTGTAGTTTTAACACTACCCCCCCCCCCAGACTGACAGTTCCACTGTCTAATGTGCCTACTGTGCTCATTGATCCAGACTGGTGTTTCATTAATACAGGGGGTGTGTTATTTACCAGAAAACAGAGGGGGGAAAAAAACAAAGAAAAGATAACTAATGCAGCCACCACATCTAATGATTGGCAAGTCCCAGCACAGGATCAAGGACTAGTGTGAGAGATGAGACCTCTCTGTCCTGCCAATCCAGTGTTCTTTCTGAAAATCAAAAGGGTTTGATTTTGCAAAGGTATTTTTCCTTTGGCTTAGTGAATGAGGGTGAAGCTCTACTGACTTCCATCATCCAATGAAGTGCAAGCAATTGGGTGTTCTTTGCATATTAAAACCCCCTCACGTTCACTAAGCTCTGAGACAAATTCCCTTGCAAAGTGAACAGCCTTCTTGCCTTTAGTAAAT
The DNA here is from genome assembly GCA_037952925.1 of Lithobates clamitans. NCBI lineage: Eukaryota > Metazoa > Chordata > Amphibia > Anura > Ranidae > Lithobates > Lithobates clamitans. The sequence continues at coordinate 2,612,408 of JBBGZY010000320.1, forward strand.
CAACCTCAGAATGTAGTCAGCTGGCAAACCAATGCTACTGGGAGCAAGCAGAAGTGATTACAGGCAAGCAAGATACATGTTGATGTCAAGCTGTCTACATTTACCAGATTTTGACTTCAGTGAAAGATCCTTGGTTGAAATGAACCTATGCCTGCTGCACCAGCAGGACTAAATCTTGATTTTTACTTATAGTACCACACTCTACAAATTGTCTTATCTGGTTACAGTACAATACACACTTGCTGTTCAGATGTTACTGCTGCTGAATCTCAGAATAGATTAATTCCTGAACAGCAGCAACTATAGCAGCAGGGAATTCTTCAGGACAATTTTTAATGAGGACGTTTTCTCAAGAATCTTGTCTTACTTCCAAGACCCCCAGAATTTTACATAAAGTAGCAAGTTACGTAAAAGGTTTTTTTTTTAATAGTTCACCCTAGTCTCAGTTTTTATAACAGTATTAATGATTTATTCTAGAAAAATATAAGAAATTATGTACAAGGTACTTGATATGGCTCTGCGACCATATCAAGACAACATACTGCTTTTAAAGCTGTAGTCAACCTCAGCAAAAAAAAAAGTTTCAGTCTAAGTGTTACTAAAGCCTTGTTTTTTTTTTTAATTAAAATAACAAACATGCCTATACTTATCCAGCTTTGTGTAATGGTTTTGCACAGAGCAGCCCCAATCCTCTTCTTCTTGGTTCTCCACTGGCGCTCAAGTCCCACTGCTCTTGTGTGCATCGCTGGATCGGATGGGGCTCAGGTAAGAAAAAGGGGGGGTGGGTCTGGGGGTGAGATGCACCTCAAAAGGTTTTTCTGGATGCTTATGAAGTAAATATCTCCTAAACTATTCACATTTAGGAGATATTTACTATACCTATAGGTAAGCCTTATTATAGGCTTATCTATAGGTATAAATCAACAAAGGGAGTTTACAACATGTAAAATCTTTAAGCCCATCCCAACAATTCTAACAAAAGCTTAAAACTAGCCTGTACCTCAAGGCTGTGTGACAAGGTGACAAGAGACAACGCAGGAGAACAATTGGTAGACAGGGACAGAGCATTGTCACCAATAACAGGAAGTACCTGCACAAAGACCTTTATATGTGTCAAATACCTTGATAGTAATGCAATGAAAAAAAAAAAAACACAATGCTCCCAGCACGTGTTGCGATTGGAAATCCAGTTTTGTTGTTTAAGTAAATGTTATTTGCCATCATTAGTGACTTGAGGATTCATCATTAAAACCTTGTGCTGCTTAGAAGATTGCAGTATTGATTATATATTGACTTACCGGCTAATGGAGAGTTTCAAGCCTATTACAAGAAAATCACTTAATTCTAGTAATATGCAATTCAGTTCACCATTTTAGTAAAATAATGAAAAAAAGATAACTTTTACTGTTTTTTGTGTGATTCACAGATTACAGCTTTGCCATTGATATTTTTAATTTAACATTTAGGGCTCGTTCACAATTAGGGTCGTTTTACCACCCGACGACTGCTCGCCTTAACACTAAACATGTAGCCACTCATGGCTGTACACATGCCAAGGCAAAATTTAAACAGCATGCCATTTTCGGTGGGTGGTGCCATCGCAGAACAAAGCAAATGTAGTTAAATGGGCCCACCCTGCAACTGCCCCACAATGGTGTGCAGCATATCGCCTCCTCACCAACTGTCATACACCACTAAACAAGTGAGCTGACACAAAAGAAGATTGTATGAATTACATATAACTATAGAGACAGTACTCACAATTGCAATAAAAGTCTACCCGCTGCTGTTTGAGCATGTTAAAGTGTCAGCCTACTGGATCTTTTTAGATGCAGCAGTGAATTGACCTAACAAAAGCGCCCACAACGCAATGCCTTCCTAATAAGCTTCCCACTGGGATTGCCAAACCCAGGTGGAACCAAACTTGAACAGATTCGCTCATCCCTAGCTGTAACAAAAGCTGCCTGTTTTTCACATTAGGCATATAATTTTTAGTTAAAGAAAAAGTCATTCTGAGAGAAACAGTAGAGTGCATTTATCTTATAAGACATTCCTAATGTTACTTGGCAATGCCAGTTTGGGTATACTTTCTTGCATGAATGCCAGCTGTCAGCTTTGACAATCAATTGTATTGTTTCAGAAAAGTTTTTTATATACTGTACAGGTCTTGCCGCCAGGTATCTCTGTTATTGCATTTTTCTTATTTTGAGCAGAACTAAAGCAGCTGAAGCATGTGCCATACAGCTTCTATATTTCTCTTTTCCACTGAATGTTTATTTGTCCACATTAGAACACCAAACAGATGACAGGAAGGATGAGAAATATATCCAAAAAGTACATACAAACAGGCTTATTTATAATAAGCAAGTGCAAATATTCAATATGTAAATTGACTAACTAAAAATTGACCTTCCATTAACCCAGAGAAGTCATTTTACTGTACTACTGTACATACTGAATTTCACATTTTTAAACAGTAAAGGAACATACAGTATAACTTTTTATTAAAGGGAAAAAAAGTTACCTTGGACCTGCCCCCCCCCCCCCCCAACCTTTGAGACTAACAACCAATCATATTACTCTGACTGGTTGATATGGGTTATTGCATTTTGTGCCTCCTTCTTGACATCTGTGTTGCTTATAAAATAAAAGTGAACTTTTCATTCCCCAAAAAATAAACAAATTGGGGTCTGACTTTGTGGTACCTCATTGCTGAAACAACCACAGCATTATATTCCTTCCTTTTTCTAAAAGTATTTTCGTTTTTTTTAAAAGGGAATAGGTTTTTAGAACTTCTTTAAGACTTTCTATCTCTTTCAACCCTATGCAATGTTTCAGTTTTTGCTTTATAGCTTTCAGATTGTGAGAAACCCCAGACACAGTGCACTCACATCCTTAGAATCCACTGACTTTTGAGTGATTCAAACCACTGCCATCTCTCACCAGTGTCCCCACATTATGTTAAAGTGCTACTAAACCCAGGAGCCTGCATTCACTATATCTGGTCTCCCACAGTACACAGAACATGCACGAAAATGCAATTATTTTAGTAAATATAAACTACTAAATACCCTTTTTCAAAAGCAGTATATAGCAGTCTTGTGACCTCTATTAGTGTCTGGCTGAGCACTAGTTAAAGCTTGTAACAGGAGCTTTCATTCTCCTCTCACCGTCCTATGAGGCTACATAACCCCTGACCCTCTGTCTGGACGGTGCTGATTGGCCCTGTGCTGATCACATGCACCCACCAAATAAAAAATTCTAGCAATAAATACTAAACTAATCATGTGACGAATGCCTCCTAGGGTTCTGTTCTATCAGTAGATGGATTGGGGACATTAAAAGAAGAGGATGATCAGAGAGGAAAGGATCAAACAGCCTTTTTACACAATGCAGAGGATTAACCCCGTAGGTTCCACAGTGAGTATAACAAGCATGCTTTACTGCACATACAGACTGATTTTACTTTTGAGCGTTTAGTGACACTTTAAGGCTTCTATGTTACATTCCATAGAAAAGATCTAGCAAATGTGTTAAAGAGAACAGTATAACAAGCATGAACAGGTCCTCTGAAAGACAGCAGGATCTACTTGCACCATAGGACCATACAGGAGATGAAGCGGGCATTACAAAATTGACCTGCCTGAAAACTCTGAATTTTAAACAGCCAGTGACCTGGCATTGTGGGTCTCTAGGGAGTGCAGAAGACATAATAAAGCAAAGGCATGTACAATTGCTTTTTAGTGCCTGCAATAATGTTGTTAACTCAATGACAGGCTTTAAATATTGTAGGTAGCTAAAAGCTGTGAGTTTAACCCCCCCCCTAAAAATAAGAAAAAATAGTTACTTCTTTTAAATACTATTTTACCACCCATAGTTTGTTAAATGTTTTTGTCAATAACTAAAGTAACGTAAATGCTATGTTTCCCACAGAATCACCACTGAGTTAAGTTGGCTGCTCAGAAACTGTTGGGTTTCTATTGACAAGTCTGTGCAGTCAGAGAGCCAAGTTCTTCATTGTTGCTCCAATCAATAGACGAACATGCCTCCATCTATTTGACTTCTTTTAACAGAATTAAATTTATTTTACAGAACATTTTTATCCTTTTACTTGATACAGAAAGAAACATATGGGGAAAAAACAAGCATTATCTCAAGGCCATATGCTTTTATTTCTACATTTGCCTATATAGCTATATTGTACATACATACAGTATATCTATATATATAGATATATATATATCTATATATATAGATATAGATATATATATATATATATATATTTTTTTTTTTTTTTTATTTAAAGGGAACCTATCAACATGACCTGTTATAGCCATTGTTCCCATGTTACAGCCAGTGCTAGAGGTTGCCATTGCCCTTTTCTTGGAAGTTGGTTAGTTCCACCTAGAGCATAACTCTACAGTATCATGCACACTGTGCCATGTAATTTCCATCTTGATAAGTTCCAGTTAGAAAAAAGCTCTACACAGCATCATACACAGTAATATGTCAGCCATGGAGCTAGCACTGATTATGAGCATCAGCCATTGTCAGCCTTCAGCAATGAATAGCAACCTTGTCTGTGCTATGTAACACGTGTATTCATAAATCCTTTTTAAAGGTCCCTACATATTGTTTTCTTTAGAAAGCAGCCATAGTCAACCCTGTCCCCCACCAGTATGCTGCAGAAAATAACTTTTGCTCTCTGTATTGAGGTAGTGGTCTCTCTGAAGAGGTTTTTCACACCCATTAATGAGTCAGAGCTATAGCCCAGTAAGATTTCTTCTCTGCAGCATACTAGCAAGGGACAATTTTTCTACCCAGGGGATGGTTCTTTTCTAAAGAGAATGAACTATCAGGGCTGGTTCACACTGGTCCGACATGCGCTCTGATTTCGAGAATCACATGACATGTCAAAATCAATAGTTCTCTTTGAAAGCTGTCTAAACTGGTCTGACTTGCGTCGGTCCAACTTTAAAAAAGGTTCCTGCACTACTTTGGTCTGACTTGGGCATGATTTCAGCCAATTGATTTGAATGGAAGTCACATTTAAGTTGGATCATCATCTTAACTGGTCTCAGAGTGACATCATCGCATGGCCACGACCTAAAGCTATATAAGAACTGTCAGACATCGGAGTTCACAGAAGGCAGAGGAGCCAGCGTCAGAGGAAAAGGATTTTTTTTAATTGTCAGTGGCAGCGGTAGCGGCGGAGGAAGAAGACATTGGTGGAGGAACCAGAGAAAGAAGACATTGGTGGAGGAACCGGAGAAAGAAGACATTGGTGGAGGAACAGGAGAAAGAAGACATCGTTGGAAGAACCGGAAAAATAAGATATCGGCGGAGAAAGAACACATGGTCATTCACATTAGAGCTATGATATGGGACATTCTTAATTTTTAGTAAAGGACTTTTAGGTTAAAAATCGTCTCTTGTTTTTTGTAAGAGTACACTGCTTTTTTTTATGGTGAATGGGTAGGGGTACAATTCACATGGGGGGGCAGGATCTGGGGGCTTCCAGATTCCGATAAGCCTCCTGTCCACAGACCCCCACAAACACCGGCCAGGGTTGTGGGGAAGAGGCCCTTGTTCCCATCAACATAAGGACAGGGTGCTTTGGTTTGGGGGGGCAGAGCCCCTCCAAACCCAAAGCACCCCCCATGTTGAGGGCATGTGGCCTGGTATTCTCCAGGAGAAGGGGGGCTTGGTTGTCCCCCCTTTTCCTGACCTGCTGGGCTGCATGCTCGGATAAGTGTCTGGTATGGATTTTGGGGGGCCCACCCTGTTTTGTTTTTCTTTTTTATTTTGGGATGGAGTTCCCCTTAAAATCCATAACAGACCCAAACGGCCTGGTGTGGATTTGGGGGGAGAGGCATGTAGTTTTTTTATATATAAATATGGTGTGAGATTTCATCCATACCAGAGCCAAAGTACAAGTCACAATCATCTCAAAGTCAGACCTGAAGTTGCAGGGAAAAGTAGGATTGGAAGTCGTACAACTTCCATGTCGGATCAGTGCGAACATAGTCTTAGACTTTGAACACCTGTTGTTTGATACACTTGTTATGTATATAGGTAGTTTAAACTGTAAGTTTATATTGAACATAAAGCTAAATGAAAGGAAACAGGATTGTGGAAGTCCCTAAAGCAGAATCCTCAAGAAATGCAAACACGCCAATTTTTTTCATATTTTTGGTGGAAAAAACTGTGTCTTTTTTGTGAAAAAATAGAGAAAAATGAGTACTGTCCGTGATACTTTTTTTATTTGCACTAACATACAATTTTTCAGGACAAGCTTTCGGGGTATGTCCCCTTCTTCAAGGTCCAAGCAGTACTGCTTGACTTGACGGGACTTCCCTGTGACATCACGGGGAATGTCACAGGGAAGTCCCGTCATGTCCCGTGCGTCAGAGGGGGTGGGGTCACCGGGTGGCCCCGCCCCCTGTTATTTAAGAACCGTCAGACGAGGAGACGCCGTCACACAGCGGGAGCCTCCCTCCATGCCAGCATGGATGCGGAGCGGCCCGGAGAAGAAAATGAAGAAGATAAGAAGAGAAGAAGGAAGAAGAGAAGAGGACGAAGAAGAAGATGAAGAGAAGAGCGGGAGCCTCCCCCCATGCCATGGGTGCGGAGCAGCCCGAGGAGAAGAAGATAGAAGACGCTGCGGAGGAGATGCTGGACGAGAACACCGGAGGAAGAACCAGAAGAGCCAGAAGAACCAGAAGAAGAAGAAGATGAAGGAAGATAGAAGAAAGAAGAAGCATTTAAATAAAGGAATTGTCAAAAACTGTCTCTTGTCATTTTTAACATTTTTTGACAGTTTTTTAGTGAAATGGTAGGGGTAAGTACCCCCTTACCATTTCACACAGGGGGGTGGGATCTGGGGGTCCCCTTGTTAAAGGGGGCTTCCAGATTCCGATAAGCCCCCCTCCCGCAGACCCCCACAACCACCGGCCAGGGTTGTGGGGATGAGGCCCTTGTCCTCATCAACATGGGGACAAGGTGTTTTGGGGGGCTACCCCAAAGCACCCTCCCAATGTTGAGGACATGTGGCCTGGTACGGTTCAGGAGGGGGGCGCACTCTCGTCCCCCCCTCTTTTCCTGCAGCCTGACAGGTTGCGTGCTCGGATAAGGGTCTGGTATGGATTTTTGGGGGGACTCCACGCCATTTTTTTTTTTGGCGCGGGGTTCCCATTAAAATCCATACCAGACCTGAAGGGTCTAGCATGGAATTTAGCGGGAACCCCACGTCATTTTTCAAAAAAATTTTGGCCGGGGTTCCCCTTAATATCCATACCAGACCTGAAGGGCCTGATATGGAATTTAGGGGGACTCCCACGTCTTTTTTTTTTTTTTAATTTTGGTTCGGGGTTTCCCTGTGGGGAATTCCCATGCCGTTTTTATCAATGAACTTCTATGTGTATTGTCGGCAATGCAATAGCCGCGGGTAGTTTTAAATGGGTTTTTTCCTTCGAAATGTCATTTTGCTGTCCGACTGTTCTAAACACGGGAAACATGCGCCCCTTTACAGGCATACTATAGACACCCCCCAGGTACGAAATTTAAAGGGATATTACACTTTTATTGTTTGACTTTAAGCATTATTAAAATCACTGCTCCTGAAAAAACGGCCGTTTTTAAAACTTTTTTTTGCATTGATCCATGTTCCCTGGGGCAGGACCCGGGTCCCCAAACACTTTTTATGACAATAACTTGCATATAAGCCTTTAAAATGAGCACTTTTGATTTCTCTCATAGACTTTTAAAGGGTGTTCTGCGGCATTCGAATTTGCTGTGAACACTCCAAATTGTTCGCTGTTCGGCGAACTTGCGAACAGCCAATGTTCGAGTCGAACATGAGTTCGACTCGAACTCGAAGCTCATCCCTACTATACAATACTAAAAATAATAATAATACTATATAACTGTGCAGCCACATTCTTAGTACTTCTTCAAATGCGTTATTACAGCTTACAGCAGAATGCTGTTATGCAATATCATGATTGAAGAAGAATGGTGATTTTTCCATACTTCATAAGGCTTTGGTGCAAAAATACACAAAGCCCTTCCTTGGCTGACTGATCAGTAACAATTCATGGTGTCCCTATGCTGAAGTTCATAACATTATTGCCAGCAGATGAATGTCGTTTAAAGAGGTCTTTACATCATCCTGTTTTTAGCTCTGATGAAGGGGGAATACGGAGCCCTCAAAACGCATTGTCTGTTACAAGCTTGAGTGGCACTCTCATCCTTTCAAAATTTCAACAAACTCCTCTGGGGGTCCGGCAGCCTCTAGGACCACAAACCACCCATCACTTTAAAAAGCATCCGCATAAGGTTCAGCACTCATACATCCCAAAGATTTAAAGAGGTAAAGCTCTGACCTAAATTACTCAAGTCAGAAGTGTCTGTGGAGGTAGAGTTGATCTTATTATCCCAATAACCCTCTCACTGTGGTCAATGGTTGGGCACACACCGATACATATACCATACAATGTTGTTTTTTTATCTCAAATTATTTAAAGCTGAATGGTAGACAAAAGGCTAAACTCACAGCTGATATACGTATGTGTGAACGTACCTTCAAAAGACAATTAAAATTCTATTCGGATGCTCTTTTGATCTAGATAATGCTTCAAGACATCACAGCCAGGTTTCTGGTCTTACTTGCAGTTAAAGAAAAACATCTTGAGATATAAATTAAAAAGGGGTGTGGCGCTCCCTATGGGGTATAGGGATACTGTAAGGGAGGGGGACGGGTTGTCTAGTGGGTTAAATTAAATCCAAAAGTGATAACCCCCAATCATCAACCTAGTAAGGTACCTGGTACTAACAAAGGTAATATATACAATAAATAAACGAGAGTGATCTTCAGTATAATGGTGTCCTTTTATGAAACTGAGATCAGCGGCGATCCCGAGTCTCACCGCTGATCTCAGCTCATTACCAGTTTATGAAACTGAGATAATCAGTGGAGAACATGTTCTCCGCTGATTATCTCAGCACAGTGAGAATTCACAGAAACGGCCAGTTTATGAAGGTGCGATCTCGGCACCTCACTGGCGATCTGTGACAGAATTCTCACTTTCTGATTCACCATTTCAGAAGTGGAGAATCAGAGTGAGAAGCCTGAAACTGGCTGATATTCTGGAGAAAGCAAGAAGTCTTTTGACTTCTTTCTTTCACCAAACAGTCAGAGCACATCTTCCCCACCATTACACACCCCAAAACCAGCAGGATAGGAATTTATAGTGTGTATATATATATATATATGTATATGTATATATATATATATATATATATATAGATATAGATATAGATATATATAGATATATATATATTTTTTTTTAGATGTTCACGTCTCTGGCTGGGTTCACACTTGTGCGATGCGTGAACCAGCGTGATTCCTGTGCGGGTTTTCACATCGCACCTACATTGACATCTGCGGACCACTGCGGGTGTCAATGTAAAGTTAATGACACCCCCAGATCATTTCACAGATCGCAGTGCGAACTATGTAATGGTGCAGGAATCGGATCGCATGGGTGTTCACACCCATGCGATCAGATTCCAGTGCGGACCAAATAAAGGGTCCTGTACCATTTTGGTGCAAATGCAATATGGTTTAGGGCCAGTTCCCACTGCTGCGGTGTCCAAGATCGGATGTGATTCGCACCGCACTGCAGTGCAAAATCACATCCGATCTCTGTGCGATGCGATTTCAGCCATACAGATAGTATTGCTAAATTTGCATTGCCCTCGGACCAAACTCTTACAGGACCCTTTTTTTGGTCCACAGCAGAATCGGATCGCATGGGTGTTCACACCCATGAGATTCAATTACTGTCCGAGTTTGCAGATCGCACTGCGATATGCGAACTGATTTGGGGGGGTTGTTAACTTTTAGGCCCAGTTCACACTTGCATCACAGGCATCGCATGTTATTCGCATCACAGGCATCGCATGTTATTCGCATGTTATTCGCAGCACACTGCCATTCACATTACATGCAATGTCTGTGCGGTGCGATATCAGCTGTACAGATAGTATGGCTGATATCGCACCGCATTCGGTGCAAACACGCACAGGACCCTTTTTTCTGTTCGGACCAGAATCGGATCGCATGTGTGTTCACACATATGCGATCCGATTCATGTCCGGACTGTCAGTTCGCAGTGCGATATGCAAGCTGAACTGGGGGTGTTGTTAACAATGTATTGACACTCCCCAGCGATTCGCATATGGCAGTGTGAACTGACATGCGAGTCGGTGCGATGCGGGAACCCGCAGTGGATTCGCAGTGTTCTCGCATTGCACCAGTTTATCAATTTTTATGTTTATCAATTATGAAATATATTTTATTTTAATTTATTAATAAATATTTATACTTGTATACTTTATTCAAATTATTTTTTTAATGATTATAAATGTATTTTGCATTTATATGAATGGTGTATAGCTGCATTACATTCATTTACTATACACCATTCACATTTAAATAGGGACGTGTATGATCTTTAAATATTGATAAAAACAATGTTTTTTTTATAATTAGGTTAATGTATATTGTGTAGGGGGAATTTAACTTTATTATTTTATTAATATGTTGGGGAATAATGTGTGCTGAATTGTGTTAAACTTTTGTATTTTATGGTTCCTCATACTGTAATCCCGCTATATCACGCGAGATTACAGTGAGAGGAGCCGTTCTCAGGAGTTCCTGGCATTTGTAGATCGCTCCTCAACTCAACATGAGAAGCGATCTACACACTTTCATAAACAGGCACTCAGAGGAGAGCGATCTCCTCTGAGAATGCCTGAGAACTGAATCGAGGTATTTTACCTCACTTTCATAAAAGGACACCTATGTGCAGAAAATGCCTTGTATGTAAAGGATGTGTGCTGAGACCCCTACATCTATGATAGGTCTGCACCATACATCGCCCCAAGTGAAATAGGTATAATCCAAACCATAACCATAAAAAATTCAAAAGTAAAAAACAAATATGTGCTCTACCTATCCGGTGCAAATATTACTATATAATGTAATCTGCCTTAAATAGTGCCAAATATTTTCACATTGGTGATCAGAGTCCAGTGAACAGGTGATTGCACCTTACTCTAATTAGTGCAAAAACAATTAGTAATAATCATAGTCCTTAAAGTGGTAAAACTCTTCAAACACAGTGTTTCAGGGAATTTTCTTAGCAAGAGAAAACCGTGACAAGAGTGCTCTCAGGTGGTTTCTGTGACTTTTGTGCTCCCCCTTTTGGGTCCCCACTCACCGAATCCAACAACCCCAAAAGGGGCAAACAGCATAGGGTATCTCGATCACGGTCAGCTCTCCACCACGATCATGTAGGGCATTCAGGTGGTTCCCGTATTGTTGGTTTAAGATGTTCACAGTGGCTCCACAGATCCACCAACCCCAAAAAAAGGGGGCAAGCTACATGGGGTATCACGATCACGATATCCTCTCCACCACAATCCTACAAAGCATCCAGGGTAATTTCTGTAATGTTGAATTGAAGTGTTCACACTGGCTCCCTCATGGAGAAAAAGAATAGAAGGCTCCCATGGTGTAGTAGGTAAAAGAAAGATTTTATTCAAAGAAACTCCATACACACTCAATAGGAGTTAACATTAAAAACTAAACGAAACTAAAAAACTAAAAAAACTAAACAAATAGGCTAGGTAGTAAACTATAAGTCTAGTGCAGCAGTCTACTATCGCTGGGTACAGGTACGTGCCTGAAAAAAACAACCCTGTAAGGGAATGACAGCGTACCGCTGGTTGGAGCTGTTTGCACTCCACCTGCGTTCCAAGCAGAGTCCGTACCCGGAAGTGACGTAGCGTGCGTGGCGCCGTCGTACGCGTTTCGTCATCGACGTCTTCAGCGACGGTGCCAGCACGCCACGCGCTACGTCCATTTGTAAGGAGCCGCCGGTCTATTCACACCCCTTAACGCTGAGATGTCCAATCACATCATGAAGAGGCGGGATGACCCTCCCACCTTATCTAAAGTGTCAGCAGGGGTGATTCTATACCAATCTTCCTTAGGAACACCATAGGGCTAGTATTCTATACCTGACTTGCGGCTACAACCATGTTACCACCGCATTGGTGTTATCCCATATGATAGATACATCCGTTGTAACCATAAATTATAACATATAATATATAAAATATAAAATATAAATAGGGCCGCATTAGACCTTCCTCCCAAAAGCCCCTTCTGTACTCCCACTCTGGCTACATTTTATTATGCGTTCCTGTACCTTTTCTGTTAGGTGGGCGCTTTACCTTATGGTAATTTCCAGATAATTGAACCTCTAGGTCATAGGCGGTTGTACAGCATGGGGAATTTACCTAATAAAAATCCTACTGGGGGGGGAAGGAAGGGAGAGAGGTTTCCCTGATGGATCCCCAGAAGTGATTCACCCGAGAACCTGGGTAGTTTCCCGATTAATACTACTATGGGGGGTTTGCTTATGTGATGAGTCATATGCAGTGTGTGTACATAAGCTAATATATAATCCCAGTTTCTATGTGCAAAGAGAGCCCCTATATGGGGTCTCTATAAGACCTCTAGTGGAGGGATGGTGTCACCCATATTGTTAAGGGTCAAGCCGCAGCCAGCAAAAATAATAATAATAATTATTCTGTGAGGGATATACAATAAATTATTATATATAAGCAAGGCAACTTGGGATATGGACACTAGGTCCGAAAACTACTGGTAGAGGGGTGGGATTACCCCTACCATAAACCCCTATAGTCCGGGTAGGGTATATAAGAGGCTATCCATGTATCCATACCCTTGCACCTTATAACCCAAGTTGCCTTGCTTATATATAATAATTTATTGTATATCCCTCACAGAATAATTATTATTATTATTTTTGCTGGCTGCGGCTTGACCCTTAACAATATGGGTGACACCATCCCTCCACTAGAGGTCTTATAGAGACCCCATATAGGGGCTCTCTTTGCACATAGAAACTGGGATTATATATTAGCTTATGTACACACACTGCATATGACTCATCACATAAGCAAACCCCCCATAGTAGTATTAATCGGGAAACTACCCAGGTTCTCGGGTGAATCACTTCTGGGGATCCATCAGGGAAACCTCTCTCCCTTCCTCCCCCCCCCCCCAGTAGGATTTTTATTAGGTAAATTCCCCATGCTGTACAACCGCCTACGACCTAGAGGTTCAATTATCTGGAAATTACCATAAGGTAAAGCGCCCACCTAACAGAAAAGGTACAGGAACGCATAATAAAATGTAGCCAGAGTGGGAGTACAGAAGGGGCTTTTGGGAGGAAGGTCTAATGCGGCCCTATTTATATTTTATATTTTATATATTATATGTTATAATTTATGGTTACAACGGATGTATCTATCATATGGGATAACACCAATGCGGTGGTAACATGGTTGTAGCCGCAAGTCAGGTATAGAATACTAGCCCTATGGTGTTCCTAAGGAAGATTGGTATAGAATCACCCCTGCTGACACTTTAGATAAGGTGGGAGGGTCATCCCGCCTCTTCATGATGTGATTGGACATCTCAGCGTTAAGGGGTGTGAATAGACCGGCGGCTCCTTACAAATGGACGTAGCGCGTGGCGTGCTGGCACCGTCGCTGAAGACGTTGATGACGAAACGCGTACGATGGCGCCACGCACGCTACGTCACTTCCGGGTACGGACTCTGCTTGGAACGCAGGTGGAGTGCAAACAGCTCCAACCAGCGGTACGCTGTCATTCCCTTACAGGGTTGTTTTTTTCAGGCACGTACCTGTACCCAGCGATAGTAGACTGCTGCACTAGACTTATAGTTTACTACCTAGCCTATTTGTTTAGTTTTTTTAGTTTTTTAGTTTCATTTAGTTTTTAATGTTAACTCCTATTGAGTGTGTATGGAGTTTCTTTGAATAAAATCTTTCTTTTACCTACTACACCATGGGAGCCTTCTATTCTTTTTCTCCATGAGGGAGCCAGTGTGAACACTTCAATTCAACATTACAGAAATTACCCTGGATGCTTTGTAGGATTGTGGTGGAGAGGATATCGTGATCGTGATACCCCATGTAGCTTGCCCCCTTTTTTTGGGGTTGGTGGATCTGGGGAGCCACTGTGAACATCTTAAACCAACAATACGGAAACCACCTGAATGCCCTTAATGATCATGGTGGAGAGCTGACCGTGATCGAGATACCCTATGCTGTCTGCCCCTTTTGGGGTTGTTGGATTCGGTGAGTGGGGACCCAAAAGGGGGAGCACAAAAGTCACAGAAACCACCTGAGAGCACTCTTGTCACGGTTTTCTCTTGCTAAGAAAATTCCCTGAAACACTGTGTTTGAAGAGTTTTACCACTTTAAGGACTATGATTATTACTAATTGTTTTTGCACTAATTAGAGTAAGGTGCAATCACCTGTTCACTGGACTCTGATCACCAATGTGAAAATATTTGGCACTATTTAAGGCAGATTACATTATATAGTAATATTTGCACCGGATAGGTAAAGCACATATTTATTTTTTACGTTTGAATTTTTTATGGTTATGGTTTGGATTATACCTATTTCACTTGGGGCGATGTATGGTGCAGACCTATCATAGATGTAGGGGTCTCAGCACACATCCTTTACATACAAGGCATTTTTGTATCTGCACATAATACTGAAGATCACTCTCGTTTATTTATTGTATATATTACCTTTGTTAGTACCAGGTACCTTACTAGGTTGATGATTGGGAGTTATCACTTTTGGATTTAATTTAACCCACTAGACAACCCGTCCCCCTCCCTTACAGTATCCCTATACCCCATAGGGAGCGCCACACCCCTTTTTAATTTATATCTCATACTCTGTGGAGGACCCTTAGGGAAACTCCTTTAGGGGGGCTGCATACCTATACGTTTGTCCTAAGCGCAGCTTCCACACTTAATTACAAAGAAAAACATCTTGGTCATGGACTTCCCCAACCTAGTAATTGGATAATGAATGAGCAACAGCTCATTATTGTAAGGTCACCCTTATGTTCTCATCTTCTGTTAGCTATCTTATATGAGATTTATACTGAAACTGAATAACTGTAACTGTAGCTGTGTAGCAAAAACTCGCGGTGGAGCTGCTGGTTTAAGCAGGTCTGTTACCTTCACTTTGCTTCCCTCTGTTTCACCGGCACCGGGTCTAGGGGTTCCGTTGAGTTTACTGCTGGATGACACATGCACCAACACTGGAATATGTTTTAAATGCTTTATTACACAGTCAACTTTAGGAAGTAGCAGGAAAGAGATGGAAAAGGAAACCTTCAGAAGAAACTCAAATATCTTCTTACAAGATCTTAGCAACAAATGTCCCGGTAGAATTCAGATAATTATGTGGAATGCATTCCCCTCATGGGACACACTCCTTGCTCATCTGGATATGCCTCTCTCCCTGGTCTAGCAGCCAGTACACAGCAAGAATCTAAAGTCTCTGCCACAGACTTGTTTGGGGGGGTAAATCTGCACGATCCTCTCCCACAGGATGTATCAGATCTTCTGAAGTGAACAGTCAGTCACAGTGCCTGAACCTTTAAGCTGAACCGGCGACACTATGCTGTATAATTACTTCTTTTGGATACGTCCTGCAACCGAGTCACCAGGCCCCTCTATAGACCAGCACGCTGCGTAAACACTACAAGACGGGACCTCCCCTGGGATCTCCTCGGCTGTCCAGCTTCATCACACAGGACCGACAGCTCAGGACTAGGGATGAGCTTCGAGTTCGAGTCGAACTCATGTTCTACTCGAACATTGGCTGTTCGCAAGTTCGCCGAACAGCGAACAATTTGGGGTGTTCGCGGCAAATTCGAATGCCGCGGAACACCCTTTAAAAGTCTATGGGAGAAATCAAAAGTGCTAATTTTAAAGGCTTATATGCAAGTTATTGTCATAAAAAGTGTTTGGGGACCCGGGTCCTGCCCCAGGGGACATGGATCAATGCAAAAAAAAGTTTTAAAAACGGACGTTTTTTCAGGAGCAGTGATTTTATTAATGCTTAAAGTCAAACAATAAAAGTGTAATATCCCTTTAAATTTCGTACCTGGGGGGTGTCTATAGTATGCCTGTAAAGGGGCGCATGTTTCCTGTGTTTAGAACAGTCTGACAGCAAAATGACATTTGGAAGGAAAAAACTCATTTAAAACTACCACGGCTATTGCATTGCCGACAATACACATAGAAGTTCATTGATAAAAACGGCATGGGAATTCCCCACAGGGCAACCCCGAACCAAAAAAAAAAAAAAAAAATGATGTGGGGGTCCCCCTAAATTCCATACAAGGCCCTTCAGGTCTGGTATGGATATTAAGGGGAACCCCAGCCAAAATTTTTTAAAAAAATTGACGTGGGGTTCCCCCTAAATTCCATACCAGACCCTTATCCGAGCACGCAAACTGGCAGGCCGCAGGAAAAGAGGGGGGGACGAGAGTGCGGCCCCCCCCCCTCCTGAACCGTACCAGGCCACATGCCCTCAACATTGGGAGGGTGCTTTGGGGTAGCCCCCCAAAACACCTTGTCCCCATGTTGATGAAGACAAGGGCCTCATCCCCACAACCGTGGCCGGTGGTTGTGGGGGTCTGCGGGCGGGGGGCTTATCGGAATCTGGAAGCCCCCTTTAACAAGGGGACCCCCAGATCCCGGCCCCCCCCCTGTGTGAAATGGTAAGGGGGTACTTACCCCTACCATTTCACTAAAAAACTGTCAAAAATGTTAAAAATGACAAGAGACAGTTTTTGACAATTCCTTTATTTAAATGCTTCTTCTTTCTTCCTTCATCTTCTTCTTCTTCTGGTTCTTCTGGCTCTTCTGGTTCTTCCTCCGGCGTTCTCGTCCAGCATCTCCTCCGCGGCGTCTTCTATCTTCTTCTCCTCGGGCCGCTCCGCACCCATGGCATGAGGGGGGAGGCTCCCGCTCTTCTCTTCATCTTCTTCTTCATCTTCATCTTCTTCTTCATCTTCTTCTTCTTCTTCTCTTCTTCATCTCTTCTTCCTTCTTCATTTCTTCTCCGGGCCGCTCCGCAGCCATGCTGGCATGGTGGGAGGCTCCCGCTGTGTGACGGCGTCTCTTCGTCTGACGGTTCTTAAATAACGGGGGGCGGGGCCATCCGGTGACCCCGCCCCCCTCTGACGCACGGTGAATTGACGGGACTTCCCTGTGACGTCACGGGGAATGCCACAGGGAAGTCCCGTCATGTCCCGTGCGTCAGAGGGGGGCGGGGTCACCGGGTGGCCCCGCCCCCCATTATTTAAGAACCGTCAGACGAAGAGACGCCGTCACACAGCGGGAGCCTCCCTCCATGCATGGATGCGGAGCGGCCCGCAGAAGAAATGAAGAAGGAAGAAGAGATGAAGAAGAGAAGAAGAAGAAGAAGAAGATGAAGAAGAAGATGAAGAAGAAGATGAAGAGAAGAGCGGGAGCCTCCCCCCTCATGCCATGGGTGCGGAGCGGCCCGAGGAGAAGAAGATAGAAGACGCCGCGGAGGAGATGCTGGACGAGAACGCCGGAGGAAGAACCAGAAGAGCCAGAAGAACCAGAAGAAGAAGAAGATGAAGGAAGAAAGAAGAAGCATTTAAATAAAGGAATTGTCAAAAACTGTCTCTTGTCATTTTTAACATTTTTGACAGTTTTTTAGTGAAATGGTAGGGGTAAGTACCCCCTTACCATTTCACACAGGGGGGGCCGGGATCTGGGGGTCCCCTTGTTAAAGGGGGCTTCCAGATTCCGATAAGCCCCCCGCCCGCAGACCCCCACAACCACCGGCCACGGTTGTGGGGATGAGGCCCTTGTCTTCATCAACATGGGGACAAGGTGCTTTGGGGGGCTACCCCAAAGCACCCTCCCAATGTTGAGGGCATGTGGCCTGGTATGGTTCAGGAGGGGGGGGGGCCGCACTCTCGTCCCCCCCTCTTTTCCTGCGGCCTGCCAGGTTGCGTGCTCGGATAAGGGTCTGGTATGGATTTTCAGGGGGACCCCACGCCTTTTTTTTTTTTTTTTTGGGCGCGGGGTTCCCCTTAAAATCCATACCAGACCTGAAGGGTCTGGTATGGAATTTAGGGGGAACCCCACGTCAATTTTTTTTTTAAATTTTGGCTGGGGTTCCCCTTAATATCCATACACGACCTGAAGGGCCCTGTATGGAATTTAGGGGGACTCCCACATCATTTTTTTTTTTTTATTTTGGTTCGGGGTTGCCCTGTGGGGAATTCCCATGCCGTTTTTATCAATGAACTTCTATGTGTATTGTCGGCAATGCAATAGCCGCGGTAGTTTTAAATGAGTTTTTTCCTTCAAAATGTCATTTTGCTGTCAGACTGTTCTAAACACGGGAAACATGCGCCCCTTTACAGGCATACTATAGACACCCCCCAGGTATGAAATTTAAAGGGATATTACACTTTTATTGTTTGACTTTAAGCATTATTAAAATCACTGCTCCTGAAAAAACGGCCGTTTTTAAAACTTTTTTTTTGCATTGATCCATGTCCCCTGGGGCAGGACCCAGGTCCCCAAACACTTTTATTGACAATAACTTGCATATTAGCCTTTAAAATTAGCACTTTTGATTATTCATGTTCGTGTCCCATAGACTTTAACGGTGTTCGCGTGTTCGAACGAATTTTTTTCCTGTTCGCATGTTCTGGTGCGAACCGAACAGGGGGGTGTTCGGCTCATCCCTACTCAGGACCATTCCTCGGCCACGATGGTAGGCCCCAGACAAGCCTCTGGACCCACCCCTCAGCGTGGGACCCACCCAGCAGCGCGGGCCTCACGATTGGAGGACCACGAGGTAGCTCCTTAACGCATACCTGTCGGCGAGGAGGGCCAGCAGGTGTCTGAAAACGAACCCTAGAACATGGCGTCTGTCCCATAAATACCCCCTTCCCAGAATGCAACTCGGAGGACCACCTCCACCGAGCTTGTCTCTGTGACAGAGGAGCATCTATACAGTTCGACACATTGCCCTTCCAACACTGACTAATGGTAACGTCAGCCAAGCTGGAACAGAGGCAAACTTTTTAACCTTCCTAACACACAATTTACTAAATTTATCTAATCTGCGGTAGATTGTAAATCTACCAGCGCTACAGCTGAAATAAAGAAGAACTTGACTGCCTTATAAACTCTTGCTCTTGGTGTAAAAGGGACAACATAAGGCTAAAATATATCCAGACTAAAGTACTATTTAGGACCATATTTAATGAACTTGATGGATTACAAAATTGGATTAAATGAAAACCCATCTTCATTTTGTAATCCTAACCTAGCTTAAAAAGGATCCAAGGTACAAGACTGCTGCATGCATGTACCTAGTGCTAAACCACGAAACTGCATACGTTTGGAAAATTATTCCTCTGTCCCTATTGAGCCGATCAATATCTAAATTCAGACTGTATAAAGCACCCAAAATCTCACCAGTCAATATCTGCCCCCACCCCCTCAGTGGCGTACTCCATGTGTGACACCTGGGGCAAAAAATGTTAACACCTTCCTCCCCCCAATGTATAGAAAATATTTTTGATCACTTTTTACCACGCCCCATGCCATACATCACAATTATTTTCAGTAAGTCCTCATTCACATGAACATACCCTATAAGTACACCCATGTGAAGGTCCGTCTTTGTCTGCATGGGATGCACAGGGGTTCAATGCATCTGCGTGCAGGGCGTCCTATTCATATCTATTGGAACTGCTGTATGCGGATGCGTGGAACACCTATTCATCCCATATGGGCAAAGATGTCCCTTTGCATGGGAGTACAGATAGGTAATAGCTAATAGTCATGAAATAAATGTCATGCATAGAGAAAATTAAACTGGCTGGCAGAGGATTGGCAGCAGAAACTGTAAATATGGCTAGAATGTGTTGATAGAATGACCTTAGTATGTTGATCCACCCATAATGCCATTTCCTGCATCGTTTCCAACAATTGAAAACAGAAGGGGTGCCTGGAAGGGGTAGAGAAGAAAATACAGCTGAATACTTGGGAGTACTGTCATTTAAGTGACCTAAGCATTAATTGCATATATGCAGGTTCCCTATATAGGACTATGGCACCAACCAGTGACTGAATACAGCACTAATTTTCCCAGGAGAAGGCCAACCTCAGTATTTATATCTCTTACTTTGGGACCTTTGCATTTGCTTCACTCACTTTAACATTACATGAATTTCAAGAAAGACTGAAACATGTCTCATCAAATTGCAAATTAGCGACTTACTTCTTGGATCACATCTTAACTTCTGTTCCAGTGATCAACACTGTTCTTGTCATTTGGGTTTGTCTATCCTATGCTGCGAACAGGATCCCTAGAGTTTCCCTCTATGCCCATCCCCTCATTTGTTCAATTCTCTACGAGAGTGAAAATGACCTCTGCTCTTCATTTACTAGATTTCCCTCACAGCACAGGTCAAAAGGCCAACACTAGGCTCCTCCTTTGAGCCTCCTGCAGTTATTTGTGCCAAGGCATATTTCGCCAAAGCAGAGCACAACACCCCAAAGCAACCCAGATGTGTGACTACAACTAATGTCTTCCTGCTTTTCCTCCTGGCCGATCAGGAAGCCGGTCCTAAGACCCGATTGGCCGGGAGTCTTAGGACAGGTTTTAGGACCCACCTCCTGTTCGACCCAGAGGAGAAGCAAGGGCCCTGGCAGCAGCAGTCTTTCCTAGGAGCCCTACCCTGACTTTAGGACAGCATCGCCACCTAGTCCTCCTCCCCACACCTCTTCCACAGTAAGGTAAGGCCATGGATCGCGCACACGGAGGAAGGGGGGTGGCGGTGTAACTGCGAGAGGACCATGGCCTTTCGAGCACTGGGGGGTGGGGGTAGTGTGTAGAGCGAGTGGATCGATCGAGAGCTGTGCAGGCAGGTGCTAGTGTGAGTGAGGAGGCCAGGTCTGCTTGCTGTCCCCCCCCCAAAAAAAAAATTTGACCACCAGGCTCCACTCCTTTTAAGCATGCTAGATTAACAATTTGATAATAAAAATATTTGAAAAAATTGCTTTAAAAATATGATATTCAAAATAATCTGTTGTTTCTTAAAACACATTAAAGTTGCTTGACTACATCTGAACTGAGCTGTGATTTATAGCTTATGGCTAAAACCATCAATTATTTAACCCGTCCATTAGCAAGCTATGAATACGATGAAGGTCAGAATAAAACTGTATTATCTGTTACATTTATAATGCAGCTTTGCTTCATGAGTCACTTTTTTGAAAGTGTCTGTATTGCTTCATTGCAGAGAAGATGAGCTATACATTTAAATAATTAGTGTCTTTATCCTCTCCTATCATAACTAGTGTAGCCTGTTTCTTAGTGATTCACTTGTTACTTTATTTTATCTTTGATTCTTTTTTTTTTTTGGCAGAGACATAACTAAAGAACACAGGGGCATGCTCATATTTGTTAACATTTTTCAAGTGTAATCTCCTCTCCAACCACCTCGATCTGCTAGTTTTTAATAATATTTGGTATCATTTATTGTTAACAACTTGAGTACTAGTCTGTATATACCCCTTTATTATCAGGCCAGTTTTGTTATAGTTTGACAATTACTACAGAACACACCAGTGCACCTAAAGTAATTATAGATATTTTTTTGAGACAGATAACCAGTGGGTTATTTATTTTTTTCTTTATAAATAAAAAGAAGACCAAACATTTTGAAAAAAAATACTGTTTCCCATTTTGTTATAAAGCATTTTAATCAAACATGCTAGAATATTACTCCTCTTCCCTCAAAATGATCTTTTTTTTTTTTGGAACTATAGACTCCAATGTGATCCGATTTTTCCACAATTTTTTGGAAATTAAGAAATTTTTTGGTAGAAGTGGTTACATTGGTGGTGATCAGTGGCATTTTGTGATTGGTGGCCCTTTAAACAACCACCATCTTTAATGAAATGATCCCACAATCATTGGCGGTCAGTAACACTTTAACCCCCCCACCCCCTACACACACACACACACACACATACACACACCTTAAATTGTTGTTGCCTTTCACTTCCTACGAAGGCAACCCTCCTACCTCCATTTCCTCTGTTGTGAATATAAGGGAGGACTGAAAGTTTGGAAACACAGGTAGTGTACACCTAGGATGGCTGTGATTGGTTCAAAGACATTAAAGTGGTTCTAAAGATTGGATTTTTTTAAATAGCAAATATGTTATATCTACCTGCTCTGTGCAATGGTTGTGCACAGAGCAGCCTCGATCCTCTTATTTTTGGGTCCCCTGTTGAGTGCCCTCAATAGTAAGCTATGAAGGCACTCAAGCAGGCTTACACCCAAGCCCTGCTCCTGTGAATGGGCATTGTCCAATCACACAAGGAGTGCTGCTTGTCCCCACCTCCACTCTCTCCTCATTGGCTTACTATTTGTGATTGACAACAGCAGAAGCCAATGGCTCCCACTGCTGTGTGAGCCGATGAGGAGACAGAGACCCAGGAGAGCCATTGCTCTCATGCACATCGCTGGATTGAGATGGGGCCCAGGTAAGCATAACTGGGGGGGGGGGGGGCTGTTGAGAGAGCTGCACTAACCTCAAGCAGACTTCCAGCAGTATTAGGTAAATTATAAGTAAGTAAATTTAAACAGCTTGGGATACACATAGGTCTTCACATAGGTCTTCACTTAGACAAAAAGGTTACAAGTCAACACATTAAATATATGAATATAATACAAATGCAACAATAAATAAATATAAATATATACAACCCATACATATTTTGCTGATTTTGCATGCTTCTGTGCCACCTGGAGACCTCTGGTTTTGAAATATTTATTCTGTATGTAATGACCATATGATCACACAGTATAATATTTATTTTGCTTATTTCCTTAACCCCAGGCTGGTCACGTTTTGCCTTGTTTGCTAACCACTGCTTTGTGGGGAATGTGTTACACCCCTATTTTTTTCTGTTGTATGTTATTTTCTCATGTCTCGCAAAGGGTTACTAACCTGTCTGTTGTCATTTCGACTCATCTATATTAATAATCAATTTGAACAAGAAAAAATATATATTTTGCTTACAATTCTTAGCGATCGGACATTCATCCTTAACTTACTTGTGATGTATCTAAATATGCTCTTAAGGGTTTGATAAGTAAACATACTGTATAATAAACCATAAAGAAGACACAATAAGCTAAGTGCTTATTCTGGAGATAGGACTAAGTGATTGTGAGTAAGAAAGTGCCACTTGGGCCATTCAAGCATCACATAAGAGAACCAGCGATTATACGAAGATTGCCTTCTAATCAGCAGGAGCACATAACTGTCATGGACTACAGGTCACATAACAAATGTTTGTTGCCATCTATTTAATGATTATCACCACCATCTTACAGTCTCCTGTCCCCTCTAAACTTCTTAAAAGTCATATTGATCTGTTCTGATCAAGGGCAATGCGGGAGGTGTGCCAATGTGACTGTGTCCTCCTCATTAGAAGATACAGTCACCTCTATACTCTGTTCTATCATATTAGTCAATGTCCTATCTGCTTTGTTGATTAAAAGGTCACTAAACCTGAAACACCAAGTGTATGTGTGTAGAATAGATTGAAGATAAATAGAAATACACATATACACATGTGCATACAAAACTGAGAAAGTTTGGAGTTTATTAGAATTGGAGGACCTCTAAATGGAAAACCTTCAACTAAAACTAATATTTCAGTTATAAGGGGTAGTGGCTGGCTAAATCAATTACTGGTTCATTATTTTTGAGGTTTTTAAAAGTAAAAATCTATCTCTGGATATCCAAGCTCCCACTTGCCCATTCCAAAATGAAGCCTTAAGCCTAATACACACGATCAGAAAATCGTACAAAAAATATCCCTTTCAAATCGATCATACAGTAATCTGATCATTAGTACACATGAACAGCTTTAGACAGTTGGTCAGCACAGTTCGCGCAAAATTATCCGATGGGGCAAGCACAAAAACATTTCTTGTACGCTACCAGATCATACTATTTTCCTTTTATCAGTACAGTTTTTGTCCCAAAATACAATACAATACATTACATCACTTCAAAATTTTCATTCCGTCATACGAAAATTTTCGTAACTTTAGTAACCTTCATTTTCGATATGGAGCCTAGCATGCAAAAAAAAAGGCTGGTCATTTGTCGAATAATCTCATTATGTGTACGAGGCTTTACTCAGGTTGCTACAATAGGAGGAATTGCAATCACTATACCACATGCTACACATTGTAAACAATATAATGTATTTTTAAAGCAAGACCAGCAAGAGAAAAGTGACCTTAGGTGTACTGCACTGGAAGAGCAGAAGAAATAGTGCAGAGATTTTATTGCCAGGATCCATACAAAGAAGAACGAAACATTGGTGCATATAGCTAGAATTTACTGGGGACAAAAATACATTTTCAGGTAAACTCTTTTTTACATATTCTTAAGTATCTAAAGCTAAAACTTTTGAGGCATGGTTAAAACTCTTGTCAGCTTTTTTAAGCCATCTGTGTTCTAGTCTAGAGACCTCCATACACTTCATGTCCTGTAGACACAATGGGAAGTGAAAGGAAATCTCTCCAGAAAGAAGCAAATCCCCTCTTAGGCTCTGTTCACACTAGTGCAACTTGTCATGCAACTTTGGACACAAAGTCGCATGACAAGTTGCAGCCCATTGATTTCAATGGCAACCGTTATAATCTATGTGACTTACAGGTTCCTGCGCTACTTTGATGCATCTTTCTTGTGACTTGAGTGCAAGAGAGTATAAAGTTGCATGAAAGTCACACTTCAAATTAGCACTCGGAGTGGCACTAGTGTGAACAGAGCCTTTGAGAGTTATCGCTAAAATAGGTGTTCCCATTGGAAGATGTTGTTTATGTTCACAAGGACAAGAAGAGAGTGAATCCTCCTAGCAGGTACACAAACGGACTAAGCTGTCAGAAGAGAGATGAATCAGTGCTCTAAATCATTTATCGGTGTAAATAGTTTGAGTTATTGAGCTCTGTAAACAACAGCATTTTACAACATTGTTAAGGAGGTAGAATAAATTTGGAAACAAAACCTGGAATCTGCTGCTGGCTGCCTGTGAAAATATAAAATATTGATATGCATTATTTAATATTTACCTAAAGAAAAAATATTCTTCAGACAAGAAAAAACTCAAGAAAGTTTGTACAAAACCACTACATATTTCCTTTACAGTTAAGGAAATATTTTATCTTCAACATACACTGTACACATACAGTAGCAGTGCTTATAATAGTGTCACCACTGTCTGTGATGTGTTTCATTCCTATGGGGCTTAAAATGTGTTGTTAAAAATTTACTCTGGCACTTATATTATACAACACTGTATTGCAGCGGAGTTCTAAACAGTAAACACAGACATCAATTTTTTCTGTCTTCCTGTGTCTACCTGTAAAATGAAAAACACATTGTACTGCAGGAAAATGCAGAGATATGATTTTTTCTTTTAATTTGGATATAACGGGGAGGAGTTAAAACTTTGTCAGGGTATTATTGCTGAAAACATAAAAGAATAAAAGCACAAAGAAGCCAAAGGAACCAAACCAAATGGTGGAAGAGTCATTTAATGATTTATAATATGATCACATATGATAACCAATGCGCTTCACAGGGCAACATACCCCCCCCCCTGCATCAGGGATTGAAACTTATCAAATCTTGGACACTCTAAAACAAGTAACAAAAAAATCTTTATTAAATCTAGTTTGTTTGCTCATGGGGTGCCAGTAAATATGAGTGTTCCAAAATTACCAATGGAAGCATAAGCTAAGATTTAATAAAGATTTGTCTGGTAACTTGTTTCAGCCGGCATTGTGCCCATCTGCTCTTCTCCTCTATTCTCAGGAGGCTCTAAGAGTTGCTGTCAGTCAAATTAAGTGAGGAGGGGCAGAGGGTGGGCCCAAGCCATGCTGCATGTGTCTATGGATTCACATAGCCCGATTTAGGAGCACACCCATATGACTGCCCCCTCAGCACACTATTTGCCAAGGGGGCACTCGCAAACAGTGCAACCGCACCCCGGTGCACTTGTCCCACCATCCATGGTGGGCAATCACGGGTGGCTTCTCCTGTCTTCCTCTAAGGGCATCATGGTGCAGCTTCTCCTTCCCCTGCTCGGCAGCTTCAGTCTCCTCCCTCCTCATCAGTGGCCAATCAGAATGCTTCTCCTTTTGGCCAATTGGAAAACGGGTCTCAGACCCGCTTCCTGATTGGTGGAGAGGAGATTCAGTGTGAGAATAGTGAATATTCATTCTCTATTCTCACCCATCTTGATGGGCTCTGAGCGCATTCTCTGTGCCCTGAGCCCAACCTATTTCGAAGCCTATTAGAGCTTCTGGCTCAAATCAGTGCTTCAGTTTTTCAAAAAGCACCACCCCGCATTGGAATCCATGCGTCCTGTGTCCTGAAAGGGGCCGGATGAATGGATGGGGGGGCGACGCCTGTGCACCTTAATAGACGGGCCGCCCCTGTTGCTCAGAGAAGGTAAGTATAACATTTTTTTATTTTATGGAAAAAAACTAAGCCTTTATAGTCCCTTTAACTTGGTGATCATTGTCACATACAGAAAATTATGGTAAATCTAGAGAGGTAGATGGATAGAGGAAATCTTATAGGGACACTTGTTCCTGTGGTGACTGTCTAAGAAAGGAATTTCACTAATTTTGTAGAGATTTCTTCCCACTTCCTGTTACAGTCCTGGTATTGGAAGTGAAGGGAAATCTTTAAGAAGACACAGAAAACAAAAAAATACATTGGACGGGGGTTACCCTTTCCCTACTCTATCCAAAGCTGTTAAAAAAAGATTTGGCTTTAAGTGAAAATTTACCGGGTAAATACGAATGCCACCTCCTTTTGAAAATGCTTGTTGCCTAGTTGTTTTGCTAACACTTTGACTTTATTACTGCTTAACCCAGTGACTTGGAAAAAGGATGCTGATCAGAGGATTGTATCTCCTTCTAATTTCATGTGCAGCATGTTGTCATAAAAATCCCTTCTTTTAGTTTAGAGTGGAAAGCAGTTAGCACCTCTATAGTAAATGCAGCACATGAATCTTGGGATCTTTAGAACTCAAGAGACCACATTCCATGTATAACCATAAACAAGACACAAAATGCTCCTAAGGAGCTGGGATTTTAAAGGTGCCAATAATATACTACAATATACAATACAATTTCATAATTTTTATTTATCTATGTTAAAATATAAAAACATTCTAAAACATTGTCCATAAACAGACTTCTGATTGGAATATTCACAACAAAGTTTTACTGTAGATTCTGATGGTGTAGTGATCTCAACATGTTTCGCCTGTTAACTCTTCCTCAAGAAAAAAACAATACCACACCTAAATTGAAGATGTACAATAACAAACAATACAGTAAGTACATATATACACATTCTTGAAAACATATATTCTGTAACCAGTATATTTTAATCCAAAAAGTTTGGTGAAGGGCATCTTACCAATCAAAGCAAAATATCTGAAAACCAAGTCATAATTGTTCTAAAAGGCTGGAGAAACCACAGGAGGGATATCCAGGATCATATAACTAAAATTCAAAAGAGTGGATTTAATTTGGGAGTAGCCAAAAATGTTGGACAAATAGATGGTAAAGTGTGGCATATCAACATCTACACATCTCTATAGAAACTTTACATAGAGGTTCGAAACTCCCCAGGCTTAGGGCTGAGATGGTATTCAGAAAAGTCTCAATATTACCGAACGTGTCTATAAGGAGTCATGAGATGCCATGTGTCACAAAAGCGGAAACATTTAAGGCTAAAAACAGCAACACATTGACCATTGAAATAAATCTGCATAAACTCAGATTAAGCCCTGGTTCACATTGATATCGCATGTCAAATCAGCAGCAACTGCCGGCAATGGCACCACCCTAATTTGCATTTGCAGCGCCGCACTGATTTCAAAAAGGAGTTTCTGTACTACTTTTTGTGATTTCAGGCTGCGATTTACATTGACATCTGTACAGAAACCTGCACAGATGTCTCTGAAATTGCGTCTGAAATCGGGACTGACATGCGGGATTGAAATTGTGCGAGTTCAGCTGAACCCACATGGCTTCATTCCCACAGCTCAGTGTGAACCTGGGCTTGATCAGGTTAACAGCTTCAACAGTGAACAATTGTGGATCAGCACATGTCTGTCAACAAAATGGCTGCTGGGATTTGATACCTACAGTTGTGCTCAAAAGTTTGCATACCCTGGCAGAAATTGTGAAATTTTGGCATTATTTTGAAAATATGACTGATGATGCCAAAAAACAGTTTTTTATTTAACCATTTCAGCCCCGGAAGGATTTGCCCCCTTCCTGATCAGGCCATTTTTTGCGATACGGCACTGTGTCGCTTTAACTGACAATTGCACGGTCGTACAACGTTGTACCAAGACAAAATGTATGTCCTTTTATCCCCACAAATAGAGCTTTATTTTGGTGGTATTTGATCACCTCTTGCAGTTTTTACTTTTTGCGCTATAAGCAAAAAATGTCGGCCAATTTTGAAAAAAATACAATATTTTGTACTTTTTGTTATAATAAATATCCCCAAAAAATATTAAAAAAAACCAAATTTCTTCATCAGTTTAGGCGGATATGTATTCTTCTACATATTTTTGGTAAAAAAACCGCAATAAGCGTATATTGGTTGGTTTGTGCAGAAGTTATAGCTTTTACAAAATAGGGGATAGATTCATGGCATTTTTATTATTATTCTTTCATTTTGGTAATGGCGGTGATCTGGGATTTTTATTGGGACTGCAACATTGCGACGGACACATCAGACACTTTTTTGGGACCAGTGACATTTATACAGCGATCCGGGCTAAAAAACGCCACTGATTACTGTATAAATGTCACTGGCAGGGAAGGGGTTAACACTAGAGGGCAATCAAGGGCTTAACTGTGTTCCCTATGTGTGTTTCTAACTGTGGGGGGAGTATAGCTGACTAGAGGAGGAGACAGATCGTTGTTCCTACTTAGTAGAAACACACGATTTGTCTCCTCTCCCCTGACAGAACCAGGATTTGTGTGTCTAAACACACAGATCCGGTTCTCGCTCTGTTACAAGCGATCGCAGGTGCCAGTCGGTCATCGCCCCTGCCAGGCACACACATCAGCTCCGTGGACACGCTGCTACAGCGTCGTAAAGAGACGACGTACAGCTACGACGGCTCGCGCAGCAGTGCCAACCCGCCGCAGTATATCTCCTGGTCGGGAAGGGGTTAAGGATAGCAACATATGAAGCCATTTATTATCACATAGTTTTTGGATCCTTTTTGAATCATAATGATAACAGAAATCACTCAAATGGCCCTGATAAAAAGTTTACATTTCCTGGAATGCTTGGCCTTGGTACAGACACAGAACGTGGCACACACAGGGTAAAATGGCAATTAAAAGTTAATTTCCCATATTTGTGCCTTTTTAAATCCCAATTAATGTCTGTGTATAAATAGTCAATGAGTTTGTTAGCTCTCACATGGATGCACTAACTAGGCTAGACACTGAGCCATGAGGAGGTAGAAAAGAACAGTCAAAAGATGTGCATAACAAGGTAATGAAACTTTACAAAGATTGGAAAGGATATAAAAAGATATACAAAGCCTTGAATATGCCAGTTAGTACTGTTCAATTACTTAATAAGAAGTGAAACATTTTGGGATCTCTTGATACCAAGCCATGGTCAGGTAGCTCAAGAAAGATTTCAGCCACCAACTGCCACAGGAACTGTTCAGGATACAAAGAAAAACCCACAGGTAACCTCAAGAAAAATACAGGCTGCTCTGGAAAAAGATGGTATGGTTGTTTTTAAGGGGCACAATACAATAATACTTGAACAAAAAAGAGCTGCATGGTCAAGTTGCCAGAAAGAAGCCTTTATTGTACAAGTTCCACAAAAAATCCTGGTTACAATATGTCCAACAACACCTTGACATGCTTCATTGGCTTTTTTGTGGCATTGGCACAGTAAAGGCTTCCTTCTGGCACCTCAACCATGCAGCTCTTGTTCAAGTATCGTTGAATTGTGCTCGTTAAAAACAACCACACCGTCTTTTTGGAGAGTAGCCTGTATTTCTCCTGCGGTTACCTGTGGGTTTTTCTTTGTATACTGAGCAATTCTCTTACCAGTTGTGGCTGCAATCTTTCTTGGTCTACCTAACCTTGGCTTGGTATCAAAAGAGCCCCTAATTTTCCACTTCTTAATAAGTGATTAAACAGTACTGACTGGCATATTCAAGGCTTTGGATATCTTTTTATATCCTTTTCCATCTTTGTAAAGTTTTATTAGCTTGTTACACAGGTGTTTTGACTGTTCTTTTCTACCTGCTCAGTGTCTAGCCTGCTTAGTGCATCCATGTGAGAGATAACAAACTCATTGACTATTTATACACAGACACTAATTGTGATTTAAAAAGCCACAAATGTGGGAAATTAACCTTTAATTGCCATTTTTAACCCGTGTGCCACCTTCTGTGTCTGTACCAAGACAATGTCAAACATTCCAGGATATGTAAACATTTTATAAGGGCCATTTGGGTGATTTCTCTTATCATTATGATTTAAAAATGATCCAAAAAACTATGTGATAATAAATGACTTCATGTCACTCGCCTCTGGCCAAGCTAATGCTCATTAAATATGCACGCATGCGCACCTCCATTGATGCCGTCCTACTATCTTCAGCTTCGCACAAAAAATAGTCGGAGCCGATGTGGGCAACACCAAACCTAACTGGGTTCACCAACCAACACGTCCTTACTCATCTACTTTGTGATTTTATGCATTTTATGGATGTTTCACCTTTTAGACTATCTGCCCTGCACTTGTTTTTAGGGGTTTGTCATCAATGTTTACAATGTACCAATCAGGATGTATTTGCATATGACCCAGTCAAACCCATATTGGGACTATTATTATGTTACTATGTTACTATGTACAAAATAAAATGGCTTGATTTTATGGTGACTGACCCGCTGGCCTCATTTGCCCACCTCACTCAAAGTCCCAAACTTCCTGTTTCCTGTATGCATAGGGATGGAGACTAGCATCTCACTCAAAGTCCCAACTTTTCGCCTCTTCAAACTCAATTAGGGATGGAGGTGGGCTGTGAGGCCTTTGGGAAGTCTTCACCATTATGGATATTATTCCATAGGGCACTTGCCCTGTAGTACTTGCCCCCCCTTCAGGGGTTGTGTAGTATGGCATAACATGTCCCGCCATGGTTTTTATTCATTCCTTTTTGTCTATTGGTATTGTTTTCTTTGTTTTTGTTTTTCTTTTCCCCCTATTAGTGCAGCTGTGTGGTTTGTCTCTGGGGATGTCGCATCTGTTCGGCTGCCTCCTTTATGCAGTGTCCGGGAGCTGCGAGGCATGGCGGGATCCCTCCCCTTTCCCCCCTCTCATCTCTCTTGGTGGGCGTGGAGGATCGGTGTCTGCGTCACGCCCTCCCGTCATGCACGTGATGTCCGCCAGGCCGCCCTGGCGTTGGCGTTGTTTTTCCACTCTGTGCGGACACGTGGATGGCAGTGTCTCCAGCAGCTGTGGGCGGCGGTTTGCCGCTGCGCTGGAGGGGGCCTCCGTTCACCGCAGTGCCTGCACCTTGTGAAGTTGGGAGGAGTTTCCTTCTTGGGGGGGTGGCCGGATACACATTTAAGGCACTGACTTTTTGCTAGCCTGTCTCTGGGCAGCACATCTATCACTCGGCTAGACACGGTTGGTCATCACCTACTATCTATAGGTAAGGAGGACAACATATGGGCATCCATGTCTATGTCTGGGATGGGGGCTCTAGCTTACTTGGTGCCTCACCTTACACATAGTATTTTCACTACTACAGACCCACCACCCGCAGCCACCAACAGTGTGGACATACCATTTAATGGGAACCCCGTGTGTGCCTGGCCTTTTCCCCTCCCTCTCTTGAGCTCCTCCTTCAGCTCCCAGACCTGACTCAGTTGGTGGCCCTGTGACTGTGCACCTCTTGGAGTTCACACCCCTTCGGCATGTGAATATCTATTTAGGGTAGTGGTGTTTTGCCCCCCCACATGCATATTTGTCTTTTTTCATAATGCATATTGTATCTCATTCACTTAGAATACCCTCCCTTTTTCTTTTGTCTTTAGATATTGGTGCTAAATCACCCCTGAAAAGTGTTTTGATACACAAAACGCGTCGGGATTACAATATGCACCTTACAATTACCCCTTTTTACTGGGTTCACCAACCAACAAGTCCTTACTCATCTACTTTGTGATTTTATGCATTTTATGGATGTTTCACCTTTTAGACTATCTGCCCTGCACTTGTTTTTAGGGTTTGTCATCAATGTTTACAATGTACCAATCAGGATGTATTTGTATATGATTTGACAGTCAAACCCATATTGGTACTATTATCATGTTACTATTTTACTATGTACAAAATAAAATGGCTTGATTTTACGGTGACTGACCCGCTGGCCTCATTTGCCCACCTCACTCAAAGTCCCCACCTTCCTGTTTCCTGTATGCATAGGGATGGAGACTCTCGTCTCACTCAAAGTCCCAACTTTTCGCCTCTTCAAACCTAGGCAGCATGTGACATTTAGTGAATCTTTAAGGAACTGATGCAACAACCTCAGAACTACAATAATGGGGTTCCACTCCAACTTAGAGGGAACATGGTGGATGGCTGCACGGATACACGGGGCACCCATGGATAGACGGCGCACCAATATTGGTGCAGTATCCATCTGACCCACTTGGTACCCGGGATTGATGTCTAAGCGTCTCTTTTCTATGTCCTAGATGTTTTCTTGAGTTCCCAATTAATTAAATGTTTGTAGAATAGAGAGGACACTCTGGAGTGCCTCTAGGTTAGGGTGCAATCCCATTATTGTGTTATTGTACATCTTCAATTTAGGTGTGGTGTCATATATCTCCTGATGAAGCCTTAACAGGTGAAACATCAGAATCTACAGTAAAACTATGCTGTGAATATTCTATCCAGATGTCTGTTTATGGACAATATTTTTAGAGTGCTTTTATATTTAAATATGGATAAATAAAAATTATGAATTTGTGTTGTATATTGTAGTACATTATTGGCACCTTAAAAATCCCAACTCCTTTGGATCATTTTGTGTCTTGTTTATACTGTATAGTAAACAGTGCAGGCTGGAGTTGGGTTTTATATATAATACATTACTCTATTCTAACATTTTCTGTCCTCTGTTCTACCCACTGCTATATTGCTGATTCAGAAGAGCATGTATCCATTCTCTGTATAAGATTCTAATATTAGCCAAGCAATGTCTAATAAAATTGTAATAATGCCTTTAATTTGCTTGTTCGTGGTTTCCAGTTAAAAGGTCTCAGACACAATATGCACAGTTAAAGGGTGTAAGCCTGCACATTAATTCATGCCATACACAAGTGTAACTACAGCATACTGAAGATTTTGCCTAATTAATTTTCCAGACACACACACTTGATGCTGTTGGAACATTTTGGTTTTTCTGGGTGACCTTGAATGCGTTGGCGGCTCAGGGTAAGGACTGGAAAACAGCTCTCAATGAGAGAGTCATTTTGCACAATGTCCGGCTTTTGTATAGTGACATAACTATTTCAATTAGTGCTCTGTGATTCTATAATGCTGGTGATTCTGGTCCATTGCTTCTCCTGCAATGACTGACATTCACAGTAGCCTCTTAAAGGCTCTAATTAGTGGCCAATTTGTATCTAATCCTTAAATATGCATGCAGTCTGACAGGAAAGAAGCAAAAAAGATGCATGCAGTGTAATAGCCATTTAAATACTTATTGTTAAGGGAGTTCAGCCGAAAGAGTTTGATTCTGTTATAAACATCTAATGAAAATGCATAATTACAAAATTCAATTTATTTTAATTTGAGGGAGTATATATAGCTGTAGAAACAAATAAGCCAGTAGCTCCACAGTAACCCCTGCTGCAGAAGCATACAACGTTGGGACATACAGTGGGTGTAGAAAAGAATCACCCCCTTTAAAATAATCACATTTGGTTACTTTGCAGCCTGAAATGAAGACAGACACAGTTTTTGTTTTATCCAGCTGTATTTACTCAGTGCAACTTATAACATCCAAGTGAAAGATTTAACACCAACATGTCAGAAAAAAAAGAATCACTGAGTTGGAAAAAGGATCACCCCCTCCTAAAAATGACTTGTAAACTCAATCAGATGTAGCTAATCACCTTCTCAGTGGCACAAAAAGCCATTTGATTGCAACTGTGATAAGCTATGGTCATTTTGACTAGCTCAACATTAAAAGAGCTTTCCTGGAGCATTTCAGTCCCTGGTAGTGCAACTGAAAAAAACAATCAACTATGAGTGGCAAGGCACTGTCAAAAGATCTCCAAGATAAAGTTCTGGACAGGCACAAGTCATAAGATGGATACAAAAAAAATGTCAAAGGCTTTATCGATGCATAGAAGCACAATGAAGTCTAATATTAAGAAGTGGAAGGTATTTGGTACAACACGGACCCTCCCTGGTCAGGACTGTACTCCAAACTGGATTAAGGAGCCAGGAGGAAACTGGTCAGAGAGGCTACCAAGAGGTCTACGACAACTCTGAAGCAGTTGTAGGAATTTATGACAAAGAGTGGTCATTATGTGCATGTGACAACAATATCACAACTTCTCCACAAATGGTGCTTGTATGGGAGTCTTGCAAGAAAAAAACACTCCTCAAATAGGGCCACATGTAGTCATGACTGAGCTTTGCCAAAATGCACCTTGAAGATTCTGAGGCCACATGGCAAAAGGTGTTGTGGTCAGATGAGACTAAAATTTAATTATTTGGCCTCAACACCAAACAATATGTCTGGTGGAAATCCAATACAGCTCACCATCCAAATAACACCATTACTACAGTAAAGCATGGAGGGGGTAATATCTTGTTATGGGGTGTTTCTCTGCAGCAGGGACCGCAGCACTTGTCAGGATAGAAGGAAAATGGATGGGGCAAAATACCATAAAATTCTTAGAAAATCTGCTGCCCCCTGCCCAGTGCCGGGACAAGGTCATCCAGAGCCCATGGCAAAGATGCCAAACTGAAATCCCCCTCCTCCCCATTCATGATGTGCAAGCTTGGGGGATCCTACAGCCAGCAGTCTCTCAGTTGTCAAAATCACTGCCGCTGTCACTACTCCTGTCAGCCCTGTAAGAGAAGGAAGGCGCCCCATCTCTACAGTAAACCTACAGCATCCAGGGTAGCCGTGCCTCCTACCCACCCCTCCTCCCGGCCCTGCCTCTGCCAGAAAGTTATCAATAGGAAAAAGGTTTACCTTCCAACATGACAATGACCCAAAGCACAGCAAAAATTACCACACAGTGGTTGAAGAAGAAAATGGTGACTGTTGCATGGCTTAGTCAGAGCCCAGACATAAACCCCATTGAAAATCTGTGAAATGACTTAACAACTACGGTCTACAAATGGTAACCATCAAATTTTAGTGAACTTGAGCAAGTCTAGATGTGCAAAGTTTGTAGAGACATATCCAAACAGACTAAAGGCTGTAATTAAAGCAAAAAGTGGCTCAACAAAATACTGACACAAGGGGGTGATCCTTTTTCTAACTCAGTGATTCTGTTTTTGATGTGTTTTTATTTTTTTTTGACATAGTGGTTTTATATTTTTCACTTGGATGTTATAAGTTGCACTGAGTAAATACAGATGGATAAAATAAAAACTGTGTCTGTCTTCATTTAAGGCTGCAAAGCAACAAAATGTGCTTCTTTTCTATACCCACTGTACAAAGCATACTGCCTGAGCAAAATGAACAGGCAGTACCCCAAAAATAAAGTATATAGAGTCTGCAGGTTGCACACAAGGCCACTAGGAAGCTTTTTAGATGAATGGGATCTAGTGCAGGATTCTCCACTCCACACCAAAGTTTCACATGACTTCTTTGAGTCTAATCAGGCAGCATATTAGTTAAGCTATCTACTAACGATAATCTAGTTTTGTGTTGAGTGATGGTTTAGAGTGCATCTGTACCCAGACTATGGACATACTATCCTGAAGAGGTGGACAGAAAAAGTGGGGCCACAATGGCCATACAGCTAAAGAATATACTTGTTCTGTCACTTAGTGCTGTCACCCTTTGGCATTGTATGTGTGTGGGACCTAGGAAGGTTGGGAACAGTAAAAAAGTGGTATTACAATATTTCTTGCACTCTCTATCATCACATATGCAACATTTTAGAAATGGCTAACTATCTAACTATCTAATTCTAAGGATGCACACAATCTCTGTGAAACACGTCAAATATAACAACTTATCGGATAATTAGCCAAGACATCATTAATACACCAGCATATGCTGGTTAAAAATTAGCTTGGATAACTTCAGTAAATGCTTTGTAATATGATTGGATAGTGATTGGATAGTCGATAAATGTTTTCATTAATAGTTTTTTATTGAAGTTTTGCACAAAAACAAGAGGGTACATTCAAAGTCTGGAATGCAGTAAAACACATGGATGAAAATCAAACATGAATGAGCATTATAAACTACACTGAATATCATACCAATGTTATGTGGCACTGCCCCGCCACTCTTCACCCCAGTGACAGTTTAGCACATTGTTTCTGTTTAGTTCAGTGTATTTCTTAAAAGATCAACCAATGTAACAATGTAACAGTAATGTAACTGACACTGGAGTAAATTTGAAGGATGTCATTTAAGCAAAAGTTATTATAGAGTGGGCTGAGAACTAATAATTTATTCATAGCAACATCATAGCGATGTTCAACAAAAAGAGTCCATGCGTACAGTTTTAAGGATAAGAAAGTTAATGAATATTGTAGTAGGCCCTTTAAGTCTGCAGTAATATCAGTAGGCTAAAGATACTAAACATTAATACCGTTTATGTCTGGGTAGAAATTATGCAAACACAAATTCCCCTTTGGGGAGCTCGTATGCACACGCACCCAGGTGTCTCAAAGTTGTGTGCTGAGATTAGGGATGGGCCGAACACCCCCCTGTTCGGTTCACGGCAGAACATGCAATATTCCTTTAAATATTCCTTGCAATATTCCTTTAAATATTCCTTGCAATATTCCTTTAAATTTTGTACCTGGGGGGTGTCTATAGTATGCCTGTAAAGTGGTGCATGTTTACAACAGTCCAAGAGCAAAATGACATTTCTAAAGGAAAAAAAGTCATTTAAAAGTACTAGCGGTAGCGGCTATTCATGAATTGTTGGGTTTCTGCAATAAGTCATTGAAAAAAATGGCATGTGGTTCCCTTTGGGGCTGGTATGAATATTAAGGAGAACCCCAAACCAAAATTAAAAGAAAATGCTTGGGGGTCCCCCCAAATTCCATACCAGGCCCTTCAGGTCTGATATAGATTTTAAGGGGAACCCCGCGCCAAAATTTTTTAAAAAATGGCGTGGGGTCCCCCTAAGAATCCATACCAGATCCTTATCCGAGCACGCAACCTGGCAGGCCACATGAAAAGAGGGGGGATGAGAGAGTGTTCCCCCTCCTGAACCGTACCAGGCCACATGCCCTCAACATGGGGAGGATGTCCCCATATTGATTGGGACAAGGGCCTCATCCCCACAACCCTTGCCCGGTGGTTGTGGGGGTATGCGGGCGGACCCCGCCCCCCTCTGACATCACGGAGAAAGCCATAGGGAAGTCCCCGTGAAGTTCCTGTGCGTCAGAGCGGTGACCCCCCCCTTAGGTATATAAGAACTGTCAGAAGAACAGAAGCGTCACACAGCGGGAACCTCCCATTGAGACATATCGTCTGAAGAACGAAGCAGGGAAGAAGAAGCGGGAGGAAGATGCGGACGAGAAGACCGAAGGAAGAAGCAGAGGATCAGAGGAAGAAGCAAAGGAAGAAGCGGGGGAAGAACAAGATGGAGGAAGAAAACCAAATGAAGACCAGAAGAAGATGGAAGAAGAAGCGGGGACAGAAGAAGACATTAATAAAGGAATTGTCAAGGATCCTCTCATTTTTGACAATTTTTTTGTGAAATGGTAGGGGTACATTTGTACCCCATTACCAATTCACACAGGGGGGGCTGGGTTCTAGGGGTCCCTTTGTTAAAGGGGATTCCAGATTACCATAAGCCCCCTGCCCGCAGACCCCCACAACCACTGGGCAAGGGTTGTGGGGATGAGGCCTTTGTCCCCATCAACATGGGGACATCCTCCCCATGTTGAGGGCATGTGGCCTGGTACGGTTCAGGAGGGGGGGGGCGCTCTCTCGTCCCCCCCCTCTTTTCCTGCGGCCTGCCAGGTTGTGTGCTCGAATAAGGGTCTGGTATGGATTTTTAGGGGGACCCCCACACCATTTTTTTAAAAATTTTGGCACGGGGTTCCCCTTAACATCCATACCAGACCTGAAGGGCCTGGTATGGAATTTGGGGGGACCCCCAAGTATTTTTTTATATTTTGTTTTTTTTTAAATGACTTTTATGTGCATTGCAGAGACCCGACAATTCTTGAATAGCCGCTACCGTTAGTACTTTTAAATGACTTTTTTTTCCTTTAGAAATGTAATTTTGCTCTCGGACTGTTGTAAACACAGGAAACATGGGCCACTTTACAGGCATACTATAGACACCCCCCAGGTACGAAATTTAAAGGAATATTTCACTTTTATTGTTTCACTTTAAGCATTATTAAAATCACTGCTCCCGAAAAAAACTGCAATTTTTAAAACTTTTTTTGCATTGATACATGTCCCCTGGGGCAGGACCCAGGTCCCCAAACACTTTTTATGACAATAACTTGCATATTAACCTTAAAAATTAGCACTTTTGATTTCTCACATAGACTTTTAAAGGATGTTCCGTGGCTTTCGAACTTGCAGCGAACACCCCAAATTGTTTGCTATTCAGCGAACGGGTGAACAGGCAATGTTCGGGTCGAACTCATGTTCGACCCGAACAGACAGCCCATCCCTAGCTGAGATGAGAGAGTTTGTTCAGAAAACATTTTTATAGTAATTTATTAGGATGTATTACTGAAGATCTGTATGATTGGTTTTACTTTTTCCAACAGATCATGTAAATGGAAATTGGACTTGGTAGCCATTTTGTTTTTACATTAATGCATTCCCTGCATTAAAGTGATTGTAAAGTTTTTTTGTTTTTTTTTAAATAAACATAGTAGATTAATTTATAATCATAATTACCTGCTCTGTACAATGGTTTTCATAGGGCAGCCCCCCTTCTCTTCTCAGGTCCCAGACGGGGGCTCTGGGCTCCTCCTCTTCTCTTTGTGCCACCATAGGAAGCTACTTCCTACGGTGGCACATGTGGAGGCTTGATCGTGAGCCGTGCTCCCTGTGTCCAATTACGAACACAGTACTACTCATCCCCGCCCTGCCCCTAGCTCCCTCATCGCTGGATTTTATCGACAGGAGCAGGAACCAATGGCTTCCACTGCTCTTGGGCACATTGCTAAATCGAGATCGAGGCAGGTAAGTATGTAAGGGGAGGGAGACTGACAATAGAAGTTTTTTTTTACCTTAATGCAGAGAAAAAACCTTTAGCCTTTAAAACCGCTTTAAGGAAAAAAAATTCCACTAGCCCCCTCCCCCCTCCGAGCCCCTATACACTTTCCTGTCTCCTCCATCTGTAGCACCACTGCACTTAATTCCTGGTTCTTGATCTCACAGGAGACACAGGCAGCTCCTACAGCTGTCAGTCAAATCCTGTGAAGGGGGAGCAGGGAATTTGCCCAAGCTGCGCTGTGTGTGTTTATGGATGCACGCAGCCCAGCTCAGGAGCTCACCTGCAAGGGTGCCCAATAGCACACAGTTTGCTATGGGAGCACGTGCAGGGAGAAGAAGAAAATACTGCCAGTTGGGGGCCTTTAAAGAAGAGGTAAGGGGCCAGCTTTGTACAATACCATTGCACAGAGCAGGTAAGTATACCCTGTTTTTTATTTAAATAAGAAAAACAAACTTTTACCTTTATGACCACTTTAAAATCTCAATATTCCTAGTGTACAGGAACACCCAAAACTCCCAGATAGATGAGAACATAATTAAGAATACGGAAGATTTCACTGTTGGAGTATGCAAGAAGCTAGGGGTTAACTCAACCTACCCTGATCCACATATAACTAAAATATCACTTTTTGGTGGACTCTTTACCAAAAAGATTTAGAACAACATTAGTTACCAGCCTTTCTATAAAGAAAATTTGTTTATAGCTTTAGATGGACGCATTCCAAATCTTGGATTACACACTATTCTCTCACCCATCTTATCATATAGAAGATATTTTTATGTCATTGTAGAACATTTTTCCTCCAACCTCATGCAAATATTTTTTTTAAATAAGCACCCTGCTGACATAGTACCATGAATAGAAATTATTGAACCACTGAGCGCTCGAATTTCATGCAATGTGATACAATAGGATAAGAAGAGCAAAGATGCTTATCTAAAAATGTTTTAGAGCATAAACAGCTTGTGATCTGCAGACATGCATAAAGATGAAAAAGGGAGAAATTTCTTTCTTCTGCCCCCTCGTCCCTACAGAGACACCTCTGATCCACAAGCAGCTGTGCAAAATAAATAAATAAAGAAAATGAACAGCCCTGATTGAGATAGTAACTAAACTGCACCCTACTGATTAACGCTCAAAGAAGACCAGGAATAGAAACACTTTCACTGATTGCTTGTTATGGAAATTACAACCCACAAAATTATTAAAACAGACACCCGTAATGTATATATATACTGTATATATATATATATATATATATATATATATATATATATATATATATATATACAGTATATATACTTTTTTATATTACTTATGTGAACTTATAGATTCAATAAATCCTTAAGTTTGATGCATTCTACCACTGATTTAAACATAGATATACATTGGGGGCAAGAGAGAGATATACTTTCAGGGCTATAAAAATGGTAGCTTCAATTAATAATTTAATATTGGAAAAATTGATATTAATGCTGATGGGACATGATAATAATATGGCTTTGGCAAGATGGCTTTGAAAGGACTTTGATTTGAGGCAGATGACAATTTTCACAACCAGCCTGCAGTAAAAAGGACTAGATGAATGCATAAGGTCGATATCATCTGACCAGTAGGACACCTGAGGCTGGGATGATGCATTGATGGACATCCTGTGTTGATCAAGTGGAGCCTGGGAGAGGAATGAACTTTTGTGACCTTTTGATTCCATAGATCTTCCACAAAGGACCAGTACATGATTTGCTGAGACCCATTTTTGAGGGTGGGTCAAGAATTGGGGAGAGGCCTTGGTTTGTGAGGAAGAGTCAGTGAGGATGTGCATACAATAGAAGTTTGTAAAGTTCAGTTTCCCTGTCCGTCTCCCTCCCCATTGT
Source organism: Lithobates clamitans (assembly GCA_037952925.1). Lineage (NCBI taxonomy): Eukaryota > Metazoa > Chordata > Amphibia > Anura > Ranidae > Lithobates > Lithobates clamitans. The sequence continues at coordinate 2,653,864 of JBBGZY010000320.1, forward strand.
GTCACCCCAGTTCCTTATCTGTAATTATAATGTATTTATATCCCTACTGTAAATAAATTCAACCCTTATTTTAAGACTAGGTCGTCCTTCATAGGAATCCAGAAACCCCGAAACAGAGCACATTTTACAGGGTTTATCTTAAATTTACCATCAAGTTGGTGCTGCTGAAAGCCTCCCACATTGCACACAATTATGACACATTGTGGTTGATTTATTAAAGGCAAATAGGCTGTGCACTTTGCAATTTGAAGTTGCCCTCTACGAGTACAGTTGCTCCAGAGCATAGTAAATGAGGTAAGGCTTCACTTTTGAAAGAGTACCCAATCATGACCAAGGAAAATAAAAAAAATGCATTAATGCTTGCACATGATTGGATGATGGCAGGCAGCAGAGTTTCTGCTCATTTACTAAGCTCTGGAGCAATTGCACTTGCAGAGGGCAATTGCATTTTGCAAGGTGCACAGTCTTTTTCCCTTAAGTAAATCAACCCCATTGTGTGCTGGCCAAATTTCGTCCAATATCAGTTCCGAACTTCTATTCTGCTAATTGTCATGCAGCCAATAAAACACTGAGATGACAGAGACTTGAAGAAAAAGGAGTCACATAGAAGGTAGTCAGTAGTAGGTGAACTATAGTGAGTTTCAATGTTATAGATCACATGTTACATGTTTATTCAAGATTTGTTTCTCCTTTCAGCATAGGCAAAAATGCAGTATTTGCCTACATAGAATGCTTGTTCAAAAATGTTTGTTTCCATCAGACCTCATATATGTTCTTTACTGACTCCTGGCATCATTGTCCTTATTGTCAGATAAAATTATAGGTTTCAATAGAATAATTAGCCTGTCAAAACCTTTTCATAAGTAAGTGAAGGGCCGAAGTAGATGAGTTGTGAAGTCCTTATCTATTCTATGATTCCTGCTAACAATGGGATGTAACACATCTGTGACATTTTGAATGTGGACACAAACATGAAGAGATAAGTTAACCAAGCACATTTTGATTAACTGCTCATTTAATTGCTAGGCATGAGCAAAATGTTCTGCAAATTTTGAGATTCTAGAAAGATCAGTGGCTCAAAGTGCATTGACAAAGGTCACAATAAGAAATGTTTCATGCTTAAGATTACTATTCTTTTTTTATAATGTCTTTGAATGCAACATTTCCAAAGCTGAAAATCCTACAATACATAATGTAATAAGATATTTTTTGAATTAACAAATTGGTTCAGAAATGTAAGCATGTTTTAAAATGATAACACGTGGTCACCAGTACTATAGAAGGGACAAACTGCACCTAAATGAGGAGGATGCAGATCTGCTGAGAGAAAAGATGGCCAAAAAGTTAGAGGGTTTTTTTTACCACTAGCCGACCAGTTGGCTCAGCTGGGCAAATCGCCGTAGCTGTACGTCGCTCCTTTAACCACTTCAGCCCTGGAAGAATTTACCCCCTTCCTGACCAGAGCACTTTTTGCGATTCAACACTGCATCGCTTTAACTGACAATTGCGCGGTCGTGCGATCTGGCTCCCAAACAAAATTGACGTCCTTTTTTTCCCACAAATAGAGCTTTCTTTTGGTGGTATTTGATCACCTCTGCGGTTTTTATTTTTTGCGCTATAAACAAAAAAATAGCGACAATTTTGAAAAAACGCATTATTTTTTACTTTTTGGTATAATAAATATCCCCAAAAAATTAATAAAAAAACTTGTTTTCCTTCAGTTTAGACTGATATGTATTCTTCTACATATTTTTGGTAAAAAAAAATCGCAATAAGCGATTATTGATTGGTTTGCGCAAAAGTTATAGCGTTTACAAAATAGGGGATAGTTTTATGGCATTTTTATTAATAATTTTTTTTACTAGTAATGGCGGCGATCAGCGATTTTTATTGTGACTGCGGCATTATGGCGGACACATTGGACATTTTTGACACATTTTTGGGACCATTGTCATTTATACAGCAATCAGTGCTATAAAAATGCACTGATTCCTGTGTAAATGACACTGGCAGTGAAGGGGTTAACCACTAGGGGGTGGGGAGGGGTTAAGTCAGTACTAGGGATGTGTTCTAACTGTAGGGGGGATGGGCTAGCTGTGACTCGTCAATGATCTCTGCTTCCTGATGACAGGGAGCAGAGATCAGTGACACTGTCACTAGGCAGAACAGGGAGATGCTTGTTTACATCAGCATCTCCCTGTTCGTCCTCTTCGTGAGGCGATCGCGGGTATCCCCGCAGCGATCGAGTCTGCGGGACCCGTGACCCGATTTACGGAGCTCCCGGCCGGCGTGCGCAATGGCACAGCGGGGAATTCAAATGGGACTTACAGGTACACCCATTTGCCCAGCCGTGCCATTCTGCCGACGTACATCGGCGTGCGCCGGTCGGGAAGTGGCTAAGATGTGGCAACAGGCGCGCGCACACCGCCGCATGTCCCTATAGCCAAGGCGCATACCCGGCGGGCATGATGACCACCAGGCGCTCACGATCACCAGAGCGAGAACAGTGATCTGTGTGTGTAAACACACAAATCCCGATTCTCTCAGGGGAGAGGAGACAGATCGTGTGTTCAAGTATGAACACTGATCTCTCTCCTCCCCTAGTCAGTCCCATCCCCCTACAGTTAGAACACACCCAGGGAACACAGTTAACCCCTTGATCGCCCCCTCGTGTTAACCCCTTCCCTGCCAATGACATTTATACAGTAATCAATAGCTATTTTTTAGCTCTGATCGCTGTATAATTGTCAATGGTCCCAAAATAGTGTCAAAAGTGTCCAATCTGACCGCCGCAATATCACAGTCATGATAAAAATCACAGATCGTCGCCATTACTAGTAAAAAAAATAAAGCCACCCGGTTACATAAACGGGTGCCCTTGCCCCCTGTGATGCTACGAAGAAGCCATGGGAAAGTCCCCGTGGTGTCAGAGGGGGCGGGGTGACACGGGACGTCACTGGGTAGCCCCGCCCTCAGTTATATAAGAACTGTCATCAGCGAAGAAGCATCACACGGTGGGAGCCTCCCATAGAGGATGATCAGTGGTGGATTTTTTTTTCTTTTTCGGTCCATCAGCGGAGCGATAGAAGAAGATGAATGGACATCGTGGGACAGTTTTATTTTTTTTATTTTTTAATAAAGGACTTGTCCCCAAGCTATGTCTTGTCGTTTTTAACATTTTGACACTTTTTTTGTGAAATGGTAGGGGTACATTTGTACCCCGTTACTATTTCACATGGGGGGCTGGGATCTGGGGGTCCCCTTGTTAAAGGGGGCTTCCAGATTCTGATAAGCCCCCCCGCCCGCAGACCCCCACAACCACTGGGCAAGGGTTGTGGGGATGAGGCCCTTGTCCCCATCAACATGGGGACAAGGTGCTTTGGGGGGCTACCCCAAAGCACCCTCCCTATGTTGAGGGCATGTGGCCTGGTACGGTTCAGGAGGGGGGGTGCTCTCTAGTCCCTCCTCTTTCCCTGCGGCCTGCCAGGTTGCGGATAAGGGTCTGGTATGGATTTTGGGGGGACCCCTACACCATTTTTTTTATTTTGGCGCAGGGTTCCCCTTAAAATCCATATCAGACGTTAAAGTTCTGGTATGGATTATGGGGGGACCCCTACACCATTTTTAAAAAATTTGTCACAGGGTTCCCCTTAATTTCCATATCAGACCTAAAGGGCCTGGTATGAAATTTAGGGGGACCCCAGGCAACTTTTTTAAAATTTTGGTTCAGGGTTCCCCTTAATATTCATACCAGACCCAAAAGGCCTGGTAATGGACTGGGGGGATTCCAAGCTCTTTTTTTCAATGGGTTTCATCTATATTGCCAAGACCTGACAATTCATTACAGCTGTGATCAGTTTTAAATGACAATTTTTCCTTTAGAAATGTCATTTTGCTGTGGTATTGTTTTAAACACGGGAAAAAATGCGCCACTTTACAGGCATACTATAGACACCCCCCAAGCACGATATTTAAAGGAATATTTCATTTTTATTGTTTCACTTTAAGCATTAAAAAAATCACTGCTCCTTAAAAAAAACGTTCATTTAAAAAAAAAAATTTGCATTGATACATGTCCCCTGGGGCAGGATCCAGGTCCCCAAACACTTTTTATGACAATAACTTGCATATAAACCTTTAAAATTAGCACTTTTGATTATTCATGTTCGTGTCCCATAGACTTCAACGGTGTTCGTGTGTTCTGCCAAATTTTTTGCCTGTTCCGTATGTTCTGGTGCGAACCGAACCGGGGGGTGTTCGGCTCATCCCTAGCTGGGACCAATCCTATTTAATTTATTTATAAATGACCTGAAGGATTGGGGTAAACAGTTCAATCTCTGTATTTGCGGATGATACTAAGCTAAGCAGGGCAATAACTTCTCTGCAGGATGTGGAAACCTTGCAAGAAGATCTGAACAAATTATTGGGATGGGCAACTGCGTGGCAAATGAGGTTTAATGTAGAAAAATGTAAAATAATGCATTTGGGTGGCAAAAATATGAAGGCAATCTATACACTATGGGGAGAACCTCTGGGGGAATCTAGGATGGAAAAGGACCTGGGGGTCCTAGTAGATGATAGGCTCAGCAATGGCATGCTATGCCAAGCTGTTGCTAGCAAAGCAAACAGAATATTGGCGTGCATTAAAAAAGGGATTAACTCCAGGGATAAAGTGATAATTCTCCCACTCTACAAGACTCTGGTCTCCTAGAGTATGCTGTCCAGTTCTGGGCACCAGTCCTCAGGAAGCATGTACTGGAAATTAAGCGAGTACAAGGAAGGGCAACAAAGCTAATAAAGGGTCTGGAGGATATTAGGTATGAAGAAAGGTTGTGAGCACTGAACTCTCTGGAGAAGAGACACTTGAGAGGGGATATGATTTCAATTTACAAATAATGTACTGGTGACCCCACGATAGGGATAAAACTTTTTTGCGGAAGGGAGTTTAACAAGACACGTGGCCACTCGTTAAAATTCGAAGAAAAGAGGTTTAACCATAAACTACGTAGAGCAGGGATACTCAAACTACGGCCCTCCAGCTGTTTTGGAACTACGTGTCCCATGAGGCATTGTAAAACTCTGACATTTACAGACATGACTAGGCATGATGGGAATTGTAGTTTCTGAACAACTGGAGGGCCATAGTTTGAAGACCCCTGACGTAGAGGGTTCTTTACTGTAAGAGCAGCCAGGATGTGGAATTTCCATCCACAGGCAGTGGTCTCAGTGGGGGGCATCGATAGTTTCAAAAAAAATTAGATAAGCACCTGAACGACCAAAACATACAATGTAATTCTGACTTATAATCATACACATAGGTTGGACTTGATGGACTTGTGTCTTTTTTTCACCTCACCTACTATGTAACTATGTAACTATGTAAGTGGTCTTTTAGCCAGTGGCTCCAGAGCTATATCCCTATTGTAGTAACTACACTTCATTTCAATTGCAAAATTTCAATTTTGTCCAGTCACACGGCACAGCTCAGGAACCACTTGGACCACTTGGACCTCTGTTAAGTGGCACTTTGCTATTGTGGACAGCAACCTATATTGTTCCAATAGTAATGGGCCCTTTACCACTGGTGACCAACAACTTATATAAAACCCATAAAAATAGACCAACTTGATATAGTTGGCCTGTGGCACAGACAGCATGCCTATAACAACTCCCTTTACCACTGATGGACAGAGACCTAAAAAGCAACCCATATTAATAGCCACCTTTATAATTAGTAGACAGCACCCATATAGCACTTCTAATATTAAACATTGTTACCACTGGTGGTAAGCAGCTTATTGCACACTTATTGTAATAATAGCCACCTTTACCATTGGTGGCTAGAACTCATAGATAATTTCTCTAAACATACGCCAATTTACTAATGGTAGTTAGCACCCCATAGGGCATAACTATTAACAGACTCCTTTACCACTGGTGGCCAGTTGCCTAGATATTAATCCTTAATAGTAGTTTTTTATTGATAGCCATTACCCTGTACAACCTTCCTGATAATAGACTGAACGATTGTGATTGGCTGAGGCAAACTTTAACAGAACCGTGGCATTGTATGATGAGGTTTATTAAATCATTAATCATTGCAACCAGGGCTGTATGTATATATCTTGCTTTTCTAAGCACACTTGAATGATAATTCCATTCTGAAGAAGATCTTTGTTTTGCTTTATGTGATTATATTAGTAAAAACTACTGTTAGAAGTCACATTTGGAGGAAGCACACTGTCTGTGTTATGTTCAGGACTACTTTTAAGACAAAACAACACCAATAATTTTGTGTTTTTAAAATTATAATGAGTGTAACATACCTTGTATCCCCTCTGGCTAATGTTTTCTTGCTCAAGTAAGCCACAAATTCCCATAGGTGGCCTAAAAAGGAAAAAAAAAAAAAGGAAAACAGTATATCAGATTATATATATTAAGGTAACCTATGAACAGAATATATGCATTAGATACTTTACATACTTGTAACTAGCACTGAATGTGCTTTAAATCAACCCCCAATTACCTCTGTAGCCGCAGGCACCTTGGAGCAATTCATGTTCAAAGTACTGCAGAAGCACTACAGTAAATTCTTATATGTCCATAGTCTGGCCATAGGTTCCCCTTAAAGCTGATAAATGGCTAGTTCCCTAGTTTCCTCTTGAGCAACCTAGTAAAAGTATGTTGTGGTACTAGCAGTGGCCAGTGGGAGTATGTTTAACAGCTTGCATATATCATAGTTCCCTGTCCAAGTATACCTCTCAGGAGATTTTAGGCTTGATGCAAACATTTGGCTGGTTCTTGGGAGGTGTTCTGGTAATCATCATTGTCATTGATGGACTAATACCCAATCCACTAAAAAGGACAGGCTGCTGACAGCCAGGCTGGGGAAGAAGTGACTGAATGGTGTTGGATAAGGTATTGTCCCACTGTGCAATAACACAACGCTAAGCACTTTCTTATCATGAGTGGATGATTTACAATGAGGCAGAAAACAGTAAAGCTAGAGTTTATAAGTATAGGAAAGTGAACCGTAAACAAACACACGTATCCTCTTTCCCTGAGCACTCACAGATAACTCAAAAAGGCAAAAGACCCATTATCTGCTGCTATCAAATAAATGTTATACTAAAAATGCTAAAACCTCCAAAGGAAATACCCGCATTAGCAGCGCTAAAATTAAATACAGTTCAATAATGTCCTTGGGTATAAACTCTTTGTAACAGCCACAATGTCCGTAGAATCAAAACCAGGAAAGGTGAGTGATAAATAGCATGGCAAGTCATCCAGGAAACCAAGGTTGTAAAATGATCCTCCTGTCACTACACCTCGTGCAGCACCTCAGCTCTCTTAGGATATTAAACTCACCAAATTTCAAATGTAAGCAAGCCTTCAGATTAATGAAGATAACATATCTCCTTCTCCCATCAGCGGATCATGGTACGGACTACCTCTTAAGCTTCAAGGTTGAAAACACTGATGCAGATTCCGTAACTCATCAATGATTATACCAAAGGAAAGGAATGATCACATAGCATAATTCCATTTAAAAGATTTATTGTCCATAAACCCCCCCCCTACATATTGCACTTACAAACTGAATAAAAAGCAATAGCATGTAACAGATAAATGTCTGTTAGCGTGTGTAACTCTCACCGCTCCTCTGGATTGAAAGACAGCGGTGATGCCCGGGTCGAGTTCTATGCTTGAGAGACAAGCAGAGTAGCCGTGTAGACACAGGCCCTGTAGACACGGAGTGGTGCTGCACGAGGTGTTGTGACGGGAGGATCATTTTACAACCTTGGTTTCCTGGATGACTTGCCATACTATTTAACACTCACCTTTCCTGGTTTTGATTCTACGGACACTGTGGCTGTTACAAGGAGTTTATACCCAAAGACATTATTGAACTGTATTTAAAGCTAGACTTTAGCTTTAAAGGCTAAGTTCACCTTTAGGACAATCTTACATGTTTCCCACACACCCTCAAATAGGGCCCTCCTCTGACAGCATGTAGGGGTTCATTGCTCCACACATCAGCTGTCAGATTTGAAGTCAGTGCAGCTAGGGGGGCCCTGCTTGCATGGACAAGTCAATCATTCACAGAGATCTGTGTATGGATGACCTACAAGTCCCATCTTCAAGACCTGTTAGTCCTGTTAGACCTGTGGTTTCAATGGAATACAAGTGCAGTAATCACTGCACTCAAAGTTCATTGACACTTCTTCCAGCTCTGTAACTGAAAGTCTGTACCTCGGTATAAACATAAAGCTGGAAGAGGAGTCTGGCATTGCACCCACCATCCATCGATCACTGTTGCAATGCTTTGAAGGTTCTCTTGCAAAGAAATTAAAAATGTACATATTTCTGCAAAAATATGCGCATATCTGCATTTCGCAAAAATGGACTTAGCCTCTAGGCCTTGTGCTGCCCACTTTAATCCTGCTGGCTCAGGGTGTGCCAGATACCACCTTTCTCACAACCATGCATTACTGTGATAACTAAAGAAGTTAAAAAGGTCTTTTTTTGGCTTTGTTTTTAGTTTTGATGGCAGTGATCCGCTATCAGTAAAAGTCTTTGGTTGCCTAGCTGCCACAATAGTCATCTTTGTAGTTAGGGCCCATATCCGAGCTAGATTGTGCATATAAATGGCACTCATAAAAATATATTTCTTGCTTTCTAAAGTACAAAAATAACATCTTTATAAAGAGACATCCATATCCAGATGTGGATTGAGTTATAAGTGGTACGAAGAGACGGTACCAACGTGTATTTTAGAAAGATGTAAACCTATCCATAAGAGGAGAATCGTTTCTGATGCTGTACAAAGCCAAACAACATTCTCTGCCTCTAGGGACAACCAAGAGAATTTGAAAGTAGAGCTGATAATGAAATAGGAGATTTATACAGTATACTGAGACACAGAAAAAGAAAAGCATGAGATATGATTAACACCCATAGGTCCTACTGGCAGTAATTTCCTCCCTTCCATAGAGTTTCAAAGCTAGCTACTGAATTCAGTTGTTATATTGAATAAAAAAATAATGCAAAAGCAGTAGTATGGGGATGAATATATCTCTACCATATAGCAAAATACTATAGTATAAGTATCTCATGGTAGAGCCGAGCAATAAGAGATAAGCTAATTAGTCTATAAATGCAAATTATGATTTTTTTTTTAACAGAAAGTTTCAAATTGCAAAATTTTAACTGTTAACACTGTGATTAGGGGAAACCACAGATTACATGTAATATGACAAAAATTAGGGTTGGGGTTATAATGACCAATTAAAGGACTAGCCCTGATTCCTTTTACAGCTTTGCAGCCAATGAAGGGTTAAATACGCCGCACATTTGCATGTGTCTTTGTCATGTTAGGATTAGAGATTACCAAAACAGAGAGGTAGCATTTCATGCAAAATTCAAAATGCATTGGAAGCAAACTGGAAGATATGATTAAGGAGGTTTTTTGATGGAATTAGCTTTCCATGGCTCTTGAATGTTACAAAAGCTCCTTTCTAGAATCTAGGACTTGGATTACAGGCCCCTAATTGGCTTATTTTTTTTTACAGAAAAAAACAGGCACCAAAAAAAAAAATACAATGAAAATTGCATACAAATAACACCCACATTAACAATAAACATAACTTAAAAACAAACACTAAATAAATGTATGAATCTACCATATCACTAGGTTACATAATTACATAGTTAGTCAGGTTGAAAAAAGACACAAGTCTATCAAGTTCAACCAAGATGGTTCACACCTATGCATTTTTTAGTGCATTTTTCAGTTTGCAGAAACACATTACAGTCTATTTAACATGGTTTTCTATAGTACATGTTCAAATCTATGCCCTTAGGTTCTGGTATGGATTTTATGGGGAACCCCATCTCAAAATTATGGTGTGGGGTTCCCCTCAAGATCCATACTAGACCCTTATCCGAGCATGCAGCCCAGCAGGTCTGGAAAGGGAGAGGATGAGCTAGCGCTCCCCCCTCCTGAACCATACCAAGCCACACGCCCTCAACATGAGGGTGTGTTTTGGGGTAGGGGGTTCTGCCCCCCAAAGCACATTGTCCCCATGTTGACAGGGACAAGGGCCTTTTCCCCACAACCCTGGTTGGTGGTTGTGGGGGGTCTGCAGGAAGAGGGCTTATCAGAATCTGGAAGCCTCCTTTAACAAGTCTGACAGTTCTTAATTAACAGAGGGGTTTCAACGGATGAAGTCACCGGGTGACCAGACCACCTTGTGACATCGTCAGCCCAGCATGCCCCTGGCTGACGATGTCACACGGAGGCAGTGCCACCCAATGACGTCAGCGGGTGACCCTGCTCCTTAGTTATTATTATTATACAGGATTTATATAGCGCTCACAGTTTGCGCATCGCTTTACAACATCAGGGCAGACAGCACAATTACAATACAATTCAATACAAGAGGAATCAGAGGGTCCTGCTTGTTAAAGTTTACAATCTAGAAGATATTTAAGAACTATCAGATGGGATAGCTGGCAGATTGCAAGAGCGGACCGTTTTTTTTTTCTTTTTTCGGGTCAGTAGTGGCGGTGGACATCGTGATTTACAATGGATCTACATCAGGGAATATTGCTTTTTATTTTTGTTTTTAAAATAAAGGACTTTTGCCTACTGTCATATTTTACGCTACATCTTTTTTTCTTTTAGGTGAATGTATAGGGGTATTATGTACCCCATACTCATTCACACGGGGGCTTCCAGATTCTGTAAATAAAGCCTTAAGGAACTATTTCAGGCAACAAGTGAAACAAATCATTGAAACAGCCAGGTTGTCCAACAAGTACTGCAACTGTTAGTGCCGATTCACACAGGGGCAACACGACTTCAGCGCGACTTTACAAGGTGACTTCAACGCTGGCTTCAACGCTGCCTGGGTAAACTAATTTATTTTCCTGTAAAGTCGCTTCAATATAGATGGAGATCCGACTTGGAGGCGACTTTCATTGAATTCTATGGGTACAGGTCGCCTAGAAGTCAGATTGAAGTAGTACAGGAACCTTTTCTGAAGTCAGAGCAGTAGTACATTAAGACGCTCTCATTGACTATAATGCATTTCCCAAAGTCAAGCGACTCGGGACGACTTGAGGGCTGAAAAGTTAGATCCCAAGTCATTGTAGTGTGAACCGACCCTTACTAGTTCCAGTCCAAGCCAATTCTGGCATTTCTTTCATACATGTAAAAATCAGCATTTTTTTGCTAGAAAATTACTTAGAACCTCCAAACATTATATATGTTTAAAGCAGAGACCCTGGACAATAAAGTAGTTGTATTTTTTTTAAATGTCTTAGGCTATTTGCACAACGGTCTATTAAACAGACATTTTCAGGAAAAAATACACTTTTATGAGTATTAGTAAACACAAACACAATATATTACCTAATTTTTCGGTAAAATATAAAAGATGATGTTACTCTGAGAAAATAGATACCAAATAGGGCACACTTTAAAACTGTCTACGCCCGTGAAATGGCGCCAATCTACGGTACCTAAGAATCTCCATAGGCAACGCTTCAAAAGCCTTTACTGGTTACACAGGAAGTCTGGCATTAGAATTATTGCTGTTTCTCTGACCCTTGCGACTATACCTGACATGTGTGGTGTGATCATCGTTTACTATATGCATGTTCACAGTTTACACCTGTGTACAGGCTTCCCATCTGCAGTTGTTCACAACCACCTGTAGTTCAGGCCACAGGAATCTGCTGTTGGTCCGAATCGCAAGTGTGAATGAGGCCGTACATTTAACAACTGATGATTAGTGTTTTTCTGCGTTGGAATGTTGCAGTTGAGAATCACCTATGCTACATAGCCTCACAGGTGTAAGGAGGTAAAAGTATTATTATTTTATATAAATTAGAAGTTTCTGAAATTATTACAATTGATTTTCTTTTCTAACCATTGTATTATTATTTGACTTCGGCTTTTGTTTGTTTTCATCTCATTTTCATGATGCATTTCATGTGTTTATGCTATAGGCAAAATTAATAATAAAATATAAGCCTGACTGAGAAAAAATGGAAGTCAGAGCTTTTGCCAAAGACAGTGCAGCAATATGCTATGTAATTCATTGTGACAGTTTTCATAAAGGATCGCATTAGTACATAAACTCGAAAGAACACTATAGCAATTATACTTCATTTCAAGGTAAGCTGAAAGTTTCGCTCTGTAGTAAACACTTCAACTAATAGGATCTGCTTAACAAACACAGAATACTCGGTATCTAATTAGTCAGAGAGATCAAAGTGCCTTCAGGTTTTAGCCCACACTGAATGTCAATTCTTCCAAAAGGATTAAAAAAAAAAATTGGGGCCCTATTGAACTACTTAAAAGATCCATCATTGGATTGGAAAACAAATTACATTATTTTATTTATTTAATTTTAATGAGATGTTGACCACCAATTAAAAGCACTAACAGCCATTTTACCTTAATAAAATGTCTCCCTTTTTTCCTACCAAAGCCACATAAAATAATTATTTGTTTTATTTAATGACAACCTACCCAAACACAAGCCTCTGTAAAAAATAAATTAGGACATCAGTGGTCACAAAATGTAGGTTATAATTATGGCCTAGACATATTTGTTTAATAATTGTTTATATCTTACAGATAAGTTTTGCTAGTTTAGGACAAGTGAAAATATTAAATAGAAAGTTCCATTAAGCTTTTATCTTATTTTGGCTAATTATTTAGTCAATTATAAAGTGAACAATCTGATAAAAAGAAATGTTGTTTGCTTGCATTTATTCTGGCTGAATTGATGAAAATAGTACATATGCTAATTAATAAAATAGCCTTAGGCCCTTTCACAGCATCGCATTCCGGTGTATTGTATTAGATTTCATGTTAACATGCATTGCATTAGGGTAACCAACATGCAAGATTGCACAAAAGACATCACATTGCACAGCAGCAAAGTACAAAGCAGGTCTGTTGGGGTACCATTCAGAATGAATTGCACCACACTGAAACTGAAATATCACATGGTCCTAAGTATTCAGACCTTTTGCTCAGTATTTAGTAGAAACACCCTTTTGATCTAATACAGCCATGAGTCTTTTTGGGAAAGATGGAACAAGTTTTTCACACCCGGATTTGGGGATCCTCTGCCATTCCTCCTTGCAGATCCTGTCAAGTTGGATGGTAAACGTTGGTGGACAGCCATTTTTAGGTCTCTTCAGAGATGCTTAATTGGGTTTAAGTCAGGTCTCTGACTGGGCCATTCAAGAACAGTCACATAGTTGTTGTGAAGCCACTCCTTCATTATTTTAGCTGTGTGCTTAGGGTCATTGTCTTGTTGGAAGGCAAAACCTTCAGCCCAGTCTGGGGTCCTGAGCACTAAGGAGAAGGTTTTCATCCAGGATATCCCTGTACTTGGCTGCATTCATCTTTCCCTCAATTGCAACCAGTTGTCCTGTCCCTGCAGCTGAAAAACACCCCCACAGCATGATGCTGCCACCATGCTTCACTGTTGGGACTGTATTGGACAGGTGATGAGCAGTAAAAAACTTAAAGGTTACACAATGGGGTATGGCGCTCCCTATAGGATTCTATGGGATAATCATCTACAACAAAGGGGGAGGTGGGGGGGGGGTTATTCCTTTGTGTCCTAATGTGTGATAGTGTGAACTATACCAAATATCTGAATGAAGTTACAAACCCACCATAACCCCTAGTGGTGGTTTGTGGTACCACCAATAAATTGTGCCTATTTAAGCATAAAAATCATAAAAATCATAAAGATGTGAACACAAGAATATAGAAGGTGTAAACTAGACACCTAGAATTGTGATGGAATTTCAAAAAACCAAAAAAAACACTATATAGTATAGTGGTTTAGCATTTAACAGAAACATAAAAATGCACCTCTGCCAAAAAAATTATAAATAGTGATCATAGTCCATAAGGTGATGAATTTCTGCAAAAAACCAGTGTTCAAAATTTTTTTCAAAAAATTTTTTTCAAAAATGTTTTTTTCTTCAAGCAAAAAACGTGACTGGGGTGCTTTCAGATGTTCATAGTGACTTTTGTGCTCCCCCTCAAGGATCCCCACTCACCGGATCCAACAACCCCAAAGGGGCAAACAGCATAAGATTATCTCCTCCACGATCTCCTCACCACTGCGGTCATATAAGGTGCCCAGGGTAGTTTCTGCTCTCCGTATTGATGATTAGATTATATTCATAGTAGCTCCCTCAAGGACCAGACAAAGCTGCTGCAATCACTCTTCCTTTCCAGGTAAGGACAATTATCAATTTTCCCAGAAGTCAGCCTAAGGTCTGGTTCCTATTGAAAGTATCTCTCAAAAAATGACATTTTTGTTGCAAGGGATGCCTGAAATCTGACTTGTATCTTAGGCTGACTTCTGGGAAAATTGGTAATTGTCCTTACCTGGAAAGGAAGAGTGATTGCAGCAGCTTTGTCTGGTCCTTGAGGGAGCTACTATGAATCTAATCATCAATACGGAGAGCGGAAACTACCCTGGGCACCTTATATGACCGCAGTGGTGAGGAGATCGTGGAGGAGATAATCTTATGCTGTTTGCCCCTTTGGGGTTGTTGGATCCGGTGAGTGGGGACCCTTGAGGGGGAGCACAAAAGTCACTATGAACATCTGAAAGCACCCCAGTCACGGTTTTTGCTTGAAGAAAAAACATTTTTGAAAAAAATTTTGAACACTGTTTTTTTGCAGAAATTCATCACCTTATGGACTATGATCACTATTTATAATTTGTTTGGTGTTATTTGTATATATTTGTACTATTAGGCAGAGGTGCATTTTTATGTTTCTGTTAAATGCCAAACCACTATACTATATGGTGGTTTTTCTTTGAAATTCCATCACAATTCTAGGTGTCTAGTTTACACCTTCTATATTCTAGTGTTCACATTTTTATGATTTTTATGATTTTTATGCTTAAATAGGCACAATTTATTGGTGGTACCACAAACCACCACTAGGGGTTATGGTGGGTTTGTAAACTTCATGCAGATATTTGGTATAGTTCATACTATCACACATTAGGACACAAAGGAATAAACCCCCCCCCCCCACCTCCCCCTTCGTTGTAGATGATTATCCCATAGAATCCTAAAGGGAACGCCATACCCCATTGTGAATAACCTTTAAGTCTTTTGGAGGATCCTTAGGAAAGCTCCTTTCAGGGGGGCTGCATACCTCAATCCTTTGTCCTAAGCGCAGCCATTATACACATTTATTACTAGGTGATGAGCAGTGCCTGGTTTTCTCCACACATACCACTTAGAATTAAGGCCAAAAAGTTCTATATTGGTCTCATCAGACCAAAGAATCTTATTTCTCACCATCTTGGAGTCCTTCAGGTGTTTTTTAGCAAACTCCATGCAGGCTTTCATGTGTCTTGCACCGAGGAGAGGCTACCATCGGGCCACTCTGCCATAAAGCCCCGACTGGTGGAGGGCTGCAGTGATGGTTGACTTTCTACAACTTTCTCCCATCTCCCGACTGCATCTCTGGAGCTCAGCCACAGTGATCTTTGGGTTCTTCTTTACCTCTCTCACCAAGGCTCTTCTCCCCCGATAGCTCCATTTGGCCGGACGGCCAGCTCTAGGAAGGGTTCTGGTTGTCCCAAATGTCTTCCATTTAAGTATTGTGGAGGCCACTGTGCTCTCAGGAACCTTAAGTGCAGCACAAATTTTTTTGAAACCTTGGCCAGATCTGTGCCTTGTCACAATTCTGTCTCTGAGCTCTTTGGGCAGTTCCTTTGACCTCATGATTCTCATTTGCACTGATATGCACTGTGAGCTGTAAGGTCTTATATAGACAGGTGTGTGGCTTTCCTAATCAAGTCCAATCAGTGTAATCAAACACAGCTGGACTCAAATGAAGGTGTAGAACCATCTTAAGGATGATCAGAAGAAATGGACAGCACCTGAGTTAAATATATGAGTGTCACAACAAAGGGTCTGAATACTTAGGACCATGTGATATTTCAGTTTTTCTTTTTTAATAAATCTGCAAAAATGTCAACAATTCTGTGTTTTTCTGTCAATATGGGGTGCGGTGTGTACATTAATGAGGGAAAAAATGAACTTAAATGATTTTAGCAAATGGCTGCAATATAAAAAAGAGTGAAAAATTTAAGGGGGTCTGAATACTTTCCATCCCCACTATAGATAGATAGATAGATAGATAGATAGATAGATAGATAGATAGATAGATAGATAGATAGATAGATAGATAGATAGATAGATAGATAGAGATAAATATAGATATATCTATATCTACATATAGATATATCTACATTTATAGATATATAGATATATCTATATATATAGATATATCTATATCTATATCTATATAGATATAGATATATCTATATATCTATAGATATATCTATATATATATATATATAGATAGATAGATAGATAGATAGATAGATAGATAGATAGATAGATAGATAGATAGATAGATAGATAGATAGATAGATAGATAGATAGATAGATAGATATCTATATATATATAGATATAGATAGATATGTATCTATATCTATATATCTTTATCTATATATATTATTATTTTTTCATCCTTTGTTGCGTCTTAGTGTTGCTGACCCCCTACAACCTCTTTGCAGTCACCTCCTGTCTATATTCACTCCAGCAATGGCTGCATGGCATTTCTCAGGGCAGGCTTCCTGATGGTGACAAGAGTAAACCATGTATGTGTAATGTGTGTTGGCACAGCTGCTTGTAGCCTTTTTTTTATTTAAAGCCTGCGTCACAGCTTGACAATGCAAGGACACAGTTAAGAGAAAGAATAGAGAGTTACCCTATAGCAGAAATGTAATTTGTGGACTTTAATTTATTGTTTCAAAACACCAGACTTCACAATTTACGGTAATTAAAATCATGCAATTTTTTACATTTTAATGAACACAATATATGTTTATTTATGTTTTATTCACACAGCGCAGTTATGTTTGTAGACATTTTACTATTGGTTGGTTATTTTATGGCATAGAGTGTAGCTGTGGTGATTATTGAGTGGTGTTATCATTTTATTTAATTTGAGGCAGTTTTTTTTATTCAGTTTATTATAGCAGAAGGTACCTTAACAAGGACCTTCATAGGTGGGTCAACGGGTAGTATTTAAAAAAATGCACTTGCCGACCGTAGGACGTCCATGGACGTCCTGGGTTTGTGGGTGTATATCTGAATGATGCCTGCAGCTAGAGACATCATTCAGATATTGCCGTTTTCAGCCGGCGATTCCCTACACCATGAGAATGATCATAGCGGCGGGTCAGCCGCTTGATCTTTCTTACGGGCAGCGAGAGGGCACGTCCCCCCCAGTCCCGCCGCCCTCCGGTGCTTCCTCCGACTCACCTCTGCGATCGGTGAATCGGAGAGTGGATCTGCCGACCCCGGATGTTGATCATAGAGATTTCCGGTGGACCAGATGGTCGCCGGAGTCTCTATGATCGTCGGAGGCCGGGCGCGATGTTATGACGTCACGCCCGGCCTCTGCATTCCAAAAAACGGCGCTGCTTTGGCTGGGAAGCGGTGATCGTTTTATTTTTATTTTTATTTCAGGCTTCCCAGCCTAGTGGTGAGATGTGGGGTCTTATTGACCCCATATCTCATTGTAAAGAGGACCTGTCATGCCATATTCCTTGTAATAGGATAAAAGTGATCAAATTTTTATTTTTTTTTTAAAGTGTCAAATTAAAATTTTTTAAGTAAAATTAACAATTAAAAAAAAAATTTTTTTAAAGTGTCCCTGTCCCCGTGTGCTCGCACGCAGAAGCAAACGCATACGTAAGTCCCGCCCACATATGAAAACAGTGTTGAAACCACAGATGTGAGGTGTCGCCGCGAACGTTAGAGTGAGAGCAATAAATTTAGCCCTAGACCTCCTCTGTAACTCAAAACATGTAAGCAGTAAAAAATTTTAAAATATCGCCTATGGGGATTTTTAAGTACCGAAGTTTGGCGCCATTCCATGAGCGTGTGCAGTTTTGAAGCGTGACATGTTAGGTTTCTATTTACTCGGCACAACTTCATCTTTCACATTATGTAAAAAAATTGGGCTAACTTTACTGTTTTGTTTTTTTTTTTACAGCATGAAACTGTTTTTTTTCCAAAAAAAAGTGTTTGAAAAATTGCTGATTGCTGAATTGCAAATACCGTGCGAGATAAAAAGTTGCAATGACCGCCATTGTATTCTCTAGGGTCTCTGCTAAAAAAACATATATAATGTTTGGGGGTTCTATGTAATTTTCTAGAAAAAAAATGATGATTTTTACATGTAGGGGCAGAGTGTCAGAATTGGCCGGGTTGGTAAGTGGTTAAATTTAAAATGAATAAAAATTACTTTTAAAATTACATCAATTAATTAATTACAATAAATTATATTGAAGCTTAGATATCAAAATCCAAAAACAAAACATAACATATTACTAATTCTATGATGTTGTGGCTGCATTAGTTTTCATTTTTCATGGACATTTTTAGCAAATGCAGAAATTACCTGCGGGAAATGCAATGTTCCTGAAACCTCCTTTGAGAGTAGCTGAAAGCTCAAATTATCTTACAGTTCTATAAAACTACAAATATCCCCACCCCATGTAATGGAGATGAACAAAGGCAGACATGCTTGAAGTACAACCTGGTTGGCAACAGTAGCATCACTAGGGTTGGTAAAACATGGTGTCCCCCCCACCACCTACAGTCGCCCCTCAGTACAGACCCCCCTCCCTCAGTACAGACCACGTCCACTAAGTATAGACCCCCTACATCGTTACAGACCCCCCATTCACCAATTATAGTCCTCCCTCAGTACAGACCCCCTCCCATCAGTACAGACCCCCCTCCAAGTATAGTCCCCCCTTAGTACAGACCTCCCTCAGTACAGACCCTCCCTCCAAAAAGTCCCCCTCAGTATAAACCCTCCCCCACACTAAGTACAGACTACCTCCCTCAGTATAGACCTTTGCACCCCCCTCCATCAGTATAGACCCCCCTTTCACTCCCTAGGACAAACCAACCCCTCCATTAGTACAGACCCCCCAGGACAAACCACCCCCTCCATCAGTACAGACCCCCCAGACAAACCACCGCCTCCATCAGTACAGACCCCCCTCAGGACAAACCACCCCCCCTCCATCAGTATGCCCCCCCAGGACAAACCACCTCCCTCTATCAGTACAGACACCCCTCAGGACAAACCACCCCCCTCCATCAGTACAGACCCCTCCAGAACAAATCACCCCCCTCTATTAGTACAGATCCCCCCAGAACAAACCACCCCCTCCATCAGTACAGATCCCCCTCAGGACAAACCACCCCCTCCTCCATCAGTACAGACTCCCCCCAGGACAAACCACCCCCCTCCATATAATATAGCTGTGTCAAGCAGCAAAAAACAACCTCATCATCAAGCCCCACCCCCCAACACCTCACCTCAGGCTCGGACAGCGGAGGACACCCCCATTGCAAACCGACACCCCCAAAGCCCATTACCACACCAGCACGGGCAGCTCAGGTACACAGAATGCCTGGGTGGCAGCTGGAGAGTAGGGATGAGCCGAACACCCCCTGGTTCGGTTCGCACCAGAACCCGCGAACGGACCGCAAGTTCGCACGAACGTTAGAACCCCATTGACGTCTATGGGACTCGAACGTTCGAAATCAAAAGTGCTCATTTTAAAGGCTAATTTGCATGGTATTGTCCTAAAAAGGGTTTGGGGACCCGGGTCCTACCCCAGGGGACATGTATCAATGCAAAAAAAACTTTTAAAAACGGCCGTTTTTTCGGGAGCAGTGATTTTAATGATGCTTAAAGTAAAAAAAAAAAAGTGAAATATTCCTTTAAATATCGTACCTGGGGGGTGTCTATAGTATGCCTGTAAAGTGACGCGTGTTTCCCATGTTTAGAACAGTCCCTGCACCAAATGTCATTTTTAAAGGAAAAAATCTCATTTAAAACTGCTTGCGGGTTTAATGTCATGTCGGGTCATGGCAATATGGATGAAAATCAGTGAGACAAACGGCATGGGTACCCGCCAGTCCATTACCAGGCCCTTTGGGTCTTGTATGGATATTAAGGGGAACCCCGCACCCAAATTAAAATAAGGAAAGGTCCCTATATACTCTGAACAGCAGTATACAGGCGGTGCAAACAAGACAGGGACTGTAGGTTTGTTGTTAAGTAGAATCTGTTTGTAATTTTGAACATTTTTAATGTGTTTAGCTCCAGCCAAAAAATCTTTTCTAAGCTTTTTGGAAAACATAGGGAAGGGTTATCACCCCTGTGACATTTGTTTTGCGTCTTTCCTCCTCTTCAGAAGATTTCACCTCACTTTTTTGTCCCAATGAAAAATGTTTTTTGAAAATTTGGGTTTTTTTGTGGAACAAGGATTGGAAAGCATCAGTGGAAAGGAGAAATTGTTTTCCCATATTAACTCTTACAGGAGAGAATTTCCCTTCCTTAGGGGTAGATTTCATCTCACTTCCTGTTGTCTCCTTCCGTTTGCAAGTAGGAGTCGTTTGTAAGTTAGATGTTTGAAAGTAGGGTCCTGCCCTATATACTCAGCAGAAATTTGGGCCTTAGGTGTTGCTGTGGCCAAAACACTGTAAGCCCTCACAGGGCCCTGCTGTGAAATATTAGATCAAGAATTGTAATTACATGCCCCTGTTGAACAGGAGCTGAAAAATTAGGCCTTAGGCACTGGTGCTGGTGCCACAACACTGCAACCCCTCACAGACACTCTAGTTGGAACGCAGGAACGAGCCCTGCTGCAAAGTATTGCATCAAAAATTGTAATTACACGCCCCTGTTAGACAGGGGCAGAAAAATTGGGCCTTAGGCACTGGTGCTGGTGCCACAACACTGCAACCCCTCACAGACACTCTAGTTGGAACGCAGGAACGAGCCCTGCTGCAAAGTATTGCATCAAAAATTGTAATTACACGCCCCTGTTAGACAGGGGCAGAAAAATTGGGTCTTAGGCACTGGTGCTGGTGCCACAACACTGCAACCCCTCACAGACACTCTAGTTGAAACGCAGGAACAAGCCCTGCTGCAAAGTATTGCATCAAAAATTGTAATTACACGCCCCTGTTAGACAGGGGCTGAAAAATTGGGTCTTAGGCACTGGTGCTGGTGCCACAACACTGCAACCCCTCACAGACACTCTAGTTGAAACGCAGGAACAAGCCCTGCTGCAAAGTATTGCATCAAAAATTGTAATTACACGCCCCTGTTAGACAGGGGCTGAAAAATTGGGTCTTAGGCACTGGTGCTGGTGCCACAACACTGCAACCCCTCACAGACACTCTAGTTGGAATGCAGGAACGAGCCCTGCTGCAAAGTATTACATCAAAAATTGTAATTACACGCCCCTGTTAAACAGGGGCTGAAAAATTGTGCCTTAGGCACTGGTGGTGGCGCCCAGAACCAAAAATGTTCTTACAAGCTATCAGCGTGATGATTGAGGAGGAAGAGGATAATTACTCAGGGATAGTCACTCAGCATCAGCATAGGCAGTCTTTGAAGGGATCTGAGATTTCAAAAAAAATTATTCGGTTACATCTGCATCAGGTGCTTGGTAGCTGGTGGTGATCCAAGACTGATTCATTTTTATGAAGGTCAGCCGATCGACCGAGTCGGTGGACAGACGCACCCTGTGATCGGTTACCACGCCTCCAGCAGCACTGAATGTGCGTTCCGAAAGAACGCTGGATGCAGGACAGGCCAGTAGCTCAATTGCATACTGTGCAAGCTCTGGCCAGTGATCCATCCTCAAGACCCAGTAACCCAGAGGATTTTCGGTGGGAAAGGTGTCCAAGTCTGATCTTGCCCCTAGGTATTCCTGCACCATGTAAAACAGACGCTGGCGATGGTTGCTGGAACCGATCATACCTTGGGGCTGCGGACCAAAAAATTGTCTGAACGCATCGGTCAGACGGCCACCTTCTCCACCGCTCCTTCTTTGACTGACCGAAGCCTCAGCAACACGTTGTCCAGAAACAGGAGTTTGTAACCTCCCAGTCTCTGGGAACGCGTTGCACAGACCTTTCTGCAAGGCCTCCCGAAGATGTTTCATCCTCTGCTCCCTCTGCGATGGCAAGATAAGGTCCGCAACCTTACCCTTGTAACGTGGATCAAGGAGGGTTGCCAGCCAGTATTGGTCCTTCTCCTTGATACCACGAATACGAGGATCCTTATGCAGGCTTTGCAGGATCAGGGAGGCCATGCAGCGTAGGTTTGCTGAGGCATTCGGTCCGGAGTCCTCTGGGTCACTAAGGACAACAACGTCCGCAGCCACCTCCTCCCAGCCACGTACAAGTCCATGTGTTCCTTGGGACTGATCCCTTAAAGACTGCTGATGCTGAGTGCCAGGCTCCACCTCCATACTGACACAATCTTCCTCCTCCTCCTCCTCCTCCTCCTCGTCCTCTTCCTGTGTGATCGGCGGGCACGCAGGAACACTGTCTGGATAAAGGGGGCCTTGAGAGCTAAGGAAGTCCTCCTCTTCCTGCCTCAAGTGCCCTGTCCATTATTCCATGCAGCGTGTGCTCCAACAGGTGGACAAGGGGGACAGTGTCACTGATGCATGCACTGTCAGCGCTCACCATCCTCGTGGCCTCCTCGAATGGTGACAGGACAGTGCATGCATCCCTGATCATGGCCCACTGGCGTGGGGAAAAAAAACCAAGGTCCCCTGACCCTGTCCTGGTGCCATAGTCGCACAGGTACTCATTGATGGCCCTCTGCTGCGTGTGCAGCCGCTGCAGCATGGCCAACGTCGAGTTCCACCTGGTGGGCATGTCACAGATTAGGCGGTTCTTGGGCAGGTTAAACTCCTTTTGGAGGTCCGTCAGCCGAGCACTGGCATTATATGACCGGCGGAAATGCACAGAGACTTTCCTGGCCTGCCTCAGGACATCCTGTAAGCCCGGGTACCTGCCCAAGAACCGCTGCACCACCAAGTTAAGGACGTGAGCCAAACAGGGCACATGGGTCAGTTGTCCCTGTCGGAGGGCAGAGAGGAGGTTGGTGCCATTGTCGCAAACCACCATTCCTGCCTTAAGTTGGCGTGGCGTCAACCACCTCTGAACCTGCCCCTGCAGAGCTAACAGAACCTCTGCCCCAGTGTGGCTCCTGTCCCCCAAGCACACCAGCTCAAGCACCGCATGGCATCTTTTGGCCTGCGTACTTGCGTAGCCCCTTGAACGCCTACGGAGCACCGCTGGTTCCGAGGAAGAGGCCATGGAGGAAGAAGAAGAGGAGGGGGTGGAGGAGAGAGGTGTGTCACAATCAGCATTTTGGAGGCGTGGTGGCGGAACAACCTCCAACACTACTGCACCTTGTCCTGCATCCTTCCCAGCTGCCAGCAGAGTCACCCAATGCGCCGTGAAACTTAAGTAACGTCCCTGTCCATGCCTGCTGGACCATGAGTCAGCGGTAATATGCACCTTACCGCTGACCGCCCTGTCCAGCGAGGCATGGACATTGCCTTCCACATGCCGGTAGAGAGCCGGAATCGCCTTCCGTGAGAAAAAGTGGCGTTTGGGTACCTGCCACTGAGGAACCGCACATTCCACAAACTCACGGAAGGGGGCAGAGTCTACCAACTGAAAAGGCAGCAGTTGAAGTGCTAGCAATTTTGCCAAGCTAGCATTCAACCACTGGGCATGTGGATGGCTGGGAGCAAACTTCTTTCGGCGGTGCAGCAGCTGGGGCAGGGAAATTTGCCTGGTACAATCTGACGTCGGTGTACCAAAAGCAGATTGCCCACAAGTACTTGGCTGTGACACACCTAATTATACACCTTCATTCCTCTCACTGCAGGTCTCAGAGAGGACTGAAGGTCTAGTGGGGTTGGAAATCTCAGCTGATGAGGAGCAAGGAGAGATCGTCTTTGTTCTTTGGTGTGGGTCTTTTAGATACGCTTGCCAACGAACTGCATGGCAGGTCAACATATGTCTGGTCAAGCATGTGGTACCCAAGCGGGAGATGTTTTGGCCACGCGAGATACGCTTGAGACATATGTTGCAAATAGCAGCGGTGCGATCTGATGCACTCGTCTCAAAAAAGGCCCACACCAAAGAACTTTTTGAATAACGCGCAGAGACTGCAGCGCCCTGCACATGTGGAGCTTTGGGGTGTGATGCAGTCAATGTGCTGCCCTTAGGCTGGCCCCTGGAGGGCATCCTGCCTAGTTGGTGATGTGCCACCTCCTCCTCCTCCTCCTCCTCCTCCTCTCTCCTATCAGGCACCCAGGTTGAGTCAGTGACCTCATCATCCCCTCCCTCCTCATCACTGGAGCAAACCTGGCAGTATGCTGCAGCAGGGGGAGCATGACTGCCAGATTGCTGTCCTTCTTGGGCACCCCCTCTGTCCGTGCTCATGTTACTGCCTTCATTGAGCTCAGTATCATCATCAGAGCCTTCCAAACGCTGGGCATCCTCCTGGAGCATGTACCCAACACTGTGGTCAAACAGTTCGAGGGAATCCTCATGAGGACATGGTGGAGCTAGGGAAGGAGTCACTGATGACATTGAGCTGAGGGAAGAGGCCGCTGCTTTGCCAGACAAAGCACCCTGGGCATGGGTGAGAGAGGATGAGGAGGATGAGGACGGCTTGGTCATCCACTCGACCAAGTCTTCCGCATGTTGCGGCTCAACACGGCCAGCTGCCGAAAAAAAGGCCAAGCGTGTCCCATGGCCACGTGCTGATGAGGATGCACCGTCTCCACGACCAGCACTAGACACAGAGCCTGCTTGCCCTCTCTTATTGGCTTGTAACTGTCTGCCTCTCCTTCTTGGCCTTCCAGACATACTAATGGCCTGTAGCTGCACTAAGCTGGGATAGAACACCTGTAATTTTCTTAAGGTAGCTTTATATACTGTAACCAGACAAGCCTGCCTGTCAGTAGGAAGATAACAGGAACGGATCTAGCTGAACACTGTGAGCAGGACGCACTGTACTAAATGTAAATAGTCTAGCTGCCTGACCGTGGTACTAATAGGATCAAAAAGAACACCTGTAATTTTCTTAAGGTAGCTTTATATACTGTAACCAGACAAGCCTGCCTGTCAGTAGGAAGATAACAGGAACGGATGTAGCTGAACACTGTGAGCAGGACGTACTGCACTAAATGTATATAGCAGGAACGGATCTAGCTGAACACTGTGAGCAGGACGCACTGCACTGAATGTAAATAGCAGGAACGGATCTAGCTGAACACTGTGAGCAGGACGCACTGCACTAAATGTAAATACCAGGAACGGATCTAGCTGAACACTGTGAGCAGGACGCACTGCACTGAATGTAAATAGCAGGAACGGATCTAGCTGAACACTGTGAGCAGGACGCACTGCACTAAATGTAAATACCAGGAACGGATCTAGCTGAACACTGTGAGCAGGACGCACTGCACTGAATGTAAATAGCAGGAACGGATCTAGCTGAACACTGTGAGCAGGACGCACTGCACTGAATGTAAATAGCAGGAACGGATCTAGCTGAACACTGTGAGCAGGACGCACTGCACTAAATGTAAATACCAGGAACGGATCTAGCTGAACACTGTGAGCAGGACGCACTGCACTGAATGTAAATAGCAGGAACGGATCTAGCTGAACACTGTGAGCAGGACGCACTGCACTGAATGTAAATAGCAGGAACGGATCTAGCTGAACACTGTGAGCAGGACGCACTGTACTAAATGTAAATAGTCTAGCTGCCTGACCGTGGTACTAATAGGATCAAAAAGAACACCTGTAATTTTCTTAAGGTAGCTTTATATACTGTAACCAGACAAGCCTGCCTGTCAGTAGGAAGATAA
The DNA here is from genome assembly GCA_037952925.1 of Lithobates clamitans. Classification (NCBI taxonomy): domain Eukaryota; kingdom Metazoa; phylum Chordata; class Amphibia; order Anura; family Ranidae; genus Lithobates; species Lithobates clamitans. Next base: position 2,679,736 of record JBBGZY010000320.1, read on the forward strand.
CAGGAACGGATCTAGCTGAACACTGTGAGCAGGACACACTGTACTAAATGTAAATAGTCTAGCTGCCTGACCGTGGTACTAATAGGATCAAAAAGAACACCTGTAATTTTCTTCAGGTAGCTTTATATACTGTAACCAGACAAGCCTGCCTGTCAGTAGGAAGATAACAGGAACGGATCTAGCTGAACACTGTGAGCAGGACGTACTGCACTAAATGTATATAGCAGGAACGGATCTAGCTGAACACTGTGAGCAGGACGCACTGCACTGAATGTAAATAGCAGGAACGGATCTAGCTGAACACTGTGAGCAGGACGCACTGCACTAAATGTAAATACCAGGAACGGATCTAGCTGAACACTGTGAGCAGGACGCACTGCACTGAATGTAAATAGCAGGAACGGATCTAGCTGAACACTGTGAGCAGGACGCACTGCACTGAATGTAAATAGCAGGAACGGATCTAGCTGAACACTGTGAGCAGGACGCACTGCACTAAATGTAAATACCAGGAACGGATCTAGCTGAACACTGTGAGCAGGACGCACTGCACTGAATGTAAATAGCAGGAACGGATCTAGCTGAACACTGTGAGCAGGACGCACTGCACTGAATGTAAATAGCAGGAACGGATCTAGCTGAACACTGTGAGCAGGACGCACTGCACTAAATGTAAATACCAGGAACGGATCTAGCTGAACACTGTGAGCAGGACGCACTGCACTGAATGTAAATAGCAGGAACGGATCTAGCTGAACACTGTGAGCAGGACGCACTGCACTGAATGTAAATAGCAGGAACGGATCTAGCTGAACACTGTGAGCAGGACGCACTGCACTAAATGTAAATACCAGGAACGGATCTAGCTGAACACTGTGAGCAGGACGCACTGCACTGAATGTAAATAGCAGGAACGGATCTAGCTGAACACTGTGAGCAGGACGCACTGCACTAAATGTAAATACCAGGAACGGATCTAGCTGAACACTGTGAGCAGGACGCACTGCACTGAATGTAAATAGCAGGAACGGATCTAGCTGAACACTGTGAGCAGGACGCACTGCACTGAATGTAAATAGCAGGAACGGATCTAGCTGAACACTGTGAGCAGGACGCACTGCACTAAATGTAAATACCAGGAACGGATCTAGCTGAACACTGTGAGCAGGACGCACTGCACTGAATGTAAATAGCAGGAACGGATCTAGCTGAACACTGTGAGCAGGACGCACTGCACTGAATGTAAATAGCAGGAACGGATCTAGCTGAACACTGTGAGCAGGACGCACTGCACTAAATGTAAATACCAGGAACGGATCTAGCTGAACACTGTGAGCAGGACGCACTGCACTGAATGTAAATAGCAGGAACGGATCTAGCTGAACACTGTGAGCAGGACGCACTGCACTGAATGTAAATAGCAGGAACGGATCTAGCTGAACACTGTGAGCAGGACGCACTGCACTGAATGTAAATAGCAGGAACGGATCTAGCTGAACACTGTGAGCAGGACGCACTGCACTAAATGTAAATACCAGGAACGGATCTAGCTGAACACTGTGAGCAGGACGCACTGCACTGAATGTAAATAGCAGGAACGGATCTAGCTGAACACTGTGAGCAGGACGCACTGCACTGAATGTAAATAGCAGGAACGGATCTAGCTGAACACTGTGAGCAGGACGCACTGCACTAAATGTAAATACCAGGAACGGATCTAGCTGAACACTGTGAGCAGGACGCACTGCACTGAATGTAAATAGCAGGAACGGATCTAGCTGAACACTGTGAGCAGGACGCACTGCACTGAATGTAAATAGCAGGAACGGATCTAGCTGAACACTGTGAGCAGGACGCACTGCACTAAATGTAAATACCAGGAACGGATCTAGCTGAACACTGTGAGCAGGACGCACTGCACTGAATGTAAATAGCAGGAACGGATCTAGCTGAACACTGTGAGCAGGACACACTGCACTAAATGTAAATACCAGGAACGGATCTAGCTGAACACTGTGAGCAGGACGCACTGCACTGAATGTAAATAGCAGGAACGGATCTAGCTGAACACTGTGAGCAGGACACACTGCACTAAATGTAAATAGTCTAGATAGAAGATAACAGGAACGGATCTAGCTAAACTGAATACAGTGTATATATATATATGCAACACCTGGGATGCATATATATACACAATACACTGTAAGTGCAGCTAACTGACTGACTGTTCTGCCTAATCTATCTAACTCAAATCAAATGACACTGTCTCTCTCTCTCTCTATCTCTCAGCACACCGGAACACACACTACACAGGGCCGCCGTGCAGGCGGCCTTATATAGTGTGGGGTGTGTACTAAATCCCCTGAGCCATAATTGGCCAAAGCCACCCTGGCTTTGGCCAATTACAGCTCTCTCTACTGACGGCGCTGTGATTGGCCAAACATGCGGGTCATAGTGCATGCTTGGCCAATAATCAGCCAGCAATGCACTGCGATGCCGCAGTGAATTATGGGCCGTGACGCGCCACACGAATTTGGCGCGAACGGCCCATATCGTTCGCAATTCGGCGAACGACCGAACAGCCGATGTTCGAGTCGAACATGGGTTCGACTCGAACACGAAGCTCATCCCTACTGGAGAGGAAAGGACAGTGTGCAGCAATGCAGGCAGGGCGGGTTGAGAATAGATAGTGACAAGCTCAGGCAGCAGCACAGTAGTGAGAGACTGAGAGAGGAGGAGGAAAACACAGGCCATGCGCATAGATGTGTTCTGGCTGAAAATAAAATTGCCGAAGGGAGCCAGGGCTTTCGTCACCATGTAGCCGGTGGCACCTGGGTACGGAATGCACCCCCCTAGCGACGCCACTGGTTGGTAACCATGGCTCTCTCCACAGATACAGTGGAGTGAGTGAGCATAGCCTGCCAAGGACAGGATCTGTGCAGTATTACCAGGTTAAAATAAAGAGTAAAAAAATTTCAAAAAAGTAAAATTAATGCAGGCAACTTATCTAAACCAAAATTTCAGATAACAGGAAAATAATTATGTTAAGCAGCTTTCACTGAGACAGGAAAAGACAGACAGTAACAAAAAACTGGCAGGCTCTAAACCTTCCCTTTTTTACTGAAAAAACAGAAAATTTTATCAAATACTTACCGTAATTTTCCTTTCCAGGTGCGAATCCATGGCAGCATACCAGTGAGGGAGCTGCACCTCCAACCACTTTCTCAGGACCAGTGAATAGCATAAAAGAAAGACTAACATCCTCAGTATTCTCTGTAATGTTGTGGAAAATGTTGTGGAAAATTTTATATTAATGTATTGTCATAAGAGTCTCCCAGTGTCTGTCCTCTTGCAGCCTGCTCTAAAGAGCTGACTGGGGTAGACTGACGCTGGTTGAGATCCGTTTGGTAGTGAAAAGCTCTTTGGGGATGTAGAGAAATGTTTGTGGAGTGGGGACGTGTCCGCCATCTAAGGGCCCCTGTGCGATGCACAGAACGATCATCTGGTGGGGGTGTGTTCGCTCTGCAAAGACATTGTCGGTTTAACGAGTGTGCTCTCATGTTGCCCCTGTGTGCCTGATCAACACATTTGTGGCCCAATGAGTGTACGCCTGCCGATAATCTCTTGTCCACAAAGACAGTAGAATAATCCAGGTATACATTGTTCTCTGGAACAATGTATAATAGGGATTTCTATCAATGGAAATACGGGAGTCTTTTGGGTTGTTCTGGTTGGAGACAGAGTTAATGTTTGAAAGCCATGTGGCTTCTAAAAGCAAGCATGCACCCTGTCTCTGCTCAGACATACCCATAAGACTCCTGTAGTCATTGTTCATTGGTTGTTGCATTTTCCAGTGTTGTTAAATTCTTATATGGTCATTCACATCCTGTGAGGTCACAAGCTTTGTAAGAGGTGTTTGGCTGTTGGAAGCCCAACCCTCGAGCTTTGGGACTTCCTGTTATGCTAATAAAGAAAGAGCACACGTCTGAGCAGGCAGGGTGATCTTGGAACTGAAACTGTAAGCATGTGTTTTGTCTAGTTGGATCCATGGGGCACACACCAGAGAATGGATACGATCAAAAGGTGAGATGCATTTATATCATTAGACAAAATTGTTATTATTATGAGAAACAGGAGATTTGGCTGTGTGCTCTGCATACAACCAAATTTCCATAACAGTAATAAGCGTTATACTGAGGGTGGGTATGTATACTGCCATGGATTGGCTCCAGGAAAATAAAATTACGGTAAATATTTGAAACAATTTGGGAGGCAACATGGCAGCACACCTATGAAAAATAACAAGCTGACAGGGTGGGTAGATGCCAAAACAGAAAACTTTTTATTGTAAGGAGGAAATAGAGGCTGTGATTACTTTTCTCCTAAAATCCACTGTAGACAAGATCCCTGGATCCACTTTGTAATGCTTTAGAAAGGTATGATGCGATGTCCTAGAGGCGACCCTGCATATTGTCTCCATGGATACCCTGGAATAAGCAGCCCAGGATGCTGTGACAGACCTTGTAGAGTATGCCACTACCACCACCTGCAAATCCACACCTAAAGTCCTGTATGCCCCCTTAATAAGTTTTACAATCCATCCAGTTGGAGGTAGTCCCTTTCCGCCTGTTTTTGCCACTTGGCACAATGGACTGCCTTTCTGAGACCCAAAATGAAGCTGTAGCCAAGTGGTATTTTTGTCATGTCCTAGAAGCATCTAGTTCATGCAAAGCACCTCGGGGTGTGGAAATTGAGTCAGGTATCTTGGCAGTTTGTGATTGCTAGGGGAAGCAGATAGATCTACTTGGGCAACACCCAACATGCACCTCAAGTTCCAGGAGGCTCCTGGATGAAACAACCACTAATTCGTAAAGTTGCCAGAATGGAGGTCTAGCTGTGTTCAGCCTGATCCGCAATTAGATTGTGCTCAAGTGCAATTCTGCCCATGCCATGATTGGATTGACTTCTCTCAAAAGTGCGTTGCTGCCTTTGAATGTAGGCAACTGCTGATCTGTTGTTCCATCTAGAGTAGGACTGACTTCTCTTCCCTTACCAGGATATTGGAGACCATTCCTTTTACCCATAATCTCCATCTTCCCTGAATGCAGAAGCCATTGCAATGGGCCCCTAGTCCCTCTCACAAGCATTAATTGTAACTGTGGTCCAACTCAATGAACCTAAAGGCCGAGATGTTGTCACTGAGTCCTTCAGTCACCACCACAGGCTATTCCTTGTGTAGGGTGACACAGTGATCAGTTGCCGCAAGTGATGTCTCCTCCATTGGGCAAGGAAGTCTGTCTGAAATTGCCTTGCCAGGTGCCAGTGTTCCCAGGGAACCATCGGGATACGTGCTGACATTGTACCTATCAAGCTCAGAGATTGTGAAGCTGTGGGGAAAGTGGAAGCTGGCACTATGCCTGGAAGCCCTTGAATCCCTTGACCTTGATGGATGTTGCTTACTCTGAAAAGGCCTTGTAGGTCTGAACTTCTTATCTTGTGGAAGGGATGTAAACAGGAAGGGCCGTTTATCAGCTTTTCCTCACTCGCGTCTGAGAGACACGAGTAGAGGAGAGCCAATCGGCTGCTCCTCTGACAGGGGGGGTCTGTGCTGATTGTTTATCAGCGCAGCCCCTCCCTGCTGATGCCCGCCCAGGACCACCAGGGATGCCACCATGACCACCAGGGATGGCCACCACTGATGACCACCAGGTATGGCATCTCTGGTGGCCATGGGTGGCAATGTGTGCCCACACATGATGCCAATGTGTGCCCACACATAATGCCAATCAGTGCCCACCAGCAATACCTGCCAGTGCCTCAATAGCAGCGATGCCCATCAATGCCATCTATCAGTGTAAATTAGTGCCACTCATTAGAAACGAAGAAAGAAATTTTTTTTTCAAAATTTTTGGTCTTTTTTTATTTGTTTAGCAAAAAATAAAAACCCCAGAGGTGATAAAATACCACCAAAAGAAAGCTCTATTTGTGGGAACAAAATGATAAAAAATTTTGTTTGAGTACAGTGTAGTATGACCGCGCAATTATCATTTAAACAGCGACAGCACTGAAAGCTGAAAATTGGCTTGGGCAGGAAGGGGGGAAGTGCCCTGTATTGAAGTGGTTAAAGGCACCCCAAGTGCGACAAACTCACCAAACACTGCGGTAACGCACCATGCTCCACTCAAGAAAAAAGCTGTGGAACTTCTCTGGGGTGATTGTTGTGTGTAGGGCAGCCCATTCAAGTGAACGGGCTGCCCTACACATGACAAGTGAAAATGTTCCAATACACCCAAAACAAACACATGCGGAAATGTGAGATTTTGCCTTTGTGTAGGTGTCAACAGTGTATGCATGTAAATGTGAACTTGTAATAAGATGGCCGTACACTATGCAATCTGATTGTACAATCTCTGCACAATTGCTTTTAAATTTACCAGAACTATGAAATAGGAGGACTCCCCTGACCAATCCATTCAATTTGAATCAAATCAGACAGGTCCTTGTACTACATAACTGATGGGAGATCTAAAGGAGATTGTACAATCAGATTGTATAGAAAGTGGGTGGTATTGTAATGCAACAATGCCACAACACCAACAAAAGGGCGCATTTAGCAGCTCGAGATCTGAGGCTGTGTCTAGGGGAGCCTGAACCCATATGGAAACTACTCTAACAGAGGTAGGAACATTGTTGTTGTAATCCCCACAGAGTCATATGTACTCTACTTGTATTTTTTCTGGTCTAGAAGATATTTCTGCCCATGAAAGTAAATTAAAGTGACAATACACTATTTTTTTTTAAAGAAATAGAATAAATTAATTAATTTAAAATAATGACTTCTTAATTAACACATTATATACCTAAAAACATAGCATATATTTAAAACAATGTAACTACATGTATGTTGCTGCCTACTTCCAGGTTTAGGGTGCATGCATGAGTGCCCCCGCCCAGCTCCCGCTGTGAATCATGGCCAGGACTTGCTAATCGGCTGTGTGCAATCACAGCCCAGAGCTCTTGTATTGGTAAACAACACAGAGCTCTGTAGGAAGGGAACGATCTTTCAGTTTCTTATCCCTACAAAGCAGAGATGATAAACTGAGAGATCAGTTAGTAAAAGCAGCAGACTTTACACATATTACACATAGTTAGGCACATTTTTAACCCCTTAATTGCCCTAGATGTTAACCCCTCCCCAGCCAGAGTCTTTAGTACAGTGACAGTCTATAGTATTATTACTGATCACTGTATTAGTGTCACTTGTGATGTCAATGGCCGTTAGTCAGTTATCCCCAGCATCGGTTAGTGTCAGATTGACCACCACAGTATCGTAGTGCCATTATAAGTGGCTGATTGCTGCCATTAGTAGTATAAAAATAACATTAAAAAAATTCAGTATATATACTATATTTTGTAAGCGTTATAACTTTCACGCAAATCAATCAATAAACACTTATTGGGATTTTTTATCAAGAGCATGTAGCAGAATACATTTTGGACAAAATTTATGAAGAAATTTGATTTTTAAAAATGTTTTTTTGGATATGTTTTATAACAAAAAGTAAAAAATGTTTTTTTCCTAAAAAATGTCAGACTTTTTTCATTTATATCGCAAAAAATTAAAAACTCAGTGGTGATCAAATACCACCAAAAGAGAGCTCTATTTCTGTGAAAAAAGTATAGAAATTTTGTTTGAGTACAGCGTTTCATGACTGCACAATCACCAGTTAAACTAGCGCAGTGCCGAATAGCAAAAAATGGCCTGGTCATGAAGGGGATAAAATCTTCCGGAGCTGAAGTGGTTAATAACCATCTCAATATAAAAAAATTGACACTTGTTCACTGAAGATACCATTTGTAGACGCAAAGCACGTTGGGTGAGGTCAGTGACCTGTGACGTTATTATGCCCGCCGGTGTACAATGGCGTAGTGATAAATGCTTTTTGTACCTTGTGACATGTGTGAGTATATTTTATGTATAATAAATGGCGAGTTTTTAGCGGTACTACTCTATAGACGTCTATTGTTCTTTTTCAACTATCCCTGAGGAAAAGCTGGATATTCTCACAGATTGTGGATTGATTGGACATGTTTATGTGTTTGCACTTCTGGTGATCTGGGAGCACTGCAGTAGGAAGTTTAAGCACATTGTCCTTTAAGCCTCATACACATAAACAGATTTTCCTCAGACAAAACCTCAGACTTTTGTCCAAAGGCGCGTGTCTGGATTTTGTCCTGCATACATATGGCAAGGAATTGTCGGCCAACATACATGAACGTACTGACGTACTACGTGTTTTTTCAGATCTTTAGCGCCACCCTTTGGGCTCCTTCTGCTAGTTTCATGTTAGTAGAAGTTTGGTGAGTGTTGATTTGTGCTTTTCAGTTTGTGCTTTTCAGTTCGTTTCTGAACGGCCGTTCGTCAACCAGACAGGTTGCGGAATTGGAGGAGATAATGTGTTATTTATTATTGGCCTTGGAGTTATTGCTTTGACCCAAGTCCAGTCCAGGAACAGGAGGAGGAGGAATTCTTGGACCAAAAATTGGTTGCTTTATTAATTGTGACCAATTTTTTCATATGCCTTTGCTGCGGGAGCTCCAGGAGAATAATCCGGATGATTTTCGGAATTATCTCCGGATGACGGACCCCTGCTTTTACCAACTTTTGGCATTGTTGAACCTCTATATTAAGAAGTAGGACACATGCATGAGGCTTTTATTTTATATTTTGATTGAATAAAGATTTGATTTGTTATTTTCTATATTTTTGGATGCATAGAATGCACTTTTTGGTTCAGTTCTATTGGCAGATAGCATGTTTAATTTTATTTGTTTTCAAAAAATTGTGGAAAATAATACTTGACTATGTGTTTTACTTCAAATGACAGTTTAGGAGTAGGTAGTTACATTAAAAAAAATACAATGTAAAATTGGCAAGGGACACCAACATAGTTGTATCTTTGATCTTAAAAACTACAAGATAATGGTGTTGTGGTAACTTGCCCAAAAAAAAAAAAAACAAACAAGCATAATAATATTATTCTTGATATTACTAGAAAATAAAAGCCTTTTGAAATATGTTTGGCAGAACTCCATCAGTATCACCAGCAAAGCAGCTTCATTATTATCCCAGTAAAGAAGAAGAGAATGTGCGCTGCATTTCGAGATTTCATAATTTGCCACATCATAAATGTTAATACTCCATTACGAACGCTAGTTTACAAGACCATGCGCTTCAGGCTCGTCCTTGCTTCCGAGCATGCGTGTTTGTACTTTGGACTTTTTTCCGACAGACTTGTGTACACACGTTTGGAAAATCCGACAACAGACATTTGTCTGTGGAAAATTTTAAAACCTGCTAGCCAACATTTGTCCACGGAAAATCCAACAACAATTGTCCGATGGAGCGTACAAATGGTTGGATTTTTCGCCAACAGCCTGTCATCACACAATTCCCGTCGGAAAATCTGATAGTGTGTACGAGGCTTTAGGGCTGCAATTGGACACTGGGAGTGGACTCTTTGGGGTTGATTTACTAAAGGCAAATAGACTGTACACTTTGCAAATTGCAGGTGCACTCTGTGAGTGCAGTAACTTCAGAGCTTAGTAAATGAGGTAAAACTGCACTTTGCAAAAAAAAAAACAATCATGTGCAAGGAAAATAAAAACAACAGCATTTTTGCTGGCACATGATTGAATGATGAAAGTCAGCAGTGCTTCTGCTCATTTAGTAAGCTCTGGAGCAACTGCTTTTGCAGACTGCAACTGCACTTTGCAAAGTACACAGTCTATTTGATTTTAGTAAATCAACCCCTTGTGTCTATTCATTTTCCTTTTTTATATATGTAGACGTTACTACATTTTTGGTCACATTGTTTTTGCTGTATGGTATGTTTTCACATATATAATGTGCTGAATAAGAAGTCATTATTTTTAATTTGTCTGTTTAGTAACATTGGAGCTTGCACACTTTTTTATATATATACATATAATGTTTAAATATAAGTAGAGCATACCTTCTATCTTCTTCTTCTTTTCATCTCTCATATGCAAGCTTTTTTCTGCTGTTCTCAGACTTCAGGTTCTAGGATGACTACATTCTGCATGCTCCCCTTGTGTATAAGAACATACAGTGGGGACGGAAAGTATTCAGACCCCCTTAAATTTGTCACTCTTTGTTATATTGCAGCCATTTGCTAAAATCATTTAAGTTCATTTTTTTCCTCATTAATGTACACACAGCACCCCATATTGACAGAAAAATACAGAATTGTTGACATTTTTGCAGATTTATTAAAAAAGAAAAGCTGAAATATCACATGGTCCTAAGTATTCAGAACCTTTGCTGTGACACTCATATATTTAACTCAGGTGCTGTCCATTTCTTCTGATCATCCTTGAGATGGTTCTACACCTTCATTTGAGTCCAGCTGTGTTTCATTATACTGATTGGACTTGATTAGGAAAGCCACACGCCTGTCTATATAAGACCTTACAGCTCACAGTGCATGTCGGAGCAAATGAGAATCATGAGGTCAAAGGAACTGCCTGAAGAGTTAAGAGACAGAATTGTGGCAAGGCACAGATCTGGCCAAGGTTACAAAAAAATTCTGCTGCACTTAAGGTTCCTAAGAGCACAGTGGCCTCCATAATCCTTAAATGGAAGACGTTTGAGATGACCAAAACCCTTCCTAGAGCTGGCCGTCTGGCCAAACTGAGCTATCGGGGGAGAAGAGCCTTGGTGAGAGAGGTAAAGAAGAACCCAAAGATCACTGTTGCTGAGCTCCAGAGATGCAGTTGGGAGATGGGAGAAAGTTGTAGAAAGTCAACCATCACTGCAGCCCTCCACCAGTCGGGGCTTTATGGCGGGGTGGCCCGACGGAAACCTCTCCTCAGTGCAAGACACATGAAAGCCTGCATGGAGTTCGCTAAAAACACCTGAAGGACTCCAAGATGGTGAGAAATAAGATTCTCTGGTCTGATGAGACCAAGATAGAACTTTTTGTCCTTAATTCTAAGCAGTATGTGTGGAAAAAAACAGACACTGCTCATCACCTGTCCAATACAGTCCCAACAGTGAAGCATGGTGGTGGCAGCATCATGCTGTGGGGGTGTTTTTCAGATGCAGGGAAAGGACGACTGGTTGCAATCGAGGGAAAGATGAATGCGGCTGAGTACAGGGATATCCTGGATGAAAACCTTCTCCAGAGTGCTCAGGACCTCAGGCTGGGCCGAAGGTTTACCTTCCAACACAGCTAAAATAACGAAGCAGTGGCTTCACAACAACTCCGTGACTGTTCTTGAATGGCCCAGCCAGATCCCTGACTTAAACCCAATTGAGCATCTCTGGAAAGACCTAATGTTTACCATCCAACCTGACAGAACTGGAGAGGATCTGCAAGGAGGAATGGCAGAGGATCCCCAAATCCAGGTGTGAAAAACTTGTTGCATCTTTCCCAAAAAGACTCATGGCTGTATTAGATCAAAAGGGTGTTTGTACCAAATACTGAGCAAAGGGTCTGAATAGTTAGGACCATGTGATATTTCAGTTTTTCTTTTTTAATAAATCTGCAAAAATGTCAACAATTCTGTGTTTTTCTGTCAATATGGGGTGCTGTGTGTACATTAATGAGGAAAAAAAATGAGCTTAAATGATTTTAGCAAATGGCTGCAATATAACAAAGAGTGAAAAATTTAAGGGGGTCTGAATACTTTCGGTCCCCACTGTAGCTACCCTTTCCTGCTCGAACCTGAGATGGATCACACATCTACATGCAGACATGTACATTTATATATACATTTCTGTCCTAATATTGTAGAATATCCTTATACCTGCTATATGAGCAACCCTGAAGAAGGATTATTTTCATCAGTACCGCCTATCAGTGCCCATCATCAGTGCCCGTCAGTGCCACTTCATCAGTGCCACCTCATCGGTGCCCATCAGTGCCGCTGTATCAGTGCCCGTCAGTGCAGCCATATCAGTGCCCGTCATTGAAGAAGAAAACGTACTTATTTACAAAAAGTTTTAACAGAAACAAAGAAAAACGTATTTTAGTTCAAAATTTTCATTTTTTTTTAATTTGTTGAACAAAAAATAAAAAACGCAGAGGTGATCAAAAACCGCCAAAAGAAAGCTCTATTTGTGGGAACAAAATGATAAAAAATTTGTTTGGGTACAGTGTAGCATGACCGCGCAATTGCCATTCAAATTGCGACAGCGCTGAAAGCTGAAAATTGGCCTGGGCGGGAAGGTGTCTAAGTGCCTGGTATTGAAGTGGTTAAATATATGAGTGTCACAGCAAAGGTTCTGAATACTTAGGACCATGTGATATTTCAGCTTTTCTTTTTTAATAAATCTGCAAAAATGTCAACAATTCTGTATTTTTCTGTCAATATGGGGTGCTGTGTGTACATTAATGAGGAAAAAAAATGAACTTAAATGATTTTAGCAAATGGCTGCAATATAACAAAGAGTGACACATTTAAGGGGGTCTGAATACTTTCGGTCCCCACTGTAGCTACCCATTCCTGCTCGAACCTGAGATGGATCACACATCTACATGCGGACATGTACATTTATATATAAATTTCTGTCCTAATATTGTAGAATATCCTTATACCTGCTATATGAGCAACCCTGAAGAAGGATTATTTTCAAAATGCATCTGATGTCTCAATTGTTTACTGACTTTGGTCAAGGTTCTGGCAACTATTACTACTATGTTGCCCATGTACTACTTTCAACTTGTTAGCTTTTTATGACTTTTATCCTTTTTTTGATATGTAATAAAGTAACGATTTTATACATATTATCTTTTAAGTCCCCATTCTCTGTTGTGCCGATAATAGTTCCCCTCAAGTGGAGGGTATTCTTGTCTCAATGGAGAATAGGGAGCATGTACAGGACAAAGAAGATGCCTGAAAACTATGGTAAGAGACTTAAAAACTAAAACATGATACACTTGATATTTTAGAATGTTTAATGCAAAACAAAATTTGAATTTAGTGTCACTTTAAGAAGATTAGTTAAAACTTAATAAAAATAAAAAGTAGACATGTGCACTGCCGAAAAATTTGTTCGTTTTCGTTTTATTCGTTTTTTTTTTCCGTTTATGGGTCATGCGTTATGATCGCAATTCGTAAATTCGATAATTTTGTAAATTCGAACAAATTTTAAAAGAAACGGAAATTTGAAAAAAAAAATTTAAAAATCTGAAAAAAATCAGAAATTTGAAAAAAAATCAGAAATTCCCAAAAAATCGGAAATTAAAAAAAAATTGGAAATACAAAAATAAAAAAAAAAATTGGCAATTCAGAAATTCCATTTAAAAAAAAAAAAACAGTAATTTGAAAAAAATCGGAAATTCGGAAATTCGAAAACCCGAAAATTTGAAAATCTAAAATAATGACTAACTAATAATAACGTAACTATTACTAACTATTAAAGGGTAAGTTCACCTTTACAGAAAACTCTGTAAGATGAACTTACTCAGGTCCTCGCCCCCACCGGTCTCGCTGACCTGCCGCAATCTCTGGTTCTAAGCCCCGGTATATCTGCACCAGGTGGGGGGCTTAGAAATCCCCTGAGCTGAACTTCCAAAATGTCCCTCATTAGGGGGACGTTTTGGAGCATTCTAATTGGTCAGTGCCTTCACATGGGCGGCGCCAACCAATCAGCAGCCACATAGCCCGTCTTGTCAGCTATGGAGAAGACGCATGGCTGCAGAGAGGATTTTTAAGCCCTGGACTCCTGATGTGGATATACCGGGGCTTAGAAATATCGGGCCTTTCAATATCATCTCCATGCTGATGACACACAAAATCTCTGAACCCCCCAGCTCTCTCCATCTGTCTCCTCACGCATCACCAACCTACTAGCAGACATTTCAGCCTGGATGTCACATCACTTCCTCAAACTCAACCTATTCAAAACTAAGCTCATGATATTTCCTCCCTCAGGTGCCACTTCCACTGATTTCTCTGTCAATATCAACGGCTCAACTATAAACTTGTCCTCCCACGCCAAGGTCCTAGGTGTAATCCTGGACTCCGAACTAACCTTTCTGCCACACATTCTATTGCTAAGTTTGCCACCTCAACCTCCGCAACATCTCCAAGATATGCCCCTTCCTAACCAATATCACCACAAAGCTTCTAATCCACTCCCTGGTCATCTCTTGCCTTGACTACTGCAACTCCCACCTCATTGGCTTACCTCTAGATAGACTATCCCCACTTCAATCCATCATGGACGCTTCTGCCAGGCTTATCCACCTCACAAACCACTCAGCATCTGCTATACCCCTCTGCCAGTCCCTCCATTGGCTGCCACTCAACCAACAAATTAAATTCAGGATGCTAACAAAAACTTACAAAGCCATCCACAACCTGGCCCCCAGCTACATCACTAACCTAGTCTCAAAAGACCAACCTAATCGTTCTCTTTGCTCCTCCAGAGACTTCCTGCTCTCTAACTCCCTTGTCACCTCATCCCATGCTTGCCTTCAGGACTTCTCCAGAGCCTCTCCCATCCTCTGGAATTCTCTACCCCAATCTGTCTGACTTTCTCCTACTTTTTCCACTTTCAGACGATCCCTAAAAACTCATCTCTTCAGAGAAGCCTATCTGGCTCCCCTCTAACAATTGTACATTTATTTTCTTCATCAGCACATCCCCCACAGTTATTACCTCTTGTATCTCTTGACCTTCCCTCTTAGATTGTAAGCTCTAAGGAGCAGGGCCCTCTGATTCCTACTGTAGTAAAGTGTATTGTATTTGTACTGTCTACCCTCAAGTTGTAAAGTGCTGTGTAAACTGTTGCCTCTATATAAATCTTGTATAATATTAATGATAATAATAATGAATGAGTAATCTAAGGGAGGCTTTGCATTTCACTATATAGTGCACAGTATTAGACAGATATATTGGACATGTTATTTTTTTATTCTATTCTGCTGTACATGGCAAATCAAATTGTCTTCATCAGTTACAGCTTACTATGTTGCCATGCTGGAGACACCTCTCTGTGCTACATGGAACTCAAAATCAGAAGTTGAGGAAAATTAGATGTCATTGATTCCCTCATTGTAAAGGTAAGGTGACCGATTCTCTCTAAGATTACCCAACAAGCAGTGCATTTAGTAGCACCAGAGCAAATGGTTAAAATAACGAATCAATCCATAGGAAATTAGACCATTCCTAAGAACTTAATTCCACACTCCTCCAGATTGCCAGCCAGGACTTCCAGACCATCGATCTTTCTAATAGTCAGTTTATTGGAGCTTTAATTAACTAATTAATTATTATTTCGTGACTTTTGTACGTGTTATCAATACAGATTTGCTTACAGAAAAAAAGTAGACATGTACACAGTGCATCAAGTCCATGACCAACCAGAGTAGATTAGATATAAAAGTGATTAATACCCACAGTTATGTATTTCTGTTATATTTTGCAGGGTTTTACAGTATACAGTAAATTGTTATCTGCCCTGAAGAAGTTTACCATCTAATGTTCCTATCACACTTATACACACTATGAATTACATTACAATAAATATACCAGTATGTTTTTGCTTTGTCTGAGGAAACAAATGCATCAAGTAGAAACCCTAGAAAATATGAAGATAACACACAAACTTTATACAATCAGTTTCCCTGGTGGAATTTAAACAGAGAAAGCTAAACTGCAGGATAAGATCACTAGGCCAACCTGCTGGTTCTTTTGGACTCCACAATGAATATTATCTGGCACCCCTGAGAATAATCAGTAGAATCAAATATCTATAATCATATAAATGCTATAGATAATATAGGAAACAATAATAAAAGAAGAATTTAACATATATAACATTATAAAAGCCAAATGCAGAATAAATCTGAAGTGCTTCAAATGATACCAAGCAATATACTTTTACTGTATTCAAGTCAGACCTGTGAAAATAAATCCTGGTTGGTAACTATTGGTAACATTTTTTTATTATACAAATCAGAAATGATATTTCTTTTCAGAAACAGGGTGCAGTGTGTATGATTTATCATATTTACTGCACAGCACTAGCAGGACCCCTGCCTGAAGGGAGCACCACACTAGTTTGTATGGTGTGGGGTACTCAAAACTTTTCAAACAAAGGCCTGGTTTACTGTCCTGGTGGATTGTGGCCATTGAGAGTATAAAATGTCTCGGGCCCAGCACCAATGAGAATAAATGTGGCCTCAGGGTTTGTGGACAGCAAGAGAAGTAGTTCCCCATAATTGGTATTAGTGAGAGTAATAGTACTCCATCATCGGAATCAGTGGAAGAAATAGTGTCCCATTATTGGTGTCAGTAGGAGGAATATTGACTTATATCTTTGATAAAGGCTAGCAAAGCACTGCATCTGACCCTTGGGACCCTTGGGTGCAGTTTGGAGACCCCTGGTAAGTACATTAATGATGTTATTTTGAAACAAAATCCAACGCTTTTCAATACTGTTCTAGAATGTAAGTTGTAGCCCAAATAAGCACATACAGATCATGCAGGTGTTTGGATTTTTTTTAGTAATCTCTTCCAAAGGTCCAGTAGAACCATTGTTGGAGAGCAACTTCCAGGCACACACGCTACATATAATGTTACAACAAAGCACCACATGGTTCAGTGCTCCTATACCACAAAAACACTGCAGAACCATGGTAGCATGGGGAAAAAGAAGCATGAAAACTGGACAATCTTTTGCAGCCAGGGTATAGGAATTTAAAAGCATCAACTTAATGAGGTCCTAAAACAATAAGAGGTTTGCCTTTCTACTTTTCCGGGCAGAAAATTGTATCCAATTGGATGCAAAATCCAATGTCATTGATACCGAATTTCCATCTTTACTATGTTTTCAAAGCTACTGTATATTAATCTGTTACAAAAATGCACAAACATTCTTTATGCTTCCATTCTTTTTTCTTAATTGTTTATTATTATCTACCTAGAGATGACAAAATCTTAATATATTGTTAATGTAAATTTATGTGTAGTGTCAGTGTGTGTTAATGTAATAATGCAGACCCTAGAGTCAAAAATTGACTGTAGGTCTTTCTTTCTACCTTGCTGCTAAAGTTTAGTAAAAGCTAAAAAAGACCATTAAAATACTGTATGTAAAGCAGGGAATCAGCAAGCCTTTAAGCATTTACTGAACTTGGACATGATTATGGACTATAAAACCCTAAATGCGATTCTGAATATCAGAAACATAAAAGAAAAACAACATTTCTAAGGAGGCACTGGTGGTTATCTTATCACTCCATCTGGAAAAAATGGATAAAGAGTCACTAATAATAAACAAGATCTAATGTGTCTTTATTGATAAAAACTCATGCATTGCATTATTGAACATCCATTTTTTTTTCATCCAAACATCTTTCAAGACACTTTCCCCAAGAGGAGCTCAGAAGCTGAGGCTCTGAATAGCCTTCACCCAGATAAATGGTTACTCCCTGCCAGGCCTTGTCTGTATATGAAGTGGGATTGTGACAGTTACTAATGACCTGATAGTTCAGCCAGTAAGATTAATTTCACCTTTGGTCAAAAACTGAAGACCTGTCCCTGGGTAGCATTTGGAAATAGATCTGTCCATTTTCTGAAATTGTTAACTACTCTGCTGTCGATATCACTGACTAATGCCCTTTAATGATGTATGAGCATGGAGTCTTATAAATGTTATCATATATAAATACTCAAATTAACAGCACAGGAAAAGAAAACCCAATCCTACACTTCACATAAAATAAATGATACTATACATGAGTATAATCATGATTCATGAGTAATACAGGAAGCTAAAAAGGTTAATTTCTTTGCTTGGGCACTGTAGAGTTACAATTTTATAATTTGTAGAATGTAACACAGATATCTATAGAAGTGATTTTATAGCAATTTTTTACATCTGTGATTTGAGGACTGCTGTAAACCAAGTTATAGATGCTGATGACCATCTAGGGTAAGACTTAGAATGTAAAACTGAAGACTTTGGTCTAACCATAATTGAGAACTTTAAAACTGAACTCAGCAGTATGTGAATTGTTTTACCTTCCAAAGGATTCTGTTTAACCACCCTTGTGATTCAAGCCCTCTTGTTGGACAGCACTGCCAGGAGTTTTCTGCAGAATACAATGCAGCTGAGCAAAACAACCTGGCCTAGGATCTGCCCCAAATCGTAGATAGACAGTAAAGATTACACAGTACATTGATGAGACTGAAACTTTACTTTCCTCCTCTCAGAAAGCTATCACTGTTATGCCCCGTACACACGGTCGGACATTGATCGGACATTCTGACAACAAAATCCTAGGATTTTTTCCGACGGATGTTGGCTCAAACTTGTCTTGCATACACACGGTCACACAAAGTTGTCGGAAAATCCGATCATTCTGAACGCGGTGACATAAAACACGTACGTCGGGACTATAAACGGGGCAGTAGCCAATAGCTTTCATCTCTTTATTTATTCTGAGCATGCGTGGCACTTTGTGCTTTGGATTTGTGTACACACCATCGGAAATTCCGACAACGGATTTTGTTGTCGGAAAATTTTATAGCCTGCTCTCAAACTTTGTGTGTCGGAAAATCCGATGGAAAATGTGTGATGGAGCCTACACACGGAATTTCCGACAACAAGGTCCTTTCACCCATTTTCCATCGGAAAATCCGACCGTGTGTATGGGGCATTACAGGATTTAAATAATCAGTTACAGCAACAGCTTTTTTTTAAAAAAAAGAAGGTTTTACATGAATAAATAAATGCTCATCATCATAAGCACCCCTGCCAGTGGTAAATGGTTTGTCTCAACACTAACTGACACATTTGCAAAGAAAGTTTGTTCTGTTGAAAAACAATCATCTTACTGGCTGGATCACCAGTTGAAAAAATAAAGGAAAGGAAGCCTTCAAATGAAAACACATGCAGTCATTACATCTACAGATTGGTGAGATGTAATATATTAAATGTTTGCTTTTGTATTTAATACCTCTTTAAGTGATACGTTCGTATTTACAAAAAAATAACATATGCACATTTTTTTACAGGTAAAAAATGTGCATTTTTTTATTTTTTTGTCAGGAGACTGTAAAGCATTGCACCCAAAATCAGCAGATTGTGGGTGTAATGTCACGGTCCTGCAGACAGTCTGTGTAGCTGTCTGGCCATACCTCCGATACAGGCAGGCAGTTACACTCTGAAAGGAAGACTCAACAGCGCCCTGGTAGTTAATTGAGAACTACAAGCCAACAGCCACAAAGCCACTGTGAATAAATGATGCGGCCGGACGGGAGGAGAAGAGCATTATGACAGCGAGTGGGGGAAGAAAAACCCCCACTAACTGTCAAAATGGGGGATGGGGGTGCATCTGTAACATGTTACGTTACAAAATGTGAATTTATCCTTTAGGCTCTTTCACAGTAACGCAACTTGGGATCTGACTTCTGAGGCCCCAAGTCAAGTGACATGTGAAATCCCATTTTGGTCAATGAGAGCTGTCTTAAGTAGCACTACTGAAGTCGCTCCGACATTAGAAGAGGTTCTTGTACTACTTCAAGGCGACTTCTATCTGACTTGTGCCTATAGACTTTAATGGAAGTCCCCTCCAAGTCAGATCCTCATCTTAATTGATGTGATTTGGATCTGACATTACAGGAAGATTACCCAGGCATTCCCTGAAGTTGCTTCAAAGTTGCTTCAAAGTTGCTTTAAGTCACACTCAAGTCTGGCAAAGTCACACTGTAAGTGTGAGCCTTAAAGGTGGTAAATGTAGAAGTGTATATTTTCCGCATGACCAATCTGCATTTTATTATTAATTTAGATTATGAAAATGATCACACTGTGTCAATTGTATGTGTCATTTGTTCAAGTATATGATCTTTATCCGTTGACACTGTTTAACCGCTTGCCGATCGACTCACACCTATAGACGTCGGCAGAAGGGCACGTACAGGCATACTAACGTACCTGCATGTTGCCCTTTAAGAAGCGGTTTGCGGGCGCGAGCGTGCCGCCGGGAGCTCCTTGAGTGTGATCGCAGGTCCCGCAGACTCGATGTCTGCCGGGGATACCCGCGGTCATCTCACGTAGAGGAAGAATGGGGAAATGCTGATGTAAACAAGCATTTCCCCGTTCTGCCTAGTGTCACTTAACCCCTTCACTGCCCCCTAGTGGTTAACCCCTTCACTGCCAGTCACATTTACACAGTAATCAATGCATTTTTAATCACACTAATCGCTGTATAAATGTGAATGGTCCCAAAATAGCGCCAAAAGTGTCCGATCTGGTCAGGGGTGCGCATGCGCGGGACTTCCAGTATGGCCACGTAAGCCGGGGGCTCCGCTCTGCCCGAGCAAGCCAGCCGCACCAGCACCGCAACCAGACCAGAAGGACGCCCGTAAGAAGCGGGTATCGCACAGGGAGCTTCTCAAGCACACTTGGATGTCAGGCAGCTCGATCCGCCGCGATCTGGGGCCACAATTCTCGGCCGAGGGGACACAGGCTGTTTCCAAGATGGCGGCCGTGTCTCAGACACGAGACACACATGCTGGGGGCCAAATGGAGTACAGGCAAGTTATAGCTCCAGCTACTTCAGCCTTTACTCCCCAAGCTAATCCCAGCAGCTCCATTATTATGGCCCCCTCGTCTGCATCCACTGAATCGCTGATTGAGCGTTCAATAGACAATTACATGCTGTCTCCTCTGAATGCTACTCCAGGGCACGTGGCAGACAATACCCCCTCATGTATCCAGATTCAGGATATACCCTAAAACGCAGGGGATTTGTTCATCAAATTCTCCGAGTTACTGGAACGTGGACTTGCTATTACAGCCAGCAAGATCACTAATGATATCCAAGCCGACTTCCAAAATTTTGGCTCTAGAGCATAAACTTGATATCACGGTTTCCAGGGCTAACCAAAATACAGACCACATACACGTGATACAAGAACAACTAGATGTGGCCCTAAACCGTATTGATGACCTTGAGAACCGTGCCAGGAGGGACAATTTTAGGATCAGAGGTATCCCTGAATCCTTCACAGACGCCTCTAAAGCCATCCAGGACCTCATACAATCTCTTATCCCTTCCTTACCGCCACACAAATTGGAACTGGACAGGGCACACAGGTCACTGGGACCTCCTAGGAAAGATGGGAACCCCAGGGATATAGTGGTAAAACAACATTACTATAGTGTGAAAGAAGAGATTATGAAAGTATCTTGACAAAAGTCCCGCATTCCATTCCAAGGTCAAGAAATTCTGATTTTTGCGGACATATCCCTATGACTATTCAAAGGCGTAGAGCACTCAAACCACTATTACAGGTACTTTCTCAGAAGGAAATCAAATATTGGTGGGCCTTCCCCTTCGCTCTTAAATTTACCTTTAACGGCACTCCTTCACCACCTTCCCAGAGGGAGAACAGGTTCTTCTCTCCCTGAAACTTATTGCTCTGGAGTCTACAATGGACACTTCTAATTCACAGGCAGGATCCTCCAAGCGGCCTACACCCGCAAGCCCAATCTCCCCATTGTGGAAGTCAACCAAGAGTAGGAGAGTAAAGGAACACATGCCCACCTGAAGATTGACTTTTTTCTTCTCATTTTCCTTTTACCCCAGGGCACAGCCCTGCTAGGCGACTTCTACTGTGTTCATATTTTTAGCCCTTTAGATTCGCCTGTATACTATACGTTAACCCTTTTACCCCCTTGACAGGAACGTGGATCTGCTTAATTGCTCAATATGGAATTTTCTTCATACAATACTCTGCATATATTAGAACACCACCTCATCAAATGACGCTACTGAAGCTGGAGGGTTCACTCCAAGCAAGAGGACATATACTGTTCCCTTTGGTGTAAGCTTTAAAGGCATTTTTTAAAGCATATAACTCATGAATAGATGGTCACGGTCATCTCTTTTGGGGTCATGACGCACCATGGGCTCACCTAACGGTAACCTAGAGTTTTGAGATAATTGGCACCCCCCTATGTCCCAAGTACTTTGATATCTCCTTTTTCCGGGACCCACTGCCCAATTTACTCCAAATTCCCTCCCTTCCCGATCCCTTCTTGGCAGATTTCATAGAAACAGGTTTAAAATGTCCTTTCAATATCATTTCTATTCTGATGACGCGCAAATCTATCTCTCCACCCCTCAACTCACTCCATCAGTCTCTTCACGCATAACTAACTTACTAACCGACATATCTGTATGGATGTCACACCACTTCCTCAAACTCAACTTGTCCAAAACTGAGCTTATAATATTTCCTCCCCCACGTGCCTCTTCCCTTGACTTCTCTGTCAAGAGCAATGGCACAACCATCCACCCGTTCCCACATGTCAGGGTGCTAGGTGTTATCCTGGATTCTGAACTCTCTTTTCAGCCCCACATCCAATCACTTTCCAAAGCTTGCCACCTCAACCTCTGCAACATCTCTAAACTACGTCCCTTTCTAACCAATGAAACCACAAAGCTCCTGATTCACTCCCTGGTTATCTCTCGCCTTGACTACTGCAACTCACTCCTCATTGGCTTACCTTTAAACAGACTATCCCCCCTGCAGTCCATCATGAATGCTGCTGCCAGACTTATCCACCTTACAAACCGCTCAGTGTCTGTTACCCCTCTCTGCCAATCCCTCCATTGGCTGCCAGTCGCCCAACGAATTAAATTCAAAATACTAACAATAAGTTACAAAGCCATCCACAACTCTGCCCCCAGCTACATCACTAACCTAGTCTCAAAATACCAACCTAATCGCCATCTCCGTTCCTCCCAAGACCTCCTGCTCTCTAGCTCCCTCATCACCTCCTCCCATATCCGCCTCCGGGACTTCTCCCGAGCCTCGCCCATCCTCTGGAATTCCCTACCCCAATCTGTCAGACTGTCTCCAAATTTATCCACTTTTAGGCGATCCCTGAAAACTTTCCTCTTTAGGGAAGCCTATCCTGCCTCCATCTAATAACTGCACTATTTTCTCCATTAGCTCATCCCCCACAGCTATTACCCTTTTGTATAACTTGACCGTCCCTCCTAGATTGTAAGCTCTAACGAGCAGGGCCCTCTGATTCCTCCTGTATTGAATTGTATTGTACTTGTATTGTCTGCCCTAATGTTGTAAAGCGCTGCGTAAACTGTCGGCGCTATATAAATCCTGTATAATAATATATAATAATAATAATAATAATATCTGGGTTTTTTTGTGTTTTATGTGTTTTGATATCCAAGATCGGCTGCGGCTCGGGCAGCAGTCATGTGCACCCTCCCAACTCTCTAATATGGTGTTTCTGTATTTGGGTGTTGGGAAGACAGCCCTCGCGGAGGGCTGTTCAGATTTGTTTCCTACTGACGAAGGACGGACTCTCTCCCCCTCTCTCCGTCACAGGCCTATGTTTGGCCTATTTGCACTTTTTCATTTCTTTTCTCTTTTTCCTCTCTCTAACCTCTTCTTTCTGATTGCCAGCACTCAGATGATCCCATCTCTTCCAGAAGCTCCAGGTCCCAGGTTTCTTCCTGTAATACTGCCAGGTTTGATCCTTCTTAAGGATTCAGGGGTAAGTGTTTTACATATTGATGCACCACTTCTCACACAAGGTTATGTCTTCTAACACCTTAATCTCTCCGTCACTCAGAATTGTATCCCATAACGTGCAGGGAATTAACTCGGCAGTTAAAAGAAGGAAGATCCTGCAGGCATACCGCTCCCAAAAAATGGATGTGGTATTGCTGCAGGAAACACACTTCCCGATACAGTACAACCCTCCCTTCCTTCACGCCCATTATCCCTATTTTCACTTAGCAAATGCTAAGGATAAAACAAAGGGGGTTGCTATACTGTTTGCAAAATCCTGCCAATTTAAGACCATACAGGTTCACAAAGACACGGAGGGTAGATTTATTATGGTGAAAGGAATGCTGAAGGATCATATGTACTTTCTAGTCTACTACACTCCCAACAAGGGTCAAGCTCAATTTTTCAGTTCATTGTTTCAAACGTTAGAACCCCTATTGGAGGGAACAGTGATATATGGAGGAGACTCCAATATAGCATTTGATCTTTCCCTAGATAAATCTAAACCTCTAATATCCCAACTCACGCGCCCCAAGAAAATTAGTACTAAAATAGCAAAAATGATTTTTCACCAAGGTCACAAGCACTGAACATTTCACTAACCCTGCCTCTGGCCGATCAACTGAAACACTCATTTAAATTTAAGTGGAGTGACTCTTCAATTCGTTACCTAGGAATAAACCTTACCCCAAAGATTGAACACCTTTATCAGGCCAATTTTCCCCCCATGTACCGTGAACTAGAAAAAGACCTTCAAACATGGTCCCTACACAACATCTCTTGGATAGGCAAAATTCATTCCATTAAAATGACCCTTTTACCTAGACTACTTTACTTATTCCGATCCCTTCCAATATCTATTAGGAAAGATCATCTTAAGTCATTTCAAGGCAAGATAATTAAATTTATGTGGGGCAAAAAGGGATACAGATTAGCTAGAAGGATTCTTTATAGCCCCAAAACACGAGGAGGACTGGGTCTCCCAGAACTCTTTAAGTATTTTCAAGCAGCAAGACTAGCTCAACTTTCAACGGTTTACTTTAGACATGAGAAACCGGACTGGATTTATATAGAAAGAGAGGCAGTACCCACAT
Source organism: Lithobates clamitans (assembly GCA_037952925.1). Lineage (NCBI taxonomy): Eukaryota > Metazoa > Chordata > Amphibia > Anura > Ranidae > Lithobates > Lithobates clamitans. The sequence continues at coordinate 2,704,416 of JBBGZY010000320.1, forward strand.
ACACATTAGATTTGCTTTTATGGAGCCCCCGTAAATCTAGACCACCGATTATGTCCCCCACTCTCTCACAATCCATGCTATTATGGGATGACATGAAACACTTACCCTCTCTGACATCAGAAACACACCCGTTGGCTCACATTTTACATAATCCCCTCTTCAGATCAGGTATGGATATCAAATCCTTCCAATGGTGGTTGGATAAGGGGATGTATCGTATCAGACACTTTTTCACTCAATCGGGACCGATCTCTCTGAAATTCTGCATCGATAGGTTGGACCTCCCCAATTCTGAGATATTTAGATTCTATCAAATTACCCATTTCCTATCCTCAATTTGGAAAAACAAACCCGCCCCCCCGGTCTTCTCAAACTATGAACGCTGGTGCGGTCAGGGTACAGAGCAAAGGGGGGGTATTTCCACAATCTACACCTCCTTATCAGAACCTACCTCCAAGTTCTCATATATGGAAGCTTGGGAAAAAGACTTGCAGGAAACCTGGGGCCTGGAGGAATGGCACAGAAGAGGATCAAGAGCTTATAAAGGTATATTAAACATCTCACTTGTAGAAGCTAATTGGAAAGTTCTAACCAGATGGTATCTGGTACCGGCAAGACTGGCTAAGATGTTCCCCTCTTCCTCCCCACTATGCTTTAGGGACTGCCAAGCCCAGGGAAACAATGCTTCATATATGGTGGGAATGTCCAAGAATTAGAGGATTTTGGAATAAATTTTTTAATCTTACCTGTAGAGTCACAGGCCTTCCGATCCCTAAAAACACACAAATTGCTCTGCTTAACGTGCAAATCCCCAAAATTCCTAAACATTCCCATAGGCTGAAAACTTTCATGTTACTTGGAGCAAAAATCACGATCGCTAAAGCATGGAAGACACCGAAAATTTCCATCGTAGCCGCTAAGAGAAAAATCTCTTGGATCATGTCCCAAGAAAGAATAGTCAGCACCATTCTGGACAACACCAAAGCATTTGAGGCAACTTGGGAACCCTGAGCTGGGCACTTAGGCATATCCCTTATACCAGGGATCACCACAGTATGATAGCTAAACTTGTTCTGCGTGCTGGCGTCCCCCCTCTCTTTCTACTCTTTCTATTCTTTACTTTCTTCTCTGATTAGTTGTTTTTAAGGTCACGTTAGATTTTATTGGTTATTAAGCAACCGAAAGATTAATAACAAACTTTATCCATCTTGTTTTTTGTGAGATCATATACGCGCTCTCCTCATAACATTGGGCCTCGTAGTTTATTCAGAGTTTTTTTTTTTTCTCATCAACGGTGTTCAATACCTTCCATAGGGGGCGGTCTTGTTTCTTGGGAACATTACTGTAGTTCCGGAGAGGCAATACAAGTCCCATCCTTCATAGAGCACTCACTTTTTGCTTTAATAGGGTCAAACCTTGACACAGTGTGAACCCATTTGGGGTCCCGGGTCGGTCCCTAATCTATAGTGCTTGATTGTACTTTAGTTCTTGCAATTGTTTATTTATTTATTTTTTTTTCGCTTTGTGTTGTTCTTTTCTCACTTGAAGATCTCGGACGTTTTTTTGTATTATTACAGCATACTAAGATGGATATACAATGTACTGTATTATTTCTCAATAAACGACTTCAATTTAAAAAAAAAAAAAAGTGCTCTGGTCTTTTGCCAGCCAAATAGTCCGGGGCTGAAGTGGTTAAGAGAAGACCTAATGTGTGCCTGAAAACTTTAAAACTTTCCATTGATTGTACTTACTTTTTCATGCAGTTGTATGTTCTATCCACCAAAGGGTTTTATTTGGTTATCTAAAGTAAACAATTTAGTATTTTCACTAAATACCTATTTGAGTTAGTTTTTAACATTTACCTAAAACCATTACAATAAATTAATTTGTAATGTAACTTTCACATTTTTACTTTATTTCCGTTTTTTTGATTGATATATTTCATTTACACATTGGTGAATGCTCCCTCTATTGATAACCTTTATATCAAGAATGTGGTTACCCTCTTTGCCTAAAGCATACCGGTGATAAGATAATTATGTAAGCTACTATTTGAGGTACGTAAAGTGGAATTCCAGGTTATATCTAACTAATCTGAAAAATGCTCCCTCCCTTCATCTAACACCTATTCTGACTAACCTGTGTAAGAAAGGTGTTTATGTATATACTTACCAATTTTCAGGCTGCTTTGGTCAGTCAGGTGATCCTGCCCCCCTTATGCTGCGTAAACCCGATCGGAATTTCCGTCAGAAAAAACTTGGATGGTTTTTCCAACGGAATTCCGCTCAAGCTTACCTTGCATAAACACGGTCACACAAAAGTTCTCTGAACTTTCGACCGTCAAGAACACGGTGACGTACAACACTACGATGAGCCGAGAAAATTAAGTTCAATGCTTTCGAGCATGCATCAAATTGTTTCCCAGCATGCGTGATTTTTTGTGCATCTGAATTGCATACAGATGAACGCATTTTCGGATAGGAATTTTTTCCGACCGAAAAATAGAGAAAATGCTCTCAATCTTTTGCTGGCTGGAATTCCACCAGCAAAAGACCGATGGAGCAGACACATGGTCGCATTTTCTGTCAAAAATCTCTGATCGGAGTTTTGCTGCCGGCATTTCCGATCACGTGTACGCGGCATTAGTCAGCCAGAAGCAGCTGCATGGCAGAAGAGGAAGTGCCGACTATGGATGGGCCACAGAAGCCTATCAGTAATGTCACACTTTAAGGCATTACCAGCCGTTGACAAGCTTCTGGCTGACATAGGGGAAATCGTGTGACTGGAGCGGCTTGCAAATAGGTAAGTATATACATCTTTTTTACACAGGTTAGTCACCATAAGTGCCAAGAAGGGGGAGGGAACATTTTAAAGATTAGTTAGGTATAGTCCCGAATTCCACTTTAAAACAAACACATGCCCAGTTGTGTTTTTTAGATAGTATATTCTCATACTGTGATAAAGAAGTGGTGTGAGAATTGGGAGTGTATGGGGTACTGCCAACATCCTTAATTAAGTAAAGTATAGGGAGATGTGCAATAACTGCACAAAAGAGTCGCCCCTTAGGTTTTTAACGGCAGAATAATGTATGAAGAGTAAATTCTATAAACTGCACATAGTGCCAATTTTATTGATTAATTTTATAAAAATATATGCAAATACAAATACACAATAGTTGATTAAAAAATTCACATCATTGTATACAAGGTAGACATAACAACCCAAAGCTTACAACCCGCTGTCAAAAATGGATAGACAAACTGGTCAGTAGTGAGTATAGACCCCCTAAAGGTGACGCATGTAAAACTTTGGGGACTTTTACATGCAGGGGGTGCCAATACTGCCAGTATATGGATAGACGCAACAATATCACTTTACCAAATGACCAACATTTCTCCCCAAAACACTACGTTAATTGTAAGACCCCTGGAATAGTATACTTGTTGACATGCGAGTGTGGGTGTTACTATGTTGGTAAAACCATAAATGAATTTTGAAAAAGGATATACCAACATCTTAACACCATACGTAAACGCAACCCTGACGTACCCATTGGCCGTCACATGGCCCTAGTCCACCCAAAGTCAATCCCTAAAGTTAACTTCCTTGCCCTTGACCGTATTTACTCTAGCCCCAGAGGCGGCGACCCCAACAAACGCCTCCTCCAATGTGAGTTAAGGTGGACATACAATCTACGGGCCAATTTTCCACCTGGACTCAACGAGGCCTTCAACTTCAGACCCTTTCTCCCTGGTTTTACATCAGGGGTCTGTGAGCTGAACCTGTAAGGATTTTCCTCTCTGCCCTTCCTTCTCCTTTTTCCTTTTTTCTTTTTGTCTCTCTTCTTTTTTCACTTTTCATCTTTATGTGTCTTTATTTGTTCGTTGTTTCGATTATTTCAATGTAAAAAATATATATCAATTGTATTCAACCATAATGCTGTTATATGGAATGTAATTTACAATTCTTCTTTTTGTTTGTTTTTCTGGATAATCTGGTGATTCGCTTTTTGTAATCTGTATAATATTGAGTCAATTCCACACTATATGATGTCTTTTTTCTCTCCTACTTCTCTGTACAACAGGCTGGCTATATCTTCTTTGTCCACTAGATGGTGCAGTTTGTTGTGTGTGGGCAGACACCCGGCGCGCAAGCTTCACTTGCATTTGGCTGGGAGGCGGGGTCTCACCACCTGGCCTCTTGTGCCTTCTAAGCGAGGAGAAGCTTCCTCTGTATCCCCGCTGTTGGTTCGCCACACAGGAGGGGATTTCACACCCGCCGGTGATGCGGTGACGCGTGACATCATCACGCTCATCTGGGCGTGGCTACGCCACGCGCCGCCGCGTCAGGGGACGCTCTGAGCTCCATTCACAGCTGTTATCCATACAGCTGACAAACTGGGGCCCTCCTAGCTACACCGTCAGTCACACTGATTGGCTAATCACCATATCAGCTGTGCTACTTAGGATGCGGACACTCACTGGGCATTTGTCAGTCATGGAACTGCTGCCCAGAGGTCCGCATCTTGAAAATGTAAACTCTAAGGTAAATACTATTATATGTACTGGCTAAATGGGGATAGATATCCCTCTGTCCCTATATTGCAGTCTGATTTTTCAGAATACATATGGGACTAACTTCATATTGCCTTTTCCCTTTTTTTACTATTAGACTATATAGACTCCAAATCAGGTGTATCTTGTGGATGCGCTGCAGCGCTCGGTCCTGCACCTATAACTGCCCATCCTATATTGCTGTGGACTTCTCAGCCAGCCTGTTTAATTTCTGGTTATTGTTTTTGCTCTGTATGACTTTCCATGAACCCTATCTATGTAAGTAAAACCAGCTTTAATATCAAATAATGTATAAATTGCTACGATTGATACCTCTCAATAATTTCATATATGATGATGTTATTTCACTACCCTACAAATGTTACATTACAGATAAGGATTTGATCACCCAACTGTAAATCCCTGATGAAGGAACAATACATATTAATCTCCGAAACATGTTGGGATATGTGCTGTAAATCTATCCGTCTGACCTCTATCCATTTTTGGCAGCGGGTTGTAAGCTTTGGGTTGTTATGTCTACCTTGTATACAATGATGTGAATTTTTTAATCAACTATTGTGTATTTGCATATATTTTTATAAAATCAATTAATAAAATTGGCATTACGTGCATTTTATAGAATTTACTCTTCATACATTATTCTGCCGTTAAAGTCCTAAGGGGCGACTCTTTTGTGCAGTTATTGCACATCTCCTTATACTATATTCTCATACTATATTTGTTATAGTGTTTCTTTAACAAAGTATTTGTCAAAAAGCTGCAATGTATATTCATGTGCATAGTGCTTAGTCTTATTCAAAAAAAGCTTTTTTCCAAACCCAGAATGTCTCTATACATACAGTATCTCACAAAAGTGAGTACACCCTTCACATTTTTGTAAATATTTTATTCTCTTTTCATGTGACAACACTGAAGAAATGACACTTTGCTACAATGTAAAGTAGTGAGTGTACAGCTTGTATAACAGTGTGAATTTCCTGTCCCCATAACTCAACACATAGCCATAAATGCCTAAACCGCTGGCAGCAAAAGTGAGTATACCCCTAAGTGAAAATGTCCATATTGGGCCCAATGTATCAATATTTTGTATGGCCACCATTATTTTCCAGCACTGCCTTAGCCCTCTTGGGCATGAAGTTTAGTAGAGTTTCAGAGGTTGCCACTGGAGTCCTCTTAAACTCCTCCATGATGACATCACAGAGCTGGTGGATGTTAGAGACCTTGCGCTTCTCCACTTTCCGTTTGAGGATGCCCCACAGATGCTCAATAGGGTTTAGGTCTGGAGACATGCTTGATCAGTCCATCACCTTTACCCTCAGCTTCTTTAACAAGGGAGTGGTCATCTTGGAGGTGAGTTTGGGTTGTTAAGTTGGAATACTGCCCTGCGGCCCAGTCTCTGAAGGGAAGGGATCATGCTCTGCTTCAGTATGTCACAGTACATGTGTCAGAGAATTCACCTCGGCAGGCAGGGTGCTCGCGGTGGTGGGCGTCAGGGCGCATGTTCCTGTGGGTCCTGTTGCGCGTGTTCCTTGCAGCTCCGGTACGTGTGTCCCGGTCAGACCTGTTGTGTATGCTGGTGTGCGGGGGCGCAGGCGTGTGCGGGGGCGCGTGCCTGTCTCCTGACCATCCTGCTCAGTTCCATTGCCTGTGTTCCAGCCTGCACCTGCTGTTATAGACTGCTCTTCCATCTGCATCTGGACTTCAGTTCACAGGCTCTCATACCACTCCGCACTCCCGTGCTTCCTGTTTACCTTACCAGGGGCCGCGAGTCGGACGCGTAAGGGAGCCTACCCACTGCCCAAGCGGACTCACCGGTCTGGTAAGTAGGAGTCTGATAACATGTTGGCATTCATGGTTCCCCAATGAACTGTAGCTCCCCAGTGCTGGTAGCACTCATGCAGCCCCAGACCATGACATTCCCACCACCATGCTTGACTGTAGGCAAGACACATTTGTCTTTGTACTCCTCACCTGGTTGCCGCCACATATACTTCACACCATCTGAACCAAATAAGTTTGTCTTGGTCTCATCAGACCACAGGACATGGTTCCAGTAATCCATTTCCTTAGTCTGTTTGTCTTCAGCAAACTGTTTGCAGGCTTTCTTGTGCATCATCTTTAGAAGAGGCTTCCTTCTGGGAAGACAGCCATGCAGACCAATTTGATGCAGTGTGCGGCGTTTGGTCTAAGCACTGACAAGCTCACCCCCCACCCCTTCAACCTCTGCAGCAATGCTGGCAGCACTCATACTGTACGTCTATTTCCCAAAGACAACCTCTGGATATGACGCTGAGCACATGCACTCAATTCTTTGGTCGACCATGCAAGGCCTGTTCTGAGTGGAACCTGTCCTGTAAAACTGTTGTATGGTCTTGGCCACCATGATGCAGCTCAGTTTCAGGGTCTTGCCAATCTTCTTATAGCCTAGGCCATCTTTATGTAGAGCAACAATTCTTTTTTTCAGATCCTCAGAGAGTTCTTTTCCATGAGAAGCCATTCTGAACTTCCAGTGACCAGTATGAGAGAGTGAGAGCGATAACATCAAATTTAACAAAACTGCTCCCCATTCACACCTGAGACCTTGTAACATTAACAAGTCACATGACACTGGGGAGAGAAAATGGCTCACTGGGCCCAATTTGGACATTTTCACTTAGGGGTGTACTCACGTTTGTTGCCAGCGGTTTAGACATTGATGGCTGTGTGTTTATTAAAATAGAAATTGAGAGTAAACAGCAGAGCAGATGGTACAAACATGTAAGAACTCCAGGAAGTTGTTGAAAGAGATGATCAGGAGACAGTCAGCACTCACAACATGTAAGGAAATTTTTAAGTAAGCTTATATTGGATTGTCAAGTATAACTATTTGTATGTATTATTTGTATGTATTATTATTACAATGCCAATGTTATAAAATGAAAGTGTATGCTGTCACTATAGAACTCCTTTATCTACTTGTGTGCCTGATTCTTTATCAACTTCAGGCAATAACAGTATGCTTAACAAAAAAAAAAAAATAATAAAATAATGTTTGAAGGTTGGATTATGACCTACGTCCAACCACAGTCTAATGTCTGCAGCTAGTTTTAGAAAGACTGACCTGTAGATGCAGCTTGTACATCTTGTCTACTGTTTCCATGGACAATGAGCAGAAGCTTAAAATCAAAGCATAGGTATTTATAAAGGATTACAGAGGATCTAACAGCAAAGCACTTCCAGAAAGGTAATTAATTTTGTTTGCAAATCTTCTTACATCAAAACCTGCATTTGTAATAGACTTGCATTAAACAAAGGAAATTTTAGAAATATATTTATTTAGAAAAATATGGTGAAGATAAAATGATTATAGGTGTGCTATGTACTGTGTATAGTGGATATTACCAGAATAAAATCATTTGCAATATATTTTTTTGGGCTTTAGTGAACTGAGTAGCCCATGCTATCGGATATACTGTATATTGTAAATGTTTATACCATTTGAATGAGACACACTTTGTGCAGCAATATACAGTATATATACAGTATATATACAGTGGGGCAAAAAAGTATTTATTTAGCCACCAATTGTGCAAGTTCTCCCACTTAAAAAGATTAGAGAGGCTTGCAATTGTCATCATAGGTTTACCTCAACTATGAGAGACAAAATATGGAAACAAATCCAGACAATCACATTGTCTTATTTTTGAAAGAATTTATTTGCAAATTATGGTGGAAAATAAGTATTTGGTCACCTACAAACAAGCAAGATTTCTGGTTCTCACAGACCTGTATCTTCTTCTTTAAGAGGCTCCTCTGTCCTCCACTCATTACCTGTATTAATGGCACCTGTTTGAACTTGTTATCAGTATAAAAGACACCTGTCCACAACCTCAAACAGTCACACTCCAACTATGGTGAGGACCAAAGAGCTGTCAAAGGACACCAGAAACAAAATTGTAGACCTGCACCAGGCTGGGAAGACCGAATCTGCAATAGGCAAGCAGCTTGGTGTGAAGAAATCAACTGTGGTAGCAATAATTAGAAAATGGAAGACATACAAGACCACTGATCATTTCCCTGGATCTGGGGCTCCACGCAAGATCTCACCCCGTGGGATCAAAATGATCACAAGAACGGCAAGCAAAAATCCCAGAACCACACGGGGGGACCTAGTGAATGACCTGCAGAGAGCTGGGACCAACGTAACAAAGGCTACCATCAGTAACACACTACGCCGCCAGGGACTCAGATCCTGCAGTGCCAGACGTGTCCCCCTGCTTAAGCCAGTACATGTCCGGGCCCATCTGAGGTTTGCTAGAGAGCATTTGGATGATCCAGAAGAGGATTGGGAGAATGTCATATGGTCAGATGAAACCAAAGTAGAACAGTTTGGTAGAAACACAACTCGTTGTGTTTGGAGGAGGGAGAATGCTGAGTTGCAACCAAAGAACACCATACCTACTGTGAAGCATGGGGGTGGCAACATCATGCTTTGGGGCTGTTTCTCTGCAAAGGGAATAGGACGACTGATCCATGTACATGAAAGAATAAATAGGGCCATGTATCGTGAGATTTTGAGTGCAAACCTCCTCCCATCAGCAAGGGCATTGAAGATGAAACGTGGCTGGGTCTTTCAGCATGACAATGATCCCAAACACACTGCCCGGGCAATGAAGTAATTGCTTTGTAAGAAGCATTTCAAGGTCCTGGAGTGGCCTAGCCAGTCTCCAGATCTCAACCCTATATAAAACCTTTGGAGGGAGTTGAAAGTCCGTGTTGCCCAGCGACAGCCCCAAAACATCACTGCTCTAGCGGAGATCTGCATGGAGGAATGGGCCAACATACCAGCAACAGTGTGTGACAACCTTGTGAAGAATTACAGAAAACATTTGACATCTGTCATTGCCAACAAAGGATATATAACAAAGTATTGAGATGAACTTTTGATATTGACAAAATGCTTATTTTCCACCATAATTTGCAAATAAATTCTTTCCAAATCAGACAATGTGATTGTCTGGATCTGTTTCCACATTTTGTCTCTCATAGTTGAGGTATACCTATGATGACAATTACAGGCCTCTCTCATCTTTTTAAGTGGGAGAACTTGCACAATTGGTGCCTGGTGGCTGGCTGGCTAAAGTGTATGTAAGCCTCAACAATTAACTTGACGTATTTCTTTCTTTTGGTCTAATAAATATACCATTGAAAGCGTTTTGTTATTTCTGTTTTATAAATGCAAAAAAAACTGTTGAAAAAAATCAGAGCTGCCTTGTGTCCTGTTCTTTCCAGTTAGAGTGGTTTAAAAGTTAAGCAAAAGAAAACTGGGCAAGGTTGACACGAAATGGCTATGTTGTTAGTCCACAAAAGGAAATTAAGAGTTGAGTGCATTTTTGGCAGCAAGTATTTTCTGTACTTGCACTGTCTTTAAAGGGATAAAACATGAGCAAATGTACATGCATTGCAGAGATGAGCTAAATTTTTTTGCCTTGAAAAAGTCTCACGTATAGTTTTTTGGTATTTAAAGATCATGGGCCAAAAACATTTGCACAGCATCTTTAAACAAATAAAAATTTGTTTTTAATTGGAAATTTGAATTTTAATTAGAAATTAGTCCTTGGGTGCTTAAGTTGTATGAGTGTGCACATTAACGCCTACCTCCAGATTCCCTAAAAATAGCACAGTTTATAGGCGTCAAGGGATAAAAGAAAATAGTACAGAAATAAATTGTAGTTCAGAGGTTTAATTACCTTTTCAAATGTTGGATCACAAGTACCAAGCACTTACAGTATATTATAAGAGGGCACATAGCTATTTTGCGATGCTACAGTGATTTCCTGCTTTATTATATCTTTAAAGTTGGACTTCAGGTAAACAGCTAAGTAAACAGTTGAAACACATGAATGTGAACTGCCTTGCTTGCCAAAAGATTTGTAATTCTGTTAAGCCAGTCTTGTGAGCTACATGATTTATTAGCTACAGAGGATGCTGAGACAAGCAAAAAAAGAGATTACAGCAACACAATTAAAAAGCAGCTGTGCCCACTTGTAATACACTGTCACTTGGGATTGGGGATGAGGTTCTGGTTGCTGCCTAGCGTTTGTGACAAATTGTTTGTGTTCAATTTCTCTGACCCAGCCTTGGGAAAACTGACCACTATCATCATTATTTCAAGGCAACAAGTCAGTGAGAGCATAGACACATTTTGAGACAGAAGGCACAGGATGTTCTCTTCTAAAAAAAAAAAATAGAGCTTTGGTTCTTTTTGGATTGGGGGGAGGGGTGTAGCCTCTGCAGTGGGTGTCTGGTAGCCCTCACAAATCAAGCCCCCCCCCATGGCTTTACCATGAGGTTCAATGTTGTCCCCTGTCCTGTGTCCTGGTGTCACCAGATAAATTACAATGGCTACTCCCTGCAGTCTTCTGCAAGCTATCCTGCCCCTGGAAAAATCCTCCCTCGCTCTTGTTTTGCCCCTCCCTCCGAACGTCCTTCTTTTTTCATTTGTGGCACTGACTCTATCCTTCTCATCTTCAATACCAGAAAAGAGGAATGCTTGCTCATGACCAAGACCTCTCTCCTGTAGAAGGTAAGACTCATATGATCAAATAATTCCGCTAACTCCTCTTAGCCAATTTTTGGGACTATGGTGGGATTAGCAGAAGAGGAGCAGGAAACAGCACTTTAGCAGCACATGCAGACATTAGTTTTGCTTTATACCTGGGAGATAGATGGGAACATCTTTGACAGCGACTTACATAGCTACATGGTTAGGCTGGCCATAGACGGTTCAGCAGGAACCCGGCCACGATTCAAACCGTGTGTGGGCAGGCTGAATGTACCAAATTGATCGATTAATCAATTTGGGTACATTCAGCCTGCCAGATTCAGTTGCAATTATCGCTAGGCTGCTATAGCCACTAGCAGCATCTCCCTCTCACTTTGGGCCTGCCTGACATTTCTTAATAAAATATTTGCCTGAATTTAATGGCTGCTGTTGCAATAGGAAAAATAAATGTGTAGTGCTTTGGTGCACGCTAATATACCACACAAGTGTGCAGTAATGTGCAGCAATCAAAGGGAACTTTGCCTGTCTCAGCAAATTAATACACGGCACATCATGAAATAAAAAACCTGCAGTAAAAAAGATAAAATTAAATATACCCCCCCCCCCAAAAAAAAAACAAAACAACGATTCATTTATTTTTCTTGACAGTAAATAGGAAGTATGGAAAAACGTGAACAAACTGAAAAAAAAAACTTATAAAACAGTAAAAAAAAAAAAAGTGGAGGAGGAAATGGAGCTGGAAAGGGTTAAGGAAGAAGGGGAACAGGGGTACAAAGAGGAGAAAGTAGAGGAGGGGAAGACAAGGAAGAGATGAAGGAGGAAGGTGAGGAGGAGAGGGAAGAGGTTACATTAGAAATGTTCTGCTTGGCATCTACTACTGTACCTTAATGTGGAGGCACATTTGCCTAATTAAGGCTTTCCTGTCATTTTGTTTTTCTTTATTTGGACATTGCTGATTTGGGGTAGGCCAGTGGCTGCAGTATACTGTACTTAAATTTTGCTCCTGTCTGCCCTCCCCCCTGTTCAAAAGATTTCTCTCTATAGTTTGCTGCTCCCAGCCCCTCCCCTACATTGTGGAAGGGCAAGCAGACCATGGTCTGAGTTTTTACCCCAGTAGCTTATCTCCAGTGCCCTGGCTATAATGAATTAATTAAATATTTAGAAACATAGAACTGTCTTCACAAATGTCGAGAATATATCTCGACATTGCCACCATATTCTTCTTTACAGGTCTGTTTTTTCATACCACAAACACTTTTCCCTATTAGCATTCTGACCACTATCCTTCTGCTCATTATTTCCCCTCTTTGATCGTATATAGACCAGTAATATGTTCATACCATTTGAGGAAATAAACCTACTCCTATTTCTATCTAGTTACTTAAATTGTTAAAGTATATGTAAACCCTCACCTTTATAAAACAACCAATTCAGTTTAAAACTGACCATGCTCTAGATCCTGTGTTGGCAACCCATCGATCGCGATCCACCTGTGGACCGTAGGCAGGCGACAGGTGGACCACAGGTTGCTGACACTGTTTACCCCTGACAGCTTCAGAGCGTGCAGGCGCACGCTCAACCAACAACAGCCTGCAGAGACAGCCTGCAGAGACAGCCTGCAGGGGAAAGCCTTGGAAATAGCTTGGAGGGTTCGGGCTCGTGACAGAACATATCTGAGCTCTTCCACTGTCTACAGTGGGTGCCTCTGAATTGGCCCTCCCCCTCCTATCCATTCAAGGCATTAGCGGCTGCGGGTGACATGCGAGAGGAGGGCCGGTGGGGATCAGAATATGCAACTTTACCATGACAGCTTCCCTGTGCCACTCTGCATAAGTAAAGAATGTTTATGACCCCCCTGCCCTCCTGACCTCCCTGCACCATGCCCTCCTGACCTGCCTGCACTATGCCCTCCTGACCTCCCTGCACCATGCCCTCCTAACCTATCTGCACCATGCCCTCCTGACCTCCCTGCAACATGCCCTCCTGACCTCCCTGCACCATGCCCTCCTGACCTGCCTGCACCATGTCCTCCCTGCACCATGCCCTCCCTGCACAATGCCCTCCTGACCTCCCTGCACCATGCCCTTCTAACCTGCCTGCACCATGCTCTCCTGACCTGCCTGCACCATGCCTTCCTGACCTCCCTGCACCATGCCCTCTTGACCTCCCTGCACCATGCCTTCCTGACCACCATGCCCTCCTGACCTGCCTGCACCAGGCGGCCCTGCACCAAGCCCTCCTGACCTGCCTGCACCATGCCTTCCTGACCCCCCCTGTACTCGGCCATTCTGTTCCCCTGCACTGTATCCTCCTGACCCTGCCCCTGTATTCTGCTCTCCTGAACCCCCAGTACCGTTCCCTATTAGCCCCCCAATACCATACCTCGCCAACCCACTGTACTGTCCTCCTAACCCCCCAGTACTAGGCCCTTCTGAACCCCCTGTGTTCTGCCCTCCTGAGCCCCCAGTACCATGCCCTCCTGACCTCCCAGTACCATACCCTCCTGATCCCCATGCACCATACCCTCCTGACTCTCCTGTCCTCTGCCCTACTGATCCCTATACACCACTCTTCATACTGCTGACCTCTATACATTTCTCTTCATCCTATTGACCTTTGTATACTTCCCTACCTACTACTAACCTCTGTACACTGCCCTGCTTACTACTGACCTCTGTACACTGTCCTACTGACTACTGACCTCTATACACTGCCCTACCTATTACTGACCTCTGTACACTGCCCTACACACTACTGACCTCTGTACACTGCCCTACATACTAATGACCTCTGTACACCGCCCTACATACTACTGACCTCTGTATGCTGCCCTAAATACTACTGACCTCTGTACACTGCCCTGCCTACTACTGACCTTTGTACACTGCCCTACATATTACTGACCTCTGTACACTGCCCTACTTACTACTGACCTCTGTACACTGTCCTACTTACTACTGACCTCTGTACACTGCCCTACCTATTACTGACCTCTGCACACTGCCCTACATACTACTGACCTCTGTACACTGTCCTACATACTAATGACCTCTGTACATCACCCTACATACTACTGACCTCTGTACGCTGCCCTACATACTACTGACCTCTGTACACTGCTCTACATTTTACTGACCTCTGTACACTGTCCTACCTACTACTGACCTCTGTATACTGCCCTACCTACATATTTTGGCTGTTGTCTTTCAAAAATACACTCTGATCCAAGATAAAACTTGACTGATCTTTCTCTCTTATATTGCCCCCTAACCAAGTTGCTTACACATTGTTTAGCCACTGAACAGTATTTGTGGCTATTGTCTCTTATTGCAAGATAAAACCTGCCTTGTCTCTTTCTATTTTCTGCCTATTCAAGTGTGCAGATACTGTCCTGACACTAGCCAAAAATATCTGAGGTCTATATTTAGATTTTTGTTTTTAATAATTTGGGATAGCATTCAAGTGTGGCTTTGAAGTGTTTTTGTGCATTCTGTTGATATTTTATAAATCTTTGAAAACAATGTAATGTGGTACTGCAAAAAAGTATTTAAGCCAAACTAAACGTAAAAGTTAAAAAATCAATTACATATTTAAGATATGTGATGCCAACATACAGTGTTTCTGGTACTGTACACAGAGGTCTTAATGTTAAGTAAAACTGCATACAGCTTAACCACTTCCGGACCGCCCACTGTATATATACGTCATTAGTTTGATGTTTTATACCGCAGTCATGGCAGCAGCTAGCTGGCATAACTCTGGTATTTTATTTAACAGTGGGCGATCCTCTTTCCGATAAAAGTGGTCCCGGCAGCTCCCACGGGATCACTTTTAGAGGCGGAGGGAGGGGTGAGCACCCCTGCGTGCCACTTTCCGGTCCCCTTCGTACTTCCCGGAAGCTGATACGATCCTCTGAGTGGCTGGGCAGGAAGCCGAGTGAGGGCAAGATAGCCCCCACTCGGCTCTATGGCCTTGGAGGAACAAAGCTACATCCGACGTCATGTCAGCATTCCGGCCTTAAAGGGAAGACTTCTCTTACGTACTTTCCTTTATGTTTTACATCAACAGATGTTCATTTTTGGCCATTGAAAGTCTTTAAGATTAGTTGTGTCAAGGAGCTACAGTGTGTAAAAATGTACAGAAGTTTTAATTTCCTTTAAAAATAACATCTTCCCTATATAGGAAATCCTCTGTGTGTTTTCATTTTTTTTTTTAAATTGATGGTCTATTTGTAAGTGTCATTACCAGGTCCTCAGGGAATGCTATACACAGTGAATTGTTTGATGTCTAGGATGGCACAATATTTCTTGTAACTAGTAGATTTGTCTAAGCTTTAAGTGATTGCTCTTGTTCTATTTTGTATTCCCAGAGTGCAGAGAGACAGGTTCCACTGGGTATGCAATACTGTATCATGCGAGAAGTGCTCCCATCGAGGGACACTCCTACAGGCAATGTTTCAGATTAGCTGTCTTTTATTCTCCTACTTAGGGCAATGGTGTTCTACGTTCTTCTTCTTATTTTTTCAATGATGGCATGACAGATGCTCTGCTCAAGAAGTTATACTGCATATCCCTCCAGCTCACTGCAGGGCCAGTCTTGGGTATTCTCTTTTAGATATTAATCATGTCAATCCACTTTATGTCAGGCAAACCTGACTTCTATCCTTGTAATACTTTTTCTTTCCTAATCCAGTAACTTGTCATCTATCCCTGTTCCCATCATATAGCAAGTATCAGATATTGATATACATTTGGAAGAGTTTGTTCAGTTATCTTGTCTAAGAGTTTAAAGTATTGATGCTGCAGGATAAAAGAAGTGTATTGGGAATAGCAAGGGTGAAATGCCTAGCACAGTATAATGTACAGCGTAGAGCGTTATAAAATATATAGTGACAGACTATCGCCAGAGGTAGAGTTACAGAGGTATTACAACCATTTGGCTTTGTTTTTGGCACAAAGCACATGTGGTTTAAGGGCTGATCCCAGCACAAGATGGGTAGTATGTTTGGTTAGGAGAAGGTAAGTATGGGTTTTAAGGGGCTTAGCTTAGTTTTAGGAGTTATATATTTAGTTAACCACTTGCTGGCCACCCTATTGCACTTTTGCTGCTACAGAGTGGCAGCTGTGAGCAGAATCGCGTATATATACATGATTTTGCATCTCCACCCACAGGAGGCGTGTGTGTGCTGCCAGAGGGCGACTTCTGCTTTAATAATTCACAGCAGAAGCTGATCTGCGGGTCCCATTGACTCAATGTCCTACAGCACTTGCTGATCATTAGTAAAACATAGAGAACTGAAATTTGCCTATGTAAATAAGGTATTTCTCAGTTCTGACAGGGGGGGAAGGGACAATCCTCTTTCTCTGTAAAGCAGAGAGTAGAATCGGCCTCTTCCCCTAGTGCGAGCACCACACTATGTACACAAAAACACTGGCTAGGCACACAGTTAACCCTTTACCCCCCCCCCCCGGAATGTTTACCCCTTCCCAGCCAGTGTCATTGGTACAGTGACAGTGCATATTTATAGCACTGATCACTGTAGTAGTGTCACTGGTTTCCACAAAGTGTCAATTTGTGTCCGATAGTCCACCACAATATCGATGTCTCACTATAAGTCACTGATCGCCGTGATCTCTAGTGTAAAAAAAAATCCATAAATATATCCCATAGTTTGTAGACACTATAACGTTCACGTAAACCAATTAATATACGCTTATTGGGATTTTTTTTACCAAAAACATGTAGCTGAATACATATTGGTCTAAATTTATGAAGAAATGTGTTTTTTTTTTTTCAATTTTTTATCGGATATGTTTTATAGCAGAAAGTAAAAAAATATTGTTTTTTTCATATAATAATAATAATCTATCTGTGGGAAAAAATATAACATACAGTAATGCCGCGTACACACGGTCGGACTTTTTGGCTACAAAAGTCTGACAGCCCGTCCGACAGACTTTCAACGGACTTTTGGCGGACTTGCGGCAGACTTTCTAACGAACACTTGCCTACATACGATCACACAAAAGTCCGACGGATTCGTACGTGATGACGTACACCGGACTAAAATAAGGAAGTTGATAGCCAGTAGCCAATAGCTGCCCTAGCGTGGGTTTTTGTCCGTCGGACTAGCATACAGACGAGTGGATTTCTGGGTCTGGCAGAGTTACGATGTAAAGATTTGAAGCATGTTCCAAATCTAAAGTCCGTCAGAATTGTGGCTGGAAAAGTCCGTCGAAAGTCCGGGGAAGCCCACACACGATCGGATTGTCCGCCGGCTTTGGTCTGTCGGCGTCCGTCTGACTTTTGTAGACGAAAAGTCCGACCGCGTGTACGCGGCATTAATGTAATTTGGGTACAGCGTCGCACGACCACACAATTGTCAGTTAAAGTAATGCGATGCCGTATCGCAAAAAGTGGCCTGGTCTCAAAGGTGGGTAAATCTTCTGGAGGTCAAGTAGTTAAAGCTTTCCACCAGCCAAAATCAGTTATTTGCTTGGAAAGGTTGAAGGCTGACTGACTATCTAATAGGAAGGCATGGGATACAGGAGGAGTGAGGTGAAGCATGACTTCCACGGGAAAAGTCTAGATTTGCATTTAACTTTAGCTATTCAATAATCTGTTGATTATTTAGACATGCAACTTTTATTGGAGGTAACCGCTACTTACATATTTTTTTCATATGTTCTGACTGAATCTTCCAGGTTTATTACAGCTGTACTTTAAAATGTTTGTTTTAAGCCAGCCTGTTTGACATGAGTAGATTTTTTTTTTAAATTCTAGATCCATTTATTTCTCATTTTTCTTTCTGAAATAATAAACTTTGTCTGAACATCTGCTAGCGCTATCAGTACACATTTTAATATAAAAAATAAATAAATAAAAAAATGAAACATCTCTACTCCATTTTTAAAGCCATCCTTCTTTCATTTTCCCTACATACAATACATCTGGTAAAATATCTGAGCTATTTTAGTTCTGGAGAGAATGACTAACATTAGAACAGCTATAGCCATTTTGGGAAATGTATTTTGAACAAATTGCATTGTCTTTTTAATAATAGATCATGATGTATCCAAAGTTCTTGTGCGCTTTTATTTTTTAAACGCAGTAGACAATTTCACAGAGCAAAGACATCAAAGTCCAGAGGAGTTAAACGTTCCAAAGTAACTTATTAGCTTTACTAATATGAGTGGGGAGCCTATTGTGTACAGTTGTTCCTCATTAAAATTGCATAGACTCAGAGCAGAATAGGAAATATTATTAGAAAGATTTGTAAAACAAAAGTTCAGGAGACTATAGCAAGCATTACTCATGTACTGTATGTGTAGCAATCAAAGTAATACAAGTGTGTATATGAGAGCAAAGATACAAGGGCACTAGACCTCTGTGTAGTAGATGTGCATGTGAATTGACAAGCATGTTGTCAAATTAAACAATTGAATAATTTATAATTTAACAAACTTCCATAACATTATATGTGTATTCAACATATTTTATGCATGTTATATATCTGTAAAAGCCTCTCTTAAAAGCCCTAAGACTGCTGATGGGTGCCACCTCCTTGGATATGATGTCAGCAGCCCCAGCAGACTCAGAGCTGTCACTGAATAGACACTCCAAACTATGGCCCTCTAGTTGTTCAGGAAATACAATTCCCATAATGCCTAGTCATGTCTGTGAATGTCAGAGTTTTACAATGCCTTATGGGACACATAGTTCCACAACAGCTGGAGGGCCATAGTTTGGAGATTCTTGCTCTATGGTATTCTGCTTTACTCTGCTTTACTCCTTCCCTGGCTGCTAAATAAAAGGTAATTTATGGAGTTAAGGAAAGGGGTTGTAGAGCTTGGTAAGCACAGACAGTAACTAGACATTAGGTCCCCCCTAAATCCATACCAGACCCTTATCCGGGCATGCAGCCTGGCAAGTCAACAAAGGGGGCGATGAGCAAGCGCCCCCCCGAACCATTCCAGGCCACGTGCCCTCAACATGAAGGGGAGGGTGCTTTGGGGCAGGGGCTATGTGAATGATTGTCAAAAAGCAGACCCCCACAACCACCGGCAAAGGTTGTGGGGGTCTGCTTTGGGGTGGGAGGGCATGTGGCCTGCACACCATTTTTTTTTTCAACAGCTGGGTGCCAGCATTTGTAACCGCAAGTCATTTTAAATGTGATTTGGCTCATTTTTTTTTCTTTAGAAATGTAATTTTTGCTGCAGCATGTTCTACATATGCTACAGATGCGCCACTTTACAGGCAGGCTAAGAGGACCCCCGGGCACTATATCTAAATAAATTTTTTGTTTTTATTGTTGCACTTTAGGCATCATTAAAATCACTGCTCCTGAAAAAAAATAATTAAAAAAAAAGAAAATTTGCATTGATACATGTCCCCCATGGCATGTCCCCCTTACCCATTTAGTGGCCAATTACTTGCATATAAGCCTTCAAAATGGGCACTTTTGATTTTTCCTGTTCAGCTCCCATAGACTTCAGTTGGGTTTATCGTTCGGGTTAGAACTTCTCCCCTGTTCGGGAGGGTGTTTGGACCATCTCTAATTCCCAGTGTGTTTCATATTAGACTTCCTTTTTTCTTTTGTTTGTTCTCTTTAATGTATCATCTCAGTATGATTGCTCTTTATTTCCACAGTGAAGTGGTAATGGAGAAATGTAATAAGTCATGTTAGTCATAACATATGCATGATCTCTATTAGAAACGACACATTGTCATTTTATTTCAGTATTACTTGTTTCATAGTATATTTCCATTACTGATAATTTTAAATAATAATTTCTAAAACTATCCATATCACCTACTCTATCACACAAGAATACAAAGATATTGGATTGCATTATTCACATGTGTTAAACATGTTTAAAAAAGTGATTTACTATCAGTAGAAGAGTCTTGTGACTCCTCTCTGCAGCACTCTACAGTACCTAATCAAAAGTGCCCGACATCAGGCTAATATGCAAAACATATGTAAAAAACAGTTAAAAATAAAGCTTAAATGACATGTAATGTGTCATGGTGTTGCCCCGTTATCCTGCCCAAGTTAATTCACCTGCACATTTTTTATGATAAACATAGCTGTCATTATGAATTTCTATTATTTATGCACAGGATTTTATAATGACATCTTGGTTTAATTTGAATATGCAGAAGATCACTTAGCACTGACAAATGGTTAAAGATTAATTTTGCAGTAAGAGTATAGAAACTGAAGCATATAATAAGATTCAAGTTAGGCTAGATAGCAGTTTTCATTTTGGAATTATTTACTTGATTAAAATGCACCGCAATCTCACTACATTCTCTGATTTCACACAATACTGCATAACCAGAATATCAGAGTTGTCCAATTATGTAAACATTTCAGCTAACTTACTGCTGGAATATTCTTTCCATTTAAAGCGGGGTTCCACCCAAATTTTGAACATTGTCTCTATGCATTCTCTTCCTTGCCTAGATGCTGACATGCTGTGTAAAAAAAATTAAATCTCCGTAATTACTTTTTTTTTTCTAATCTTCTTAGCACTTCCTGGTTTTCCTCCCATGGGAGTAGGCGTGTTTCTAGCCTCTCCCAGACCTCCCACAGTCCCCTGGGAGCTAGTCTCAGGCTTCCCAGCATGCATTGTGCAACAGCATCATCACAACATCTTGGTGAATGCTGGGAGCACAGCATTCACCGCATCCAGGAAATACATGCTTGTGGGCTTCAAATGCCCACAATGAAGATGAAACTACCTTCAGTGAATTTTATAAGTTATTCTTTACAACAAAATCGGACACAGGCGGACTTATTACACAGAACATGTGAGTAGATAATCATGAGAAGAAAAGTTTGTGAATGAACTCCAAAAAAAAAAACGATAGATAGGTGGACCCCCGCTTTAACTAAAGGTGGATTAGTTTGAAGGATCCACTGAACCCCCAGAGGAACTTCTGGAGGGTCCTGAATATGTGCCCAAAAATTGACTTAAAGGTGCTTAGTGGGGGTCTGTCATTTCAAAGTTATCAATGTTATACCTGCCTCTCTGCGTCCATCTTTCCAACCCCATGGCCCCCAGCCATGCCATTTACATCAATTCCCTCTGTTCACAGCATCTTAAGTGAGTCTCAAATGTGATTAAAGTCTGCCTTCTGGCTGCAATCCACCCTTACTCTTTTTCTGCACCTGCTCTTGCATCCTGTGTTGCTAATATTACTACCTATGCAAGAATAGACAAACGTCCTGAAGTCAGAGCACCCGGTCTTCTCCTTCCATCAGCCCCAACAATATAAAAAAATATAATATATAAATACTATATATATATATATATATATATATATATATATATATATATATATATATTGGGGAACAGTAAGAATAGTATAATGTATGTGAAGATCATCTGCTCACTTTGGGAAGCCATTTTGTTTAGTAGGTGAACCAGAAAAGCCTTAATTAAACTCATAATTGATTTACCAAAAAATGAAAAACGATTTTGTGTGAGAATGGTAAAATTCATTTGGGTTTCATTCACTGTATGGAAAGGAATGTTTGGGTGCAGTGGGATTGGGGCACCCAGGAAGAGACATATGAAACTGGCAGGCATCTTCTTTAGAATGAGTAAGCCTTTTCTAACTAATCTACTGATAAGAGATTCCAATACAAATTTATCTTTGGACTAAGTCTGATAATTTGATCATTAATTTGGGGGTCACTTACATGCACTATGTAGAGCTTTCTAAAAAGGCCTTTATTCGTCCAAATAGACACAAGGTTAAACCCATCCATTTGTAGATTAGCTTAGGGCTCCACCTTCTGGCTGAATATGTCATATACAAGCACAGGCAGGCAAAAATGAAGGTTTATACATGTGGCAAAGATCATGAAGCTCCATCTGCTGGCTGTAAATTAACCACTTAAGCCCCGGAAGGATTTCCCCCCCTAATGACTAGGCCATTTTTTGCGATACGGCACTGCATCGCTTTAACTGACAATTGCGCGGTCGTGCGACGCTGTACCCAAACAAAACTGATGCCCTTTTTTTCCCACATAGATCTTTCTTTTGGTGGTATTTGATCACCTCTGTGGTTTTTATTTTTTGCGTTATAAACAAAAAAAAAGAGCGAAAATTTTAAAAAAAACCCAATATTTTTTACTTTTTGCTATAAAAAAATATCCCCCCAAAAAAATAAAAAAAATAATTTCTTCCTCAGTTTAGGCCGATATGTAATCTTCTACATATTTTTTTGGGGAAAAAATTGCAATAAGCGTATATTGATTGGTTTGCGCAAAAGTTATATCGTCTACAAAATAGGGGATATAATTATGGCATTTTTATTATTATTTTTGTTTTTACCAGTAATGGTGGTGGTCAGCGATTTTTATTGGGACTACGACATTGCGGCAGACAGATCAAACCCCTAGTAGTCTTAAAGCGGCCGACGTATAGCTACAGCGATTTGCCCAGGAGAGCCAACTTGCTGCAGTATAACTGTGGTGGCTGGTCGTTTAGTGGTTAAGGAAACAAACTATTATGTATAATGTTGCATGTTCAACTTGCTAAAAATTCAGTTTTTTTTTAAAGTTGTAGTTAGAGTTTGATGTTAATGATTTTTCACTTTGATACTCAGGTATCACAACTTCAAACCTAAAATGTCTAAAATGTTAGTAGAAATTGTAATATTTGGAAACCTCAGAATTTGCAACAAAATCATTCATGAATTCATACAGATACAGTGTTTCAAAAAATCAAAAAATAGACTGTGATATCACACTAAACAGCGCTAATGTTGAGCTATAGTCCAATAAACACGTGGCCAACTACACATGCATAGGGAAATCCTTTATAGGAAAGTCCTTAAGGAAAAGTCCCTTGAAGAGTGATGCAGAGTTCAGGGTGTAATTCAAAAAGGTCATCAGTTGATAATAAAAAGATTCTTAACATGCACCTTCCACCGATCACTCAGGATTCCACCCAGTGTAGACACACTCCCCCTAGGGGGTTAAACTCACCAGAGTTGGAAAATACTAAAGCATTCAGAATAATCCAAGCCAGCAAACTAATGTTGACATCACTCATGAGGAATCACGGATGTTCAGGGCTCATCATAAATCAAAAAAACAAGGAGAGAGGCGCACATAGCGTAATCCTGTTTATTGATTATATCCCTTCCACCACATAAAAAACTCCCCTTCAATATATATACGTACATCAAATTATATAATCACCAAGCAATCAAAAAAGCAGGTAGTAGGAGCGTGTTTTACTTCACCATGAACCATCAGCGCTGCTAAACAGGAACCGTAATTCACTTCCTAGTTGTGCAGTAGGCTCAGGTGGAGCGCACACGTCACTTCCTATGTCGCGTAAGCCACGCCCTAAAGCATTTCGTCATATCCTGACTTCGACAGAGGACGCCCTCTGTGCACGTGCACGTTAAGAATCTTTTTATTATCAACTTAATGACCTTTTTGAATTACACCCTGAACTCTGCATCACTTATCTCTTCAAGGGACTTTTCCTTAAGGACTTTCCTATAAAGGATTTCCCTATGCATGTGTAGTTGGCCACGTGTTTATTGGACTATAGCTCAACATTAGCGCTGTTTAGTGTGACATCACAGTCTATTTTTAGATTTTTTGAAACACTGTATCTGTATGCAATTTCTTTTCTTTAAACAGCTGCTTTCTTTGTTTTGGTTTTATTTCCCCTTTGCATCATTGCAAAGTGGGTTTTACCTATAATTATACATTTATTAAATTTTATTTGCATTTTTTCTAGCAGCTCTGCGACTAGCATTGCAACCTGGCGCTGAGGGGGTTTCTGTAGGCCTGGTGAAACGCCTCCTTTTTATTCATGAATTCATCACCAGGTCAGCTCACATCAACTTTGATGTGACATAGTAGTGTCTTCCAGCTGGTCCAAAAGCAGTGCCCCCTTTCTGAAGCCATTTCCAACTCAATGATCACCATGCAAGATGTAACACAGTAGTGTTTGACAGGAAATGGGCCCACTGGTCATCATATGATATATAAGATACTTGGTAGG
Organism: Lithobates clamitans; assembly: GCA_037952925.1. Classification (NCBI taxonomy): domain Eukaryota; kingdom Metazoa; phylum Chordata; class Amphibia; order Anura; family Ranidae; genus Lithobates; species Lithobates clamitans. Next base: position 2,728,577 of record JBBGZY010000320.1, read on the forward strand.
CGAATTCACATATGGAAGGTACCTCACTGCTCACAGATGAGAGCCACCCACCTCCCTGAATTTTTTTTTTCCCTCTTTTTTTTTGGTTTCTCTTTTCCCTTGTTACAGTTTTCGCATAAAGTGCCCTTAGGATTTTTTGCTTTTCAATAATCAATAAAATAATCCTAGATATTGGTCAGGGCAATGTCAAATTCAAGTTATGTTGTTGTATAATCATCAGGGCAAAATTTGCCGCTCACACTCTCAAGTGTTTCCACTGCTCCACCACATACAATGTATTTTAATAAAAAATACAGTAGTAGTAGGCCTAGTTAAGAAGCCAATAGGAGGGCGTAACACGTGTGGGTGGGAGGAGCCAAGCCGTGACATCACACAGCAGTTATGCATTCATCAGCGGTGAGCTGAAAGTACTGAACGCCAGGTTTTTTTTAAAGTCATTCTGTAAGTTTCTATAATCCCTGTTTTTAGTGAATAAAAGTTTGAAAAAAGAGAGCACTTTGGTTCTCACCATTTTTAGCTCACCCAAATTGAAACCAGGTGGAGGAGGAGTGGTATTGAGACACTCACAGGAGGAGTGTACTAAAGGTGAATAAGACTCTGTAATGGTTGGGTTTGATTCTGGAGGTAAGGTGAGGAGGACTAGGGATGAGCTTCGAGTTCGAGTCGAACTCATGTTCAACTCGAACATTGGCTGTTCGCAAGTTTGCCGAACAGCGAACAATTTGGGGTGTTCGCGGCAAATTCGAATGCCGCAGAACACCCTTTAAAAGTTTATGGGAGAAATCAAAAGTGCTCATTTTAAAGGCTTATATGCAAGTTATTGTCATAAAACGTGTTTGGGGACCCATGGGACATGGATCAATGCAAAAAAAATATGTAAAATCTGTCTTCAGTAGGTTTTCATATATCTCCAATTAAGAAGAGCCAGAAGAACCAGAAGAACCAGAAGAAGATGAAGGAAGATAGAAGAAAGAAGAAGCATTTAAATAAAGGAATTGTCAAAAACTGTCTCTTGTCATTTTTAACATTTTTGACAGTTTTTTAGTGAAATGGTAGGGGTAAGTACCCCCTTACCATTTCACACAGGGGGGGATCTGGGGGGTCCCCTTATTAAAGGGGGCTTCCAGATTCCGATAAGCCCCCCGCCCGCAGACCCCCACAACCACCGGCCAGGGTTGTGGGGATGAGGTCCATGTCCTCATCAACATGGGGACAAGGTGTTTTGGGGGGCTACCCCAAAGCACCCTCCCAATGTTGTGGGCATGTGGCCTGGTACAGTTCAGGAGGGGGGTGCACTCTCGTCCCCCACTCTTTTCCTGCGGCCTGCCAGGTTGTGTGCTCGGATAAGGGTCTGGTATGGATTTTTGGGGGGACCCCACGCCGTTTTGTTTTTGGCGCGGGGTTCCCCTTAAAATCCATACCAGACCTGAAGGGCCTGGTATGGAATTTAGGGGGACTTCCACGTCATTTTTTTTTTTTAATTTTGGTTCGGGGTTTCCCTGTATTGAATTCCCATGCCGTTTTTATCAATGAACTTCTATGTGTATTGTCGGCAATGCAATAGCCGCGGGTAGTTTTAAATGGAATTTTTCCTTCAAAATGTAATTTTGCTGTCAGACTGTTCTAAACACGGGAAACATGCGCCCCTTTACAGGCATACTATAGACACCCCCCAGGTACGAAATTTAAAGGGATATTACACTTTTATTGTTTGACTTTAGGCATTATTAAAATCACTGCTCCTGAAAAAACGGCAGTTTTTAAAACTTTTTTTTGCATTGATCCATGTCCCATGGGGCAGGACCCGGGTCCCCAAACACTTTTTATGACAATAACTTGCATATAAGACTTTAAAATTAGCACTTTTGATTATTCATGTTCGTGTCCCATAGACTTTAACGGTGTTCGCATGTTCGAGTGAACTTTTTCCTGTTCGCATGTTCTGGTGCGAACCGAACAGGGGGGTGTTCGGCTCATCCCTAGTGAGGACCTTGAGGTGGTGGTTCACAGGACATATTTGTAAACAAGTTTTCACTGTCACTTGTTCAGGACATAGTGGTGTGAATTCTGAAGAGACTATATATTAATTGGAGATATATGAAGAACTACTGAAGACAGATTTTACATATTTTCACTTGTTCATGGTTTCTAAGAGTGTGTATATATAATGAACTGTGCTGCACTGTATTTATAATAATGTCAGTATTACTTACCTTGCCAATCCAGCACCTTTGCTTCTAAGGTGCTGGTCCACACATATTCTTAGCTTTTACCAGGATTATTGTGGCAGCTTTCAATCAGAGTGATACCCACTTCCTGACAATAGTCAGAGTGGTGCCCTTTCCCTGAACAGCTGCAGCCAAGATCTCCTCCCCCTGTCATGTCACAGCCTATCAATGTGGCAATCTACTCCACCTGTCAGTCTGTTGCAAACCAGAGTGGCTCCTTCCTCTTTCTTTCCTAAACTCAGTACAGTACCCAGCCTGATAACATTACAACACTTCTGCAAGCTAGCATTGAAGCCACTCGTTTGCTTCTCCACTCTCTACCTTGTAACCTCTATCGTATCAACTTTTGGCTGATTCATGGTTATTTATTGCACCTTCCTTTGATTCCTGTGTACCAACTTCTGGCAAGTTCCTATTTATCTGTGTCTGCAGCATGTCCTGACCTCTGGCTTATACCTGTTTATCCATGTTTGCTTCCTTTCCTGACCTTGTGTTTGCTCCTAACTATCCCTATCCATAGCCTGTCTGTGATACTTACAGCATAGTTTACCTGGGGCTTCCAGCACACAGAAAAGCCCAAACGTCTGTTAAATACTGTCTGGCTCTTAGACTCTGCTTTCTTGGGGATCTGATGACACCTTCTCCTCCATGGGATGATCCTCCTACTTTAGCAAACCCTCATTCAACACCTAAGTCTTATTCATTCAAGCATGATACTAGTTTGGTTTCCAGGACCCCTCTCTTTCTGTGTGCTCTACTGTGCTCCAGCATGGTTCCTATGCCACAGATCCAGCTCCCAGATGTAACCTAGATCTTAGTGCTCTACTGTGAACTGGCTGTTGGCCTACACTTCTCTGGTAAACCTACAACCTCTCAATTGGCAACCCTTATGTGTAGCTAGAGGGTCCAAATCAGCATAGCTTGACAGTAACACAGTAAAGTCCTCCACCAGCTGTATCTCATTTCTGATTTCAACTCAAGTCAACAATTGTCATTCAAGATGTCCTCCATAAGTTGATGACATAGAACCTTTGAGGTAAGCATAATTCTTCCTAAATTGAGCCAAAAAAATTGGCCCACCATAAAGCCTAGTTGTGTTATAGTTATTTTTTTTTTTTATTTCAAAAGGCTTATCCCCTTAACTCGAAAGCTACCACTACGTCCGCACTTTACATTGTCACAGCAACTATCACAGTCTTCATTGTGGCTAAGCACATGGCAGGTATCCAGGAAATGTTCTTGTAACCATGGGATGACAAGCTGCCATGTGTTCACTGGCAACAAGTTAAAAATGCATGAAAATATACAATATGTGCATTTTCATGTTCTTCCATGTTACTTACACAAATTTAAATGCTGATTTCTATACAGACATAATCTTGATTTTGCACTCTCCAGCTTTAGTAGATAAAACCTCATTGTATTTTCATGACACATGCAGGAGTGAACTAGGCCTAAAAGAAGGTCATCCACAAGTGAGAAAAGAGGATCACCAAAAGCAAAAATGTAAAACTGGCTGAAGCAGGATCAGCTCCTTCTATCAAAAATCATTTCTGCAAAATGTTTTTCTATTTTTAACTGCAATTTTAAGTCTGTTAGTCAGGGACTACAGTAGATGACTGAACAGACATGTTTAGAGGAAATTATAGGTGGTGATTCAAGGAGAAATTAAAGGGTGACCAATCCTGAATATAGAAAAAACTTGCATATATGCCTTCAAAATGTGGAAAAACTGTTATGTGCAGACATGCCTTCTTCAAGCACTGCTTCTTCAAAATCTGAGAGGTCCTGCTCTGTTATGGCTTCCACTCCTTAGAAGTCTCTAATTTCTTTATTAGATGTGTTTTACACATATGCAGAATCTTCTTATGTATGTTTAGTATCTGTTGCTGGACCCTAAGATATGCTTTCTACTTCTGCAGAAACATTTTCCATGCCTTCTGGTTTGCCTTTTACATTGAAGGCTAAGACATTTGTGACACCAGATCCCTTTTCCAGTACAACAACTAAATTACACATTGTGAAATTTTGTCTTGTGGCTGGCACTTCAATTCAAAGAAAAGGGCTTTCTTTTTCTGCAGAAATGCAAGGATTGTTTAGCTCAACCTGTATGGTTTTCAGTATTAACAGACAAAGTCCATTCGTTACTGGCTGGAAAGTTGAAAAGCTACGTTTATATGTTCAAATCATAAGTGATATGCACAACATCAGGCAGTGGCAAATGCATACAGAAAACATGCAGAAAACAGCAAAGATGTTGAAACTCAAATTCATTTTAACATGCAAAACAGGTAAAAGGAGAAAGAAGGAGAAAGGAGAAAAAACTGTGAGATTGTGAAGAGACTAACTGATACCATTGTCAACCTAGGCTTTGCTTACAGAGAGGAAGTTAAAGCTGCTTATACTTTGTGTAACCTTGATCAAAATAATGGTAATTTTCTTTAGCTGATTTTGCTTCCTAGAAAATATTATGTCAATCTCCACAGGCATATAGAGGAAGTTGGGGGGTCTGGTTATTAAAAGAAAGGCACACAACCTCCATTTACGTATGGTGGTTGGGAAGAAGTCAAAGAAGGGCAGAGGAGAGATTTGGGGTAGATCGCAGATCTCTCCATAAAGAGTACCTGCCACTGTCCAGGCTATCACAAGGGATGTTGCAATAATTTTAGGGCCAGACTTACTGTGTACCTCTAACTGTACCTCTATGTAAGAAATGTCAAGATGGCAATTGTCCTCACAAAAAAAAAGACAATATTTAAATCCCACCTCCTCTTCTCCCTACAGGTAAATGATCATCCTGTAAGATGTCAGCAAATAGTAAAATGAATACTAACAAAGTTAGTAATAACTGCATCTTAATCTTAAATATATTGCAAAGGGATTAAAGTTTGACATTTTTGCTGAACACATTGTGGATACAGCTAAAAAGCACAATAACTCTATAAACATTGCAAAATTCTACATAACTTATAGCAACATATTAGGACTGGGTAATACAAATGTTTTAGCTTTTTACCACTGGACATCATCCTAATGATACTCAGTGACACTTGTCTGATAGGGATGAGCTGAGCACCCCCTTGTTCGGTTCGCACCAGAACATGCGAACAGGCAAAAAATTTGTTTGAACACGCGAACACCGTTAAAGTCTATGGGACTCGAACATGAATAATCAAAAGTGCTAATTTTAAAGGCTTATATGCAAGTTATTGTCATAAAAAGTGTTTGGGGACCTGGGTCCTACGCCAGGGGACATGGATCAATGCAAAAATAAGTTTTAAAAACTGACATTTTTTCTGGAGCAGTGATTTTAATAATACTTAAAGTGAAACAATAAAAGTGTAATACAATGATCAGAAGAAGGGTTAAGGGATTATCACGGTGCCAGCCAATAATTAAAGTCCATAAGGTAAAATAACAATAGTTTATTCACATATACTTAAAAGAGATGTATAAACATACATATCAGGGGTGTGAGCAATACAAAAAATATACAGGTAGATAAAAAGCCAACTGAGCAATAGTATCTCACAAACACGCCTATAGCGTGATGGCAGGTCTTGTGAACAGGTATATGAAGTCCTACATGTTTTGCCTAAATAGGCTTCCTCAGGGACAGTTGGTAATACCTGTATTCTTATCTTGAAATTCAATGGGTACCCAATGGGCAGGCGTGGGAAACCCCGAAGTGAATACAAGGGCTATAGACACAGTAGAAGGCTGCAGGGGGCGAAAAAGGACTGTTTATACAAAAGGTGAGGGAAGAAAAAAGGACAGGGCACCCAGTATGCTGGCTTATTTTTAGGCAAAAATGGCAGATGGAAATCATGAAGAATCCATTGTTGCTATTAAAGTATTAAAGAGCCAATGGAACAAGGAATGGTGAAGACGGTTTGGTTATTAAACCAACTCGCTTGTTTGATCTGGCATAAGCGTGGGTACCCTGAGAACGCCGGCATTCTCAGGGTACCCACGCTTATGCCAGATACTGTCCTTTTTCCTTCCCTCACCTTTTGTATAAACAGTCCTTTTTCACCCCCTGCAGCCTTCTACTGTGTCTATAGCCCTTGTATTCACTTCGGGGTTTCCCACGCCTGCCCATTGGGTATCCATTGAATTTCAAGATAAGAATACAGGTATTACCAACTGTCCCTGAGAAAGCCTATTTAGGCAAAACATGTAGGACTTCATATATCTGTTCACATGACCTGCCATCATGCTATAGGCGGGTTTGTGTGATACTATTGCTCAGTTGGCTTTTTATCTATCTGTATATTTTTTGTATTGCTCACACCCCTGATATGTATGTTTATACATCTCTTTTAAGTATATGTGAATAAACTATTGTTATTTTACCTTATGGACTTTAATTATTGGCTGGCACTGTGATAATCCCTTAACCCTTCTTCTGATCATTGTATTCATACTATTGGGATGAGGTGCCGTATTGTCATGAGGACTATCTAGTCTTTCAATCTCCTGTAATAAAAGTTTAATATTCCTTTAAATTTCCTACCTGGGGGTGTCTATAGTATGCCTGTAAAGGGGCACATGTTTCCCGTGTTTAGAACAGTCTGACAGCAAAATTAAATTTCAAAGGAAAAAAAGTCATTTAAAACTACTCGCGGCTATTAATGAATTGTCGATCCGACAATATACATAAAAGTTTATTGATAAAAACGGCATGGGAATTCCACATAGGGGAACCCCGAACCAAAATTAAAAAAGAAAATGGCGTGGGGTCCCCCTAAATTCCATACCAGGCCCTTCAGGTCTGGTATGGATGTTAAGGGGAACCCCAGCCAAAATTTTTTTTAAAAATGGCGTGGGGGTTCCCCTCAAAATCTATACCAGACCCTTCAAGTCTGGTATGGATTTTAAGGGGAACCCCGTGCCAAAATTTAAAAAAAATGGCGTGGGGTCCCCCCAAAAATCCATACCAGACCCTTATCCGAGCACGCAACCTGACAGGCCACAGGAAAAGATGGGGGGACGAGAGAGTGGCCCCCCTGAACTGTACCAGGCCACATGCCCTCAACATTGGGAGGGTGCTTTGGGGTAGGGGGTCCCCTTGTTAAAGGGGGCTTCCAGAATTCAATAAGCCCCCTGCCCGTAGACCCCCACAACCACTGGGCAAGGGTTGTGGGGATGAGGCCCTTGTCCCCATCAAAATAGAGACAAGGTGCTTTGGGGGGCTACCCCAAAGCTCCCTCCCAATGTTGAGGGCTTGTGGCCTGGTACGGTTCAGGAGGGGGGGTGCTCTCTCGTCCCCCCCTTTTCCTGCAGCCTGACAGGTTGCGTGCTTGGATAAGGGTCTGGTATGGATTTTTGGGGGGACCCCACGCCATTTTTTTTTACATTTTGGCGTGGGGTTCCCCTTAAAATCCATACCAGACCTGAAGGGTCTGGTATAGATTTTGAGGAGGACCCCCACGCCATTTTTTTTTATTTTGTCTGGGGTTCCCCTTAATATCCATACCAGACCTAAAGGGCCTGGCATGGAATTTAGGGGGACCCCCCACGCCATTTTTAAAAAAAATTTTGGTTCGGGGTGTTCCCTGTGGGAAATCCCATGCCGTTTTTATCAATAACATTTTATGTGTATTGTCAGACCGACAATTCATTAATAGCCGCGAGTAGTTTTAAATGACTATTTTTCCTTTGAAATGTCATTTTGCTGTCAGACTGTTCTAAACAAGGGAAACATGCACCCCTTTACAGGCATACTATAGACACCCCCCAGGTACGAAATTTAAAGGAATATTACACTTTTATTGTTTCACTTTAAGCATTATATAAAATAACTCCTCCCGAAAAAACTGCCCTTTTTAAAACTTTTTTTTGCATTGATCCATGTCCCCTGGGGCAGGACACAGGTCCCCAATCACTTTTTATGACAATACCATGCATATAAGCCTTTAAAATTATCACTTTTGATTTCTCCCATAGACTTTTAAAGGGTGTTCTGCGACTTTCGAATTTGCAGCGAACACCCCAAATTGTTCACTGTCCGGCGAACTGTTCGAGTCGAACATGAGTTTGACTCGAACTCGAAGCTCATCCCTATTGACTGATAGTATCGTTGATCAATTTTCTTCACTCTCACCAGAGAGTCTACATAACTAATGTCAACATCTTGAGGACTGGGTAATACAATGATCTCAGCTCTTTACCATTGGTCATCCTTCTCTTTATACTTAGCAACAGATGCTTGACCAATTACTGTGTAATTTTCCTGTCATCTGTCATTTCCCTGCTAAATACATCTTTAGCCCAATTATTATGAAATCAGACTTCAAAAATATTTTATGAATATATTTGCACAATAGTGTTCTAAAGACAAAAGCTAAAATAATTTTTTGTTAATGTGTGGCATCTAAAAGACAGTATGGTTGGGTGAAGACTATGGTTTTGTTATTGTTAAAGGATAAGTTTACCTTTCGTAACATGTTACACCCAAATTCAGGGTGTAATATATAACATTTTACAGATGCGCTGCATCCCTTGCACCGGGGGAGGGGGTTTCCCCTTTGTGACAGCAAGCCGGGGATCTGCTCCCCACACTTGCTGTCACACTTAAAAAAAAAACTGTGGCCATGTGGGGCTCTGCCCATCTGGCCAGGTCTCCACAGAGTGCTGGAAATGTGAGAACTATAAGTCTTGGCAGCCCTTACGGCTGTTGACTAGAAGTTCTCAATGAACTACCAGGGCACTGTTGAGCACTATAGGTAGTTCATGGATGCTTCCTGTCAGTGTGTAACTGCCTGGCTCGTATGAGGTACGACCAGACAGCTTACACAGACAGACTGCAAGAGCCCTGCATTGCAACCACAATCTGCTAATCACTGGTGCAATGTGTTACAGGCTCCTAGTAAAAAAAAAATAATAAATGCACATTTTCTTACCTGCAAAAGGATGAGCATTTAATATTTTTTTTACAAAGGTGAACTTATCCTTAAAAAAAAAATTTGCATTCTATGGTGGGCCTCAGAGTCCCAATCCCCCCTGTATTTAACCACTATGTTCTTCACTTGTCCTATTTCTGATAATGTTTAAAAAATCAATGCTACAAAATCATGTAGTGATAAGCTACATTTAATATGAATATTTTATAATATTTGCATTTTTGCATTAAAAATACTATGGGGCTTTTTGGGGCTTTTTTTTTTTCTTTTTTTTTTTTTTAGAATTAATTAATGAGAGCCAGAGCTAAGGAACAACAGCTTGGTAACCAATCAAATGACAGCACCACTGATCTTTACCTCCGTTTTTGCAATGAAACCTCTTATATACACTATAGAACAGGTACATTTTGGTACCAGCAAGTACCATTAAAGTTCAAACCAATCACTGTGTCCTTGGGGAGACTTTGGATTTGAAGTCTAAACTACAGAAAATAATTTCTAAAATGCCCGCACTTCAGCAGTATCATAGCCAATTTCTGGGAACTGATAGGTCCACTTTAAGGCTCCTTCTCTATTGCCTGCCAGAAATGCCACCCCTTGACATTTTAAAATCATCACTGCTCTGCCTGTAGCTGATAAATATAGTTTTACTTATTAATATAATTCAGTGAAAATGATGCAGAATACAGCATATCAACCAACTTACTGTAGCAGTCACAATTTGGCTTTCAGCAGTTTCAGGCTGGGTTCACACTGCTGCCGTTGCAGACATCGCATGTGATTCGCAGCGCACTGCTGTTCACATCACATGCGATGTCTGTGCTGTGCGATATCAGCCATACAGATAGTATGGCTGATATCGCACCGCATTCGGTCCAAACTCGCACAGGACCCTTTTTTTTGTTCGGACCAAAATCGGATCTCATGGGTGTTCACACCTATGCGATCCGAAAATGTCCGAATTGTCAGTTCGCATTGCGATATGCGGGCTGAACTGGGGGTGTCATTAACATTGTATGACACTCCCCAGCAGTTCGCATATGGCAGTGTGAACTGCCGTGCGAGTTGGTGCGGTGCGGGAACCCGCAGTAAATTCGCTGCGTTCCCGCACCGCAGCAGTGTGAACCCAGCCTAAAGTGTATAGACCAACGGAAACAATTTTTTTTGGATGCTCTGAATTACACTATGTCATTGCAGCATGCACAGTCATTAAGCACACCTATTATTGTTCTTTTAGATTTATGGAATGTATAAAGGTAAACAGAATATTTACATTTTCTTCTGAAAGTCAGTAAATTCAATTTGTAGAAGTATATGAGCCTGGCAGCATTATTATCTGCTTAGTCAAATACTTCTCACTAACAGCTCAACAGCTCATAAAAACTCTAAAGAGCTACTAATAAAATTCAGAATTAGGTTGGTAATAATACCCAAACCTGTATAGAAAATGAGTATTTGACATTTCTGTAACATTGCTGTATAGCCAGTCTGTCTATGTCAGCTGTCATTTTAGGCAGGGTGACAGGTAAATAACAGTCGGCAGTCTTCTTCTATGAAATTACTGGATAGAAAATCTATATTCTACACGACAGTGGTCTTCAGTCCATTCTACAACCCTTGCTTTACAGGTGACAGGTTCACTTCAAATTTTACATATTCACCCATGCATGTTTTAAAGGTCTTTTACATAAACACAGTTTAATTACAGTGACATTTTTTGAAGTCAGGCAGGTTGAGTTTCAACCTTGTCACAGTGGAACAGGTCATTGGGAAACATTCAGTTTATCTTAACGATGAACCAAAGTGCAAAAATAAGATTTTCAGGTTAATGTTCTTGGTAATAAAATCATTCACCAGATGGCAACCAATGAAAGATCTTGATGTGGAAGTTCTGCCCAACAACATGTGCCTAGTTTGCCAATAATAACACTCAGCAGTAGCAGACCTAGCAGAGCCAGAACATAGAGCTTCTCTGTACTCAGGTAAGTAACCCACTGAACATCAATGACTTATTTCACTCGGACTGATCACAAACATAGTAAGGACATGTCATGTAAGGACATGTCATGTTGACACCAATGTAATGCGTGCACTTTGCCACTGACACCAATGTAACAAGGGTACTTGTAAGGGTACTACTGACATCAAGAGCTCAAATTGACCATTTTGCACAGTGCATTTCTTAAACATACTCATGATTCCTGTACTCTACATTATATGTGATGTAGTACATAGTTTGTGTCCCTGTGTTTTATACACAGTGGAGTTGATTTACTAAAGGCAAATAGACTGAGCACTTTTCAAGTGCAGTTCCTCTCACTTTACCTAGGGCTTAGTGAATGTGGTGAAGCTCTGCTGATTTCCATCATCCAATCATGTGCAAGCAAAAATGCTGTTTTTATTTATTTATTTATTTATTTTTATTTTGCTTGCATCTAATTGGGTATTCTTTTCAAAGTGAGCTTCACCACATTAACTAAGCTCTGGGGAGAATGAGTGCACAGCCTATATGCCTTTAGTAATTCAACCCCTTTGTTAGTTACATAATCCTGACCCTTGCGTTCTATAGGTTACAAAAGATAGAAGTCTTGCGAGCCACAATAATCCTATGCTCAATATACAAGCTGTAACGAGTTGTTATATATAGAGAATGTATCAGATATCTAGCAGCAGACGCAGTTCACGTACTCATAACCGTGCAAAGAATATAACATAAAAAGGTTTGCGTTGCGCTTGATTATGTATCATATGGGGTGATAATCAAAACCACTTGTAAAATTAAAAAATATAAAAAAATATTTACATCACTGCTCACATATAATGTGCATAACCGTGCAAAATGTACATAAAAAAAGTTTTTTTTAACATACGAAGTAATATCCAAAATCACTTGTGAAAAAATTAAAAATTATTTACATCACTACTCACATGCAAACAGTGTATACATCTACATGTGAACAGTCAAAGTGTAAAGTGCACACATGCACCTTGAATGGTGCCAAATGTATAATTGTGCATAAGTTGAATACCAAATGCAGTGATAAAACTAAAACATGCAAAGATCTTATAACGTGCAACATGCAGATATCTATTGGAATATTAAACATAAATGCAAAGTGCGTTTTTAAAAAAATGCAATATATGATTCTCAATAGGTGAAAAACTCATAATAGTGTCCACAATTAAAAGTGCTTCCATATCCGTAAACTTCAATAAACGTCCAAATCCTCCAATGTGCTGAATTCCAGTGTCATAAAAAAACGTGATGTGCCTCAGTGCCCCCCCCACAGTGGTTGCGCTCACCTTAGAGCGTGTGACACAGTGTTTAACTTGTGTCAAAACACGCTGTGTAGCCACCCCCTGGGCTATGTATGGTAAGCAAGAACGATCTCCACTCTGGGTCAGTTTGGTTCCATAGATATCATTCATGAAAATGAAGAGAGACTATATAGTGTAATCCAATTTAAAAATATTTATTCAAAAGACAACTTTCCCACAAAGGGGTACTCACATTCCCTTGGTGCTATTGTGCACCAGACAATCGAAAGCCGTAAAAGGTATATCAAATGGTCTGCCGCGGGGTATGCGCTTCTCCCAGCTCAGCTGTTCGCTGCTCACTCCGTCCTGGCCCCTCCCCTACGCGTGTTCAACACAGGGAGTCACGTGTCTTCATCAGGGGGATGGGATCAGATCAGATGGGGATGAAGACACGTGACTCCCTGTGTCGAACACGCGTATGGGAGGGGCCAGGACGGAGTGAGCAGCGAACAGCTGAGCCGGGAGAAGCGCATACCCCGCGGCAGACCATTTGATATACCTTTTACGGCTTTCGATTGTCTGGTGCACAATAGCACCAAGGGAATGTGAGTACCCCTTTGTGGGAAAGTTGTCTTTTGAATAAATATTTTTAAATTGGATTACACTATATAGTCTCTCTTCATTTTCATGAATGATATCTATGGAGCCAAACTGACCCAGAGTGGAGATCGTTCTTGCTTACCATACATAGCCCGTATTCTGATAAGAAAGAAAACAAGTCCAGATACAAGCAACAAAAATTATGACAAGTTTGATGGATTAAACATATCAGAGGGACTTCAGGAATGTAATATGTACAGTCTGGAGAAAAGACTGAAATGTTTAAATACATTAAAGGTTCAGGAGGGCAGTATGATCAATTTGAAGCCCAGATCAAGAAAATAGGAACATAACCTTAAACCAACAGGATGAAAGTTCAAAACTAATCTTAAAAATTATTCTACAGAATGAGCATTTGAAGCTTGGAATAGACTGGTAGGAACAGTGGTAGTGGGTCAGTGAACATATACTGTATATATACATATATATATATATGTACACACAATATAGCGCCAAAAGTGTTGGGACGCCTGCCTTTGCATGCACATGATCTTTAATGGCATCCCAGTCTTAGTCCGTAGGGTTCAGTATTGAGTTGGCCCACCCTTTGCAGTTATTAACTTTACTGGGAAGGCTGTCCACAAGGTTTAGGAGTGTGTCTATGGGAATGTTTGACCATTCTTCCAGAAGCACATTTATGAGGTCAGATATTGATTTTGGACGAGAAGGCCTGGCTCGCAGTCTCTGCTCTAATTCATTCCAGAGGTATTCTTTCGGGTTGAGGTCAGGACTCTGTGCAGGCCAGTCAAGTTTCTCCACCCCAAACTCGCTCATCCATGTCTTTATGGACCTTGCTTTGTGCACTGGTTCAAATCATTTGGTGGAGGGAGGATTATGGTGTAGGGTTGTTTTTCAGGGGTTGGGCTTGGCCCCCTAGTTCCAGTGAAAGGAACTCTTAAGGCTTTAGCATGCCAAGACATTTTGGACAAATTCATGCTCCCAACTTTGTAGGAAGAGTTTGGGGATGGCCCCTTCCTGTTCCAACATGACTGCATGCCAGTGCACAAAGCAAGGTCCATAAAGATAGGTGAGAAATTTTGGGGTGGAGGAACTTGACTGGCCTGCACAGAGTCCTGACCTTAACCCGATAGAACACCTTTGGGATGAATTAGAGCAGAGACTGTGAGCCAGGCCTTCTCATCCAACATCAATGCCTGACCTCACAAATGCACTTCTGGAAGAATGGTCAAACATTCCCATAGACACACTTCTAAACCTTGTGGACAGCCTACCTAGAAGAGTTGAAGCTGTTATAGCTGCAAAGGGTGGGCCAACTCAATATTGAACCCTACAAACTAAGACTGGCCATACACTGTACGATAAATCGTCCAAAATTCTGTCATTTGGACATTTTTTTTTTCGTCCAGTTAATGGGCACAAAATCGATAATCGTTGGAACGTTTATGAGCCGAAAAAACGAAGGACAGTTTGGAAATTTTGCTGCTGAACAAACAACAAATTGAAAGGTTAATGTGTTTCCCACCCAAACTGTTTGCACTAGGTATATGTAAAAAAACTAACAAAAAATTACTGTATGTCCACTGAACGATTTATTGGTCATTACATGATGGCACTATCGTTTGCTCTCACGGCCGGATGTTCGTTTTTTGAAAATGGGTTTGGACGATTTCTCGTATAGTGTATGGCCAGCATAAGACTGGGATGCCATTTAATTTGGGAGGGAGAGAGGGAGAGGGATACAGGGAGAGAGAGAGGGAGAGGGAGAGGGAGAGGGAGAGGGATACAGGGAGGGAGGGAGAGGGATACAGGGAGGGAGGGAGAGGGATACAGGGATAGAGGGAGAGGGATACAGGGAGAGAGGGAGAGGGATCCAGGGAGGGAAGGAGGGAGGGGGATACAGGGAGAGAGGGAGAGGGATACAGGGAGGGAGAGGGAGAGGGATACAGGGAGAGAGGGAGAGGGATACAGGGAGGGAGGGAGAGGGAGAGGGATACAGGGAGAGAGGGAGAGGGATACAGGGAGAGAGAGGGAGAGGGATACAGGGAGAGAGGGAGAGGGATACAGGGAGAGAGAGGGAGAGGGATACAGGGAGAGAGGGAGAGGGATACAGGGAGGGAGAGGGATACAGGGAGAGAGGGAGAGGGATACAGGGAGAGAGAGGGAGAGGGATACAGGGAGAGATGGAGAGGGATACAGGGAGAGATGGAGAGGGATACAGGGAGAGAGGGAGAGGGATACAGGGAGATAGGGAGAGGGATTCAGGAAGGGAGAGAAGGAGAGGGATACAGGGAGGGAGAGGGAGAGGGATACAGGGAGAGAGGGAGAGGGATACAGGGGGAGAGGGAGAGGGATACAGGGAGAGAGGGAGAGGGATTCAGGGAGGGAGAGAAGGAGAGGGATACAGGGAGGGAGAGGGATACAGGGAGGGAGGGAGCGAGAGGGATACAGGGGGAGGGGGAGAGGGATACAGGGAGAGAGGGAGAGGGATACGGGAGGGAGGGAGAGGGAGAGGGATACAGGGAGGGAGGGAGAGGGAGGCTCAGTGGTAATTTTTCTGCCTTCACTCGGTAGTCAAATAATTCACATGGAGCAACAGGAGGCAGCAGAATGACAGTAGGTAATTTTTACCTTATAGTTTAAAAGATCAGCTGTTTTAAGATATGTCTGTCTACTCTACCTTTTTCTTTTTCAAAACACTTCTGCTGTGACAATCCAAACTTATACGTAGGTTTCCCATAAATGTTTCAAACCATAAGCTGCAACTGTGTGAGAATAGGAATAAAAAGGGCCTGGACATATAACGCACACCTGCCCACACTTGTACTTGTGACCAATCACAGGACCACTTTTTGAAAGCTAAAATTGATTTAGCGTTTTTATTAAAACATGCTGAAGCTGCGCCACAATGTAGCCAACCAGTCCACAAGTACTTTCAGATACATTGCATTTGGACCAGAGATACCAAGTAGTCAGTCAGAGTCTGGCTGTAAGGACACCACGGCACAGTCATTAGGCTATATATCACTCACAGCAGCTCTGTTTCTCAGAGAATAAGAAATAATTGAAGTAGATAAAAAGCAAGCTCTAAAGCAGCACAGTTCAAGTATGTGAGAGAGATGTTATTCTTCAACAGATGTAACAAAGCAAAGCCTGACCTAAAGAATCAATCACACATATCTCCAGAACAATATGTGTAATTTCATGTTACCATGACATTGTAATCGAGTTCTTGTTATGAAATTCAGACAGTATTACAGATCCTTCCAAAAATGATTCTTAGAAAAATACAAGGTTAGATGTACAAGTCGGGTTCATGTGTACTTATGTATTGTTCATGAGTATATTTATACCATGAATTATAAAAAAGGGAGAGTAGACTGTATTGGTACTATTACAGTGTATGTATTGTAAACACCAACAAACAATTTTTCTTATTTGCTCCCTTTTGGTCTTTTGAATATACCATTGAATGCATTTTGTTATATTGGTTTCATAAGTCCAAAATAATTGCCTTTTGATCATGTTAGAAATTGAGAAGTGTCCTGTGTCTAGTGCTCACTTCCTATGTTATCTGGAGGAGAGTAAATAGCCCTTCTAGTTCCTATTTTGGGACTACAGAATGAGTAGCCTTGATGTTGTAGAGATGGTCTAGTATGTGGGTCTGAGTAGTTAGACAGAGAAAACTGGTCAGGAATGACAATACTCAGTCCACAAAAATGCTGTAAATTGATCACCCAAGCACGATATAAGAACTGAGATAATTTCTGTAACATCAACAGGTATTTTTCAGCACTTGCAGGGTCCAGGCCTTTTCTGACACTTTTCGTTTACAAGTAAACATCAGTAATTTTTGCTAGAAAATTACTTAGAACCCCAAACATTATAAAAAAAAAATCTATCTATCTATCTATCTATCTATCTATCTATCTATCTATCTATCTATCTATCTATCTATCTATCTATCTATCTATCTATCTATCTATCTATCTATCTATCTATCTATCTATCTATCTATCTATCTATCTATCTATCTATCTATATATAGATATATCTGTATAGATATATTTATGTATATATCTATAAAGATATATACATATATCTATCTATATATATCTATATATATATATATATATATATATATATATATATATATATATATATATATATATATATATATACAGTGGGGAAGGAAAGTATTCAGACCTTTTTAAAATTATTACTCTTTGTTATATTGCAGCCATTTGCTAAAATCATTTAAGTTCATTAAAGTTTTTTTTCCTCATTAATGTACACACAGCACCGCATATTGACAGAAAAACACAGAATTGTTGACATTTTTTCAGATTTATTAAAAAAGAAAAACTGAAATATCACATGGTCCTAAGTATTCAGACCCTTTGCTCAGTATTTACTAGAAGCACCCTTTTGATCTAATACAGCCATGAGTCTTTTTGGGAAAGATGCAACAAGTTTTTCACACCTGGATTTGGGGATCCTCTGCCATTCCTCTTTGCAGATCCTCTCCAGTTCTGTCAGTTTGGATGGTAAATGTTGGTGGACAGCCATTTTTAGGTCTCTCCAGAGATGCTTAATTGGGTTTAAGTCAGGGCTCTGGCTGGGCCATTCAAGAACAATCACGGAGTTGTTGATCTTTGGGTTCTTCTTTACCTCTCTCACCAATGCTCTTTTCCTCTGATAGCTCAGTTTGGTCAGACGGCCAGCTCTAGGAAGGATTCTGGTTGTCCCAAACGTCTTCCATTTAAGGATTATGGAGGCCACTGTGCTCTTAGGAACCTTAAGTGCAGAAGAATTTTTTTTGTAACCTTGGCCAGATCTGTACCTTGCCGCAATTCTGTCTCTGAGCTCTTCAGGAAGTTTCTTTAACCTCATGATTCTCATTTGCTCTGACATGCACTGTGAGCTACGGCTGGGTTCACACTGGTACGACACGACAGCCGTCCTACTTTGGATCTGACTTTGCCCTGCGACATGAAGCCGGCATGTGTCCGACTTTCAATGAACGGGGATCCGACTTGGATCCCCGCCAATGCTTGGTATGAATCTTTAGGGGGAACTCCGCGCCAAATTTTAAATAAAAATCCGGCATGGGTTCCCCCTCCAAGAGCATACCAGGCCCTTGGGTCTGGTATGGACCTTGAGGGGAACCCCCTAAGCCGAAAAAGCGGCGTGGGGGGGTCCCCCCAATCCATACCAGACCCTTATCCGAGCACGCAGCCCCGGCCGGACAGGAATGGGGGTGGGGACGAGCGAGCGCCCCCCCCCTCCTGAACCGTACCAGGCCGCATGCCCTCAACATGGGGGGGTTGTTGCCTTGGGGGAGGGGGGCGCGCTGCGGCCCCCCCACCCCAAATCACCTTGTCCCCATGTTGATGAGGACAAGGGCCTCTTCCCGACAACCCTGGCCGTTGGTTGTCGGGGTCTGCGGGCGGGGGGCTTATTGGAATCCGGGAGCCCCCTTTAATAAGGGGGCCCCCAGATCCCGGCCCCCCACCCTATGTGAATGAGTATGGGGTACAGCGTACCCCTACCCATTCACCTAGGGAAAAAGTGTCAATTAAAAATAAAACGCTACACAGATTTTTAAAGCATTTTATTAGACAGCTCCGGGGGTCTTCTTCCGACTTCGGGGGTCTCTCCGGTTCTTCTCCGCGCTCTCCGGGTCTTCTGCCGGGCTCCTCCGCTATTTTCTGCTCTTTTGCCATAGCGGAGGAGCCCGGTCTGCTGCCTTCTTCTCTTCGGGGGTCTCTCCGGTTCTTCTCCGCGCTCTCCGGATCTTCTGCCGGGCTCCTCCGCTATTTTCTGCTCTTTTGCTATAGCGAAGGAGCCCGGTCTTCAATCTTCTGCCTTCTGCCCTCTTCTCCTGATGTTGACACGACGCTCTCTGGGGCTGGAATGCACTCTGAGCGCTCCGCTCTGACTTATATAGGTGGTGACCACGCCCCCTTATGCCGTCACAGTCCCTGGGCATGCTGGGACTGTGATGTTTTAGGGGGCGTGGTCATCACTGTCCCTTTAACACTGTCCCTTTAATTTATTTTTTGATCACCTTTATTGCTATCATAGGAAATGTAAATATCCCTTCTGATAACAATAAAGCATAACAGGTCATTTTTATGGAGACATCTGGGGTCTATAAGACTCCAGATCTCTCCTCTATCCTTGAAAACATCAGATCAAAAAAAAAAAAAAAACATTGATCTGATGCTTTCAAAATAAAAAAAAATGTTTACATCTGCCCTAAACCAGAAGTGAAGTCATGGCATCGCTTCTGGCCTCCTAGTTCATAGAGGTGAACAGAGACGACCTGGTCTGTCTTCACATCTATGGCCAGCCACGTGAACCGCTGGATTGTTCCCCAGGCTCGCCAGCGGGTTAATCGCTTTTTATCAGAGAGAGAATCGTTGGCCGCAAAAACCAATACCATGATTATGGCTGACAGCTGCAGCCATAGCCCCTGTAAACCACTTGAAAACCGTAATGTATAGATACGTATTGCTGTCTTGAAGTGGTTAAAAGAATGGGATAAAACTTGGGGAAATATACATGTATTTCAGAGATGTACTGTGTGATACATACATACTGTGACATCCAGTTTAATTAGTGATGATAGTTTAAAGGTGAGAATTATTTTTTCTGTGCAATATAATATACAATATACAGTAAGTTCAAATGATAATATTCAGCTGCATTTTCAATTTTAGAGAAACAAATTTATAAAATAAAATGCAGTGATCAATAGAGATACATGAAGCTTCATTTAGGAATAACACTGGATCCATGTTGTCCATAACACTCTTTCAGAGGACTCTTGATTTTCTAGCCTGTTCTAGATAGCTGACAGCTGAATCAGATTGGTTATTTTGGGCAGGGCAATTTTTAAAATATGAATCAGATATTGGACATTGATACTGCCTGTACTGTCATGCACCAGATCACGCATTACATATAATTATACTGAGGATGAAACTCAATTTACATTATGAGTTTCAGATGTACGATAGATGAGATTTCTTTCCAATGGATTTTCCAAAATGTAGGGCCGTGGCTGAAAAAATATTTTTTTTTGCAGCCAGCCCCACGTGGGCTATCTGTCAATAGATTTCAACATTGGGCTTTAAAATATGAATTATATTAGGACAAATCCAAGAACCTCTATAATTTTATAGAAAAATGATTTCTAGTTAAACTGAACATTAATTTTTGATGAAACTTGTTCCAGACGGAAACGCAGCTCTCACACGCTGACGGCTGAAAAACAGATCGGCTGAGCATTTCTTTCTAACATTTAGAAAAGTACTGGGATTTCTCTTGGTGCTGACCTGAAATGTCGTTCCCAGCTGCTTTGAAGAGATGGCCTCAAAATGAAGAAGTAAAAAAAAAAAACAAGTGTCAGGCAAGCATGTTCAAAATAACTAGGCCCTGCAGATGGAGCAAGATCATGTGGACAACCGAAAAACCTGAAACAGGTGTAGAGGTCGAAAGAAGTAAAAGAAGGAATCAAACACCAAATCAAGGCACAGAACACTGCACACAGAAACACAAAATTAATTTATCTATGTTGTAGTATACAGTATGTGAAACTTGTCTGTGTATTTAAAATATAAGTCTGGGCAAAAAAAAGACATATGTTTTACATCTCCACATGCACAGTCCCCATATTTTGTCTCTTTACCAATTCTGCAAGTCCATTATTTTTATATGTTTTTTCAAGTGATTAGCACTTTGTGTATAGCAGTTGCATTTTTTTTGTTTGATACACCATTAGCTTGAGCATATATATTTAGTATATATATTTTTCACATTAAAATACCTGTTTATCCTACCGGAAATCCACCAAGCTCCTAACTTTGTGTTGAATTAGCTGAATCTGCTGCCTCTGCTGCACTAAAATCCAGAGTAGTGTTATATACCTCAAAGGAAAAAATTATACGCTGCACTAGAGTAAACTATATCAATCTGATATCTCTTAAGTATAAAAATATGTGCAAATTAACTCTCTCTGAATGAATCAATTAGTGACAAACAAAAATCCAAACGTATATATACATAAATAAATTAATATAAACCAGACACATTAAAGTGCAATGTGCATAAAAAATATTGCAAAATATTTAAAGTGCGTATACAGATTCGAAAGTGCTTGGTGCTCCACAATAATCATAATAAACAGTCCTGATAAGTAATCATAAAGTGATTGGTGAAAAAATCTGTGAATTAATATCAAAAAAGTGTATAAAAACAGTGTCCGTTGATGGTGTTGTCCAACATGCTCATAATATCCTTGGTGCTGCAAACCATGCTCCGGTGCACTTCAGTGGCCCCCCTAAGTTATTATGCTCACCTCAAAGCATGTGACTCAGCTGCTACACTGAGTCAAAACATGCTTTGGAGCCACCCCCAGGCTCTGTGCTGATTAACAGATGTCAGTCTCCAGCTTGGTTCAAAGCAGCTCCACAGGCATAAACAAGAGAAAAACTCAATGGTGTGATATCGTTGGGTACATTTATTAAAATAAATAAAATACACTCCCCACAATGGGGTACTTACACTATCCCGGTGCGTAAGTGCAGTGCTCTAAATCAAGCCTCCGAAATAATAACAAATTATCAAGGTATGGCGTGCGGTATGGTATGCGTATCCACTAGACAGACTCCGTGCTGCTCACTCCATCCTGGCCCCTATGGTATTCCTCAGTTTCCAATATCTCTCAGGTTGCAGAAGTAGTGGACACTGGAGTCTCAACTAATCCATTCTTAGCGACCCTATCAGAACTCAGGAAATCGAGGGGGCTATCAAAGATTATTTCCCTACTAATGACATTCCAGAACCCCCCCCAGAATGCCTTTGGGTAGCCCCCAAAGCCATGATTAGGGGGAAACTCATTAAATTAGCTTCCCAGATTAGTAGGGCTAAGCGCGTGGATATAAATAGATTAGAAAAGGAGTATGTTACTCTCTCGAAAAAACACAAAGCTGACCCAAAGTCGGTCTCAATAGACAGATTAGACATGGCCCGCACGGTCCTCAACCTAGCCCTCACTTCCAAGGAGGAGAAGAGTCTGTGTTGAGGCAAAGCTTGGTTCTACTACCAAAAAGACAAAATGGGATCTATGCTGGCAGGTAGATTGACCCCAAAGTCCAGGTCTTTTGCTGTCCCCAGAACCCACAACGTATTATGGGCACATTTCATGAATTTTACTAAAAATTGTATAGTGCAGGGACTAACCCAAATCAGTCCGAGCTTGACCATTTTCTTGAAAAAATTCAGGTTCCTAAACTGGACGACCGTCATCGTCAAAAATTAGAAGCCTCAATCAGCAGAAGAACTATAATTTGTCATGAAAAATTTGAAGACCCATTCGGCTCCGGGCCCTGATGGGTTTTCTGTCCTTTATAACAAGGCATTCGCCATTTGGTAGAGGGGGATTATGGTGTGGGGTTGTTTTTATCACGGACTGGACTTGGCCCCTGAGTTCCAGTGAAGGGAACTCTTAAGGCGTCAGCATACCAAGACATTTTGGACAATTTCATGCTCCCAACTTTGTGGGAACAGTTTGGGAATTGCCCCTTCCTGTTCCAACATGACTGCGCACCAGTGCACAAAGCAAGGTCCATAAAGACATGGCTGAGCAAGTTTGGATATATATCTACCTCATCTACCAAAATATCAGCTTTAAAATGTTATGTTTAGGTTAACTTTACTCCTGCAAATTCAAGCATTTCTCATCTTTACACACACACACACACACACACACACACAATGTCTAGATTGTCTGTGATAATTTTTCCAATTGTCGTTCTCTGAGAATCTCTGTCTTTCATCAAATCATGCACATACAATCCAGCTTTGCTTTTCTGCATTCTACAAAACACAGGGCTGAAATTGTGCAGTTGTACTAATAGGTTAAAAGTGGGATGACAAGAAGTTCTCTCAAATGGCTGTTAGTAATTACTCTCCTGTACTAAACGAAATGATATCATAATCATACTGTAGGGCCATACGGGAGCCTTGCTTAAATATGTTCTTCTTATTATGTGTGTTAAGCAAATCACATTCCTTCCTGACATTTTAATAAGCAGCTAGATTGGTAATGTTTGCAGTTTTTTTTTCAAGCCTCTTTCCTCCAAACGCAGCCTCCAAAATTGTTGTGACTCTTTCAAAATGTCATTTTTAATCAGCATCCTTGCGTGTGTAATTGTGTGATTGCAAAAAAAAAAAAAAATGCAAATAAGTTTTTCCTCTGCTTCTTATGAAAGAGCTACTAAACTGTTCTGTCTTGGTACTTAGCATCAACAAGGACTCTATCTTGGTTTTACCTGTAAAGAGGTGTTTTTGAAGACCATATTGGTGTTTTTTAACCACTTGCTTACTGGGCACCTAAACCCCCCTCCTGCCCAGACCAATTTTCAGCTTTTAGCGCTGTCACTCTTTGAACAACAATTGCGCAGTCATACAACACTGTACCCAAAATAAATTTATATAATGTTTTCCCACAAATAGAGCTTTCTTTTGGTGGTATTTGATCACTTCTGGGCTTTTTATTTTTTGTTAAAAAAATTTAAAAAGACTGAAATTTTGTAAAAAACACAAAACCGTTTTATACTTTGTTAATACATTTTGCAAACAACAATTTTTCTCCTTCATTGATGTATGCTGATGAGGCTGCACTGCTGGGCACTGATAGGCTGCACTTATGGGCACCGATAGGCTGCATTGATGGGCACTGATAAGCCGGCACTGATGGGCAATGATAAGGCGGCACTGATTGGCAATAATAGGCAGGACTGATGGGCACTAATAGGCTGCACTGGTGGGCACTGATGAGGTGGCACTGGTGGGCACTGATGGGTGGCACTGATGGGTGGCGCTGAAGGGCATTGAAAGGTGGCACTGAAGGGCAGTAATAGGTGGCACTGATAGGTGGCACTGATAGCTGGCACTGATGGGCACTAATAGGTGACACTGATAGGCAGCACTGCTAGGCGATACTGGTGGGCACAGATGAGGCAGTTTCACCTCTTCCTCTTTGGGACCGATGTCCCTTGCACTGAAGCCGGTGATCGGCTTTTATTTCTCTTCACGCTGTCAGCATGAGGAGAAAAAATAACGATTACCGATCTTCTGTTTACATCACTTGATTAGCTGTCATTGACTGAAAGCTGATCACGGGGTAAGGAGCTGGGATCGATGATGCATTGGAGTGACATTCAAAATGAATAAAACTGCATTGCACCAATGTGCATTGATTGTAATGTGTGTGGTAATGCACATCTTACCATACCACAGTGGTGTGAATGGGCCTTTACTGTCCAATGTCTGCATGTTACCATTAAAGGCCTTTGAAAGTAATAGGATTACTATGGCAATCTGATGTCAGCCTTCCATCTGACCCCATGCTGCTGGCTGTGGCATCCAGCACCTCTCCTCTACTCCCCTCTGTGCATGCAGGAGCTTGTACATAAAGAGATGAGTTTCAGTTTGTGTATGGCAGTTGTATATTTGTCTCATAATTTACAGTAGAAGATTGGTTTAGCTGAAAAAGCATATTGTTTTAATAAAAACGAGTCATTATAATCACTGGGATCAACCGTTTTCCACTTTTTCCTTTTTTTCTTTAACCACTTGCCGACCGTATAACCTAGATATATAGCGCTCTCCTGCGCCAGGTCACGTACCTATTAGAGGATCTGGCATTTCCAGGTATGGGCGCGCATGTGCACACTGCTGGCGACCCGGCATTCTATCCGATAGTGCCCGCCATCGAAAAGTACCCGCGCATGCGCAGTATTGAAGGGCGCTCCTCCTACAGCAGCAGCGATGCACAATCTGACAACTACGGTCTCCCTCCGATGTTTGCATAGGTTTCAATTGTGCCTGTGAAATGGTATCTCCCGTCAAGAGATACCTCCTACGATGTGCGCATGCCCCATGGTTACGTCAGGCCAGCTGATCGGCAAATCAGCTGGAGCGCAATTCCATACTGCACATGCGTGGGCACTATCCGATAGAACATTGGCTCTGCTGTGATTTTACACAGCAGATATCGATCAGCGGGTGCCGGCCAACCGGTTACCACAGACACCCACTGATCGTCTGGAACACACACAGGTCAGAGCTCTGCTTATGTAAACAAGGCAGTGCCCTATGCTGTCAGCAGGGAAGTAATTGTTTTTCTTTCCCTGCCAAACAGGGAATGAAATCGATTACTTCCCATAGTAAAAGCACCTCACACTGTACACATACACTGGTTAGGCACACATTTAAGCTTTTGATCACCCAAGATGTTTAACCCCTTCCCAGCCATTGTCATTAGTACAGTGACAGTGTATATTTTTTGCACTAATCACTGAATTAGTGTCTCTGGTGCCCAAAAAGTGTCATAACTGTCAGTTTGTGTTGGAATTTCCACAATATTGAAGCCCCCCTGATCAAGTCGCTGATCGCTACCATTTCTATTGAAAAAAAAAAAATATCCCATAGTTTTTAGACGCTATAACTTTTGCACAAACCAATCAATATACGCTTATTGGGATTTTTTTTACCAAAA
Organism: Lithobates clamitans; assembly: GCA_037952925.1. Classification (NCBI taxonomy): domain Eukaryota; kingdom Metazoa; phylum Chordata; class Amphibia; order Anura; family Ranidae; genus Lithobates; species Lithobates clamitans. Next base: position 2,754,157 of record JBBGZY010000320.1, read on the forward strand.
ATACAGAGCAGAATACTTATTGGCCTACATTTATGAAGACATTTTTTTCTCCATTTTTTATTGGATATGTTTTGAAGCAGAAAGTAAAAAAATATTGTTTTTTTTTCTTTTCAAATTTGTCGTTCTTTTTTTGTTCATAGCGCAAAAAATAAAAAATGCAGAAGTGATCAAATACCACCAAAAGAAAGCTCAATTTGTGGGAAAAAAAGGACATCAATTTTATTTGGTACAGTGTCGCACGACCGCGCAATTGTCAGTTAAAGTAACGCAGTGCTGTATCGCAAAAAAATGGCCTGGTCGTGAAGGAGGGTGAAACTTCCGGAGGTGAAATGGTTAAAGGCAAAGCAGCTGAAACTGAGCCCAGGACCTAAATGATCTAATGTATTCTCACCTCCTCCTCTTGACCTATTTTTTCTGGTTCCCACCAGATCACGTCCAACATGCTGAGGAGGACTTGCATATGCTAAAATTCAAATACTGTATCTGTATTCCTGAATTACATTTTGTCAGAAGCATTGCACTTCTTTAAAAGTCCCAAAACAGAGTCCCAAAGAAAGCATTAAAATTCATTTAAAAAAAAAGCCAAGTCATATAACCTGTCAAATTCATATGACTGACCTCTACTCCAATCATACAGGTTTTTCCTGCCATTGAGCACATGGAGCTGTACATCATGGTCTGCATTTTATGAATAGTATGTAAAATGCAGGTCACCATGCGGGATAATACTTTGATGTCCAGCAGATCATGGCATCCTTTAAATTGGCTTCATAGATGCATGTAAGCTTTTAAATTATAAGTAGGTCATGGTTTGCAAGCATTTTAAATACAAATGGAAGTTGGTGAGTTCTCCTTTAAATGGTCACTGTGAGCACAATTAAATCATGGCGCATATTACAAATTATCTAATTCTTACTGAGGTTCTCAAATTCAGTCCTTAGCGACCACGCAAAAATCAGACATTAGGGATAGCCCTAATTAAGCATAAATTACTTTATCGCTTGCTATTTCATTAAGCCTGAGCTGGACTGATGGAGAAAAAGCTACACCACTGAGAACTACTGATCTATTAGTATCATCGCAGGTCCTATTTTATAGCAGCCAGTATTCCATACATAATTCTACTTTTAGTGGAAATAATGGCTGTTGTGTTTCTCCATTGATTGAAAGGAAATATAGCAGGTAATGACAGTGCTAATACAATGGAGTGGAAATATATTGCTTTACCTACTTATAGGAGGATGCTGAATATGATTAAAGCAGAAGTCAATATTCAATACGGTCAGATTTCCTTCTGCTTATACAGTAAGATTTATTTTCAAAGCAAGGAAATAAAGGATCTGAACAGCATCTGAAGGAACATCTTGCAATTCAAAACACAAGCTTCCCTTGCGATATGAAGGCTCAGTAGCATTTCAAAATAATTTTGGTATTAAAATGGCACATCAGTAAAAAAAAAAAAAAAAAAAATTAAAAAGTTATATTGTTCCCTATATAAAAAATATTTAATGTGCTTTGTCAACTAGCGTTTGGCTCCATCTCTGTAACACTGGGCATGGTATCATCTAGGAAGAATCATTTTTAACTCCTTAAGCCTAGTACACACAGGCCCGAATGTCGGACGACATCGGCCCGTTCAATAGAAACTGGCCGACATTTGGCCTGTGTGTATTGGAGTCGGTCCAACAGAAGTCGGCTGGCTTCTATCGAAGGGGCATAACCAAAGAAGGTCTGCTGATCGGCAAATAGCTGAGAGCCCTAACCAGAGTGTTCCGACGGGGGCCATCCCCCCTTTTGGTTGAACAAAAAAAAAACTAGTAGTGTGTACTCCTAGGCGCCTCTGAAGAATATGATGAAACGCATAAAGCGGGACTGGATCTTATGACTGACTTTTAGCTTCTTCAACGTACTGCACTATGGTTGTGTCATTTACATCCCGACAGGTACTATTGATGCTGTTGATCATATTGATTCATGAAATGGATCTCCTTGGGTAATGACCATTGGAGCTACATACCACAGTGACAGGTAGTTACAGATGGTACCATGAACAGAGTGGGATTCTGACAGTTTTATCTTGCCCTAGATTCCCAATATGTTGTTGTTGACCACTTTATAATTTTATTTGAGGGTCAACGGGCTCTGGCTTGCCTCCCTCACAGTGATGACGAGGGTGCATGTACTTCTTTTCCACAGAAGCTGGTGTGGGAACTCTATACTATCCCTCTTTTTTTGGGATTGTTAAATATATTTTATTATAGAGACTTTTATATCAGACACTTATTGTTGAAAACCTGCTTACCTCTGCACCCTTTTTTGTATTTTGCAAACCATTGCATATTGCAATGAAAAAGTTTTTCTACAGGGATCAGCTGTTCATAGCACTGAATCCTAGTTTTTAGCACATGGAGGGTCAGTTGTACTCTTTTTCTTTTCATTTATAAAACAGTAAAATAAATATGTACCCTACTACCACCTCTATACCTCTAGCCCTGTAAACCTATCTGCTCCCTAAGAGGGGCATTTAGGTTGTTACCTGCTCCCTGTTGACCTGGTCCTTACTCATTTATCACTGTGTTAGGCAAGGCAGATAGTTAAAACACACACACACAAACTCCTTTTAAACGAACCCTGTCAGGGGTTCAACAAAATGAAAAAGGCACCTACCCCTGAGGAAACACTGTTATACAAACCTGTCTGGCTCTCATTTGCTAAGACTACTCTATAGCATGGCTCTGGTATTGATACGATCAGACTGTTCAGGCTGGCCAAATAGTGGGTCCTCCCACTGTCCAATATGGTTCCTCCTGATGACCCCTGATTGCTGCATTACACAATATTGATTTAGGATTCACCAGGAGAAACAACAGCATCAGTGGGGGTCACACTCGACTACATACCCCAAACTGTGGAAACAACTTTTGCCGGCAGCTCTGGTACAGAGAGAAATTTTAGGAAATGGGCCAACGGACAGGTAGTTATGTTACTGCTTTCATCAAAGGTAAGTGCCTCTATTTTGGTGACTTTAAATTGTATTTTCTTTTATTGAACCAAATGATCTACTGTCCATAGTATGCAACCTGTGTTTTTAGCAAACTGAGTTTGAGAGCAAATTCTCTCCTTTCAATGCTTTTAAAACAGAAGGAGAATCTTGGTGAATCCTGGACAACAAGCAGCTTTAAAAGTGCAAGGAAGTTTGTGAGGTCTGGAGGAGGCCAGCCAGGAGGCAGATCTGTCTGGGGGGTTCCCTGTCATATGATTTCCTGAAGCACCATATTTGGTATAATACTTAATAATGTGTTATGCCCTGTACACAAGATAGGATTTTCCGACAACAAATGTTGGATGTGAGCTTGTTGTCGGAAAGTTCGACCGTGTGTATGCTCCATAGAACATTTGTCAACAAATTTTCCGACAACAAAACTTGTTTTCGGAAATTCCGCGCGTGTGTACACAATTCCGACGCACAAAAGTCCACGCATGCTCGGAAACAAGCAGAAGAACTACACTGGCTATTGAACTTCACTTTTCTTGGCTCGTCGTACGTGTTGTATGTCACCGCATTCTTTACGTTCGGAATTACCAACAACATTTGTGTGACTGTGTGCAAGACAAGTTTGAGCCAACATCCTTCGGAAAAAAATCCACGGTTTTGTTGTCGTAAAGTCTTATTGTGTGTACAGGGCAATAGACTTAACTATTATGAATATGTGCTCAATGCAAAGAGAAAGACAGAGTTAATTGATTTTTTTTCCAGTGCCTGGTTTTCTTTTAATTGAGGATCTCTAACATAAATTATACCATTTTTATAAACTAGTTTGTATAAGAGAGTTTTCAGAACATTCATAAGGGATTCTGTAATTCACACAATTACAGAAAATTCGATATTTAAAAAGAAGGTGTTGCTGTGGAGAGTACGTTTCTGTATAACAAGTTTTCACATACTCATAATCATGTTGATGCTTCTTCAAATGAATGGTAGCCAACACCATTATAAAGGCTATACAGCAAAGTTACATAAATGTCCATTATCTCAAATATGGGGATGTGTAAGGTATTTTAACCATACCTGTGCTGTGTTCAAATAACCAGGTAAAAAATATCAAAAACAAATCAGGATACACAGTCTATCACATTACTTTAGTATAGGTAAATGGTTAAAGTGGTTCTAAAGGCAGAAGTGTTTTTTTTTTTACCTTTATGCCTTCTATGCATGAAGGTAAAAAACCTTCTGCATGAAGCTTCCCCCAAACCCCCAGTACTTACCTGAGCCCGATCTCAATCCAGCGTTGTGCACAAGAGCTGCTGCTCTCCCAGCTCTCTGCCTCCTCCTTGGCTGAGACACAGCAATGGGACCCATTGGCTCATGCTGCTGTCAATCACAGGAGGAGGGAGCGGGGGGGCGGGATGAGCCCCGTTCTGTGGACACACAGAGCGGGACTCGGGAGCGAGCATGCACGAGTGCCCCCATAGCAAGTGGCTTGCTATAGGGACACTCGGTGGGGAGGGGGCTCCAATGGTGGACCCAAGAAGAAGAGAATCGAGGCTGCTCCATGCAAAACCATTGCACAGAGTAGGTAAGTATGACATGTTTGTTTATTTTTAAAAATTGTACCTTTATATCACTTTAAGTCTAAAGATTGTGTGATTCTGTTAAATCTGGCACTTTCTGACAAATTGCCATGTTTTGATTGTCATAAATAGTACATATAGATTTATCCTATCCCTTAAGAATCCTGCTAGTCATGAATCATGATTGCTTGTGTAACACCTTGACTTCCTGACGTCCTAAACAATTAAATATAAATGTTCTCCTTCCACTTTGGCTCTTGAGCAGTTTCAAATGCCAGGATTAATCCCCAGAGTGTATTCTTTCAATCAGGTAAGACAGTTACTTTGCTTGGTTTTTAAAAAGTTTTATTAAAGAGAAAATTAGTGAAAGGGAGAAAGTAATTTAAAATATTTGAAATACTACTGAAGTCAGGGGAAGTAATCTCACAGTAATACTTGGTTCAAGCCCTGCGGCCTCATAAAAACTCACACTCAAAGCGGATCTAAACACATCGATTTAACTGTCTCCCAAAACAGTTAAATTTAAGGCATGCTGTGAATGATAACTGTTATAAATGCTTTGTGCTCTCAACCAAACTGCCAAGCCATCAAATGGCTGGTGTCAAAGAATCACATGTGCAGCATCATGGCAACTGCTGATTAAACAAAGGCTAAAATGTCAGTTTCCCTCACTGTGAGGATGGAAGAGTTTAGTTTTCCTTAAAAAAAAACAAAAAAAAACCTCTTCTCACAGATGTTAGAAGACTTATGGTGAAGCCAAACATGACGTTTCTTCACTAGCGAGTGCCGTGCTTTTACTTTGCAGGGAACAAAAAAGGAAGTAAAACCCATCAGGGGTTCCTCTTCCACAGGGCTTTCTCATAAAAACTAGTCCAAGCGCCAAGTGGCTCATGAGCCGCTGAAACGGTTTCTGCATTTACTTATAGTTTTTAATGTTGGGGGTTTAGGACACTTTAAAGTGTTACTAAACCCACAACAGTAAAATCAGTGTGTAATGCAGTAAAGCATGCTTGTTATACTAACTGTGGAAAATAAGGAAGAGCCTCCACCTTACATCGGCGTTCCCAAAGAGCCCCTCCTTAAATCAGGGTCCTTAGAAAGCCCCCCATTACATCAGGGTCCCCAGAGAGCCCCCCCTTACATCAAAGTCCCCAGAGAGCCCCTGCCTTTCATCAGGGTTCCCAGAGAGCCCCCCACTTAGATCAGGGTCCCCAGAGAGCCCCCCTTACATCAGAGTCACCAGAGATCCTCCCCCTTACATCAGGGTCCCCAGAGAGCCTCCCTTACATTAGAGTCCCCAGAGAGCCCCCCTTACATCAGAGAGCCTCAGCCTTGCATCAGGGTCCCCAGAGAGCCTCACCCTTACATCAAGGTCCCCAGAGAGCCTCCCACTAACATCAGGGTCCCCAGAGAGCCCCCCACTTACATCAGGGTCCACAGAGAGCCCCCTCCCACTTTCATCAGGGTCCCCTGAGAGCCCCTCCTTACCTCAGAGTCCCCAGAGAGCCACTCCTTACAACAGGGTCACCAGAGAGAGGGTGGGCAGTAAGAGATGATGTAATCTCTCTGCTGTCCACGGCTGCACAGTGAGGGCGGAACAGCGGTGATGCAGGGCGGGCGGTGAGAGATGATGTCATCTCTCTGCTCTCTCACCCAACCGGCTCTCCCATGCTGCCTGCACGCTCTCTGGCTCTCCCATGCTGCCCGCCGCACAGCTGCAGAGAGGCCATGACCCTGTGACTGGAGATCCCTGGGACTTGGTGCTATGAGCCCCAGATTTGAGGCTATAGCCCCAAAAGCCACCCCCTAGTGACACCACCAGCTGTCACTGAAACCAGCTCACTGAGCCTACGGCCCACCAGGAAACTCCTGCTAGTCCCGATGGCCAGTACATGCCTGTGTGACGGTGCCCTTGATTAATCTTGTTCACTATGATTTGTTGCATGTTGCGGTACATTTGATTTTTCAGTCTTTCTAGGTGACATACCAAGATACTGTATCTCACCAGTGAGTTGACAGATCTTGGTACAGTACTATACACTCCTACATGGTTTCATGTACATGTGTGCTTTTCTTTATTTCCGTTTTTTATTTGTTTTTTAGTCTTTGAGACAGAATTGTATTACTTTGCTAAACATTGTCATGACCATACAGAGAACTTGGATATATGATGCCCTAAGCATGTTGTATCAATGTTTTTGTTTTATTGCTTCTAGATATGTCCAGTTTATAACCTCATAAATAACGATTATATCAAAAAGTGACTGCTGACATTCAATCAGCCACAAAATAAAATGAAAGATAAAAAAAATTCTAATAATAATAAAACTGTCCCTAATCTCTCCCTATGCAGCTTGATAATGGTTCGGTTCGCTCCAGAACTTGCGAACAGGCAAAAAATTTGGATGAACACAAAAACACTGTTAAAGTCTATAGGACACGAACATGAAAGATCAAACATGCTAATTTTAAAGGCTTATATGCAAGTTATTGCCATAAAAAGTGTTTGGGGGCCCGGGTCCTGCCCCAGGGGACATTTAGCAATGCAAAAAATGTTTTTAAAAATGGCATTTTTTTCGGGAGCAGTGATTTTAATAATGCTGAAAGTGAAACAATATAAATGAAATATTCCTTTAAATATCGTGCCTGGGGGGTGTCTATAGTATGCCTGTAAAGTGGCGTTTTCCCGTGTTTATTACAGTACCACAGTAAAATGACATTTCTTTTTTTTTTTTTTTCTCTTTCAAAAGATTTTTATTGAGGTTTTAGCAATTGAAAAATAACGTGGTACAGCTAAAAGAAACAATAATCATATAAGAAATAAGTTGTAAGTTGCATAGGAGTTGCAAAGCCAAAGCTCACAGAGATCTACGTGGAGAGTAAAAAACATTGAGCAGTCTACATCAACAGCCGTGCTTAGGGATAATTTCTCAGTCCCAACACCCCTAATGGGTACTAACTGTGTTGGAGTCCGAGGAGTGTCACCCTTCCATGATAGCCATTTGCTCATTCATTATACAGCTTCAGGCTGTCTAACAAGAGCCGCTCTTTGGGAGAGGACCTGTAATGAGAGCCTGTAGAAGTATATATGGGTACATCCATAGATTGTCGCATATGGCATTGCTGCACTTGTAATTAGTGACCTCGTATTGAACCAAGCTGTACCTAATAATCAAACCAAGATAATAAAGGGATAGCAAAAACAGAAAAGATTATAGAGAGGAAAAAGAGGATAGGAAAGAGATGTGTAGATAGAGCGATAAAAGACAGTGTGGTGCTCGCTCCTCCACGTTTAAGCAGGGATAGAGGAACGGTTCGTTGGCCCGGATACGTATTTGGCCCAGGGTTCCCATACTGCCTCAGTTCTGTCTACCGTGTCCAGGAGGATGCTGACTCTTTTTTCCTAAGCCATAATCCGGGATATTTTTCGTTTAACTAACAGAAGTGAGACTGTGGGCTGTTTCCAAGCTCGGGCTATTGTCAATTTAGTTCCAATAAGGATGAACCTGATACAAAATGACATTTCTAAAGGAAAAATAGTCATTTAAAACTGATCGCGGCTGTAATGAATTGTCGGGTCTCATCAATATAGATAAAACTCATTGAAAAAAAAAACGGCATGAGTTCCCCCCAGTCCATTACCAGGCCCTTTGGGTCTGGTTTGAATATTAAGGTGAACCCCGAACCAAAAATGTAAAAAAAAATTGCGTGGGGCCCTTCAGGTCTGGTATGGATTTTAAGGGGAACCCTGCACCAAAAAAAATGGCTTAGGTGTCCCCCCAAAATCTATACCAGACCCTTATCTAAGCACACAACCTGGCAGGCTGCAGAAAAAGAGGGGGGTGAGAGAGCACCCCCGCGGAACCGTAACAGGCCACATGCCCTCAACATGGGTAGGGTGCTTTGGAGTAGCCCCCAAAGCATCTTGGCCCCACCCTCAGCTATATAACAGCTGTCATCGGGAAGAAGCATCACTCAGCGGGAGCCTCCCATGGAGGCGGGCTGTTGCAGCTTTTTTTTTTCTTTTTTTGGCTTGTGGGGTGGCGTGAGATGGATCTACATTGCGGGACATTTTTTATTTCTTAATAAAAGGCTTGTCCCAAAGTGTCTCCTGTCTTTTTTACTATTTTTGACACTTTTTTGTGAAATGGTAGGGGTACAATGTACCGTTACCAATTCAAATGGGGGGGCAGGATCTGGGGATCCCCTTGGGCTTCCAAATTCCAATAAGCCCCCCGCCCACAGACCCCCACAACCACCGGGCAAGGGTTGTGGGGATGAGGCCCTTGTCCCCATCAACATGGGGATAAGGTGTTTTGAGGGGCTACTCCAAAGCACCCTCCCAATGTTGAAGGCTTGTGGCCTGGTACAGTTCAGTAGGGGGGCACTCTCTCGTCCCCCTCTCTTTTCCTGTGGCCAGCCAGGTTGTGTGCTCAGATAAGGGTCTGGTATGGATTTTGGGGGGACCCCTACTCCATATTTTTTTTTAAATGTGGTGCAGGGTTCCCCTTAATATCCATACCAGACCTGAAGTGACTGGTATTGATTTTGGGGGGACCCCCACACAAGTTTTTAAAAAAATGTTGGTTTGAGCTTCCCCTTAATATTCATATCAGACCCAAAGGGCCTGGTAATGGACTGGGGGGGGGGACCCATGCCGTTTTTTTTCAATTAGTTTTATCTATATTGCTGAGAACCGACAATTCATTACAGCCGCGATCAATTTTAAATTACTTTTTTCCCTTTAGAAATGTCATTTTGCTGTGGTACTGTTCTAAAAAGGGAAAAGCTGTACCATTTTACAGGCATACTATAGACACCCCCCGGGCACGATATTTAAAGGAATATTTCATTTTTATTGTTTCACTTTATGTATTATTAAAATCACTGCTCCCGAAAAAAACAGCCATTTTTAAAACTTTTTTTTGTAGTGATACATGTCCCCTGGGGCAGGAACTGGGTCCCCAAACACTTTTTATGACAATAACTTGCATATTAGCCTTTAAAATGAGCACTTTTGGTTTTTCATGTTTGCCATGAACACCGCATAATGTTTGTTGTTCACCGAATGTCGGAACAACGAACTTATGCTCGGGCCGAACCGTTCGCCCATCCCTACTAGGCGCTCATATACTGTACCCCCCACTATAATGTCCGAATATTGACTTTTAGAACTTCCTATCATTAATCAGTATTATCTTGATGTTGCTTTTATCATACTAACCAGGCGAGCATTCACCACTCTCCTTAATGAATGGGCTTTTTAAGCTCTAAGTTTCAAACTAGTTTTTAATGTGTGTGTTTTTTATCTTTTTAAATGAATATGTTATGTCACTAGCTCAGTTTCAGACAGTAAAAAAAAAAAAAAAAAAAGTATTTTAGTAGATGTAAGTAGAGTTTTTTTTTTTTATATGTCCCCTTTGGGGAGGTCTCCTCACTTCCTGCTCATCACCAGAGCAGGAAGTTAGGAAAAAAATTCCCCAACAGAGCAAAATAATTTCAGCTGCTCAGATCAATTTATAGCTAGCAAATAGGAGATGCACCCTGGCAGAGCAATACACTGAGCAATACTAAAGTTACCATGCATTCAGCCTGATGTAGCATCCTGATAGGCTGCTAGGTATGTTAGGTAGCATGAGATTGCTTTGGGCTGCTCTGGGCTCTGCAGGCTGTGAGTTTGATTGCTTCTCCCTGTTTTTTGAAGATTTCCAGAATATAGTGAGTGGGAGAGTCAAATAAGCATCCTAAATATTTATGTGGTGCCAACCAATCCCTATGGGGAGGATGCCCAGATGGTGGCCGGAGGAGTGCATACATAGTTTGGAGCCTCAGAGGGTAGGGTTCTTCCCCAGGAAGAGAGGTTCCCAGACAGAAGGGCTGCTGCTCTTTTAGGCAGTTCAGCTGAAGATTCTTCTTGTCTCATCAAGATCCCAGCTGGGTACAGCTGAGGAGCCTATTCTGCTGCAAATTCTTAGGAGCCAAAAGAGGGATTTAATTGAGGATCCAGTCTGGAGGCTGCACTGAGGAGACTGTCTGCCTGAGTCTGCAGGGAAACATCCCAGTCCCAGGGGCACTGTGAGTACAAACCTGAGAGAAGGATCCTTGTGAATGTCGCAGTTGTTAACCCTTGGTACACTAACTAACATGAAGTCTTGCCTGACCTGGAACATAACTTATGGTGTCCCAGTGCTGTTTGCATTATGTCTTACTGCTTAAGAGACTGTTCCAAGAAGTAGCTGCAAAAGGAAGAGTGTCCTCACATTTTTGTCAAGTGATCTGGAGTATCCTACAGGTTCTCTAAGTCACATCCAAGTTAATCTGCAATAAACTGTAAAAAAAGGCAACCCCTAGACCAGGGGTCTCAAACTGGTGGCCCTCCAGCTGTTTTGCGAAACTACAAGTCCCATAAGGCATTGCAAGGCTGACAGTTACAAGCATGACTTCCTCAGGAAGAGGCATGGTGGGACTTGAAGTTTCACAACAGCTGGAGGGCCGCCAGTTTGAGACCCCTACTCTAGACTGTTTACTGAGCCAGAGGAGTGAATGTTGTTTTCTGGCTGCTATTTGGAAAATAACCTGGGATAGAACTCAGCAACCCTTGCGGGGGGGTAGTGCTACATTAGCTAGTCAGCACAGACAACCTGATTAAACTGTTTGGCATTTAAGTTAAATAAACAGAGATTTTTGTACAAACATTTTCAAATACAAGTGAAGTCATACTGCCAAGTCAAGACACCTTCTGCAAAGAGCGGTCTTTAACTGTAAACTCTCTGAGCTTCCAGCTTGGGACATACTGCACAGTTACTAATAAATAGATTAAGAGCAGACTTAAAGTAGAACTATGGGCAAAACTTTTTTTTTTTTTTTGCAGGAGAGGGTTATAAACCCTTTCAGATTTTTTTTTCATCATCTGTGTCCCATTGCAGAGATTTCTTTTCTCTTCCTGTGCCAAACAGGAAGTGAGAGGAAATCCCTGCAAATTAAGGGAATTCCTTGAGGACCCCTTTGGAAGATTTTCTCTCTATAATTTTTCCAGGGACAACCCAAAATTTGGGATTTTTTCTTTTACTTTTGCTTTTAATGATAATGGTAAACAGGACAAAAAGAGAAGGTGAATCTTCTTAATGGGGCACAGACAACAATAAAACCTCACAGGCATTCTAATCTCTCTTCACTCCATACAAAAATAAATTAAAGGATTTGCCTTTAGTTATACTTTAACAAAAAGTAGCCCTGTGTTCCTTAAGCCTTGTTCTCACCTGTGGGTGTGTGCAGCAGCACTCCCACACCTGTGCATGCATGATTTTATGCACATTAAGGTGCCATGCATTTGGGCAGCACTTTCAATTCAATCAAATTAAATAAAAGTATAGAAACATTTTGCTGGGGGATTTTAGTATTATCTCCCCAAGAGGACCACAGATGGCAATACAAACCTGACAGAAGTGATAACCCTTCCCAAGCTAGTTTGCCTGGAGTTGAGCTTAAACAAAGGTATTAGCAAAATGCATAATATGTGATGCACATGTAGATTGCTTATTTTCAGTTACTGCAATCATCAATATTTACACTATAGTTATCACATGTGTATATTTAACTACTTGCTGACCAGCCGACTTCATTCTACTGCGGTAGGTTGGCTCATTCCCGCAAATTGCCGTAGCTGTACGTCGGCCCTTTAAACAGCTATAGCAGGTGCGTGTGCTGCATGGCAGGGCAACTGATGCACGTGGCTGTCGGCCACGATGTCTGCTGGCCACGTGCGATCACTCCATAGAGAGGCAGAACAGGGATCTGTCAATGTAAACAAACAGATCACGGTTCTGTCAAGGGAGTTGAGAGTGATCGTCTCTTCCTAGTGATTAGGAACAGCAATCTCTTTCCTCCTCCAGTCAGTCCACTCCTCCCACAGTTAGAAACACCTCCCAGAGAACACATTTAACCCTTTGATAGCCCCTAGTGTTCCCTGCCAGTGACATTTATACAGTAATCAGTGCATTTTTATAGCACTGATCGCTGTATAAATGTCAATGGTCCCAAAAGTGTCTGATCTGTCTGCCTCATGTCGCACTCCCGCTAAAAATTGCTGATCACCGCCATTACTAGTAAAAAAAAATAATAAATAAAAATGCCACAAATCTATTCCCTATTTTGTAGACACTATAACTTTTGCGCAAACCAATCAATATACACTTATTGCAGGGTTTTTTTTAACAAAAATATGTAGAAGAATACATATTGGCCTAAACTGATAAAGAAATTAGTTTTTTTTTTAAATTTTTTTGGAGATATTTATTATAGCAAAAAGTAAAAAGTATTGCTTTTCTTTTTTTAAAATTGTCGGTCTTTTTTGTTTATAGCGCAAAAAATAAAAACCGCAGAGGTGATCAAATACCATCAAAAGAAAGCTCTATTTGTGGGAAAAAAAGGACGTCAATTGTGTTTGGGTACAGCGTTGCACGACTGTGCAATTTCTAGTTAATATGATGCAGTGTCGTATTGCAAAAAATGGCCTGGTCATAAAGGAGGAAAATCTTCTGGTGCTTAAGTGGTTAAAACAAAAAAAACAAATATATATATATATATATATTCAAAAATATATATAACTTTCAGTGAAAAATGTATTCCATGTGTGCTTTGCTTTATTATTATCCTCATATCCAGAACACCAGCTCAATCAATGCACAATTTGCTTAGCCTGGACATAAGTGCTTATCATAGTTCCCACTCTAGAATAATAAAGTCTGAACACAGTTGTACAAATACCTCTACCACAGCCCAGAGGGCATCTCCAGGCTAGAATATAGTACACTTTCCATCAGTCGTGGACTAATTGTACCATGGGCCTCAGGCTATTTTCTATTTATGGCCCCTGGTCAGTTTAACTGGATCATGCATAATGGTCAGTTAACAGACATTTATGTTTTACTTTTGACATGGATTTGTAAAATGTTTCTGCGGGATTTGGAAGGTAATGTTTTAATGTTGAATAGGATTCTGTGGCTGCATATCCTTTGCAAATTACTTATATGATGGAGGCAGATAATATGGAAGCAATGCTTTCAGGTACAGGTAGGGTGCATGAATATTGTATTTTATTCATGTGATAATCGCATAGGAAACCGTTATTGAAAGCACTACAAAGACTGTCGTTGCTGACCACCTTCTGACAAAAAATCTAAAGACTTCAAAGCCTTATTTTGGCTTACTATGAAAAGCATTAAAATAGAGATATCTTTCAGCATCCCCATAGTCCCCCCCTGTTATTAAGGGCCCCAGAATCCAGCCTTTTAGCTCTTTTTATAACCTGCCATTGCTCTCCGTGCCAAATGTATTCTTACAGAGATACCATCTAGTGTTTTTTCCTGCATGCATATAAAGCATTACACCTATGCATATCTCCATGCTGTTATACACATACAGAAGATGTAAAGATGTACATCCCAGTCCACACGGTGTAAAAAATGTTCTCACATTCCAAAACCTGTGATAATTAACACTGGATAACTGTATACAAGTTGGTTAATGTGTGTCATTAGGGTATGCACATTCACATACAAGCATACAACTCAATTAGAAGATCGTGGGTTTTCCCCCCTAGAAATGACAGCAATGTGTGCATTATATGGACCATGACATAGAAATGGGTGCTATTTATATTACTTCTTTGGGGTAATGCTATGATTTTTGTTAATATTTCAAACTTCATGAATACATCTGTAGTGACTCATATTGTTCATCCCTCATTTCAAGCAAGTTCTCCATGCAAATATCAACACACATTCTCCATGCCAATAATTTGTTCCCTCTTGCTAGTATACACTTGCATTGGCCATCAAGCACATTACATACCTTTGACTTCAGTGCACAGTGGGTACTTACTAGTAGTGCTCACATCCAGTGTCAAGAACATGCTGCCAATTTTCACTTTTGCACTGGAAAATATATGTGTTTTATAATGTTTTGCTGGGCATTTTAACATGCACTAGAGTAGGTTTTATGCATTGTAATTAGTGTAGTTTACATGCTCTACCATTCATTCCTTTGGAAACACAAGTGAAAACCCTAAAATTAAAAGTCCCTCTTAAGTGCTTCAGTTTTCATGCAGTTTTTCATGCATTTTTCAACTTGCATATTCATGCATTTACATGCGTTTTCATTGTGCACTTCCTAAAATGTGCGCTAGAAGAGGGTGCGCTTCCCTACGTGTCAAAGGGTCACTTATCTAAAACCTAACCTTTATTATAAATCATAAAAGGTAGGTAAATGACCATAACAGGTATCCCTATAGGGTGAGGTCAATGCCACTATATACAGTATGAACCAAAGTTGTATCTCTATGTTGTAATATTTACACCTACCAAGTTAATGGGTGAAACTTCTCTTGATATACACATATAGACAATATGAGGGTTATTCAATTCTCTTACATTCAATATAAAGGCTCCAGGCTATTTAGAGCAGTGGTCATCAACCCTGTCCTCAGGGCCCACTAACAGGCCAGGTTTGCAAGATAACTGAAATACATCACAGGTGATATCATTTGCTGCTCAGTAAATTGCAGTATTCTAGTCTGCATCTCCCCAAGGTAATACATAAAACCTGGCCTGTTAGTGGGCCCTGAAGACAGGGTTGATGACCACTGATTTAGAGGATATGTCTACTCACCAACACAAACCAGTATGAAGAGATGGTGGTACATCTCTCTCTCCTCCCATCTATTAGCCACATATAAAAATGAGATGTACAAGAAAAAGAGAAAGTATACTAGTAAATACTGTCTTACTAAAGATATGGGCTATCTGTCTTCTGATAGATCTATCTATCTCTCAGATATGTAATACGAGTACATTCATCCATGTGAACACAAACCAGCACTAATGGACAAGCCCCATATATCACCATATCCACAAAGACTATAGTGACACAAGGCATATCTCACCTCACAAAATTGAAAAAAAAAGGACGGGGGGGGGGGGGGTGTCAGGACAAAAATTAAAACATGTGAATTTGTTTTTGTCACTGTCAAGTATTATCAATATCAAAGGCTTTTGTATATTTCATCTAGGGAGAGTGTGAGAAGAGCCTGTGTGCCTTTCAGAGACTTTAGCCAGGTGCCAAACGAGAAGGGGGATCAGAGTCCCTTTTCTATGTACTGGTAGTCTTCTCCTCCCTTTTTTTTGTCCTATTCCATCTATCCCCTTCCCTTTTCCTTTTCTAAAAGTTTTTACTTCTATTTTTGCAACATTTGAAAAAATGTGGGGTAAAAGGTTTGCCAAGATTTGCAGATAGGTTGTATGCTGTACAGTAATGTTGCTTATGTCTAATGGGGCATACACACGGTCAGACTTTTCGTCTACAAAAGTCCAACGGACACCGACGGACTAAAGCTGGCTGGTAATCCGATCGTGTGTGGGCTTCCCCGGACTTTCAGCTGACTTTTTCAGCCTCAAATCCGACGGACTTTAGATTTGAAACATGCTTCAAATCTTTACGTCGTAAGTACGACGGACCCCGAAATCCGCTCGTCTGTGTGCTAGTCCGACGGACAAAAACCCACGCTAGGGCAGCTATTGGCTACTGGCTATGAACTTCCTTATTTTAGTCTGGTGTAAGTCATCACGTACGAATCCATCGGACTTTTGTGTGGTCGTGTGTAGGCAAGTCCGTTCGTTAGAAAGTCTGCCACAAGTCCGCCGCAAGTCTGCCGAAAGTCCGCCGGAAGTCTGTCGGACAGGCTGTCGGACTTTTGTAGCTGAAAAGTCCGACCGTGTGTACGGGGCATCAGACTTCAATATTTGTGTAATCTTGATGTAATATGTTCACACCTTTTCCGTCTTTTGAATTATGTGTTGTACTGCAGTCTGCATACATTCCTGTTTCTGTAACTCTTTGGTGATGTGGCAATGATGTTTCATTGGGGGCCTTCTTTTTTTGGCCTCTATTACACTATCTGGTATTGTCATGTATGGATAATGTGATATTTTTGTTCTGTTCTGTATTGTTCCTGGTTGCATCTCGGTGCACATTTTCTTTTTTTTCTTTTGTCTTTGTTCTTGACACAAGAAAAAAAAAGTTTAATAAAGGTGCCCCTAAAAAAAACAAAAAAACAACATAATTAAACAACAAGTAGACACCCCTCAGGCTTTTTTTTGTGTCAGTGTGCCTGAACTGTGCTCTTTGTGTGCTGGCAGACTCTGCATTAGTGAGAAAGAACTCTGGTCATCATCATCTGTGCTGGAAGCATACATTGACTGTGCCTTTGACCATCATCAGCCAGAGGCCCTTTTTAGGGGGTAGCTGTACAATAGGAACAGAACATGAGATGGATACCTATATAGCGGAAATCTGTTCTGTTTGTCTTTGCCACCTCTAGATAGTTAGATAAATCAAACTTGTGTTATATAAGTATTATGCAGTTACACTACATCCCCGTGTTTGACTGGAGTGTATCTTCAATTTTTAAAGTTCCACTGCTCATTCTGAAAGATTGTATATCAGTTGATGGTTATGCAAATGTGATTTAAAACCATCTGCACAGACCTGTGCGCTAGGAGAACTGTGAAGTACTGATTAACGATCCTACCATAGCCTGGTATCAGCTTGAGATATCAGGAGAAGAAAATTGCTAATAGAGACTAATTTAATGTTAGGGTATGCATTATACATGCAGTTCCCTCAACAAATCAAATAAAAAGTTCAAGTGACACTAAGAAATGCTTTTGCATTCCAGCAGATGTATTCCATCAGAAATATGTCTGACATTCAGCCGCGGTCAGTAAGTTCACAGTAAATAATCAAGGCCACAGCTGAACTGTGAAATACAAATAGGACTCATCAAATGATATTGAAATGTACTGTACTAAATGAACAAAAAACCCTGTAGAGACCAAAAGCAGGTCAATATTGTCTGTCTCTTAGCCTAAGGTCAAGTTCTTAGAGGTGCTTCTTGCACCCTGTTTTACAAACAGAACAGTATAAAGGGGTGCAAATTAATTGATATTTTCTATTGAATTTTACTGGATTGTTTAAAAAATGTTGGCAGATAGGGCTGGGTCATATAAAAGCTTTTGATGCATTCACATGTTCTATATCTGAGTCCATCGGACATGCCGACAGAAAAAGTCCGATGGGGCATACACACGGTCGGAATGTCCGACCGAAAGCTCCCATCGGACTCTTTCTGTTGGGAAGTTCGGGCGTGTGTACGCAGCATTAGAAACACATTTTGAAAGATTAATAGTGCATTTTATATACAATTATAAAGATCAGACCAAAATGAGGGGCAAATGAGGAGAAAAGAGGGACAAAGGGACTTTGTTCCAAATCAGGGACAGTCCCTCAAAATCAGGGACAGTTGGGAGCTCTGCATAATTGTAGTAGGGAAAAATTAGGTCACTAGACTGGCTATGTGGTCTGGCTGTAATGATCAAAAGGCAAGCTGTACACAATTTTATGTCTTTAGGTGGGGAAACATTGATATACATTTTATTTCTGTATTTTGATTTTTGTGAAACCTACACATGCATATAGCCACCATAAAAGCAGAAATTGGATTGGTGATTGGTGCTGCATTGTGGGGATGCAAAGGGGAGTGTCCCATGCTCCCTCATACCTGCAAGTACAGGGTATGTCTTACGCAGTTTGTTGGTGGTGAACATGGAGAAAGCAAGTGCTGACTCCTTATGAACAATCCTGTAAGGTGAACCTGTTGTATAGCTGAGTACCTACAAAGTCTAGGTTCACTTTAAATCCAAACTCCAGGCAAAACAGTTGCATAAATGTGCAAATGAGCAATGATAAAGTGCTGGAATTGCAATGCAATCATCAAAAGTGCTAAATTTGTGAAAATCCAAAAAATAACAATAAAAATAAAATCACAAATATATAAACATTGTAAGTAATACCCCTCCTATATGTATCGCAACAAAAAATGCAGAATTTGCAGAGTGACAGTGTACACCTATCACATATACGATGAAAACTATAACAATATTCAAGCAATATTAAAAAGTCCCAAAAAATAATAATAATAAGTGAGAGGTGGAATATTTCAATAATGTAAAGGCTAACCAAGCCACCAACCACCAGTGTTCAAACAGTGATTCCCTTCCTAATCTCACTAAAGGTCCTTAACAGTTGGGACCGTGAGCCTTCCAATAGCCTCTGCTGTGCTCTGCTGTATTCTATCAGTCAGATGTATATCTCGCCACGGAACACATGATGAATGAGAAAAAAAAAATGCTTCTCATAGCATAATTCAGACCACTCCATGAGGACGTCAATAGACGAAACGGACGTAGAGTGAGACAGGGATGCTGACGGTATTACAATTTTAAGTGGTTGGAGCCCGTGTTGTGTGACTGAGCTAGGCGTGTTTTCCTTAGTGCCGGGTGGGCACTTGAAATATGTGCTTGGATCTTGTATTTTGTTTTACAAATGCCTGTCTGAATTGTGGTACGCTATGAGAATCATTTTTTCTTTTTTATCCTCATTGTCACTTTGTAAAATTTGCATTTTTTGTTGCGATACACATAGGAAGGGTATTACTTACAATGTTTATATATTTGTGATTTTATTTTTATTGTTATTTTTCGAATTTGCACAAATTTAGCACTTTTGATGATTGCATTGCAATTCCAGCACTTTATCATTGCTCATGTGCACATTTTTGTCATCCATATATAGTATGGTGTTTTGCACATTGTTGCATTTTTGCACTTTATTTGCTATTCATATAGTAGGCTAATATCATTTATCATTTTTCACATATAATTTTGATCTTTCACAATTCATATATTATTTATTTTCAATTTTTGCACTTTAATTATTGTTTTTTTTTTTTTTGCACACTGTTTTCTTCAATTTGGAGTATTTGCACAATAAGACATATAATTATTCACAAAAATACATATATGTTATAGAATACTGTGAACCTGAGCTAATCTCCACTCTCATCCAACCCTTATTGATTACCATCAATATCGATAAAGCTGCGGTTCAGTCATTTTAGTTGTTACATATAACGCTGGTGCTGTTAAAACTTTTTTGCACTAAA
Organism: Lithobates clamitans; assembly: GCA_037952925.1. Classification (NCBI taxonomy): domain Eukaryota; kingdom Metazoa; phylum Chordata; class Amphibia; order Anura; family Ranidae; genus Lithobates; species Lithobates clamitans. The sequence continues at coordinate 2,773,787 of JBBGZY010000320.1, forward strand.
ACAGTTGCATAAGCCTAGTACACATGATGAGATTATCGGAAGAATGATCATCCGTTTATTTGTTTTTTTTTGCATGCTTTTCTCATATCGAAAACGAAGAGGTTACTAAAGTACGAAATTTCTCATATAAATAAATAAATGAATACCGGGTAATAATAATAAATAAAAATTCGAACTTGATGCAATGTATTGTGTTGTATTTTCGGATGAAAACTGTGCTGATTAACCACTAGCCTACAGGCCCTTCTTGCCTAGATCATTTTTCAGCTTTCAACGCTGTCGCACTTTGAATGACAATTGCGCGGTCATGCTACACTGTACCCAGATGAAATTTTTATAATTTTCTTCACACAAATAGAGCTTTCTTTTGGTGGTATTGAATCACTGCTAAGTTTTTTTGTACTAAAAAAAAAAAAAAAAGACCAAAAAATTAAAAACAAAAACAAAAACATGCCGCCACGCGCCCGTGGGGGTGTGCAGCACGGCAATCGTGAGTGTGGCTTGTCAGTCTGACACACCGCATCTCCGATCGTCTGTCAGAGGCTTCTTACTACATGATCAGCTGTGACCAATCACAGCTGATCATCTCCTGAACCAGGAAGTGCCGGTAAATGGCATTCCTTGATTCGCGTTGACAGGGAGAGATGATCAGTGGCTCTCCCTGTCAGGGGGTGGATCTGTGCTGATAATCAGCACATTGATTATCAGCACAGCCCCCTCAAATGTACCAATCACATGCCAATCAGTGCCCAGCAGTGCCCCAATATAAAAGTGTGCCAGTGCCCACCACAGTGCCAATCATTGCCCATCACAGTGCAAATCACTGCCCAGCAGTAACACCTGTCAGTACTTATCAGTACCTAATCATCAGTGCTGTCCATCAGTGCCACCTGTCAGTGCCACCTGTGAGTGCCAATCAGTACTGCCTTTCAGTGCCAATCAGTGCCCCCTATCAGTGCCCATCACAGCCGCCTGTCAGTGCACATCAGTGCCACCTGTCAGTGCCCATCAGTGCCGCCTGTCAGTGCCCATCAGTGCTGCCTGTCAGTGCCCATCAGTGCCGTCTATCAGTGCCCATCAGTGCTGTATATCAGTTCTGCCTATTGGTGCCCATCAGTGCTGCATATCAGTGCCGCCTAGCAGTGCCCACCAATTCTCCATATCAGTGCCTCCTCATCAGTGCCCATCAGTGCCACTTTATTAGTGCCAATTTTGTATGATTCTGATCATGTGTATGGGGCTATACACAGTTGAGATATATTACATGTGAAATTCTGTGAAGCCAGTCTTGTGATCCAGGTATGTTTAGCAGACAAAATTGTGAGGTCCTTGGCCTGCGCAATGCAACTAGGTAGTGATTTACATAGCAATGCTGACTGTACAGTAAATTAGCAGCAGCCCTATGATGAATTCATCCTGGTTCTCTCCTTTCCTGTAACCATTTTCACAACTTGACAATTTGAAATGTATTTGCTGCAGTGCCCACTGGGGATATTTCCTTTTACTTTCTGTGATTGCTGGACCAGGAAGTGAGTAGAAATCTTCTCATCTGGCACATATTGTATGTAACATTAAAAAACTGTGAAGTTGTAAACCAACCCCATGCCATCCAAAGACCTTAGTTTCTTTCTTTTTACAGAAGTTTTATTGAGATTTTTAAGAATTAAGAACATTAGATCATATGTAAACAAAATATAACACTGTAGGTGGTTTCAACTATCTTATATAATTATCAAGTTGTTGCAAGAGGATACATTGTACTTCTTATTATTCAAACAACTTCGACATTGTGTATTTTGAATAACTTTACATATTCCGTATTTACGTTAACAAAACAAATCCAGTCAGTATCCATGTAATATATAAAGCTGAATTCACCATGAAGTAGAATAGAACTTTTGCCAATAACAATGAATTGTTCCTAATAAAAACATATATGTAAATGAGTAGCGCATTGAAAGGGGGAGGCTAACTTATTTCCAAATTCCAGGTAGAACTGGTGAGCAATACTTGGAGGCATTACAAAATGTATGAAATTAAGAATCGGTGGTCGGGATTTTGAATATTCCATCGACCATAGTTACTCTTTAATATAGCTAGCTATTAAACTCACAATGGCATGAGTTGTATATTTTTATTTTTCATGCATAATAAGACAAGCAAACAATTTTGTATATGTTACCGCAGTGCATTTCTTGGTTTACCGTCACCTATCCCAGGCTGCACATTAATAACATGCATTTAATGACTGGCAATAACAAGAAATTTGACATATGTTAATAAAGGGCATGTATTATATGAAAGCAGACTATATGCCATATATTAGTCACAGGAGCCTATTTATAAAGGTCAGGATTACTATTTCACCCTTTTTACTTTCAAAGGAAATATCCTTTGTGATAGGTTTGCCTATAAGGCTGCTCCAAGCAATTTCTGCAATTCTTTCATGTATATTTCCACTTAGGTGAAAACAACAGAGCAAAATAATTTGGAAGAGAGATTTCTAGATTTATTAAACCTGAACTTCAGTCTTATCTTCATTCTTGCACAGTTGAGCAGGCTACTGTATTTGAAATGCTTACTTTGATTTTACAACACATTGTAAGCTTCTCTTTGCTGTGAAGCTTATTACTCCACATCCTTTCTGTACCTGACCTACCTATTTTATCTATTGAATTTCATTTCTTTCAATCATGGAGGCATCACATGTGGACTTTAGGGAGGTTTGCATGCACATGCAGCCTACTTAATATCTCCCACTCCTCTAGACTGACACCAACCCATGAGGGCTTTTTAATATTTGCATAACTCTTGCCAACCCTCAGCCTACTGTATGCATCAGGGCTATGTTCACACACTTATGCATGCTGAAATGCTAGAAAGTGCGCAAGTAGGCAAAGCCAAGTGATAACAAGGAAGAAAGGAGGTTTACTGCTGACCTTTGGTGGAGCTAAACCAACAGTTGTCAGGAGCCACGGAAAACAGGTGTATCCTGCATAACCTACCAAACACAGCACAAATACACAGTATAAAACAGAAGTTCTAACTTTTTAAAAAAGATTCAAAAAAGATTTTCAAAAGGTCTTATGTAGTACTGACCCTCAGAGGGGCCTCAACATATACAGGTCCTTGGCTGTTCTGAAGCTGCCCATCTTGTGTTCAGTTCCAGAAGCACACTGGTAAATTTAGACTCAGTCTAGGGTTCGTTTTAGGATCTATAGAAGACCTTGAACAAAAGGCAGGGAGGAGGGTTGAGGGTGCAGGATACCCCAAGGCACATACATCTAAGAGGACAGTTTCCTGAAAGTCCTTGTTCTGGCAGAATTAGAACCTATAGTAGCCTCAAAATGATGCTGAAGAAAGAGGGGAAATCTGAGACCCTATGAGAGCAGTTTTTTGCAGAAACGTCTGGTGTCTCATCCCCAAAAGGTACTTCCATACTTGGAGCTACAGGCAAAAGGCACCCATGCTGAGGGCTAGTAGCAGTAGTTCTTTGGAACACACACATAGGTCCCCTCCCAGGGGGATGCCCTAGGAGAATAAAAGACTAATTAGATCTTCCCAAATATTTATCTTCTCCCCAGCCACACCTTCTGGGTCAGCCTCCCAGGGATTGGCTAGGGTCAGATAACTATTCATATCTCTAGTTATTATCCCTCCCACACTATTTCTGGAATATCCTTCCAGGAAAATTCAGACATATTTTAATGCCAATAGGGAATTGTGCTAAAAGCAGAAAAAAAAAACAGAAAACTTACCAGTGGCCCAGCCTCCTAGCTTCTGAAACTTTTTTCACATTTAGAGAAGACACCATCTTGTTTGTCAGCAGTTATATAATGCATGCTTTCAGCAGAAAAATTGGAATGGTCTACATTTTGTACTTCTAATTTAGCTGCAAAATATGCATAGCATGCATGCATTTAGAGCACACTTATTTCTAAGTGTCAACTTTTTCACATCCATGTTGTATGTTGTAAATATTATCTAAAATCCCTTCTTAGACCGGCCATACACGAAGCAAATTTCTTTCCTGCAGCCACAGGTTACAGGAAAGAAATTTGCTTGATTCCCCCATCATCAAAGACAGTGTTGATGCGGGAATTCCTCCAGCCAGCAGTTGCTAGCGATAATCACAAGAGAATCCAGCAGGCTGGTTGTACCCAAGTCGGTACATTCAGCCTACCTATTAACGAGATTCGAACCATGTATGGCCAGCATTACTGTGTTTTTCTGACTTCCATAGTCCATCTTAGGAGTGAGCAAGAGAGGGAGGATACATGTATACATGCAATGGGTCCATTGAGAATGAATGTAGCCACCCTCTAATGCCCTGTACACATGAGCGGAATTTCCATCGGAAAAAATCTTGGATGGTTTTTCCGACGGAATTCCGCTCAAGCTTGGCTTGCATACACACAGTCACACAAAAGTTCTCTGAACTTTCGACCGTCAATAACGTGGTGACTTACAACACTACGACGAGCCGAGAAAATTAACTTCAATGCTTCCGGGCATGCGTCAAATTGTTTCCGAGCATGGGTAGGAATTTTGCGCAGTGGAATTGGTACAGACGATCGGAATTTCCGATCGGAACTTTTTCCGACTGAAAAATAGAGAACCTGCTCTCAATATTTTGCTGGCGGGAATTCGGCCAGCAAAAGTCCGATGGAGCATACACATGGTTGGAATTTCCGACCAAAAGCTCACATCGGACTTTTGCTGGCGGAATTTCCGATCGTGTGTACGGGGCATAACAGGAAGTAGGATCACAGCAGCACAAACAAAGGAATCTGGAGATTTTGGAGGAGGTGAGGAACACCAGAGGGTGTAATTTTAAACAAGAGGCAGACAGTAGCAAAATACAGCCAAATGCCAAATCTTTTATCACTACTTGACCACAAGGGCTAAGTGTTTTTTTTCTTTGTTTTTTTTTTTTACACTGTCATTAGGTATGCAATATTCATTTACATTTCATATCAAAATACACAATCCTTTCCTATTCCACAGATAGACATGATTCATGTAAAATTATTTCTTTAAAATTTGATGTGTGAAATCAATTAGTTTTCTACTTTAAGATTTTCTGTGCTGTCGACTGATTTTTTTGCACTGATGCATTTCACTCATAGAATGCAACTTTTCATTTGAGCACATCATTTTGTTACCAGAAATAACCCAAGTCATTAAGAATAACTGACTGCCACTTCATTGTACCTATTAGGACAGAAACACACATAATCCATCCCTATATACCTTTAATAGAAAAGATAAATTAATTATACATTGCCCCTTAATGTTTTATACCTTTTCAGCAGATGAATGGGAAGCGGTAGTCTGATTGTGCATGAAAACAGGGAATTTCAAAAAGAATGCTGTCATAACAACTAATATAATGTCTGACAAGCTGTACGACAGCTGGCTAAGCTACCTCAAAGCTTATTTCAACTGCTGATACTCTACACAGATTAGGTACTTCTGCAGCAAATGTATAATAACATATATCTTTGGAATTTCATAGCAAGGTGCCATTCCTATAGTTTCATCTTAGCGACAATGACATAACCAAGTTCAATTCAAAAGAAAATATTGTGAAACTGGAGCAAATTGTCATGAAGGCAAGTGAGGATTCATTTAAAGTGTAAACCAAGCAATTTTCTGAAAATCTTTTTTCAGGTTTTATTCATTTTGCTTCTATTTTATGTAAGATATCTACCATATGTCACATATGGAGGTTGTGTCTTTAAGCTCAATCTGTCTGGATCAGAATTTACAGTTTTTTAAACCCGATCCTCCAGTTGATAGTACCCAAAGATCCAGTGGAAGCATTACTTAAAGTGGGGGTCCACCTATCTATCGTTTTTTTTTTTTGAGTTCATTCACAAACTTTTCTTCTCAGCATTACATACTCACATAATGTGTGTAATATGTCTGCCTGTGTCAGATATAGTCGGAAAGAATAACTTATATTATTCACTGCAGGCGGTTTCCATGTTCATTGTGGGCATTTGAAGCCCACAAGTATTTATTTCCTGGATGTGGTGAATGCTGTGCTCCCAGCATTCACCGCTCGTTCCTGCACATGCTCTGTGGCATCCTGGGAAGCCTGAGACTAGCTCCCAGGAGTCTGGGAGAGGCTAGAAACACACCTACTCCCACGGAAGGAGAACCAGGAAGTGCAAAGAAGAATTGAAAAATAAAAGGTAATTACGGCGATTTAAATTTTTTTTAAACGGCATGTCAGCATCTAGGCAAGGAAGAGAATACATACAGATATTGTTCAAAATTTGGGTGGAACCCCGCTTTAACAAGTCAATCCAGGACATCACGAAAAACGCAAATAGACTGATCTCTTCATGTCCCCCGATACCAAATAAACACTAGCTAACCTCTGGAGAACACAAATTTCAAAGCAATAAAAAAAGGTGTATATTGCAAAGCACTATGGTGAATGCAAATTCAACAGCCAAATATACTCAGAACACTTTTCTGAAGGTTTAAACCCCCTATCTATACCAAACTAAGTCATTCCAAAACGTACTTCCACATTGAAGCTGCATAGTACCTGGTAGAGGCGAGACCTTCTCTCTCTCCCCCTTCTCTATTCACTTATCATAAAACTCTGTATATCTTATCTTGTAACCATACATACCATACATGCTGCCTACCTTTACCTGCTTACTTCTAAAGGCAAGATTTTTGAATCTTGAAGAGAAGTGAAGAAAGAACAAAATGAATTGCTAACTAATGTAGAATAAAAAGAAACCGTGCTAAACAATAATGCCCCATACACGCAGTCGGACTTTGTTTGGACATTCCGACAACAAAATCCTAGGATTTTTTCCGACGGATGTTGGCTCAAACTTGTCTTGCATACACACGGTCACACAAAGTTGTCGGAAAATCCGATCGTTCTGAACGCAGTGATGTAAAACACGTACGTCGGGACTATAAACGGGGCAGTGGCCATTAGCTTTCATCTCTTTATTTATTCTGAGCATGCGTGGCACTTTGTGCGTCTGATTTGTGTACACACGATCGGAATTTCCGACAACGGATTTTGTTGTCGGAAAATTTTATAGCCTGCTCTCAAACTTTGTGTGTCAGAAAATCCGATGGAAAATGTGTGATGGAGCCTACACACGGTCGGAAATTCCGACAACAAGGTCCTATCACACATTTTCCGTCGGAAAATCCGACCGTGTGTACGGGGCATAATAGTATTTTCCCTCTCCAGCCACTCAAGCGTATACATGTCTGGTTTGCTTTCACACTTCTATATATCTACAATGTAAACAGGTAGTGATTTCAGAACTGGTTCCAAGTTGGCACTGTCAGGCAGAGTGATCTCCCACCCAACAGTATCTACATAGTTCTGGCAGCAGGTGGAGGCAACGTGCAGTACATGAACTTCTGAAAGGTAAGTGTCCACTGACTTCCAATGCTAGGGGGACTTTTTTACTGGCACTAACCACCAATGCTGAGACAATGGAGGACTTTTTGAATGGCACTGACCACAAATAAAGAGAAGATTTTTTTTATAACCCCTAATGATGCGGATTGTAAGGTGAGGCTTTTTCTACTGCTGGGGACCACCAATGTTGGGGAGAAGGGGGAACTTTTTGTTGCAAATGAAAACTTTTTTCTACCACCGCTTGCTACAAATCACTTGTGGTGTAGATAACTTTTTTAGAATAGTGGCAAAAGGTTCAAACTTCTCACACTGCTGTGTGTGGCATAGTAACCTTCATTCAGAACATTTCTTGTCCTGGTGTTGGGTAGAAAAAAGTGAGTAGATATGTTCTTAAGGTGGAAGTAAAGGCAATTTTTGGAAAATGTGCTGACAGGCAGGGTATTTATGACAAAAAAGACCCCATTTGTCACTTCTGCCATAAATGCATCCTCCTGCCTGTCAGCTGCCATGTACACTGAGCCACGCATGTGCAGCTCAGTGAACATTTACGGCCCCGATCTGTGGCGCAGCAATGTGACGCCTGTGCTCATGTGCGGGAGTGACATCATCGTGGCCCGGCCTATCAAACGACCGAAAGCACAGAGCCCGGAAAGAAGATCAGAAGAAGATGGAAGCGCCGGGGGCAGTTGGATTGATCCTACCTCAGCACTGGAGGGCACCTTTTGACATGTCAGTCTATCATAATGTACTAATATGTATATGAATGTGCATACTAGCACATTACGGCATAACCCACCCTAACACGTAAATTATATAGTGGAGTTTACTACTGCTTTAAAGATTCACTGGCGTAAATTAAAACCTGACAGAACTGTCCTTCTCTACTCTATTCCAAACTAAAGAAAACATTTTGTCTAGAGTAAGGCTTTAAGTGCAGGAACACATAACAGCCAATCGAAATCTCATTTGCACTAGTCTAATTTCAGCAGAGTAAACTCTGTATGTTGACCTAAACCATATAGGTGACATGCACTCAGTAGCCACTTTATTAGGCACACCTTGCTAGTACCGAGTTGAACCCCCTTTTGCCTTCAGAACTGCCTTAATTCTTCATAGCATAGATTCAACAAGGTGTTGGAAACATTTCTCAGAGATTTTGGTCCATATTGACATGAAAGCATCACACAGTTGCGGAAGATTTGTCGGCTTCGCATCAGTGATGTGAATCTCCTGTTCCACAACATCCGAAAAGTGCTCTCTTGGATCGAGATCTGGTGACTGTGGAGGACATTGGAGTACAGTGAACTCATTGACATGTTCAAGAAACCAGTTTGATGGGTACACTGTAGTCATAAAGCGATGGACATGGTCAGCAACAATACTCAGGTAGGCCATGGCATTTAAACGATGGTCAATTGGTACTAAGGGGCCCAAAGTATGCCAAGAAAATATCCCCCACGCCATTACACCACCAGCAGCCTGAACCGTTGATATAAGGCAGGATGGGTCCATGCTTTCATGTAGTTTACACCAAATTCTGACCCTACCATCTGAATGTTGCAGCTGAAATTGAGACTCTTCAGACCAGGCAACATTTTTCCAATCTTCTAGTGTCCAATTCTGGTGAGCCTATGTGAATTGTAGCCTCAGTTTCCTGTTCTTAGCTGACAGGATTGGCACACGGTGTGTTCTTCTGCTGCTGTAGCCCTATGCTTCAAGGTTCGATGTGTTGCGCTTTCAGAGATGGTATTCTGAATACCTTGGTTGTAACAAGTGGTTATTTGAGTTACTGTTGCCTTTCTATCATCTCAAACCAGTCTGCCCATTCTCCTCTGACATCAACAAGGCGTTTTCGTCCACACAACTTCCACTCACTGGATATTTCCTCTTTTTCTCTGTGATCCCTGGTTTACATTGATGCAATTTGACATGTCAAATCGCATGCCAAATCGGCGGAATTTGCATCTGAATCGGTGTGACGCCACATTTGTGGTGCCGCACCAATTCCTAAAAGTAGTTTCTGTACTACTTTTGGCATTTTGGGGTGCAATTTCCATTGACACATGTGCAGAAACCCACACAGATGTCTCTGAAAACGCCCCTAAAATCGGGACTGACATGCGGAAATGAAATCATGCGAGTTCAGCTGAACTTGCATGATTTTATTCCCACATTCAGTGTGAACATAGGCTGAACCCTAGAGATGGTTGTGCATGACAATCCTAGTAGAGCATCAGTTTTTGAAATACTCAGACCAGCCCATCTGACACCAACAACCATGCCACGTTCAAAGTCATTTACATCCCCTTTCTTCCCCATTCTGATGCTCGGTTTAAACTTCAGCAAGTTGTCTTCACCACGTCTAGATGCCTAAATGCATGGAGTTGCTGCCATGTGATTGGCTGATTAACAAATTGTGTTACCAAGCAATGGAAGAGATGTAGAGAGTATAATTCCCCTTTTATGGTACAGTGTAATGCTCATATTTGTTTTCCTGTTAGTATAGGGAGATATTATGTATTGAATTCAATTGAACTTTTAAAATTGTGAGATGTGGGTCAATTTTTGATACAGCTTGCTAGCATTCTCCATCTTGTGTTAATATGTGAAGTCTTAACAGAGCCCAGTTTTTCTACTTTTTTTCCTGATTAAACATAATTCACATCTCTGGTTATCCTAAGTACCATGTTAAGAACTACAGGACGGTGGAGTATACAGCAAAGGGACTATGATGGCCTCCCTCCTGCTGCCATCCTCTGAACACACATTTGCTATAAAGAACCCAAATGTAAAATGGAAATGATTTTCTTTCTGGTTGAGTGCAGCTTTTGAACAGCGGCTATCCTTTCTATGTGGATCATTTTGACGTTATAAATGACTCCTTTAAATAACAACAAAACATAGAATATACACATTAAACTGTCATTTTAATTGTACCTTTAAACCATCAAACCTGTCCTAGCTGTCACAGGCTGGCTTCTAGAAAATCCCCTTGTAGTGTGAACTGTGTGTGTTTTACTTTTATATAGTCACTAGCTCTACCTCTCAGAAGCACACAGTCATAATATTCATTTATGATTCCGGAGGGAGTAGGCATAAAACAAGATGATACTCTCCTTCCAGCTGCATGAATCTGTAGCACTGCTACCAGAGTCATTGTGTATGCACAGAAAGACACATCTGATAAACCGTTAAACTTTGTTCTTCTACAGTGACTGACGTATCTGCTCAAACAGAAAAAGTCTTATGATTAAATAAGAAAAGAACTAACTCTGTTTAACTTCAGAAATCACCTGAGAGATTCCTAACGGGAGTTGTGTGACAGTTCTGTTTTAATCCAAGTGTCAACACTTTTCATCATAATGAAACAAAGCAATAGATAAATATGGAAGAAGTGTGCTTAACGGTTGTTTAGGGAAAGTAGATTAATTGGAGCATCACGCCAAAGGATCTGGAGTCCAAAAGTATTTAGGCTTGATTCACACTAATGCGTTTTTTGATGCATTCTGCAGAAATGCAGGGAATTTTTTTAACATGGGTTCCTATGGAACATGTTCACATCAATGCATTTTTGTGTCTCTGCGTTTTTGGAAAGGGTCAGGGACTTTTTTTTCCCACAAAATGCAGCATTTTGCATGTAATAGAATTCAATGGACCCTCATCCAAAACGCAAGTACCGTGTTTTAACCGTGATTTTGCTGCGATTTGCGTTTTTTTATTTCTTTTTTTTACACTGTATATAGCTGGTTGCTAAGGAGGGGGCCGGGAAGCCGGCCACCACATCCTTAACAACCGATGAGTCATCAGCTGTCAGCTGGCTTCCAGCTCAACGTAAAAAAAAATGCCGGCTAAAAAAAAAAAATGTGGAAAAAAAACAGCGTGCCCCCCCCCCCAGTCCATACCAGGCCCTTGGGTCTAGTATGGATTCAGAGGGGACCCTTCATGCCAAAATTTTTTTTAAAAATGGTGTGAGGGTCCCCCAAAATCCATACCAGACCCTTATCCGAGCATGCAGCCCAGCAGGTCAGGAAAGGGAAGGGACAAGCGAGTGCCCCCCTCCCGAACCATACCAGGCCGCATGCCCTCAACATGGGGGATGGGTGCTTTGGGGCAGGGGGGCTCTGCGCCACCCACCCCAAAGCAACTTGCCCCCATGTTAATGGGGAGAAGGGCCTCTTCCCGACAACCCTTGCCCAGTGGTTGTTGGGGTCTGCGGGCAGGGGGCTTATCGGGATCAGGTTCCACACGTGAAGAAGTCACGTGTGGTGTGACGTCACGCGTAGGGACGGAATAGGCTGGACACACTGAGAGAAGGTTACGAGCTCGCCGCTCGTCGGATACAAACATTGTATCATTTAATTACCAATGTGAGTACCTGTTTTCTTTACCTAATAAATCAGTATTTATGAAAACAGAATTACACTATTGGGGTCTTTTCTACTCTGCTTTATTTATAAATACCATCCTGCATCACATCTGAGGGAACCTTACCCCTGGACGGTGAGGAATGCGCATGAGCCCCTAGGTGGAAGAGATAAAGAACCTGTTTGGTCATAAGCTGTTTCCCCATTACTTTGAGGTAAGGGGCCACTACCCACTGTAGTGTTTGCACACGAAGCTGCATGAGATTTTGAGTCACCAGGCACTCTAACTGCCACATATGCGTGCCAGCACTTTATTATCACAGATTTCATCAAGAATAAGGACGTTTTTTTTGTGCGTTTTTCTATGTGATTTTTTCTTTTTTATGCATCAGAATTTTTTGGGACATTCACTAATACTTTAATCATATAATTTGGAGTTTTTTGCACATTTGCACTTTATATGAAATGTCTGTTGTTTAACACTTTAAACCAATATGAGATGTAGTTATTTAAGTTGCACAGTGTTTTGCACAATGCACTTTGCCTATTTTGAATTGCTAATTAATTAGTAACATTCACGTTGCACTTTATTGAAAGAAGTTTTCTCACTTATGCTGAACCAGACACTGATATGGTCATTTATGGTGAATTAGTTATTGAAATGATGACCTAAGGCTGATATTTTGTTTATACCCATATTTTCATTTTACTTTTTATTTTTTGCTTATTGAGATACATCACTTGTAAGTACACGTCACTGTTTTTTTCAGATTATTTATACACACTTGAGTCTACTTTAATATGACCCAATTTTAAGCCACCAGAGGTTTATACATAGGATTAGCGCTGCACCACCCATCTATACAAACCAGCTATATACAGCGTAAAAAAAACCCCACAAAATGCAAATCGCGGCAAAATCACAGTAAAAACGTGGTAAAAACGCAGTAAAATACTCATGACCAAAAATGCAGCAAGCACCCCAAAAAGAACTGCAGAAACGCTCAAAAGCAACATGCATAGATGTGAATCGAGCCTTATATCCAAAATCACAAACCAGTACTTTTCAGAGGCCAGGCTGCACCACATTCATCACTCTCTCCACTTTTCCTGTAAAAGTTAAGCTTAGCTCTACCTTCCTAAGGCCTGAGTCACACCTATGCAGGTTGCAGTTTGCATATTCCTTCAAGTCATTTTTATTAATTTTCCAAGTTATACAATTTTCGTTATAAAATCAAACAGTCATGAACAAATCATTAATACATATATTGTCCCACATCGAGTTAGCTAAGAAAACAAGTGAAAATATCAACCCCTTGCTCTACCCCCTTTTAACCTATCCCTCCCCCCACCCCCACAGTTGCTTTCCAAAAATATAAAAAATATCTTAACTTTAACACACCTTATTACCAACCATGTACATACTCCTAAATACCATTTCCCTTGGATCTATATTCATAGTTACTAATAGTCCTACCAGCACTAGAGTATTATATAATCCTACCCTGGCACCACAAACCCCAGATCTTTGAAAATTTCTTATAATTCCCCCTTCTACCGTATATAGTCCTCTCTGTTCTGACCAGTGCGTTCATTGTATTAACCCATTCTTCCGAAGTAGGGGGCGTTGCTGACAACCATGCTTTCGCAATCAGCTTCCTCGCCTGGTATAGCCCCCGCACTATTGCTATACCTATGTGATCCTCCCCCATGTTCTTACTAAATAGCCCCAGTACACACGCCTTAGCCTCGTATTCCACTCTTTTCCCAAGTCTTGCTTCTATAATACTTAGGATCTCAGTCCAGTACCTTGCTAATTTCGGACACCTCCACATCATGTGTACAAGGTCGCCTGTCTCCAAGCATCTAGGGCACTTGTCATCTGGTCTTTTTCCAAATCTATACAGTTTCTTGGGGGTATAATAGGCTCTGTGTACCAGAGCCTACATCACTTGTAAGTACACGTCACTGTTTTTTTCAGATTATTTATACACACTTGAGTCTACTTTAATATGACCCAATTTTAAGCCACCAGAGGTTTATACATAGGATTAGCGCTGCACCACCCATCTATACAAACCAGCTATATACAGCGTAAAAAAAACCCCACAAAATGCAAATCGCGGCAAAATCACAGTAAAAACGTGGTAAAAACGCAGTAAAATACTCATGACCAAAAATGCAGCAAGCACCCCAAAAAGAACTGCAGAAACGCTCAAAAGCAACATGCATAGATGTGAATCGAGCCTTATATCCAAAATCACAAACCAGTACTTTTCAGAGGCCAGGCTGCACCACATTCATCACTCTCTCCACTTTTCCTGTAAAAGTTAAGCTTAGCTCTACCTTCCTAAGGCCTGAGTCACACCTATGCAGGTTGCAGTTTGCATATTCCAGGTGCATTTTGCATTTTTCAATACAGGTTTTGATCCATTCAAGTCTATGGAACCAAAAACCAGAAAAAAAGTCCCTAGCCCTTTCCGTAAAATTCACAGATGTGAACTACTTCCATAGGAAACCATGTTAAATGGACTGTAATGTGTTTCTGCAAAAATGAAAACGCACTAAAAAATGCATAGGTGTGAACAAGGCCTAAGACTAAACGCCCGTACACACGGTACGAAAATCGGAAGTAAAATTTCGTCCGACGAATGATCTGCCGATTTTTGGATTGTTAGTATGGTGCTTTCGACAGCCGATTTTCCGGTTTTTCGTTCAACAAAAGCTGGATGTGCAGATTATAAAATGTTTGTCTTACGTGAACTCAACGTTTAATTGGTACAGTTTTCGCACACAAAAAAAATCGTAGAAGCAAGACTATGCATTCTCAGAAATGAAAGAATACATACAAAACTAGTCAACACGCTACATCACTTCTGAAGTTGAATTCTGTCGTACGAGAATTTTCGTATGATGAGTAACCTCTTCACTTTCGACATGAGTAGCATGCAACAAAAAACGGTCGTCCAGAAATGTATGAGGCTTTAATGATGCTGCTTATTACATTCAAGGACAAGTGGGGAAGTAATGGGAGAGCTGAAAGGGTAGGCCAAGCTTGTTTTATTTTTTTTTATTTTTTTAAGGCTTAAGTTTTTTTTTTTGTTTTTGCTCTAAATTTATTAGCCTCTACTGTCATTAATGCCTGTCCAGATAACATCTTTTCACTACTTGCCATGTACTCGGGTGTCTGTTATTGTGCAGAACTCAATCATCTCTATCTGTGCAAATATCCTACTTCATACGAGGAAAACATAGTATATCAATAAACACATATTTTGAATTATTTTTGCAACATGTTTACAATTATTTTTTATGTGACTCACATTTTGTATGCTTGTCCTTCCATTTTTTGTTAGGCTAGGTTCACATCTATGCATTTGCGGTTGATGCGGTAAGGCCTGGTTACACCTATGCATTTTTTTGTGCGTTTTTAGTTTTGCAGAAACACACTAAAGTCCATTTAACATGGTTTCCTATGGGTCATGTTCACATATATGCGTTTTATGGAAAGGGCCAGGGGTTCCATAGACTTTACCACTTGCCGTCCGCGCCATAGCCAAATGATGGCCACAGCGAGGACCTGAATTTCTGGGAGGAAATGACAGCTGATCACGTGATGTAAACAAAAGCTTGGTAATCATTTTTTTTTCTTCTCACGCTGACAGCATGAGGAGAAAAAAAGCCGATCACCGGCTTATGTGCAAGGGACATCAGTCCCGAAGAGGTAGGAGGCACATCTGCCTAATCTGTGTCCACAATTACCGCCTGCCAGTGCCCTCAGTACCCACCAGTGCCACCTATCAATGCTCACAAGTGCCACCTATCAATGCCCACCAGTGATGCCAATCAGTGCCTCATCAGTGCCACCTAGCAGTGCTGCCTATCATTGTAACCTACTAGTGCCAATCAGTGCCCATTATTGCCACCCATCAGTGCCTATCAATGCCACCCATCAGTGCCCATCACTGCCACCTATCAGTGCCCATCACTGCCAGCTATCAGTGCCACCTATCAGTGCCACCTATTATTGCCACTTCTCAGTGCCCACCAGTGCCACCTATCAATGCCCTTCTGTGCCAACCATCAGTGCCACCTCTCAGTGTCACTTCTCAGTGCACACCAGTGCCGCCTATCAGTGCCCACCAGTGTCGCCTATCAGTGCCCACCAGTGCTGCCTTATCAGTGCCCATCAATGCAGCCCATCAGTGCCCATCAGCGCAGCCTATCGGTGCCCATCAGTGAAGCCTCATCAGCGTACATCAATGAAGGAGAAAAATTACCTGTTTGCAAAATTTTATAACAAAATATAAAAAAATATATATATATTTTTTTAAATTTGGTCTTTTTAAATTTTTTTAACAGAAAATAAAAACTGCAGAGGTGATCAAATACCACCAAAGGAAAGCTCTATTTGTGGGAAAAAATGATAAAAATTTAATTTGGGTACAGCGTTGTATGACCGCTCAATTGTCATTCAAAGTGCATCAGCGCTGAAAGCTGAAAATTGGTCTGGACAGGAGGGGGGTTTAAGTGCCCAGTAAGCAAGTGGTTAATGGATCAAAAACGTGTATTGAAAAACACAAAGTGCACCTTGAATATGCAAACTGCAACCTGCATAGGTGTGAACCAGTCCTTAAGACCCCTTTCACACCGAGCCGCCTAGGGCGCCAGCGGTAAAGCGGCGCTATTTTTAGCGCCGCTTTACCATCGTTTTAGTGGCGCTAGTCGGCCACTAGTGGGGTAGTTTTAACCCCCCCGTTAGTGGCTGAAAAGGGGTTAAATCCGCCCGCAAAATGCCGCCGGTGCGGCGTTTTGCCGGCGATAACACAGTGCTGCCCCATTGAATTCAATGGGGAGCAGTGGTGGAGGAGCAGTGAATTCACCGCTCCTTCACTGCTCCAAAGAAGCTGCTGGCAGGATGTTTTCTGACGCCCTGTCAGCGCACCGATCCAGTGTGAAAGCCCTCCAGCTTTCACACTGGAGTGAATGGAGCCTCTTTTTTCAGGCGCTATGCAGGCGCTATTTTTAGCGCTGTAGCGCCTGAAAAATGCCCGCAGTGTGAAAGGGGTCTAATGTGGTTTACCAGTGCGTTTTGCATTTTTTTATAAGGGGAGACTAAGCAGCGCTCCAAACAATGCAACAATATATAACATTAAGTTGTACAGAAAAAATGAAAAAGTGTTTATGTGCAAAATAGAACTCAGTCTTAATAATGCAACACCAAACAAATCATAAACAGTCCATAAGTGCAAAACAATCCAATGAAGTAATGATCTGTGCAGACTGAAAGTAAAGGGATCCGTCACCAGCAACACCCTCACACTCTGGCTTGTTACCAGATGTCCAGGCCATAAATTATAATGGTCAAACAAACAGCAGCAAGTTTATTCAGGAGTGTAACCATCACATGGATCACAGATTGTATAGGGGAGACCGTCACCCCTCCCGCACTACTCCTCTAGGGCAACTCTGGACGCCACAGGAAGCCGTTTCCGGGTCACCTCAACAGGTCTTCAGTGTTCTGTCAGAATGTTTTGCAATTTTTTAACCCACGTTTTTGATGCATATTTGTATGCGGTTTTCATGCGATTTGCTGTGTTTTTATCTTTATTTCTCCATAACAAACTGTGAATAGCCCCCCCCCCTCGAGTCTGGTATGGATTTTGAAGGGAACCCCACGCCAACATTTTTTTAAAATGCCATGGGGTCCCCTCCAAAATCCATACCAGACCCTTATCAGAGCATGCAGCCCACCACATGCTCTTAACATGGGGGGTGCTTTGGGGCAGGGGGGTTTCCGCCCCCCCAACACCTTGTCCTCATGTTGATGTTGATAGGGGGCCAGGATCTGGGGGATTGTGGGAAGAGGCCCCTGTTCCCAACAACATGGGGGCAAGGTGCTTTCGGGGGTAGAGCCAAAAACGCACATAAAAACCCATCAAAAGCGCAACACTTGCATTTTTGGTGTGGGCCCATTGAAGTTTATTACATGCAAAACGCAATCTGCTGTGGAAAAAAAGTCCCTGGCCCTTTCCAAAATGCAGCAGCTGATAAATGCATAGATGCGAAAGTGCTCCATAGGAAACCATGTTAATGGAAGAAAGTGCATTTCTGCAAACTGCAAAACGCACTAAAAATGCATAGGTGTGAACCTAGGGTTACTGTATTAACTTGAGAGGTTCAAAAGTTGTTCTCTAGAAGCAAGGTAAAAACTACTATTTATCTACTACAATGACTCTGTTGAACTACTCAAAAGCTATTGAGATGTAGAGTACATTAATTTAGGCTTTCATGAAGAGGAGGCCTTGTAAAGTACAACTGTTGTGTGGCAAACTGCAAAGCAGAAAGTAGAGCCTTCATATGTCATGAGCAATTATGATTGCCCCATGTACATGTATCATTGCTAGTATGTAATGATATGGGTATGAAGGGGAAGTTATGGCTACAGAGAATTGAAACACGTGATAAGATATTTAACAGAAAGCCAATATTGTTTACATGTATATCAAATACAATCCATTCAATTCACTGATATAAAGATAATATTAAAAATAATTTGACATATACTGATGTGTCTATACTGTATGTAAAGTACAATAATTAAAATATTAAACAGGAAGCAATTGTACTGTAAATGTGAAACCTGAATAAAAAAAAAAAAACTTTGGGTAACTTTTCCAATGTTGAGTAAAAATATATACATGCTGTACATTAAATTTTTCCTAATGAGACTGAGAAGAAACTGTAAATGCTTCAACTGCATGTAATTAAAAATGGGACATTTAATCCTTAAAGTGGAACTTCACTCTCCCAATCAACACTGATTATTTGTAATCCTCATGCTGCTAGCATTAGTAAATAGATAGGAAAGGATATTATATGTACTTGTTTTTAAACTTTTTTTTTCACATTTCTTCAGTTACTTCCTGTTTTTTTGCCTAGGCAAATGATGTCATACATCCCAGGAGTCCTTAGGGGGGAGGAAAGGAGGAGGAGTTTTTTCAGATAATCACACTCTCCTGCATGCATGCTTTAGCTAAGGGCAGATGGATTCTAGGAAGTACAGTAAATGCTATGTGAATTATTTGCCCTTACTCAAGATGGCCATGGCCAGAAATGCTAGGGAGTTGTTTTTCAAAGTGATTTCTCAACAAAATAAAACATAGAGACATGGATGAATGGGGGAGTGAATGGGGGAGTTTGCTTTAAATAGTGCTTTTGGTTTGTAGTGCCTAGATGCAGTGAAGATCCACTTTAACACAAGTCCATGCAATCTTTGTGATGTAAGAGCGCTGAACTTTATGGGGATGCTTTGGGCTGAACAAAGAAAAAAAGTGATACGATTCCCCCATCCACCCACTGGATGTTGATGGGGGAATCATTCCCACTGGGGTATTCTATTCTGACAGCAGGGAGCCTTCCCCGCCATCAGGATATGATTATCAGTGTTTCCAGCTATAGCTGGTGGTACTGATCACTCAGGAAAAAAATGATCTATCAATCAACTTGTGTACAACCAGTTTTCCCATACATGGATCGAAATTCGGAAGTTACCTGCTAAAATGGCAGAATTTCAATCCATGTATGGCTGACTCAAGTCACAATTTGCAAAAATTCTCCTCCATGATCAGTGCATATCACTCATGTTTCCACCACGTGACCCATGTGTGCAATATATGCCCTCACCTCTGGCTATTGTCCCATGTATTACACAGGTCAATTAACAGCATGCGCCCTTTTAAGGGAATAAATCCTCCAGTTTTCCTCCTCAATTGTCATCCAGTGGGGGATAGTGCAGCTCAGGATAAAAGACAGTCAACTTATAGGTGCCCAGAATTGTGCACAGCAGAAATTGCTTTCGGTTAATCTCCCCTTTGTCCTGCCTGTGATCAGCACTGCTTTGGCCTGTCTATCAGATCACTTCCTGGTTAATGTGATAATGTCATCTGGCTCTGCTCTTTGCATTACTTCATAAATCACATTACTTCTTCAGGGGTATTTATATTTATGTCACTGTATATGTTAGTATTATAGCACTTGCAAATAGTTACAAGCAGTAGAAAGTAGTAGTGTGGCACTCATTTACTATTGCACCAATTTACTTTATATCAGTATAATTGGTGAGGGTCATATAAAAAGTGCAAGCAACATTCCAGCATGATGTATAATATTAGTATTTGTATTTCATAGTTTTCTTGGATGTGTGTATATCTTGACACTGTTACACAGGTGGAATCATCAGGTTTTATCACAGTATTTATTTGCACCATATGTTATCACGTGTTTACTTTAGCACTTAGTAAGTTTTGTGGATAGTATCAGCATGGTGCTTTTTTACTATTGCATAGACATATGAGGTGCCATTAGGACTAAAACCCTCAGGAGGCCTAACTCTCCCAGTTTGTTTGGAATTAGATGTGCCCCTAAAACTTTACTGAAGTAATGCTGCAACTTCAGCCACTACCCTGATTTGAGACAGCATGGCCTCCTGGTCACTCTTGTTGCCTTCTTGGGGTCGTTCATACTTTAGAGATCACTATGTAAGACTTAGAACTCTCTGGAATGGCTGCTCAAGGTCAACCCCTTAGACACAACCCTTATGGATCCTTCCTACCCATCTAACCACCTTTTGCCTGCAAGGTAAGCACTTTCCTTTAACCACATGTTCACACTACACTCCTGTAACCCTTTCATGAAGCCTTGCTTTCTCTGACACTATCTTTATTTTTCCATATGTGTTCTGGACAAGCAACTGGGAAAAGTAGAAGTTAGCACTAACCAGACTGAACTAGCATTTTTAGAAAGAGGTTAAAAAAGTCAGCCCCTACACTTTTTATTTCCTGACCGTTCATTACCTAAATTATAGTGAGCTCAATTAAGGCACAGGAAACTTGGGAGTGCCCACCGTTATCAGAATTCAGCTGTCATGTATCCAGAGGCATGAGTCTGATTTTTGTATCTTTAACTCATATTAAAACTGCACAGCACAGTGAAAGCATCATATATTATGAGCTTGTATAGATTTTTCCAGCATAAAGCTTTAGTGCCACATTCTGTCATTAGTCAGATATCCTGCAGAAAACTTGAATGCTGAGTTAAGTAAACCATTAAAATAACAAATACCCTATACTTAACCTACTAAACAGGCTATTATCATTTGCTTACTGTGGTCTCAAGAGGCAGTGCCTGTTCTGCTTCCAGAAGTATATACATTAATCTTAAGGTTATTCTTCCTGAGAATAATCACAGCTTTAAACAAAGATATCAATTTATCACTTGCTGTTCCTCTTGAAAACAGCTGCGTTCTTAGTTGTGAACTTATCACAGACAGGTGAAAAAGGACTGATGACAGGTTAACATTTTCACTAATTAGATTACAAAGAACATCAGGTGTTAGTTGATCTGACTGTTTTAAATGCTAGATCCACCCACTGGTTTCTATTTCCAAATGTTACACCACAGCTGGAAAGCCCAGAAGCCCTTCTCTGACTCCTCAGTCCCATCTAGATGTGCCCGCTTTAGCCTTTCTCCACCTGACTCACTGCAGGTGACGCTAAGTCTTGAATATCCCAAGATAACAGAGACATTCTATAAGTTACATCTCCCTCTGCAGAATCACTCACAAGATCAAAGAGACAAGGCAACCTGCTGTAACCTCACAAGCTGGCACGTAGTTTTGAGGAGGTGGCAAAATAAATTTTGCAGTATAACACTTCATACTTAGCATGACTTTGGATCCTTCCTCCTCTATCAGAAATGGAATTTCCTATTAACAATTAGTGGAGTTGTGTGCTGAGTAAAGATTTAAATGGTGTGTTTGCATCAGAAACTCAAATCTGTTAGCAACACCACATTTATTCTGTGTGCACGGAGTTATAAGCCTGGACACTGCAAGTCATTATTCAAGATTACTAAACAAAGGATTTAATGTAGCTTTGCTGCATATTGAAGTGATATTTTGTTGGTGACAGATTGTTATATAAAAATTTAATCTAATACAGATTAATCCACACAATTGAAATAAGTAGCTGACCCTGTCTTGATCAGGCTCAGTGTATTCTCAAAGCTGGGCGAAGCTTGGCAGGAAGGCACTTGACTTGGTCAGGAAGAAAGGGAAAAGGGGGAGGAGTTTATTGTCTGGAGAATTTTTCATAACGCTTGTAAAGATGTAGGGAGGGAAAATAATTTTTCCACATAAGAAACAACAAAAAGAAGAATAAGTGGGATTATTAATCGTGCTAAAACAAGAATTTTATTGAATGTGAACATTAAAAGGTATTTGGAGAAATAATCCACTAAAATACATGAAAAAGTGAACAGCTCGGCTTTCCTGAAATATTACCCCCCCCCCCCCATAATGTATATCAATCATATGAATAGAGATATTAATACAACAATTATAATGTAGAAGTCAGGAGGGAGGGTGATAATTAATCCAACGAGTTTTGCAGTTGTAGCTTCCTCAGGAGTTCAGGAGATATTATTGAGTGTGGTTACTAAGAAAAAGAAACATAAAATAATAATACACAGTCCAAATATGCATTGTATATACCAGTATATGGAGTCAGTGCGTGACAGTTCTAAATATCAAAATCATCACTTACAAATACTTTCACAAATAAATATACTGTATCAACTGAGCTGGTGGAAACCTTGCAGGACCTGGTATGGAGTGAAGTGTGACCATGGGTGATGTGTAGTCGTAGTGTAGTAGATGATGCTCATGCATCCAGCCCAGGAAGCCACAAGACTATGCATTTTTTCTAAAGACTGAGTTATGGTCTCTTCACCTTATCTGTAGCCTTGTGGCTTCCCGGGCTGGATGCAGGGCATCATCTCCACACATTATCCACGGTCACAATTCACTCTATACCAGGTCCTGCAAGGTTTCTACTAGCTCAGCTGATATATTCCTTTGTGAAAGTATTTGTAAGTGAAGAATTTGATATATAGAACTGTCTTGCATTGATGCAATATACTGTTATACACAATGCATATTTGGACTGTATATTATTATTTTGTTATGTTTCTTTTTCTTAGTAACTACATTCAATAATATCTCCTGAACCTCTCCCAGATAGCAAGCAATTGTGCTGCAAGTTTGAAAATTACTTGCTAAGCTATTGCCACACTTGCCAGGCTTCACAAGTATGTTGCACAATTGCAGAAAGTCTGCATTGCACGACTCCAGATCAACTTTCTTTGCAAACATTCTGTAAGTCTGCTGCAAGTTCTGGTTCAGTTATGTTGTGCAATAGTCATCCCACCACAGGGGTCAATTTGGCTAAATTTTCATGCTGTAGACTTGCAGAGCTCTTACTATAGACTAACCACTGCAATTTTGCTCTTGCTAGAGACTTGCCACGCAAATTTGCTACAAATTGGAAAAGTGTCAGTTAGAACTTGTGCCTCGAGTGCTCTGCAAGTGTACAATTTGCTAGTGAAAATGTGCAGCAAGTTAACAGACTTACAATTCAACACTGCCACAAATTGTGGCAAGTTATCCTTGCTATCTGACCTGAGGAAGCTACAACTGTGAAACTCGTTGGGTTGATTATCACCCTCCCTCCTGACTCCTCCTACATTATAATTCTTGTATGACTATCTCTATTTATATGATTGATATATGAGGGAGGATGATATTTCAGTAAAGCTGAGGTGTTCACTTTTTCACGTATTTTAGTGGATTATTTCTCCAAAGATTTTTTAACGATTAATTGTAATAAAATTCCTGATTTTAGGAACATGATTTTTTGAAATCTTCTTCTGAGTGGGGCTTCAGGACCATTAACCACTTCAGCCCCGGAAAGGTTTTACCCGCTTAAAGACCAAGCCAATTTTTGCGATACAGCACTGCATTACTTTAACTGAAATATCAGTTAAACTGGTCGTTCGATGTTGTACCCAAATAAAATTGATGTCCTTTTTTTCCACAAATGTTGGTTTTTGATCACCTTTGCGGTTTATATTTTTTGCGCTATAAACAAAAAAAGAGCGACAATTTTGAAAAAAAAAACTATATTATTTACGTTCTGCTATAAAACATATCCAATAAAAAATTTTAAAAAATTGAATTTCTTCATCAATTTAGGTCAATATGTATACAGCTACATATTTTTGGTAAAAAGAAATCCCAATAAGCGTATATCTATTGGTTGGTTTGCGCAAAAGTTATAGCGTCTACATATTTATGGAATTTTTTTGGAATGGAATTTTTTTTTTTTTTACTAGTAATGGTGGCAATCAGCGATTTTTAGCGGGACTGCAACATTGTGAAAGACAAATCAGACACCTAACTGACACTTTTGACACTTTTTTGTGGACCAGTGACACTAATACAGTGATCAGTGCTTAAAAATATGCACTGTTACTGTACTAATGACACTGGCAGGGAAGGTGTTAACATCAGGGGCGATCAAAGGGTTAAGTGCACTCCTAGGGAGTCCTTTCTAACTGTGTGGGGGTTGCAGTGAATGGATGAAGACAGAGATATGTGTTCCTGCATAGCAGGAACACAAGATCTCCATCTTCTTCCCTGTCAGAACAGCAATTTGCCTTGTTTACATAGGCAGATCGCTGTTCTGCCTCTCTGGGAAATGGTCAGTGGGTGGCTGGCGGATATCGGATCTGCCGGACCTACTGATTGGCATCCCTTGTGTCCAATCAGTATTAGATTGCGCCTCTGACAGCGTGTGCATGCCACCCAGTGGCTACTGCACGAAATGACGTACAGGTATGTGATTTCCCACAATAGAGCTGACCTGCCATAGTAAATATGCGGTAGGCGGTCAGCAAGTGGTTAATAATCCCACTTATTTTTCCTTTTGTTGTTTCTTATGTTTCATTAGAATGAGGTGCTGATATGTTCAGTTGGACCAAATTTTTCTTTATTATTTTCTCCACATGTCCCTGGATTCTTTTAGTTTTAAGATGTAGCAGTAATGCTCGAAAAGCACACTTTAAAGCAATTATGATGGTAGTAGTTGTTTAGAGATGACCACTGAATTGGAAGTATTGCCTAATATTGTCAGCATTTGATAGGTTCTTGATGGTGCTAAAAAGAAGGATCATTGGCAATGCTTGAATTTGTGATGGATTGTTTAAGTTCAAGTCAGTTCCAGGGATTGGCCCCAACAGTTTGTGGAAAGTATGCATTACTA
This sequence comes from Lithobates clamitans, assembly GCA_037952925.1. NCBI lineage: Eukaryota > Metazoa > Chordata > Amphibia > Anura > Ranidae > Lithobates > Lithobates clamitans. The sequence continues at coordinate 2,798,722 of JBBGZY010000320.1, forward strand.
TGGGTTTACAACTGATTCTATCAGTGAGGCACTGTCAAGGACCTGTTTTTAATGTTTCTATAGTATGATTTACTGGTATGTTGTTACTTGCACTCAAGATAGCAGTGGTAATAGTAACTTACTAAAGCTGTGGCCATAATGTTTCTAAAGTTACAAATACTATTTTTGCAGGGTACGTTATTTCTAGGCCTTTAATTTTATCCTTTAAGAAGCCCTGACTGGGTCATGTAACTTTCTGCACTGCAGTGCTGGTACTGGGAGTAGAAGCGACAAGACTCTGAGCTACCCAGAGCTCTATTGCTTTGCATAGTGCGCATAGTGCTCTCAAACATTGCGAACATGCCAACAACATAGAGGGGGTTATTTACTAAAACTGGAGCACTCAGAATTTGGTACAGCTGTGTATGGAAGCCAATTAGCTTCAAACTTCAGCTTGTTGAATTAAACCTTGACAATAAAACCTGGATGCTGACTGGTTACTATGCAGAGCTGCTCAAGTTTTAGCAAATCTCCCTCAAGAGCTCAAGAATGACCTAAATTGCTGCCTTACTGTCCAGTCAAAGGCTGAATGGGTTCTTGGACAAAACAAAAAGAGCAGATAGTCCAGTTAATCCTTTTAATAGCAGATAATAATTAAATAAAATCATTGCAATCACACTATATATATATATATATATATATATATATATATATATACAGTGGGGACGGAAAGTATTCAGACCCCCTCAAATTTTTCACTCTTTGTAACATTGCACCATTTGCTAAAATCATTTAAGTTCCTTTTTTTTCCTCATTAATGTGCACACAGCACCCCATATTGACAGAAAAACACAGAATTGTTGACATTTTTGTAGATTTATTAAAAAAGAAAAACTGAAATATCACATGGTCCTAAGTATTAAGACCCTTTGCTCAGTATTTATTAGAAGCACCCTTTTGATCTAATACAGCCATGAGTCTTTTTGGGAAAGTTGCAACAAGTGTTTCACACCTGGATTTGGGGATGCTCTGCCATTCCTCCTTGCAGATCCTCTCCAGTTCTGTCAGGTTGGATGGTAAACGTTGGTGGACAACCATATTTAGGTCTCTTCAGAGATACTCAATCGGGTTTAAGTCAGGGCTCTGGCTGGGCCATTCAAGAACAATCACGGAGTTGTTGTAAAGCCACTCCTTCATTATTTTAGCTGTGTGCTTAGGGTCATTGTCTTGTTGGAAGGTAAACCTTCGGCCCAGTCTGAGGTCCTGAGCACTCTGGAGAAGGTTTTCGTCCAGGATATCCCTATACTTGGCCACATTCATCTTTCCCTCGATTGCAACCAGTCGTCCTATCCCTGCAGCTGAAAAACACCCCCACAGCATGATGCTGCCACCACCATGCTTCACTGTTGGCACTGTATTGGACAGGTGATGAGCAGTGCCTGGTTTTCTCCACACATACCGCTTAGAATTAAAGTGGGGGTCCACCTATCTATCGTTTTTTTTTTTTGGAGTTCATTCACAAACTTTTCTTCTCATGATTATCTACTCACATGTTCTGTGTAATATGTCCGCCTGTGTCCGATTTCGTTGTAAAGAATAACTTATAAAATTCACTGAAGGCGGTTTCCATCTTCATTGTGGCCATTTGAAGCCCACAAGCATGTATTTCCTGGAAGCGGTGAATGCTGTGCACCCAGCATTCACCGAGATGTTGTGATGACGCTGTTGCACAATGCATGCTGGGAAGCCTGAGGCTAGCTCCCAGGGGACTGTGGGAGGTCTGGGAGAGGCTAGAAACACGCCTACTCCCATGGGAGGAAAACCAGGAAGTGCTAAGAAGATTAGAAAAAAAAGGTAATTACGGTGATTTAAATTTTTTTACACAGCATGTCAGCATCTAGGCAAGGAAGAGAATGCATAGAGATAATGTTCAAAATTTGGGTGGAACCCCGCTTTAAGGCCAAAAAGTTCTATCTTGGTCTCATCAGACCAAAGAATCTTATTTCTCACTATCTTGAAGTCCTTCAGGTGTGTTTTAGCAAACTCCATGCGGGCTTTCATGTGTCTTGCACTGAGGAGAGGCTTCCATCGGGCCACTCTGCCATAAAGCCCCGACTGGCTGCACTGATGGTTAACTTTCTACAACTTTCTTCCATCTCCCGACTGCATCTCTGGAGCTCAGCCACAGTGATCTTTGGGTTCTTCTTTACCTCTCTCACCAAGGCTCTTCTCCCCTGATAGCTCAGTTTGGCCGGCTGCCAGCTCTAGGAAGGGTTATGGTCATCCCAAACATCTTCCATTTAAGGATTATGGAGGCCACTGTGCTCTTAGGAACCTTAAGTGCAGCAGCAATTTTTTGTAACCTTGGCCAGATCTGTGCCTTGCCACATTTCTGTCTCTGAGCACTTCAGACAGTTCCTTTGACCTCGTGATTCTCATTTGCTCTGACATGCACTGTGAGCTGTAAGGTCTTATATAGACAGATGTGTAGCTTTCCTAATCAAGTCCAATCAGTATAATCAAACACAGCTGGACTCAAATGAAGGTGTAGAACCATCTCAAGGATGATCAGAAGAAATGGACAGCACTGAGTTAAATATATGAGTGTCACAGCAAAGGGTCTGAATACTTAGGACCATGTGATATTTCAGTTTTTCTTTTTTAATAAATCTGCAAAAATGTCAACAATTCTGTTTTTTTTCTGTCAATATGGGATGCTGTGTGTACATTAATGAGGGAAAAAAATGAACTTAAATGATTTTAGCAAATGGCTGCAATATAACAAAGAGTGAAAAATTTAAGGGGGTCTGAATGCTTTGCGTCCCCGTTGTGTATATATATATATATATATATATATATATATATACATATAAAGATATCTTAATATATGGAAATGTATATGTATATGTACACATGCTCATCCGCACCAACTCCACCATAAAAAAGCACAAAAGAAAAAATTAGATAGTTATTAACTAAATCCACTGAATGTAAATAAATAGCTAATATTATAGCAAAGATAAATATATAAAAATATTAAATCATGTATACGTAAGACACTTTTAATGCATATGTATATAAAAAGAATTTGAGGATATTGATTTATTTATATATAAGCCTCCTGATATAAAATGTACAAATGTAAATACATATGCAGAATTATTCTATCCTAAAAAGTTATAAAAAATGTATATAAAATGTATTTACAAAATATCTATAAAATAACATTAAAGAGGATATAATGTAACTAATGCACTCAGTAATTGCTATTAGAGAAAACACAACCCTAGCCAACTCAGTCTGGCTGAAAATGTAAAAAGATAGAAAATTCCTTTGTGTCCTATTACACACACAGACGCAAAAGATAAACAAAAATAATAGTAGACTAAAGCCCGGTACACACAATGAGATTATTGGACAAATAATGGGCCATTTTGTTTTGTGCATGCTAGTCTGCATCAAAAAAGAAGAGGTTACTAAAGTACGAAAATTCTCGTATGTCAGAATAAAAATTCAGAAGTGTTGTAATGTATTGTATTGCATTTGTATTGTATTTTCAGATGAAAACTGTATTGACTGAAGGAAAATCGAACGATCTGGTATCATACGAGAAAAGTTTTCGTGTTTGTCCCTTCCGATAATTTCAGAAGAATGCTGTGTACTAACGATCAGATTATTGTATCGCTTCCAAAGTGGTATTTTTAGTCCGATTTTCTGATCGTGTGTATGGGCCTTCAGGTTCCCACATTAATGTAACAAGGAGCAGGTAGCAATGTAACAATTAAATAATGGTACTAATTTCCAGTTCCTTGTTTATGCCATAGGGAGCCATGGAATTCAATCTGACAGTCCAAAAGTTCACTCTTTGGCAAAGCTCTGAGAACCTTTCAACTTTGGGTATGTTCATATATTATAGCCTCAATGCCAAATAATTCCAGATGTAGTATATCCATGTCATGATGGATTAAAAAATGACGAGGGACACTGGTGCACATTGTGCGTGTGGTATGGCCTACATAGAAAAGACCACAAGGGCATTTGAGACCGTAAACTAGGTACTTCAAACTAGGTACTGTGAATAATAAACTGATTGATTTTGAATACTTGGCTATCATTACCCATGAAGTCCTTTTGCCTATGGCAGATATAGTGGCACACTTCACACTAACGAACCTTTGATGTCTAAAAAGGAAGGCATATCTCTAATTTTGATGTTTTTATCCCTAAATATGTCCCTAAATTTGCTGGGCATTATCAGACTCTTAACATTAGTTGCCCTTCTGGAAACTGTTTTCAGTTTCTCTGGCAATATTCTCTACAACCTGGGTTTTTTGTAATAGTATAGGCCAGTGCTTATTCATAATGCTCTTAATAACTCAGTGCTGATTATTGTATGTTGTGGTGAAACAATAATTAAATGCATCTCGTATATGATCTTTTTTTATAGCTAAAGGGTCGATCCCATAATACTGGAAGACACAAACATTTCAAGTATAGATAAATGGAAAAAGAGTATATAAAAAAAGGTAAAAAAGTCACAGTGTTTGTATTGCCTCCTCATGCCCCTAATACTTACCGGACCCCTCACTGAATCCAGCGCTGTGCCCATCTCTCTCCTCTCTTCCTGCATTTACAGGACAGAGAGGCAACAACCACTAGCTCCTGCTGTTGTCAATCAAATCCTGCGCGGTGAGAGCGGGGGGGAGGGGGCAGGGCCAAGCCACTCTGTGTGTGTCTATAGACACACACAGCTTGCCTCGGGAAGGAGCCTACAGGTGCACCCCCTTATAAAGCGGCTTCCTATGGTGACACAACGAAGAGAGGAAGAGGCTAGAGTGCCCGTAGGGGACCCCAAAAGAGGAGGTTTGGGGACAGCAGGTAAGAGCAGCGAAGGTAAGTATAAGTTGTTTGTTATTTCGGAAAAAAATAATAGGTTTTCTTAGTTGCTTTAACTGTGCGCTTAGCAATTTGCTTAGAGTTTAGCTTTAAAAATGACTAAGAAGAAATTAATAAAATCATAATTTCTCTTACACTCTATATTTTAATTTTACACCTAATTTCTATTATTGTAGACAAGATATAATAGATGCTGTGCTTTGCAGGAGTAAATTATTTTCCAGGATAATGGTTGAAATAAGTTTAGACCATTCCAAAAAATGTAGCTTATGGTATTAGATTTAATGGCTGCTATTTTGTTCACATTAGCGAGGAGAAACATAGCTATGAAGATATTGAAAATATGGTATATAACATTATTTGAAAGATGGCTTGTTTTCCTTGCCCTTCATTTTAGTTGTAGAAAATGCTCACTTCACAGCTTGTAATGTGATCTTACCTGACCCTTTCATATTGTAAAAATAGATTTAAAATACTATAAAGTGAGCAGGCTCCTGGATTAATCTCTTGCACCGGTTTCATGCTGACTGAAGTACTAAAAGATAGCTTGATGGCTACAAAGCCATCATTTATTTTGTCTACAGTAAATTTCCCCAGAAAATTTCACGCTTAAAGTGCACCTATAATTTCCCAATATGCTGGAAAAAAAGAATAAAAGGGTAAAAAAAGCCTGTACAAGTAAGGAAAATTACTCTGGATGTCAGATATAATTTCAGATCCCATCATATAAGAATACTGAATTTTAAAATGGGTTACAACTTATTTATCCAAAAGCAGTAGTAGCAAGCAATCATACTGTATATGATAAAAAAACCAAAAACGTATCTTTGCTAAATGTATATAATAAACATGTACAACATCTGTCTCAATACAGCATCACTGACATTCTGACATAATGCAGAAAGGGGCAGAAAATTCCTCTACATTATAGGCTGACAATATATCCACTTGCCAACCGCAATACTTATATATACGTTGCGGATTGCAAGCAGTTTACCGGGTTATGGCTGAAGCCATCAGCCAAAACCGTGGTATTTTTTCTTCAGCTGACATGCTGGCTTTTTCATGAAAGCACTCTGAGTGGCTCATGAGCCGCTGGAACGCTTTCAGAAGCGGTGGGAGGAAACGTCCCTCCACCCCCTACACTGCTCAACTGTGTTTCTCGGGCTTACTGTTTCCATTGGCATCTTAGATTGTCTCTATAGCCTTGGAGGACCAGAGCGGCAACATGATGTTACTTCCAGGCCAGGCTGAAAGTAAACATTTTTTTTTTAAAGCAAATATTTTTTTTTGATCTTTTGCTTTTAAAGGTAAAGAAGAGATTTGGGTTTTTTTTTTATCCCAGATCTCTCCATAAAGAGGACCTGTCATCCTCATTTATTTTACAAGGAATGTTTACATTCCTTGTAATAGGAATAAAAGTAATCACATTTTTTTTTAAAGGGACAGTGTAAAAACCAAAAATAAAAAATGTAAAGTGTCGTAAAGAGATTTTTTAAGTACTGTAGTTTGTCGACATTTAACTAGTGTGCTAAATTTTAAAGCGTCACATGTTAGGTATCTATTTACTTGGCATAACATCATCTTTCATATTTTACACAAAAAAAAATGTATATATATATATATATATATATATATATATATAGCGTTCATTAAAATGTATTTTTTCTAAATAAAATTGTATTTGAAAAACCGCTGCGCAGATGTGACATAAAAAATTGCAACTATCGCCATTTAATTCCCTAGAGTGTCTGCTAATAAATATATATATATATATATATATATATATATATATATATATATATATATATATATATATATATATATATATTATATAATGTTTGGGGGTTGTAGCAGAAATTACTGATTTAAACTTGTAAACAAAAAATGACAAAAAAATTCTGATCTTCAAGTGGATCTAGACCTAACTGGGGGAGGAGCAATCCTAATCCTGGGCAAAGCTCTCTGAGTTTGTACTGCCCATCCTTGTGATTGATGGCAGAAGTATTAGGAGTTAAGTGCTACTCTAGCTGGTATGAGACTTTCAATCCCAGTCACCAAAATCATGGATTATATAGGCTTAAATGTGTTAAAGTAATTTAAAATTTGTTATCAACCATTTTAAATTTGCAGCTTTCATCAAAATAATTCCTGGTGATCCTGTAATAAATGTGTATTTTTTTCAAGCACTTTTGGGGTAACAACTCTCTCATAATTATGCACCCTGTCACACATGTCCCTGATACTGACAACATGCAAGTGCGCTAAAACACTGAGCAGATTATGGACATATATATATAAAGGAAGTGGCAGAAAGAAAAGAGGATACAGGAGATCAGCAGCACTGAAACACAACAAAGGGTGAACAAAAGCTACAAAGGCATATTCTATGAAAAAAAAAATATGGCATCTGTTTATGATACACAGTGCCTTTAAAAATCTAAATGTCATCCATTTAGAGTTTATATCTACTTTATAAGAAAAGAACAGTAAAATGAGGATGCTCTCAGCACAGCAGCTGAGAAGGTCAACACTGTAGACAGAGAAAGAGAAAGAGATCTGTTGTCAGTGATGAAGCTTTTGTCACTCCTGTTCAGTGAAAGGAGTACAGTAGATATAGAGATGGACTACAGTATCTTGAGTAAAGATTCATAGTAAACTAATGAGTAGTCATTTTCCCTCTGCCTAGTTGTCGTTTTTCACAAGCCAGGGAGTGTATGCAACAAGAATAGGCATCACTATCAATCTGAAGATCTTGCAAAGATAGCCCAAGGTAAAAAAAAAAAATACAGCAGGGGTTAAAGTAAACTTTGTTTTGCACATCCTGGAAATTTAGTCTTCTTTTTAGATGGCCCCACCTGCAGGATAAACATACTTAGTTTCCTTTTGCTCATACAGTTGCCTGGAGAGAAGAAAAATAGCAAGCACTTATGGGTATGGGGAGCATTGGGCTTTTCTCAATCCCTTACTGCCGATTCACACAGGGGCGGCACGACTTGCAGGTTGACTCACCGAGGCGACCTGCACACGACTTCAGCGGTGACCTGCAAAGCGACTTCTGTATAGAAGTCAATGCAAGTCGCCTGAAGTCGCCCCAAAAATACTACAGGAACCTTTTTCTAAGTCGGAGCGACTTGCATCGCTCCTATTAGAACGGTTCCGTAGCACAGAACGGGATGCGACTTGTCAGGCGGCTAAGTCGCCTGACAAGTCGCCCCTGTGTGAACCGGGGCTTACCCTTCCACCCAGCATTATCAAGTGGGAGCCAAGAAAGTGTCATCAGCTGTGTGTAAGATTCAAGTTGTGATCCAGAGCTTACATTGGGCTAACTTTCTTTGCTTCTTTGCTTCTGTTGCCCTCATGGAGTTGCAGGAAGCAAAGGAAAGGTAGGCAGCCACAGCCCCAGGGCTGATATCTGAAGGTGGTTGCCTTCTGGAACTCAAAAGGATCTCATTGAGTTGCTGATTTGTAAGTCTATAGCACACCCTTGTGAATTTTAGGGGTGTTAATATTGATTATATGTATATTTTGTGTATCTCACTGCTGTATGTAATCCATAGACACCTTCTCAGTAGCACAAAATCCTGAGGAAGTGAATTTTGGTTCCCAAAATGCATTGAAATTTGTGATGCTATCTATCCATCTGTCTTTTGCAAGTTTCATGATTGCTATATGTATGAAGAAGCCACCTCATTATATGGTCATTCAAATGAAAATGTAAATCAGTATCTGGTGCAAATAGAAATCTTTTAACATTTTATATGTGTTTTTATATGTTCAATAAAATGGAATGTTTTGTATGTATTATGTGTTTTAATATCTCCTAAAAAAAAAAAAACATGAGTACACAGAGTTTGGTTTCATTTGCAATGTAATGTGTGCTTTAAATACACTTAAAGTGACTCTTTTCTGAATTAAAAAAAAAATAAAAATAATAAGATCCTGTAAAAGAATGGACTTTATAGTTACTCGTCCCTCCACCCATTCATACAATTTTTATTTTGTTGCTGAGCAAAGCTGAGCAAAGCTGACCAAGAAATCAGCTCTGAATTGAGAATGGGGGGCAGACAAGTGACACTCCCGGAAGGTTGCAAAGCCTAGTACACATGGGCCGAATTTCGGATGGCCTTAGTCGGTTCAGGACATCGACATGTGTACTGCAGCTGGTCGGTCAGAAGCTGACAGACTTCTGTTGATGGTGCATGACCAAAAAAGGTCTGCCAATTGGCTCCAAATCAGTGATCTCAATGGCTGAGAGTACTGACCAGAGTGTTCTGGCGGGGGCACAGTAGGGGAGATTGCTGTACTAAGATTGCATGGTTAGTACAGCGGTTCCTCCGGAGCTGTCGTTTTTGGAGCACCTAATGCAAAAAATAATTTTATGGACGTTTTTTATAATTTGTTCACTTACTGATTGGATTCATTTATGATGTATTGTGAGCGCTGTAATTTTTATGCATACGTTGTTTTTTTATGAACAGGGATTGCTTCTAAAGGCATATCCCACTGATATCTCCAATATCCATCACCCAGCAAGCCCTGCATTTCAGCCTAACATGGTCTTGAATAGAGAATAGTAGTTCCAGATAAATACTAGAAATCAAGCCTTTGCGAGTACTAGATCGTAAGATCTCAGTCACTAGGGCTGAACTAGATACAGTCAAATTAAGGGTTCATTGTTGAACTTGCAATGTGTGCCTAAACTGAAGGTATTGGTAGAATTGCCTAGAAGATAATGAGAATTCAGTGTATAAATGGTCATATGTCTTCAGGGTGTTACCACTACAGACCTGAAGTTGAGAATCCCATTCATTTACAAAGCTCAGGAAAATTAGGGTTATGCCATAGGGGGTAAAATCCAAAGGACCAGCAATATGTAATGCTTCCTTTTTGAAGAAGAACTGCTGAAGGGGAGGAAGAGGGAAGACTCCGTAGGTCCCTCTCTAAATGAGAGCTAGCAGGCAAGCTAGAGTTAGAAAAGCTTATCAGTTTAGCTATAGGGTCTGAGGTATCACGCTTATCCCAGCCAGTAAATTGTTCCATCTGAGATGCCATAAAATACATTTTGCCATACTCTATCCTTGCATTACTGCAAAGTGGTTAGGCTAATATGGGCCTATTTTTTTCACCACATAAGGTCTCGGAACTGAGAATCTATGCTTTTAAATAATTTGTTAGAGATCCACATAGGAGAGTTATGGAAGATATACAGAAGTTGCAGGGCCCAGACCATCTTTTTTGAATTGACTCAGCCCACTACCGACAGGGGGAGCTTACACCAACTTAGACTTTTTTTATTTTTTGTCTTTCCAACAGAGGAGTAAGATTCAGTCGGAGATAGTGTGAGGGCTCAGGGGAGACCACCACCCCTAGGTATTTAAAAGAGTTGGCTACAGTAATTTGGTTGGTGCAGGCCAGGAGGGGTGCTCCTAGTGGGTTTAGGGCCATTAGGATGGATTTAGATCAGTTTATAGTAAAACCGGATAATTCACTGAATTTGTTGATAGTTGCCATCAGAGTCTGCAAGGAGCCAGCTGTGTCACCCAGATGCAGCAGAGTGTGGGCTTGTCTCTCTACACAGTGCGGATACAGGTAAATATAAAGGTTCCTCTTTCACACAAGCATTTTGGATATATTTTTTATTTTAGTGATTTTAAGGAATTTGAACCAACCTTATTGCCAAATATCATAAGTGCCCTCCTTTAGACCCTATGAGGTTGATTTACAAAAGGCAAATATACTGTGCACTGCAAGTGCAATTGCACTAGAATTGAGAGGAAGCTGAGAAATGAGTGAAAGCTCTGCTGATTTCTAGCATACAATCATGTGCATGCAAAAATGTCGTTTTTTTAATTTTCCTTGCATATTCCTCTCAGATCTAGAGCAACTGCACTTGCAGTGCTCAAATTATTTGCCTTTAGTAAATCTACTACTCCCATGTATCACCCCTAAATTCCATTAAACATGTTAGAAAACAAAAGCAAAAAGAACAGTGGTTCCTACAGGTAAAATCATAGTTTTACTAATATACCGTATTTATCGGCGTATAACACGCTCCGGCGTATAACACGCACCCCAAGTTTAGGAGGGAATTTCAAGGAAAAAAACCTTTAGGAGGATAGTTTAAGGAAAAAACTTACATTTAAATGCCCATCAATGCAGCCTTATCAGTGTCCATCTGCAGCCTTGTCCATCATTGCAGCTTTGCCAAGTGTCCATCTGCAGTCTTGCTCAGTGCCTTTGCAGCCTTGCCCAGTGCCTCTGCAGAGTCAGCAGAGATCGGCGGGATCGGCGTAAAGCACACACCCACGATTTTCCCCTGATTTTAAGGGGAAAAAAGTGCATGTTATACCCCGATAAATACGGTAATTAAAGTAAGCAAAGCAATATTTTGCAAAGTTAAAGAACTGCAGTCTAACTAGTAACTTTTGTATAAATATGAATGCTCCTGGCTCAGTTATTGAAGCCAGTTTTTCTGCTAATGCAATTGAGCTGTTCTCCTAAATCAGACACCCAGAATAATGTATTGTATGTGCCTGCTGTGCTTTAAGATCACTTGGAATCATGCTGTGTGTGTGCCTTCCCTCTATTGCATTATCATGACAGATATAAGAGACACTGACATAAGGGCTCCAATTAGTTCACCAGAGCAGAGCTAGCTTTGATTACTGTTTCAGACTTGTTTAGCTATGACATGATGATAAGGATAAGTGGCCAATATAAGGACTTGTGAACTCTTCTTTAAAGTGGAACTCCAACCTAGACTTTTTTGTTTAATAGTTGGAAAAAAAGTTAGGACCGCTTTCAGGCTTTTATTTCTTTCTTTGTCCCCATTGAAGGCATTTCCAGTTCAGGAGACACAATAGAAACTGGAACATGAAACCTCCCTAAAAGAAGGAAAATCCATCTTTTTAAAGGTGCCACAATTAATAGATTTCCTGTCTACTTCCGTTTCAGTGATACCTGTAAAATTTTAGATTGACATTTGTGTTGAGTCACCAGACAGAAAGTGAAGGTGAATCTCTTCAGTGGGAACACGGGTTGCACTAAAAACCTTACATCAGTTCTAATCCCCTCAGACAATTTGAAAGAGGTTCCGAAAATAGTTATTTTTCATAGCTAAATAAATTATATTAATCTACACATCAGACGTAAAAAGAAGATATTTTCAAAGAAATTAGTCTAAAGAGGGATTGCCCTTCAAAGACAACATGCAAGGAACTATGCATGCATTAAAGACAAATAGCCTATAAAAACTTCAAATTTATTGCTAGAGAGAGAAAGCCAGTGACTTAATTTTGTCCCATTATGAATCATGATGTCAATCAGAAAATTGTATAGTCGTACACTAAATATCTTATAATGGAACAAACAGTATTGGACAAAGCAAGTACAATGAGAAATACTGACCTCCTGTACATTACTCACATTTATAAGTGGCTTTGAAATTTCTAACTGAAAGTACAAAACCTTTTTAAAACCCTCTCCTCCTTTCTCCTGAGAAATATATGAAGTTGAATTGGTCTTTCGCCCTGTTCTGGATTAAAGAGCCACTTTCCATAAACTCCTAGCTGCTGTATGTAAAACACATTTAAATAGCTTTTATAAATTATTATTTAACATTTTAAAATTAAGGTGACACAAATTAGCTGAATTACTAAAGGCGCTGGGAATCTTCACAATATATTGTGTGAATATTCACTTTAATTATCCCGTGCAGATGAAGTAAGTAAACACGGATTTGCTTTCATGTGATTGAATTATTTAAGTGAATTGTCATACAGTTTATTGTGTGAAGATTCTCAACTCAATATTCCAGGACATTATCAAAATAGAAGTTTAGGATTTGAAAAAAAAACAAACATTTATATTCACCTAGGTGGATAGCAGCATTGATCCTATACTGCATCTATAACCCCATATAACCCCTCTGGGTTTGTAGTGAGAGCTGAGTGATCAAACACCACTGATTGCTCCGCTCTCCCCCTCTGCTCTGAGCAGAGAGCTGTGACTGTCAGTCACCAGCTCTCTGCTCTCTCCTCCAGTGCTCACTGGAGCGTTGGGCTATGGAGGGTGCGGGAGATGCTGGCTCAGCCTCTCAGCAGATCGCTGAGAAGCTGAGCCTGCTGTCAGTTCAGGCTTCTGGACAGATATAAACAAAATGGTCGGGATGTTTTCAGAGCCTGGACCAGATCTGATGTCATCTGACAGCGGGCCTTCGCTCGCTGTCGACTGAAAATGGATCGTTGAGGTGCAGAACGAACTGCACTCCTGTGATCCATAGGAAAGGTATGGCCAAAATAGCTTTGGCCATACTTCTCCTTTAACATCTTGTTTCATAAAACCAAAATCAAATGAAATTTTAGAGCCATCTTTTGCCAATAATTAAGCGAATAGTTGACTTTACAAATAAAGGTATTTCAGATCCTGTACAGGTTTTGGAATAATAAAGCTTTATTTTAGTAGATTTAAACACAATAACTAACATTCTACACACGCTTTACTGTGTCAATTTTTCTTTAGAAATGTTTTTATTAGTTTTAAATTTGCAGCTTATATACTTGGTGTATACATTGCAAGTTTATGAAATGACAATCACTCAAACTATAAAATGCATATTCAAAAAATAATTGGTTAAACCCATAAGTATGTTTCTAAATTTCTAATTTCCTTTTATTCTTTTTTTTTTAACAACAATTAAATGTAACTTTTATTGCAGCATAATACTTTTTTTTCTTAATAAAATGTTAATAAAATGTTTATTGAATAAAAGGAGTATGGTGCCACAAACTATACAAGTGTATTATAAAACAATATAGTTAGTTTGTGCAATAAAAAGATTAACTTCCACAACTCTTTGAACCTTTTATAGGGGTACAAATTTGACAAATAGAGTCGTCAGAAAGGGGGGAGAAAAACAGTATAGCGCTTTTGATAGTAATCAGTACTTTTTTTAGTCCCAAAAGGGAGACAACTGGGGAGGAAAGGGTGACAGAAGGATTTGGTTCTCGAAGAGAGAGTCCCTCCTAATGATGTACAGTTAGGGACTATGCTGTGATTCTACTAGGAAGTTTCTTGTTTAGGCCTTTCCCGTTATCTATCTCCCAATTGCCGTCTTGTACTGTCACCCTTTTGAGTGTGCTCCTGATGGGGAATACAGGCTGTCATGCTAAAGCAGGGTTTATTTTTGGTACAATCAAAAAGCCTGCCAGAGAAATGAGGTGCATCTATCACTGTAGGGAGTGCATGTAGGTAGAAATGAGATGAAAAGGTGCTGGAGGAATTTAGCAGTAATAAGATGTAAGGATGAAAAAAGATAAAGACAGTATTTTTTTGAAAAATAGAAAGGCGAGTTTTATGATACACAGTTCTTCAGCAAACAAAATGGTGTCCAGTCAGTGGATACACCTGCTTTAATAAGTTAGCATAAACAGCAGGGGTGTATACAAATTTCAAAAACCTATTGCAGCTAACAAATTCTCTGGTTATTGTTGATAAATCAATTAAGAGTTAACTTATGATTAGTTACCATGATTTACTGCATTTTGAACATTCAAATTACTCATTAAATATGTGAATAAATTACTGCGCCACCAATGTGAAAATAAGCTGCTAACACAACAAAAAGGCTAATTGTATGCAAATGTGAGTGAAAATGTGTAGCGCTAAAAGCATATAAGCCCTAGAAATAAACCTAGGGAAAGGTGCACATACACCTCTAGGATTGTGCAAACATTATCAGGGTGATAAAAACAAAATAACCAAAATATATGAAAAAAAGGGAATTCAAACAAATTTCAAAGATAAGTTCAAACCTAAACCAAACAACGTAAATAAGATATTACTATAACAGCCTGCTCAACTGAATGCAGGCATATGAGGTAATAATGAGGTAATAATAAGTGCATGTGTATACACATCAATATTCAGATAAACAGAAACAAAATGTGATAAAGTGATAAGTCCAAACAAATGGGATTTTAGGGAATAATCCACAAAGGGAATCTTTAGCAGAGTGAAAGATGTTAATATATCCCAAAAGGTTGCAGATGATGATATTCAATTATTCAAAATCAGATGGCACCCAGGACTGTGCTTCCACCACCCAGGGGAGGGGTAGGTACTCCTACCATGAGTTGTGGACCCACAGACCAGCGGCGGTGAGTCATACAGGCAAGCATGCAAACATGGATTGCAGATTACGATCTCCTTAGATAGCTGAGATGAAGGCACACTTCAGCACTTGTGCAGCAGTCAACAGGTACTGGAACCAGGAATTCAACCGAGATCTCCTAATGTTATGCAATATCCACAAATCACTCACCAACCAATGGTGGGAGCAGTGATCATATAAGAAAAAAGAGAGAAGGCTTCCACATAGCATAG
The DNA here is from genome assembly GCA_037952925.1 of Lithobates clamitans. NCBI lineage: Eukaryota > Metazoa > Chordata > Amphibia > Anura > Ranidae > Lithobates > Lithobates clamitans. The sequence continues at coordinate 2,813,983 of JBBGZY010000320.1, forward strand.
ATCAAAAATGTAGGGTTTTAATGTAAAAAGGTACAAACATCGTGGTAGATGCTTACAATAAAAAGGTGATCACATAAAATATATAAAAATATGCAGTGTGTAGAGCTTTAGCAAGCATTAAACCTGGGTTCATGTTTGCTAAAGCTCTATACACTGCACATTTTTATATATTTTATGTGATCACCTTTTTATTGTACACATTTGCCATGATGTTTTGTACCTTTTTACATTAAAACCCTACATTAATCTATGCTATGTGGAAGCCTTCTCTCTTTTTTCTTCTATAATTACTGCTTCCACCATTGATTGGTGAGAAATTTGTGGATATTGCATAACAATAGGAGATCTCAGTTGAATTCCTGGTTCCAGTACTCATTGACTGCTGCACAAGTGCTGAAGAGTACCTTCATCTCAGCCATCTAAGGAGATCGTAATCTGCAATCCATGTTTGCATCCTTGCCTGTATGACTCACCACCACTGGTGTGTGGGTCCACAACTCGTGGTAAGAGTACCTACCCTTCCCCTGGGTGGTGGAAGCACAGTTCTGGGTGCCATCTGATTTTGAATATTTGAATATCATCATCTGCAACCTTTTGGGATATATTAACATCTTTCACTCTGCTAAAGATTCCCTTTGTGGATTATTCCCTGAAATCCCATTTGTTTGGAATTATCACTTTATCACGATTTGTTTCTGTTTATCTAAACACTGATGTGTATACTCGTGTACTTTAGATATTACCTCATATGCCTGCATTCAGTTGAGTCGGCTGTTATAGTAATATCTATTTATTTACGTTGTTTGGTTTAGATTTGAACTTATATTTGGAGTTTGTTTGAATTCCTTTTTTTTCATATATTTTGATTATTTTGGTTTTATCACCCTGATAATGTTTACACAATCCTAGAGGTGTATGTGCACCTTTCCCTAGGTTTATTTCTAGGGCTTATATGCTTTTAGCGCTACACATTTTCACTCACTTATTACTCATTGCACAGCTTTGCTATATAAAATAATTCATTTTTAAAACAAGCAAATGGACTTTATAAGACCCTTTTAACATAATATATATTTTTTTTAAGGTTAAGTGGTCTTAAATAATAGAACTTCAGGCAAATAAATAAACTCACAGTCGAAATACAGTTATGGGATCCACAGATCCATACTACATAGCCAGGAAGACCACTTTACCATTTTCTGGTTCATTTCTAGAGCTTCTTTTATTGGATAGGTATGATGATGTTGATTAATTGTCCAATAAACACACTGGAGCTGAAAAAGTGACACTAGAATACAGGGTCATCTCCTGCTTTTATTTACCCTGTGTCAGTGTGTCAATCACAAGACTGATTACATAGTATTACAAAAACGGTGACAGGTAAAGCAACTCACATATATGGGTTTTAATTATATATATATATATATATATGTGTTAGCTTAACGTTCTGCTTTATCTATAATCACATATTTTTGCCATCCCACAAAAATCACACATCGACACTAGTTTGGGTCCTTTAAAAAGAAATACTTGGCACTTCTCCTCTAAAACTTGCAGATATTTATGCCTTTGCAGTTCATACCGTTTAAAAATAAAGATTTAAAAAATACAGAACTCCTGATACCAATTTAAGGACAAGCACGACACAATTTTTAATCTTCCAGTTTGTGTGCAGTGTCATGTGTGCTTTAAATTTAAGCAATTCTTGAAGGTTGAAGTTGCGACTCAGCTGTGCAGTTCACAGTTTCTTGCTTTACAAGAACATGCTAAATTAAATTTAGTCTCCCAGAATGATTTCCAATTCTCAAATTCTTAGCATCCGGTCACTGTTCAGCTCTGGCTGAAATCAAATGACTTATCCTTGGGTTAGCTTTAAACTTAATCTTCACATTAAATTTCAAGACTACTGAAATGTATTGGGTTTTGCAGCATAGACAGTCGAAAACCATAGGAAACTCAAAGCTGAACATAGAATAATGATCAGTTTCACATGTTTTTCGTTCCTAAATGGTCCCATATCACCATATTAAATGTGCTATATGGCAAAGAAAGCAATTATACCTGAAAAATCTGCAAAAACGATACCCAATTCAGCAGGGCTAGTTTGTATACAGCAATAGTTTTTTTAGATTGCTGAACCCATTATACTTGTTTTCATTATATTCATCCAATCAGATTATCTATAATTATTGTATTTATTATGCTCAATTAAAAATTAATCATTTAAAGTGTAAGGAAAGGCAAACTTTTCTTTTTTTTTTTTTTTTTTTTTGGATAGAGTGCAGAGGGTATTGAACTCTTATAAGTTTTTATTGCTGTATGTGTTCCCCTTAGGAAGATTCACCCTGTTTACCAATATCATTGAAAGTGAACATAGTTACATAGTTGATAAGGTTGAAAATAACACCAGCCCATCCAGTCTAACCTGTGGTGTGTGTATGTGCATGTGTTTATGTCAATGGTAAATCCTATATCCCTATATGTTGGGATCATTAAGATGCCCATCTAATAGTCTTTTTTAAACTATTGACACTCCCTGCTGATAACACTGCTTGTGGAAGGGAATTCCACATCCTTACCACTCTGACAGTAAAGAACCCTCTACGCAGTTTAAGGTTAAACCGTTTCTCTTCCAATTTCAGTCAATGGCCACATGTCATTTTAAACTCTCTCCCACTGAAAAGTTTTTCCCTATGCTAGGGTCACCACCAGTAAGGTATTTGTTCATTGCTATCATATCCTCTCTCTCCTCCTGGAGTAAATCGCCATTCTAATGCATGCTAATGAACGTAAAAGAAGATCCTAAATTTTTGGGGGACATCAGAACGGCGATAAAGGGGAATCTTCCAATGGGGGCATTAGTTGTGGTGACACCCAGGGATTCCCTCACTTTGGAGGGATTTCCTCTCACTTCTGGTTCTGGCTATATGACAGGAAGTGAAGGGAAAACTCCCCAATGGGACACAGATGGCAAAAAACAAACAAACTGACAAGCATTATAACCCTTCTCTATCCAAAATGAGTGTCTTTCAAAAAAAAAAAAAGTTTTGTGTTTAATTGCACTTTAATGAACTTTGCAACAGCTATAGGGCCAATATGTATATGTATAGGATAGTAGTATAAAGATTGTAACCGTGCAATTTGTTCTTTTGAAACCAGCTTACAAAATGATTTTTTTTTTGTTTAGTTTTTTGTTTGTTTTTTGCAGTAAGCCCTAAAGTCCACTCGAGCCACAATACAATTCAGTTTTATCTGGAGCACTGATTTCAACAAGTGGGCAGAATCACTACAGAAGCTGTAGTTTTTTTAATGCAGCCATAAAAAAAAGCCAGATTTTTATGCAAATTGAAGTAAAAAAAAACAAAAAACACTTGCTACACTGCAAAGATAAGGCTCTAACAACATGTTTGAATGTTAATACCCTAGTGCCCAGATGTCCGCTTGAATGTATAAAAAAACAAACTGTTACACAGGTCCATCCTTATGCTCCCTATCAGAGAAACAAAGCTGTATATTGAGTTCACTGCTTCACCACATGATCCTATTAGCCAGTTAGAGTGGCTTGCCATCATGGTATACTTAAAGGGGGGGGGGGTGCTAGCACACAGGATGTTTGTGTAACAACCATACACTAAATGAAAAGTGAATTACAAAAAGTCCATGGCAGGGAATATGGGGAATTAAAAGTCAATAATAGAGTCTTTGTGATGACGATGATGATGATGAGTAAAATCTCTGGATAGAAGACCAGCACTAAGGGCAGAAAGCTCTTCCCTGGAGTGAAGCCAGCTCTAAAGGTACAGTGTGGAAAAAAAAGACAGACGAGCACCTCTAAGTGCAATATTTATTTTACAAATAGCAAGTATATATAAACACTCACATCAAGAAATTGATGGTCAGCTCATGTGGTGGAGGGAAACCCACGGGAACAGTCCACACGCCTCTATTCTGGGTATATTCACAAACCACGTCCACCAGATGAGCTGACCATCAATTTCCTGATGTGAGTGTATATATATACTTGGCAATTGTAAAAAAAATATTGCACTTAAAGGCACTCTTCTGTCTTTTCTTCCACATCAGGGTATACTTTAGCTACTAGCAACATCTTTGGTAATGGGTCTGTTAAAACTTGGTCCTGTGGCAGGAAGTGAGCGATGGAGCAGTTATCAAACAGGCAGTACATTGCTGGCCTTTGTAGTAACACTCAACAGATAAGGCCAAAGTTCTTTTATCTAAGGCCATAAAGGGGTTAAGAAATTGGTGATTTTAATGTCTGTGGAGTTCACACAGGTCCGGGGTGACTATAGTCCGGATTGAAGAAGGGTTCTGTGCGGCTCTGGTTTAGGTGCGAATTCTGGCAAAAATTCGGACCTGAATCGCACCTGGACCGGTGTACAGAAATGCACCGGACCCCATGATGTGAACTGCGGCCGCACATATGTGAACCCAGCTTTAATCTTATTATTTTAGGGTTAAAAATATGTATTAAGTAAACAGAAGCACTTTTCCTGCAACAATATGTAAGATGCTGAAATATCTGCCTGGACTCTGATTATAGAAATCATGAATATATTGCATACTACCAATCATTTAACTAATGTTATACAGACACCAATGTTTTTTAGTCATCAAGTGTTTATATTTTTTTTTAGTCCTGTCCATGTAGCATTACAGTGCTTTGTGTTCCTAAGTAATTCTGACATTGTTTTCTTGTCATGTTTTGAGTTACTTTTAGCACATAAAAACAATAATCGGCCAAGGAAAATAACTATGCAGCATTTGGAGAAGTGGTATGAGTACACAGAAGAGAGGATGTGAAGGGGATGTTAAACGGTATAAGAGCTATCTCATGGGAGATAAACTAGATGGAATATAATGATTCAGCAAAGGTCAAGTGCAGCTCAAACCAGGATTTTTTTTATGGATTTTCACCCCTAGACACTTTTTTAAAAAAAAAATTGTATATGCTTATGGATTCTTTTGTTGTATAATTACAATAATGATGCAATCAAGGTAAAAATCAACATTTTTTTCCCAAAAGATTAAAAATAACTTAATATGAGCCTCTCATGAGATCATAGAGTTTATACAGATACTGTATATACTGGATGTATTTAAAATGACCTCAGACTTCCATAATTTATTATCTCCTGTTTTCTCCCGCATTCATTCTATCCTGTATGAACTGTATCCCTCCTGTGGCTGCTGTAAGCTGTACTTTCCATAACTTGCAGTTCCAAACAAATTACAGTGAATCCAAAGAGTATATGCTAGGTGCATATTAATGGTAGTCAAAGCAAAATTTGAAAAATATGATGGATAGAGCCAGAAAAGTAAACATGCAGAGAAGGGGTGAAACAAAGCTGAAAAAATAAAAAGTATAAAAATACAGTAAATAAATAAATAACAAAAAAAAGGAAAAAAATACCCAATTGTATACTTGTTTAAGGTAGAATGTGTAAAAAGAGTAAACTTTAGAATAATTTCAAAAATGGTATTTAATTTTTACGTTCAACATTCGATAGATTTTCCTACTTTCTCCTGTTCTATATAAAATAATTGTTCATTGTCAGGGTGGATCCTTTCTCTTTTACCATTCCAGGTAAAAGAGAATGATAAAAGAGAAAGGATCCACCCTGACAACTGTTACATACTATATGCACACTCAGCAATCCCTAAACAAAGTGCATGATTTAAAAGGTAAATGTATGATTAATGACTTCTGGACCCCCCACACATATATACTGTGGCAGGGCGGCCCTCCTGCGTGAAATCAAGTAACTGTATGTGATTTTGTGCAAAAGGTCTGGGGCATGTGCGGATGTTCGCTGGCACACTGCGATTGTTCATGAAAGAGGTAGAACGGTGGTCTGCCTTGTTTACATAGTTCTGTCAGAGGAGACTATGTAGATCTTGTGTTTCTGCTAAGCGGCAAAACAAATCTCTGTCTTCCCCCAGTCAGAGCAATCCCCCACACAGTTAGCAAGCACTCCCAGGGAAGACATTTAACCCTTTGATCGCCCCTGATGTTAACCCTCTTACCAGTGTCATTAGTACAATGACCACAGTCCTTACTCCCATCGCACAAATTCCTGGTATAAGCTGTTTAAACTGCTGGGTGCTGTAGTGATCACCAGCTGGATACTGGAACACATACAATACGTAGATATTCGCCAGGACACCAAGGATCATCAATTTCATCCAAAGGCTTTTTTATTCAAGAAATATCACATCACAAAGCAGTGTAGTGCAACATTTCGGAGCCGCATAGGACCCCTTCCTCGGGCATGTGCCGAAGAGGTTCTGCGTGGCTACGAAACGTTGCACTACACTGCTTTGTGAGATGATCTTTCTTGAATTAAAAAAAAACGTTTGGATGAAATTGATGATCCTTGGTGTGCTGGCAAATATCTACGTATTAGTACAGTGAGAGTGCATTTTTTTAGCACTAATCACTGTATTAGTATCACTGGTCCCCAAAAATTGTCATTTAGTGTCAAATTTGTCGCAGTCCCGCTAAAAATCGCTGATCGCCACAATTACCAGTAAAAAAAAAAAAAAAAAAAGACACAATAACTTTTGTGCAAACCAATCAATATACGCTTATTGGGATTTTTTTACCAAACATATGTAGCAGAATACATATTGGCCTAAATTGATGAAGAAATTTGATTTTTTTTACATTTTTTTTATGGGATATGTTTTATAGCTAAATGTAAAAAAAAAATATATTTTTTTTTTCAAAATTGTCAGTCCTTTTTTGTTTATAGCGCAAAAAATAAAAACTGCAGAGGTGCTCAAATACCACCAAAAGAAAGCTCTAATTGTGGGAAAAAAGGATATCATTTTTATCTGTGTACAGTGTCGCATGGCCGCGCAATTGTCAGTTAAATTAATGCAGTGCCATATCGCAAAAAATGGCCTGGTCATGAAGAGGAGTAAACCTCCCGAGGCTAAAGTGGTTAAACATAACAAAATGTTCCCTCAAGGTCCTCTCCAGAGTAAAAATGACTTACCTTCTGATGCAGAAACTGCTGTATATTGCCTAGCAAGTCAATGGTTGGTTTTCCATAGAAATGTGCGTGCTGAGCACTTTCTTTAGCTTGGTCTATGCACCCTGCAGCCCCAATTTACAGGTTGTCGTGAATCCATTTTAGCCTATGGGGTTACAGGGCACATGTGCCAAGTCAAAGAGAATATCTCAGGGCTCACATTCAATGGAAACAAAGTTACTGAATGTGTGATTCAATACAGTTGCTTTGCATTGGAAGGTAAGTATTTCATCCTCTAAAACTTATTAGCAAAGGTTGAGAGTGTCATAGTTATTGTTTATACCAAATATTGCACTTATCCTTTAAAATTTGGAGACAGCATATGTTCTGTTATTTGAGAAAAGGTTGTGGAATTGTTTCAAATGGCTATAACCTTACAGAACAATTGTTGGAGGTAATTGTTGGAGGGTGTTTTTCAGGGTTGGGAATAAAGTTGGCATTTTCCTGTAGCACAGTAAAACCACTTCCCTTTTTGGCATTTATATGTCTAGAAGAGAAAGCCTAAGGCATCTATGTTAGGACAAAATACAATAAAATCATGTCACTCTTATATATTTCTTTTAATTAATATTTGATCCTACACAGGTAGATCCATATTGTGTAAAACACGTTGAACACTTCAGGATGAATTAATATTTGGTTTCCTAGGGCTGTACAAACTATAAATACAGCCTTGCTTCTGGCATTTTTACTAGCCATGGGAAAAATTCTCTAAATTATTACTACACACTACTTTCTAAGTATGTCATTGGGCTCAGAAAATGGTAGATGAGAACTTTCGTAGCACAGGGAAAGGCCATGCTTATACGCTAGAAAAAAAAGAAGTTCTTAATAAAGGGAGAGTTCAGTCTCTTTACATTAAAAAAGTGTGATAGAATCATAATTGTGTCTTGTAATTTGTACTATTACAGCTGCCAATTGCCCCTAGTTTCAAGGGTTTTCCAAAGACATTTGCGTTCTATTTTACCCTAGCTCATTTTTCTGCCCATATTTACTATCAGCATTAAAGTTGAACTCAAGACAGATATAAAGGATGCAAATAAATGCCACTCTGTATTCATTAACCACTTGACCTCTGGAAGATTTATGACCAGGCCATTTTTTGCGATATGGCACTGCGTTACTTCAACTGACAATTGCACGGTCATGCAATACTGTATCCAAATAAAATTTATGTAATTTTTTTTCCCACAAATAGAGATTTCTTTTGGTGGTATTTGATCACCACTGCATTTTTTATTTTCGCCCTACAAACAAAAAAAGACCAACAATTTTGATTTTTTTTTGTTTGCTTGTTTTAACTTTCTGCTATAAAAAATATCCAATTAAAACATCTAATTTCTTCATCAATTTAGGCCAATATGCATTCTACTACATATTTTTGGTAAAAAAAAAAAAAAAAATCCCAATAAGCGTATATTGATTGTTTTGCACAAAAATTACAGCGTCTACAAACAATGGAATATATACTGGATTTTTTTTATATTTATAATAACAATCAGAAACTAACTGACACAGTTTGTGGGAACCAGTGACACTAATACAGTAATCAGTGCTAAAAGTATGAACTGTCACTGTAGTAATGACACTGACTAGGAAGGGGTAAACATCTAGGGCGATCAAAGGGTTAACTGTGTGCCTAGCCAGTGTTTTTGTGTACTGTATGTGCTGTTTTTATTAAGGGTAGTGATGGATTTAATTCCCTGCTTTGCAGGTACACAAAATCCATTACTTTCCCCCTGTCAGAACGAAGCTCTGCTTTGTTTACATAGGCAGAGCTCTGTTCTGTGTCTCTGCTCGGAGATTGGTGGATGCTGACAGACATCCAGTGCCCAGCACCTGCAGATCGGCTTCTGCTGTGAGTAATCACAGTAGAAGCAGCCCCCCTAGGCGGACGTGCAGAATCACATATGTATATATATATATATATATATATATATATATATATATATATATATATACATATATAGATATATATCTCTATATTAATGTGATTCTGCACAGGAGGGCCACCCTGTAGCAGTATATCTGCTATGGGGTGGTTCATGCATAATTGTATTTTTTGACAAAGAGATGAGTTTATCTGTCTGTTACTGATTGACAGTGGAGAAAAATCAGGGCTCCTCCTCTACCAGACATGGCTGTGGGGTGTGACAGAGCTGTGTAAATCTCAGAAATGGGTGGACAGAAATACAAGCCTTTTGTAAATTATCTCCCATATAAGTTCATCATCTGTGTATTTAGCTGTTTGCCTGGAGTACTTCTTTAACGCAATTAAATGAGTGGCAGCTAAACTAGCCAGTAATATTCAAATCACACAGAGGAGCACACAAAGCACTTAAAGGAGTTGTAAAGGCAGAAGGGTTTTTTTATCTTAATGCATTCTATGCATTAAGATAAAAGTCCTTGTGTGTGTAGAAGCCTCCCCAGCACCCCCTTGTTACTTGCCTGTACCCCATCTCTCTCCAGGGATGTCCACGAATGTCTAAGCCATCCGGTACATTCCTCCTAATTGGCTGAAACACAGCAGCGGCTGTCAATCAAAGTCAGTCAGCCAATCAGGAGAGAAAGGGGGTGGGGCCAGGTCAGGGCTTCCTTGTCTGAATGGATACACAGAGCTCTGAAGTGGCTCGAGTGCCCCCATAGAAAGCTACTGGCTGAGGGGGCACTTGATAAGAGGGAGGGGCCAGGAGCAGAAAAGAGGGACCCGAGGAGAGGAGGAATTGGGCTGTTCTGTGCAAAACCAACTGCACAGAGGAGGTAAGAATAACATGTTTGTTATTTAAAAAAAACTTTACAGTCACTTTAACTAACTTCCCGCCCGGTCGTCATTCTGCTATAGGCCGGGCGGGAAGTGGTTGCGTTATCCTAAATGTGGTGGCAATCAGAGGTGCTGTGTGTTATTCTGACACACCGCAACTCCGATCTCCATCAGAGGCTCTTTACCACGTGATCAGCTGTGACCAATCACAGCTGATCACAGCGTGTAACCAGGAAGTGCCGGTAAACAGCTTTCCTTGGTTCACGCTGACAGGAGAGCCGATCGGCGGCTCTCCTGTCACAGAGGAGTCTAAGCTGATAATCAGCGCATTGATTATCAGCTCAGCCCCCACCAGAGGTGCCACCACAGCTGCCAATCAGTGCCTATCAGCTGCCAGTCTGTGCCCACCACAGTGCAAGTCAGTGCCCACCAAGTGCCCATCAAAGTGCCAATCAGTGCCCATTAGTAACGCCTGTTAGTGCCTATGTCAGATGCCAATCAGTGCCCATATCAGATGCCAATCAGTACCTCATCATCAGTGCTGCCTATCAGTGCCATTTATTAGTGTCCCCAAAGGAAAACTCTACAGTACAGTATTGTATGATCGCGCAATTGTCATTCAAAGTGTGACAGCACTGAAAGCTGAAAATTGTCCTGGGCAGGAAGAGGGGAAAGTGCTCTGCATTGAAGTAGTTAAGCATTCTCATATTTTTTCTCTTTATTGTTAATGGAGTTCAATATTGCACTGAATAAACAGAAGTGTTTCTTGTTTTCAAGCTTCCCCAGGCATTATCTATTCATTCCAGTCATTACACTCAGTTAATATTTTATTGAAAAACAAAAAAAAAGTGTACTTTTTATGGAATAACCCCTTTAAGTTGTAAAACAAAATAGTTTTTTTTGTGTGAAACAGTAGGTGAAAAATGTGAGCAGCAAACATATTCTTATTTGCATGAAAATCTAAAGCGGGTTATATTTCACAGTATGAGATATTCTTTAAGCTTCTCTTTTACCCTTTAACTATAAAACATATTTTCTAAAACAGAAAAACTCTACGACTCCTGCCAAGAAAATGAAGTCAACCGTCACAATAAATCTGTTCTTCTGCCATTCTAAAAAACTGTCTTTCTGTATGCATATTTGTAAAGAGTAAATAGCTCCTACTGGAAGTACAAGTAAGTAAAATATACAATTAGAAAAAAAAATATTAATGTTATATAATATTATTTTACAAATGAAAAAACTGACACAAGTGATTAGCTCTAGGATGAATGAGTAATCTTTTTGAGAGAGAAAGGTCTTTACATTTCTGTTTAACTGTCCTCAAAATAAACTTTTATCGGTGATCTTTGCAAATAATACTTCAAAGAATATACAAAACTTCAGATATGACATATTTGTAAACTCAATTACTAATGTCTCATAACTTTTAACACATTATTGTAATGTTAAATACTATGTGTTTAACCAGTTGCAGACATTAAGCATGCTATTTACACCCCAAAAAAATGTCAGAACACCTGGCCTTTTCTACCTCCATGTGCTCCCCAACATTTACCAGCAATTCCCGGCTGTTAAAATGACAGCTGAGACTTGCTGATTGAATAGAAAAGCTGGCTGTAGCTGCTGATGTCAGAAACTAAACTTTTTTTATTATTATTCTTTTTTTGTAAGTTTTGTATTTAAAAAAATTGCAAGATTGCAAAAAGTCTATACTTTATATGTAAATACCGTATTTATCGGCGTATAACACACACTTTTTTCCCCTTAAAATCAGGGGAAAATCGTAGGTGAGTGCTATACGCTGATCCCCCGCTGATTGTGAGCGGAGGATCGAGCCACCGAGATACATAGTCAAGTGTACTCGGCTTGGCTCCGCTCACAGTCTCGCCCAGTCCCACCCTATGATGGACATAACACAGGGACTGGGCATGACTGTGAGCGGAGCCGAGCCGAGTACACTCGGCTACTCTCGGCTCCGCTCGGTACTGAGAGAGGACCCGAGAGCCGCCGAGAGGACTCGAGTGCCGCCGACAGGACCCGAGAGCCGCCGAGAGGACCCGAGTGCCGCTGAGAGGACCGAGAGTGACCGAGAGGACCCGAGAGCGGCAAAGAGGACCCGGCGCCATTTTTAAACTGGAAAAGTGCAATGAAAAGGCTACACTGACAAGGTACACTGTCAAGGCTACACTGAAAGGCTGCACTGACAAGGCTACACTGACAAGGTACACTGTCAAGGCTACACTGCAAGGCTGCACTGACAAGGCTACACTGACAAGGTACACTGACAAGGCTGCAGATGACACTGACAAGGTTGCATAGATGGGCGTTTAAATGTAAGTTTTTTCCTTAAACTTCCCTCCTAAAAGTTTTTTCTCTAAAATTCCCTCCTAAACTTGGGGTGTGTGTTATATGCCGATAAACACGGTAATTTTGTAATGCTTTGCACCAGAAACTTTAATTTGGAGTCAATATAAACATGATAAATACATTCATACATTTTATCTACAGTAACACTATCTTTTTATAGACTAACAACTTAGAAAAAAGGGCATTTTTATTGTTTTCATGTGTTTTTGTTTATATATTTCATAGAAAATAAAATAATGTTTGTAAGATAACATCTTCAAAATAAAGTCTTGTTAGTGTTAGTTCTAAACTAAAAAACACATTTATAACACAGTTTATTTTTTACACAACATATTTATTACACAGATAGACCATACACAGCAGTTTACTAATCATGGTACGGCACCGCTGTGAGCTGCCCTTGTACCATGTGATCAATGTGGCCAATCAGATCAATCACAGTTATAGTAGTAAACAAGGCTGTCATTCATGATGCTTTGCTTACTGTTGTGTGATCTCTATGATTGGTCACAGCAACCACATGGTACCAGGGACAAGCAGCCTTGTACCATGTGATAGCTTTGACCAATCAGGAATGAAAACTTTGAATAGTGTTACCGATTGCTTATACAGGGACCACCAATTGCCTTATACAGTAATGTTAAGTACATGCTGTCACCTTAGCAAGTGTAGTGTCACTATGGTGACATTGTACCGCTGTGGAGGTGATCATATACAATGGCTGCCTGCTCTGATGTCATTTAATATCTGTGCCTCCAGCCATAATCTCTGATTAATGCCACAGCAGTAGAATGACACCAGACCAGTGCTGCCAGTCAGTATTCCTAATCAACGTCGCACCATTTAATGTCACTAATCACCCTAGTCCTCTAACAGTGTCCATAATCACCACAGTGGACTCAATGTGTCCTCAATCACCGCCACCCACTCACAGTGTCCCTAATCACCACCATTCACCCACAGTGTCTCTAATCACTGCCACCCACTCACAATGTCCCTAATCACAGCAACTCACTTACAGTGTCCCTAATCACCACTGTACCAGCCAGTATCCCTAATCATGGCCACCCACCCTCAGTGCTCCTAATCACCCTCACACCAGTCATGTTGTCCCTGATCACAGCCCCACCAGTTACTGTGTCCCTGATCATGCCACACTAATTATTGTGTCCATGATCACCGCTACACCTGTCACATTGTCCCTAATCAGTGCCATACTGGTCATATTTACCCTAATCACTGCCACGCTAGTTACGGTGTACCTGATCACCCCACAACAGTTACAGTGTCCCTGATCACTGCCACATTAGTTACAGTGTCCACGATGATCACCACACCAGTCCTACTGTTCCTAATCACCACCACACCAGTCATACTGTCTCTGATCAAGACCAAACCAGTTACAGTGTCATTAATCACTGCCACAACAGTTACAGTGTTCCTGCCCATCGTCACACCAGTGCACTATTGCCTCTGCCTGCTGCCTGTACTAACCCTGGCCTGTTTATTGACCACAGTTCTGCCTGCTGCCTGGACTGATCATTTTCCTGTTGGCTGACCATGTGCCTGTGGCCTGAACTGACCCATTTGTACATCCAGCTGACTACATTCTTGCAGGGCACCAGGCAGTCATGTGCCAGTAGGCTAGGTTTGTTTGGCCTGTAGGAACTGAGACTGCTATAGATGATGCTACACTACACTATATTACCTGAGCACTGTTTTAAACAATTTGATTCATGTGATACACAAGGTACAGTATGCTGCACAAACTGTTGGCACTATATAAATCCTGTTTAATAATGCATAATTTATGCCCCTAAAATACCCAAAGGTGCTTCCTTGGATTTTGGGTCCCTCTATATGGCTAGACTGTGAAAAATCTCACACATGTGATATCACCATACTCAGGAATAGTAGTGGAATGTGTTTTGGGGTCTAATTCTTAGTATGCCTATGACGTGTGTTAGAAATATTTTATTAATTGACAGCTTTGTATAAAAAAATACATTTTCATTTTCCTTCCTGCATTTTCCAAAAACTTGGGGCGTAAAATGACATTATCAAAAGACTCACTTGGAGTGTTTGTTTTTCACTGTCCTGGTTGATCCAGGACCTCCAAAAATGTGATAATCAGGAAATTAGATGCATAATTTATGTCGTATTTATGCTCCTTGAAAGCCCCTTGGGTTTTGGGTCCCTCTATACATCTAAGATGTGAAAAAGTTTCACATATGTGGTATCCTGATACTCGGGAGGCATAGCAGAATGTATTGTGGAGTGTAATTCTAAGTATGCCTATGCAGTGTGTAAGACATAACTTGTTAAATTGACAACTTTGTACAAAAACACACATTTTATTGAATTTCTTCATTTTCCAAAAATATGTGACAAAAAATGACTTTGACAAGATTGCATGTGTCTATCAATGGTTGGGGTTTCATTCTCTGATGAGGCTGCACTGATGGGCACTGATAGGCTGAACTGATGGGCACTGATGGGGCTGCACTGATGGGCACTGATGAGCACTGATGAGGCGGCACTGATGAGGTGGCACTGATGAGGAGGCACTGATGAGGCTGCACTGATGGGCACTGATAAGCTGCACTGATGGGCATTGATTGGCACTGATGGGACTGCACTGATAATCAGGGCACTGATGATCAGTGCTGTGATTATCAGTGTAAATAATGTACTGAGAGCCTTGTCAGTTATCAGTTCTCCTTTCCCCACCCAGACATAGAGTGTGAGGAAAGGACTGCTAATAACCGGCAATTCTGTTTACATGTGATCAGCTGTGATTGGTCACAGCTGATCACATGGTAAAGAATCACAGTGATTGGCCCTTTATCACGATCTGTGATCAGCTGGCTCTAAAGGACACCCCAGGGGGCAAGCAGGGGTTGGGGTTCTGGGAGGACATCCATGGATGCCCTCCCAGAACTAGAAAGCCATGCTGTAGCTGTCTTTTCACTACAGTGTGGCACTAAAGTGGTTAAACATGTTATAGTATTTGCAACAAATATGTTAAATGCATCAATTTGTTTATTAAATTGCAAATGCTAGTTCCCTGGCTGTAATGTTGAACCTATGGTTTCATTACTTTTTCCAAGTCACTAACCTGGAACATGAGCATAGATCAGGACTTTTATCTACATGCTTGTTCTAGGTCAGTGACTTGGAAAGCATTAACTTTACTGGATAGGCATGACAGCCAGGTAAGGTAACACTATGTATTTCTCTCATAACAAGTTTCCTTTAATTTTTTATTTTATCCAGAAAAATATCCAGAAGTTATTTAAACTTAATTTTCTTTTTTATATAATGATAATTTTAAGTTTATGATAAGTTCCCAGACCTATTCATTGCTTAGGGGTGGAATCATACCTTGTATTTTTTCTTCCATAAAATTAGAATTTTTTATGAGTTTCAATATAAAGTCTGGAATAAATTGTAATATATGAAATCCCCGGTAACAACAGAAAATCATGTTTATCGAGAACAGAGATTTCATAACCTCCGTGTTGTCCTCATGCTTTAGAATACAACAATGCAACTGAAAACATAGATCAATCCACCCAGTGCTTCTTTAGGCTGTGTTTACATGTAAGTGGATCCCAGTGGGATAATGCAGAGAGCTAACACAGGAAAACCGCAGCAAACATAGAACTGTAATACAAATCATTTGAGCCCATCTATATTTCTGCGCTATAGTGCTATATGTTCTGGAAAACATGGTCTGCTTACATTTTACTTTGTCAAAGTGCATTTTGGGCCTTGTAGAAATAAATTGTAATGCTATAGTACGTATACATAGTTTGCCAATGTAACAAAGTTCATCAAGTGAGCAGCAGAATTTTTTTTAGTTTCTCAAGTAGGAATGAGCAAAATGCATGTAGGGAGATATGGCAGGCTGATCCATTTTAACGCATGCTACAAGGCACATGAAAGCATATAAAACTGAGTGCCTTTTTAAAACATGTGAGTCTAGTCTAGGTGTGGTTGCTGATCAGAAATAATGCTTATCTGATAGCAGACACTTTGCTAACCTTATATATTAATTTTATAAGACCATATAGACTAGAAATATACTAATTGTGGTAGCTATCAATACTTATTGAACTTATTGAAGTCAAAATGTGGCTGGATATGGTGGATGACAGCACACTGGTCTATACACATATTAAAAAATAAAACTCTTTATATTTTTTTTTTGTGGCATAACTACAGAAAACTAAAATCAAATGGCAAGGTTGCAGGGCTAAAGGACTGTTTGGGCTTAGCTACTGAATACAATAACTCTATGATTAAGTTGTGGTGTGTGCTGTTCATTAATAAAACTGTCACATTTTTGTACCTTCATCAGACTGCAGCCCCTTTCTTCATTGTGGTATTCATTTTAATGTACTCAGGCACATGAAAGCTGAAATCTGATTCGTTGCTGCATTTTTTTTTTTGTAGTCCTCAAATTCCCTCTTTTGAATTTTCATAAATTGTATTTAATAAAAATTTGCCACATTTATTCAAGCAGACACTACCAAAAAATAAATATGTAGTTGGCCCTAGTTTTAAAAGAACATTTAAGTTCATCATAACTCATCCCTGTTGTGACAGCTTTTCAGTTTAATTAAATATCAGTTTTTGTAAAATAATACAAATATGTTTTCTCTGAATTGATGTAATGGTGTGAATGGATAAGCTCTATACACATCTCATTTCCTATATAGATATCCAAATATATTTATCTTGCTCTTTGTTATTTTAATTATCATATTTATATATCTGTTTAGACAAACCACTGTACATAGCACACTTAGCATTATGTCAGAGATTGTTAAATTAAAATCATTGCTAAATAATGCCTTTGAGATCATCAAGTATGGAACATGCCAGATAGAAAGTTCATAAATTGAACAATCTGTGTAATTTTACCTTAAAAAAATTTGTAATTGTTTAGTAAGATTCCCACAGTTTGACACATTTGCTATTATCTGAGCAATGTATACACTTGCATCAAATTTAGCAGCATGCATATTAATTGTGCCCAAGTCACAAAATAAGCAACAAATATACCAACCCCCACAAATGCATAAACATTACATAAAGCATACCATAAAATACAAAACACATTTGTGAAATTTAGTAACACATATTCGCATAGCATTTTTAAAAATTTAAAACGATAAAAATGGAAAACATGATACATTCCCTTTACTAGCATTGGACTGTTATTCCATAATGCTAATTATTCCACTGATAATATTATGACTGTATAACTTGACGATAATTGAATTCATATTCCAAGGTAAATGTAAGGCTACAATATGAGTAATATAGCTAGTTTTCTTCTAAATTGGCTGTTATTTAGAGGTCAAATTGCAAGAAACAAATCTACTTAATGTTATGTACAGTACAAACCACAAACCAAACATTCAATTTTGAATGACTTATGTTCCCTCTAAATAAAGATGTATTTCCTTTCTGATTTCACAGCTTGTACAGCACATTCTGGATGAGTACAAATTAGAAAAATAATCTATAGAAATATTTAGGCTTTACTTTGTCTAATACCTGATTGCTTTGCCTTCATGGACTACAGACAATTCAAACCTTCCACTGAAGCCATCAATAGAATACTAAATCCTTGTACTTTTCAGACTCATTTCTGCTCTTGTAGAAATAGTGTTCTCATAGGGTGCATTGCATTTGTTGTTCCCTTTGTGTTTTGTTGATTCCACTGGCAATTAATGAAAATGTACTGTAAAATGTGGGAGCTGTGGGAAGGTGGACACTCTGGGTGGATTTACTTAAACTGAAGAGTGCAAAATTTGGTGCAGCTCGGCATAGAAACCAATCAGCTTCCAGGTTTTTGTTCTCAAAGCTTAACTGAACAAGTTTAAGTTAGAAGCTGATTGGTTACCATCAACAGCTGCACCAGATTTTGCATTCTCCAGTCTTAGTAAATAAACCCCTCTATGTTACTGTACAGGATGACAACAGGTAGATAGGGGTATTTTAGTTAAACTGAAGCCCCGCCTTCTAAATAAAACATTGCCAATGTAATAATAAATATAACAATAAACTTGTAAAAATATATATTTTTTTGTAAAATAAATGTAACAATAAACTTGTAAAAATCCCCTACTTACCCCTTCCTCTCCAAATTGTTGTGTATGATTTATTTGTGGAAAGTAATATCTGTGTTTATATGCTCTGTACTGCAAAGACACAATAAAAAGATGAAGATAAGAAACATTATTTTATAATATCTTTTAGAGTTTTTTCTTTGGCTATGCTTGAAGTACAGTGCTTTCTTATTTAAGCACAGCTGATTGTTATGTCCCCTGATAATTGTCAATGCAGGTCAATTGATAGTAATAGAAGTGAGGATCACTGCTCAGTATGGAAATAGGCCAAATCAGGGACCAATAATCTTACTACTCTGTTTCTTCAAAGTTCCCTAAATTAATTGGCTTGATTACCTGAATTGGCATTGGTTTTACTATTTAGGAGGGAAAAAATCTAATGACAAAGCTCTGTACTTTCTCAAGATACTGTATAGGGATAAATATTAGCAAGCAATGCTTCAGATACTCTTATTATAAACCTACACATTTCTTTATTAAAAACATTACCATGGGAGATATTTAAAAAAAAAACAAAATGCATATCAGAAAGTTCTACCTTTTCCTTGTAATTCTAAACCTCAAAGGTGGTCAGGTTTCCACTGCCAAGGCACTACTTTGAATCTAGGCTGAAGTGAATGATTGGTGGTCAAGCAGAGCTGGTGACTGGCTGCCTTTGCCTAAATGTCAGTCCTCCAAAGTACTTCAGTAGAGACCACATAACCAATGCAGATGCTTTGGTCAGGTTATCAGTACAGGACTGAATCACAATTCCAGCAACTACGGGTACATTTTTTCTGATCTGATTTTTAGCTTTTCTAAATCTCACTCACAGTGGTCATTTTTTCAATAAAGAAATGTCAATTTGCAGCATATTTTAGCAATAAAATGAAAAACAAACACTTGTAGGACATATAAACGCTAGCCATTGAATGCAGAGATGTGGAACATGTCTATGACTATTTTCTAAGTATTTTCAAGCCTTTCCTTTCTTATGCTCGGCAATAGGACATTAGTTGAGATTTTGGAGATGGAAAGATTCTGGCTGGAGGTGGGGGATTGATAAAGCACAATTAGCATAAATACAGGCCAATTTCTTGGTGCTTTTTATTATCAGGGAAAGGTCTTCTTGAACTTGGCAACTTTGAAGTGTTTATTCAAATTCTGACCTCTTACATGACCCCTGGTGCGTGCTGTAATGTAATTTCTTTTCGTTATAGATAGGCTCTCAAGCATGTCATAACTAAGACGTAAACACATAAAGTCATGTTGGGAACAAGGTATTAAAAGCTGGTCATACAGGCACTGCATTTCATCCGATGAAATTTACTCCATGGGTGACCCTGTCATCAACACCCAGGGTCGACAAAAGTTGAAGGAGTCAGGTGGAAATTTGTTGGCCAGGTAGTGTCTGCTTTCAATCATATGTAGGCACTGTTGAGGTATTCTGACAGCGCCCCGGAGTGGGAAATTTGTCTATCTACATTTTTTGGCATGGCTGCAGGAAACAGATTTCCAAAGAAAGAAAGAAATCTATACTCAAAAAAGGGGAAAAAACCAACCGGATTGCAGTGAATTACACAAGTACGCATTCTATTATTTTAACAAAGCCATGAACATTATGATTAGAGATGAGCCCAACACCCCCTGGTTCAGTTCACACCAGAACATACCGAACAGGTAAAAAATTTGTCAGAACACACAAACTCCGTTAAAGTCTATGGGACACTAACATGAAAAATCAAAAGTGCTCATATTAAAGGCTTATATGCAAGTTATTGTCATAAAAAGTGTTTGGGGACCCGGGTCCCGCCCCAGAGGACATGTATCAATGCAAGAAAATTTTTTTTTAAACGGCCGTTTTTTCAGGAGCAGTGATTTTTTTAATGCTTAAAGTGAAACAATAAAAATGAAATATTCCTTTAAATATCATGCCTGGGGGGTGACTATAGTATGCCTGTAAAGTGGCGCATTTTTCCCGTGTTTAGAACAATACCACAGCAAAATGACATTTCTAAAGGAAAAATTGTTATTTAAAACTGATCGCTGCTGTAATGAATTGTCGGGTCTCGGCAATATAGATAAAACTAATTGAAAAAAAGAGCATTGGGTCCCCCCAGTCCATTACCAGGCCCTTTGGGTCTGGTATGAATATTAAGGGGAACCCCAAACCAAAATTTAAAAAAAAAATTGCGTGGGGGTCCTCCTAAAATCTATACCAGGTCCTTCTGAGCTGATATGGAAATTAAGGGGAACCCTGGACCAAATTTTTTTTAAACATGGCATAGGGGTCCCCCCAAAATCCATAGCAGACCCTTCAGGTTTGGTATGGATTTCCATACCAGACCCCTCAGGTCTGGTATGGATTTTGAGAGTGCCCCTCCTGAACCGTTCCAGGCCACATGCCCTCAACATGGGGAGGGTGCTTTGGGATACAAATATACCCCTAACATTTCACAAAAAAAGTGTCAAAATGTTAAAAATGACAAGACACAGCTTGGGGACAAGTCCTTTATTAAAAAATAAAAAAATAAAAATGTCACACGATATCCATTCATCTTCTTCTTCATGCTGCGACAGACCGAAAAATAAAAAAATTTAAAAATCTGAAACCCAGGTACATCACCGGGTGGCCCCACCCTCAGTTATATAAGAACTGTCATCAGCGAAGAAGCATCACACAGCGGGAGCCTCCCATAGAGGAGGATCAGTTGCAGATTTTTTTTTTTCAATCCGTCGCAACGAGATAGAAGAAGATCATTGGACATTGTGGGACATTTTTATTTTTTTATTTTTTAATAAAGGACTTGTCCCCAAGCTGTGTCTTGTAGTTTTTAACATTTTGACACTTTTTTGTGAAATGGTAGGGGTACTTGTACTCCGTTACCATTTCACACAGAGGGAGGCCGAGATCTGGGGGTCCCCTTGTTAAAGGGGGCTTCCAGATTCCGATAAGCCCCCTGCCCACAGACCCCCACAACCACCGGGCAAGGGTTGTGGGGATGAGGCCCTTGTCCCCATCAATATGGGGACAAGGTGCTTTGGGGGGCTACCCCAAAGCACCCTCCCCATGTTGAGGACATGTGGCCTGGTATGGTTCAGGAGGGGGGGGCGCTCTCTCGTCCCCCCTTCTTTTCCTGCGGCATGCCAGGTTACGTGCTCGGATAAGGGTCTTGTATGGATTTTAGGAGGGCCCCTACGCAATTTGTTTTGTTTAATTTTGGTTTGGGGTTCCCCCCCATAATATACATGGACTGGGGGGATCCCATGCCCTTTTTTTCAATGAATTTTATCTATATTGCCAAGACCCGATAATTCATTACAGCCACGATTAGTTTTGAATGACAATTTTTCCTTTACAAATGTAAATTTGATGTGGTACTGTTCTAAACATGGGAAAAATGTGCCACTTTACAGGAATACTATAGACACCCCCCAGGCACAATATTTAAAGGAATATTTTATTGTTATTGTTTCACTTTAAGCATTAAAAAAATCACTGCTCCCGAAAAAACTGCAGTTTAAAAAAAAAAAAAAATTCATTGATACATGTTCCCTTGGGCAGGACCCAGGTCCCCAAACACTTTTTATGACAATAACTTGCATATAAGCCTTTAAAATAAACACTTTTGATTTTTCATGTCAATGTCCCATAGACTTTAAAGGTGTTCCAGCGGCTTTTGAATTTGCCCCGAACACTGCATATTGTTAGCTGTTCGCAGAACATCCAAACAACCAAACTTCGGCCAGAACTCATGCACGGGCTGAACTGTTCACCCATCCCTAGTTATGATACAATTATCCTATGATATTTAAATTAAACACATTTGAAGAGAATTTGGTGTGATGTTAGAATTATCAGCATGCAAACAAACTGTATTTGCAGTTACTGTGTTACAATATACCAGACCATGGAAAATTATACCATGGATTTTAAAGTTAAAGGTATTCATAATATACAGAGCCAGACTGCAAGCAAATCACAGTATTTTGAAAAAGAGTGTAAATAATTTGAGTATTGGGTTCAGCAGGCACCAAACTCAGGGCATCTCAAGCAGAAGTAGTTTGTGATCTTATATAAGTGAGACCTATCCATATCTTGAATGCCATATACCACGTTCACTAAATCTTCTCTTTAATAAATTATTCAGCCTGGTAAGATTATCTTTATTATTATTATTATTTTTTCTACTTGGTCAGATTGACCCATGTTTTTTGATGATGTCCTGATGATTAATTGCTGATTTAGCAATAATTTGTCACTCTGACTAAATATTCTTTGTTCATAATAATTCTATCCATGTATTAATTTGTTTTTTAAAAAAATGTTTTAATATTGTAATGTAACATTCCATTTATGTCTCTCATTTTCAGTATATCATAACTCATACCAGAACTCCTGATGAAGCTCAGAATGAGCGAAACATGTCGAGTGGTATTTATTGAGTAGCCTGTTAAACTAGATATGGATATTGAGAGACTTTTTAACTTTTTTGTGTGTTAAATTGAATAAATAAAAAACTTTTTGTATGGATAGATTATGTATGTCTATTTAGTTTAATTATTATTTATTTTAAGCACCTTAAAAGTCCCGGGGTTCATCCACCCCAATTCCCTTTTCTTTGCTTACTTATTTCTTGGGATGTGGTGCTCATGGTTGATTGTCCCTGCCCTCTTCATTCAAGTAGTTTGTGAACTGTTTACAAGGCAGGCAATAAATGTACAGAAATCAAACAAAGGCTACATAGTAAATATTAATAATGCAGCGCCACAATCAAAAGTGTGAAGACTTCCTCCACCATCAAATGGACATTTACCATAAAGTGTGTTCACTGCCAAATGCAAACTGACCAGAAGTAGTTGCTGACAGATAATAAGCAGCAAAAACGCCTGATCATAAGTCTGTAAGGTTCCCTTTAAATTGGCTACAGCCTTTGACCAGCTCCTCCAGGTACTCTACTTCACCAGCAGGTGCAGAAGTGTAGTAGACCACTGTATAGACAAAACTCACACACCAGAGCAGAACAGAGGAACCATAGTGTAGTATGTATTAAATGTTCACCAGATAATACAAAAACAGTGCTCATAAATACATAACTGAGTTTATATAAAAATCACCCAGAAGAAATTATTTAAAAAACGCTATTCAACCCACGTCAGCAGCCACCACATATGATCGTATGTGTTGGTGTGACATCACATGAAAAGCTCCACCCAGCAGATTTCACGTAACTGTGCGTCATCAGGGCCCTACTGCTCCTGCGGGTGGAGTGGAGTACCTGGAGGAGCTGGTCAAAGGCTGGAGCCTGGTATATTGTAACACTGTAACTGCAGATGCAGTTTGTTTGCATGTTGATAATTCTAACTTCACATCAAGTGTGTTCAATTAAAATATCATAGGATAATTGTATCATAATGTTTGTGGTTTTTTAAACTGATAGAATGTGTGTTTGTGTAATTTACTGCAACCCTCTTGTTTTTATTTCCCTTTTTTGTATAAGATTGCATACAACTGACTAAAGCTGGCTATATGTATATAGATTTCTTTCTTTCTTTAAAAGTCTAACTTTTAACCTCCATCCATGCCAAATAATGTAGATGGACAAATATTCTACTTTGTCCTAAAATTGTAGGAAAGTTTTAGGCACAGTACGGGGAATTCAATAAAGGTGCTGCACCACTCGTTATGTGTTGTGCCTAATTAAAAAAACATCTGCAACTGTTTATGCTAGATCTAATTTGCTTCACATCTATACTGTGGTGCAAAGCCTGCACCAATTTCTAAATAAAATACCAACAGTTTGTATCTGTTGAAATTGGAGCTAATTAAGACTAACTTTCTTTTGACGTACAAAAACTGATTTTGCGGAGGTGTCTCGCATGCACATTAAAATAGGTACAGCATTCGCTAAATTCAAGTACAAAATCTAGACAGGTACATGAATTTGGTGCACACTGTGCCACTTTTATAATGCATATGAGACACTTTTGTAAAATTTGACTGCGCCAGTCTTTATGACTTCCAGGGAGTATGTTTTAGTAAACAGGAAACATGCTTAGGTTTTAATAGGCTGGCAATAGGTGCACAGCATTCAGCAGGCTGGTGATACAGATCCTTAGGCCTATGACTAATCCCCAGTGGGCAGGGCGAAATGCATCAGCATGTGTGGTTTGGTGGAGATATGTAGGCTGAGGCGCCGATCCTTATCGTTTATTCTGGTGATCCTTTCCTCTTTAAATTTACAAGCCCTCTGAATTGGTATCAGGATAAGCTTGCACACTAGGCTCTGGGACACAAGGATATGCGTTCACCTCTACTTTGAGTGACGCCAAAAGCAATATAACAGCTATCCACTGGATAGGGTTTAGTAGGCAGCTTCATTTTCACTTGGCAAGGGATTAGAA
The DNA here is from genome assembly GCA_037952925.1 of Lithobates clamitans. NCBI lineage: Eukaryota > Metazoa > Chordata > Amphibia > Anura > Ranidae > Lithobates > Lithobates clamitans. The sequence continues at coordinate 2,838,696 of JBBGZY010000320.1, forward strand.
AGCAACAATAACTCTAACTCTAGCAAGCAATATCTCTAAATCTAGTCAGGCATGTGAAAAGATTTAGTAAGTAGACAATAAGTTCATAAGGTACAATAGACATTAAGCAGGTAACAAGTACTTTAGGTTCAGTAGGTAGAAAACTGATGCATAGGGTTTATTAAGAACAGTACATAGGTACACAGGCACTACACACACCGTAAATGCATAGATTTTAAGTTCACAAGCAAAAGTTTTAGCAAGCAGGAAATTTGGAGAGCAGCAAACAGGCTCACAAAGTTTTGTAGGCAAGCAATTGGACCTACTGTATATATTTCCTGTATGTGCAGAAGTGTTATTTTCTTTCACATTACCACTTCTGCTTTTTAGTCTCACGTGGGTTTTAGATAAAAAAAAAATATTGGTTGGTTAAATTGTTGAGCTTTTCACATAAAAACAATATTCCACTCAAACTTAGTAGCATTTTTAACACTAGAGTAAAGTCAATGTAGCAGACATTTTTGTTTACAAAGGCTACAAGCTATGTTGCCTTCGGAAACTTCAAACATTGAATATTTTTTCTGAGCACTTGTCACAGTTATATATCCTCCTGCTGGATAATGTGTCTTGCTGAGTTACATTAGCAGTTACATTAGGAAAACACTCTCCCTCAAAGTAATATCCCAATAGAATCTTAGCATCACCTTGGGTATATAATTCATTCTGCTCCACTGCTTGTTGTACTACTCTACCAACTTCACAGCAACTATGCGAATTAACAATTGACAATGCAACATCGCTGGAAATCAACTAAATAAAAGATTAGAGCTGTAATTCAGGAGATGGAAAAGATTCAAATCTTTCATTATGGTCAATGTTCCCAACAACATAATGTCCTTGTCTTATAGCTTTCATGAACGTTAAAAAAAAAAACAACTAAAAACTGAGCAGGTCTAATGGCCACCGCCTGGTTGTAAATACTTTTCTTTTTCTGTGCAGTCAGTTCTTTTTTGTTTTTGCAAATATTCCCCATGCAAAGTATCTGCCTTGCACTGCAACTTGTGCAACCTCATTTTATGTCTATGATCTTTGCTACAGTCTCACACTGCACCCTTTCTGTACTTGGAAACATGGTTTAATAAGGATGGAGAATGAAGAGGAGGAAAATAGTGGAGGGGTGTATTTTATCCTAATGAAGCATCCTTATCCCTTTTGCTTTAACCAGTCTATCAACATATGCAGTGTCATGCTATAAACAAAATGCAGCTCCAAGAACTGATATCAAGTAACAAATGAGTACTAAACTTTAAGAATAAATGTCTTATAAACATAAAATAAGTTAAAAGAAAACCCAAAACAATAAAACCCCCAAATACTTCCCCAGAGATTAAAAAAAATTTGCTGCAAAAAAAAGTTTAAGCTAAAATAAGAGCCCTTTTAACATATGTTAATATCCCGAAAATAAATTATTGGAAATCTATCACCTTAAACAAAAGCCTTAAACAAAAAATTTTTGCAGCAAAAAAAGTTGCTATGGACATTGGACCATATTAAAAATAACAACTGATGTCAATGCAACCACAACATATAATTAAGGAGATACAAAAAAACAATAATAGGAACAACAACAAAAAAGCAGCAAAGCAGACCAAAAAGATATCCATCAGCATTAGAGTACAATTTCCTAACTGACCATAACCTCTCCCTTTGCAGTTTTTCAGCTTTCCATATCCTTTCTTTCACTTATTCCAATTCATTGACATTATGGCTCCATTGTGCCCCCCTTTTTAGTTTCAAAAGCCCTCCTATTGGCCTTTCTACACCTGCTAGACCATAGTTCGAATGCTATGAAGTACATTATAGTTTGAAAAAAATTATCCCAGATGAATCTACCTAAAAATTCACCGAGACTGCACATTTCAAACCCACAAGATTCACCTTAAACTCATGGTAGCGGTGAACTGCAGTCTTTCCTAGTGAATACCAAAAACAACTAAATAAATAAGGGCTTAAGTTTGTTATAAACAAGCATATTCAAATATGAACCTTTTTGTTATAAAACAAATGTATTCCATTAAGGCAAAGCTTTATTATAAAATAAGTATATTACATTAGGATTCAGCTTTGGTATAAAACATGGGTATTCTTTTATTGCACACATTAGGCATGAAACAAGTATATTTTATTAAGACACAACTTTGGTATAAAAAGATTTATTCTTTTAAGGCACATCTTTGGTACAAAAGTATTGTGTCTGGATATTGTATGGCTGCTATAGGACAGTGCAATTTTCTCTAACACAAAAAAAATTTCTTACATTTTTCTCAAATTTTGTTCAATTCCCAATACAAGCAGCAAAATGCTAAAAGTGCCTTTGCATCACTTTAACTGGACATAAGCATGGGAAATCTATAAGACCAATTGAGCATTTTGTAACAGTGTGACACATACATTTTTGTCTAATGTTTACACCATCAAAAAGCTCAAAGTATAATATCATAGGAGGAATAATTTTAATATCCCTGCTATATAAACACACAGTAGTATGTAACAACCAATAAATTGGCACATTTATACAAAACATGTACAAAAAAGTCGAAATAAGAAAACACTTGTGTTGCGTGTATTTGTATTTTTTTTTCATATTGACAGTAATAGTTGGCCTAAGAAATATGCAGCAATTACACACAGTGTGTAGAGCTTGGGCCTACATACAATATTGTTACATATGCATTGCACCTAAAGATATGAGGGTTTTAAAAATAACTTTGATAACTATTGTGTTTTTGAGCAACAAGCATTTTACAACAGACAACATTTAAAATGGACTGGTTGCTGCAATTAAGGATAAGCACATTTGCCTAGGTTAACAAATCAAAACAAAATAAGTTTTACAATACTTCACAGTGGAGAGAGGGTCCTTTTAATGTGACTTCAGGGGTAACATAGTAAAAACACTCATCCTTCAAATTACATGCTTGAAAGATGTCTTTAAGCTATATGTGGTGTGAACGAACAGTAACATTTTTATGAAAAGCATCAGTGACACCATATTCGGGAATTGTATATTTTAGATTTATAATCAGTTCTTTTTTATTAACTTTTACATTTAGTATGGCTTTAAACACAGAAGCAGCAGCCCAATTTAATGAATGTAAACCTAAAAAAGGCTTTTTAGGTAGCTTCATATAGATTGGATGGTGTCAAATCAGTTCAATAGTAAAGTTTTTAAGCCTCCTAGGAATGTGCAGTAAATTTGCATAGCCTGTCACTTGCAAGTGTGGAGGGTTGTTAGGAGATTCTTGACCTGTCAGTCACAATGTGAGAAAGTGGAGACAGTGCCACACTCTAAAAAATCACACCATGATACTTTATTAAAAGTACTGGTTTCCAAAGACACAGTCCCCACCTTAGGCCATGCCCCTTTAACACATTTCACCCTGATTGGGCTTAGTTGTCTCTATGACTAAGCCCAATCAGGGTAAAATGCGTTGGAGGGGAGTGGCCTAAAGAGGGGACTGTGTCTTTGGAAACCTTCTACCTGAAATAAAGTACCATGGTGTGATTTTACAACCTGTGGCTCTGTTTCCACTTTTTTTTGCAAGATATGCTGAACAGTATAAGTAGAGAGAGCCACTGCCAGCACCTGTTGCATGAGGAGAACATGAGGACTAATTGAACAGAGCTTTGAGTGGTGCACTTTCTTTGTGGGAGTCACAATGTCAGGTCTTGGAAGGTGGGACAGATCAGGAGTCTCCTGTTCATGTCAGTCAAACAACAATGTTACACTGGGAAGTTCAGGGCAGGATTCTGAGACTCAAAGATCCATCCACGAACGAGAGTAGGGATATGATTACATCACTATAAGTAAAGAGAAAAGGATTGTAGCTACTCCCAACCAACCCAAGTGAATAAATGATAAGGAGCGGCCTCAGCCTACATTTATCAAACAAACCACACACCCTGATGCATTTTGCCCTGCCCACCTGTGGATGGGGCAAAATGCATCAGGGTGCATGGTTTGGTGGAGATATGTAGGCTTAGGCCAATTCTTGTTGTTTATTCACTTAGACTTGTGGGGAGTAGCAACAATCTTTTTCTCTTTACATTTACTAGCCCTCCAGATTTGTATCAGGACAAGCCTGTACCCCATGCTCTGGGACACAGGGATATGCTTCCATTTCTACTTTAAGTGGTGCCAAAAGCCATACATCACTATAAGGTTATACTACACCCATGCTATTTGTGAACAAAATGTGAATATGCTCAACAAATAAGTTTCAACCATTGAAAAACAGAAAAAAATATAAAACGAAAAATTACTGCGGTCATACAGATTACATCACAAACAACCAAAGGATGTCCCAGCTCACTGAATAACAACCAAATTGGCCATGTCTAACAGTTTCTGTTAAAAACAGTGGGATTTTGTTTTGCACACATCTACAGATATATGCATAAGCCACAGTGCCCACACCAAAGGACGTCTGTGTATACTGTCGTCCTAACTTTAAATTTCCAGAGCCTCCATAGTAGGAGCACATATAAGAATGGATAGATTAAGGGTAGGTATACCTGGAGGGAGTAAAAATGTGGGTTCAGTCAGTGCAAAACTGGAAAAAAATTCTAACTTAAGCAGCTGGACACTCGAGGTCAATACATAGCAATCTTTGGATGAGTACATAAAAGAAAAATAGTGCTGCGCTAAAAACAAAAAATCATAACACTAAAAATACATTTAAAATAATATCTGGCAAAAGAGAGCCATATATATAGTCCCAGTTCATATAGTATGAGAGCAAAGGAAGATGTAAGCAGATGACACCAAAAGGTAGATGTATTCTCCTCAGTAGTGATCAGGGTGCTCGGAAAACATTGCAATTTACGTGCGTCCTTACTAGTGCCTCCACCACCGTATATACAGGCCGCTCAAACTGTAGACCTCTGAACTAACAGATAGGTCAATCAGGTTTTTCCCACACGGATAATCAAGGGTGAAAAAATGTCTCTAAGGGATCCAGTAATTGCAATCCAGCCCCTTCACAGCAGCAGCAGAGTGACACTCTCATAGACAGTGAATAAGAACGTGGTGACCATGTAAAATCAATAAGAAGTACATAGTGCTCTCTGGTTGACTAATGACAGCTTTTATTTAAGTTAAAAAGTTACTCACAAATGAAGCACTGTTGTCCCAGTGCTAGGATGCAGAGCGTATTTAAAATGTCTCATCGAGATGGCTGCAATGACGTCACAGAGTCCTCTCACATGTGAATCATCCCTGTGGGGGGACTTCCACAGCGATTATGGAGGCTCGTGCTTCAACTTCCTTTCATACAAGCCACCTTGCATAATTAGCATCTGGAGTCCGCCCCCATTGTGTGCATTGCCATAACAACAAAGATGCCTAATAGGCATGTTTAACATCCGGACCCCGCCTCCTCACTGCGTACATTGCCATAGCAACAGAGACGCCCAAAGGGCCAGACACATTGTCACAGGATTGCACGCTAATCCTGCTCTGCAAAGAGGGCACCAGAGCCAGACAGCCTACTGCAAGGTAAACACAGCGTCCCTCCCAGACCAGGCACAGCAATAAAACGGAGGCTCAGATATAATCAGATCATATCCATGATCAGTTAAAAGTTTAACTATCTAGCTAAATTAAAATTAAACATCATGGCAGCCACCTTTCACAAGCATACAATATATACTTATGAAATACAAATACATATTTCAATTAAAAACATTAAACAAAAACTCTATTAAACAATAACGAAATATTGTACAAATCCAATAATTAACCCCCATTAAATATTATCTACATTTAACGATCTGAAATGAAGCAATTCAGGTTGAATTCTACATTCAGCGCAGTAGGCACCCCTACCCTAGTTTCATACACCCAAAAAGACTCACAGCAGCTCAATTGCCGCATATAATTGCCTCCCCTCCAGTGATTGGCCACTTTCTCAACCCCCCAAAATTTTAACTTTGTGGGGTTGCGATTGTGAGACAATCAAAAATGTTTGGAAACATTATGGGTTATAAAACCCTTTTTAATATTATTCACATGTTCTCCAATCCTCACATGTAGGGGTCTTGAGGTCTTCCTTACATACTGCAGGCCACATTCGCAGTCTAACATGTACATGACTCCTGCAGTATAACATGTTATCAGTTCTTTAATCTGATAGCGTTTGTTGGTGGCAGTGGCAACAAACTCTTTCCGTTTTTTAATATTGCCCCTAGCCTGCTTGCTTGCAGGGCAACTGCCACATGCGTGCAAACCTGTTAGAAAGTTGAATATCCTATTTCAAAATGAACCAGGGTGTCTATAACCCCTGGGGCTAATTTGTCTTTTAGGGAAGGGGCTTTCCTGTATATAAATTGCAAACGCTCAGGTAGTACTGGGCCTAAAACTCGATCTTGCTTTAAAATGAGCCAGTATTTTTGAACAATTCTATCATATTTCCTATGTTGGACATTGAAATCAAAAATCATCAAAAATCAGATGAACTCTGATTGGCCTTAGGGGCATTGAACACCAATGACTTCCTATCTAGATTCCAAACTATTTCAATCTCTCTGTTTAAAGCAAGCTTGTCATACCCCTTGTGCAAAAACCAGGTAGATAAAACTTTGGACTGAGAAACATAATCCCCCTCATATGAACAATTTCGCCTTAAGCGTATAACTTGTCCCCTGGGGATATTGCAAAGCCACCTACTATGGTGACAACTACCCAATGGGATAAAGGCGTTGAGGTCTGTAGGTTTAAAATGGTTGATCATCTTGACTCAATCTCCATCTTTAGATATATCCAAATCCAGGAAGACCATTTGGTCAATATTGACATTCCAAGTCAAAACTATATTTTTAGTATTAGCATTGAGTTTCTGCATAAATATATCTAAGCCTGACTGGTCTCCCTCCCATATCATGATGAGATTGTCAATATACCTCTGGTAGCAGACAAGCTCAGGGGGTCAGTACTTATAAATAGCTTCCTCCTCCCAGCGCGCCATGAAGAGATTGGCTACATTGGGTGCAAACTGTGCCCCCATCGCTACGCCCCTTGTTTGAAGATAAAATTGTCTGCCATACAAGAAATAATTCTTCGATTAGCAGTACCTCAAGTAAAAAGTTCTTATGTCTTCTGGATAAATCTGATGAGCTGAAGGCCCATTGTACTTAGGATAAGGCATCCTCATGGTCAATAATGGTGTGTAGAGAGCTTACACCAGCTGTAACCAGAAAACTGGAGGAGGAGACCGTTAGAGATGCGAGAATTTGAATAATGGGCTTTGTGTCTTTTAAAAGCTCTTCGGTTTTTGTAACCATAGGCTGAAGAAAGGTGTCAATGTATTGACCCAGCCTCGAAGAGACTGAGTCAATACCATTCACAATAGGCCTCCCAGGTGGGTTGACACTATGTTTGTGAATTTTTGGCAAAAAATAAATTATAGGTGTTCGACAAAACAAAGGGTTCAAATATATTGCTTCCTTCTTATTCAGAACGCCTACATGTTTCCCTCTCTCGATCAGAAAATGTAGTTCTTCCTTGAACTGTAACATGGGGTCCTTGGTCAACACTCTATATGTACTGACATAACTAAGCAAGTTTTCCATTTCATTTTTGTAATATACCTTGCTTAACACAACCAGACCCCCTCCTTTGTCCGCTGGATGTATCACCAGATCTTTCCTATCAGTTAATGATTCTATACCATTCTTAATATATGAAGGATCATTAACCTTTTGTATTTTGAGTAGTTCTAAATCGTTAACAATCATTTTTCTAAAGGCAACCAAATGCTTGTTGTCTGCATTGGGAGAGTTAAAGACAAACTTATTGCAAAGATTAGAATGGTAACTAGGAGGAACTTTTTCTGGTATAGGTACTGTCCTAGTGGCTGGATTGGAGAGAAAATTTTTCTTAATGTTCAAACTCCTAATGTATTTTTGCAAACTAATGTATGTCTGAAACTTATTCAAATTATGGGTGGGGGCATACTTCAGACCTCTATCTAACACCTGGATTTCCTCTTCATTTAAGGGTGTACCACTGAGATTATAAATCACAGTCCCTATTGGGGTTTTACTCTTTTGTATTGTCCTACCTCCTGCCACCCTGGATAAATTAAGGGTAGGTATACCTGGAGGGAGCCCAGCCCTCCTTAAAGAAGAAGTACAGCCAAAGCTTGTTTGGCTGTACTTCTCCTGTAGATCACAGGAGTGCAGACAGCCAGGTGAAATCTGCTGTCTGCTGATGTCACGGAGTTGGTCCAGGCTCAGGCAAGTTTGCAACAATGAAGTCGGGATCTGCCCATATGCCTGCACCAACACCCAGCTCACCCTCTCAGCTGCATCCACCTAGGTAAGTATGAATATTAAATTAAAAAAAAAAACATGCTTCTCTTTTAAAGGCACAGGGATGCATGTATTGCCCAGCAAGAGCACAATAGCAGCAAAGGTATCCCATGAATCCCTGTACCTAATTCGGACGCAATAATTTTCTGCCTGGAGTTCAGCTTTAATTGCATCCGAGATGATAAACTTGAATTTTGAATGCCTTGTTTGTAGTTTCATAAGTTAGCCAATTCTACCTGGTCATGTTTACGTACTGTTTCGGTGCTGGCTAATTTTTATCACACCATGCCTAATGGTTATAGCTCTGATATTTTTTTTTAATTGGGTATATGGGGATACAGCAGAGGGTTGCTGTGCAAATAGGGTGATGTTTTAAAGGATGTAGTGAAATTCAGCAAAAAAAGGCAGCTCTTCAAGGGACTGGCAGCAACAACTGCCTGATGCACTCTAATCACCCCTAGCTCACTAGTCTTGACAGAAGCACTACTGAAACCAGTACAAATCAAATATACTATAAAACAGAGTGCCAAAGGTACTTTTTCTCAAATTTTTTTATCAACAAAAATGGAGTTATGCTTTAAAGGTTGCTTCCCCACTCCCACTATGTGACTGGACCGTGAAAAGAGAAGCAGCATCCTGATGAGCTCACTTATTTGTCAGTCAGCTTTCTCTTCCTAACAGCACTGGTTCCTCATTGGTTACTTTTTTTGATTCCCTCTCCCCAGGACTGAGCTCTGCTATACAAAAGGAAGAGCAAAAGGTTGTTCCCAAATCATATTCATGTGCCTACGCTTACAAAAAAAAAAAAAAAATGTACGGAGGTATTAATGAATTTACATCTGCATTAATTTGTGTCCTATTTGTCCCTCTGGAGTTCAACTTTAAAAGGACATTATAAAATAAAGATTGTGACATGTAAACATTTTTTTAACAACAAAATACATAGTCTGCATAGTCTGTTGATGTGCATTGAAATAATGAGCAAAATATAAGGTATTCTTATTTTGGCATTTTAACTTTTTGTTCTGTACATTTACAAGAATAAAATAGAATTTGTGTTTAAAAAAAGCATCCCTCTTTAGAAACTGTGAATTAATAAGGGACAATTGGGATTGCACAAATATATTTACAGTCAACATGTGACTGACCTTTGGGAACCTTTCTGTTCTCAAAGTATAAATAGGCCACAAAACACGTCCAATATTACTTGGATTTTGCTACATAAACTTGGTATGTTCATTTACTTTAGAAGCAGAGAAGGGAACAGAACATTTCCTCAGTATACAAGGAATGCAGGAACCTAAAGTACTTAGCACTGTGCATGTTCTATCACCTGTGGAACATACAACAGAGTTTGTGAAAAATAAAAAGCTTTTTGAGGTCATAGTGAAACCAGAGACTTGAACCCTGAAGTAAATTTTGGCCTTGAACCAATGATTGTTCATCACTCTTCTGCTGCTTTTGCATTACAGTTATTAAAGAAGAGCGTAGCTTTCATTAAAAGTATATATAACCACTACATACACACATGCTTCTAATGTTATTAAAATAACCTTTCTGTTTCAATCTGTAGACACTATTAAATTTTTAACACCTACCAAAAGACTTAAAGGCTAAGTTCACTTAGTAATAATAATAAATAAATAAATAATAAATAATAAATGCACATATTTTTGCAGGAAAACAAATGTGAATTACACTTTTTTTCCACAGGAGCCTGCAGAGCAGAGGTGGCTGGTCCACAAGGGGCACAGGTGTGCCACCCTCCCAGCTCATACAATTCCGCCTCCTTAGCCTGCACAATCAAACATCATGTATGTGGTTGTGCACTGTGTGGGGTGCCAGACTAACAGGTCTCTGCCAGGTTCGTCACCCCCTCACAAACATGTAACCAGAGTTCGAGGCCCCAATTGGTCTGTTTCATGTTGTCCTCGGGGTGCCGAGCACTGTGGCTTGAACCCTCCCACCCTGCGATACAAGCGAATTAACACTCGACTTCTGGATTCCCACCCCAGCCAATCAGGACAAGAGGCCAAAGACCCAGAACCTAGAAAGAAGACCAGGTCAATACAGAAGCCATGGTGCTGGGCACCAGGGGAGCTGTGACTGCTGGATGTCTCTGCCCGTAGGGTGAGTGCAGGCCTGGAGGGGCTTGCCCATGCTCCCCCAAAATCCTCCAGCACCAGGCGCCACTGCTGCAGTTAAGTTGTGTAGGGGGTTTTTCACTGTCAGGATGATAAGGATGTGGAATTCTCTTGTACAATTGGTGGTGTCAGCGGGGAGTATTATTATTTTTAAAAGACTCTTGGACGTGCATCTTAGTGAACACAACATACAGGGATATGAAAAATCATTATCAACACTGACAAACATACACCTACACAGGTTGAACTGGATGGACTATTGTCTTTATTTAACCTTACCTACTAAGTAACTATGTAATGTGAACAGCCTATTTAGCTTTAGTAAATCAACCCCATAATTTTGCAAGTAATAATGCATGCACTATCTTTGCCTTGCAATTTTAAAGTGTTTGTGTTAAATAAAAAAATGTTTCCTTCCTACCATGCTTTCCAATCATGTGACTAAGAAAAGGAGACATTTTCTATTTAACACTCTGAAAGTAAAATAAAAAGATTGGAATACAGGTATTAGTTTCAACAGAACTGTGTGAGGTAATTCTCTATGTTTCAAATCTTTGCACTGTATAACTGACCTGGAGTTAATCTTTAATTTGCTTAAGCATTGGGCAAGTACATAGTCAAGGTAGGCAATTTTATTCTTATGATAAGCTCACTGCTGATAAAAATGTAGTTACAATAATGAAATCAATTTGTATGTTCAATGAGTAATCAAATGACCTCTTCTATTGTACCAGCTTGGTTAATATGTTTTTCTTCAGGTTTAAACAACTGGTTCTTTCACATTTTGGCCTTAAAGTAAATCTGTCATTTTCCCCACAGGGCAAAGCAACAAGGTTAATATTCCAGGCAGAAGATGTGGGCTATGTCCTGAATGAACTAAAGTGACAGATTTACTTTAAAATCCAGCTCCAGACAAACCATTTTTTTCAGTTTTGGATGGTGGGAGTGTTTAAACATCTGCAAGGTTTTTTTCCCTACAAGGAAACCTAGCCCCAAAAAAACAAAATATCCTAACCATGACTATAATACCTAATTATACATATCCTTAAAGTATAAACAAAAAAATGTGCAATATGCTACATTAGAGGTTAATAGTATCCTTATCACTGGAATTATCCCATAACAAAGCACAAACTAAGTTCTTAAAGGATAAGTTCACCTTTGGCAACATGTTACAAGTTCCACCCAATTTTAGGGTAGAACATGTAACATGTTCCCAGTGCTGCAGCCGCTTCCCGCTGCCCCCCTGCCCCCCCCCAGCAGCAGTATGGGGAGAAGTTCCCCTTACTAGCTTATAGATGCCACTGATGAGGAGGCACTGATTGGCAGCACTAATGGGCACTGATTGGCAGCACTGGTGGGCACAGATTGGCAGCACTGGTAGGCACTGTTGGGACTGTACTGATAATCAGGACACTGATAATCAGTGCCCTGTTTATCAGTGTACATGTCCCTTTTACAAAACCCGTTTATCGGCTCTCATCTCATCTCCTTATGCTGTCAGCATGAGGAAAGAAGTGCTGATAACCGACTTCTGTTTATATCCATTAACAGCTGTGATTGGACACAGCTGATCGTGTGGTAAAGAGCAGCTGATTGGCTCTTTACCTTAATCTGATCAGCAGTGTCCTCCGGATATCATATGACGGCATCCCAGTACTTCATTCAGCTATATCGCGGTCGGCAAATGGTTAGGAACATTAAGACAGACAAAATAAATAAAAGTTTTTTTTATTTTAAATATCAAACAATAAAAGTTCTTCACAAGCCTAATAAAACATCAAGCTGATTTACTGTGGACAGTTCATATTTTCATATCTTGTTCATAAATGTTTTGAGACTCCACAAAGAACCAATTGAATACCGGAATAAAGCACATCATAAATCTCTAACTCTCTCTAGTTTGCTTGTTGCATTCCACTTTGGCTTTTGTGGGATAACCTTGCATATTACCATTCTGCTTCTTCTGACACATTGTTATTTAGAATTTCCTACATTTTTATATTTTTTTGTATTTTTTTACTGGCTCTCACTTCCTAGGGGCACCTCCAGCATTGGCATATATGATGAATTTTAGTAGTCACTCATTTTTTGCAATTTACAATATAGGGGACACTATGTTATTGGTGAGGTCTTGGTGGGAGGTTTTCTTAGATTCTATGTATTGTATGCACACTCACTTTTTGACATATGTACTTTATTGTATATTGTTTTGTAGGTTTTTGTTGTACCTATCTTTGGCGTGATCATGGGCTGTAATTAAAACTAATTTCCATTGATGTGTGGTTGGCTGCTGTCCCCTCTCTTGGCTGACCTGTTGGGGTGCCGAGAGCCCTACCCACAAATCCCAGGGCAGATACCCTTTGGTGGTCCATCTGGAAGTGCTATAAAAAAAATAAAATTATTTTTCAAGTTGATCTATAAGTATTGGATCCAGTTCCTGGGGTTGGAGTATATACTCACCCTGTTAAGGATAGATTTGCTATAATTATTTGTAATAGTTTTACATTTTGTTTTCTAGTTTTTAGACACCATGTCAGTAGCATCTGCTCCTGATAAATGAATGAATATTCACAAAACGCTTAGATATTTATGATGTGCTTAACTCCTGTATTCCATCGGTACTTTGTGGAGTCTCAAAACAAACATTTATGAACAAGATATGAAAATATGAATTTTCCACAGTAAATCAGCTTGTTGCTTTAATAGGCTTGTGAAGAAATTCCATTGTTTGATATTCAAAATAAAAAAAAACGTTTTATTTATTTTATCTGTCTTGATGTACCTCTAAAAAAATCCTATGGGCATTTGCAGTGTTTTTGTTGACTGGCCAGTAACACACTGCCTGCATTAGAGTGCTGCACTCTGGATGAAGGAGCAACAAAAACACCTTTGGACAGCTGCATAGTTAATCTGGGGGAGGGTAGTGTTAGATACAGTAGCAGGTTTAGATACACTAACAAAGTCAAGCAAAACTCCAGCTAACACTTCATAAACAGTTACAGCAACAGTGTTTTTCCTTTTGAGATAAGTATTTTACATAAATAAATTAAAGTGGTTGTAAAGGTAGAAGTTGTTTTATCTTAATGCATTCTATGCATCAAGATAAAAAGCCTTCTGTGTGCAGCAGTCCCCCTCAGCCTCCCAATAATTAGCTAGAGTCCATCTCTAACCAGCGATGTCCACGAGTGAATCAGCCATCCGGGACGCTCCCTCCTGATTGGCTGACACACAGCAGCGGTGCCATCAGCTCCCGCTGCTGTCAATCAAACTCAGTTACTCAGTTGAAGGGATACACAGAGCTGCAGCTCAGCTCGGGTGCCCCCAGAGCAAGCTGCTTACTGTGAGGGCACTCAACAGGAGGAGGAGGGGCAGGAGCTCCAGCCAGGGCCCAGAGAAGAGGAGGATCTGAGCTGCCCTGTACAAAACCATTACACAGAGCAGGTAAACATAAAGGATTTGTTATTTTAATAGAAAAAAAATGAGACTTTACAATCACTTTAAAGCTGACCACTGCAGACACCACTCTCAGTGTTAAATGAGTTGTCTCAACCATTTAAAGTGATTGTAAAGGCTCGTTTTTTTTTTTCAATAACAAACATGTTTTACTTACCTCCTCTGTGCAGTTGGTTTTGCACAGAGCAGCCCGGATCCTCCTCTTCTCGGGTCCCTCTTTGCTGCTTCTAGCCTCTCCATCCTTTGAGTGTCCCTCAGCTAGCAGCTTGCTACTGGGGGCACCCAAGCCGAGTCAGAGCTTCATGTATCCATTCAAATACGGAGCCCCGACCTGGCACTCTCTCCCCTGATTGGCTGACTGAATTTGATTGACAGCCTCGGGAGCCAATGGCACCGCTGCTCTGCCTCAGCCAATTAGGTGGAGTGTACTGGGTGGCTAAGGGGATCGTGTAAATCGCTGGAGAGAGAAGGTGCTCAGGTAGGTAATTGGGGGTTGCTGGAGGGCCTGCTACACACAGAAGGTTTTTATTTTGATGCATAGAATGCATCTGCAGCACAGCTTGTTCTGTTAAAAGACAACAGATGTACTGGACAGATGACCCGTTGTAAATAAAGGAAGGAGTGCTAAAAAAGAAAAATAATGCAGCCATCACATCCATGAATTGATAAGTTGCAATATAATAAATGTTGGTTTTTGGGTTTAATAACACTTTAATACTCCAAAGGATAATTACACAACAATATAATGTACATATTCAGAGTATTACTATACACATTTTTAAAGTGGGGCATGAGAAAAACACTGTAATTTGATAAACAGAGGAGCTCCAAGATGACAAAGATAAGAGACACTGATGAAAACCTATATAGAGGATACCTTCCCCATGCTCCCCTGCCACTCTGACAGACTTAGGGCTCCATACCCTGCATAAGCTCCATGTTGGATGAGGTTACAGCATTCGGTTCTGTTAATTGGACAGAGAATGCATGCTGAGAGACAGACTAGTTCCTGAAGACATCGATGGAACAATGAAAAAAAAAGGAAAAATAAATTGTGTTCCTTTTTAACCCCTTTGTAATTCTCAGTTAGCCCTGCTACAGGGGACCCAATTACAGGGTTGAGTGCGACCACTGTTCTCAGTGGCTTGGTGGTGTCCACTTTGTATCCTGGGAGTCTTGCATGGTATGTCCCGGGTGTGGGGGCTGGAGGGCTGTTGGTCCAGATTGGACAAAATTGTGACTGCTTTGTGACATGATTGCTCACTTTAATTATGCCATAATACTTGGATTCAATAAATAATATATTCTCTTTTCATTTCTTTTGTTTAGTGTTTTTACCTTTTTGTTCTATTTTGTTTATTCCCCTGATGAAGCCAGTGTATTGGCGAAACTAGTTGGGATAAATTGACCAGCGATCACCTTTCAACATCTGTGGTGACGGTCATTATCTTATATTGTATAATGTTTTTTCTTTTTTTTATTCTTTCTGTGTATATTGTATATGTATGAATTATATATACCGTTTAGCCTTTGATATCAATAAAAATATAATTTTAAAACAATTTTGTTCTAATTTGTCCATGGCACCGTAATAATCCCATTTTCCCTGTTTCCAATTTGATCACTTTTCAGGGATGAGGTGCCATATCTATTAGGACATTCCTCCTATCACCTGTTTATCTTTAGTCCTTTGTTCCTTCCTTTTCCTAGTGAAGCATTTTGCAAAAAAAAAAAGCAAAATTGAAAACCAAAAATTGTTATGCTTTGTAATAGATATAAAAGTTTAGTGCTGTTATACACACGAGGAAATATAGAAAACGATGTGCGTTTTTTTATCAACAGTAACACTTTATGTTTAAAATGAATACTGATTGAACTAGAAAAAAGGCATTGTCTGTTTTTCTACATCTTTTGTCTATTAATAGCATAAATTATATTTTTGCTGCAATATTGGCAACAGGAAATCTTGTTTGTACTGAAAAATATATATATGTATTCTTCTGTTATCTTAAAGGAGTTGTAAAGACAGAAGGTTTTTATGTTCAATGTTTTTATTGAAAATATTTCAATAATAACAGAAAGTGAAAATCAATGTTGTATAAGTGAGCAATACACTGCAGATCGAGTGAGCGTACACATGCATCTTCTTAGTCCTGCATAGAGATACATGGATAGGCTAACGTAACATCAATGCATATTTGGATTGGAAACATTGTAACTTTACCAGTGACCTGTCTATTTTAATGTGAAATGTAGCATCGGTTACTACAGTTGTATGGTCTAGAAATGCTTTACTCTGTCCTCCAGACGCCCCATAGGTCAGTGTCAGCAAGGCTATTGCATACACTCTTGCAAGATGTTTCATTATGATATTTCTAGTATACGGTAAATCACACTTGTTAAGATTCTATTACTGTGAAGGTTCACAATAGTGTTAAACTGTTGGAAGAATAAACAACTTAAACATTAAGCGGAAATTGGATGTGACGTTGGAACTAGAAGTGGATATAAGATTGAATAGTTGTAAAGTTTAAAACTTATATTAAAACCTTATAGTTCAGTTGGATGTGGTTTTTAAATAAGAATGCTTATCTGGCGTTGTTGGATTTATACCAGTCTATCCAAGGTCTCCAGCTTGGGTATTTTGATTGATAATTACCCTGAGAGGTAGCGAACATTACTTCGTATGTGATATGCAAGATAGTGATTTTAATTACTTCTGCAAGAGTTGGAACTTCAATGCATTTCCAGCATTTCCTTAGTCTAGCACTTAGGAAAATGTGTAAAACTATGTTCCTTAGAGGTGGTGGAACTGTTTCTATTCCTAGAGACAATATTGTCAGCCCTGGATTTTTGAGAAGCTGGGATACAGTGATTTTTTCTACAAAGGCAGAAGGTTTTTTTACCTTAATGTATTCTATGCATTAAGATAAAAAGCCTTCTGTGTGTAACAGCCTCCCCAGCACCCCTGTAACACTTACCTGAGCCCCATCTCTATCCAGCTATGTCCACGAGTCCTTCGGACTCTCCCTCCTGATTGGCTGAAACACAGCAGCTGCGCCATTGACTCCCGCAGCTGTCAATCAAAGTCAGTTAGCCAATAAGGAAAGAGAGGGGGTGGGCCCGAATGGCAGTTCCGTCTCTGAATGGGCAGACAGAGCTGCAGCTCGGGTGCCCCAATAGCAACTGCTGACTGTGGGGGCACTCAACAGGAGGGAGGGACCAGGAGCAGCGAAGAGGGACCCGAGAAGAGGAGGATCCAGGCTGCTCTGTGCACAACCACTGCACAGAGCAGATAAGTATAACATGTTTGTTAGTTATAGACATGTGCGGCTCATTTCGTTCCAAAATGAAATTCGGAAAGATTTTTGTTTTTCGGAAAATCGGACGTATCCGAATTGCGTAAGTACTGAATTTAAATGAATCCAAAATAACGGGAAAAAAATTTGGATGAAATTCGAATTCAAATAGTTTTTGAATAGCTTTCGAATTCAAATGTGAAACGTTTTCACATTCAAATAGTTTTCAAATTCAAATAGTTTTCAAATTTGAATAGTTTTCGAATTCGAATAGTTTTCTAATTCAAATAGTTTTCGAATTCGATTAGTTTTCGAATTTCCAAAGAGTTTAAAAAAGAATAGAAAATAAAGGAATAGAATAAAAAAAAAGAAAAGAAAAGAATATAACAGAAAATAAGAGAATAGAATATAATAGAGTAAAACAGAACAAAATAAAACAGGAAATAAAAGAACAGAATAGACTAGAATATGATAGAAACATATAGAATAGAATAGAATAACATATTCAAAAAGAATTTAAGCATCTTCTGAAATTCAAATAGAATACATTTGAATACATAAGAACATAGAATAGAATAGAAAAAAAAGCATATAATAGAAAGACTATAATAGAATAGAAAATAAAAGAAAAGAACAATAGAATAGAATAGAAAGAATCTCAATATTCAAATAGAATCAATTCGAATTTGAATAGAATAGAAAATAATAGATTAGAATAGAATAGAAAATAACAGAATAGTATAGAAAAACAGAATAGAATAGAAAGAATATAACCATCTTCCGAAATTTGAATAGAATAAATGTGAATAGAAAAGAATAAAATAAAATAAAATAATAGAATAGAAAATAGAATAGAACAAATATATAAATAATAGAATTTAAAAAAAAAACATTAAAATAGAATAGAATAGAAAGAATATAACCATTTTTCAAAATTCAGATAGATTTAATTTGAATTTGAATAGAATACAAAAGAATAGAAAAGGAAGAGGGTTATATTCACTCTATTCTATTGTTTTTATATATACTATTGTATTTTCTATTCTATTCTACAATGCTCTTTTTTATTCTACTCTATTCAAATTCAAACTCAAATTGATTCTATTTGACTATGGAATGGTTATATTATTTCTATTCTATTCTATTCTATTCTATTCTATTCTATTGTTTTTTTTTAATTCTATTATTTTCTATTCTATTCAAATTTCAGAAGCTGGTTATAATCTAATTATATTGTTTTTTTTATTCTATTCCCTATTCCTTTCTATTCTATTCCATTCTATTCGCTTCTTTTTTTTCTATGCTATTTTGTTCTGTTCTACTCTATTATATTCTATTCTTTTATTTTCTGATATACCATTTTCTATTCTCTTCTATTTTTTTCTATTCTATTTCTTTATTTTCTATTCTATTTTATTCTCTTTGGAAATTGGAAAACAATTTAAATTTGAAAACTTTTCAAATTCGAAAACTATTCAAAATTAATTCAAAAACTTTTCGAATCGATCCGAATTCGAGTTCTCAAGTTCTAAGTCAATGCCTGGCCAGCTGCATGCTAGACTGAGCACCCTCATGTATTATTCCCCCATAAACTGTGTCGGCAGGAGCACTAAGACACAATCACTAATTAAATGACCAAATGTATTTCCCATATTTAGCTGCTCCCAAGTATAAATATTGCCTCTTAATATTAATACCCTATGCTTTAAAGTGAACCTGTACCTTCCCCATACAGGACTAAGAAACCAGTCCAAACCCCAGCCTAATTCCTGAGCAGCCGATTGCTAAGTCTGATTGTTGTCACATCAGGGTGACAACCTTTTTTTATTATTTTGTTCCAGTTGGGGGAATGGGACTGCAGGGATTTGAAGAAAAGGTGCATATACAATGTTAAAAGCATTGAGGTATCAGAAATGAAATAAATCTGTTACTTTGCCCTAAATGAACAAAGCACAGGTTCACTTTAAAATGATTGCATTCACAAATCTATATCTAAACCAAGTGTTATCACTGACTGCTTAACACTGTGAAGCATTTATATAAGTAGCACTTTGTATTTTTTGACAAGAGACTGCTGATCAGTCAGACACCCTGCTATGGGCCTTAACAGCTCTGTGCTAAGTAGAAGCAACATGAATATAGACCCAGATAGTCCAATGCTACATAGCAAAGATAGGAAGAAAGTGATCTAGCAGAGTCATGAGACAAGAGAGAAAAATAAGAAGGGCATGGAAAAGAAAAGCTGAAAATGGCAAAGAGATACAGAAAGCATATATCAATGGAAACACTTAATTAGACCCAACTAGGATAGCACAGACTTTATATATCACCTAGAGAAGTACCTGGCAGGGCGGCAGAATGACAGTCCATTATGCTGGAGCTAAGGATACAGTGTTGCCTGCTTTTAAGAAATCTGCAGGGCTTATCACATCTCGCCTCAGTCACTGACAGCTCCCAAGACATAAGAAAAACTTAATTTGTCCCTTCGCATCTCACAATTTCATTTCTCTTTCAGGTTTTTTTTTCTTTTACTTTGTGTATTATCATGTTGAGTAAAAAATTGAATATCCGGTAATAAAAGAGGTCATTTTGCATGTATGCTCCGTCAACTGATGGCTAACATTACAAAGTTGAAGAGTTCTCTCTCCTTTGATCCTCCGTGTTGGACTTTACTTAATTATCATAGGCTTCACACGATTCTCCTTTTTCTAATTTATAAAATTATTGTGTACACTGCTGAATCCTCATAAATAATAAAATAATGAGAGCAATGATAACTGAGAGTTCAATCTATATACGTGTATGTTAAGAAGGCAGTGATATGACTTCTACTGCAAGAAAATACAGCAAAGTCGTCTTAAAAGAGAGTGTGTTGAAATGTCATTGAGTCTACTAAAAAGACCCAAGAACAGAAGGAGTTTGTTTCATATTAATGGACAGTAGAGAGAGAGCTATGCAAATTATTATATACAGTATGCCCAAGTAGCCAAATGTACCAGAATTGGAAAAGTGTAGCACAGATGTAACCCAGAGCTTTAGTGCCATTTATTTCAACTTGCATACAGCTGTTTCAGGCTTGTTAGCCTTCATTGGGGTAAAATATGGAAATTGCCATCTTACATACAGTAGGATTTTAGTAACTACAGTATGTCCAAGGGTGGGGTACTGATCTTTAGTAATGGTCGAGATATGGTCTTGTGTGATGGTGTGAGGCAATCTATCTCAATGCCAATGCCAGAAATTACAGTATTCAACGTGTAAAAATGTTACTGGTACAATAGTACGTCAAGAGTAAATACATCTTGGTTAAAACGCATGCATGAACTTGAACATCAGCAGAGAAGTCAGGAATAGTGTGACTTTCAAATAGGCCACAAACTGTAAGGGTCCATTACAGCTGTACAGTATGCTATACAGCAGCTCACCAACACAAGAGAACTCACAGAACTGTGGTTATTCTTTTTTGATCAGATTTTCCCTCATTGGGTGTTTTAGTGGACAGGAAATTCTTTTTTTCAGTACCCACATATCTTAAATTGCATACTCTATAGCTTCCTTTTCCATTCTTTGCTCAGATCACCCTGTCCATCTTCAGTCTACTCCGTGTCTATACACTTTCCTGGTTTGTCTCTTCTAATCTAGTTTTTTGCCTCTCATCCACTCTTCAGCCAGGTTCAAATGAAGATCACTGGTGGAATATCAACCTTCTGCAAAAGGATATCATTCTAAGCTAGTCATCTCTAATGTCTACACTCACAGACTTTACCAATTAAGCCCACTATTTTGCAAGTGTTCTTTAAAGCTTAAGGCTTGTTTTAACTTGTTCAATTTCCACATATGGGCAACCACAGATGAAACACTTAAAATAAAATCCAACCAATAATTCTCCCATATGTACAAGTACAAGATAAATAAAGACTATTATATAAGCAATAGTTAATACTATTTCCAACATTGATTCTCTTACTATCCTGCCTTACAGTGTTGTGCTAGTAAAGTAGCGCTGGGCTCCAAGTAGCAGCACCATATTAATTAGAAAGCCATCTGCAACCTGACCAATATTTGTTTGTATTGCTATTGGCAGCATATTGACAAAGCATCTTCACATTTAGAATGGCAAAGCTTGATTTGGCTTCAAGCCATTGTTTTGCCTAAATCTACTGGCTGCCTGACACTTGCACTAAACAATGTGGTAATTGTTGAAGAAATTATGCACAGTCGAGGATTTTGGATGGGTGTTTGCTTTATACACTGTCAGAAACTGGCACCACTTGAAGAATATTTCCTGTGGTCTTCTTTACAACAATACACAAATCCTTAAGCAGGAAAATCAAGCAGAGATTTTCAGTTTCAAAACATACAACAGATTACACGATTGAAAGCAGAGCTATGACTATAAGGCTAGTATCTCCATATGGTTACTTAGTGTCAAAAAAGATTAACTTTACATTAACTGATTTATCTAGAAAGAAAAGGAAGGAGCAATGATGAAAATGTAATAATCCATAGCAAACCGACAGATTTCGAGCCGAGTAGGGAGAAAGCAAATTGTAATTTGTTAAAGTTGCATGTTATTGTTAGAAAGAAAACTGGTAAAATTTTTGGTAAGGAAAACACCATCTCTGTCTTTGGGTCTATGTGCAAGTTGTGACATTTGGGAAGCATGTTCTGATACATATTGCTCAGATTTGTGTCTCAAATGCATTACGGACTGCATTTATCATTCAAGAAAATACAGACTGCAGACATACATATGCTTTACAGTAATGGGGCATCAGATAGAATAACACATCTGCTTAGATGCATCAGACACACCTGTATGCAAAGGCACTTTGGTAAGCATTAATGTAGTTTATTATGTGATACTAAAGTTAATCATTTAACCATCTAAATAGCGCACATTTTTAGCCCCTTCCTGCCCAGGCCAATTTTCAGCTTTCAGCACTCTCACACCTTCAATGACAATTACACAGTCAAGCAACACTGTATCCAAACAAAATGTTTATCTTTTTTTTTGACAGATAGAGCTTTCTTTGGTGGTATTTATTCACCACTGCTTATGGACGCTGGATACAGGACTCGGGAGAACGCCCTCAAGCTAACCGCCCACGAGAGCGCTTCCCAGAGGGAGTTAGCTTTAGCGGGGAGGAGCAGAGACAGCTGTCATGGGACCCCAGAACAGCAGGATTGGAGCCACTCTGTGCAAAACGAACTGCACAGTGGAGGTAAGTATAACATGTTTGTTTTTTTGTTTTTTTAAATCAAACCTTTACAACCACTTTAAGTTATTTGTAATACACGGCATAGCATATTTGCAATTACACTCCAAAACACATTCTGCTACTTCTCCTGAATATGAGGATACCACATGTGAGACTTTTTCATAGCCTAACCACATAGAGAGGCACAACATCAAAGTAGCACCGTCAGGCGTTCTAGGGACATAAATTACGCATCTAATTTCCTGACTGCCTATCACATTTTTTAAGGCCCTGGAGCATCAGGACAATGGAATTTCCCCAAAAATTACCCAATTTTGGAAAGCAAACACCCCAACGTATTTTCTATGATACATATTGAGTTTTTTGAACATATCATTTTTTCCACAAGTTTTTAGAAAATGTGGAAAGAAAATGAAAATGTATTCTGTTCACACAAAGTTGTCAATTTATAAAATATTTCTAGCACACAGCATGTACATACCAAAATACATTCTGCTACTCTTCCTGAGTATGCCAATACCATACGTGTCAGACTTTTCCATGTCCTGGCCACAAAGAGAGGCCCAACATCAAAGTAGCACCTTCAGGCACTCTAAGGGCATACATTACACTTTTATGATAAATATTGCTGGATGTTGGATAGACAATGGCACCACAAATCCCTATATTATAGTACATAGATAGGAAGAGAATGATGGAATTTTTAGGGTGCCAATAATAGATCAGGAACGCACTGATATACAAAAATATCAAATTTATTTATACATAAAACATCAGGATATCACCATATAATAACCATATTGTAGATGAACAGCAGTATTTTCTTGCTCTACATGTTTCACCATACAATTGTTTCTTCAGGAGATAAGTACTGCATGTATGGTCACTGATATAATAAATATCCTATCAATAAGATTTAACAGTTCAGTTGTCTAGAGGACATTGATAATTTGGAGATATCTGGCGCACGACAGAGGGGGACATAGGAACTCCAATGGCAATAAGCCAGAAAGTCCAGAGTCTATAACTCAATGTTCTAAAATATTCATTCCAAAAAGGAGGATTCTCAGTCTCATGTTGAAAAAAATATAGAACTTCCAGAGTGAAATTCAAGAGCTGGTAATAGTCCTTCACATGATGGTGCCACACATATCTCTTCCCTCCAGTATTAGGTCTGATACTTGAGGGAAGAGATCTGTGTGGCACCATCATGTAAAGGACCAGTTCTTGAATTTCACTCTGGAAGTTCTATATTTTTTTTAACATGAGACAACTGAGAATACTCCTGTTTGGGATGAATATATTAGAGTTATAGACTCTGGACTTTCTGGCCTATTGCCATTGGAGTTCCTATGTCCTCTAGACAACTGAGCCGTTAAATCTTATTGATAGGATATTTATTATATCAGTGACCATATATGCAGGACTTATCTCCTGAGGAAGCCACTGGATGGCGAAACATGTAGAGCAAGAAAATACTGCTGTTCATAGACAATATGGTTACTGTATGGTGATATCCTGATGTTTTTATGTATAAATACATTTGATATTTTTATATATTGATTTGTTCCTGATCTATTCTTGGCACCCTAAAAATCTCATCATTCTCTTCCTATCCATGGTATAAATTACACATCTAATTTCCTGACAACCTATCACATTTTTGAAGGCATCGTCCAGGCAGCAGGCAGGATAATGGTCCACAAACATGCCAAGATCAGTACAGGCAGCAGGCAGGAACATGGTCCATAAAAAGTCTTGGGTCAGTACAGGTAGCAGGCAGAGATATGGTCAGCACAGCCAAAGTATTTGTCCAGGCAACAGACAGGAACATCAGGCTTAGGGCCTAAGTCGGGAAAGAATGGGCACAGGGCTTGAGGCTTCTTCCCACTCAAATCTCTTCAAAGCCTCTGGTCTCCAGACCCTGATCTGGGAATTACAAAACCCAGAGAAGACCAAAAAAAACGGGTAGTGCCATTGGTGTTTGCTGATTGACCATAGGGGTGTATGGCGCTGCTGGTGGCTGCCTGGTTTTCAGAACACCTTATCCTTTTAGGAGGAACTGTTTTCTTCTCCGGTACAGTTGCTGATTCACTACTTTTGGTCAGTTTGTATACCGAATCAGAATTGGATGGCGAGAGCTCCCCACTGCTCTCATCCATCATACTGAGGATTTGAAATGCCCAACTCCAGGATCATAGCAAGCCCCACTCCTCCCTCCCACCTCTAATTAAACAATGGTATGAAAACAAAACTACCCAAATACCCGTTTCACTTACGTGAAGTTGCAGTTATGTGATGCTGTTGGCCTGATTCTTCTATCTTATTTGGGTATCTGCATCACTGCCCACAACTTCTGTTGGTGGAGACAATATCTCCAGCGGCCACAACATCTCTCATAGGCTCCAGAGGTAGAAGAACTCAAGGGATAGTGAGGGGACTGCAGGGGAAAATCTCTGGCCCCCAGGACAGCACTATAGGGGTTAATCAGCATTAGCGATTAGGTTGGTGTTTAGTCAGGAGCTTATGGGCAAGGGGTTGAAATTGGGATCAATTCCAATGTAATATATTGCAGCTTACCAAGCATTAGATGTAGTGGCTGTATTCTTTTTCATCCCTGCTTTCCCCAGGTGATCTGGCCAGTAGACACAGCTCCTGTATTATACAGACACCACTCTGGATGAAGGAGCACAGGGGGCAGATTTGGGCAGCAGCATTGCTCATTTCTGTGTAGGGGCATCAAGAAGCACTTTTACTTTCCTTATCTTTCGCTCCGCTGGCAGACGGGACCACCCCATGCACCAGCAGTGGATCATGCCCTGGAGTCCTTATCCCCAATTCAGGGCTATAGTCTTGATGATGTCAGAGGATTTTAGACGTCTGGTGCATGGGATTAAGAGGCAGCAGGGACGGGTCTAGCAGTGCAGAGTAGCCTGAAGGACTGGAGGGATTAGGTAACAAAATCTGCCTTACCAAATCTCCAAGATAGAAAGTTGCATTTAACCCTTGCAGTGCAAGCTGAAGTTTTTTCATTCTTCTCATGGTGAGAAAACAATGAGTGTTGAAAACTATGAGGGATGAACGCTTGGCACTGAAAATAAACCATTAAAGATTTTATAAACACTTTAATTTTGCATTGATCTAAAGGAGGCAGCAAAATATTAAAAAGCTAGGACAGTGAACACAGTCAAAGCAGACTTTCTCAAGGGCAGTGTGCTCTCCCAGTGTCTTCCCTGTGTCTTAAATCAACACAGAAGCCACGTGGGCCGCTTTGGAAGGGAATTTGCCATTACACGTGATGATGGATTTGTGCTTTAAATTTTACTTTATAGAAGGCATATGAAAAAGTGTTATAATAATTAATGAAACCAGAAAATTCAGCTGCTGCCCTATCAAGCAGTAGGGCTTCCTATTTAATAATTCTAGAATAGAAGAAAGAAAGGTAGAGATAAATAGAAAAAAGGGGAAAAAAAGTCCAAAATAAAAAACCATAACAAACTAGTAAACAGAGGATTTGTCCAAGCAAGCCAAAAATAATGTTGTTCTAAATATAACAAAGTAATGGAGAATTGTTACTATAAAAAAACAAAGCATTTTCAGACAACAAAGAACAAAATGGAGCATGCTGGTACTTAATTCACATCTGAACACAAAGCTGTGTAGCAATCTGGTCAAAGAAGCATTCAATCTAGTAAGTAGAAATGTGCTTTTCTAATTCAGAGAGCAATCAAGCTCTTGAATGAGCTTCCAGCTGAAGCAGTAATTGTAAAATCATATTCTCGGGGAGGTAAGAGGAAATGGCACATGTTATGCATTATGGCAAATATATAAGTATATTAAGCAAAATATACACCGCTGTGGTTTTTCAGCTGTTTACCTTCCCTTTGTTCCCCTTACTGCACTTTTTGTCTGACAAAATGAAAAGAAAAAGTCCTGTAAGTTCCAAGTTGATCTAGTTGGAGACAATACAGGGAGAAGGACTCTATTTCCATGTCCAGGTGACAGCATTTGGGTGTTGTAATAGCCTACTCAGTCTCTCAGCACTGCATCATGGGAAGAGTAATGCCCTGTACACACGACCGCTTTTGCCATCGGAATAAACTCCGAAGGTTTCTCCGACGGAACTCCGACAGAATTCCATTCAAGCAGTCTTGCCTACACACGGTCAAACCAAAGTCCGACCAAAGTCCGACCGTCAAGAACGCGGTGACGTACAACACGCACAATGGGACTAGAAAAAGGAAGTTCAATAGCCAGTAGCCAATAGCTTCTATCTCGTCTCGTACTTGCTTCAGAGCATGCGTCGTTTTTGGTCCATCGGAACAGCATACAGGCGAGCGGTTTTACCGATAGGAATTGGTTCTGTCGGAAATATTTAGAACATGTTTTATTTCTAGGTCCGTCAGAATTTTCTAAAAAAAAAGTCAGATGAGGCATACACACGATCGGAATATACGATGAAAAGCCTCCATCGGACTTTTTCTGTCGGACATTCCGCTCGTGTGTACGCGGCATAAGTAGTCACGAGCTGAAGGTGAACAATTAAAAGTGCACCTGTTCCAGATGATAGCCTTTATGATATTAACTATTAGATTGATATTCAGGGCTCAGGTAAAACTATACAATTACCCTCGCAGCTGGAACTATTCCACCCACCCCAGGTGGGTAACTTAACAGTAAGTATAGGTAAACCAGCACTTTAATATTAACCCAATAATACAGTCCCATATCATAGGTCCTATTCTTCCTTTAAAAAGTTCTTTTAAATTCTAATAAAATTTTGTGACCCTTAATGCATGTGAGGGTCAAACAAAGCTTTTTATCATAATCCAGGTGTATTTTTTTTCCTTTCAAACTAACCTCTTCCCCTCCAATCCCTGTCCATGGCTGCTAGACCATGAGTCAGCGGTAATATGCACCTTACCGCTTACCGCCCTGTCCAGCGAGGCCAAGACATTGCCTTCCACAAGCTGGTAGAGAGCCGGAATCGCCTTCTGTGAGAAAAAGTGGCGTTTGGGAACCTGCCACTGAGGAAACGCACATTCCAGAAACTCATGGAAGGGGGCAGAGTCTACCAACTGAAAAGGCAGCAGTTGAAGTGCTAGCAATTTAGCCAAGCTAGCATTCAACCTCTGGGCATGTGGATGTCTGGGAGCGAACTTCTCTTGGCGGTGCAGCAGCTGGGGCAGGGAAATTTGCCTGGTACAATCTGACGTTGGTGTACCGATAGCAGATTGCCCACAAGTACTTGGCTGTGACACACCTAATTCTACACCTTCATTCCTCTCAGTGCAGGTCTTAGAGAGGACTGAAGGTATAGTGGGGTTGGAGATCCCAGCTGATGAGGAGCAAGGAGAGGTCCTCTTTGTTCTTTGGTGTGGGTCTTTTAGGTACGCTTGCCAATAAACTGCATGGCAGGTCAACATATGTCTGGTCAACCATGTGGTGCCCAAGTGGGAGATGTTTTGGCCACGAGGGATAAGCTTGAGACATATGTTGCAAATAGCAGTGGTGGGATCTGATGCACTCATCTCAAAAAAGGCCCACACCAAAGAACTTTTGGAATAACACGCAGAGACAGCAGCGCCCTGCACATGCGGAGCTCTGCGGTGTGATGCAGTCGGTGTGCTGCCCTTAAGCTGGGCCCTGGAGGGCATCCTGTCTCATTGGTGATGTGCCTCCTCCTCCTCCTCTCTCATATCAGGCACCCACGTGGAGTCAGTGACCTTATCATCCCCTCCCTCCTCATCACTGGAGCAAAGCTGGCAGTATGCTGCAGCTGGGGGAACATGACTGCCAGATTGCTGTCCTTCTTGGGCACCTCCTCTCTCTGGGCTCACATTACTGCCTTACTCTAGCAGGGTACCATCATCGGAGCCTTCAAAATGCTGGGCGTCCTCCTGGAGCATGTACCCAACACTGTGGTCAAAGAGTTCGGGGGACTCCTCAGGAGGACATGGTGGGGCTAGGGAAGGAGTGACTGATGCCATTGAGCCGAGGGAAGAGGCCGCGTTGGCAGCTGCTTTGCCAGACAAAGTACCCTGAGCCTGAGTGAGAGAGGATGAGGAGGATGAGGACGGCTTGGTCATCCACTCTACCAAGTCTTCCACATGTTGCGGCTCAACACGGCCAGCTGACGAAAAAAGAACAAGCATGTCCCACGGCCACGTGCTGATGAGGATGCACCGTCTCCACGACCAGCACTGTTGCCTCTAGACACAGAGCCTGCTTGCCCTCTTTTTTGGCTTGTGACTGTCTGCCTCTCCTTATTGTCCTTCCAGACATACTAATGGCCTGCAGTGAGATGTAGCTGCACAAAGCTGGGATGTATATATATACTGATACTTCAGCTAGCAGAATAAACTGCCTGCCTGTAGTATTATTAGTATGAGAACACCAGCAATTGTCTTCAAGTAGCTTTAGGTGCACACTGTGCAGAGGAAACAGTGCACTAACTGTAAATACTGTAGCTGCCTGCCTGTGGTATTAACCACTTAAGGACCGCCTCAGGCCGATGTACGTCGGCAAGGCGGCACGGGCAGGCAAAATCACGTACATATACGTGATTTTGCCCGATATACGGTGCCCGAGGCGGTCCTGTTTTGTCCCCCGGTGATCTGAGGTGAGGGGGAGGCCATCCGTTTGTGGCCCCCCCTCGCGATCGCCGCCGGCCAATGAGAATCTTCCTTTGCTGCTGTATGCTAAACAGCAGCAAAGGAAATGATGTCATCTCTCCTCGGCTCGGTATTTTCCGTTCCGGCGCCGTGTAAAACACAAACACACACAGTAGAACATGCCAGGCACACAAAACACCCCGATCCCCCCCCATCGCCCCCCGCCCCCCCCCCCCCCAATCACCCCCCCCCCTGTCACAAACTGACACCAAGCAGTTTTTTTTTTCTGATTACTGCATTGGTGTCAGTTTGTGACAGTTACAGTGTTGGGACAGTTAGGGTTAGCCCCCTGTAGGTCTAGGATACCCCCCTAACCCCCCCTAATAAAGTTTTAACCCCTTGATCACCCCCCGTCACCAGTGTCACTAAGCGATCATTTTTCTGATCGCTGTATTAGTGTCGCTGGTGACGCTAGTTAGGGACGTAAATATTTAGGTTCGCCATCAGCGTTTTATAGCGTCAGGGACCCCCATATACTACCTAATAAATGTTTTAACCCCTTGATGACCCCCTAGTTAACCCTTTCACCACTGATCACCGTATAACCGTTACAGGTGACGCTGGTTAGTTCGTTTATTTTTTATAGTGTCAGGGCACCCGCCGTTTATTACCGAATAAAGGTTTAGCCCCCTGATCGCCCGGCGGTGATATGCATCGCCCCAGGCAGCGTCAGATTAGCGCCAGTACCGCTAACACCCACGCACGCAGCATACGCCTCCCTTAGTGGTATAGTATCTGATCGGATCAATATCTGATCAGATCTATACTGGCGTCCCCAGCAGTTTAGGGTTCCCAAAAACGCCGATGTTAGCAGGATCAGCCCAGATACCTGCTAGCACCTGCGTTTTGCCCCTCCGCCCGGCCCAGCCCACCCAAGTGCAGTATCGATCGATCACTGTCACTTACAAAACACTAAACGCATAACTGCAGCGTTCGCAGAGTCAGGCCTGATCCCTGCGATCGCTAACAGTTTTTTTGGTAACAAAAAAACGTTGGGGAAGGGGAAGAGGGTTTGGGGAATGGGGAATGTTGGGAGGCGTGAGTGTCACCTGTACTGAGCAAAGAAAATCTAATTACCCGTACACTCTGTAACCCTTTGGGGTATTGTTGCTGTAACCATACTTGTAACTGAAGCAAAAAAAGGGGGGGGAACAATGGGGTAAAGGATAAACCCAATAGTGCTGGGTTTCAAAAAGGGGTTACTTCATGCAACAAAGTAGTCAATAATCATAATTCAATAAAACCATCTATTTATTGATATTACCTTAAAAATTCACATTTGTTGGAAAATTATGCAATGAGCATTTTCTAAGAATTCGGTGCGGCCGCTCAAAACAATGCAGACAGGACTAACATGACAACATGTTGTCATGTTAGTCCTGTCTGCATTGTTTTGAGCGGCCGCACCGAATTCTTAGAAAATGCTCATTGCATAATTTTCCAACAAATGTGAATTTTTAAGGTAATATCAATAAATAGATGGTTTTATTGAATTATGATTATTGACTACTTTGTTGCATGAAGTAACCCCTTTTTGAAACCCAGCACTATTGGGTTTATCCTTTACCCCATTGTTCCCCCCCCTTTTTTTGCTTCAGTTTTTTTGGTAGCATTTTGGTGAACTGGCAAGCAAGCACCAGCCCCAGGCAGCGTCAGGTTAGCGCCAGTAGCGCTAACACCCACGCACGCACCGTACAACTCCCTTAGTGGTATAGTATCTGAACGGATCAATATCTGATCCAATCAGATCTATACTAGCGTCCCCAGCAGTTTAGGGTTCCCAAAAACGCAGTGTTAGCGGGATCAGCCCAGATACCTGCTAGCACCTGCGTTTTGCCCCTCCGCCCGGCCCGGCCCAGCCCACCCAAGTGCAGTATCGATCGATCACTGACACTTACAAAACACTAAATGCATAACTGCAGCGTTCGCAGAGTCAGGCCTGATCCCTGCGATCACTAACAGTTTTTTTGGTAGCATTTTGGTGAACTGGCAAGCACCAGCCCCAAGCAGCGTCAGGTTAGCGCCAGTACCGCTAACACCCACGCACGCAGCGTACACCTCCCTTAGTGGTATAGTATTTGAACGGATCAATATCTGATCCGATCAGATCTATACTAGTGTCCCCAGCAGTTTAGGGTTCCCAAAAACGCAGTGTTAGTGGGATCAGCCCAGATACCTGCTAGCACCTGCGTTTTGCCCCTCCGCCCGGCCCAGCCCAGCCCACCCAAGTGCAGTATCGATCGATCACTGTCACTTACAAAACACTAAACGCATAACTGCAGCATTCGCAGAGTCAGGCCTGATCCCTGCGATCGCTAACAGTTTTTTTTTGTAGCGTTTTGGTGAACTGGCAAGCACCAGTGGCCTAGTACACCCCGGTCGTAGTCAAACCAGCACTGCAGTAACACGTGACGTGACGTGGCGAGTCCCATAAGTGCAGTTCAAGCTGGTGAGGTGGCAAGCACAAGTAGTGTCCCGCTGCCACCAAAAAGACAAACACAGGCCCGTCGTGCCCATAATGCCCTTCCTGCTGCATTCGCCAATCCTAATTGGGAACCCACCACTTCTGCAGCGCCCGTACTTCCCCCATTCACATCCCCAACCAAGTGCAGTCGGCTGCATGAGAGGCATTTTCTTTATGTCCTCCCGAGTACCCCTACCCAACGAACCCCCCAAAAAAGATGTTGTGTCTGCAGCAAGCGCGGATATAGGCGTGACACCCGCTATTATTGTCCCTCCTGTCCTGACAATCCTGGTTTTTGCATTGGTGAATGTTTTGAACGCTACCATGCACTAGTTGAGTATTAGTGTAGGGTACAGCATTGCACAGACTAGGCACACTTTCACAGGGTCTCCCAAGATGCCATCGCATTTTGAGAGACCCGAACCTGGAACCGGTTGCAGTTATAAAAGTTAGTTACAAAAAAAGTGTAAAAAAAAAAAATATATAAAATAAAAAAAAATAGTTGTCGTTTTATTGTTCTCTCTCTCTCTGTTCTCTCTCTCTATTGTTCTGCTCTTTTTTACTGTATTCTATTCTGCAATGTTTTATTGTTATTATGTTTTATCATGTTTGCTTTTCAGGTATGCAATTTTTTATACTTTACCGTTTACTGTGCTTTATTGTTAACCATTTTTTTGTCTTCAGGTACGCCATTCACGACTTTGAGTGGTTATACCAGAATGATGCCTGCAGGTTTAGGTATCATCTTGGTATCATTCTTTTCAGCCAGCGGTCGGCTTTCATGTAAAAGCAATCCTAGTGGCTAATTAGCCTCTAGACTGCTTTTACAAGCCGTGGGAGGGAATACCCCCCCCCACCGTCTTCCGTGTTTTTCTCTGGCTCTCCTGTCTCAACAGGGAACCTGAGAATGCAGCCGGTGATTCAGCCAGCTGACCATAGAGCTGATCAGAGACCAGAGTGGCTCCAAACTATTCTATGGCCTAAGAAACCGGAAGCTACGAGCATTTTATGACTTAGATTTCGCCGGATGTAAATAGCGCCATTGGGAAATTGGGGAAGCATTTTATCACACCAATCTTGGTGTGGTCAGATGCTTTGAGGGCAGAGGAGAGATCTAGGGTCTAAAAAAAAAATGAAAGGAACAGCTTAAAAATAAGATAAAAAAGCAAAAAAATAATAAAGAAAAAAAAAAAAAAAAGCACCCCTGTCGCCCCCTGCTCTCGCGCTAAGGCGAACGCAAGTGGCGGTCTGTCGTCAAACGTAAACAGCAATTGCACCATGCATGTGACGTATCACCGCGAAGGTCAGATCGAGGGCAGTAATTTTTGCAGTAGACCTCCTCTGTAATTCTAAAGGGTAACCTATAAAGGCTTTTAAAGGCTTTTAAAAATGTATTTATTTTGTTGCCACTGCACGTTTGTGCGCAATTGTAAAGCATGTCATGTTTGGTATCCATGTACTCGGCCTAAGATCATCTTTTTTATTTCATCAAACATTTGGGCAATATAGTGTGTTTTAGTGCATTAAAATTTAAAAAAGTGTTTTTTCGCCAAAAAATGCCTTAGAAAAATCGCTGCGTAAATACTGTATGAAAAAAAAAATGAAACACCCACCATTTTAATCTGTAGGGCATTTGCTTTAAAAAAATATATAATGTTTGGGGGTTCAAAGCAATTTTCTTGCAAAAAAAACCAAACTT
This sequence comes from Lithobates clamitans, assembly GCA_037952925.1. Lineage (NCBI taxonomy): Eukaryota > Metazoa > Chordata > Amphibia > Anura > Ranidae > Lithobates > Lithobates clamitans. The sequence goes on from JBBGZY010000320.1 coordinate 2,872,003, forward strand.
TTTCATGTAAACAATAAGTGTCAGAAAGGGCTTTGTCTTCAAGTGGTTAGAAGAGTGGGTGATGTGTGACATAAGCTTCTAAATGTTGTGCATAAAATGCCAGGACAGTTCAAATCCCCCCCAAATGACCCCATTTTGGAAAGTAGACACGCCAAGCTATTTGCTGAGAGGCATGTCGAGTCCATGGAATATTTTATATTGCGACACAAGTTGCGGGAAAGAGACAATTTTTTTTTTTTTTTTGCACAAAATTGTCACTAAGTGATATATTGCTCAAACATGCCATGGGAATATGTGAAATTACACCCCAAAATACATTCTGCTGCTTCTCCTGAGTACGGGGATACCACATGTGTGAGACTTTTTGGGAGCCTAGCCGCGCACGGGACCCCGAAAACCAAGCACCGCCTTCAGGCTTTCCAAGGGCGTGAATTTTTGATTTCACTCTTCACTGCCTATCACAGTTTCGGAGGCCATGGAATGCCCAGGTGGCACAAAACCCCCCCAAATGGCCCCATTTTGGAAAGTAGACACCCAAAGCTATTTGCTGAGAGGTATAGTGAGTATTTTGCAGACCTCACTTTTTGTCACAAAGTTTTGAAAATTGAAAAAAGTAAAAAAAAATGTTTTTTCTTGTCTTTCTTCATTTTCAAAAACAAATGAGAGCTGCAAAATACTCACCATGCCTCTCAGCAAATAGCTTGGGGTGTCTACTTTCCAAAACGGGGGGGTTTTGTGCCACCTGGGCATTCCATGGCCTCCGAAACTGTGATAGGCAGTGAAGAGTGAAATCAAAAATTTTCACCCTTAGAAATCCTGAAGGCGGTGATTGGTTTTCGGGGTCCCGTGCACGGCTAGGCTCCCAAAAAGTCCCACACATGTGGTATCCCCATACTCAGGAGAAGCAGCTAAATGTATTTTGGGATGCAATTCCACATATGTCCATGGCCTGTGTGAGCAATATATCATTTAGTGACAACTTTGTGCAAAAAAAAAAAAAAAATGTGTCACATTCCCGCAACTTGTGTCAAAATATAAAATATTCCATGGACTCAATATGCCTCTCAGCAAATAGCTTGGGGTGTCTACTTTCCAAAATGGGGTCATTTGGGGGGGTTTTGTGCCACCTGGGCATTCCATTGCCTCCGAAAATGTGATAGCCTGTGTGAGCAATATATCATTTAGTGACAACTTTTTGTAAATATTTTTTTTTTGTCATTATTCAATCACTTGGGACAAAAAAATAAATATTCAATGGGTTCAACATGCCTCTCAGCAATTTCCTTGGGGTGTCTACTTTCCAAAATGGGGTCATTTGGGGGGGGGTTGTACTGCCCTGCCATTTTAGCACCTCAAGAAACGACATAGGCAGTCATAAACTAAAAGCTGTGTAAATTACAGAAAATGTACCCTAGTTTGTAGACGCTATAACTTTTGCTAATAGATATAATAAACTAATAAATATACGCTTATTGACATTTTTTTTACCAAAGACATGTGGCCGAATACATTTTGGCCTAAATGTATGACTAAAATTGAGTTTATTGGATTTTTTTTATAACAAAAAGTAGAAAATATCATTTTTTTTCAAAATTTTCGGTCTTTTTCCGTTTATAGCGCAAAAAATAAAAACCACAGAGGTGATCAAATACCATCAAAAGAAAGCTCTATTTGTGGGAAGAATAGGACGCAAATTTCGTTTGGGTACAGCATTTCATGACCGCGCAATTAGCAGTTAAAGCGACGCAGTGCCAAATTGGAAAAAGACCTCTGGTCCTTAGGCAGCATAATGGTCCGGGGCTAATAGGATCAGAACAACAGCAATTGTCTCCAGGTAGCTTTAGGTGCACACTGTGCAGAGGACGCACTACACTAACTGTAAATACTGTAGCTGCCTGCCTGTGGTATTAATAGGATCAGAAGAACACCACTAATTTTCTTCAGGTAGCTTTAGGTGCACACTGTGCAGAGGACGCACTACACTAACTTGTAAATACTGCAGCTGCCTGCGGTACTGTACTAATAGGATCAGAAGAACACCACTAATTTAGTTTAGGTAGCTTTAGGTGCACACTGTGCAGAGGACGCACTAAACTAACTTGTAAATACTGCAGCTGCCTGCAGTACTGTACTAATAGGATCAGAAGAACACCACTAATTTTCTTCAGGTAGCTTTAGGTGCACACTGTGCAGAGGACGCACTACACTAACTTGTAAATACTACAGCTGCCTGTGGTACTGTACTAATAGGATCAGAAGAACACCACTAATTTTCTTCAGGTAGCTTTAGGTGCACACTGTGCAGAGGACGCCCTACACTAACTTGTAAATACTGCAGCTGCCTGCGGTACTGTACTAATAGGATCAGAAGAACACCACTAATTTAGTTTAGGTAGCTTTAGGTGCACACTGTGCAGAGGACGCACTAAACTAACTTGTAAATACTGCAGCTGCCTGCAGTACTGTACTAATAGGATCAGAAGAACACCACTAATTTTCTTCAGATAGCTTTAGGTGCACACTGTGCAGAAGACACACTACACTAACTTGTAAATACTGCAGCTGTCTGCGGTACTGTACTACTAGTCTGCCTACTCTATATAACTTAAATCAAATGACACTGTCTCTCTGTCTATCTATCTCTCTCTCTCTCTCAACACCGGAACAAACTACACAGGGCCGCCGTGCAGGCGGCCTTATATAGTGTGGGGCGTGTACTAAGCCCCCTGAGCCATAATTGGCCAAAGCCACCCTGGCTTTGGCCAACTACGGCTCTCTGTACAGACAGCGCTGTGATTGGCCAAGCATGCGGGTCATAGTGCATGCTTGGCCAATCATCAACGATGCCGCAGTGAATTATGGGCCGTGACGCGCCACTCGAATTTGCCACAAATGGCCCGTATCGTTCGGAATTCGGTGAGCGACCGAACAGGCAATGTTCGAGTCGAACATGCGTTTGATTCGAACACGAAGCTCATCCCTAGTCACCATAGTGACACTGTAGTTGCTTTGGTGTCATCATGTAAAAAAAAATAAAAACAACACTATTTTTATATATTTGTTAACATACTGTCACCAGACTAGTGCACTATCACTTAGTGACACATTGCTGCTCTGGGGGAGTGATCAGGGTTTCTTTTTTACACTATGGTTGTTAATTACAGTGATAATCTCTATATATTTAGCATCCATCCATTCATATAGAGAAGGGGGTACCACTGCTTCAGGCAGGTCAGCCTAAACAAAAACTTCTCTAGAAATGAAGAGCCCCAGGTGCTGGCAAATGCGTATAGCGAATGAAAATGAATGGAAAACTCTGGACAGCCGCACTCCAAAGAAAGATTCTTTTGCCTTTTATTAAAAAATCAGGATCACACTGTACAAGCCACAGCAAAGCGATACAAAAAGGAGCTGACATGTTCACACTACAAAAAGTGCTTACTCATAGCTCACTCATCCATTCATGATGCCAGTGTTTACTACTAGGATTGCTGTGATTGTTCACAGCAATCACATGGCACAGGGCTACTGTGTTTGGCCCTGTACCAGAGATCACACATTAGTCAAGAATGAGCAATATTCCCCTGGAATATAGGATACGGATAAGGAAACAGGGTTTTAACTCATGTTCTTCACCTGTTATATGGCCATCCACCATGCCCAGCAATCATCAAGTGTCTTTCGTGACTGCACAGATTTTTCACCATGTCTAAAGATGAACTCCTGGCAAACAGCTAAAAAATACATTGAAATACATATATGGGAACTGCTTTACATACCATATATTTTTTATTTATTTCTAAAAATTCTTGAGATTCACATAGCCCTCACAAATATTACAGCTGACCAGATTAGTCTTTGTCATTACATGTATATGCAAACTTCTGATTGGCCCTTAAAGCTGCCCCTCCCTCTTGTGGCATGAACACTACTGAAATGCAAGTAGATATAGAAGCTACATTCAAAACTGATGTGTTAAAAATGTAGCAATTGTTTTTGACCAGTACAGTTCAAATTGGGGCATCATTCATGTGGCCTCTTTTAAAAACACACCTATCAAATTCTAATGAACATACCTCATTTACAGCTAACTGGCAGACTGGTAAAAAAAAATGAGTCACCTTTGTGGCTGCATTTATAATTGTAATTTTGTCATACACTTCAATGGTAAACTCCTTTAGTTTGTTGTTCATGTGTCCACTCAAGTACCAACCATGTAGTTATAAAAAGAGCATTTAGCAGAATTTGCTTTACGCTGTACACAATAATAAGTAATTACGGTAGGCAGATTAAGGAACATGATGATATGTGAAGAGCAGAAACCTTAAAGAAATCAGAATTTGTCTAGAGCTGACGGATCAGTGAACGATGTAAATTTGTTGTACTGAGTTAGGCAGGCCATACATTATACAATTTTCTTACAATTTTCTGTACAATTTTCTTTAGATTTACCTTCAACTATGTAGTGCAAGGGCGTGCCTAGCTGGATACAACTAAAAGTGTTGTTTAGTTTTGACCTCATATTATGTGTTTTTTGGTAAATCTAAAGGAAAATTGTACAAGAATACTGAACATGTATGGCTAGCCTTATTTATTTGCTAAATGTCATTTTTTGCGATACGGCACTGCGTCACTTTAACTGACAATTGCGCAGTTGTACCCAAACAAAATGTCTTTTTTTCCCACAAATAGAGCTTTATTTTGGGGGTATTTGATCACCTCTGCAGTTTCTATTTTTTATGCTATAAACAAAAAAAGAGCGACAATTTTGAAAAAACATTTGCTATAATAAATATGACCCCCCCCCCCCCCCCAAAAAAAAACAAAAAACATTTCTTCATCAGTTTAGGCCGATATATATTCTTCTACATATTTTTGTTAAAAAATCACAATAAGCATATATTGATTGATTTGCGCGAAAGTTATAGCGTCTACAGAATAGGGGATACATTTATGTAATTTGTATTAATATTTTGTTATACTAGTAATGGCGGCAATTTTTATCGGGACTGTGACATTGCAGCGGACAGATCGGACACTTTTGACACTTTTTTGGGACCATTGTCATTTACAGTGGGGACGGAAAGTATTCAGTATTTTTTACTCTTTGTTATATTGCAGCCATTTGCTAAAATCATTTAAGTTAATTTTTTTCCCTCAATTTGGACATTTTCAATTAGGGGTATACTAACTTTTGTTGCCAGCGGTTTAGACATTAATGGCTGTGTGTTGAGTTTTTTTGAGGGGACAGCAAGTTTACGCTGTTATACAAGCTGTACACTCACTACTTTACATTGTAGCAAAGTGTCATTTCTTCAGTGTTGTCACATGAAAAGATTATAATAAAATATTTACAAAAATGTTAGGGGTGTACTCACTTTTGTGAGATACTGTATATATGTGTGTGTGTATGTGTGTGTGTGTGTGTGTGTGTGTGTGTGTGTGTGTGTGTGTGTGTGTGTGTGTGTGTGTGTGTATATAATGATTTTATTAACTCCTCAGTCCTCCACATTGTGCTACCAAGAATGAAAAGAATACAGTGGGGACAGAAAATATTCAGATATTTTTATTTTTTCACTCCTTGGTTCTATTGCAGCCATTTGTTAAAATCATTTAAGTTCATTTATTTCCTCATTAATGTACACACAGCACCTCAAATTGACAGAAAAACACAGATTTGTTGACATTTTTGCAGATTTATTAAAAAAGAAAAACTGAAATATCACATGGTCCTAAGTATTCAGACCCTTTGCTCAGTATTTACTAGAAGCACCCTTTTGATCTAATACAGCCATGAGTCTTTTTGGGAAAGATGCAACAAGTTTTTCACACCTGGATTTGGGGATCCTCTGCCATTCCTCCTTGCAGATCCTCTCCAGTTCTGTCAGGTTGGATGGTAAACATTGGTGGACAGCCATTTTTAGGTCTCTCCAGAGATGCTCAATTGGGTTTAAGTCAGGGATCTGGGCCATTCAAGAACAGTCACGGAGTTGTTGTGAAGCCACTGCTTCATTATTTTAGCTGTGTGCTTAGGGTCATTGTCTTTTTGGAAGGTAAACCTTCGGCCCAGTCTGAGGTCCTGAGCCCTCTGGAGAAGGTTTTCATCCAGGATATCTCTGCACTTGGCCGCATTCATCTTTCCCTCAATTGCAACCATCCGTCCTGTCCTTGCATCTGAAAAACACCCCCACAGCATGATGCTGCCACCACCATGCTTCACTGTTGGGACTGTATTGGACAGGTGATGAGCAGTGTCTGTTTTTTTCCACACATACTGCTTAGAATTAAGGCCAAAAAGTTCTATCTTGGTCTCATCAGACCAGAGAATCTTATTTCTCACCATCTTGGAGTCCTTCAGGTGTTTTTTAGCAAACTCCATGCGGGCTTTCGTGTGTCTTGCACTAAGGAGAGGCTTCCGTCGGGCCACCCTGCCATAAAGCCCCAACTGGTGGAGGTCTGCAGTGATGGTTGACTTTCTACAACTTTCTCCCATCTCCCGACTGCATCTCTGGAGCTCAGCCACAGTGATCTTTGGGTTCTTCTTTACCTCTCTCACCAAGGCTCTTCTCGCCCGATAGCTCAGTTTGGCCGGACGGCCAGTTCTAGGAAGGGTTCTGGTCATCCCAAACGTCTTCCATTTAAGGATTATGGATTAAGGATTTCATAATCAAGTCCAATCAGTATAATCATACACAGCTGGACTCAAATGAAGGTGTAGAACCATCTCAAGGATGATCAGAAGAAATGGACAGCACCTGAGTTAAATATATGAGTGTCACAGCAAAGGGTCTGAATACTTAGAACCATGTGATATTTCAGTTTTTCTTTTTTAATAAATCTGCAAAAATGTCAACAATTCTGTGTTTTTCTGTCAATATGGGGTGCTGTGTGTAAATTAATGAGGAAAAAAATTAACTTAAATGATTTTAGCAAATGGCTGCAATATAACAAAGAGGGAAAAATGTAAGGGGGTCTGAATACTTTCCGTCCCCAGTCCCCACTGTATATATATATATATATATATATATATATATATATATTTCTTTTTTTTTTTATTATTTCCTTTCAGATGTCTGAAGTTGACACAGATTCCACTTTAGTAAAACAGGCCCAGGATCAGTTAAAGCTAAAGTCCAGACAGCTATAAATAAAAAATGATAATCAGGGTGCCCCTCTTATAGATATGAGTTTCTGCTGGTTTACGCCAAGGGGTGTAATGCAGAGAATTGCTTGTCTTATTTCATGCCCCAATAGACTTCTTCCCTTCTAATTCCTTGATGAACAGCTGGTCTCTCAATACCAATCCTCTTCTCCAGGTTATACAGTGGCCTCCTTGCCACTGTCATCACATACAATGCAGGACCGCAGCTACTTTGGATTGATTTTATGTTGTAAATACATTTTACAATTGTTCATGGTCCTAAACATACCATATTACAAAAGGAAAACCTACATACAACTTTATACATTGCCTACAAAAATAAACAAACACACCTTGCTTTACACTAATGTCAAACAAGTGCAATACTGAGCACATATTCTATTAGCAGCTGAAGACCACTGCAGGTGGACATACAAACCTAAACAAAGGTACAGCCATGGCTTGACTTATCAATGTCATCACTAATAGCTGGAACTATTTTCCCATAGCCGCAAATATGATTCAATTATTATCTTGTTTGAATCTGATTGGTGGCTGTCAGGAAGTAACTTAATTTGTTACTACTGACATTTTGATACATCATGCTCATTGGGAGTAGAAAAACAATAGTGAGTAGTTGCCTTATGCACTGCAATAGAGAATTGAGTCCCTCTCTTTCTCTCACTGTCTCAGTCATCATCTTTCCCAGCTATATTTACAGTTGACTTTTTCCTAAGCCAATCTGAAACAAACCTGCCAGAGTTAATAACATAGCTTTAGCATTTTGGTCATCTGTCTAATTTTAAAATAAAGTCAATGAATCTAAATTTTTTCCACTCTGGTTAATTTACCACATGGTAGTTGTTAAGGCAGGGGAAAGGACTATAACTGGAGTGTAAATATAACCTCACTTACCTTTATCCTTGTATTCGGCCAGGCTTAGTCACCAAAGGCCTACAGACATATGCACATTCCCCAGTCCAATTCTGATTTTCCACTGGGGGACTGTCCTTTTAGGTCTGTAGACACCTCTAGAGTATTGAAATTAAATTGAATTTTTAATTTACATAATATAGTATAAATTATTAAAACTTTGTTAAATTTTGTTATGTGGCAGCCTGATACTACAGTTATTTAAATTCCTTTTTTTCTCAATACTCTACACTCAGTACTTGACAAAGTGACACTTCAGTTGACAAAGTGAAAACGGAATTTTAGAAATGTTTGCAAATTTTTGAAAAACAAACTGAAATATACATTAGCATACGTTTTCAGACCCTTTGCAACAGCTCTTGAAATTTAGCTTAGGTGCCACCCATTTCTCTTGATCGTTGCTAAGATGTTTCTACGCCTTAATTGGAGTCCACCTGTGGTAAATTGAATTGGACATGATTTGGAAAGGCACATACCTCTCTATAAAATGCCTCACAGCTGACAATGCATACTGCATCAGGGCAAAAGCCATGAGGTCAAAGGAACTGCCTGCAGAGCTCAGAGACAGGATTATTGCAAGGTACAGATCTGGGGAAGGCTACAAAAAATTCTGCTGCACTGAAGGTTCGCAAGAGCACAGCGGCCTCCATAATTCTCAAATGGAAGATGTTTAGCACAACTAGGACTCTTCCAAAAGCTGGTCACCCGTACAAACTGAGCAATAAGGGGAGAAGGGGCCTAGTAAGAGAGGTGACCAAGAACCCGATGGGCACTCTGACTGAGCTCCAGAGATCCTGAGGGGAGATGGGACAAATTTCCAGAAGGACTACCATCACTGCAGCCCACTGATTTGGGCTTTATGGCAGAGTGGCTAGACAGAAGCTTTTCCTGCAAAACACATGAAAGCTTGCTTGGAGTTTGCAAAAAAGCACCTGAAGGACTCTCAGACTGTGAGGAACAAGATTATCTGGTCTAATGAAACCAAGATTGAACTGTTCTAAGATTGAACTGTTTGGCTTCAATTCTAAATGTTATATCTGAAGGAAACCATGCACTGCTCATCCCCCTCCCAATACCATCCCAAACAGTGAAGCATGGTAGTGGCACCATCATGCTGTGGGGGTGTTTTTCAGCAGCAGGGACTGGGAGACTGATCAAGGTGGAAGGGAAGATCAATAGGACAAAGTACAGAGATATCCTCAATGAAAGCCTGTTTAACAGCATTCAGGACCCCAGACTGGGCCGAAGGTTCAGTTTTAAATATGACAACGATCCTAAGAACACAGTCAAGACAACACAGGAGTGGCTTAGGGACAACTCTGTGAATGTCCTAGAGTGACCCAGCCAGAGCACCGACTTGAACCCTATTGAAAATCTCTAGAGAGACCTGAATATGGCTGTCCACAAACAGTCCCCATCAGACCTGACTGAGCTTGAGAGGATTTACATACACAAAATGACTGAAGACTGTAAGTGCTGCCAAAGCTACTTCAACAAAGTACTGAATAAAGGGTCTGAATACCTAAGTGCATGTGATATTTCAGTTTTTTTCTTTGTAATACATTCACAGACATTTCTAAAATTTTGTTTTCACGTTGTCATTATGGGGTACTGAGTGTAGATTATTGAGAAAAAATTAAATTTAAACAACTGTAGTATTAGGCTGTAATATAACAAAATTGAAAAAAGTGAAGGGGGTTGGAATACTTTAGGAATGCATTGTATTCACAACCATCGATTTCCTTTGTGCCTCTGGTACTTCTGTCTTATAATTTGATGTAGTCTTAGTGAATCCTAAACTTCAGATGTTGACCCATTTCGTATGATATCCTCCCAGTATGTAGAGATTTTAAAATGTTTTCATTACGTACTATCCAGAATAAACAGCCAAAGTTTAAATATTCTCTAGATTGTGGGGTGGTTTTGAAAGCTATGGGGGTTACAAAACACTGAAAGAAAAAGTAACAAACTCAAAAAAATGTATTTCACATAGCTGGTTTCCAGAATGAACAGTTCAAATGAAAAATAATGATCTAGCTGTTGCGTGAATTCCTTTGATCATGTTTAAATCCCTTAACTAATTCCTGTGTGCCTTGTGCCTTCATGTAACAAGTTAGAAGGGTTTTGGGTTTGGCCAGCATTTGGCCAGCATGATCATTCACAGATTTGCAGCTTCTTTAGTGAGTGAAATTTCCAGCAAGCCTAACATCCCTGTGCCCAGTATTCACAATCTATGTCGATTGCAACAAGCTGATTATAGGAATAGATGCAAGCTAAACTCTTCTATGACAACAGTGCTGCATGAGCTGCACAATTGAATGCATGCATGACATTTTTGTCCTCTACAGAGTGACCAAGTCTCACTCTCAGACTGCCCCCACCTCTTGCAGAATATGCTAACATCATACTGACATCAGCAGGATCATACTGTGAGCTGGAATTTGAGCTACAAATAGATTTTACTGCTCAGCTTAAATTTGAAAAAATACATGGTTGTACAGACCTGATAATAACATAGTACCATGGAGGTTGGAAAGCAGAGGAGGTTAGGGGATTAGTCAAAACACACTCTGAGATTTCCCATATTTAAACTAAGGGGAAGGAGAGGTGTTCCAGGAAAACTAGAAATCCTCTATGCCTGGAACACCATCCTATGGTAAGACAAGGTTCTTCCCACATATTGTAGTTCCTGGGTTTAGCAGCTAAATTACAAATTTCAGTTATGCTAACTGCCAATGAAACCTGGTATTGCGGCACAACCATAAAGTACAAAGGTGTTCTATAGAAAAGTTTGAAAATCATTAAACACCAATTTGAAAATGTATGTAGCTGTAGTATCTATTTCATGGTGTTATTTACAAGGAGGTTATTGGAGTTTGAAGCATACAAGTCCTTAGATGGTATGGCTATATTTTTGATAGGCTATTTTCCTTTATTTCCCCCTGGTGATCCTGCCAGCAACACAACTGCTGTCCTAGAGTGTCAACACTTAATCACTGTACTGCAAGAGCCATCTATTCACCATAGACCGTGTGACTGAACCATCCAGCACCCAGATTGGGTGCTTCAGTCAGTATACAGCTTCCTCCTGTCTGGATCCAGGAACCAGGTATTATAGCTGAGCACCCAAGAATCTAGACGAGAAAAGCTTAGGTGCTCTGTAACTGGAACTAACTTTATTGTAAAATCACACAGAATATAAAGCACACCAGATCAGGTGAGCCTAATCACATTATCGTATGCAAAGAAAACTTTACACAGCAATATAATTACATCGCTAAGGAACAGCCAACATAAACAGTATGCTAATCCACCTCTAGCAACTAATAGCTGACAGTGATCTAATTAACATGAACTAATTAAAAACTAGCCACTTAAACCAGCCTAGGTGACCAGACCGTCCAGCCCCAGCTCACAACCCTGGATATAAAGTACATTACACATTATTATAAACATAAACACTTAACATTCCACAATGGTCCCATAACAAGGTAAAGTGGTCACAATATTAATCACATCTCCAAGAGATGATCAGACAGACAGAAACAATAGGTGACCCAATTAACAATGGGAATCCACACCTAGGCAGCACATAATAGGACAAAGATAATTAACACATAACACCTTAGGCCTCTTTCACATGAACGATCCGTTCAGGTCCGCCTGTCAGTTTTTTAGGCGGACCTGAACGGACCCTCCATAGACCTCTATGGAGCGTCGGATGTCAGCGGTGACATGTCCGCTGACATCCGACCCGATCCGATCCGAAAAAGTGTAACGGAGGAAAAACCTACTTTTCGTACCGTTTTTGGATCGGATCGGGTGACGACGGACTCTACGGTCTGTCATCATCCGATCCCCCATAGGGGAGAGCGGCACTCTGACAGGTCTGTTGCTGCACAGTGTGCAGAGACGGACCTGTCATCTGCCTGCTCATCAGGGATCCACAAAGCGATCCCCACTGAGCAAGTGGATATTCATGGGGTGGATCATCACGGATGAGGACCCTTAAACAGATTATATCAGGAGACCCCAGAATCAGGTTACTTTGAGCTGATGATAATAACATCTGCTTTGAGTATCGCAATCTAAAGCAGTCATTACTGGTTTTGGGCATAGAGGCCCTAAATATGGATCTGGGTCCTCCAGTTCCCAGAGTCTGTGTATTTTAGGGGACATGGATTTGAAATAGAAACAAGACTACTCCAAGGGTCCCCAAGGCACAGACCTCCTAAAGAGTAGTATTCCTCTAAAAGGCAGGGCCCATAGTCAGTAGGCAAGAGGCCACCCTGCAGTCCTCTCCAAAAGCCCCTGTTCTGGTTGGGTCTGTCACAGACTGTTCTCCTTATTTAGACTAAACACATCTCCCTCTATTCTTATCTCTATAACATAAGGGCAAATGTGTTCTATAGTTAACAGAAGATAGCTGGGAAGACTAATAACATTGTTTAAGATTTCAGTTCAGGGTAAAGGAAAGTACAAGGGCACTGGATTTCTGGCGGAATAAACAGATATTCTTCTGTACAAACCTGAAAATTAATGCAGATGCCATGTCTAAGGACTAGTAAGCTGCAACATATTCAATTTTTGTTTTGGGATTTAAAAATACCTTAAAGACGTTGATAAATAAGCAGCAGCAGGAGTGTGTTTACTTAGTTGTAGAAATGACGGGTGGGCCATCTTTAGTCCGCAGATTCATGGGCTCTGGGAATTATTTGTAATAAATGAAATGCTTATTTGTACTGTGAAGATTCAAATCTCAACTAGTACACTACCTGAGCTTGTACAGGTTTTCCCCAGGTACTCTGGTTTCTTCCTACACTCTAAATATATGCTGGTAGGTTATAACGCTGTGTAAATTGACAGTGCTATATCAATACCTATAATAATTTTCACTGAAGCTAAATTTATATCTCTGGTGATTTTTTCTGTAAGCCAATACAGGGTTTCCTGAGATTATTTTTCATTTATCTTTACACTTCTTTTCAGAAGTATGTGGTCTACCAAATAAAAAGAACACCTTGTAGACCATAGTATAATAGACATTATTATACTGTATCTTTGGAACAGTTTAAATAAAATTATGGACATCTGTTAAATGGAGTGATAGACTACTTAACTATTGTCAACATATGTTAGATGCACTAGGACATATTTTATTGAAAGTGGAAAAAAAAAGCTGCCATATTTCCACAAGGCACACATTTTGCTGTATTGATTTTATTTTTACAAAGAAAGGGAAGAAATTAGCAAGGATTGACTTTACAAGCACAATCTGTTTGCCAGCTTCAAAACATAATCATTTCAGTGTTTCTGTGTCTTGCAAATATTTGAAAGCAATATGTTTCAGTCTGCGCCATGTGCCAAATCGTGATCCAACTATTGGAGCAGGCAAAGAGCATTATAATGCAATTACCTACTTGCTTGCCAGTTCTTACAGATTGTGGCTATTAGGAAAGTAAAGATTATAGCTATATTACTGGTTAATACTTATATTATTTCCAAGTAGATTTTACAGTTCTACAATTGAATTTCAGCTTTTTACAGGTTGCCTGTGGTCTGTAATGCTTTTGTACATCAAGCTTTTTGATAAAGTTCAGCAATTCAAATTAGATGACATTGACATAAAAGGTTGTTTAAGCACGACTAATAAAAATAATTCTCAAGATTGGCATTAATGCAGCACTAAAAGCCTATTGATGTTGTTATACATATATGTCATTATTTTGAAGATCACATTCATATTTACAATGGGAAACAGCCCAAGACAGATCACATTGCATTTCCAAAATGTTACTTTAGGAAAAAAAAAAAAAACTCCCATCTCAGTGACTGCAACAGACATACCAAAAGGAAAAAAAACAAATATATTCATTTTCTAATACACCAATGTGATATTGCAGGAAACTGCACAAAATAGTAAACTTTTTTGACCCAGTAGGTAATTAAAACACAGGTAAAAGCCAGCAGTAGCTCTCTGCCAACACACCTCAGACTAGTACATATTATACTGTATCCACAATATACTTATAATAGTAATAACAAAATGATACAATAAACAAGTCCTCCGCAATATTCTCATCATATATAATAATTCGTAATAAGGTCCACAGAGTCAGAAAGTGTTAAAAGACAAACACATAGCAAATTTTCCTTTAACCGCTTCATCCCCGGAAGATTTTACCTCCTTCCTGACCAGAGCGTTTTTTGCGATTCGGCACTGCATTGCTTTTACTGACAATTGCGCGGTCGTGAGACGTGTCTCCCAAACAAAATTGACGTACTTTTTTTCCCACAAAGAGAGCTTTCTTTTGGTGGTATTTGCTCCCCTCTGCGATTTAAATTTTTTGCGCTATAAACAAAATAAGAGCGACAATTTTGAAAAAAATGCATTATTTTTTACATTTTGCTATAATAAATATCCCCCAAAAATATATAAAAAAACATTTTTTTCCTCAGTTTAAATGACACTGGCAGTTAAGGGGTTAACCAGTAGGGGGCGGGGAGGGGTTAAGTGTGTCCTAGGAGAGTGATTACTAACTGTAGGGGGGATGGGCTAGCAGTGTCACTACACTGATCACTGCTCCCGATTACAGGGAGCTGTGATCAGTGACACTTGTCACTAGGCAGAACGGGGAGATGCTGTTTACATCAGCATCCCCCCGTTCGTCCTCTCCGTGAGGCGATTGCGGGTATCCCCATGGCGATCAAGTCCGCGGGACCCACGACCCAACTCACGGAGCTCCCGGCCGGGCTGTGCGTGCGCGCGCCGCCAGCGGCGCGCACGCAATGGCACGGCGGGAAATTCAAATGGACATACCTGTAAGTCCATTTGCCCAGCCGTGCCATTCTGCCGACGTACATCGGTGTGCGCCGGTCGGGAAGGGGTTAAAGAACCAAAGAGTGTCCATATAGTTTCCAATAATATATCCATAATGGATACAGATGATCAACAAACCACATTGGTTCCACTATTAGTATGTTGGCAGACTAAAAATTTACAGGAGCTCATTAGTTGTTATTTTTTTAAATAAATATAATTCAAAAGGTGTAAACATACCTGGCAATGGCTGATAAAATATTTCTTGCCCAGTTTACCATAGAATTATATCCTCAAGTTTATCACGGATCCCATTACGACCTTGCCTAACTTATTTGCCCTGTTGTACAGCTTTGGAGCCATTTTGGGATTACGGATTACAGAAGCGTTAAATGTTAATCTCCTGGACTCAGTCCTGGGATCAATACAAATGTCCTCCTCATTTAAATGGTGTACGCCAGCGCTACTCTATCTTGGTGTTAAACTGACTTCTGATATTGCAACATTGCATAGGGTTAATTATACTCCCCTTTATAACTCTATAGAACTTGACCTGAATAACTGGCAAGCCTATGATCTTTCCTGGATGGGTAGAATAGCGGCAGTTAAGATGACGGTTCTACCTTGAATACTAAATTACTTTCGGTCTCTCCCAATCTCAGTTCCATCTGTATTTTTCCAGAATTTGCAATCTTTGATCCATAAATTTTTTTGGAAAAATGATGGTAGCAGGGTGGCCCACTCCACCCTGTATATATCCAAATGGTGAGGCGGGCTGGGAGTCCCCCACTTTTTGCGATATTATAGAGTGGCTCAATTGGTCCAGCTGTATCAAATTTATGCTGAGACATACAAGCCTGACTGGGTCTGGCTGGAGGCACAGGCTAGCCCACCTCTCCCCCTGGATCTCTTAATGTGGCTCCCTGCAAAGGAGCATCGGGCAGTCTTGAGCCCCTCTCTATCCCATGGCATGCATGCAAACATGTGGGACATGGCATGCATGCAAACTATACCCTTTAAAACCCCCCGCACTGCAGTGGTCCCCCTCTTCACTAATCCTCACTTCCCCCCAGGGAAGCAGATTCAGCAATTTACCTGGTGGGTCAACAAAGGCCTTTACAGGATATCACACCTTATAGACCACGAGGGGTTAAGACAACATGCCTATTTTAAGTAAACACTAAAGATGGCACATCAGAGACCTACCACTTGTGCTAAATAACACACTTCCTGCAGTCCCTAAACAAGGATCGGGTTGACATAATAATCAGGAGAATAGGTGTATACGCAGCACTGATTCACGGGGAGGGATCACAGAGTTATACACCTTGTTCAATAGCCAAGGTAATAAGTCTTCCTACCAAACGGCATGGGAATCGGACCTGGGTGAAACAATTGAAGAGGAGATGTGGATAAAGTGGTCGACCATGGTGCATAAGGGCATACTCAATACTTCCCTTGTGGAAGCAAATTTCAAAGTGTTATCACATTGGTACCTTGTCCCAACAAGGTTGGCAAAACTATACCCGGACATCTCGCCCCTTTGTTTTCAGGGATGTGGACAGGAGGGCGACATGTTTTATATCTGGTGGTCCTGTCTGAAGGTTCGACATTTCTGGATCAGAACCAGGGCTTTTTTTCAGGGGGAACGCGGGGAACGCAGTTCCGGCACCTCTTGGACTGACTGTATGTAATGCCAAGGGTTGCTGGGGTGTGCTGCAGGGTATTGATGCTCACTGCTGGGGACCTATTTTTGCAAGGGGGTCTATTGTTGCTGGGGAGGTCTATTGTTGCTGGTGGGGGACCTATTGTTGCTGGGGGTGTCTTATGTTGCTGGGGGTGTCAGTTGTTGCTGAAAGAGATCTACTGTTGGGGGAGGGTCTATTGTTGATGGCAGCCAGACAGACTATTAATGCTGGCTGGCGGAGATCTGTTGATGCTGCCGGGAGTCTATTGTTGCTGGCGGGGACATTTTGTTGTGGTTGGTCCATTGTTGTTAGGGGGATCTATTGTTGCTGGCTGCAGGGGATCTATTTTACTGCTTTTCTTGATATCATTACCAAATTCCATACAAATTACTCAAAATGATACTTGGTTCTATATTGTCTAAAAGGGACAGTACTGGGAGGTGGGTAGGGGCGGAGAAAAGGGGTGACTCGGAAAGGGGGAGTTCCTGCACCTATTGTCTGAGAAAAAAAGCCCCGATCAAAACTTTCAGTCTAGTCTTTTCAGTGTATATACCCAGAGGCACAAAACTGCGCTATTCGCTGACCTGTCAGAGGAGATCCCCAGACATCTTCGAACTATCATTTTTTATTTTTCTAGCAGCCAAAATAACCATAGTGAGAGCATGGAAATCGCCCGTGATCAATGTCACGAGGGTGAAACATAAAATATCCTGGATTATGGCAAACAAAAAACTGACCAGTATCCGTAAAGATAAACAAGCTAAGTTTGAAAAATTATGGAACCCCTGGATTGCTTAGCTCCAAGCCCCTTAGCTGCTGGAACACCCTGAGGATTGAGGTCCGGGCCAAGGGGACTAACTCTACCTTTCTCTTTCACTTTCTTGACCATGACCCGAAGCATACTGCGAAAGCAACCAAAGAGTTTTTTAAGGGAAAGAAGTGGAATGTTATGCAATGGCCAAGTCAATCACCTGACCTGAATCTGATTGAGCATGCATTTCACTTGCTGAAGACAAAACTGAAGGGAAAATGCCCCAAGAACAAACAGGAACTGAAGACAGTTGCAGTAGAGGCCTGGCAGAGCATCACATCAGGGATGAAACCCAGCGTTTGGTGATGTCTATGCGTTCCAGACTTCAGGCTGTGATTGACTGCAAAGGAATTGCAACCAAGTATTAAAAAGTGAAAGTTTGATGGATGATGGTTAATCAGTCCCATTACTTCTGGTCCCTTAAAAAGTGGGAGGCACATGTTCAAACTGTTGTAATTCCTACACCGTTCACCTGATTTGGATCAAAAATATGCATTTGAATTGTTTATTTTTATCAAGTTACAAAATGCAAAGTGAGCGAACAGAAGAAAAATCTAAATCAAATAAACTTGGTGTAACTACCCTTTGGCTTCTAACCAACATCAATTCTTACACTTTTGCACTTTGTACACTTGCACAAAAGTCAGGGATTTTGTAGGATTAGAATCAGGAGTGTGATTAACCAATTATACCAAGCAGATGCTAATGCTCATCAATGTCATATATAGGTTGATGGAGAAGAACTACTTTTGATTCAACAACACCTTCTTCTTGCAGAGGAAAGATGTAGCCAATAGGGCCAAGTTCGCTCTGAGCTTGGCCAAACTTTTCTTGACAAAATGGGAGTAGGATGTAATCTATGCGAACTGGAGACCTGAGCTAATTCTCTGGGTCCGCACTGTACATTAATGACATCCTCCTCCTTTGGGATAGGGAGTAGACCTCCTTGGAACAATACCTGGTAGGTTTGAACAGTAACAATAGGGGCATTTCTTTGAGTTACATGTACAGCCATAAGAGTATAAACTTTTTACACCTCGAAATGTATGTGGATGGTGGTACAATCAACACCCGTACCCACTTTATGACCACTGATAGAAATGGTTATATACCACTTTATATATAAGACAAAAAAGACCTGCGCTGGCAACTCACCAAGTGAATGATTATAGAAAAAATCAAAGAGTATATAAACCATATAATTTTGCACAAATACACATTTAGTGGGTATTATATGGAAATGTACACAGAAACTGTGCACAAAAACACTGCCAAACTGTGTGACTGAAAGTAAATCAATAAACGTAAATAATATGGTCTAGATGAATTCGTCCAAAAGCTCACTCTTGGACGCTATGCGACTAGAAAGTCACTAAACTAATATATAAATAATCCCATATATTCGTGAATAACAATAAAGTGAATCTCTATATAGTGAAAACACCAAAAAATATATAGATCAAAGATCACACGTAACATAAAGTCTGTTAGATTAAACAGTTCCTTCACAGGAGGACAATCTGCAGACTTCAAGCTTATTCATTCATATGATAGATTTAGATAGCAGATAAGGCTGATGCCAGTAATGCTTGAGAGGAGACTTTAGGAATCACAAACCTCGTGTTCCACCAAAAGGAGAAGAGAAAACACATAGCATAAAACCTATGACACCGTGAGATCACCTGCGCATTTAAGCGCTACTCACGGAACCGATGTGCAGAGCAGGCATTCAGATATTTAGTCGGTGTTCGCTGCTGGATGGCGTGCGTTCCACCAACTCCAGGAAGTGATGTCACTGGTTCTCGGGTTTACAAGCGTGGGCAGGATGTTGCGTTGACGCGTTTCGCCCCTCCCCCAGGGCGTTATCAAAGACTTAACATCCCGCTCATGCCATGAGTTATTTATACTGCGCTCAGTGAGTGACAGCCCATTACGGCCAATGGGTGAAGCATCACCCATTCCTTCCTAAGTCATCATATCCTGTTGCACTTGAAAAAACTTTAATCAGTGACTGAAGACACAACATCTCCAATCCCCATACTAACAAATGTGCATATTTATACAACCTATATAGGACATCACATTGACGCTTATTGTCCCATACAGACATAAAATATATTACAACAGGATATCTAGACAAATAAAAATGCTTACATGATATTACTAAATATTTGATTTTTCTTATTATACCTTACAGCAGACATATCTTTAATGAAAAAATGATAATATGCAATAAAAATGAAATTAAAATAGAATAAAAATGAGCAATTAAAACATTTTTTTTTTTTTTTTTTTTTAAATAAAACTAGTTAAAATAAAATAAAACAAAAGTAATAACCAGTTCCTTGTACTATAATGTACCATACCCTGCTAGTTGCTATATTTACAACAGGAGAAATTATATTCCATTGTATATATATATTGATGGACCATTCAAAAATGGAAAGAATCCCAAAAAATTACATATACAAAAGACACTTATATTTAGAAAAAAGGGAGCTACCAGTTGGATAAAAAACAGTTAAGGTCTAGCTCAATGTTCAGGCCCAGGGGATTCAAAGTGCGTAATCTATGTATCCACTGGGTTTCATTTTGTGATATGTTTTGCCTGAGATTGGAACCTCGCCAGTGTTCCTCAACCCTATCAATCCCACAGAAGGTGAGCAGACTCGGGTCTTTGTTGTGAAACAACCTGAAATGATTGGAAAGGCCATGAAACTTATACCCCTTTTTTATCCTGTTCACATGTTCTTGGAGCCTTACCCTCAATTGTCTTGTGGTTCTTCCTACGTACTGAAGGTTACAAGGACAAGATAAAAGGTAAGTGACATGTGTGGTGCTGCAAGTTATGAATTTTTTTATTTCATAAGATCTACCATCTGCCAAAGAACTAAAATGAGTGGTTTTCCGTCTGCGGAATTTAGAAGTTTTGCACATTACACATCTGCCACAACTGAAAAACCCCACACTGTCTAGAAAGGTGCATACCTTTCTAGGGGGGTCTATGACATTGTGTGCTAGCTGGAGCCTTAACGTGGGGGGTTTAGTGTAAATAAAATTGGGCTGTTTTGGCAACACCTTCCTCAGGTCATTGTCCCGAAGAAGGAGGGGCCAATGTCTCTTGACAATTTTCACGAAGTCACGGTATTGCCTGTTAAATCCAGTAAAAAAGGACAGATTGTAGTTACGTACTCCTTTCTCTCTTGGTTTAAAAAGATCATTTCTATCCATTTCCCCAACCATTTGTTTTGTTCTCTCTAGGTTTTCTAGACTGTAACCTTTTTCTTGGAACCTTTCCAGAATGACATTGGCTTGTGTGTTTTATAATCACTTAAGTTGCTGCAGTTCCTTCTAATCCTGAGCAGTTGGCTTTTTGGGATGCCTCCTAGCCATCTGGGATGGTGGCAGCTTGTCAGGGGAATATACCCATTTCTATCGACATCTTTAAAGAAGGTACGAGTGAGTAGTTTATTCCCCTCCTTAAATAATGTCAAATCTAGAAAATTGATTTGATGGTAGCTGAAACATTCAGAAAAAGAGATACCGAACCGATTAGTTCCTATCCTGGCCAAGAATTCCAGAAAAGAATCTGGTGATCCTGCCCAGATGATTAGGATGTACCTTTTGTATAACCTGAGCTCCGGTATGTTAGATTGGTAGATGGCTTCATCCTCCCAAAAGCTCATGAACAGATTGGCCACTGAAGGTGCGTACTTAGCGCCCATAGCGACTCCCTTCTTTTGCCTATAGTACTCTTTTTGATGCCAAAAATAATTGTGGCTCATTGCCAGGTCAAGAGCTTTTAAAATAAACTTCTTTTGTTTGGATTTCATATCAGTGTGCCCCAAGGCCCAATCAGCTGCTTGTAATGCATGTTCTTGTTGGATATTTGTATAGAGAGAATTTACATCAATGCTTGCAAGCAAACAATTTTCATCTATTGTTACAGTATTCGTTAGTTCGATTATTTCTCTGCTATCTTTAAGATAAGCGGGGTACTTACTGGTCAGTGGTTGTAAGAAGTGATCTAGGTATTCACCTAGTCTGGAAAAAAGTGATCCAATCCCGCTGACTATCGATCGACTGGGAGGCTTAGATCGATTCTTGTGTATCTTAGGCAGTTGGTATATCACAGGGACCCGTGGTGCATCTGGGATGAGGTATCTGGCCTCTTTTTTCTTCAAAATGCCCTCCTCAGTCGCTGTTTTGATTAGATTCTTCAATTTAGCCTTAAATTTCTTAGTGGGGTTGTTCTTTAGTTTTTCGTATGTTTCTTGATCTCCAACTAATCTGTTTAATTCTTCTAGATAATGAGTTTTATTTAATATTACTACCCCCCCTCCTTTGTCAGCTGACCTAACAACTATGTTTTTGTTTTTTATTAGTGACTCCAAACCTCTTTCTAAATCTTTTTTGCGTCTCTGGGGTTTGACAACAAGATTATCCAAATCCTGTTCTACCAGAGATTTAAACACCCCAACAAAATGGTTGTTATTGATCTGGGGGTTGAAAATAGAGTTATTTTTCAAAGTTGTGTGCAGGTATTCCTCTTCCGGGGAATTTTCTACAATTTCTTTGTTAGAAAAATGTTTTTTAATATTAATTTTTCTGATGAACTTCTGCAGGTCAATGAACACATCAAATTTGGTCAAATTTTTTTCCATAGCATACTTTAAACCCAAATCTAAAACTTTCAATTCTTCTTGGGAAAAAATGGCATCACTTAAATTAAAGATCCCTTCCATTAAGTTACTCTTTTTCGCTTTCCTTTTCCCTCCTCTGCATCCTCTTGTTCTCCTCTTCTTTCTGAATTTGGTGGTTGGGGGGTCATGGGGCACCATGGTCTCCATTCTTCTGGTAGACCCTGATCTCTCCCCTAACCCCTGGGTGTTGTGGCTCCTCTCCCTCTCGTGAAAGGTGGTCCCCACTTTATAGTTGCCACCACCCATTGTGGCTGAATCAGATCCCTAAAAGTCAATTTTTACAGATCAGGAGAAATTACTCCAGCGAGGAGGTGTTTACATCTCAGGCGCAAGCTATCAAAAATAGATTCTTGGAGAAGTGCTAAATATGATCTATGATAAATAAGACAAAGCTTTAATTACAGTACAGGATGTTGATAGAATTATCCTTATAGAAGATAAATCAAAAATAGGTTTTGGGTCCATATCTCCCAGAGAATCTCAGGGTTATTTTTAGGGGGGGGCCTTCTATCAGGAATCAGGTTGCCCCTAATGTGGTAGACCCAACTAAGTGATTTGTTTTCTTTCAGGATTTAAAAGGTTGCTATCCTTGCAGAAAGTGCACAGTATGTTCAATTAACAGGTTTAAAGGGAGAAAAATGGATAACTTTCAGTCAGATGCTACAGTACGGTCATAAAACATAGGGTCGTTCATTACATGTACAGTCAAAAAGGTTATCTATTTTCTGTGGTGCCCCTATGGTCTTGAGGGAGGACCACTAGGACACTGCAGGTTAGATTATATCTGGGTAATAAAAAAAAAGGCTACCCAAATCATAGTGTTTCCAAACACTATGCCCATAATAGACCCAAAGGGCACTCTGCTTGTAAGTATGGCTAAGTTTGTTCCTCTTTGGCAGGACAGCCATGTCAAAAGAACATTTTTTAAACTTGAGACCAAGTAGATTTATAATTTAAAGACTCCCCCCCATGGTCTCAATATCGAATGGGATGTAAATGCTTTCATCAATGCCAGTTGGTTGTGTTTGTTTTTTATATGAAATTAATTTGTGTATTCATTAAAATGGTGGGTGTTGCAATTTTTTCTTACACAGTATTTGCACACAAACACATTTTTTTTGGAAAAAGAAACACTTTTTTTTAATTTTAATGCCCACTATATTTCTTAAATGTTTGGGAAATTTAAAACATGATCATATTCCGAGTACATAGATACTAAACACGACATGCTTTAAAATTGCAGCGGCGACAAACTACATACAATTTTAAAAGCCTTTAAAAGCCTTTACAGGTTACCACTTTACATTTAAAGAGGAGGTCTACTGCTAAAATTACTGTCCTTGATCTGACGTTCGCGGTGATACCTCACATGCATGGTGCAATTGCTGTTTACATATGACACAAGACCGACACTTGCGTTTGCCTTTGCACGCGAGCACGGGGGGACAGGGGTGTTTTTTTTAATTATTTATTTTGCTTTTTTTATTTGTTTTGCACTTACATAGATTGCTACTCAGAAAGCATGTGGTAACAAACATTGAGTGGCATCGGAACAAAGAAAGTCTTGCATGCTGATGTCCTTCAGTAGGTCACTCCCCTACGCATTTTGGCAGAAGCTGACATGATCAGGGGACTGCTCACTTGACATACTACATGCACTTAAATAACATTGCAGAGAAGGAGGGTGGAAAATTGCGATAATTGACCACAACTGATTGCGGCCAAGTATAACAATTTCAATACCATGGATGGACAGCTCACTGGGGGCATCTTGTGGAGAAAAATTATAATTACTAATCTACATGCCAAATTAATGGAATCCTATTATTCCAAACTGTTCCAACCGCCAATATAGGCCGTTATTTTGACATATAGCAACATAACAGTAAATTAAAATTAAAAACACATATTAACTTCAATAATTCATTTATATAAATATTGACAATGATAAATAGTCACAAAACTCATCTAATAAAAAATATGTTAAAGTTAAATTTAAAAACGTAAAAATACTAAAAAAGAAATAAAACTAATAATGAAAACATTATATAAAAACTAACAAAAAAATAGGTATGTTGTAGTGTATGTTGTTATAGTAATTTTTTTATGCAGTTGGGTGTTTTTTTTGTTTTTCTTTTATATGTATAAAAAAAATCTTTTTTTTGTATATTCCTTTGTATTTTTATATCCTATTTCTTTGTTAGCTTTAATGTAATTTTTTGATTATTTGTTTTATTTTTTTTATTTGCTAAGAGGCATGGTTAGTATTTTGCAGCTCTCATTTATTTTTGAAAATTAAGAAAGAAAAGGAAAATGTATTTTTTTTTCTTTTTTCAATTTTCAAAACTTAAGCAGGTAATACGACCACCCAGGTAATGTAGGAAGAGCTTCAAAGATCCACGGATCCTTGAGAGACCAAATAAGACACAGGGAAACAGATTTGAGTGTGTTCATAAGATCTCTGACCTTTACTGAATACTACCATGGCTTATATGCAAAAGAAAGAAGTGAGGGGCTGTGTTTTAATGCATATGTTTCTAAAAGTTATACAAACTCAGTACTTTTCTTATCATGATTTAAACTGCTGACTTTAGTTAACAATAACTAGCTGATAATTTTGCTTACACAACAGGCTGCTCCGTGAATCAGCTTCACCACAATGACTTGCAGGGTGTGTTTCTATGCAAACTGTTAGTCAAGCTAATTATGTCAAAACACATATATTCAAAAATTAATTTCTACTTAAATAAAATGGATTAATTTATACATTCTATTACAATACCCTTTTTTATCACGAACGTGATAATCACAAACCCTGATGCCCCCGACATTCCCCTGGACTACTTTCTCATAAATGTATCATTATCCGCATGTAAAAATATAGAACAATAAGCACATAATCTCAGCTGCACAGCAATTGTCCATGAAATACAAAGGGGAAGGGGCGTGACAGTCCTTAAAAGCAAGTGGGAGGGGCATGACAGCCTTTAGGCCAAATAAAAAATAGTCCCAAAGAAAAGCAAAAAAAAAGTCTCTTGTATGGCATCTGAATGTCCATTAAATTCATGAAAGGGTAGGAAAAGGAAATGTCCACATTATAATTCTCATTCCCCTAAACTTTTCCCAAAACTTTTGGTTCGATTCTGTGTTCATCCATATTTTACAGAGATCCTCTACCCCAAAACCCTGCCTCTTTGTAAGGATAGAACTCAATATCCACAGACAGACTGGAACTGATGCATTGGGCTAGACCTGGGTCTTCGGGCTGGCGTATCTAGATCTCTCCCTTGTGATGCTCACTGGAATTTCATAGACTTGGGCGTGCATCATTTGGCTAACCCTCAAGGTGTCATTCCAGGAACATTTTCCAGCAGGAATCCACCTTTACTCATCTCAGCACCTCCCGTGGCATTTGAACAACAAAGATGAATAACGAAGATTTCCATGTAAAAGCTGTAGGCATCTCTTCATCTGGATAGGGTAGAGTATGAATGGGGTAGGTATTTCTTCATGTGCTTGGGGCTGGGGTTGAATACTGGCTGGCTGGGGCAGATATTCCTCATCCAACATGAATAATCACAGAATCTATCTGATCAATTCAGGCCTTAACCTTTTAGAAGTATTAAAAAAAATATTCCTCATGAACTCAAACATAAGTAAAGCATGCAGAAATAAAAAATGTTTCTCAGCAACAGTCTTCATATATTTAACTAAACATTTTTTCAAATCCAGGTAATGTAGGGAGAGCTTCAATGACCCATGGATCCATGAGAGATCTTATGAACACACTAAAATCTGTTTCCCTGTGTCTTATTTGGTCTCTCACGAATCCGTGGGTCATTGAAGCTCTTCCTACATTACCTGGGTGGTCGTATTACCTGCTTCAAAAACTTTGTGACAAAGAGCAAGATCTGCAAAATACTTAATATGCCTCTCAGCAAATAGCTTGGGGTGTTTACCTTCCAAAATGGGGTCATTTTTTTTTGGGGGGGGGGTTGTGCTATATGGGCATTTCATGGCCTCCGAAACTGTGGAAGGTAGTGAGGAGTAAAATACACATGTGGTATCCCTGTACTTGGGAGAAGCAGCAGAATGTATTTTGGGGTGTAATTCCACATATGCCCATGGCATGTTTGAGCAATATATCATTTAGTGACAACTTTGTAAAAAAAAAAAATATTGTCATTTTCCCAAAACTTGTGGCAAAATATAAAATATTACATAGATTCAACATGCCTCTCAGCAAATAGCTTGGGGTGTCTATTATCCAAAAGTCATTTGGGGGGGTGGGCATTTCATGGCCTCCGAAACTGTGGAAGGTAGTGAGGAGTGAAATAAAAATTTTACGCCCTTAGAATGCCTGAAGGCAGTGCTTGGATTTCAGGGTCCTGTA
This sequence comes from Lithobates clamitans, assembly GCA_037952925.1. NCBI lineage: Eukaryota > Metazoa > Chordata > Amphibia > Anura > Ranidae > Lithobates > Lithobates clamitans. The sequence goes on from JBBGZY010000320.1 coordinate 2,898,492, forward strand.
CGTGGCTAAACTGCCAAAAAGTCCCACACATGTGGTATCCCCATACTCAGGAGAAGCAGAAGAATGTATTTTGGGGTGTAATTTCACATATGACCATGGCATGTTTGAGCAATATATCATTTAGTGACAACTTTGTGAAAGAAAAAAAAATGTAATTTTCCCGAAACTTGTGGCAAAATATAAAATATTCCATGGACTCAACATGCCTCTCTGCAAATAGCTTGGGGTGTCTACTTTCCAAAATGGGGTCATTTGGGGAGGGTCTGTGCTATCTGGGCATTTCTTGGCCTCCGAAACTGTGATAGGTAGTGAGGAGCAAAATTTACACCCTCAGAAAGCCTGAAGGCAGTGATTGGTTTTTGGGGTCCTGTATGCAGCTAGATTGCCAAAAAGTCTCACACATGTGGTATCCCCATACTCAGGAGAAGCAGCAGAATGTATTTTGGGGTGTAATTTCACATATTCCCATGGCATGTTTGAGTAATATATCATTTCAGTAACAACTTTGAAAAATGACAAAAAATGTTTTTATACAATCACTTGTGACAAAAAAATTAATATTCAATGTGCTCAACAAGCCTCTCAGCAAATTCCTTGGGGTGTCTACTTTCCAAAATGGGGTCATTTGGGGGGGGGGGGTTTGTACTGCCCTGCCATTTTAGCACCTCAAGAAATGAGATAGGCAGTCAAAAACTAAAAGCTGCGTAAATTCCAGAAAATGTAGTTTGTAGACGCTATAACTTTTGCGCAAACCAATAAATATACACTTATTGAATTTTTATTACCCGAGACATATGGCTGAATGATTTTTGGCCTACATATATGAATAAAACTGAGTTTATATTATTTTTTTTATAACAAAAATTATAAAATTAGTTTTTTTTCTCAAAATGTTCGACCTTTTTTCATGCATATCGCAAAAAATAAGAAACTGCAGAGGTGATCAAATACCATCAAAAGAAAACTCTATTTGTGGGGAAAAAAGGATGCAAATTTTGTTTGGGTACAGCATTGCAATTATCAGTTAAAGCAGCACAGTGCCAAATTGTAAAAAAGTGCTCTGGTTAGGAAGATGGTAAAACCTTCCGGGGCTGAAGTAGTTAAACATTGTGTATCTCATTGTCTATAAAGTCCAATAGCAATCCTTCCAATAACATGTCCAGTTAATGGGATGTGGCACATATATACAGTATAATATTTTGGTATCCACAGCACCACTCTGTGGTAATACCTAAAAATTATCTCTTACACTAAGGAGGCTTTCTTTTTTTTTTCCTCTTGTGCTGGTTTGATGATATGAGTGGTCTGTACTATATTATGTGAGCCAAGCTGACATTGTTGAGAGTTGCCAGGATAGTAAAAGGCGATCCTTCGAGTGACCCTGCCAATAGTGTTATATGATATGGCGCTTGTGGCTGCTTTACACTAGCATATATTTCTGGGGAGTAATTTAGTGTGAACAGTGGTGGTGGATACTTATTTTGAGGTGGAGTTGTTGGTCATCCTTGCGGTGGTGGAGGTGACAATTTAAAGAAAACTTTTCTTTGCTGAATTATGAATTATTTTTGCACTGGCCACTTCCATTTCTGCACTGGAAACGTTGCTTTGGGATTGGAAGAATATAGATGAATTATGTAAAGCACAATATTTATTGTCACTTTATTTCAAGATAATATGGATCTATATTGTATTAATTATTTATTGTATATGACATTGGAGATAATGTTCTTTATGATGTGTGGGTGTTAATGCTGTTTCATTTACAATTGTGTTTATACTGGGTGAGTTCCTCACCTTAGAAAGAGCAGCTGTACACAATTAATACCTCTGTTCTGCAGGTCGCTGATATATTCTATAGAGTACCCTCAGATTGCTATGTAGCCATGTCTTAACTACATTTTTCTTTGATAGAGTTACTCCTTAAAATTAAAAAAGAAAGCCTTTTTTTAATTAAAAAAGAAAGCCTGTTCCTGTAAAAACAAAAGACACCACAGGGTGCTTAACAATTGTTTGCAAAAGCAGGTAATTAACTCATCCAGAAAAACATGAACAGGCTTGTGGCCATAGTCAGAGAATGTTATGACGTATTTTTAGTAAATAGAGTTTTATCTTACATAAGCTAAGATGAAATCCATATAGCTTTTAGTCATAAATATATGGGACAAATCTATTGAGCTCTCATTTATATGAGGTATAAAACTGCAGATTTCAGATCTATATGTATGAAGTAGAAATCCATATTTCTCTGAGTCACCATAACAAGCAACTTGTCCGGCTTTTAAATGTGATTTATTTTAAACTCATTGCATTATATGCTGACAAACTAAACATTTTTCTGCCTGCATTTATCACACAACTTCACATGCTGATTATCATTTGATTCATCAAGAACTGGTAACTGAAAAATCACCTGGAATGTTGATTGATAATTATATGTGGTACTTAAGCCACATCTGACTTTACCTACCAATTTTAAGCAAGATAACCTCCTCCAAACCACCTGCCAAAGACTTAGGAGCTAATGTAATTTTGTAGTTTGTGCACTTTTTGCTGAGATACTACCGGGCCATGCACCTTTTAGCACAAAATGAATCCCTCAAGAAAAAACATGGGGCACCAGCTCCAAACCCAGACTAGTGTTCTCAGGGCTGTACTAGTCAATTGATACCAGGGTCCTTTAGATTCTAATTAGACTTGCATCGCATTGCATTTAAAACAAAAAATTACCCACAAACAATACTTTAAAATGTGTTCCAAAACAGTCATCCTCTGCTAGTTGAGTGTTTTTCAATTTTTCTATGTCCTAAATTTCATGGGAAAAAAAGTATTTGGTAAAGTTGGGGGATTAAAGATCCACTTTTGTTCAAGTTTACCTGTAGCAGTATTGCTGTAAATTATTACATTATATTATGTTAAACATTGCAATGCTCTATTACAATGGTTCGTAATGAATAAAGTAATAAACCCAAAAAACATGTAAACCAAAGTATGGAAGTCTACCGGGATCTAAAACTAAAAGTACAGGCAGTCCCCTAGTTACAAACAACCTACTTACAAACGACTCATACTTACAAACGGAGGGAGACAACAGGAAGTGAGAGGAAATCTACCCCTAGGAAGGGAAATTCACTGCTGTAAGGGTCATTATGGGAAAAAGGCACCTCCACTGATGCTTTATCACCAAAGCTTGTTACCAAGAAGGTGGTCCAATGTAAATACGTAAAAAATAATAATTCTGGAATTCATTTTTTTATTTTATTTTGTTTAATAGGAAGTCAAGGTGGTACAGTAATCTATTCCACAGTAAGTATGTAGACATACAGCTTGGGTTCAGTTTAGGTATACATAAGTAAATGTATAAAGCATGTTTTTATTATCATCACTCAGATGACATATTACAGCGTTAAAGTTCATAGTCATCTGCTGTGCATGAATTTATGACATAACATTAGTTACTTTATATGTACATTACTAGGTTTGAGTGGTACCCTTTTCTTTCACCCTGTTTTATAGCTTTTTTCAAGAAAGAAAAGAACCTGAATGAAATCGGTTTTCCTTTTTATGAGGTGGGGGTGATAAGAATTCCATGTGGGCTCTGGGAATTCGGGGTTCTAAAGGGGTATAGGTTGAAAAGGAGGAAAGTGATCAAGGAATAGAGGGCAAAAGGTGGAGAGTTAAAAGGGTAGTAGTCAAGTATGCAACAATATTTTAAACAGTATATTGTTAGGCAGCTATCCAGTTCCCAGGTATCCAGTCTTCTTAGACTGCTAGATGCTCCCATCAGCTGCAGGGTAATTAACCTAACCATACACTTCCTAGCTGGACTGGTCCTCAGATCAAGAGACACCTTATTTAAACTTCATCAGCCTGAACCTCTGTGCTTGTGATAGGATTTGCTTCTTGTGTGTTTCCCTGCCTGACTCATTGCATTCTTGCATTCCCTTGTTGCCGACCTTTGCCTTGTACTTAAATTAGTCTTTGGCCACTTGAACTGGACTACGCTTGCCCACTATCTGCCCTTACCTTGGACTGTTCTAGGACTCCCCTACCAGCCACTTTAGACTGCCTGATCAACCCCGGGACTACAGGTACCCTCTTATCAGTCGCTCAGTCCTGGTGCTATCTGACCAGGAACTGTAGTATTGTATTCTAAGACCTAGGGTCAACCAAGTACCAGTAGGCCAATTCACCTTAGGAGAACAGTGGCTCCTATAAGCAGAAGACACCAGCCAGCTATACTGTAGTTCCAGACCTAGGCATTGGACTGTGTGTTACATATATGCAATAAGAGAACATCTTACAGACCTTTAAGTGTGGATGCTGTTTTGCTGATAATACCACTTGAAATGACATCTGGTATGTGAAAACTTACCTAATCATATTTTAGTTATCTTTGCTGCTTTTTCACACCTAATATGGTTTTAAAGATGCAAAGCACAAGTTACTGTTCAATAGGAGAAGTTCTAGATATTTTGGACAACTGACTATATTGCAAAATTATGATGGAAGTATTATGACCATATAAATAGCCATTTCGACTAGTTTGAATTGCCAGACTAGAATAATGTAAAGATGCCTGCTGTTCATATCTGACCATACATACTGTATAATAGTATGTGTAAAAGAAGAATAAATGGAGAGATTAGAAAATAAAAATAGTTAGCATCTTGCTATTTACAAATTATATGTGTAATTAATAAATAAAAAATGACCAGACGTATCTCCAAATTATGGATATGTTGCTCAAAAAGAAAAAAAAATACCTATGGCATATATATATAATGAGATCTCTATTTTTGTGAGATGAAGCAAGAGAAGTAAATGATAGTTGTTTCAGATCAAAAAAGAAAAAAATGATAAGCCATTAGGACTATATATATACATCTAGTTCTACACTGGTAGCTATTTTAGCTAAAGCTCCTGAAATACTGGACAGCTCTTTTCAATTGCTCTGTCAGTTTTCACTGATGTCTACATTGGTGTAAATTCCTGACACTTTTATGGCTTCTTTGCTTTATTGTCCCCTAGAAGAAAGTAATTCCTGTTATGGGAATATGCAGGTTATACCATCTAATATACAGGTTGTACCATCTAAGAATGACATGAGAAAGTAGTTTTTGCCTTGTCTTACAGTATCAAATCTGTCAGAAAGATGGCTTTCAAGGCGCAGCTCCAATTGACTAAGCCATCAAGAAAAAATGATTCTTTCAATTTACACAATGGAAAAAGTGTTAGAGAGGTTGCATTTGATTTTTCTTAGAAAGCTCCCCCTTAAAACAAACTTTGCGCCAAGACAATGGAGACACCTGTCACTGCGCCAGTGCCAATTGTGGAACATAAGTGCTCTAAACATAGTAGTATATTGCTCAAAATCATTTCCTCCTGAGCCTCTGCACAGTGATGTTACAGTGGGGTTGATTTACTAAACCTGGAGGGTACAAAATCTGGTGCAGCTCTGCATAGAAACCAATCAGCTTCCAGTTTTTTGTCAAAGCTTAATTTAACACGTGAAGTTAGAAGCTGATTGGCTACTATGCACAGCTGCACCAGATTTGGCACTCTTTAGTTTTAGTAAATCAACCTTGGTATTATTTGGTGGAGTTAATAGAGGTTGATCACTGCCCAATCCCTGCAGATCTAGTGTCTGCATTTTACTCTGCTCCTAATTCTAAGTAAAGTACCCCCTGGGGTAATATCATCTCCCTGCAGCATTCCTCTTTGCATTTGCAGGTTGGGCACCATGCTAAGTAAACACACCGCCAGAGCAGATCAGCATGCTCCATGACAGGGATATTAATTGTCATTATAAACATTAATTAAAAGGCTGCAGTTTCACAGATTGGGGTGGGGGTGGGGGGTAATCAGGGTTAAAAGGTCAGGCAGACAGAGCACCTTCAATGCACTGAAACTGAAGTACTGTTCTATATTTGATTGGTTTGGAATCAGGTAGTGCTTGTTTGAGAAGTATTTTCATGCTTGTAACTGGTTTGTTATTAGTTTAATGTCCTTAGTTTCACTTTAAAGAGCCAAGCAAGCAAAACTAAATATATTTTGGCATCTTTGTTGGACTTCAGTACCAAATATTTTTGAGTCTGAATTCTCTGGTCTGCACATATGCTGTAGCATTTTTAAGAGAGTTCTACTTTGATGGTTGTGTTTTTTTTTCTTATTTTATTCAATACAATCCAAAGAGTAGGAGCACCTTAGATCAATGCTATTGTATCAAGCTAGACTCCATGGTCAGTGGCAACTAAACAAGGAAATATGGAGAGAAGACATTACTGATGAAGTCCCCAGGAGATATTGTATAAGAAGACAGATCCAACTGCATCAACCATTGGGCGAACTGGTTCTTCAGTCCATAACCACATTGAAACTCATATTTTATTTTCACATGTATTCCTTTTAAATGCCATAGAAAACCTGAAGATCTTATGAAAATAGATTCCTAATCCAAGACTTCACTGTTCTCCATGAGACTTCTTGTTTGTGTTCATTGTATTGCTGAGCAGGATGGTGATATATAAAAAGAAGTTTATTCACATCCCCTTGAGCTGGACAGCTGTTTGGAGCCTAATGCTGATGAATATCACTATGCTGGCCAAAGGTGCTTCAACAGAAAATGACTGTATATTTAGCAAAAATGTTTCCGTCACAGTTTAATAAATAAAGAGAAAACCTCTGGTTGCAGCAAATAAAGACATGTTTGTTTCAGACAATAAGACTCATGTGCCCATAATGCCAATAACTTGATGATCATGTTATGTACAGCACTATTACAAGGATTTTATATTTCATACCTGAAATGACAAATGCCCCACTGAGATGTACGGATATGAGATCACATTGCAGTTCAGAGACAATACAAACACAGCTGATAGCCACGTACTCTACAACTACTATTGAATGTCATCCATTCTTTAGATTCCTTCCCAAATAGAAAATTGCCATACTTTTAGTATTATGGTTGTAGTTTGGTCTTTGTTTTTCCCTTAGCTTTAGGCTGCATTCACATTTTTGTGTTCCCGCTCGTGATTTTGTTTCAGTGACTTTGTACACTACTTTGCGTGTCACATACGGCCTGCTTATTCTCTCTAATGAGACACCCTATGTACATTTTCACCAAAAAAAGCTCCTACTCCTTTTTTTGGGTGACAAACTTCATACAAATTTTAAAAGTGTGGTGCGGTTTGCTGCGATTGCTGCATAATCCTGTCACGCAACAATTGCATTGTGTTTGGGCTGCCATTGAAGGATAATGGCTCCCAAACATGTCATGCATTGTGCAGTGATCATGACACAAAGTCAAATTAGCAGCGCTAAATGTTTGTGCACAAGGAGTATTAAATCCCCTAAAGTGACATGTGACTCACAATTTACAAATGAGAATATAACTGACATGTGCTAAAATATAATAAATGCTATAGCACTAAATTGACACATAGCACTAAACACCCTGTGACAAGTGAAGTAATATAAAGTGTAGCTAGTGAAGCTACAAAAAAAAAAAATTCCAAAATATAAAAAATAAAGTCCATAAAATATTGAAGAGGATCTATAGTTGATGTGAAGATCTCTTAATCCATTCACCATACCAATGTGTCTGTGATTCCACTCCCCTAAAGAAACGCACTCACCAAATTCCAATGCCTACATTCTCATGTTAGGCTAAAGCACATTTAAACCACATGGATAGGGTTTTAGAACAAGCATCTGAACTCCAGCCGTGCATCTCATATAATCTCCACATGTGAATAAAAAAAGTGTACCAACAGTGTAATACCGTAAACAAAGCTTTAATGAAAACACTAAACAGCCTTCAAGACACAAGACTCAAGAAACACCAGCAAGTTGACGAGCAGGTTTAGATCCAGGACCAAGGGAGGGGTGAGATTCAACCTTATGCCTGCACACCTTGGGTCCGCCGCGGCCATTTTATCTGCTGCTCTGGAGGCTTTGAAAGGCTTACCTTAGTCACTTTTGCTGTCTTTTAACTTGTACCATGTGAGTTTAAATCTTGAAGACGGTTTAGTGTTTTCATTAAAGCTTTGTTTACAGTATTACACTGTTGGTACACTTATCTGGATTAAGAGATCTTCACATCGACTATAGATCCTCTTCAATATTTTATGGACTTTATTTTTTATATTTTGGAAAAAAAAAATTTTTTTTTTTTTCTTGTAGCTTCACTAGCTACATCATATCACTTCACTTGTCACAGGGTGTTTAGTGCTATTTGTCAATTTAGTGCTATAGCATTTATTATATTTTAGCACATGTCAGTTATATTCTCATTTGTAAATTGTGAGTCACATGTCACTTTAGGGGATTTAATACTCCTTGTGCACAAACATTTAGCGCCGCTATTTTGACTTTGTGTCATTATCCCAGATTGACCAGTAGTTAAAATTAAGTTTTTATATTTGATCCTTTTAAGTGGCAGCTTCCACATACTCTGTATCTATCCAGAGGCGCAGTGGCGGTATTTTGAGTAGTGGCGCCTTTTTCTCAATTATACCCACAGGATTACCATTGTGCAGTGATCGCCATGCAATTTGGAATTCCAAATCATGAAGTGTGAATGGAGCTTTTTATGTTTTATGCAAAAGAATCAGTGTTGTTCAGGTAGAGTATTTTTCAACACTCCCTTACCTAAAAGTCTCAATTTTAAATGGTATTTCATAGATAGAGAAGAATTTAGCATACAGTATATTTACACATGTACCAAATAGCTTCTTAAAAAGATGTTTTTCATTGTAAAACATATTGTGTTTTTAATTAAAGTGATTGTAAATGCTTTTTTTAAAAAAAACAAAAAAACATGTTTATACTTAGTTGCATAGTCTGGTTGAAAAAAACACACAAGTCCATCCAGTTTAACCAATAGAAGGGAAAAAAATATATATATTCCTATATATACAATCCTATACCCACAGTTGATCCAGAGGTAGGCAAAAAACACCAATAAAGAATGATCCAATTTGTTCCAGCAGGGAAAAAATCCATTCCTGATGTCTCAGGAGGCAATTGGATGCTCCCTGGATCAACTTTACCAATAAATATTAGTATCCAGTTATAGTTTGTATATAGTTAACTACTCTACTTACTATACTTACCTGCTCTGTGCAATGGAATTGCACAGAGTGGCCCTGAACCTCTTCTTCTCTGGTCCCCTCCACCAGAACTCCTGGCTCCTCCTCTCTGGTGAGTGCCCCCAATAGAAAGCCACTTCATATGGAGGCACTTGTATGAGCTCGCTCCCAAGCCTTGCTGTCTGTGTCTATAGACCCAGACAGCAGACTCAACTCCGCCACTCGCTCCCTCATCACTAGTGTTAATTGACAGCAGCAGGAGCCAAGGGCTCCCACGGCCTCAGCAAAAAGGGAGAGAAGAGGTGCAGATTGGCACAGCACTGGATTGAATGAGGGCTCAGGTAAGTAAAAGGAGGCAAAGAATGCATTAAGTTAAAAAAAAATGTTTTGGCTTTGTAACGACTTTAAGGGTATCCATAACTAGAGTGAACCAGATGAACCCCTCCACTAAAATGCAAGTAAAGGTAAGTTATCTGAAACTCCTCTTGAGGTCTCCTAACATCAAACAGACTTGAACTTGGCAATGAGAGAGTGGGATTTTTTTTCTGGTATATTTTTTTTAAACAATAAATTTTTATTGGTATTTTTCCAAAGTATACAAAATACAAGCAGATTTCTCATTTCTCATTTGTACATATTGTTCGCCATTCAGGAGCTTACTACATTAATAGAGTAAAACAGATTACCTGGTAGGGTTACTAAGAAATATCCTCAATGAAGCATTGTACATTTGTCAAGCCTGTCACCCCTTGTGGGTACACACTGTAAACAGACTTTCTGCTTAAGTTTTCAAAGTTAGCCCTGAGAGGACCTTACTGAGGGTCCCCTCAAATATACTATCACGTAAGTTCCCTGTAAATTTGTCGTTAACCAATAATAATAAACTTAGAATGACTGATTCATCTTAATTAGACTTTCTCATTCTTTTGATAACAGGTAAACCACGTAGTGTTGCTATGCTGTGTGCTTAGTATAATACCATATCATATATGACCATACCCAATAATGGATTGTACCACTAGATCATTGATGGTTGTGTTTCAGTAGTGGAGGATTAGGAATAGTTTTCATACATGTGAGGAGGCATATTTAGAGGAACTCCAAGTTTCCCAATGTTTGTGGAAACTCGGGGTTCTTCTTTCTGTATATGCTAGGATTTTTTCCATAGTGTATTGAGCATTCACTCTTGATATGACTTCTGCAATTTTTGGAGGTGAAGTAGAGCGCCATTCCTTGGCTATTGCTATACGTGCAGCAAACAAAATGTGGGTGACTACCTTTCTCCTCAGAGGAGGATAGTTTTCGATGCCTAAGCTTAGAAGAGCAAGAGCAGGGTTGATGGTACAATCAGAGCTGGTCACCTTTCTAATTAGTGACTGTATTTTTTGCCAGAAAGGTTTTATAGTTGTACAGTTCCAGAATATATGGAGGATATTGCCAATAGCTTGGCAGTTTCTCCAGCAGAGAGGTGTAATACTAGGGTTCATTTTGTTTAATCTGTGCGGAGTAATGTACCATCTATGTAAGAGTTTTTGTGCATTATCCCAGTGATCTACGCATGCTGATGATTTATGATTGTATTTTATCGCTTCATGCCATTGAGGCATAGAAAATTCTTTTTGTAATTCAAATTCCCATTTCATCATGCTTGGGGTTTTGGAGTGTAGGTAGAGGGGGGTGGTGAATTTGTAAAAGAGCGATATACCCTTACGCTTATTAGAAGTCTTGCTTAAGAGGAAGTCCCACAGAATCTGTGGTATAGCTATTTGTCGTATTGGGTTTTTGCTCTTGTAGTGGCGTAATTGGTACTCTCTATATCTATCTATCGCATTTTGATGAGGTGGAGCAGGTGTGGTGAAGTTGTCTCCCGAGGATTTCCATGGTTGGACTGAGAAGTTTGGGATTAGGTATTCGTAGGATGCCAGTGGTACCTTTAGTTTTCTAATTGGGGTGTCTGTTAAGTGTTTATGCACTAAGGAGGACCAGGCATCTATTGTTGCTCGTATAGTTGAGTAAGGTGGGGCGTTTGGTCTGCAATGTATACAGGCTGCTATAGCCAATGCAGGGAGGTCGTGACCTGGTGTTACGGTGCGTTCAATGTCTGACCAGCGGTTGTCTGTTTGGCAGGAGAACCAGTACTTCATTTGGTCCAGTATTGCAGCTTTATAGTAAGTCTGTGCATTAGGTAACCCTACCCCCCCTAGATGTTTAGGTTTATAGAGGTGGGCCAATGCTATTCTGGGTTTTTTACCCCCCCATATGTATTTTTTCAGGCATTTCTCTAGTTGTATAAAAAATTTCTGGGGAATTGGTATGGGTAATGATCTGAAATAATATAGGAGTTTTGGTAAGATTTGCATTTGGTATGCAGCTATCCTCCCCAACCATGTGAGGTGTAGTTTGGTAATTTGATGTAATTCCTCTTCGATTTTTATTAATAATGGAGGAAAGTTTTGGGAATAGATTTTGGAGGAAGAGGAAGTCAGCTGCACACCAAGATAAGTAATGGAAGGTGGGTCCCAGTTGCAAGGAAAAATATTTTTCAACCTGCTTTTGTTCTCGTTTGATATATGAAGCGAGAGTGCATAGCTTTTGGTTGTATTTACTTTATAAAAGGAGATTTGTCCGAATTTATGTAATAGCGTTTTGACGATGGGTAAAGAAGTGGCTGGGTTTGATAGAGAGAGGATTATGTCGTCAGCAAACAGTCCTATTTTGTGGTTAACAGAACCAACTTTAATGCCTTCTATTTTATCATTAGCTCTAATAGATTCTGCTAGTGGTTCTATGACCAAAGAAAAAATAATTGGGGATAGTGGGCATCCTTGCCGAGTGCCGTTAGTTAGTGCAAAGGGGTCGGATAGCAAGCTAGATGTGAAGACTCTTGCAGATGGGTCTGAATACAGGGACATAATTGCTGAGTGTATCATTCCCGAAAGACCAAACTTGAGTAAGGTCCTGGACAGGTATCCCCAATGGACCCTGTCGAAGGCCTTTTCTGCATCTAATGCTAAAAAGATGCTGGGCTGCTTGCTTAATTCTGATATGCGCAGGAGGTCTAGCATCCTCCTCGTCCCATCTGGTGCCTGTCTGCCCTTTACAAAACCTACCTGGTCCAGTCCTATGAGGGAGGGGGTTATTTCCATAAGTCTGTTTGCTAAAATTTTTGCATAGATCTTTAAATCGGAGTTTAGTAGGGAAATAGGCCTGAAGTTTTGTGGATCCGCTACGTCTTTACCAGGTTTAGGGATAGTGATAATGATGGCTTGGAGCATTTCTTTCGGGAAGGTACCATCAGAGGCTGCTATATTGAATATCTTTACCAGTTCAGGGGCAAGGATGGCAGAGAAAGCCTTGTAATATTCAGCGGAGAACCCGTCTGCTCCTGGCGATTTGTGCATGGGTAGAGAGTGAATTACGTATTCAACCTCTGTGAGTGTGATGGGCGCGTTTATTTTTTGTAGGGAAGTTTTGTCTATTGAGGGAAGGTGAACAGTCTGTAAGAATTCGTCAATCTCTATGTCCGAGGGTTGGTAAGTGAGTGGGTCCGTCTGGAGATTGTATAGGGATTCATAATAGTCCTTAAAGGCGTTGGCGATATCTTTGGGATTGTGATGTAGGGCTTTGGTACTGTGATGTCTGAGATTTTTGAGATTAGAACGTGCCTGTTTTTTTTTAAGCTGGGAGGCTAGGATTTTACCTGCTCTGTTATTTTGGGAGTAGTAGGAGACTTTTAGTTTTTTAAAAAAAGTATCATAGTCCGCTCTAATTTCCTGTCTTACTTCTTCCCGGCAGTTATTAAGGCTTTTGAGTATTTCACTTGAGGAGGTAGCAGGATTCTTGTGTTGCGCTTCCAGATCTGCTATCTTCTCAAGTAGGTTTGTCATGCGCTGCTGTTTCTTTTTCTTTTCCCTAGAGGCTACCTGTATAAGGGCGCCTCTAGCGAATGCTTTGTGTGCACACCAGATGGTCATAGGTGAACAATCTGCATTATTATTGAATTGAAAAAATTCCGTAATTTTTGCTGCAATTTCGTCTCTGATTTTGGGGTGAGATAAGAGAAACGTATTGTTACGCCACAATGGTTTGTGGGAGTGTTTGTTGGCATCCACAATTTCAATAGTCACTGGGGCGTGGTCAGACCATGTGATATTGTGGATGTCAGCTTTCTGGACATTTTGCAGAGTGTACAGGTCAGTGAGGAAAAAATCTATTCTAGAATAGCTCTTATGTACAGCCGAATAAAATGTGTAGTCCCTCTCGTTGGTTCTAAGGCAGCGCCAAGGGTCATAGAGTCTCTCTTCGTGGCACAGCGAATCTAGAGAGGGCCGCCGCTTAGAGGCCATCGAGGACACATCTAATTCTGTGTTCATAATCGAGTTAAAATCACCACATATTATTAAGTTGCCTTTTTGTACCTTTTTAGCCATACTTACAACTTTGCGAATAAACCTTAGAGATCTAACATTAGGTGCATACAGGTTAACTATAGTATATGTGATGTGGTCCAGTTCTGCGACCACGATCAGAAAGCGACCTTGGGGATCTATATGTTCCTGTAAGAGAGAGAAGGTTAGTGTGTCCCTAAATGCAATCATTACTCCATTCTTCTTTGTCGTATTCTTGGCCATAAATACGTGCGGAAACTTGGGATGTGTACATTTTGGGGAGTTGTCACTGGCGAAATGGGTTTCCTGCACACATAGAATGTCACATTTCTCTTCTAAGGTTGACTTCCAAAGGGCCCTCCTTTTGTAGGGGCTGTTCAAGCCTCTCACATTGTATGACATCAGTTTAAGATTCATTCTTGTGGAAAGTTGTGCAGTAGTGCCATCTAGTGGTAGTTCCAGGAATTGGAGTTGAGATCTTGGATATGGTTATAATGCATGGGGTCTGAGAAAGCAATGTCCTCATAGCTTTGTAAATGAACAGTTTAACTGAACAAACTTGAACTGTTGATAAATGATGGGATGTAGGCCGCATGAATTGCGGATAGTAGGTCACGGGAATCATCTCGTAACTAACGAGGGGGGTTCAACAAGGTAAATCCTTGAACAGCCGAACATCGGGTGGTTGATCAGAAAGAACAGCTTCCTAGAGAGCTGCAAAGAACCATAACTAGCCAGATGACAGTTATTAGGGGAGAGTGCTCACTAAAAGAAATAGCATCAAGTAGCATCAACTGAGGCAGGTTGCTACTTGTAGTTCTTAGTTGAACGGTGGTTGTTGCGTCTGTTATATTGTGGGTTAGGGTCCTCAGGTACTGCGTCTGTGGGAAGCAAGCGCCATTTTCGGAGGAGATCCAGGCCCTTTTCTAGCGATGTTATCGCATGCGATTCGTTGTTCATGTCAACCAGGAGTTTAGCAGGGAATCCCCACTTGTAGAGGATCTTATTGTTGCGCAGAATTTTAGTGATAGGCACCAAGTTGTGTCTGGCTGACAGGGTGGCTTGTGACAGGTCTGCATAAAGTGCAATACCAGCATATGGGTCAGGTAGAGAGGGATGTTGTCTTGCGAATCGCATGAGTTGATCCTTAATGTGGTAGAAATGGATTCTTGCTATCACATCTCTAGGTGTTTGTTCAGGCAGGAAGGAAGGTTTTGGCAGTCTGTGTGCCCTGTCAATAGTGATGTCTGCTGGGCTTAGAGAGGGGAGGACAGTCATCATGAGCTTTTGCAGGTAGGTAGTGATCTCTGCGGGTTTGACCGTCTCAGGGACCCCCCTAAACTTGATATTGTTCCTTCTGGCCCGGTCCTCAATATCCGCCATTTTAAGGCGCATGGCTCTGATTTCGTCTTCTACCTCAAAGTGGGCATCTACCAGTTCATTGTGTGCTAGAGTGAACTCCTCCATTTTATTCTCTACATATTCCACTCTATTGCTGACAGCAGATATTTCCCTTTTTGTGTTGCTCATAAACACTGCCATATCAGATTGAAGAGCTCCCCTCAGGGTTTGCAGCATCTCCTTCATTGTAGTGTCAATAATAGGCTGACCTGAGGTGGGGAATGCATCTAGCTGCTCTGCCTGTGTGGATGATTCCTCCATTTCTTCCCCTGCTGCTCCTGCCTCATCCTCATTCTCCCCTCCTTCCCCAAGCCTCCTTTTTTGCTTAACAGGGCTGCAGAATGGGGAGGATGACAAGGGATTGTCATTAAAGTGTGACTCACCCGAGGATGGCTTTGGATTGCTGTGTGGCTGTGCTGTGGAGGCAGATGAACGGCTCCTGGGGCCGGCTCCATCTTGGAATTTTCGGCCCTCAGCAGGGCGGAAGAAATCAGTCAGTTTTCGGGGTCCCTCTCTCTCCTTCCTTTTGTACATCGTGCCTGCTGTGTGCCCCTTGCTCTCCTCTCTCAGATGGTATGCTTTTTGGCTGTTTTTGGTGTGCTGTGAGCCGCTGATTACACCCGGTGTGTCAGAGCTCTCCTCTCACACGTCCATGAGCTCTGGCTGCCGGCTCCGCCCCCTTTTTTCTGGTATATTAAGGGTATCTAGATATTTAAAAAAATAAACTTCCAAAAATTAATCTAGAATGTGTGTTATCTGAAACCAAAGATATAATTGGCTGGCTGCAACATTATAATTCTTGTCCTTGCTGTTCAGCACTGAATGCCTTGATGAGCTTTATATATCTTATTTAGCATTTTTGGTTTTGCAACCTCTTGGAATTACAATTCTATTCCTTGACAGAAGTAAGTCAAAGGTAACTGAGGGTGAATGATGCAGTGGCCAAATTCCTGTAAGCTAAAAGACACTTGTTTTTATTGAATAGACCAACTTTGCATGCAGCACTTTGACTGCTGAAAGAATGATATTCTTCCCTCACTACTTTTAAAGTGATTGTAAAGTCTTGTTTTTTTTTTCTATAAAAATAACAAACATGTTATACTTACCTGCTCTGTTGCAGTGGATTTGCACAGAGCAGCCTGGATCCTCCTCTTCTCGGTTCCCTCTTCTGTGTACCTGGTACCTCCCTCCTGTTGAGTGCCCCCACAGCAAGCAGCTTGCTATGGGGGCACCCAAGCCAAGTCACAGCTCCCTGTGACCATTCAGACACAAAGCCCTGGCCCGCCCCGTCACGTCCTATCTCTCTTCTGATTGGCTAGCTGACTTTGATTGACAGCAACAGGAGCCAATGGCGCCGCTGCTATGTCTCAGCCAATCAGGAAGCAGAATCTCAGATGGCTGAGACACTCGTGGACTTTGCTGGACAGAGAGGGATTTTAGATAAGTGTTAGGGTGCTGAGGGGGGCTGCTGCACACAGAAGGCTTTTTATCTTAATACAAAGAATGCATTAAGATAAAAACCTTCTGACTTTACAACTACTTTAAGGCTTGTAACACTTCAGGGCTGATTGGATTTGTAGATTTCTGAGAGTAAGCAACGTCTTAATAAAAGAGCTCCCCTCTCTAACATACTGTTTGTGTCAGCTGCTCTGGTGGGGGTGTCTGGAATTGTCATCAGTTTTCCAGGGGTATACAGTATGTCACATTAAAGTGGAGTTCCGCTTAAAAAAAAAATTAAAAGTCAGCAGCTACAAATACTGCAGTTGCTGACTTTTAATAATTGGACACTTACCTGTCCCAGGGTCCAGTGATGCGGGGGATCGAAGCCCCGCTCATCTCCCCCTCCGCTCGGTGGCACGGGCATTTTAACTGTAAATTTAATTGCGTTACTGCAAGTTTAACACCATGTAGCGCTGTGCGTTACTGCAAGTTTAACGCCATATATCTAATTGCATTACTGCAAGTTTAACGCTATATATTTCATTGCATTATTGCAAGTTTAACGCCATATATTTCATTGCGTTATTGCAAGTTTAACGCTGTATGTTTTATTGAATTGCTGCAAGTTTAACGCTGTATATTTCATTGCGTTACTGTATGTTTAGCGCTGTATATTTCATTGCGTTACTGCAAGTTTAATGCCATATAGTTCTGTGTGTTACTGCAAGTTTAACGCTGTAACTTTCATTGTGTTATTGCAAGTTTAATGCCATATAGTTCTGTACGTTACTGCAAGTTTAACGCCGTATAGTTCTGTGCGTTACTGAATGTTTAAAGCTGTAAATTTCATTGCGTTACTGCAAGTTTAATGCCATATAGTTCTGTGTGTTACTGCAAGTTTAACGCTGTAGATTTCATTGTGTTACTGCAAGTTTAATGCCATATAGTTCTGTGCGTTACTGCAAGTTTAACGCTGTATAGTTCTGTGCATTACTGCAAGTGTAACGCTGCACATTTCATTGCATTACTGCAAGTTTAATGCCATATAGTTCTGTGCGTTACTGCAAGTTTAACGTCATATAGTTTTGTGTATTACTGCAATTTTAACACCGTATATTTCATTGCGTTACTGCAAGTTTAACACCATATAGCTCTGTGCGTTACTGCAAGTTTAATGCCATATTCTATGCATTACTGCAAGTTTAACACCATATATTTCACTGCTTTACTGCAAGTTTAATGCCATATATTACATTGCATTACTGCAGGTTTAACGCTGTATATTTCATTGCTTTACTGCAAGTTTAACACCATATATTTAATTGCATTACTGCAAGTTTAATACCATATATTTCATTGCATTACTGCAAGTTTAACACTTTATATTTCATTGCATTGCTGCAAGTTTAACACTGTATATTTCATTGCATTACTGCAAGTTTAACGGCATATTTTTTATTGCGTTACTGCAACCGTATATTTTATTGCGTTACTGCAAGTTTAACACGATATAGTTCTGTGCACTACTGCAAGTTTAACGCTATATATTTCATTGCGTTACTGGAAGTTTAACGTCATATAGTTTTGTGCGTTACTACAAGCTTAACACTGTATATTCCACTGCATTACTGCAAGTTTAATGCTGTATATTTCATTGCGTTACTGCAAGTTTAATGCCATATAGTTCTGTGCGTTACTTCAAGTTTAATGCCATATAGTTCTGTGCATTATTGCAAGTTTAACACCATATATTTCCCCGTGTTACTGCAAGTTTAATGCTTTATATTTTATTGCGTTACTGTAAGTTTAACGCCATATATTTCATTGCATTACTGAAAGTTTAATGCTGTATATTTTATTGCGTTACTGCAAGTTTAACGCTGTATATTTCATTGCGTTACTGCAAGTTTAACGCCATATAATTAATTGCGTTACTGAAAGTTTAATGCCGTATAGTTCACCGCATTACTGCAAGTTTAATGCTGTATATTTCATTGTATTACAGGCATACCCCACTTTTAAGTACACAATGGGGTTTATTTACTAAAGCTGAAAAGTGCAAAATCAGGCTCACGTCTGCATAGAAACCAATGAGCTTCCAGATTTTATTACAAAAGCTTAATTGAACAAGCTGGGGTTAGAAGCTCATTGGTTTCTATACAGAAATGAGCCTGATATTGCACTTTCCAGCTTTAGTAAATAAACCTCATTGTGTACTTAAAAGTTGGGTATGCCTTTACTGCAGGTTTAACGCTGTATATTTCATTGCGTTGCTGCAAGTTTAACGTCGTAAATTCCATTGCGTTACTACAAGTTTAACTCCATATATTTAATTGCGTTACTGCAAGTTGAACACTATATATTTCATTGTGTTACTGCAAGTTTAACTGTATATTTCATTGCATTACTGCAAGTTTAATGCTATATATTTAATTGCGTTACTGCAAGTTTAATACCGTATATTTAATTATGTTGCTGCAAGTTTAACACTGTATATTTCATTGCGTTACTGCAAGTTTAACGCCATATTTTTTATTGTGTTACTGCAGATTTAATACCTTATATTTCATTGTGTTGCTGCAAGTTTCTGGACGGGGTCGCTCTCGTCATCCTGTACGGAGGCCGGAGCTGCTGAGCTGCCTTTGTGTACTCTGCCGGTGAGGCACCGAAGAGACTCCGTTAAGATGTGATGAGAGTCTGTCTAAGGAGGATCCTATTGGTTTTCATGCAATCTATCTCCCCACGTGTATGGTGAAATCTGAGTGGAGGATTTTCAAGCGTGTTTGACTGCTTTTGATTAAGTAGTCCACTCATTGGGGCTGAATCCAGGACATGAAAAGATGAATATATGTGAAGGTTTGTTTAATTGGACGTCTATCTATTAGGAGTTGACATAAAGCAAGCCATAGAGAGCCTGATTGGAGATCATCTGTTACTAATCACTGAGCCCCCCAGGGGTGGCTCCATAGCGTGGATTGATGCAGCTGAACACTGTGTCACACGCTCTAAGGTGAGCGCAACCACTTTGGGGGTCACCGAGGCACATCACGACATGGTTTTGGCACTTTGATTCAGCAACTGGATATTTTTTCCTTTGAACACTATATGCACCAAAGTTTTCTTTTAGAACTCTTTACTGCACACTGTTATGCGAAGTTGTGTTGGAGGTTTTTCACAAATAAGGACAATTGTTGTCTCTAACATCACCTGTCACTCATATGGTTTTATTTAATATCACCTGTCACTTATATGGTTATATTGGAGTTTTGCATGTGACATGTATATAATATGTTATTTATAGTGCACAACTTTTTTGATTTATCTCATTGAGAATTATTGATCAATTAAGTGTTTGGTGCACTTTTCTGATATATTTATTTTATTACTTAATGTATGCAGAGTTGATTTCAGATCCGTATCATTTACACATTGCACTTTAGATTTATTATATATGGCACCACTAGGGTGAACGGACACAAAAGATACACACCTAAGCGCAGCACAATTTTTTATTTATGTTTATTGCACGGCCATGAATACGTGATCTGCGTTTCCAGCTGGGTATTTATTTTAGTTGGTTCTTCATAAAGGCATTGGATTATTGTGGCTCGCAAGATTTTTCTTTTATTTCTGTATATTTCATTGCGTTACTGCAAGTTTAACGCCATATTTTTTATTGTGTTACTGCAAGTTTAATACCTTATATTTCATTGCGTTGCTGCAAATTTAATGCTGTATATTTCATTACGTTACTGCAAGCTAAATGCCATATAGTTCTGTGCATTACTGCAAGTTTAACAACATATATTTCACTGCATTAGTGCAAGTTTAATGCTGTATATTTTATTGCATTACTGCAAGTTTAACACCGTATATTTCATTGCATTACTGCAAGTTTAACACCATATAGTTCTGTGTTACTGCAAGTTTAATGCCGTATTCTGTGCATTACAGTACTGTATATTTTATTGCATTACTGCAAGTTTAATGGCATATATTTCATTGCGTTACTGCAAGTTTAACCGGAGAAGAGATTCTTGCAGCTCCACAGGGACAGGCCCAGAGGTGGTTCACGCCACGCTAACTGGAGCCAGGAATGGTGGTGTGTGATAATGGCACCAACCTTCTGTCCGCCCTTAGACAGGGAAAGTTGACACGTGTGCCATGATGTCCTCAATTGGTGCAGCGCTTCCTAAATAGGTACCCAGGGTTGGAAGATCTACTAAAGCAGGCCAGAAGAGCCTGTAGCCATTTTAGGTGATCATGCACAGCCAGTGCTTGGTTGGCTGAAATTCAGTAGGAATTCCACCTGCCTGTAAACCGCCTGATTTGTGATATGCCCACCAGGTGGAACTTGACTTTGGCAATGCTGCAGCAGCTGCACATGCAGCAGAGTGCCATCAACAAGTTCCTGTGTGAGTATGGCACAACGACAAGCTCAGGCCGGCTCAGCTTTTTTTCCCCACGCCAATGGCTGCTCATAAAGGATACATGCAATGTACTGTCACCATTTGAGGAGGCCACAGGGATGGTGAGCCATAACAATTATTGCATCAGTGACACAATCCCTATTGTGTTCCTGCAGACTCTAGAGCAGACTCTACTTGGCAATATGGACAGGGCACTTGAGGCAGAGCAGCGGGACGAAGAGGAGGACTTCCTTTCCTCTCAAGGCCCACTTTATGCAGACACCATTGGTCCTATGCCACAGAACACACAAGAGGAGGAGAAGGAGGAGGAGGATTCTGACAGTCTCTGAGACATTGAAGCAGAGGAAGACATAAGTCAAACAGTAAGAGATGGTTTTTCATCCCCAGAACCCTTGGGAGTAGTACGTGGCTGGGAGGAGGCAGTTCCAGATATTGTATTCCTTAGTGACTCTGAGGAGTCAGCTTCTCATGCTTCCGTAAATTTGCAGTGCATGAGCTCCCTTATGTTTCAAAGCCTGCAAAAGGACCCAAGAATACATGGCGTAAAGGAAAAGTATCACTATTGGTTGACAACCCTCCTTGATCACCATTATAAGGGGAAAGTGTCAGAATTCATTACGTCCCCACAGAGACTGCAGAAGGTGAAATCTTTTGAGGACATCTTAAAGAGGAGTTTATTGGACGTTTTTCCCGACTCTGGTAGGTTACAGTGTCGTGAAAAATTTTTTTGAGGCTTCTGTTGGTCAAGAGAGGAGCGGTGGAGAAGGGGACCACCTAAGTGATGCATTTCTGAATTTTTTCTCTAACCGCCCAGGGCTGTCAGCTTCCACATCCCATCGGCAACGTCTGCAGCACATTGTGGACGATTATCTAGGGGCAAAAACGAAGATGGGGAGCTTTCCAGTCAATGATCCATTGGCTTCCTGTGTCATGAGAATAGACCAGTGGCCAGAACTTACCCAGCAAGCTATTGAGCTGCTGGGCTGCCCTGCATCTAGTGTGCTTTCCACACGGCATTTGGTGCTGCTAGAGGTTTTGTTACTGATCATAGAATGCGTCTGTCCACAGAGTCCGTGGATCATCTGACTTTTATCAAAATGAATCAGTCCTGAATTACTCGCAGCTATGAAGGCCCTGATGCCGATGTCGTGGATTAAGTGTTTTTGGGATGTGGAATCTCTGCAGGACTTCTAGGCTTCTTAGTGTTGTGGGTGTTGATTTCATCTGGAAGACTGTTTTTGGTGTAGGTTTTATGGGCAAAATTAACACCCAAAGAACAATTTTTCCACACCTGTTTGACAGGTGCATATCATTGCAATTTTTGACAGCAAGGCCAATACTTACTTTCATCAAGAGTACCTCTATAGGGTTATGGTGTGAAGGTGCCACGAAACCCAAAGAACAATTTTTCTGCACCCATTACTTCTATCCAAGTCTGTGGTAGAGACACCAGACACCAGAATTTATCCAAAAAATCTCTAATCTTGTTCCCAGTGCACTACATTGTGTCCTCATCATACAGACTGGCTCCCCAAACTGTTGCTTACAAAATAAAGAAAGCTTGCAGGGATTTATAAATGTAATTATTGCTGCAGCAACTTCTATACACAATACAGATGTGCCACGTTACAGATAGACTAAGGAGACCCCCAAAGCACTATATTGAATGGAATTTTTCATTTTTATGCTTTCACTTTAAGCATCAATAAATCACTGCTCATTTAAAAATGATGTTTTTTACAAACTTTTTTTCATTGATACCTATCCCCCAGGCCAGTACTTGGACCCCCATAACCATTGTATGTCCAATTGCTTGCATAAAAGCTATCAAAATGGGAACTTTTGATTTTTCACGTTCAGGTCACATAGACTTCAATAGGGTTCAGTATTCGGTTCCGAACTTTTGTTTGAAAGTTCTGGTGCGAACCGAACAGGGGTTTATTCGGCCCATCCCTATCTGGGAGTAAGCAACTTCTTAATAAAAAAGTTTCCCTCTATAACACACTGCTTGTGTCAGCTACTCTGGTGGGGGTGTCTGGAATTATCACCAGTTTTCCAGGGGTATATGGTTCATTATATGATAGTTACTTGCATGCAGTAACAGTTGTGTAATCTTTATTTTGACTTGACTGATGGGTCCTAATAGTACATTTTGGTGCATATTTTTGATCAGCATAGGATGCTGATGCATAATGCAGTGTTTTTCCTTGTGGAATGAGAGTATATTCTTCTTTTGTTGCCTTGCTATGTCACCATGTTCTAGATCTTCTGTAAAGAGGCTCTATCGGGGGGCGTGACTGGATGCTGAGGTAAGGGAGAGCGCTACAGCCATGTCTGGCCCTCACCCCTCGCTCCTGCATCTGATATGACCGTATAGCGTGATCTGGAGGAGACACCGAAGAGGGGGAACGCCCGGAGTGTTTTGAGAAGCCGCCGCGGCTGTGACACGCCGCCTTACAGAGCAGGGCGACCCGCACAGAGCTCTCCCGAGAGTGGCATCAGCGGCGCCTGTCCCAGTGAGAGAGGGAGGCGCCAACACCCAGGATTGAGCGGCGGTGCTGGAGAGTCCCTGGAAGGACTGAGCAGTAGAGGATCTTGTTCGCAGTGCTGGAGGGGTGAGTAGGCTGCTGTCTTGCATACTCACCCACAGCACACTATAGTGTAAAGGTCCTGTAGAAAAGTCATCTACTGCTGCAGCTCTGGCGGGGAATAAGAACGCACACAGACCCAGGACAGAGTCTATTATTGGTTTGAGAACAGCAGCACCTGGTCGGAATGACAAGGAAGAGGGGGATGGAGGACGGGCCAGCTCAAGAAGGGACAGGGGCTCTTGGAACTCGCGGCACCAAGGAGAAGGGGAACCAAGTGGCCGCCAAGTTGGAGCGCTTTGCGCACACCCCAAACCAAACCCCCAAAAAGGCCAGCAGCACAGGGGGAGGTCAGCACCAAGCTGGTCACCCTGGGAGGAGAAGTCAGACCCAAGAAAACGGGACTTTGGTAGTCATACCACCAGCGGGTCCAGCAGAGGGGGGGGCCCCGGGAAAGCAACAGGCCTTGGGCCTGGAGGGGGCGGTAGGGGGTGGTCAGGGGGCCCGGTAAATGAAAGGGAGCCATCCCTTAATGATATTTTTTTGGCTGTTAACACTTGCAAGCAATCAATCAATGATCTGCCTGAGCAACTTAAGGGCATTAGAGATGAATTGCTTGCTGTTAAGGGTGAAGTGCGCGCAGTCTGTACCCGGACAACAGCTCTTGAGGAGAGGTTCAGCCAAATGGAAGATGACGTGTATCCATTAAAACAATAAGTAGTACTTATGAAAATCCAACTGAAGGACTGTTTGCTGAAAATGGACAGTATGGAGAACAGGTTGCGCAGAGAAAACCTGAGGGTACTTGGGCTCCCAGAGGGCTGTGAGGGGAATAACCCCATTCAATTTATGGAAGACTGGTTGAAGGAGAAATTTGGCAAGGATTTATTTTCAAACACCTTTGCTATTGAGCACGCACATAGGATAGCCCCCAGGGCCCCAGCTATAGGAGGCCACCACAGGCCCCTTATTCCTAAACTTTTATGTTTCCGGGACAAGGTCACCATTTTACAGAAGGCAAGAGAGTTAAGGAACATCCAGCACAATGGAGCCAGGATTTCAATTTATCCAGATTTTTCCCCCGAGCTACAGAGACAAAGAGCTAAATTCGGAGAGTGTAAGCGAAAGCTTCAACAATTGAGAATTAACTATGCGCTATTGTACCCGGCACTGTTGCGTGTCTCAGCTCTGGGGGAGGTCGGGTTTTTTTCTACCCCTAATGAAGTGTCAACTTGGCTAGAAAAGAACTAAGAAATAATTAAGCGGGGAGAAGGAAATTAGGCATCTTGGAACTCTTGCTTGCTTGGTTTCCTTTTTGGTGTTTTCTTTTTTTTTTTCTCTTTTTTTTTTGCTCTATGATGATGCAGTAGGGGAATGGAGCAGGGGGAGGGGGGAGGGGGGATTAAATATAAATACACGTATAGAGGTATCTGCACAAAGTATACGCACAGTAATAAGCACAATTTTTTATGTAGGGGAAAAGTCCCCTCCTAATAGGTTTGGTGCACGGTTTTTTATCTTAACCCTCAGAAGGCTATGAAGGTCACAATAGAAGCTCGAGGGTTAGGCCCAAAATTGGGCATAGGGGTATTGCGTAGGTGGGGGGAAGGGAGGGGGGGAGAGAGGGGGTTGGTGGGAGGGTAGTGGGGGGTGGGGGGCGGTGTGGGAGGTGGAGGTACACAATCAGGGAAGAACGGTAGGGAGTGTGGATACGGGTGGATGTAAGTTGGTTCAGTTTGTTAGTTTAAAGGGATCAAAAAAAGGTAGGGTGAGATATAGTATTCACAAAAGGGGGTGGCTTGGATCAACAGGAGATCGAAGTATTGCAAAGGCACCTGACCCAATGGCTCATGAGTACTGAAAGAAGGTGTAATAAAACCTCGGATATGAAAAAACGGGTTAATATATACTCATGGAACGTAAGGGGGATAAAAGATAGCCTTAAAAAACAAGTAATTTTTTCAATAGCCAAAAAGGGGAATGTCAAAATACTCTGCCTGCAGGAGACCCATCTGGTAAAAGATACAATTAAAACTTTAAATAATAAGCAATTTCGGACACAGTTTCATTCTACTCACTCATCCTATTCAAGAGGGGTGAGTGTTTTGATAAGCACAGATCTGGCCTTCTCCTGCAGTCAGAGTAAGGTGGATGAATATGGAAGGTACATTTTTCTCTCTTTAATAGAAAACAAAAGATATATACTGGCCAATGTCTATATCCCTCCCCCATTTAGCATGGTAATATTGGAAGATCTAGCCAGGTACATAGTTGATTCTTCCGAGACCCCGGTAATAGTAATGGGGGATTTTAACATGACGATGAATAAGAGCATAGACAGGTTCCCACCAAAATGTAAAACTGGAAAGGGTCCCCAGGAGCCCCCTCTTGCAGTATTGTGATGAAATAGGGCTGGTGGATATCTGGAGGAGGAGGCATCCGGGAGAGAGGCAATACTCATGCCACTCCAGGACTCATGCCACCCTATCCAGAATCGACCTTGTTTTGGGTAACGAGGAAGCATTAAATGTAGTGGAAGAAATAGTCTACGAGCCAAGAGGTGTCTCGGACCACACGCCAGTTATTACTACTGTAAAGGTAGGGGAGCAATGTAATAGAGGTGGCTGGAAGATTAACCCCTTCTGGCTCAAACTTATAGGAGAGGAGGAGAAAATGATGGAGGGATTGTCAGAGTTCATTGATATAAATTTAGGATCGGCCCCTTTGAGGGTAGTTTGGGACTCCCTGAAGGCTTACCTCCGGGGTGCCCTAATTCAGAAAATTGCATATATTAAAAAACAGTCACAAGCAGAGGAACTAGGAGCCAAAGAAAGTACAAGATTGGCGGAGGCGCAGTTCGTAGAAATACCATCTCAAGCTAGCTACGAGTGCTGGGTGGGGAGACAGGAAGAGTATAGTAGGGTACTCCGGGAGAAGATGGAAAAGATTAGATCCTTTCAGAGGCGGAGCTTTTTTGGAGAAGGAGAGCGAGTTGGGAAAGCTCTGTCCCTGTTAATTAAGGCAAATGGCCCCTCGAGTGCTATACCAGCAATTGAGGGGAGGGAAGGAGTAATTAAAAAAACTACCCCCGATATATTAGGTGAATTCAGGACATACTTTGAGAAGCTATACAGTTCTTCCAAAACAAACGTGGAGGGGGAAATGCAGGGCTTCTTTGAGGGGCTGAGGATAACTCCAGTAACAAGTGAGGACCGGGAAATGTTGGATGCCCCATTGACTCTTAAAGAGCTGCAAAGGGCAGTGGGAGACATGGCGGGCCAAAAGTCACTGGGCCCGGACGGACTGCCCATAGAAATATTTAAAAAATATGGGGAGGTACTATTACCCTTACTCTTGGAGGTATTTAATGGAGCCAGGGAAGAACCCAATAGACATGACTTCATATAGGCCCATCTCGCTTTTATGTTCGGACGCGAAGATCTTGGCCAAAGTACTGGCCGCAAGGCTGAATAAGATAATTTCTAAACTAATACATGTAGACCAGACCGGGTTTATCCTGGACAGATCTACAAGTATGAACATAAGACGAGTATATCTTAACATGCAAATACCTATAGAAAATAGCGGCAGGAGAGTGGTTCTCTCATTGGACGCAGCCAAAGCTTTCGATTCTCTGGAATGGCACTACTTGTGGAAGGTGCTTGCGGAATACCAGTTTGGCTCTGGGTTCGTCCAATGTCTAAGTTTATTATACAATAATCAGGGCCAAGGTTAAAATTAATGGACAGTGCTCAGAGTGGTTCCAGCTGAGCAGGGGTATGAGACAGGGGTGCCCTTTGTCCCCCCTGCTCTTTGCTCTGGCAATTGAGCCCTTGGCTGTTGCTCTGAGGACGGCACAGGGTGTGCAGGGGTTTAAAAGAAAGAGAGGGGTGGACAAAGTGGCCTTGTACGCAGATGATATTCTGCTGTTCTTGGCAGATACGCAGGACTCACTGAAATCAGCTATGGGGATAGTTGAGGAGTTTGGTGCTTTCTCCGGGCTATTGGTTAACTGGGAGAAGTCAGTGATTTTACCTATAGATCCCCTGAACGAACCCCTCCCTCACCAAGTATCCCAAGTCCAAGTAGTTAGACAAATGAAATACCTGGGGATTAATATATCTAGTGATCCAGGACAGTACATATCTGAAGCAGAAGTGCCAAGTGTGGAAACGCCTGCCCCTCTCGGTTGCCGGGCGCTGCAACCTGCTCAAAATGGTCTGGTTGCCCCAAATCTTATACGTTCTGCAGAACTCCCCTGTTTGGATTCCCAAGCACTGGTTTAAAAAAATTGACAGCGTGTTCAGAGAGCTTATTCGGAAAAATGGGGTGGCTAGGATCGGTTTGCGGACGTTACGGCAACCAGAGGGGAAGGGCGGCCTGGAGGTACCAGATCCACGAGGCTATTTTCTAGCAGCCCAACTGCAACAGGTGGGAGGCAGCAATAGGCTAAGGGATGAAGGAGCGGGGGGCAGTATCCTGTTGAATGACACTGGACATGATACAATTTCAGAGGGATTAGAGGCAGACTCATTTTGCACCAAATGTCCTACTACCCAGATGATGGTTAAGGTTTGGGTACAAGTCAAAAAAATTCTGGGATACACCGGCTTTGCGGAATTTTCCCCACTCTGGGATAACAACAGCCTTAACGAGCTTAAAAAGATGGGTTGCTTTGAGGAATGGGACCGCCAGTGTATTCACTACTTGGCACAGGTGTACAGGGCAGGGAGGTTAAAATCTTTTTGGGAGCTGGTAGAGGAATACGCAATCTCTAACAGGTCATTTTATAGATATTTGCAAATCAGGCATGCCCTGGAGGCACAATTCGGGAAGGAAGCGCCAGTGTGGTGCGAAATGGCCTCTTTGAGAAAGCTGATTGACGCGAGCTCCACGAGGGGATTGATCTCTGACATGTATAGATGCCTGAAGGCATCAGCTCAGGAAGGTATGGTAGAAAATAAAAATAGGATTAAATGGGAGAAAGACGTGGGAGCATTGTCTGACGACCAATGGGAGTATGTCTAGTCGCTAGGGCCCAGGGTCACTCTCTCTCCCTCACAGGTGATGTCCCACTTTTATTTATCTTATAGGGAATATTATACACCCTTGAAATTATTCGAGTGGGGTAAGAGACCTGACTCAAAGTGCCAAAGATGTGGAGGGGGGTATGGAGACTTGATCCACAGACAGCAAGGGTTAGATGCCTGTTTCAGGGAAGAAAGCTTATTGCACAGCGCTGGCAGAGAAAGGAGGCACCGACGGTGCCAGAATGGGAGAATGCAGTAAGGGAGGTGATCTGTAGGGAAAAGTATATATATAAGAAGAGGGGTAACTATAAGAAATTTGAAAAAATATGGAAAGCATGGCTGGACCAGGACAAGGTCAGAACAGAAGGGGAGGTGGGGTAGGACGGTATGGGGCGGGTTTAGGCCAACTTGTATGGCATGGTGAATGGTGGGAGGTTGGTAGGGGGTGGGGTGAGGGAGTAAATGGGGGGGGGAAAGAAGAAACCCTTTTTTGAAGTTTATTGTATACGGGTATCTTGAACTGGTACACATTGGAATGATAAGAATGTATGGATAAAAGGACAATATTAATGTGTCCCTGTTCGTGTGATGTTCCTTGTCTCTGTATCCTTTTTTATTTCTTTTGTAATGTAAATTTTTTTTCAAATAAAAAGATTATAAAAAAAAAAAAAAAAAGAGAGGCTCTATCGAATCTCGGCAATATGTTGATTATGGCGAGCCTAGGTAAGAGGAGACTTTGGAGCTGTTGTTTTAAAGACAGTCATTTGCTGAAGGTATATATAAGAACATATTACCATTATGCATGCAAAATTAAGCTCTATGGGTGTTACAAATGCATCCCATGTGACTGGGTGCTGTATATTATTTAGCATAGCAACACAATTGAATAATTGGAATCCCTGCTGTGTAGAAAGATAGGATCAAAATATTTTGTACAGTTGGTGATTACACTGTTTGAAGGAATGCCTGGATAAAACATACATTTGGGGCAGGCTGAATATTCCTCACTGTAATTTTTTTTTTTTATTTGAACTGTATTTTTAAAGTGTATAATAGACAAAATATAATATTGAATTTAAATGGATGCATTACAAATATTATGTATAAATTAGCCATTAATGTGATAATGCCATCTCTGTGCCATCTTGACAAAAATGTGAATGATCCTTTCTGTAAAAGGAGCATTCAAAATCCACATGTGATAAGCACATACACCTAGTTTACAGGACAAGTAAAACAGAACACACCTCACTCAAAGCTCTTTGGGGACAAGGTGGTTGTTGTATCTCATATAATTAAATTATAGAAACAAATTGTAATCAAATAATGAGGCGTAATGGACTACACGATTTTGCTCTTTCATCTGCCTTGTTCAATATTCCTTACCTTTTTACAGTCCCATGGATAATTTTATGCTTGTCATTTTAATTGAGCCTGTGAGAGGGACCATTTGGTAACAGCAGGAGAGAGTATTTGAAATTAGTGTGATAATGATACAAAGTTTTTTTTGTTAACAAGGATATGTACCCAGCATTAAAATCAAAGACTATAAATATAAGGTTCAATTGCTAATTAGAACTGAAGCAAGAGAGGACAGAGTCATTCTAGTCACTAGCTAGAAAGGTACATTGTAAACATATCTATCCTCTGCAGAAGTTAAAGAAATACACCTAGGCACCTAAAACACCCTTTTTCATCTGTTATCCCATCCTTCTTTATTTATTAACAACATATACTTAGGCGCAGTTTCCAGGTTTTTTTCGGTTATCTTAACGGAGGATGTTTTGTAAAAATAAATAAATAAATAATGCATTATGTGGTAGTAGTCATATACAATATATTGTCAAAAGTATTGGGACACCTGCCTTTACACGCCCTTTAATGGCATTCCAGTCTTAGTCCGTAGGGTTAAATATTGAGTTAGCCCAACCCTTGCAGCTATAACAGCTTTAACTTTTCTGGGAAGGCTGTCCACAAGGTTTGGGAGTGTGTCCATGGGAATGTTTCACCATTCTTCTAGAAGTGCATTTGTGAGGTCAGGCACTGATATTGGATGAGAAGGCCTGGCTCGCAGTCTCTGCTTTAATTCATCCCAAAGGTGTGCTATCGGGTTGAGGTCAGGACTCTGTGCAGGCCAGTCAAGTTCTTCCACCCAAAACTCGCTCATCCATGTCTTTATGGACCTTGCTTTGTGCACTGGTGCACAGTCATGTTGGAACAGGAAGGGGCCATCCCCAAACTGTTCCCACAAAGTTGGGAGCATGAAATTGCTAAAAATGTCTTGGTATGCTGACTCCTTAAGAGTTCTGTTCACTGGAACTCAGGAGCCAAACCCAAGCCCAGGCCCTGAAAAACAAACCCACACCATAATCCGTCCTCCACCAAATTATTTGGACCAGTGCACAAAGCAAAGTCCATAAAGACATGTATAAGCAAGTTTTGGATGGAGGAACTTGACTGGCCTGCACAGAGTCCTGACTTTAACCCGATAGAACACCTTTGGGATGAATTAGAGCAGAGACTGCAAGCCAGGCCTTCTCGTCCAACATCAGTGCCTGACCTCACAAATGCGCTTCTGGAAGAATGGTCAAACATTCCCATAGACACACTCCTAAACCATGTGGACAGCCTTCCCAGAAGAGTTCAAGCTGTTAAAGCTGCAAAGGGTGGACCAACTCAATATTGAACCCTACATACTAAAACTGGGATGCCATTAAAGTTCATGTGTGTGTAAAGGCAGGTGTCACAATACTTTTTACAATATTGTGTATATAGGCACCCAACTGTCCCTAATTTGGAGGGACTGCTTTTCTTTTGGAACCAAAATCATATGTCCCTCTTTCCTGCTTCATTGCTCCTCTTTTTTGGCCTGAAATATAGACCAAAAAAAAAACAGGAATCTTCACATAAGATATACTGTATCTATTTAATATATTTTATACATGCTATTTACTGGTAAAAGCCTCCTCTGTGTAGATATTCAAAAGTCCTAAGACTGCTGCTGGGCGCCACCACCTGGGATGTGATGTCAGCGATCCCAGCAGACTCAGAGGTGTCATGTAAGTGACACTGTATAGAATTCCCATTCTCTTGGCAGCTGCATAAAAGAAAATGAAGAGGGGGATGGAAATGTTGGGCCAGCCCAAATAATAATTAGGCATTCTCAGAAAAAAGAGGGCTATGACGTGCAAGGAAGTATAAGACTGTGCTATGAAATTGAATTCCCTGGACTAGTCAATTTAAAGACACATTTCAAGTAAATACAAATCATATTAAGGAAAATACTGCAAATCAGAATTTAAAATACTTGGTTTTTCTGAGCTTTTACCAGCATTCTTTTTTTTTAAGTTGATGGTGGGGTCTTGTTTACTACCGAATGTGCAGTATTACATTAACCCTTTAATAAAGCACTTGTAGGTCTAACTAATTAATTTTTTGCATATTGATATCTTTGCAGGGGCATGATAAGGGTGTTTCCTTTTCCCACATACTTTATGCTAAACGGTGTCCTTCCTTCTCATGAAAGAAATTTATGAGGAATGTATATATTTTAAAGCCTGGGCTGTAAGTTCAACCTATCAATCAACCTTCATTGGTAGAAGCATTTTTGTTCTTGCAGAATGTGTAAGGCAACTGTGCTTGGAGGAAAATTGTTTTAGCAAAATGATTTCATGCAGGTTACAAGTAAAGTTGTATGAAAGTAAGTCTAGTGGGTGTCCTTTTTCAACCAGACTAACTATGTAACTATATACAGTATGTAATATACACATTTTTACATAGGTGTGTTGTTGATAGGTGTTCTAGTGCTGCACAGTGCACACCTGTAAATAGCTGTTATAATTTATGTGCAAAGAAGAACATATCATGCCTGGGTTTGTGTGGATGCAGCTATTTTAATGATGGAAGCAATATCAGAAGCACATCACATGGAACAGCACATTTCCTACCTTGCCTTTATGCTGGATCCACAGAATTTGATTGACCGACCAGAGATTTTCATAACCGTATAAAATTCTGTGAAAGCTGTGAAATCTGGAATCTGGTTGGAACTTTTTGGGCAGTTACTATAGACCTATTTTAAAGTTTTAGAATACAGAACAACTCAAGTCCTTTAGGAGTTTACCTGATGCTACTGTCAGGAGAGATAAGAGGTGCAATTTTAATATTGTTAATCAATCTAGTCAAAAATGTGATATCAAATTTGTTGTGCACCTCGACACCAAGGGTTTGTCCCAGAATGATGGATTTTTTGTACAAAGGGATATTTAGAGTTTGGGCCAGGATCTTTACCAGTTAGGATTTACAGTTAGAATTTCAACAGTCTGAAGTCATTTTAGCATGCTGTTTTTTTTAACATTTTGGCATGGAGTTCCCCTTAAAATCCATAGATAGAAAAGGCGTACCCCCAAAATAATGGGACTTCTGCCTCATTTCTCAGTTTAAATGCATGTTCAAAAAACTCCTGAAACCCATACTAAGTAGTGAGGGACTCAGACCATTTCTTTTGTACAGCTCAATATTAGAGTTGGGCGAATGGTTCGAGCCGAGCAAAACTTCAGCCTGAACATCGCCTTTTCGCCCGTTCGATAAACACCGAAATTGGCAGGGTGTTTGGCGGGTGTTTGCCCTGCTGAACTCCCTGAAATGCACTGCACAGTGCATTTTAAGTCCTGATTGGGCAAAACTTTGCCCAATCAGGGCACAGTGAATAGCTGGTTGTTAAGGAGTGGGGCTGGGAAGCTGGCCGCAGCGTCCTTAACAGCCAATGAGCCATCAGCTGTCAATGGGCTTCTCTGCTGACAGCTGTATAAAAAAACACATTTCCGGCAATACATAAGTGAAAAAAATGGCATGGGGGTCCCCCCAATCCCTACCTGGTCCTATGGATTTTAAGTATAAACCTAAAGAATGAACATCCAACTAAAACCCATTAATTTTCCAACATCCCTGGTACAATAGATAGAAAAAAGGGGTACCCCAAAATAATGAGACTTTAACGGCAACAAATTAAAGCTAAAATACAGTGTAATACAGTTTAATCAAATTGGTATACATCAATAACAAAATTCAAACCAATAAAAACAAAGGTGTTGATGGTCATAATTTCCCATGAAGTGCCCAGATGGTCCGACGCATTTCAGGGTGAGTTGTGTCCCTTCGTCAGGGGCAAATGTCCGGAGGGAGTCAAACTACACAATAAAATCAAATATGGTAATTAGTAGCAAAGATTGTTACTAACATATCTGATTTTGCTGTTAAGGATGCTGCCGCCAGCTTCCTAGCCCCACTCCTTAACAACCAGCTATTCACTGTGCCCTGATTGGGCAAAGATTTGCCCAATCAGGACTTAGAATGCACTGTGCAGTGTGCAGTGCATTGCAGGGAGTTCAGCAGGGCAAACACCCGCCAAACGCCCTGCCAATTTCAGTGTTCTTTGAACGGCGAAAAGGCGATGTTCAGGCCGAACTTTTGCTCGGCTCAAACCATTCGCCCAACTCTAATATTGAGCTGTACAAAAGAGATGGTCTGAGTCCCTCACACAAGGAGCTACTTAGTATGGGTTTCAGGAGTTTTTTGAACATGCATTTAAACTGCGAAATGAGACAGAAATGTAATTGACAAATTACATTTCTGTCCCTAGTAGGGATGAGCCGAACACCCCCCTGTTCGGTTCGCACCAGAACTTGAGAACAGGCAAAAAATTTGTTCGAACATGCGAACACCGTTAAAGTCTATGGGACACGAACATGAATAATCAAAAGTGCTAGTTTTAAAGGCTTATATGCAAGTTATTGTCATAAAAAGTGTCCAGTCTCCGCATCCATGTTGGCATGGAGGAAAGCTCCCGCTGTGTGACGCTTCTCCTCTTCTGACGGTTCTTAAATAATGGGGGACGGGGCCACCCGGTGACCCTGCCCTCTTTGACGCACGGGGACTTGACAGGGACTTCCCTGTGGCATTCCCGGTGACGTCAGAGGGGGCGGGGTCACCCGTTATGTAACCCCGCCCCCTTCTGACGTCACGGGGAATGCCACAGGGAAGTCATAGTTACATAGTTACATAGTTACATAGTTACATAGTTAGTAAGGTTGAATAAAGACACCAGTCCATCCAGTTCAACCTGAGTGAGCGTGGGTGTGTGTCTACAATTATCCCTATTTATTTAAGATACCCATATCGCGCTGTCAATTTACGCATCGCTCCACACATACATCGCACACTCACATCGGTCCCTACCCTCAAGGAGCCCACAATCCAAGGTCCCCAACACACATTCATATACTAGGGCCAATTTTTTTTTTGGATAGAAGCCAATTAACATACCAGCATGTCTTTGGAGTTAAATCCCTGTGACTCTGAGGGGGGCGGGGTCACCGGGTGGCTCCACCCCCATTATTTAAGAACCGTCAGAAGAGGAGAAGCGTCACACAGTGGGAGCCTCCCTCCATGCCATCTTGAAAGCGGAGTGGCCCGAGGAGAAGAAGGGAAGAAGACACCGTGGATGAAGATGCAGGACGAGAACACCGGAGGAAGAACCAGAAGAACCAGAAGAACCAGAAGAAGAAGAAGATGGAGGAAGAAACCGAAGGAAGATGGAAGATAGAAGATAGAAGATAGAGGAAAGAAGATAGAAGAAAGAAGAAGCATTTAAATAAAGGAATTGTCAAAAACTGTCTCTTGTCATTTTTAACATTTTTGACAGTTTTTTGTGACCTAAGTACCCCTTACCATTTCACACAGGGGGGAGGGCCGGGATCTGGGGGTCCCCTTGTTAAAGGGGGCTTCCAGATTACGATAAGCCCCCCGCCCACAGACCCCCACAACCACCAAGCAAGGGTTGTGGGGATGAGGCCTTTGTCCCCATCAACATGGGGACAAGGTGTATTGGGCTCTACCTCAAAGCACCCTCCCAATGTTGAGGGCATGTGGCCTGGTACGGTTCAGGAGGGGGAGGCTGCTCTCTCGTCCCCCCTCTTTTCCTGAAAGGCCTGGTATGGAATTTAGGGGGACCCCCCACGTCATTTTTTTTTTTTGAAATTTTGGTTCGGGGTTCCCCTGTGGGGAATTCCCATGCCGTTTTTATCAATGAACTTTTATGTGTATTGTCGGACCGGCAATTCATTAATAGCCAAGAGTAGTTTTAAATGACTTTTTTCCTTTAAAATGTAATTTTGCTGTCAGACTGTTCTAAACACGGGAAACATGCGCCCCTTTACAGGCATACTATAGACACCCCCCAGGTACGAAATTTAAAGGAATATTACACTTTTATTGTTTGACTTTAAGCATTATTAAAATCACTGCTCCCGAAAAAACGTCCCTTTTTAAAACTTTTTTTTGCATTGATCCTTGTCCCCTGGGGCAGGACCCAGGTCCCCAAACACTTTTTATGACAATAACTTGCATATAAGCCTTTAAAATTAGCACTTTTGATTTCTCCCATAGACTTTTAAAGGGTGTTCCGCGGCTTTCGAATTTGCCGCGAACACCCCAAATTGTCCGCTGTTCGGCGAACGGGCAGACAGCCAATGTTCGAGTCGAACATGAGTTCGACTCGAACATGAGTTCGACTCGAACTCGAAGCTCATCCCTAGTTCCTAGCAGGTAGGGTGAGTGTAAATGTGAGGGTTTGTTAATGCAATTAAAGATTCTGATACAGTACTAAATATCTGGCAGTGGATAAACCATGTTTGTCATACCATGTGCACTAGTACTTGTAGTTTAGGCAACAATCTTTGTGAACTGTCAGTTCTTATGTCTAGGGATACTGTAACTTGGACTTGTTGTAACCCCAGAGAGACATGGTTTCAAGGATTCAAATGACTGGGAAATAACTATTACAGACTACATATAACACTGGAAGGACAGAGTAGGAAAGAGGGGAAGTGAAGTTGCCATTTTATGTAAAAAAATAGCACAATGTTAACATTAATTCAAAACAAAGTGTCATACATTAAAGATACAGCATAAGCAGATTTGGTAGTTTTGGAAAAAAATGCAAAGTTTGACAGCTGTACATACAGCTGAAGCCTACAAGGCTGGAGAAGTATGGTGGACCACAAATAATGGTGGATGCGGTTATCACTAGGAAAGGAAGGTCGGGACAGCAATAAAAACAATGTTAGAAGTCCTAACCTTTCCTCACACTACGAAAAATTTGTTGGTGTGTCCTTTGTTTTTGTCTGTCGCCATTAACCACTTGACTACTGGGCACTTAAACCCCCCTCCTGCCCAGACCAATTTTCAGCTTTCAGCGCTCTCACAGGTTGAATGACAATTACTCAGTCATGTAATACTGTACCCAAATGAATTTTTTGTCCTTTTTTCATACAAATAGAGCTTTCTTTTGGTGGTATTTGATCACCTCTG
Organism: Lithobates clamitans; assembly: GCA_037952925.1. Lineage (NCBI taxonomy): Eukaryota > Metazoa > Chordata > Amphibia > Anura > Ranidae > Lithobates > Lithobates clamitans. The sequence continues at coordinate 2,935,231 of JBBGZY010000320.1, forward strand.
GGTTTCTTATTTTTTGCGCTATAAATGAAAAAAGACCGAAAATTTTGAAAAAAAAACGCATTTTTCTTAGTTTCTGTGATAAGATTTTGCAAATTATTAATTTTTCTTCATAATTTTTGGCCACAATTTATACTGCTACATATCTTTGGTAAAAAAGAACCCAAATTAGTGGATATTATTTGGTGCGTGTGAAAGTTAGAGAGTCTACAAGCTATGGTGCAAATCATAAAAAATTGATCACACCTGATGCACTGGTGGCCTATCTCATTTCTTGCGACCCGAACAAGCCAGGAAAGTGCAAATATCCCCCAAATGACCCCTTTTTTGAAAGTAGACATTCCAAGGTATTATGCATTGTGAGGTTTTTGATTTTGTCATTTTTTCTCACAATTCTTTGAAAATGAAGATTTTTTTATTTTTTATTTTTTCCCCCAAAATATCATTGTGATAGGTTATTTCTCTCACATGGCATGTATATACCACAAATAACACCCCAAAATACATTCTACTACTCCTCCTGAGTATTACGATACAACTTTTTCACAGCCTGGCCACATAGAGAGGCCCAACATGCAGGGAGTCCCATCACGTGTTCTAGGAGCATAAATTATACATTTAACTTGTTGACTACCTATTACACTTTTGAAGGCACTGGAGCACCAGGACAATGAAACGTGACACTGACGTGGCACTGATGACAGATGGTACTGATACGTGGCACTGATGACACTGATGTGGCACTGATGACAGATGGCACTGATACGTGGCACTGATGACACTGATGTGGCACTGATGACAGATGGCACTAATACGTGGCACTGATGACAGATGGCACTAATATGTGGCACTGATGACAGATGGCACTAATACGTGGCACTGACAGATGGCACTAATACGTGGCACTGGTGACAGATGGCACTAACACGTTACACTGATGACAGATGGCACTAACACGTGGCACTTATGACAGATGGCACTGATACCTGGCACTGATTACAGATGGCACTAATACGTGGCACTGATGACAGATGGCACTAATACGTGGCACTGATGACACTGATGACAGATGGCACTGATGACACGTGGCACTGATGACAGATGCCACTGATACGTGGCACTGATGACACGTGACACTGATAACAGATGGCACGTGACACTGACAGGTGGCACTGATGACAGATGGCACTAATATGTGGCACTGATGACAGATGGCACTGATGACAGATGGCAGTGGGGACAGATGGCAGTGGGGACAGATGACAGTGGGGACAGATGACACTGACAGGTACTGTGTTCACTTTTTTTCGTTTTTTTTCTTTTCTGACACTCAGGCTGCAGCGGTTAGCTCTTCCTCCTCATATGCTGTCTCTGTGTGAGGAGGGAGAGCCGGCGATGAAAGATGATCTCATATATTTACATATGAGATCATCTCTCATTGGCACCGCCGATCGCACTGTAAACGGCCGCTGTGATTGGCCATTTACGGCAATCTGTGACTGGCTGTGTCCAAGGGACACGGCCAGCACAGAACTTCCCCGATGCGTGCCCACAGGTGCGCGCATCGAGGAAGTAAACCGCAGGACGTCCAGGGACGGCCTCCTGGCAGTTAGCATCCGCACTGCAGCCGTCTTTCAGCTATAGCGCGGGCACAAAGTGGTTAAAGAGATTTCCCATCACTTCCTACACCGAAAAGAAATGATGGGAACATATACAGTAATACAATCTTATGAGCTCTAGTAAGGAAAGAGGTCCACACCAATAGGCAAAATATGTTTTTTTAGGCATAATAGTTAACAGAAAAAAACAAATTTGGGGACTTTGGAGTTCCCCTTCATCAAGAATATATAGTATATTCACAATTAGTAAAGAAGCATATGGTGTGTAATAAAGTGTTCCTATAAATGGGTAAGTCATCCTAAAGTGAAAACCCCTACTTCTAAAAATATTTTGTAAATTCATTGTAAATTAAATGGGATTTAGCATAAGGAGATGCACAAGATGGTGTTAGGACATTTTTGTCCAATATCTTAGCAATAATGTCTGGGGCCTGGCATTCACCATCTAGCGAAAACCTTCAGATTCCAAATATTTGAAAGTTACCCTTAGGTAACCCTTAGTTACACTTGAGAATGCAGCGCTCACAGCAGGAGTCCGGTGCGTCTCCATTCACAGTTTCAGGTCTGATTTCATCCTGAATCTTGGGCTGAATTCGGACCCGAAACAGACCAAAAGAAGCACAGGGCTCCTATGCAATCTGAACAGAAAATCAGGGACAAAGTAGCGCCTTCTAAATGTAGCAGTTAGATCATTTAATAGTTAAAAATCATAAAGGAAACACTCACAAACGAGCGATAACAAACAGCATGGATATCAAGATCATCCGCACCGTCCCGGTGACTGCCTGGCACCTGGTGTAGCTGGCTGGAACATCCGAATGGCTGTCTTGTGTCCGGTTACACTGGTGGAGTCCAGCGCTCCCTAAAAGCTGGGACAGAGATCAGCGTTGCACAGGAACCATGGCGGGATGTCGTCACTTCCGGGTACGGAGTCAGCGAGGAGGTGCGCGCGTTCGGAGCATGCGTGCTCCTTCCTCAGGCTCTGTTATTCGCACCGGAGTCACTGCAGGGATGTGTGAACCGGCTCCATAGAGGGCCGGTCACAATCTCCTGCTATGCGAATTGGATGTGGGGAAACCCGCATCCAATTCACAATAGTGTGAACCCAGCCTAAAGGAGTTGTAAAGGGAGAAGGTTTTTTATCTTAATGCATTTTATGCATTAAGATAAAAAACCTTTTGTGTGTAGCAGCCTCCCCAGCACCCCCCCAATTACTTACCTGAGCCCCATGTCTCTCCAGCTATGCCCACGAATGTCTAAGCCATCCCAGACACTCCTCCTGATTAGCTGAGACACAGCAGCGGCGCCATTGGCTCCCGTGGCTGTCAATCAAAGTCAGTCAGCCAATCAGGGGGGAGAGGGGACGGGGCCGGGTCTGGGCTCCATGTCTGAATGCACGCATGGAGCTGTGATTTGGCTCCCGTGCCCCCATAGGAAGCTGCTGGCTGTGGGGGCACTCGATAGGAGGCAGGAGCCAGGAGCAGCAAAGAGGGACCCGAGAAGAGGAGGATCCGTGCTGCTCTGTGCAAAACCAACATTGCACAGAGGAGGTAAGTATAACATGTTTGTTATTAAAAAAGAACAATAAAAAAACCAGACTTTTCAATCACTTTAACAGGTTAAAAAGGTTGACATCAATAACTATTCAGACTTTAACAGTTGTCCTCACAGACTTTGGTTAAGAAACACCCAATTTGGCCAATTTAAAAGGCTTAAAAAAACTCTTCCAAGGAATACACCCCGTTCCTAATACAAAGGAACCTATGAGAAAGACAGATCCTAAACACAAAACATTTACCTACCAAGCAGCCTACAACCAAGAAAAAAAAAATGGGTACAAACTACTACATATTCTCCAAGTTTCATTACAAGATTCAACAACAGAAAAAAGACATCCTATACAAACACTGATATATACTTTCTTGTGATCTCCTTCTCAAAAGGATTTGTCGACACATGCCAAAGTAACCTTCTGAAGAGCTGAAATACTAAAAAACACCTTGAAACGTTCTATTCAAAATTGAAAACCAGTTTGGCTGCAGCTGGGGCTTTATTACTTATGCACTTGCTCTTCTATCTACGTGTTTATGTCCCTTAGTAAATAAGTCCCTAAATGATTTAAATCTACCACTAGAAAAAGTGTGTTTTATTTTTATTTTTTTATTTCTTCTTAACCTCTTGACCTTGCAAAGGTTTTACCCCCTTCATGACCAGGGCATTTTTTGCTATTCAGCACTGTGCTACTTTAACAATTGTGCAGTCATGCAACACTGTACGCAAATAAAATGTACCGTATATACTCGAGTATAAGTCGAATTTTTCAGCACATTTTTTTGTTTTGAGGCCCTGTATCTCAGGGCCACTTGGTGCTAGGAACCCCAAACCCAGTGGAACTGGTACCACAATATATCCAAAGATGGTGTTTCTAGCACTAAGTGGCCCCGAGATACGGGGCCCCAAAATCGGTTCGGAAAATGTCATTCTCTGCTGCAGAAAAGTGCTTGACATTTTCTGAACCGACTTTGGGGCCCCTTATCTCAGAGCCACTTAGTGATAGGAACCCCAAATTTGGTGTGCAAACCCAGTGGCACTGGTACCATAACATATCCAAAGATGGAGTTCTTAGCACCAAGATACGGGCCCCAAATCCGGTTCAGAAAATGTCATTCTCTGCTATAGAAAAGTGCTTGACATTTTCTGAACTGATATTTGGGGCCCTGTATCTCGGGGCCACTTGGTACTAGAAACCACAGCTTTGGATATTTTATGGTGCTAGTTCCACTGGGTATGCACACCAAATTTGGGGTTCTTAGCACTAAGTGGCCCCAAGATACGGGGCCCCAAATTTGGTCAACTGTGTCCATCTGCAGCAATGTCATTTTGGGACCCTTTGGGTTCAGAGACCCCAAATTTTGGCTGCAGCTAGGGGGCATCTAGGAACCCTTAACTACCGAGTTTGAAGTTCAGGGGACCTATGGCTGCAAATGGGCACAGTGAGGCATGCAAATGGGCATTGTTGACCCTCTTTTCCACTTACAGTAGCTGTGCATTTCTCACCCTCGTCTTATACTCGGGTCAATAAGTTTTTCCCATTTTTTTGTGGTAAATTAGGGCCTCGACTTATACTCGGTACGACTTATACTCGAGTATATACGGTATATCATTTTTTACATAGATTTTTTTGTGGTATTTGATTACCATTGTGTTTTTATTTTTTATTATATACTAAAAAAGACTGAATATTTTCAAAAAGAAAACAAAAAAAAAATCAAAAAGTCACATTTCTTTATAAATTTAGGCCAAAATATGTTCTGCTACATGTTTTTGGTAAAAAGTATATCAATACAGTAAGTGTATATTAATTGGTTTGTGTGAGAGTTATAGCATCTACAAACTATGGTATATATATATTGGGTTTTACACAGTTATAGATACTATACTGCAATGGTGGTGATTAGCGACTAGTGAGTCTGTGATACAGTGATGGGTATTCTGGTGCTAACAAACACTAGTTTGGAGGGTCATTACTGACATTGATGTTGCTAGTGACACTAATACAGTCATCAGTGATAATACTGTAAACTGCACTAATGACACTGGCTGGGAAAGGTTTATCATCTAGGGGCATTCAAAGGGTAAACTGTGTGCCTAACAATGTTTAATGCATGTAATGTGTGCTGCTTTTACTTTCTGATCTGGCTGTTTTTCTCCCTCCTTTTTAGGGGGAAGATACAGCCAGATCGCTGTTCCCTGTACACAGAGTTCTGTGTTTTTGTAAACACAGAACTCTGCGTGTGATTGGACACAGATAATCAGCATGTTTCAGCCAAAATCATTGGCTGAAATCTGCTGCCAAACTCGTGCTGTGTCCAATCACAGCACATGTGGGCAGGGGACACGCGCATGCAAGCCACAAACCTGGAAGAAGGCTGGCTACGTACATATACGTGACTGTGCCTGTCACCCAGTTGCAGTATATTTACTGTGAGCAGTTCTCAGGTGGTTGAAGTTTATGTAAACAATAAAAGGGAATGTCACTTAAGTCAATAAAGTGTTTTATAGAAAAAACAGTGGCGCTGCATATATAAATCCGTGATGAAACTTCAAAATAATACTTCAAAATAATAAGTAAAACAATACATAAATAAATTATCTAATAAAAAAATATATATAATAAAAAATCTCCACGTGTGAAAGTGTCCAGAAATAAGTCAAGTACAAAATCCATGCATAGTGATGAAGTCCATATGCCAAGTATAAAAATATTCTCAAATAATATATATAAATATCTTCCACCACACCAAATGTGATTGTGTTCCACTCCCTGTTGAAATCGCACTCACCAGAAGAATATGCCTTGCATTCTCATGCTCGGCCGACAAGCTGTTAAAAACCACCAGGGTTTAATCAGACCTCGGTTCTCAGCAGCCTTCAGTAAGGGAGGAAATCCCCACTTTTCCAACCCCACCTTCTTGCCATCAGTTTCCTGCTTGTCAGCTGCTATGTGGGTATTCCTTGTAAAAACTGTAGGGATATCTGCATACTGCAGGAACTGTTTGATGTGCAGCCACCTATAAAAGACCGATGTCAGATTTATTTCTGGACACTTTCACATGTGGAGATTTTTTTTTTTTATTAGATAATTTATTTATGTATTGTTTTACTTATTATTTTGAAGTATTATTTTGAAGTCTCATCAGGGATTTATATATACAGCGCCACAGTTTTTTTTATAAAACATTTAATTATTTAATTTGGCAGCTTTTAGGGGTTATTATTATACGTTTTTTTCATGAGCGCAGTGGTGAAACATTGAGTTCAGGAGCGCGGAACCTGTGTATCAGCTACATAATGTCTCTTAAGTGTTCCCTTTTGGTCTTCTAAACAAACCCTTGAAAGCGAAGTTAAGTAGGCAGGGCTGACACCAAGTGCTTAGGAATTCAGAGCCAAAAATATACTCATCATGTCAAAAAGGAAAGTGGGCGCAAACTATATTTCTGGAATATCAGCAGTTACTTTTCTGCACTTGTACTGTGTATATAAGGGTTAAAACCTGTGGAAATGTGCATGTATAGCAGTAATATATGAAATATATAAATATATATATATGTTTTTTTTTTTTATTCTGCCTTGACATACAGTTTAATTTCAAAATATACAAACAATAAATTCATTTAGGTACAGAATGCATAAAAGAAAACATTGCCCCCCCCCCCCCCCCAAAAAAAAAAAAAAATATGAGTTTTTAAATAGAATATTACTTTGGTATTAAAATTATTAGCAAAATTATTGTTGAATCTATAGCTCTGGAGCTAAAACGTCAAAATTGTTCTGGTCTACAAAGGTGTGGAAGCTCAACTGGTTAAAAACAAACATCATGCACAATGCAATAAATGTTTGAAATAAATATGAAGGCTACTCTTTATGTTTTCTTCCTTACAACTATGTTATAAATAAAGGATTTACGTTCATTGATATGAACTGATTCTGACAGTACAGCATATATATATTTATAAGGAAGAAAGCTCACATTCTCTGTGTGATTTCTGTGTAACAGGAAAGCTTTGCAGTGCCGTTATCCATACCCATTTGTGATAATATTCCACACTAATGTACATCCTGAAAGAAATAAGTGGCCTTGACCCATCTGGAATAAGGAGTTTTACTTTATCCAAAGAAATAGAGGCACAGAATCTGTGTAATAAATGCCCTATCTTCACAAAATGAGCACCATTTGAGCTGTATTAAAGCATGGAACATATTTTAGTTTGCAGCACAATGAATGCCTCAGAAACCAGGGCATGGATAAAAAAGGATGTTTTTTTTTTTTTGAAAAGGGATTATTACTATTACAGGCACACTGGCGCCAGCAATAATGTCATTGGAAACTGGATGTTCTATTCTGATTTTCTGACTGAAAGGTTCTGCAGCTGTAATTGATTCAGAAACACTCTGTCATTTTGCAGGTTGTGACATGTTATGTTAGACCTGACATGTTAGTGTTTGCTGTCAAAGTATTTTCTTTATTCCGTATAGTATTTTTTTATTCCATACCACTTAAATACAAAAGATAAAAATGCTGACTTTTTTGCCTTGCTATTAGGTTACATTCACGCCTCGACTTTTGTTTTAAAACAATCTGTTTCCTGTACCTTTGGCGCAGATTCCTGCAAAATGCAGTTCTTAGATAAGTGGTAACACTTGTAGGACAAGCATAAAGCTCATCTAGAACATGCTACATTGCATGAAGAATGTAGAGGTGTGAATGTAGCCGTAACATTTTATTTGATATCATTACAGTGTATAACACATTTCTAAAGTCAATTATCAAAAAGATATCCGAAAAGCCAGGCATTATGAATTTAGTGTATTAATAAGCTCACATCCTAACTTTATAATCCATTTAAAATAGTATTGTAATGTATACAGGCATAGTAAACATCAGTGATGATGAGTAATAACCAGATAAATAGCAGACCATATTTTTATCCTTTGGAGATCCTACAATAGAAGAGGTACATATAATTAAAGAGAAGGGAAAGAGTTGTAATTTGATGTTATTGATTGTAGTGAACAAAAAGAAGGCCAAGTGCCCCTATTTTTTTGTGGACATGTTTCAGAGTCATGGAAGTACCGTAGATTTATTAAAGCCAAATAGGCCGATCACTTTGCAAGGGAAAATTCAGTTTGCAAGAGAAGTTTCCTTTAGCTTTGGTGAATGAGGTGAAGGTCTGCTGACTTGCATCATCAAACCATGTGCAAGCAAAAATATTCTTTTTAAATTTTTCTTGTCCTGGATGACGTCACGTGTGATGAAATGCTTAGGGCGGAGCATCATGCTGATGTAATCGCAAGTTTCCAAAAGTGCGGGTGCTGTTTATCTGGCCAGCGAGGATTTGTTTTAAAGCGCTCTTAATCTTACCAAATGTAAGTGTAATTTTAATCAATTTTTAAATTTGCCCATAAGCTTTCACACTATCAGAGCATCTCTTTTTTATATGCTCATGAAATATGTCTATGGGGTGAAGCCTGACTAAGAACCAGTGACAATAATCTGCCAGTGGGGAAGCAGGAGGAGTTTCCTTAAGGTGATCCAAGGCTGGGTGCCCTATTGAAAGCTCAGTTGACTTCTCTTTATTTGAGAGCCACACTTCAGCCAGTAAACATGCACTTTTCCTGTTTGGTGGTCGCCTCACAACTTGAACACTCTTTTACTGGTGATGGAGGTTTATCACATGTTTAAGGATATTTGAACACAGAAGAGGAAGACTTTTCTTTCACACATTGGACTTCCTTTGTATGTTTTTCACATGAACTTAATTTGTTTTTGCTTTGGTTCACATATATTTTTTTATCACTTGTAAGTGCCACTCTTTTTGATATAATAGAAGTTTGACTGTGTATAGTATCTCACCATGGAGTTGCCGCTTTGATTCAACTTGGTTATTGCACAAAATTTAGCTGATAGCGAAGTTTCTTTTTTGACATTTACAGTGTGATTACATGTTCTTTTCAAAGTGAATTTTCACTACATTCACTAAGCAAAGGGACAATTCCCTTGCAAAGTGAAGAGTCTATTTGCCATTAGTAAATCAACCCCAATGATTATTTTTATGAATGAGAGTATGGAAGAATGGAAGATTCTTTCCATGAGCATTTTGAAGTCCATTCTAGTTAGGACCTGAACATATGAAACAGACTGGAAACTCTGTTTCAGAGCATTAACCCATTGTATCACACGGAAGAGTTTCCAAAATATTTTTTTTTTATTGGGGTAAGATATAGAGGGGAATTGATGTATCTAATAGATAAATAGGTAAAGATAAGGTGAGACTTTGACCCTTGAAGCTCTCAATAAGGGTTCTGACTTTTTTGCAAAAGTGGTTAAAGCACTTCACAATTCCAAAATAAATGCTCAAATGTCCTTATAAGGGGTTAAACCCCTAAAAATGTAGTCAAAACTTCTGGAAAAATTAAATGGAGCTTTTGAGGGGTTGAATCCTATCTGGTGTATAGCCTAATAGCAGTTTCTCTAATTATGAGATGGTGTTCCCTAACTGTGTGGATACATTTGTGCATATTAGTAATCATAGTTTCCCATTGCTGCAGAGAGATGAGTTCTTCATACTTAACCTTCCATTCAGTCATTGGTTGAGATTTTTTTTCTGAAGATGCAGGTGGAAATATGCGGTACCCTTACTACATGAAGAAGAAAGGCACACAGTTTGAAGATAACTATGGGGGTGTGAAGGTATGAGTGAGTGTGAACAAGTATAAAAGTATATATAACTTTATTGTAGGTATATCTTTCCACATCTGGAATCTAAGATTAGAATTTAAGTACCGTAGGTTAAATGAGATAAAATCAGCACCAATTTGAAGATCTTTCAGGCATGTCAGAGAATTATCAATCCAAAAATAAAATATTTTCTGATTTAAAAAATGGTGGAATGAAGTTTGATTCTCCTATAAGAGAAAGCATGGGAGAGATATGGGAGTCAAGTTTTTTTTTTTTTTTTATAGTAGATATTGTGCTACTATTTCAAGGATCTAAATAAATTCCTCTTCTACTGTGATTGCCACAGGAATCTATGGGGAAACCAATGAGTGGGATTCAGGTGGAGGCCAAATAACCTTAAAGTTAAACACAGACAAAGACAAACTCATTGAGCATGCAAATGCTGAGGTACATTCAGCCCCGAGCAAACCCTCAATGTCTACGGATGTATTTACCATATATAAATATACACTATATTACCAAAAGTATTGGGACTCCTGCCTTCACACGCAAATGAACTTTAATGGCATCCCAGTCTTAGTCCGTAGGGTTCAATATTGAGTTGGCCCACCCTTTGCAGCTATAACAGCTTCAGATCTTCTGGGAAGGCTGTCCACAATGTTTAGGAGTGTGTCTATGGGAATGTTTGACCATTCTCCCAGAAGCGCATTTGTGAGCTCAGGCACTGATATGGACGAGAAGGCCTGGCTCGCAATCTCTGCTGTAATTCATCCCAAAGGTGTTTTATCGGGTTGAGGTCAGGCCAGTCAAGTTCCTCCACTCGAAACTCGCTTATCAATGTCTTTATGGACCTTTGTGCACTGGTGCGCAATCATATTGGAACAGGAAGGGGTCATTCCCAAACTGTTCCCACAAAGTTGGGAGCATGAAATTTTCCAAAATGTCTTGGTATGCTAACGCCTTAACAGTTCCCTTCACTAGAACAAAAGGTGCCAAGCCCAACCCCTGAAAAACTACCCCACACCATAATCCCCCCATCCGCCAAATGATTTGGACCGGTGCACAAAGCAAGGTCCATAAAGACATGGATGAGCGAGTTTGGGTTGGAGGAACTTGACTTTCCTGCACAGAGTCCTGTTCTCAACCCGATGGAACACCTTTGAGATGAATTAGAGTGGAGACTGCAAGTCAGGCCTTCTCGTCCACATCAGTGCCTGACCTCACAAATGTGCTTCTGGAATAATTGTCAAACATTCCCATAGAAACACTCCTAAACCTTGTGGACATCCTTCCCAGAAATGTTGAAGCTGTTACACCTGCCAAGGGTGGGTCAACTCAATATTGAACCCTATGGACTAAGACTGGGATGCCATTAAAGATTATGTGCGTGTAAAGGCAGGCATCCCAATACTTTTTGAAATATAGTGTATATAGCATATTAGCCACTTAGCGAATGCAATACAATATTCAAATCAGAGAATGAGGACTGAACTCCTTCCAGTGTATGGCCCTGGTAGCAGATTTGTGCTTTTAGTGACTTTAGCAGATGGTGTCTCACAAGCCACAGTGAAACAATAAGACATCAACAGCACTCTGTTGCAAACATATACCCTCTTTTATTAGTGCAATTTCACTACATTTAAGTAAGGCAGCCCTCTGGGGCCACACAGGGTCCCTTCCTCAAGGTGACCTGGTGACTAATGCTAAATTTGGTTTGGGTACTTAAGCTTAAATGACCATTGGTCACAGAAAGGTTCATTCTGCAATTGCACACTGTTTCATTTAAATTGATCTAAACTTGATTAAATTATTTTGCTACAACACTATGCATCTCTAACAGTTGTCATTTTCTTTTCTTTTAGATAATACTGTTTTTACCTTTTTTTCATCCTTTTTTGCTAATCAGTACTCCAGCCCCTAACAGCCATTTCTTAACTAAAGGCATGTAATACATTGACATCTGCATATCATTGCTCATGGTAGGCTTCCTGATTGTGACAATAACAGAACAAGCCTGTGCAATGACCATCGGCATGGCTGTTTATTTCTTCGCTGGATGTACATTTCATAGAGTGACAACACAGGAGAGCAAAAAATAAATTATTTTTTAGCGCTTAGGACAGAATTTAAGATATAATAGAGTTTTAAATGTTTAAAATGTATCAGTTAAAGCTGTATATAAACAAATGACAGCTAAAATAGAGGCCATGTAGCCTGGTGAATCAGGGGGTGAGTGGGATCACCAGGTTTAACTAAAAAAGAAATAACAGCAAACAATGAAAAAGGCTGCCATAGTGTAATAAATTGTATTGAACTTTATGAAAAAAACTTAGTTGCACTGACAAAAGAATAACGCACTGAGGAGAGTGGAACATTTTCAGCATTCACTGATAGAAAAGAAATAAGCCTTCCAGCCTCCAGACAACCACCAGAGGAAAAGGACAAGGCAGCAGCGAAAGATCACCACAAAGCTTTTTTTAAGTACTATCCAGTTGGTAAGAGAATTGCCAACAGTATGCAACAGATGCTTAGCAAGTAGCTATACATCGGGGCAAGCTAGCATGTATTAGGGAGGTAAGAGAATGGAGATCAAAAATAAAGAGGCAAAAATATTTACAATAGAAGGTGTATAGAAAAAAAAAACAAATTAAGAAAAAATAAATAAAAATGAAAGACTATTGTAAAAAAACACACACATGGCATTGGACGTCATCGTATAATAAATAAATGTAAAATAGTATAGTAATTAGAAAGAGAATGCACCTTAATAATACATATAAAACAAACTAAAGCATATACTGTATAAATGGAAATGAGTAAACTATCAACAAATCAAAACAAGGAAATTCATTGCCTGGCTGTGAAAAACTATAAATGTCTTAAGAAAATTGATGAGAATTTCACATACATGGGCCTGCTGGACCCACTTTTACACCACAGATAGATACAAGTCACTGATGAGCCAAACTCATCCAGACCCTACACCCCTAGGCAATTGTGACGCTTAATGATTCTATTCCTACATCTCAACAGTTATCCCAATTAAAACACGAGAAATAGGGCCTCCCACCCCTAAACAAGGGAAGAGGGAGGGAGGACCCTTCTCGAGATATCAAATTACATATCCAAAATTTTTAGACTAGGCTACTCTATCAATCTTGCATCAATTTTTTGGAAATGTTGGCGGAGACTGGGAGGTAAATTATACCCCCCAACCCAACCCCACCCCTACTCCCCCCTCTTTTTCTTTTCTTTTTTTTTCCTCCTACCCCTCCCCTCTCCTCTCATTTTTTCCCTCCGCTTATCCACCCCCCCCCCCTTTGTTTTCTTTTCTCCTCTCTCTTAAGGTTCATAGGGGGCCATACGGTATATAAATAAAATGGTGGATTCCTCTCCGATGAAGTCCCTAAGATATAAGAAAAGACAGCCAGAATTTCCCTGGTGGTCAACTGGCTCCATATACAGCTGGGAGCTTAAACTATCTGTGAACCTAACACATGTAATCTACACAATGGCAATGCTTACCCACTAATTAAACATTCTAAAATTGTTAAATAAGAATTCTAAGTACCCTTTCTGATTTATATCTCAGCAGTCATATAACTGCTGTCATTTCTCCTCCCTCTGCTCCGGCGGCTGTGGGTGGATCCTCATATAGACACTCAGTGGATTGTGCAAACATCACAAGTTTCAGCAATTCTTTAGCTCTATGGAAACTGTTAAACATGTCATGAGGCTGTAGGTGGGGATAAAGTGATGACTGACATCCTTTGACACTCCCTCTCTATAGCCATGTGGGACAAAGGAGAGGCAGGCTGAGAGGTGGGCTGAGAGGCATATACACTAGAGTGTATAGGATGCCATGCAATATATGCAAATACAGAGAACAGTAGGGCTGAGAGGGGACATGACTGTAACTGACTATGGAGTTATAGGCACAGTGGGGTAGATTTACTGAAAACTGGAGCACTCAGAATCTGGAGCAGCTGTGGATGGTAACCAATCAGCTTCTAACTTCAGCTTGTTAAATTAGGCTTTTGGCAATAAAACCTGGAAGCTAATTGGTTTATACACAGAGCTGCAGCAGATTTTGTACTGTCCAGTTTTAGTAAATAACCCCTACTGTCCTATGCTTACTGTCCTATGGCATAAGGCCTTGTACACACTACCATTTTTTTTTCATTTAACCCAGCGGATTGATTTGTTGGTCACTACTCCTCGACAGAAGCCGGCCCAACGGCCAGCTTATATCGAACCGGCTGCCATAGACATGGGCAGAATGTCAGCCGGTTTCTTTTGAACCATCACATGCCACCCGACATTCAGCCAGTGTGTACTAGGCTTAGCTCCTGTAACTCCATAAAGCAATGACGTACACAAACTGACCACGATAGCATGGATCTGCCTTGCCATGGTCAGATTACAACAGCAAACAAGATGGACTGGCAGAATCACCAGGTATTTCTAAGAACACTATCAAATAAACTTAAACTGGCTACAGTAAAAAGCACCTACATAGAAACACATACATATGTATAAAAATAATAACTTTAGGTGTAGCATACTGTACATTTTAGGTGTGGTCCTGGTTATCACCAATGAAGTGCACATACTATTCAGTGAATGTAATGCTACATAATCTCTCATAGATTGCAGACATGTTATCATAGCTGTTGGAGACTGTGGACATGCTTCAGAAGACATTATAGACTGTAAATGCATTACATGAGATTGCTAGAAATCACTACCATTACAGCCCCTTTGCCATTTAATCCTTTCACGTTTGTGCTCCTTAAAGCTCCCTTATGCATTATGTGTGCCCCATTTCATCTTTTTTTTCAGCAAGATCCATAATACAATAATAAGTAGGGAAAAGAACTGGACAGCAAAGAAAAAAGTAATATAGTGTGAATGAAATAAACCAAATTTCAATTTTGGAAACCAGTCTAGAGAATTTTTAATGGCATCCCACTCTTAGTCTGTAGGGTTTAATGTTGACTTAGTCCAATCTTGATTTTTGCAGCTATAACAGAATATAACTCTTCTGGGAAGGCTGTCCACAAGGTTTAGGAGTGTGTTCATGGGAATGTTTTACTATTCTTCCAGAAGCACATTTGTGAGGTCAGGCACTGATGTTGGACGAGAAGGCCTGGCTCGCAGTTTCCACTCTAATTCATCCCAAAGGTGTTCTATCAGGTTGAGGTCAGGACTCTGTGCAGGCCAGTCGAGTTTCTCCACCCCAAACTTGCTCATCCATGTCTTTATGGACCTTGCTTTGTGCACTGGTGCGCATTTGTCTTGGAACAGGAAAGGGTCATTCCAAAACTATTCCCACAAAGTTGAGAGCATGAAATTGTCCAAAATGTCTTGGTATACTGATGCCTTAAACGTTCCCTTCACTGGAACTAAGGGGCCAAGCCCAAACCCTGAAAAACAACCCCACATCACAACCCCCCCCCCGCAATGATTTGGACCAGTGACTGAGCTCACAAATGCTCTTCTGGAAGAATGGTCAAACATTCCCATAGATACACTCCTAAACCTTGTGGACAGCCTTCCCAGAAAAGTTGAAGTTGTTATAGCTGCAAAGGATGGGACAACTCAATACTGAACTCTACGGACTAAGATTGGGATGTAATTAAAGTTCATGTGCGTGTAAAGGCAGATGTCCCAATACTTAATATAGTGTACACTTCATCAAAGGAGCTTTAGACACATAAAATTGAAATACGTCCTGTTGTAAGCAATTATGAATAACACATGTGTGAAGGAAGCAGGGAAAGGGAAGAACATGTAGCAAACATTTTGAATTCCCTAGAGTAATGATGCTCTTTAACCCAACATTCACTCAATATTCAAGTATATATGTCACATTTGCTAAACGTGTGATATGTGTTTGGGGGGAAGAACACAGTCATGCAAGATTAATGGTGACACAGATCCTTGATTTTAATGTGTAATCATCCTTCATGGCAGTAGGAAAGCACACAGCAGTGTTGCACTAAACAAGCAGCAAGGCTTAATAACATGCTCCAGGCAAACTGTTATCAATACAGAATTTTGTGATTTCCAGCTCATCAGCTAAGAAAAGTCCCATACAATATTTCATAATGCAATCATTTAGGTCCTATTCACATGTATGTATTGCTACAGAGCATTGGGTTTTAGTGCATGCTTTATGCTTCACTGGGGACCTTATTGTACCATATTTAAAATGTGATTTCATGTGGTGGCCAGAGGTAAATAAGTAATCTGACATAGATTACACAGAAAATGAGCCAGTCTGCATTGTCAAATTTTAATAATTTGCTTAAAATCTGACAGCATGTAGATATAATAGAAAAAAAAAAAACATTTGTTGTTAACTGGCTAAATTTAGTTATATATTTGTCATGTGATAATTAATACATGACATTCATTTATTAACAAGATAAGCATTGGGAGGGTGCTTATTAAGGGAAATACCTGACTATAATTATAAGCACATAATAGGAGAATAATAGGGGAATCCTTTGTCTATCTTGGAAAGCTGCCATATAAGTCATAAGAATATACAGCAGTAGGATAATAAAATTCTTCAAGAAGAAAAGTCTGAATGTCTTTGAGGGAAGAAAGAGATGGGGATCTGCTTTACACTGTGCCTTCCTAAACCATCTACTTAGATCTGTTCATTGGTCATGAAGGGCATTTAAAAACATTTTGGTTTCATGAAACTACTCCTGAATTTATTTATTTTTCTCATCATCCAAGACGTCATATGATATCCTGGACTTTCAGTGGGCATATCTGAATGATGCCTGCAGCTACAGGTATCATTAAGATATCCTTGTTTTCAGCCGGAGATTCTGCGCACCATTAGAATGATCATGGCAGCAGTTCCGCCGCTTGATCATTCTTACAGGCAATGGGAGGGGACATCCCCCCTCCCACTGCCATCCGGTGCTTCTACGGGCTCTCCCGTGCCATCGGGGACCCGGAGAAAGAATTGGCCGCTGCCGTGTGATGAGCATAGAGATCTCTATGACTGTCGGAGGCCCAGGCCTGATGTTATGACGTCACTTCTGGGCCACGGATGTAAACAAAGTCGCGATTGCAGCTGGTAAGCATAAGATTGTGGATTTTTTTTTTCCGATCTCATACTTTCCAGCCTGGAGGAGAGATGCGGGGTCTTATTGACCCTGTATCTCTCCATAAAGAGGACCTGTCACAAATGATTGCTATTACAAGGGATGTTTACATTCCTTGTAATAGAAATAAAAGTGATCAAAAAAAATGTTGCAAAAGAAAGTTAAAATAAAAAAAAAGTAAAATAAAAAATCATATTAAAAAAATAATACTTTAAAATGCCCCTGTCCCCGGTAGCTCACGCTCAGAAGCGAACGCACACGTTAACCGGGCCCACATATGTAAACACCATTCAAACCACACATGTGAGGTATTGCCGCGTGCGTTAGAGTGCGAACAACAATTCTAGCACTAGACCTCCTCTGTAACTCTAAACATGTAGCCAGTTTTCAAAAATTGAAAACGTCGCCTATGGAGATTTTTAAGTACTGAAGTTTGGCGTCAATCCATGAGTGTGTGCAATTTTAAAGCGTGACATGTTGGGTATCTATTTACTCGGCATAACATCATCTTTCACATTATATCAACAAATTGGGCTAACGTTACTGTTTTGTTATTTTTTAAATCATGAAACTGTTTTTTTCCAAAAAATGCGTTTGAAAAATTGTTGCGCAAATAACGTGCGAGATAAAAAGTTGCAATGAACGCCTTTTTTTCCCCTAGGGTGTCTGCTAAAAAAATATATAATGTTTGGGGGTTAGGAGTAGTTTTCTAGCAAAATAATATGATCTTTACATGTAGGAGAGGAGTGCCAGAATAGGCCCGGTATGGAAGTGGATAAACATCAATAATGCAAAACAAGACGTTTATGGCATATTCAAGTGTATCATTGTCATCAGGGGCTTGTTGGCTCTACTCATACAAACATTGCGCTAAGTTTAAGAACTGTGTTGAGATCCAATATTGACCATCTTCTATGCAAAGGTCTGAACATAATCATTGTTAGAGACTGCTGAAGCAGATCATGGGAGGGTTAAAGGAAAAAAAGGGGAGTCTTAATAGACGTCTGGTGTAAAAATGCCCAGCCCTGAGAAACATGCTTATCCGCAAAAAGAGTAATAAAAACATGGAATAATAAGGCCAGTGTCGATGAGGAGAAGAGAGGAAAGGAGATAATGGAAAGGGAAAAGAAAGGAGGAAAGATAAGAGAAGAGAGATTCCCCAAAAATGATATTACCAACAGTGAGACATAAGGTGAGGCACAAAGGTGACTTCCATCTGTCATGGCATTAGCACGATCTCTTCAAAATCTGGTGGTAAGCAATGCTTAATCCACATCTGTCATATTTTGTCAAACTTAGGTCTGATCTTTTTTGAGAGCTTCCATCTTTGCGTGGATCAGGTTGAGGTTCATTTAGTCTCAGCCACAACTAAGGAATGGGATTTCCATGCTTTAGTTATCATCTGCTTCGCAGCTGTCAGAAGTTGGATCATGAGTTTGAATTGTTTGCGCGTCAAAGTTATTGACCTCAGATTGAGGAGGGTAGTTGACAATTCTGGTTGCAGCGATAGTTTGAACACCTCAGAGGCAAGTATGAAAATTGCTTTCCAGAAGACTTGGACCACCATATGTGCATATGTGTGCTGAGTTCTGAGCAGCAAAGAGCTGAGTAGTTGGGAGCGAATTTGGCTATTCTGGACGGGCCCAGGTACTATTCAGGATTTATATGGTGCCAACAATTTGCACAGCACTTTACAGCATGGGGACAGACAGTACAGTTACAATACAATTCAATACAAGCGCAACCAGAAGGCCCTGCTTATGATATTAAGGTGAAGTATCAATGTGGAAAGAATACCCAATACATGCATGGAAAATAACATAAAAAACATTTGCTTGCATAATATGATTAGATGATGGAAGTCAGCAGAGCTTCACCTCATTCACTAAGTTTTGGGGCAAATTCCCTTGCAAAGTGCAACTTCTTTTGCAAAGTGAACAGTCCATTTGCCTCTAGTAGATCAACTATCTGTCAACCTTTCCCATGGCCACAGACCTCTTTTGCCTGCCTGTTAGTAGTCATATTTCACATACATAGGACTTTTGGAGCCTAAAGTTATGGACATAATAGCAATATCAACAATTCACTCCTCCATGCTATGACTTCTGTGCCAGGGATATGAAAGCAAACAAACCCTGTTCACAACCCATCTCTTCCAAGGTTACGCAATGTTACCAGCAGAGAACAGAATACCCACTTGAAGAAAATAAAAGGCTTTTCAGATTCCTGCATCTTTTTCCCTTTGTATACAACTTTTAAATGACATGCTTTCTTGTGCCATAAAAAGATTTTAAAGGCAATATAGCTATTTTAAGAAATGTAACCATGTGTACACAAGAAGAAAATTATAAACATTTATTTAAAATGTCATGAAGGAGATGGGATTAAAATGGAATGACTACACTTTGGGCAGATAAATTGATCTAATGCAAATGGAACGGAGAAAGGAACAAAAATATATTGACGTTTAGTGCCTCTCTCAGTTCTACACTGACAATCATCATTCATTATTAGTATTTATAAAAATGGGTAGGTCTGTCTTTATTGTTCTGTATTATAAACAAATGGTGGCAATCGCTGTGCTGTGTAGCAAGAATTTGTAAGCTTGGGTAATTTATTCACATATATATTGCTACTATTACACGCAGAGACGAACATGGCAGAATAATACATGCACAATGAGAGCTGAGCCTGAGAACTGTGATATATGATGGTGACATTAAATCACATTTCCAACCATTGGGCCTATGGAGTCAGCATGGAGCTAAACATTAATGTGCTGCTGATCTTGCAATAGTTAAAAGAGATTACACTTTATATGCTAATAAGTGAGCACTGAAAAGAAGCAGTGTTTCTTAGTCAAATTCCTATGCAACCCTTCTTTTACAACCCATGATAAGCCCTTCTGCTAAGAAATATATTAATGTACTTGTTCTCCATAAAAATGGAGGAATCAATTTTTCTGGTTGGCGTAATGTCTTAAAGAAGTCTGTTGAGTCACAGTGAACTAGTGACATCATTTGATGAGAAAGAAAATATAAATGTGAGATTTATCCCTAAAAGTGATATTTTATCCCTTGGTTGGTTAGATACCCCTATGGCACAAGTTCATGCCCCAGGCCATGACTCTGTTCCTGTCCATATGACAGTACAACTCCTGGCAAGAAGTATAGAATCACCACTCTGGGAAAATGTTCATTAAATTGTTTAAATGTGTAGAAATAAATACTAAATCACAGACATGCCTCAAAACTATTTTCATTTAACATTCCAACCTTCTGGCTTTAAGACACACTTAAGAAAAGAAAAAAAAAAGAAAGAAAACTGTAGTCAATTGCAAATGTGTTTGCAGATTAAGCAGAGGAAAAACATATGGAATCATTCAATTCTGAGGAAATATTATAAAATCATGAAAAAAAACACTACAGTACACCACTATTACTTTGTTGCACCATCTCTGTTTTTTTTTAACAGCTTGAATTGTTTGAGGCATGGATTTAACTATCGACAAACAGTATTCTTCATCAATTCGGCTCCAACTTTCTCTTATTGCAGTTGCCAGATCAGCTTTGCAGGTTGGAGCCTTGTTATGGACCATTCTCTTTCATTTCCACCATAGATTTTCAATTGGATTGAGGTCCTGACTATTTGCAGGCCATGCCATTGACATTATATGTCTTTCTTGAAGGAAAGTTTTCACGGCTTTTGCCCTATGGCAAGATGTATTAGCTTCCTGAAAAATGATGTCATCATCACCAAACATTCTTTCAACTGATGGAATAAATGCACTTATTGAAGATTTAATGAAGGTCATCTCCCCCTTACTTTTACCTGACATGCAAACCCATATCATCAATGATTGTGGAAATTTGCATGTATTCTCCAGGCGGTCATCTTCATACATTTCATTGGAACGGCTCCAAACAAAAGTTTCAGCATCATCACTCTGCCCAATGCAGATTGGTGATTCATCACTGAGTATCACTTTCATCCAGTCATCCACAGTCTATGATTGCTTTTCTTTAGCCCACTGTAACCTTGTTTTTTTTCTCTCTTTAGGTGTTAACAATGGTTTTAGTTTGGCTTTTCTGTATGTAAATCGCATTTCCTTTGGACGATGTCTTACAGTTCGGTCACAGAAATTGACTCCAGTTTCTGACCATTTGTTCCTCTTGTTTTGTTGTGCATTTTCTGTTTTCAAGGCATATTGCTTTAAGTTTTCTATCTTGACGCTTTTGTCATGTTTTTATCAATAAACTTTTATGTGTATTGTCGGACCAACAATTCATTAATAGCAGCGAGTAGTTTTAAATGACTTTTTTTCCTTTGAAATGTCATTTTATGCAGGGACTGTTCTAAACACGGGAAACATGCGCCCCTTTACAGGCATACTGTAGACACCCCCCAGGTATGAAATTTAAAGGAATATTACACTTTTATTGTTTCACTTTAAGCATTATTAAAATCACTGCTCCCAAAAAAACCGCCATTTTAAAACTTTTTTTTGAATTGATACATGTCCCCTGGGACAGGACCCAGGTCCCCAAATACTTTTTATGACAATAACTTGCATATAAGCCTTTAAAATTAGCACTTTTGATTATTCATGTTCGAGTCCCATAGACTTTAACGGTGTTCGCGTGTTTTTGCCTGTTTGCATGTTCTGGTGCGAACCGAACAGGGAGGTGTTCAGCCCATCCCTATTGGGCGGTTTGTAGCAAATTTGCATGGCAATTCTCTAGCAAGAGCAAAGTTGCAGTGGTGAGTCTACAGCAGGAGCTCTGCAAGTCTACAACAAGAAAATTCAGCCACAGTGACCCCTATGGTGGGATGATAATTGCACAACATAACTGAACCAGAACTTGCAGCAGACTTGCAGAATGTTTGCAAAGAAAGTTGATCTGGAGTCATGCAATGCAAACTTGCTGCAATTGTGCAACAAACTTGTGAAGCCTGGCAAGTCTAGCAATATCTTAGCAAGTCATTTTCAAACTTGTAGCTCAATGGCTTGCTATCTGGGATTGATCCAATATATTTCAGGTTTCGCCCACATTACTCTGTAATCATAGAGCTGATCCTACTTCCCCATGTGAAGTTAGGAATGTCAATAGAATATAAAACTTTAAATGTGTGAATAGCCGCTAAACATTGATTGCAAATTACAAGAACTTTAAATAAAACTGAGCTTCAGGCAAACATCTAAATACACAGATAAAATTTGTATACGATAACTTTTTCCCTAACATAGTATGCATTGTAAGTAAATTACAAGAGGCTGATATAACATTCAACTTGTTTAAAGTGATATTAAACCCTCAGTTTTTTAGGGCAATTTCAGCTGATTTAATAACTTACTGGGACAAATAAGCAGTTCACTTTGCAAGGGAATTTGTCCCAGAGCTCGGCAAATGTAGTGGTTTCACTTTGCAAAGGATACTCAATACATGCAAAGATAATATAAAAAACAACATTTTTGCCTGCACATGATTAAATGTTGAAAGTCACCTCATTCACTAAGCTCTGGGGCAAATTCCCTTGTGAAGTGCAATTTCCTTTGCAAAGTGAACAGCCTATTTCCTTCAGTAAACCAACCCCACTAAGTATGCAGCTTCTTTATCTTTTTTAACCATGTCTATGCTCCTGTTTAATCTGGTGACATGACTGCTGTCCCAGGTTTCCTGTTTCAATGTTCCTCTTTTCTTTTGAAATGTGCTATGGAGTCACCCTTCCATGCAGGGACTACAGCTGTGTCTCCCTACATTGTGTGCATCAATAGAAATACACAACTCTGTCGCCTAGGAAAGCAAGGCATTCCCCCGCTTCTCTCTCCTCCCCACTTGCGTCCCTCCTTCTCTAAGGTGGACAGACTGACTGCAGACTGCACTATTCACTGTTAACTCTTTCCTGGGAAGACCGGAGGATCAGGAAAGCAGCACTGAGGGAGCAGGAGCCGGTAGCACTGATGCCAGGTTCACACTGCTGCAATCTCAGTGATCGCATGTGATTTGGACCCTCACTGCAGGTGCCGATCACATGCGATCTCTGAGCAATGCGAGTTCAGCCATACAGTTGTATGGCTGAACTTGCATTAAATTCACATAGAAAATCTTGGTGTTCCCTGCACTAGAATCAGATCGCATGGGTGGTCTCACCTATGCGATCTGATTCCTGTGCGAGTTTACAGTGCGATCTGTGAGCATAACTGCGGGTGTCATTAACTTTGTTTAAAGTGATATTTGTTAATGACACCCGCAGCGGTTCACAGAAGGTAGTTTGACCTGCCTGAGGGAGTGGAGCGATGCGGGGACCAGTGATGGAATCGTGCTGGTTCGCGCATCACACATATGTGAACCCAGGGTAAATGTTGTAAACTGCAAGTGCTTGGGTAACAAATATTTTAACAAATAGTTTATTGCAGAATGTGTATTTCATTTTATTGTGCTCAATATGTTAAACTATTAATTGATGAGGGTTTAATATTACTTTAAACAATAAATGTGATGATTTATTAATGAGTGCATTAATTAATGCATAGCTTTATTAATTTTGTTTCCTGTATTTGCCTGGGTTCAGCTTTAAACATTGTGACTAAAGAGGTAACAGTTTGAGGAGTATATCAGGACTGAAGAAGCATGAACTGAAGGTGGTAAAGCTGCGAAACATTGTAAACATAAAGTTAACCTTTTGTACAGTCTTGGCAGCTAACACAGAAAGGCTGAAAGATAGAGTAATAAAAAAGTAAAAAAACTTTACTAATATGGAAATTATAGTATACATTTCTGTGAAAGGTGCTTGCGCCTCATTCCCATAAAGTAACCCTTGCGTTTTAGTTTAATGACCCTTTAAAGCATATTCCTCAATAGCCACAAAGGATATATTCCACTTTGTGTTAATCAAATGCCTTTGCAAATCCGGATAGTGCTTTGTAAATGACCTGAATCACATCTGAACCGGTAAACAAACAGGCACCGGACCCCAGGCAGGAACCCACGGCCGCACATATGTGAACCTGGTCTTACAGTGACCTTGTCAGGTGGTTTTTTGATTCTGGTTACAATGGATTACAAAGAACACAGATTATGATAACATAAATTAGCTTTTAGCCATTGGAAAAACTTTCTTATTTAAGAAAACATTAGCAGTTCACATGCTTTTATATGTTTTTTGGAAATTTTATTTAAGCCGGCTAAGAAAAATATGCATTCACATAAGTACCTTCTCCCAATTCATTTAATTTCAGAATGATGAGGCAACAGTCTTTATGCTTATGAATACCTTGTGACACCTCAACCCATGTTCTTGGTTTATTAATCAGCTGGTCATACTGAGGATTTGCATTGCCAACTCTTCCCTAAGAACAATCAGTCAGGGACAATACACAAATTTCAAAAAGATTGTTTTTTTTGTCCAAGAAGATTGTACAAAGTTTGCCAGGGAGAAATAATCTTATATCTATGGGTACCTTCAATAATTTCATAATTTAAAGATGCATATACAGGAATTACACGGCCGAGGTGAAAACAGAGGTGACTGAACTACTGAAGAATAAACTGCAAATAGAGTACAAAAAGAAGTAATGATAAATTGTTTGTGTCTTCAAAGGATAGGAAGAAGATTACAAGGTTCCTTTAATTATTTTTTTCAGATGTTGCTTGGATGTTATGTGTAATAATGCACTTGAATTCTTTACTCAGAGCAGGATCCAAGGTTTCTGTGACCCCATAGCTGCTGTCATTATTCCTGCTAGAGAAATCACTCGGTTCATGCTGGCTTCCCATCTATAATTCTGTAAGTCACTGCTAGATGGCTAACACAGGCGTCTGCTGTAAGTAAGAAGTGATTGAGCACCGCACTGCAGCATGGGTCCCTCTAGTGCTGTACAACAGAAATCTAATTACACTATTTGGTTCCTCTGCTTGGATTGGGGTCTTGGTCAGTTTGGTATACATATTGTGGGAAATAATTCACTGTGTAAAATCCGTAGCCCATTCTACAATCAGGGGTCAGCAATGCTAAGTTTTTAATCTCGAAGGCCTGTGATTTCTTTCCCTTAGGCCATAACATTGTTATACAGCAATATATTATAAAGCACTTCACCATGGGGATACATTTACAACATACTTTCACTTACAGTGTTATTCAATAAGTCAAAAGGGCAACAGAACATAACTATCATATTCTATCTATCTATCTATCTATCTATCTATCTATCTATCTATCTATCTATCTAT
Source organism: Lithobates clamitans (assembly GCA_037952925.1). NCBI lineage: Eukaryota > Metazoa > Chordata > Amphibia > Anura > Ranidae > Lithobates > Lithobates clamitans. The sequence continues at coordinate 2,960,444 of JBBGZY010000320.1, forward strand.
CTATCTATCTATCTATCTATCTATCTATCTATCTATCTATCTATCTATCTATCTATCTATCTATCTATCTATCTCATATATATATATATATATATATATATATATATATATATATATATATATATATATATATATATACATACCGTATGTACTGTATATTTATGTAAATGCATTTATATATTGTGCATGCATTTTGATGTACTATACAACTGCCAAAAAGTTAGTAATATTTTTTTCTAATTATTTCAGTAATTTTTTGTACATTTTCTGTTCTACAAACATCTGTTACCCCTTGAGGGGTTTCTACACTCAGGTATGTCTGTTTCTGTTATTCCAACACCAAACCATTCGTGGAATATTTACAGCCAACTGCAGGTCCTATTACAGAGTATAGATAGAAGAATAATTTCATAGATAGATGTAGGTGTGCATATCTAATTCCCGAGCAATCCCTGTGGATTTGCAAATCACTGTATAAGTGGCATCTACTGTGATAGCAGCAGTATTATGTGTCAATTACCTATGGTTGCCCTTCTGCATAGTAACCATAAGGGAGCGGTGGCTCAGCACGGTCGCCATTCACAGATCATTATGTTTAATTTTTTTCAATAAATACAAGGCATTCCCTGATTGGATGAGGTGGATATCATGACAGCACTTTCCCACCTCTCCACCTCATCCAATCAGAGAATACTTTGTATTCATTGGAAAAAAAATACAAGGCATAAATGGCAGCAGTAGCAAGTGAGCAACCTCCTGTGGTTACTACTGTCAGGGCATCCCAAACAAGCGACCATGTTGTTCATAGGTCCTAAACAGCCATGACAGTTTGTAACAATAAGGAGACATTGCAACAGCAGTGATTTCCTGTACATCGCCCCCAGGAAGGCATTTGATGCACACCACAGGCTGCATACCAAAATATGCTTATCAGTTCTTTGAAAGGACACATCTCCAGTCTACTACCTGAACCCACATTTCGGTCTAGGTGTCCTTTGTAAAACCATCAAACCTGCAAGCTTGAGCAATCAGGGAACCAATACCCTGCCAGATCAACACCCCCCCCCCATTGTAAATACCGTAGCTGGAATCCTTAGAAAAAGCCTTAGTGTATTTCATAACTACTGAAAGAATAACAGTACATCCAGAATAAGGACATGTTTACCACTATCAGTTAATTGGTAGCATTTTGAGCCCAAACACTGCCAGTCCGGGAAGTACCGGAAGTTGAACTGGCTCAATTCCTCTCCTAAGTGAACTAGACATCCAAAACCAAAAATCATATTTATATTCATCAAAAGGTAATTACACGCTGGACAATAATAACCAAGTTAGCAGACTGTTACCTGTAGGTATTCAAAGATTTTAATACCTATAGAAAACTGGATCTGTGGCATGATTGTAAACACAGTGAGATCCCATGGCCACTCCTTAGCCACTTAAATGATCAGGTCATTCCTGTAACCCCCCCCCTTCACAGCAAAGAAAAGAGGGCATAGCTTTCAGTTAACATCAAACCAAGGAAAACCTGTCCAGTATTATGAGAGGAACTGTACCATCTTGCTTGATTGACTGAACTCTGCTGAACCAGGACTTGATAAGTATTTTTTATTCTACATCCCCTTTGTTTTTCTGTTGCATTGTTGTGATTTTGTTTACTTTGTAATAGCTGGTGAAAAGGGCAGTGGTCTGACCTGCTTTTATCACAACTACACAGAAAGACAGTCACTCAACACTGGATCCAGAAGACTGCTGCTATCACTGTATTAGCAACAACTACTACAGTGATTTGTAGCTTCCACGGGGATCCTTCAGGTATGAGATATGCATAGTTACATTGGTCTAAGCTAGACCATTGTAACTATGCAATACAATTCATACCTAAATTTCAGCTTTACTAAGTTCCTGCTGAGGATGAAACTCCTACTTTAGTTAATCAAAGGTAATTTGATTAATTGTTATTTATAACATTTGAGTAGGTAGGCTATTTAAATTGACAGTTTTTATCTATGTTACTATTTATTTATTATATTTACAAATAACTATAATACCTTGTACACCAAGGATAATGGTGTCACAGAACATTTATGGGAACGTCTCTCTAAAAGTAATTCTATAGGAGCCCTACATAGCAAGGAGGAAGAGGATGCAAGATAAGAGAAGTCACACTTCTGACTCATCTAGATGATGTGTGTAACTAGTACTTGACCTACTAAGCCCTGTAAACAAGTGTTTTTCAGCAAAACAATGATGATTACCCAGGTACCTATGTAAAATGGACACTGCTGATTTTGTACATTTGCCCACTGACAAAGCAATGATCAGTCTATAATTTTATTTGGTAGGTTTATTTTAAACAGTGAGAGACAGAATAATAACAAAAATATCTAGAAAAAACACATTTCAAAAAAGGTATAAATTGATTTGCATTTTAATGAGTGAAATAAGTATTTGATCCCCTATCAATCAGCAAGATTTCTCGCTCCCAGTTGTCTTCTATACAGGTAATGAGCTGAGATTAGAGCACTCTCTTAAAGGGCGTGCTCCTAATCCCAGCTTGTTATATAAAAGACACCTGTCCACAGAAGCAATCAATGAATCAGATTACAATCACTCCACCATGGCCAAGACCAAAGAGCTGTCCAAGGATGTCAGGGACAAGATTGTAGACCTACACATGGCTGGAATGGGCTACAAGACCATCGCCAAGCAGTTTGGTGAGAGGGTGACAACGGTTGGTATGATTATTTGCAAATGGAAGAAACACAAAACAACTGTCAATCTCCCTTGGACTGGGGCTCCATGCAAGATCTCAACTCGTGGAGTTTCAATGATCATGAGAACAGTGAGGAATCAGCCCAGAACTATACGCGAGAATCTTAAGGTAGAGCGGACCACAGTCACAAGAAAAGCACATGTGAAGGCCCATCTGGAGTTTGCTAATGAACCCCTGAATGATTCAGAGGAGAACTGGGTGAAAGTGTTGTGGACAGATGAGACCAAAATCGAGCTCTTTGACACAAACTCAGCTCGCCATGTTTGGAGGAGTAATGCTGCCTATGACCCTAAGAACACCACCCCCACTGTCAAACATGGAGGTGGAAACATTATGCTTTAAAAACATTATGCTTTGGGGGTGTTTTTCTGCTAAGGGGAGAACAACTTCACTGCATCAAAGGGACAATAAACGGGGGCATGCAACGTCAAATCGCGGGTGGGAACGTCCCTCCCTCAGCCAGGGCATTGAAAATGGGTATTCCAGCATGACAATGACCCAAAACACATGGCCAAGGCAACAAAGGAGTGGCTTAAGAAGAAGCACATAAAAGGTCCTGGAGTGGCCTAGCCAGTCTCCAGACTTTAATCCCATAGAAAATATGTGGAGGGAGCTGAGGGTTCGAGTTACTAAACGTCAGCCTCGAAACCTTAATGACTTGAAGAGGATCTGCAAAGAGGAGTGGGGCAAAATCCCTCCTGAGATGTGTGTAAACCTGGTGGCCAACTACAAATGTCTGACCTCTGTGATTGCCAACAAGGGTTTTGCCACCAAGTACTAATGCCTTTTTCTGGATTTGTTTGTTGTTATTCTATCTCTCATGGTTAAAATAAACCTTCCATTAAAATGAGATAGACTGATCAATTCTTTGTCAGTAGGCAAACGTACAAAATCAGCAGTGGAACCAAATACCTTTTTCTCTCACTGTAGGTAAAAATGAAATATTTATATTTAGAGCTTTTTAAATTTAGTTCTTTTTGACGTGAGCCAATTTAGTTGGTATTCTTTCTACATTAATGCAACCACTTTCTTTAATATACAGATACAAGGGATTACATTATTGCTGCCACAAGTCTACCTGCTGTAGTCTTTGAGGATGAATTCCTCCACACAGTTTTTAACTACTGCGGTCATAGAGGTCTTGGTTACAGTGTATTTCATAATTTATAAGAACATCCTGAGAGCGAGAATTGAGACAGGATTACTCAAAACAGAGCTGCCAATTTTACAAGCAGGCATGTCACTGGATAATTGTAATTTTTTGGGTGATATACAGTATCTCCATGATTGAACCCTACTCTTCTAATTTCTCCTCCTCATCATGCTAGGAAGCTGAGCTAGTTGCCAATCAGGCATCTGCGTAGGTTAGGGTGACCAGACGTCCCCGTTTTCCGGGGACAGTCCCCGGATTGAGGACACTCTCCCCGGAGCCCGTCTGTCCCCGGATTTGTCCCCGGATTGCAGGGGCGGCACTCAGGAACGTAGCGGCACGCACCGCTAACTCTGGCCGTTGCCCTGATCTGTGCCACGGGACTTGCGCTGTGTCCCTCAGCACAGCGGACTGAAGCCGCCTCCCCCTCCTCTCTGTTTACATTCACACAGGAGGAGGAGGAGCCCGAGGGACACACACGGCTGTGTGTATCGTCCGCGCTGTTCTGAGGTCTGTAAACTTCATTTATTTACAGTATGTGGTGGACATGTGCAGGGGATTCTATACTAATGGGGGGGCTCTGCACTGGGGGGATTCTATACTAATGGGGGGGCTCTGCACTGGGGGGATTCTATACTAATGGGGGGGCTCTGCACTGGGGGGATTCTATACTAATGGGGGGGCTCTGCACTGGGGGGATTCTATACTAATGGGGGGGCTCTGCACTGGGGGGATTCTATACTAATGGGGGGGCTCTGCACTGGGGGGATTCTATACTAATGGGGGGGCTCTGCACTGGGGGGATTCTATACTAATGGGGGGGCTCTGCACTGGGGGGATTCTATACTAATGGGGGGGGGGGGGCTCTGCACTGGGGGGATTCTATACTAATGGGGGGGGCTCTGCACTGGGGGGATTCTATACTAATGGGGGGGCTCTGCACTGGGGGGATTCTATACTAATGGGGGGGGGGGCTCTGCACTGGGGGGATTCTATACTAATGGGGGGGGCTCTGCACTGGGGGGATTCTATACTAATGGGGGGGGGGGGCTCTGCACTGGGGGGATTCTATACTAATGGGGGGGGGGGGGCTCTGCACTGGGGGGATTCTATACTAATGGGGGGGGGGGCTCTGCACTGGGGGGATTCTATACTAATGGGGGGGGCTCTGCACTGGGGGGATTCTATACTAATGGGGGGGGGGCTCTGCACTGGGGGATTCTATACTAATGGGGGGGGGGGGCTCTGCACTGGGGGGATTCTATACTAATGGGGGGGCTCTGCACTGGGGGGATTCTATACTAATGGGGGCTCTGCACTGGGGGGATTCTATACTAATGGGGGGGATTCTATACTAATGGGGGCTCTGCACTGGGGGGATTCTATACTAATGGGGGGGGGCTCTGCACTGGGGGGATTCTATACTAATGGGGGCTCTGCACTGGGGGATTCTATACTAATGGGGGGGGGCTCTGCACTGGGGGGATTCTATACTAATGGGGACTCTGCACTGGGGGATTCTATACTAATGGGGGGGCTCTGCACTGGGGGGATTCTATACTAATGGGGGGGCTCTGCACTGGGGGGATTCTATACTAATGGGGGCTCTGCACTGGGGGATTCTATACTAATGGGGGGGGGCTCTGCACTGGGGGGATTCTATACTAATGGGGGGGCTCTGCACTGGGGGGATTCTATACTAATGGGGGCTCTGCACTGGGGGGATTCTATACTAATGGGGGCTCTGAACTGTTGGATTCTATACTAATGGGGGGGCTCTGCACTGGGGGGATTCTATACTAATGGGGGCTCTGCACTGGGGGGATTCTATACTAATGGGGGGCTCTGCACTGGGGGGATTCTATACTAATGGGGGGGGGGCTCTGCACTGGGGGGATTCTATACTAATGGGGGGGCTCTGCACTGGGGGGATTCTATACTAATGGGGGCTCTGCACTGGGGGATTCTATACTAATGGGGGGGCTCTGCACTGGGGGGATTCTGTACTAATGGGGGCTCTGCACTGGGGGGATTCTATACTAATGGGGGGACTCTGCACTGGGGGGATTCTATACTAATGGGGGCTCTGCACTGGGGGGATTCTATACTAATGGGGGGGGGGCTCTGCACTGGGGGGATTCTATACTAATGGGGGCTCTGCACTGGGGGATTCTATACTAATGGGGGGGCTCTGCACTGGGGGGATTCTATACTAATGGGGGCTCTGCACTGGGGGATTCTATACTAATGGGGGGGCTCTGCACTGGGGGGATTCTATACTAATGGGGGCTCTGCACTGGGGGATTCTATACTAATGGGGGGGGGGGGCTCTGCTCTGGGGGGATTCTATACTAATGGGGGGGCTCTGCACTGGGGGGATTCTATACTAATGGGGGCTCTGCACTGGGGGGATTCTATACTAATGGGGGGGCTCTGCACTGGGGGGATTCTGTACTAATGGGGGCTCTGCACTGGGGGGATTCTATACTAATGGGGGGGCTCTGCACTGGGGGGATTCTATACTAATGGGGGGGCTCTGCACTGGGGGGATTCTATACTAATGGGGGCTCTGCACTGGGGGGATTCTATACTAATGGGGGCTCTGCACTGGGGGGATTCTATACTAATGGGGGGCTCTGCACTGGGGGGATTCTGTACTAATGGGGGCTCTGCACTGGGGGGATTCTATACTAATGGGGGGGCTCTGCACTGGGGGGATTCTGTACTAATGGGGGGGCTCTGCACTGGGGGGATTCTATACTAATGGGGGCTCTGCACTGGGGGGATTCTATACTAATGGGGGCTCTGCACTGGGGGGATTCTATACTAATGGGGGGGGGCTCTGCACTGGGGGGATTCTATACTAATGGGGGGGCTCTGCACTGGGGGGATTCTATACTAATGGGGGCTCTGCACTGGGGGGATTCTATACTAATGGGGGGGGGCTCTGCACTGGGGGGATTCTATACTAATGGGGGGGCTCTGCACTGGGGGGATTCTATACTAATGGGGGGCTCTGCACTGGGGGGATTCTATACTAATGGGGGCTCTGCACTGGGGGGATTCTATACTAATGGGGGGGCTCTGCACTGGGGGGATTCTATACTAATGGGGGCTCTGCACTGGGGGGATTCTATACTAATGGGGGCTCTGCACTGGGGGATTCTATACTAATGGGGGGGGGCTCTGCACTGGGGGATTCTATACTAATGGGGGCTCTGCACTGGGGGATTCTATACTAATGGGGGGGCTCTGCACTGGGGGGATTCTATACTAATGGGGGGGCTCTGCACTGGGGGGATTCTATACTAATGGGGGGGCTCTGCACTGGGGGTATTCTATACTAATGGGGGGGCTCTGCACTGGGGGGATTCTGTACTAACGGGGGGGGGCTCTGCACTGGGGGGATTCTATACTAATGGGGGGGGGGCTCTGCACTGGGGGGATTCTATACTAATGGGGGGGCTCTGCACTGGGGGGATTCTATACTAATGGGGGGCTCTGCACTGGGGGGATTCTATACTAATAGGGGCTCTGCACTGGGGGGATTCTATACTAATGGGGGGGGGCTCTGCACTGGGGGGATTCTATACTAATGGGGGGGCTCTGCACTGGGGGGATTCTATACTAATGGGGGGCTCTGCACTGGGGGGATTCTGTACTAATGGGGGGGGCTCTGCACTGGAGGGATTCTATACTAATGGGGGCTCTGCACTGGGGGGATTCTATACTAATGGGGGCTCTGCACTGGGGGGATTCTATACTAATGGGGGGGGGGCTCTGCACTGGGGGGATTCTATACTAATGGGGGGGCTCTGCACTGGGGGGATTCTATACTAATGGGGGCTCTGCACTGGGGGGATTCTATACTAATGGGGGGGCTCTGCACTGGGGGGATTCTATACTAATGGGGGGGCTCTGCACTGGGGGGATTCTATACTAATGGGGGCTCTGCACTGGGGGGATTCTATACTAATGGGGGGGCTCTGCACTGGGGGGATTCTATACTAATGGGAGCTCTGCACTGGGGGATTCTATACTAATGGGGGGGGCTCTGCACTGGGGGATTCTATACTAATGGGGGCTCTGCACTGGGGGATTCTATACTAATGGGGGGGCTCTGCACTGGGGGTATTCTATACTAATGGGGGGCTCTGCACTGGGGGTATTCTACACTAATGGGGGCTCTGCACTGGGGGGATTCTATACTAATAGGGGCTCTGCACTGGGGGGATTCTATACTAATGGGGGGGGGGGGTTCTGCACTGGGGGGATTCTATACTAATGGGGGGGCTCTGCACTGGGGGATTCTATACTAATGGGGGGCTCTGCACTGGGGGGATTCTGTACTAATGGGGGGGCTCTGCACTGGGGGGATTCTATACTAATGGGGGCTCTGCACTGGGGGGATTCTATACTAATGGGGGCTCTGCACTGGGGGGATTCTATACTAATGGGGGGGGGGCTCTGCACTGGGGGGATTCTATACTAATGGGGGGGCTCTGCACTGGGGGGATTCTATACTAATGGGGGCTCTGCACTGGGGGGATTCTATACTAATGGGGGGGCTCTGCACTGGGGGATTCTATACTAATGGGGGCTCTGCACTGGGGGGATTCTATACTAATGGGGGGGGCTCTGCACTGGGGGGATTCTATACTAATGGGGGGGCTCTGCACTGGGGGGATTCTATACTAATGAGGGGCTCTGCACTGGGGGGATTCTGTACTAATGGGGGCTCTGCACTGGGGGGATTCTATACTAATGGGGGGGCTCTGCACTGGGGGATTCTATACTAATGGGGGGGCTCTGCACTGGGGGATTCTATACTAATGGGGGGGGCTCTGCACTGGGGGATTCTATACTAATGGGGGGGGGGCTCTGCACTGGGGGGATTCTATACTAATGGGGGGGGCTCTGCACTGGGGGGATTCTATACTAATGGGGGGCTCTGCACTGGGTGGATTCTATACTAATGGGGGGGGGCTGGTGAGAAATAATGTATATATCATATATTCCTTCCATAAACATATACCACATACACTGAATATATAATTTGAGGAATATATGCTTATAAAATCGTTTAGCATTTGCCAAAAAAAAAATGTCCCCGGATTTCATTTTGAAAATCTGGTCACCTTAGCGTAGGTAACCAACATTATTGTTGGGATCTTTCTAGAATCTGGACCAGCTCTGTGACAGCTGACTGGCTGATTATGGGTTGCTGGGTAGTAAGTGCACTACTATGACCTATAAGAGTAGTATGGCCAAAAAAGCTTTGGCCTTATTTCTCTTTGAATATGTAGTCAGAAATAAAACAGAATAACAATTAATATGACTGAAGTTGAGATAAGAAGAAAGAAGGAAGAAATTCAAGAGCAGCAGCTCAGTGCATGTTACCATGGAAAGTAGTTCTGTTAGAATAGAGGAAGCTGTGGCACTGAGTGTCTACCCTCTCTTTTCTCCCTCTACATTTGCCAAATACAGCACTATCATCCACCATTGATACTTGAAATGTTAGCTGTGTGAATATTGATGCTCTCCACCTTCTTACTATATCCTTTTTCCAGCCCAACCAATTTGATGCTATTTGTTAATAAATATGCAAACTGCAGGACTTTGTTCATGATGCTGCTGCCGCTATGCTTTCTGCTGGAACTGCTTTCCCTACAACGTGCAACATATTTGCTACAGGATTAATGGGTACTGCAATGTACGGTAATTCCACATCCACAATACCATGTCCATGCTCATATTTATTAGATGACATGTTTTAAATGGTCAACTGCACTGCAGATGACAGAAATTATATGTATTATTTTTCTTCTCAACATGTCTTGAAGTGACTAATGACACTGATGTATGTCCATGCACAGTTCAAAGCTACCAGAGGATTATATTTTAACCTCAAAAGTCAAAATTTACAAGTGTGCTTTTATTTGTTTTCATAGTTACAGTATGGGGGTTTTTTACGAAAGGCATATCTACTTTGCACTACAAGTGCAAACTACAAGTGCAAAGTGCACTTGAAATTGTACTGAAAGTGCACTTGGAAGTGCAGTCGCTGTAGAGCCGAGGGGGACATGCAAGGAAAATAAAAAACAGCATTGTAGCTTGCACATGATTGGATGATAAAATCATCAGAGCTTCCCCTCATTTCAGATCTACCCCTCAGATTTACAGCTACTGCACTTCCAAGTGCACTTTCAGTGCAATTTCAAGTGCACTTTGCACTTGTAGTTTACACTTGTAGGGCAAAGTGGATTTGCCTTTCATAAATAACCCCCTATGTGTCAATGCGTAGATTTTATTTTAAAGGCAATTGGTCAGCAAATTTGTCTATGTTTTTTTTTTTATTATTATTATTTTCTTTATTATGGTCAGCTTTAGTTTCCTTTTTACAGGTTATCAGTGTCTGCTTTACTGAAAAGTTATGTTGTGGTTGCAGGAAAGGAAATTGTATAGTATATGGCTTGCTTTAGGCAATAGTCACCAAAGCATGTGTTTTCGTTGGAAGATTTTCCCTCTGTTGTTTTTCTGGTGACACTTTAAATTATAGATTTTCTCTTACTACATAAATACAAAAATTAGTCTTTATATAAACTTTAAAAAACTTTGTAACAAGGTTTTTGTTCATTAGATCTTTCATGATAATATTTCATCTACTAATAGGAAATATTACCTTGAAACATGAGAGCACGGACAAACAATAATCAATGTTTTTCTCAGAAATGGAATCTAAGTCATAGTCATCATCAGGTAAAGTGCTTTCATAGTTATCTTCAGGTGCTCAGATGGTGATAGAATATTGGATCTGTGCTTAAATGCTGCACAAATGCTGGTACTAACTAGAGATATAATGATCTGCAATAAATTACATACAAGTTGACGCACAAAAGTCCTAAACTGAATGTCAGATGTTTGCATATTAAACATGAAAATATATCAAGAAACCTGGTAATTTCCGAACCATAGACATAACATTTAGTTCTGGAAAAAAAAACTTGCTAAAGGACAATCAAACCTAAAATGCATAAAATATTTATAGTTGAATAATTAAAATGTCATTAGCTGAGCATTGAGATGCAGTTTGCAGTACACGAGTAGTGATTTAGTGGAAATTGTGTATGCCACAAAATGGAAAATTTTTCAAAACTTCACCTCCTAATGATGCCATTGAATTTCACAGAAATTGTCAACTTAATAAAAAAAAATCATTATGCTAACCCACATGAGCAAATTTGAGTTTCAATTTCACTATCATCCATTTCTAACAATTACATTTCTAACAATTCCATGAGATTTGCTAATTTGTGTCAAACTCAGTTTTGCTGAAATCACTCTGCTCATATCATACAGAAGCAAATTCTGTATAGAAGATTGTTACCTATTATTTAACATTCTTGAAGTGTTAATTGATAAGTCTTTTCATGAGAGATGAGGGAGATGCCCACTTCAGCAACCAGTAGTGGGACTTTTTCCTGTGTGCTGGGTATACCTTTACATAGCTCACCCCAAAATTAAGACATTTTACCTTGTCATCCTAAACTGGAAAGACAGACAACAACTAAATATACTGTACAAAGTATTGCATTTATGTGTTTTATCTGCCAAATGATTTGTAATCTGATCAGCCAAAGTTGGGATTTACACAGCTCTTCAACACTACTCAGCCAGGAAAGGGATTCCACCATTTTCTGGTTCACTTTTCTATCATTTTCAAATTGCCAACAAGTAAATCATGAACATATAAAGTTCAGAAAATAGTAGTGTCACCTGCCTTGCTCATTGTGGCAGAAATGTGTGAATCACAAAATTGCGCAGAAAACTAACTAGCACCTTCACCTTTCACGGTTTGAGGATGGTCCACAGCCAACAGAGATACAATAATAATCCCAAATAGCACAATAACACAGCTGTTGTGTTTCTTAGCTATAGAAGGACTATATTGGTCTATATAGGCAATGTTCAAGTCAAACTGGGACTTTTAATTTTACAGGTATAAAAAGGGATGCTAGCATGGCAGTATTACACACAGTAGTAATTGCCAAGTGTTTCCTATTACTGATATGTCGAGGGCCAGGCCAGACACAGTTAATTAAGATGGCAGACAACAGTGTTAGTGCGTGTATGGAACAGCATGTGGTGATTAGGGATGAGCCGAACACCCCCCGGTTCGGTCCGCACCAGAACCTGCGAACGGACCGAAAGTTCGCACGAACGTTAGAACCCCATTGACGTCTATGGGACTCGAACGTTCGAAATTTTTTTAAAGGCTAATTTGCATGGTATTGTCCTAAAAAGGGTTTGGGGACCCGGGTCCTACCCCAGGAGACATGTATCAATGCAAAAAAAACTTTTAAAAACGGCCGTTTTTTCGGGAGCAGTGATTTTAATGATGCTTAAAGTTAAAAAAAAAAGTGAAATATTCCTTTAAATATCGTACCTGGGGGGTGTCTATAGTATGCCTGTAAAGTGACGCGTGTTTCCCGTGTTTAGAACAGTCCCTGCACCAAATGTCATTTTTAAAGGAAAAAATCTCATTTAAAACTGCTTGCGGGTTTAATGTCATGTCGGGTCATGGCAATATGGATGAAAATCAGTGAGACAAACGGCATGGGTACCCCCCAGTCCATTACCAGGCCCTTTGGGTCTTGTATGGATATTAAGGGGAACCCCGCACCCAAATTAAAATAAGGAAAGGCCCTATATACTCTGAACAGCAGTATACAGGCGGTGCAAACAAGACAGGGACTGTAGGTTTGTTGTTAAGTAGAATCTCTTTGTAATTTTGAACGGGTATATTTTTAACGCGTTTAGCTCCAGCCAAAAAATCTTTTTTAAGCTTTTTGGAAAACATAGGGAAGGGTTATCACCCCTGTGACATTTGTTTTGCTGTCTTTCCTCCTCTTCAGAAGATTTCACCTCACTTTTTGTCCCAATGAAAAATGTTTTTTGAAAATTTGGGTTTTTTGTGGAACAAGGATTGGAAAGCATCAGTGGAAAGGAGAAATTGTTTTCCCATATTAACTCTTACAGGAGAGAATTTCCCTTCCTAGGGGTAGATTTCATCTCACTTCCTGTTGTCTCCTTCCATTTGCAAGTAGGAGTCGTTTGTAAGTTAGATGTTTGAAAGTAGGGTCTTGCCCTATATACTCAGCAGAAATTTGGGCCTTAGGTGTTGCTGTGGCCACAACACTGTAAGCCCTCACAGGGCCCTGCTGTGAAATATTAGATCAAGAATTGTAATTACATGCCCCTGTTGAACAGGAGCTGAAAAATTAGGCCTTAGGCACTGGTGCTGTGGTGCCACAACACTGCAACCCCTCACAGACACTCTAGTTGGAACACAGGAACGAGCCCTGCTGCAAAGTATTGCATCAAAAATTGTAATTACACGCCCCTGTTAGACAGGGGCAGAAAAATTGGGCCTTAGGCACTGGTGCTGGTGCCACAACACTGCAACCCCTCACAGACACTCTAGTTGGAACGCAGGAACGAGCCCTGCTGCAAAGTATTGCATCAAAAATTGTAATTACACGCCCCTATTAGACAGGGGCAGAAAAATTGGGCCTTAGGCACTGGTGCTGGTGCCACAACACTGCAACCCCTCACAGACACTCTAGTTGGAATGCAGGAACGAGCCCTGCTGCAAAGTATTACATCAAAAATTGTAATTACACACCCCTGTTAAACAGGGGCTGAAAAATTGTGCCTTAGGCACTGGTGGTGGCGCCCAGAATCAAAAATGTTCTTACAAGCTATCAGCGTGATTATTGAGGAGGAAGAGGATAATTACTCAGGGATAGTCACTCAGCATCAGCATAGGCAGTCTTTGAAGGGATCTGAGATTTCAAAAAAAATTATTCGGTTACATCAGCATCAGGTGCTTGGTAGCTGGTGGTGATCCAAGACTGATTCATTTTTATGAAGGTCAGCCGATCGACCGAGTCGGTGGACAGACGCACCCTGTGATCGGTTACCACGCCTCCAGCAGCACTGAATGTGCGTTCCGAAAGAACGCTGGATGCAGGACAGGCCAGTAGCTCAATTGCATACTGTGCAAGCTCTGGCCAGTGATCCATCCTCAAGACCCAGTAACCCAGAGGATTTTCGGTGGGAAAGGTGTCCAAGTCTGATCTTGCCCCTAGGTATTCCTGCACCATGTAAAACAGACGCGGGCGATGGTTGCTGGAACCGATCATACCTTGGGGCTGCGGACCAAAAAATTGTCTGAACGCATCGGTCAGACGGCCACCTTCTCCACCGCTCCTTCTTTGACTGACCGAAGCCTCAGCAACACGTTGTCCAGAAACAGGAGTTTGTAACCTCCCAGTCTCTGGGAACGCATTGCACAGACCTTTCTGCAAGGCCTCCCGAAGATGTTTCATCCTCTGCTCCCTCTGCGATGGCAAGATAAGGTCCGCAACCTTACCCTTGTAACGTGGATCAAGGAGGGTTGCCAGCCAGTATTGGTCCTTCTCCTTGATACCACGAATACGAGGATCCTTACGCAGGCTTTGCAGGATCAGGGAGGCCATGCAGCGTAGGTTTGCTGAGGCATTCAGTCCGGCATCCTCTGGGTCACTAAGGACGACAACGTCCGCAGCCACCTCCTCCCAGCCACGTACAAGTCCGTGTGTTTCTTGGGACTGATCCCTTAAAGACTGCTGCTGATGCTGAGTGCCAGGCTCCACCTCCATACTGACACAATCTTCCTCCTCCTCCTCCTCCTCCTCGTCCTCTTCCTGTGTGATCGGCGGGCACGCAGGAACACTGTCTGGATAAAGGGGGCCTTGAGAGCTAAGGAAGTCCTCCTCTTCCTGCCTCTGTTCTGCCTCAAGTGCCCTGTCCATTATTCCACGCAGCGTGTGCTCCAACAGGTGGACAAGGGGGACAGTGTCACTGATGCATGCACTGTCACTGCTCACCATCCTCGTGGCCTCCTCGAATGGTGACAGGACAGTGCATGCATCCCTGATCATGGCCCACTGGCGTGGGGAAAAAAAACCAAGCTCCCCTGACCCTGTTCTGGTGCCATAGTCGCACAGGTACTCATTGATGGCCCTCTGCTGCATGTGCAGCTGCTGCAGCATGGCCAACGTTGAGTTCCACCTGGTGGGCATGTCACAGATTAGGCGGTTCTTGGGCAGGTTAAACTCCTTTTGGAGGTCCGTCAGCTGAGCACTGGCATTATATGACCGGCGGAAATGCACACAGACTTTCCTGGCCTGCCTCAGGACATCCTGTAAGCCCGGGTACCTGCCCAAGAACCGCTGCACCACCAAGTTAAGGACGTGAGCCAAACAGGGCACATGGGTCATTTGTCCCTGTCGGAGGGCAGAGAGGAGGTTGGTGCCATTGTCGCAAACCACCATTCCTGCCTTAAGTTGGCGTGGCGTCAACCACCTCTGAACCTGCCCCTGCAGAGCTGACAGAAGCTCTGCCCCAGTGTGGCTCCTGTCCCCCAAGCACACCAGCTCAAGCACCGCATGGCATCTTTTGGCCTGCGTACTTGCGTAGCCCCTTGAACGACTACGGAGCACCGCTGGTTCCGAGGAAGAGGCCATGGAGGAAGAAGAAGAGGAGGGGGTGGAGGAGAGAGGTGTGTCACAATCAGCATTTTGGAGGCGTGGTGGCGGAACAACCTCCAACACTACTGCACCTTGTCCTGCATCCTTCCCAGCTGCCAGCAGAGTCACCCAATGTGCCGTGAAACTTAGGTAACGTCCCTGTCCATGCCTGCTGGACCATGAGTCAGCGGTAATATGCACCTTACCGCTGACCACCCTGTCCAGCGAGGCATGGACATTGCCTTCCACATGCCGGTAGAGAGCCGGAATCGCCTTCCGTGAGAAAAAGTGGCATTTGGGTACCTGCCACTGAGGAACCGCACATTCCACAAACTCACGGAAGGGGGCAGAGTCTACCAACTGAAAAGGCAGCAGTTGAAGTGCTAGCAATTTTGCCAAGCTAGCATTCAACCGCTGGGCATGTGGATGGCTGGGAGCAAACTTCTTTCGGTGCAGCAGCTGGGGCAGGGAAATTTGCCTGGTACAATCTGACGTTGGTGTACCGATAGCAGATTGCCCACAAGTACTTGGCTGTGACACACCTAATTCTACACCTTCATTCCTCTCACTGCAGGTCTCAGAGAGGACTGGAGGTCTAGTGGGGTTGGAAATCTCAGCTGATGAGGAGCAAGGAGAGATCCTCTTTGTTCTTTGGTGTGGGTCTTTTAGATACGCTTGCCAACGAACTGCATGGCAGGTCAACATATGTCTGGTCAAGCATGTGGTACCCAAGCGGGAGATGTTTTGGCCACGTGAGATACGCTTGAGACATATGTTGCAAATAGCAGCGGTGCGATCTGATGCACTCGTCTCAAAAAAGGCCCACACCAAAGAACTTTTTGAATAATGCGCAGAGACTGCAGCGCCCTGCACATGTGGAGCTTTGGGGTGTGATGCAGTCAATGTGCTGCCCTTAGGCTGGCCCCTGGAGGGCATCCTGCCTCGTTGGTGATGTGACCTCATCATCCCCTCCCTCCTCATCACTGGAGCAAACCTGGCAGTATGCTGCAGCAGGGGGAGCATGACTGCCAGATTGCTGTCCTTCTTGGGCACCCCCTCTGTCCGTGCTCATGTTACTGCCTTCATCAAGCTCAGTATCATCATCAGAGCCTTCCAAACGCTGGGCATCCTCCTGGAGCATGTACCCAACACTGTGGTCAAACAGTTCGAGGGAATCCTCATGAGGACATGGTGGAGCTAGGGAAGGAGTCACTGATGACATTGAGCTGAGGGAAGAGGCCGCTGCTTTGCCAGACAAAGCACCCTGGGCATGGGTGAGAGAGGATGAGGAGGATGAGGACGGCTTGGTCATCCACTCGACCAAGTCTTCCGCATGTTGCGGCTCAACACGGCCAGCTGCCGAAAAAAAGGCCAAGCGTGTCCCATGGCCACGTGCTGATGAGGATGCACCGTCTCCACGACCAGCACTAGACACAGAGCCTGCTTGCCCTCTCTTATTGGCTTGTGACTGTCTGCCTCTCCTTCTTGGCCTTCCAGACATACTAATGGCCTGTAGCTGCACTAAGCTGGGATAGAACACCAGTAATTTTCTTCAGGTAGCTTTATATACTGTAACCAGACAAGCCTGCCTGTCAGTAGGAAGATAACAGGAACGGATCTAGCTGAACACTGTGAGCAGGACGCACTGTACTAAATGTAAATAGTCTAGCTGCCTGACCGTGGTACTAATAGGATCAAATAGAACACCAGTAATTTTCTTCAGGTAGCTTTATATACTGTAACCAGACAAGCCTGCCTGTCAGTAGGAAGATAACAGGAACTGATCTAGCTGAACACTGTGAGCAGGACGCATTGTACTAAATGTAAATAGTCTAGCTGCCTGACCGTGGTACTAATAGGATCAAATAGAACACCAGTAATTTTCTTCAGGTAGCTTTATATACTGTAACCAGACAAGCCTGCCTGTCAGTAGGAAGATAACAGGAACGGA
The DNA here is from genome assembly GCA_037952925.1 of Lithobates clamitans. Lineage (NCBI taxonomy): Eukaryota > Metazoa > Chordata > Amphibia > Anura > Ranidae > Lithobates > Lithobates clamitans. The sequence goes on from JBBGZY010000320.1 coordinate 2,977,894, forward strand.
TCTAGCTGAACACTGTGAGCAGGACGCACTGTACTAAATGTAAATAGTCTAGCTGCCTGACCGTGGTACTAATAGGATCAAATAGAACACCAGTAATTTTCTTCAGGTAGCTTTATATACTGTAACCAGACAAGCCTGCCTGTCAGTAGGAAGATAACAGGAACGGATCTAGCTGAACACTGTGAGCAGGACGCACTGTACTAAATGTAAATAGTCTAGCTGCCTGACCGTGGTACTAATAGGATCAAATAGAACACCAGTAATTTTCTTCAGGTAGCTTTATATACTGTAACCAGACAAGCCTGCCTGTCAGTAGGAAGATAACAGGAACGGATCTAGCTGAACACTGTGAGCAGGACGCACTGTACTAAATGTAAATAGTCTAGCTCCCTGACCGTGGTACTAATAGGATCAAATAGAACACCAGTAATTTTCTTCAGGTAGCTTTATATACTGTAACCAGACAAGCCTGCCTGTCAGTAGGAAGATAACAGGAACGGATCTAGCTGAACACTGTGAGCAGGACGCACTGTACTAAATGTAAATAGTCTAGCTGCCTGACCGTGGTACTAATAGGATCAAATAGAACACCAGTAATTTTCTTCAGGTAGCTTTATATACTGTAACCAGACAGGCCTGCCTGTCAGTAGGAAGATAACAGGAACGGATCTAGCTGAACACTGTGAGCAGGACGCACTGCACTAAATGTAAATAGTCTAGAAGATAACAGGAATGGATCTAGCTGAACACTGTGAGCAGGACGCACTGCACTAAATGTAAATAGTCTAGAAGATAACAGGAACGGATCTAGCTGAACACTGTGAGCAGGACGCACTGCACTAAATGTAAATAGTCTAGAAGATAACAGGAACGGATCTAGCTAAACTGAATACAGTGTATATATATATATATATGCAACACCTGGGATGCATATATATACACAATACACTGTAAGTGCAGCTAACTGACTGACTGTTCTGCCTAATCTATCTAACTCAAATCAAATGACACTGTCTGTCTCTCTCTCTCTCTCAATGAACGCCGGAACACACACTACACAGGGCCGCCGTGCAGGCGGCCTTATATAGTGTGGGGCGTGTACTAAATCCCCTGAGCCATAATTGGCCAAAGCCTCCTTGGCTTTGGCCAATTATGGCTCTCTGTTCAGGCGGCGCTGTGATTGGCCAAGCATGCGGGTCATAGTGCATGCTTGGCCAATCATCAGCAAGCAATGCACTGCGATGCCGCAGTGAATTATGGGCCGTGACGCGCCACACGAATTTGGCGCGAACGGCCCATATCGTTCGCAATTCGGCGAACGGGCGAACAGCCGATGTTCGAGTCGAACATGGGTTCGACTCGAACACGAAGCTCATCCCTAGTGGTGATGAAGTTTCTTGTGAACAAAGACTTCAAGCACAGTATGGTTGATGAGACTCTCACCAGCAGTAAGACATATAAATGCTGTAAAGGTTTCAAAGATGAACGTACGCTCATCAGTGACGATCCCGGCTGTGGTGGTTTCCAACCCACAGCAGTCATTCCTGTGAACATGCAACGGATGGAACACCTGATCCTGGATAATCGATGCATAACCTGTCCCTTTAAAAGAGCGTCTCGGAAGTCAACATTTCAGCACTGATGATGAAGTGAACCAGGCTGTCCTTGGTTGGTTCAGGTGTACTGACAAATCTTTCTATGTCAAAGCTTTCCAGGGATTAGTTACCGTATTTATCGGCGTATAACATGCACTTTTTTCCCCTTAAAATCAGGGGAAAATCGTGGGTGCGTGTTATACGCCGATCCCCGCTAATTGTGATCTATCGGCGGCGATTGCCGCCGACATTCACATAGCCTGTCGTTTTAAATATGGCGCCGCGGAGTTCGGAGGGACTCGGCGGAGCTGATTGAGCGCCGCCAAAATTTACAGTGACTGGGCGGGGCCGAGATACACATAGTAGAGTGTATTCAGCTCTTTTCGGCGCCGCTCACAGTCACGCCCAGTCCCGCCATCGGACCTGTGTTATGTCCATCATAGGGCAGGACTGTGAGCGGCTCCGGAAAGAGCCGAATACACTCGACTATGTGTATCTCGACGGCGTTCGTTCAGCTCTGCGGAGTCTCTCCAAACTCCGCGGCGCCATATTTAAAACTACATGCAGCTATGTGTATGTCGGCGGCGATCTGTCCAAGCATGGACACTGGGGGCAAGGCTGCACTGACCACTGGGGCAAAGCTGCACTGACAAGGCTGCACTGACCACTGGGGCAAAGCTGCACTGACAAGGCTGCACTGACGCAAAGCTGCACTGGGGCAAAGCTGCACTGACAAGGCTGCACTGGGGCAAAGCTGCACTGACAAGACTGCACTGGGGCAAAGCTGCACTAACAAGACTGCACTGGGGCAAAGCTGCACTGACAAGGCTGCAATGGACACTGGGTCAAGGCTGCACTGACACTGAAAAGGCTGCAATGACACTAACAAGGCTGCAGATGAACACTGATGAGGCTGCATTGATGGGCATTTTAATGTAAGTTTTTTTTTCCTTAAACTTCCCTCCTAAAAGTTTTTTTCCTTAAAATTCTCTCCTAAACTTGGGGTGCGTGTTATACGCCGGCGCGTGTTATACGCCGATAAATATGGTAAATGCTGGGCTAAATGTAGAAGGGGAGTATGTCAAAAAATAAATTTAGTTTCCACTCCTTTAAATTAGTTATTTTATTATATAAACTCAAAATTCCCAGTTTGACTTGAACGCCCCTCGTACAGTAAATTATGTCCGAATGGGGCAGCCTGGTTATGGCACCAATGACTGTTCCGATGTGGTTCATTTACATGGGAAATTTATTAGGCAACATGCCAACAGAGTAACCTATCTAGTGCACATCTAGCTGTCTTCATTCAACTATGGTTCTCTGTGTAGTTTTAAATCTGAAAGGAATTCTGAGCAGCCAACAGCCACAGTTTTGCAGACATCTCTATCAGATTTATCACTGTCCTTGCAACAGTTTTTCTCTTAAAGCACATGCACACTTAAGAAGTGGAAAGGGGCATGTTTTATATTGGTGACCAGAAGAGGCAGACATTTATGAGTAAAGCTGCAATCCTAGAAAATCTGTGTCATAAAATGTATCTCTGCTCCTGTTTTGCAGTACCTTACTGTGACAAAGAAGATTAATTTCTTTACCAGAGTAAAACAAACAGAATTTGCATCAGCTGCATTCTTTTATGAATTAGTAAATAACTATAGGTCATAAGTACTGTAAAACTATAAAAGTGAAAAAAAGAATAAAGTTAAACATCTAGTCACTTTTAACCATGCATCATGTCTTGTAGGAAATTCGTTTTGCTGCCCTTTTCTGATAGCAGATTGAGAGTTTCTTAGACACTTTGCCTAAAATTACCCTGTTATTTCATCAAAATCTTCTGAAGCTCATACGTGTAAAATAACAATGTAAATACTCTGCTTTGCTTCTTCCCACATTGTTGCGCATCTCTCCAATTAGTAGCAATCCTTCTCTGTAATCTGCAATGAACTGACACTTCCGGGACTGTTAGTCTCCATGGTCTCCTGAAACACTCACTGGCTTCTTTCTTTGCCCTTCATGTCACTACTGTATCCTGTATTGAGCTGTTTTGAAGCATTCTCCTTCTTTCCCAAAACATGTAGCCTATACAGAATATATTTGACACAGTGTCATCTGAGATCAGTCCACTCTGCAGCCCAGTTCTAGTTGTCGGTGCTGGGTTGGTAAAATGGATGACCACACACAAGCATTTTCCAAAAGGCTTCTTTATCATTTCTAAAAGGAGGGATACACGAAAGATTGATGGAGATATCTGATGCATTTCAGACACATAAAAGCGTACTCATAGAATATAAGTTGGCAAAAGCATCACAGGTCCCCACCCATTGTGTGTATATCCTTTATTACACATTAATAAAGAACTAAAAAAAAAAAGACCTAAATGATGTCATCTCACCCACCAGCTGGATTTCAGCAGTGCCACATTTGACAAGTCTCAAATTTATTGTGAGTTATATTCTTTTAAAAAACACCTTTGATTAACTGCCTCCCGCCCACTGTCTAGACAAATGACAGCGGGCGGGATCCCCTCTCATTCTGGGCTGACTTCATATTACATCGCCCAGTCTCACCGCGGCACAGCGCGGCACTCACGGGTGCATTGTGTCCCTGGATAAAGCCACGTGATGACAATCGATGGGACAAGCCATCGATGATACGGCTGCTTACCCATGTGATCGGCTGTGTCCAATCACAGTCGATCACATGTAAACACAGAAGTGTCGGTTATTGGCTCTTCTTGCCTGGAAGAGCCAAACAACCACCGGTTCAGTTCGCACCAGAACATGCGAACAGGCAAAAAGTTTGAGCGAACATGCGAACCCTATTAAAGTCTATGGGGCACGAACATGGAAAATCAAAAGTGCTCATTTTAAAGGCTTATATGCAAGTTTTTGCCATAAAAAGTGTATGGGGACCCGGGTACTGCCCTAGGGGACATGTATCAATGCAAAAAAAAGTTTTTAAAATGACCGTTTTTCAGGTGCAGTGATTTTAATAATGCTTAAAGTAAAACAATAGAAAAGGAATATTCCTTTAAATATCGTGCCTTGTAGTCCCCTTAGTCTGCCTGTAAAGTGGTGCATCTGTGTTATGTGTAGAACAGTGCCGCAGCAAAATGACATTCCTAAAAGGAAATAAATTTAATTTAAACTTGCTCGCGGCTGTAATGTATTGCCATCTCCTGGCTCTTGACAATATAGATGAAAAATCAAGGAAAAAATCAGCGTGTTGTCTCCCCCCAGTACATCCCAGGCCCTTCAAGTCTGATATAGATTTAAAGGGGAACTCCACACCAAGTTTTTTTGTAAAAATTGGTGTGGGGTCCCCCCAAAATTCATATCAGACCCTTATCCGAGCATACAGCCTGGAGGACAGGATAGGGGGGGATGAGCGAGCGCCCCCTCCTCCTGAACCATACCAGGCCATATGCCCACAACATGGGGAGGGTGCTTTGGGGCCCCCCCAAAGCACCTTGTCCCCATGTTGATAGGAACAAGGGCCTTTTCCCGACAACCCTGGCCATTGGTTGTCGGGGTCTGCAGGTGGTGGGCTTATTGGAATCTGGAAGCCCCCTTTATCAAGGGGGCCCCCAGATCCTACCCCCCTATGTGAATGGGTATATTGTCACCCAAAGCACCCTCCCCATGTTGAGGGTAGTAAGCCTGGTATGGTAGTAAGCGGCCTGGTAGTGAGCGCCCCCCCTTTCCTGGCCTGCCAGGCTGCTTGCTCGGATAAGGGTCTGGTATGGATTTTGAGGGCATCCATGCCAGACCCAAAGGGCTTTTGGGGACCCCATGCCGTTTTTTTTCCTAATTCTGTCATAGGGTTCCCCTTGACCACTTCAATGCACTACTATATACTCTGCACTGACTATAAACCCTTTATTTCTTTATTTCTGTATATATATTACACAGTGTATATATATATATATATATATATATATATATATATATTGTACACTGACTACACTGTATATCTAGATATAGATATAGATATATCTATATCTAGATATATATCTAGATATAGATATAGATATATCACAGTCTGCTTAAACTAATAACACAGAAAGAATTAAATGTTACCATGTTTTTATTGAACACACCATGTAAACATTCACAGTGCAGGTGAAAAAAAGTATGTGAACTCTTGGATTTAATAACTGGTTGCACCTCCTTTGGCAGCAATAACTTCAACCAAACGTTTCCTATAGTTGCAGATCAGACATGCACAATGGTCAGGAGTAATTCTTGACCATTCCTCTTTACAGAACTGTTTCAGTTCAGCAATATTCTTGGGATGTCTGGTGTGAATCGCTTTCTTGAGGTCATGCCACAGCATCTCAATCGGGTTGAGGTCAGGACTCTGACTGGGCCACTCCAGAAGGCGTATTTTCTTCTGTTTAAGCCATTCTGTTGGTGATTTACTTCTATGCTTTGGGTCATTGTCCTGTTGCAACACCCATCTTCTGTTGAGCTTGAGCTGGTGGACAGATGGCCTTAAGTTCTCCTGCAAAATGTCTTCATAAACTTGGGAATTAATTTTTCCTTCGATGATAGCATTCCGTCCAGGCCCTGACGCAGCAAAGCAGCCCCAAACCATGATGCCCCCACCACCATACTTCACAGTTGGGATGAGGTTTTGATGTTGGTGTGCTGTGCCTCTTTTTCTCCAGACATAGTGTTGTGTGTTTCTTCCAAACAACTCAACTTTGGTTTCATCTGTCCACAGAATATTTTGCCAGTACTGCTGTGGAACATCCAGGTGCTCTTGTGCAAACTGTAAACATGCAGCAATGTTTTTTTTGGACAGCAGTGGCTTCCTCTGTGGTATCCTCCCATGAAATCCATTCTTGTTTAGTGTTTTACGTATCGTAGATTCGCTAACAGGGATGGTAGCATATGCCAGAGACTTTTGTAAATCTTTAGCTGACACTCTAGGATTCTTCTTCACCTCATTGAGCAGTCTGTGCTGTGCTCTTGCAGTCATCTTTACAGGACGCCCACTCCTAGGGAGAGTAGCAGCAGTGCTGAACTTTCTCCATTTATAGACAATTTGTCTTACCGTGGACTGATGAACAGCAAGGCTTTTGGAGATACTTTTATAACCCTTTCCAGCTTTATGCAAGTCAACAATTCTTATTCATAGGCCTTCTGAGAGTTCTTTTGTGCAAGGCATCATTCACATCAGGCAATGCTTCTTGTGAAAAGCAAACCCAGAACTGGTGTGTGTTTTTTATAGGGCAGGGCAGCTGTAACCAACACCTCCAATCTCATCTCATTGATTGGACTCCAGTTGGCTGAGACCTCACTCCAATTAGCTCTTGGAAATCTCATTAGTCTAGGGGTTCACATACTTTTTCCACCTGCACTGTGAATGTTTACATGGTGTGTTCAATAAAAACATGGTAACATTTAATTCTTTGTGTGTTATTAGTTTAAGCAGACTGTAATTGTCTATTGTTGTGACTTAGATGAAGATCAGATCACATTTTATGACCAATTTGTGCAGAAATCCAAATCATTCCAAAAGGGTTCACATACTTTTTATTGCAACTGTATATATATATATATATATATATATATATATATATATATACTAAACTACCTGCATGCCACTAACTAACCTGCCTAATCTAGCTCAAGTTCTCTGTCTCCTCCACGTTATCACACTACATATGGCTGCCGTGTAAGCAGCCTTATATAGTGTGGGGTGTGGACTTACCCCCCTGAGCCATGATGGCTCTCACAGCGGATCGCGCTGTGATTGACCAAAGCATGCAGGTCAGGCGCATGCGTTGGCCAATCAGGGGCCGTCGATGCACTGCAATTTCGCAGTGCATTATGGGGTGTGGCGCTCAAATTTGCCACGAAAGGGCCATATGTTTGGTTTGTTTGTGAACAAATGAACACCCGATGTTCGAGTCAAACGTTACGTTCGATTAGAACATCAGGAACATCCCTAGTGAGGAGAGCCAATCAGCGGCATCTTCTCACAGGGGAGACCTGTACAGATTACCAGGGCATTGATTATCAGTCTGATTATCAGTGCCCTGACTATCAGTGCAGCCCCAACAGTGCCCAGCGGTGATGCCAATCTGTGCCCATTAGTGACACCAATCTGTGCCCATCAGTGATACCAATCTGTGCCCATCAGTAATGCCAATTCGTGCCCATCAGTGAGGCCCTTCTGTGCCCATCAGTGATGCAAGTCAGTGCTGTCTTTCAGTGCCCATCAGTGCCTGCTGTCCAGTGCCACCCATTAGTGTCGTCCATCAGTGTCCATTAGTGCCGCCAATTAGTGCCCATCAGTGCCGCCCATCAGTGTTGCCTATTTGTGCCGCCTATCATTGCCCATCAGTGCCGGATATCAGTGTCCATCAGTGCCACCTATCAGTGCCCATCAGTGCCACCTATCAATGCTCATCAGTGCTGCATATCAGGGCTGCCTATCCGTGCCCATATTATCAGGGCTGCCTATCCGTGCTGCATATTAGTGTCTGCTCATCAGTGCCACCTCATCAGTGCCCTTCAGTGCCACCTCATTAGTGCAGCCTCATCAGTGCCCATCAGTGCAACTTCATCAGTGCCCATCAGTGTAGCCTCATCAACACACATCAGTGAAGGAGAAAAATTACACATTTACAAAATTTTCTGAAACTTTTTTATTTTTCAAAATTTTTGATCTTTTTCATTTTTTTAGCAAATAATAAAAAAAAACAGTGGTCATTAAATACCTCCAAAAGAAAGCTCTATTTGTGAGAAAAAGAGTTATTATAAAATTCATTTGGGTACAGCGTTGCATGACCATTCAATTGTCATTCAAAATGTGACAGCGCTGAAAGCTGAAAATTGGCCTGGGCAGGAAGGGGGTGAAAGTGCCCAGTAGGCAAGTGATTAAACTGTATTACACTATGTGGTATGCCCTTATCTTTATCCCTATGTATTCTATGAGCTTCTCTGGTTATTCTTAATGGCGTGAGAAGATTGCATCTGACTGTTAATTTGGAAATCACTATTTTCTTGTGCTGCAGATCTCTTATGTTTTAGATATCACATTACTGTGGTAAGAAGTTGGGCTTTTTTTTGGTGTTACACAGTGAAGCTGGAACTAGATTGGATTGACTTTTTCTGGCTCATCATATATATGAGCTATATACTTTCACAATTGAACTTTGCATTTGTTATCACTCACATTTAAAGGGATATACACTTTATGTTTATGTGATTTCTAGTACTTATTGCATGTCTTATTTTGAGAATTTACTCCATTGATATGGGCATTTATTGATGTTAATTTTATTGATCTAAAAGGATAGTACACCTATTATGTTTTTAAATGAATAAAAAAGCTTTTTGGAATATGTGAGTGTGCAGTCATCCATTTTCCCAGCTCAGTAATGTGCAGCCTAAAGCAGGCTGGTGTGCAGTTAGTGATATGCATATTTCAGCTTCTTGTCAAAAGTCAACAGCTAAGTAAGCATTTTCATTTCTAGTCACCTCCACCAACTGCTAACATATGCAAAGAACAGTGACACATGGTTGTCACAGGACTGGCAGAGAAATTGTTAATGTGTAGGGTTTTGATTGACAGTCTGGCTTCAACATGTCTATGCTTCAGGGGAGGACGATAGTGAGGCCTACTATGGGGTACTTGGGTTTAAGGGCAGACTCTAGAAGGTTTTTCTGGCCATATTTGGCAGAGTTTCTGTAAACATTGGAAAAAGAACACAAGTTGATTTATGTATTCTGGTTGAACTGACAGGTAACTAATTATTCCATTGGAAGAAGAGAATTACACATAGTACCTGCTGTAAGGTGGGAATGCTTTTACAGAAAATGTCAGCATGGCAAAAGTAGACATTATCCATAATTTTTAATATGCAAAATGCACTTTTATCTTGCTGTCAAGCTAGTAATTTGTCAACATGTAGCACGGTTAAACTAAAGAGTCAATATTTCATGCATTCACATACCTTCTCAAACTGTCATGTAGCTTATTTAATTTAGCATGCAAATAGTTACATCATGCTTAGAAATAATATGCTGACCCTTTCATGCCACATGCATTCTCACTGCGCCATCTTTCATGCAGGTCCATCGTGCCTCCATGTTGCATAAAACATGCCACTGCATAGCAACATCATACCATGATCAGCTTCATTATAAAGCCAAACATGCTGACATACTTTATCATTATCACATTATGTGCATCAATTTTGATTTCATACTGCATCACTATGTCACCGTGCATTCTTCAGTTTCCATGCCCATTTGAGTGCCTTCTTTCTTCATTTATAGTGCAGCCCCATCATGCTACCATTTACATTGTACTAGGCAACCCTCATAGGTCCTTACCCTTGCATGCTGTCCTCCATGCCCCTATAGATATATTAAGCACCATTACAGCAAGTTATATGCTATACAATTAGCATTAAGTTCTCAAGCCCATCTAAGGCCAATACTTTCATCCTTCCAAATGTTTTTACTTTTAGTAGTTCTGCAATGGATCCATTTAGGGGTGCCATGTTTCCAAGAAAAAAAAATATGGCTTGCTGTTGGCATGACCTTGCACTTTAAATTCACAGAAAAACATTGCAGATCAAATACAACCACTGCCCTTTGATAACGTAGCTTTCTGGTAGTGCCATCACTGCATGAGTGGCCTAGAAGCCCTAGATGTTATTCTGTCACATGGGGCTATTTTTAGATTGGAGACAAAAAGTGGTGTGTATACAGTATATATACAGTATCTCATAAAAGTGAGTACACCCCTCACATTTTTGTAAATATTTTATTTTATCTTTTCATGTGACAACACTTAAGAAATGACACTTTGCTACAATGTAAAGTAGTGAGTGTACAGCTTGTATAACAGTGTAAATTTGCTGTCCCCTCAAAATAACTCAACACACAGCCATTAACGTCTAAACCGCTGGTAACAAAAGTGAGTACACTCCTAAGGGATAATGTCCAAATTGGGCCCAATTAGCCATTTTCCCTCCACGATGTCATGTGACTCATTAGTGTTACAAGGTCTCAGGTGTGAATGGGGAGCAGGTGTGTTAAATTTGGTGTTATCGCTCTCACTCTTTCATACTGGTCACTGGAAGTTCAACATGGCACCTCATGGAAAACAACTCTCTGAGGATCTGAAAAAAAGAATTGTTGCTCTACATAAAGATGGCCTAGGCTATAAGAAGTTTGCCAAGACCCTGAAACTGAGCTGCAGCAGGGTGACCAAGACCATACAGCGATTTAACAGGGCAGGTTCCACTCAGAACAGGCCTCGCCATGGTCGACAAAAGAAGATGAATGCATGTGCTCAGCGTCATATTTAGAAGTTGTCTTTGGGAAATAGAAGTATAAGTGCTGCCAGCATTGCTGCAGAAGTTGAAGGGGTGGGGGGTCAGCCTGTCAGAGCTCAGACCATAAGCCGCATACTGCATCAAACAGTTTGCTGAAGACAAGCCGTCTAAAGGCATGGATTACTGGAACCATGTCCTGTGGTCTCATGAGATCAAGATAAACTTATTTGGTTCAGATGGTGTCAAGCGTATGTGGTGGCAACCAGGTGAGGAGTACAAAGACAAGTGTGTCTTGCCTACAGTCAAGCATGGTGGTGGGAGTGTCATGGCCTGGAGCTGCATGAGTGCTGTCGCAACTGGGGAGCTGCAGTTCATTGAAGGAACCATGAATGTCAACATGTACTGTGACATACTGAAGCAGAGCATGATCCCCTTCCTTCTGAGACTGGGCCGCAGGTCTGTATTCCAATATGATAATGACCACAAACACACCTCCTAGATGACCACAGCCTTGCTAAAGAAGCTGTGGGTAAAGGTGATGGACTGGCCAAGCATGTCTCCAGACCTAAACCCTATTGAGCATCTGTGGGGTGTCCTCAAATGGAAGGTGGAGGAGTGCAAGGTCTCTAACATCCACCAGCTCCGTGATGTCCTCATGGAGGAGTGGAAGAGAACTCCAGTGGCAACCTGTGAAGCTCTGCTGAACTCCATGCCCAAGAGGGTTAAGGCAGTGCTGGAAAATAATGGTGGCCACTCAAAATATTGACAATTGGGCCCAATTTGGACATTTTCACTTAGGGGTGATCTCACTTTTGTTGCCAGTGGTTTAGACATTAATGGCTGTGTGTTGAGATATTTTGAGGGAAAGGCAAATTTACACTGTTAGGCCCCTTTCACAGGTCCGCTTGTCAGTTTTGATGGCGGACCTGAACGGGCGCTCCATGTTAGCCTATAGAGCGACGGATATCAGCGGAGACATGTCCGCTGATATCCTACCCCGTCCGATACGCTAAAAGCAGACGGATGGCCCTACGTCCAGATGCTGTCTGTTTTCATCCGATCCGTCCATAGGCAGCAGCGGCGCCTGACAAGCCCCTCCCCGCTCAGTGAGCAAAGAGGGACCTGTCATCCGCCGGCTCAGCGGAGATCAACGGAGCCCGCCTCGTGTGAATGAGGCCTTATACAAGCTGTACACTCACTACTTTACATTGTAGCAAAGTGTCATTTCTTCAGTTTTGTCACATGAAAAGATATAATTAAATATTTACAAAAATGTGAGGGGTGTACTCACTTTTGTGAGATACTATATATATATATATATATATATATATATATATATATATATATATATACACACACACATTCCACCTCAATCAAACCTCACCCTCAGCATGACTAGGAAGTAAGTTTATATGCTACAAAGTAGATCTGCTCACTTTGTCTCTAACACCTTGTAGCTATCTTATCAACTTGACTAAATGAGAACCTGACTTTTCTTGCAACTGTGAATCATGATGACCAGTGTGGAAGGGGAGTTAGGATTGAAGACTTCTTCCACTCTGCCAGCAGATGCTGCACTGACCAAATGGGTGAATGGAAATGTGGTCCAGGCAGCAGATCCCATTTTTCTGCAGAACAGATCCTGGGTGCTGGCTACGTTGATTATGAGGTCTTCTAATGTACTGGTCTATAATGGTATAGCAAATCATTTTTATAGACAAATGCTTCAGAAGGGATTATTTCAGTCCTGATGGTAATTCTAGATCTATTCAAGAAAACAACCAGTTTTTACATCCAGAGTCAGCATAATTGTTTGTAACTTGTTATGAGTGATAAAAAAGCTGGCATTATACAGAACACAACAGTGACCACAGCCAGTTCAGAAACAATTGCTAATACACAGTATGGCAAAATAAAATATGAGATATTGAAAGAATTGGGTAAGTTGTCCAGGACTTTAACAGAGAAGGGTAGGTTCCAGATAAGGAAATGACTACAAAGAAAGCTGAGTTATTTTAGGAATAGGGACAGACGCATTGGTTGAACTATATTTCAGCGGTACCTCTTTCACTCTATGCTCACTTTACTGGCTATACCAAAAAGTATACAAGTTTGATGTGGCAGGTACTCCTTTTGCCAAGTCATTTTTGTGAGAACTTTGTTTTAGTTGTGCAGGCATAAGCATCACAAGAGTTTCAGCACTGCAAGCCCGCATTTAGATTCTGCTTTGTCAATTAGAACTTACTATAATAATAAATATGGTGTGCAGCGCTCTTTTAAACCAGTGAAAACATAGTATTATACTAAGTTTTCACTGGTTTGAAAGAACGCTGCACACCATATTTATTATACTTTGTCATTGATGTGCACAAAATGGGGAGCACATTTTAGAGCAGCTGCTGGGGAAGTATTACACCATGGTACTCTGAGGCGCTGGTAACACTCATTTTTTGTTGTACTTAGAACTTACTGCAGGCTCTGTGATCAGCATACGAAAAGCCTAACTAAACATGAAACTATCCTTTTGATTTTTTTTTTTCAAGTATGCTGTAATGCTGCTATGCAGATTTTGTGGGCCCGATTTGAATGTTGCACCACACCTACCCACCGCCCCTTTGTTTTGGAATTTCGACAATAGAGAAACATACTGCTAACAGGCTGATATACTATAGTGATAAAAAATTTACTTTCCACTGATTCTGCATTGTTTTCAACTATGATAACATATGTTTCTTTAATAAACTAATATAACACTTCATTTACAGAATAGTCACAGTTCTCGGTCTCTGTGACCCTGTGTGCAATGCTGGAGCCTTAACTCAAAAGGATTATTGATCAGTTGTATTATAAGTTGTGTCCTGTAATGGGAATGTGAACTAGAGGGCTCAATTTATCAGAGGTGAAAAGGTTTAGAAAATTAAGTGGAGAGAGAAAAACAGTTCCACATCTCTACAGAATTACAGTAGGCCATTAGAAAAAATGTACATAATAGCCTTAGAAAGTATTCTGTATCGGTTACTGCCATGCTACTGTGATTTCAAATTCTATTATTTTATGCTAGACATTCTTTAAATAATACAAATATATTAAAACAAAAATGACAGTTAAATTTCAATTTGGTCATATGTTGAGACTTTATTGTAGAGTTTGCCTGGAAGCAATAATTGAGGTGAAGTTCACATTCCTCTTCCTTATTCCCTATTTCTATTAAAGTATCTCCTGTACTGACATTTATTTTCACTTAGCTTTCTGTTAGACAACAGCATTAGCACCCCTGGTGAAGGACTGCTCAGATAAAGTATATCAGGTGGTTCCCAAAAAAAAGAAAGAAAAAAAAATTGGTAATGGTGGTAGTGTGACTGTAAACAATGTTGTGACACTGAGAGGCATGGACCTCAACTGACAGCAGCAGGAGGAGCCCTCCTCCTGCTTTGGTTCTTCCAACTGACAGCAATAACGGCACGCTGCCACACCATGCACTCGGCAGGTACCCACCTTTTCGCTTGCGTCTGTACAGCGGTGACCTGTCCAAACACCACAGCCACTCTGTGTACTGTGCTAATCACAGCAATGGGCCAACATGTTGCATGATTCAGTGGTAGCCCAAGAATAAGAGTCTCAAGGTGAAACAGGTCCTCGGAGGTCTTGCCTTGTGTACAATGAAATGTATGAATGTAAAGCATCAGTATATACCTACTGCCTCCACTGACACAATACTGTGTATGTTCAATAGCTGAGTAATGTTTAACCACTTGCCAACCGCAACATGTATTTATACGTTGTGGTTTGCAAGTGGTTAACCGGGTTTAGATATCAGCCCTAACCCCAGAACCGGCTTTCCCATGAAAGCATTTGCAAAGTGGCAGGAGGGGGTGTCTCCCCTCCCGTCACTCGCCAGTGTTTCTCGGGCTTACTGTTTCAGCTGGTTCACCCAAGAAACGATTTGGTGGTGCGGCCACCTGCTTCCATAGGCAATCAAAGAGTACTTACTCTTTTATCGACTCTATGGCCTTGGAGGACTGGAGCGACATCATGACCTCACTTCTGGTCCAGGCTGAAAGTAAATAACTTTTTTTAAAGCAAAAGATCGAAACATTTTTTGTTTTGATCTTTTTGCTTTTACAGGTAAAGAAAAGTTTTGGGGGTCTTTTGGACCCCAGATCTCTCCATAAAGAGGACCTGTCATCCTTATTTCTTTTTTTAAATTGTTTATTTATTAAAAGTTTACAATGTTAAACAAGGATATAGCAGTAGATATGTACATCAAATGAAATAACATGAAAATAGAGTCCATCTTATGGAATCCAAAGCATCCCATGTTATGAATAGCATGGATATAAATAAAGTATCAAGTGATTGACAGATAATATATACACATCTTGGTGAAGGTGAGGAAATTTGGATCAAAAAGATCAGCAGTAGTTTGTAGTAGTTTGTAGTAGTTTGTTTAAAGTTGTTTAAAGTTTTAATTAACTGCGTGAGCATCATGTTTGCTTGGATTTCTCCAAATTGTATTCAGAAGCATCCCAAGGTTCCCAAATGTTATCAAAACTAGGAAGAGTCTCCTCAATAATAGCAGTGAGATGCTCCATCCTATGAATATCTGCTATGATATTCAGAAATTGCGCAAAAGTAGTAGGAGCATTGGTCAACCAGCATTGAGGAATGGCCCGTTTAGCTGCTAGTAGAATGAAGGCCATCAATTTCCTACGAAACTTGGACATTTTTTGGATTGGGAGGCCTAACAGAAGATGTATTGGTTGGAAGGGGATGGGAAGATTCAGGATCTTCTCTAGTAGTGTGTGAATCTGTGTCCAAAAGGGCAACAATACGGGGCAATCCCAAAATATATGATAATGAGTGCCTATGGACTCACCACATCTCCAAAATAGACCCGAAGTTGTCAATTTATGTTTCACCAGGAAATCTGGAGTCCTATACCAAAACATATAGATTTTATAGGCAGTTTCTTTTTGGATCACACATCTGGATACTTTAGAAGTAGTGTCCCAGATCTCTCTCCATTCTTGTAGTGTAATAGGCCTATTTAAGATGTGGGACCATTTACGCATGTATGGGTGAGTGTGTTCCATAATAATAGGGGTTTCTTGCAAAATTTTATATATAGTGGAAATTAGGCGGGGTTCATGAGGGCCTCTGGAACACGTCAATTCAAATTGTGTGGGTATGGGTAATGTCAGTTGTGGTAATTTTTTGGAGAAAAAATTTTAATTTGGAGAAATTAGTAAAAAAGATTCTTCGGGATTTCATGTTTAGATTGTAGTTCTGAGAAGGTATATAGTTTATGCGTCACCAGATGAACTATATGGCGTAGCTGGAATATACCTGCTTTCGTCCAAGGCAACATGGCTTCATAGGATAGACTATCAGGAATTTCTGGGTTAAAGGTAATATTTATTAAAGGAGAACATGGGGATGTGAGTGAGAATTTACCAGAGCATTTTTTCCAAATTGAAAGTGTAAAAAGCATTTTATTTAGGCAGATCTTACACAGTTGGGTGAAAGACTTATCAGTAGATGACCATAACAAGCTACATGGATGAGCTGGGATTGTGATACTCATCTCAATTTCGGACCAACTATTAGGGGCATATCTAGATGTCCACGAGGCTATAGCCCTCAAGTGTGTAGCATAGTAGTATTTGATTATGTCCGGCGTTCCTAGGCCGCCTCTGGCTGGGGTTGTAAGGAGAATTGAGCTGGCTATTCTATGAGATTTATTATTCCATATAAAATTTAGAAAATTTCTCTGGAGGGTTTTGAGCTGAGACATCGGGATCATCACTGGCAAGGTTTCAAAGAGATAAAAGTTTTGGAAGGATCGACATTTTTAGGACGTTTACCCTACCTAAAAGGGAGAGAGGGAACTTTGTCCAGGTTTTCAATAGATTGTTGATTTCAGTAAACATAGGAGGGAAGTTTGCCTGGAAAAGAGTAGAATAGGAAGAAGTCAAATAAACTCCAAGGTATTTTAGTGACTGAGGACACCAGCGATAATTAAAGTTGCCTTGTAGGGTCGAAAGTGCATCCGCCGAAATATTGATAGGGAGTGCTTCTGTTTTGGATGAGTTGATTTTATAACCGGATATATCTCCAAATAAGGCTAAGGTTGTGTGTAGTGAGGGACGTGATATGTGAGGATGAGTTAAAGATAATAGGATGTCGTCCGCAAAAAGTGACAATTTGTATTCCCGCTGTCTCAACTGAACTCCACTTATGTCTGGGTGGGATCTAATAGCCTCTGCCAGGGGTTCCAGGCTAAGGATAAAAAGTAGGGGAGAGAGGGGACAACCCTGGCGAGTACCATTAGTTAGAGTAAATGATGAGGACATATGGGAAGCCATCTGCACTTGGGACGTGGGTGTGGAATAAAGTGTTTTCAACGCTTGTACAAAGGGGCCAGAGAAGCCATATCTATGTAAAATAGCAAACATGAATGACCAATTCAAGCGGTCAAACGCCTTCTGGGCATCTAGGCTAAGGATCAAGGCAGGCTTCTTAATTTTCATCAGGAGGTCAATGAGATCAACTGTTCTCCTAGTGTTGTCCCCTGCCTGTCTAGTGGGGACAAACCCGACCTGATCCCTATGCACAAGCGACGGGAGGAGTAAAGAAAGTCTATTGGCCAAAATTTTAGTAAAAATTTTATAGTCAGAATTTAGAGGGGCAATGGGGCGATAATTGTCTGGTAAAGAGGGATCCTTCCCGGGTTTCGGAATGACTGTAATGAAGGCGTGTAGAAATTGGGAGTGGGGTAATGTACCTGACATTAGCGAAGAGAACAGATTAGCCATGTGGGGTAACAGTACTGGAAGGAAGCTTTTATAATAGGGATAAGAAAGTCCATCAGGGCCAGGAGCCTTATGATTAGGGAGCTGATTCACTACCTTAGTAATTTCTTCAACAGAAATGGGGGCATTTAGTCCCATGCGGTCCTCAGTGGATATTGTGGGGAGTCTTAAAGATTCCACAAAGGAGTCAAATTTTTCCTGGGTAAATTGAAAATTTGGGTCTATTGATAAACAGTTGTACAAGCCTTGGTACCAAAGACCTTGGACAAATTACGAGGACAATATGTGGGTTCACCATTAGGCTGTATTAAATGGTCAGGAGCAGAAGTAAATGCTCTATGTCTCAGTTTGTTAACCAACATTTTATGGGGTTTGTTGGCAAACTCATAAAACTTTTGCTCGGACCATAGATTTGATTTGGTAAATGTAATCAGATCCAAGGACTTGATGCGATTACGCAAAGAGACCACGGCTCTAAGGCAGCACACCGTAGGGAGACTAAGTAGGCATTCCTCTGCTTTAGATAGATCATCTAAAAGGGACAATCTCTGAAGTTCACAATCTCGTTTGTAACGAGAGCCTGCAGAGATGCACTCTCCTCTGAAAAAAGCCTTATGGGCCTTCCACAGGGTGGACGCCCCAGAGACTGAACCCTCATTAAGTTCGAAAAATTCCTTCAACTTTCCCTGCTAATGGAGATGAATCTCAGGCACCTTGAGGAGAGACTCATTGAGGCACCAATGGCATGTTCTAGGTGTGGGCATAGACAGAAGGAGATCTGGGGTAATGGGTGCATGGTCTGACCATGTTATAGGATAGATTTTGGAATTCACCACATAGGGCAGAAGGGGTGCGGTGACAAAAAAATTATCTAGTCTGGTATATAATTTATGAGGTGGAGAGTAAAATGTAAATTGTTTGGCCAATGGATGTTTCACCCTCCATGTGTCAAACAGTTTATAAGATCTTATCAATTTCCGGAATGCAGTGGAAAGCTTCTGAATGTAAGGGGGTGGGGTATGCGAAAAAAAGGGCGAATGTATCCTTAGTTGGTGAAATACAAACATTAAAGTCTCCTCCAATGACTAGATAGGGTTGACAGTAAGGCTGGAAATGCTCAAAAAAAGTTTCCATGAAGCCAATCTGTCCTGTATTGGGCGCATAGACGTTGGCCAGGGTGAAAGAGACGTTATTGTGATCACAATTCAGGAGTATAAATCTACCCTGGGGGTCTGCATAGGAGGATTTTACCTGGAAGGAAGAGGAGCGCTTCAACAGAATAGCCACACCAGCTTTCCCGGTTGGGTCAGAAGCTATGAAGGCGGTAGGAAATTGTTTAGAAGCAAATTTAAATGTACCGTTTGCTTTAAAGTGAGTCTCCTGAATCATGATCACGTCAGCCTTTGAAGACTTGAACTCCTTCAGCGCCAGCCAACGCTTGCGTATGGAGCCCAAACCCTTAACGTTGCAGGAAAAAATACTTACAGCCATATTTCAAATATGTGTACAAAGCACTTGGTGTAATCACAAAATAGCAAGGATGTGTATAACATGATATGTGGAACATTGAAACATAAACATTAAATGCAATCAGATTGACAGGAAGAGAAATGGCATAAAAGCCTCTGTTTACCAATTGTGGATCAAAAAGAGATCCCATGCAAAAATTTTTAGTATAAGAAAAACAAAAAGGAAAAAGAAAAGGAAAAAAATAAACAGAAATAAGATTAAAAAGAAAAAGTGAAAAAAAACCTGACTAGGATCAAAAAGGATCCATAATAAAAAGAAAAACAAAAAAAAGAAACTTGAGAAAAAAAAATTCTCAGGGGGTCACATTCCTGGTTCGTGACCATAATGGAAAAAAGGGGGGGCATGACAGCCCGCGAGACCGGTCACAAAGGTCTCAGCCCCATCCGAACATCAATTAACAGAGTAGTCAGAGAACAATCCACCTATAACAGATAGATAATTAAAGAGTCAGGGATTATATGTAATTTAAGGCAAATAAAATAGAACTGTGGACTTTGAACAGAAAGTCTGAGGTCGTGTAAGCCAAGAGAAGAGCGTGACTTATTACGACAGAGGAAGATCCAAATTTGGGCCATATGGGAGTCTCAGGTGAGGCCCTTTGATGATGCTGCTCTTTGAGGGGTTACAGGTGCCTTCCGCGACCTTTGAGGAACTGGGTCCAAATCTTTGCAGGTGTAGACAAGGATCGAGAAGATGGAATCTGGGACTGTAGATATTCATCTGGAATCGGGGGTAGTCCCAGGCCCCTGACAAAGGACTCACATTCCTGTAAATCTCTCATGAAATGTTGTGTTCCATCCTTGGTGACTGACAAACGAAAGGGAAACCCCATCGATAAGGGATTTGATTTTGTTGTAGATGAGAAGTAACTGGTCTCAGAGCTCGGTGTTTTCCCAGGGTAATAGGTGATAAGTCGTTGAAAATTTAAATCTTCGCGCCTTTAAATTCCACTCGGGACCTATTGCGGGTGGCGGTGGTCAGGGCTTCCTTGCTCTCATAGAAATTAAAGCGCGCAATGATGTCCCTGGGATTAGCACCTGGGGGAGGTTTAGGGGCCAATGATCTGTGTGCCCTGTCGAGATGCCAATCTATGTCAGGAATGTGGGGAGCCAATGTAACAAAGAGGGCCAAAAGGTAGGGGCGTATTTCTTTGTCAGGAACATTTTCAGGAACCCCCCGGATTCATAGATTCTGACGACTCTCTCTGTTCTCGAGGTCCTCCTGCTGCATCTGTAGTTGTGTAACTGCATTTTTTAAAGTGACGTTTTCTTCCTCTAGTGCATGTACATAGTGGACCATATTGTCAAACTTGGACTCCTGCGTGTCTGTGCGTTCCCCCAGTTGGTCAATCTGACCTCTAAGTTCATGGGCAAGCTTGCTTACCTCTTTGGTGATGGTCTGGGTGATGCTGTGAAGCAAGGCCTGCAGCTTAGTGTCCAACACATCCACTGTCACAGGTAGTGTCATGGTGGGAGAGGCAGACGAAAATTAAGATCCTAAGTGGTGGGGATGATCTGTGGTGAGAAGAGAGGAGCCAGCCAGCGTGATCATATCAGTTGCGATCGTGTCAGTTAGGATTGCGGTGGGCGGAGGAGTACTCGAGGCCGGGGATTGCGGCCTGCGGAGGAAGCGATCCATAGGCTGGGCGGGCCTGGATGCGGCCTGTGATGTGTGACCTCGGTATATGTGCCTCTGATCACCGATCTTCCCCATAAACCGATCGGGATGTAGTTGGAAGATTCCCCGAGCAGTGGATGCAACTCCCGGGTCTGTGGCTGCTATAGTAGCGTAGCGGGAGGTTTCGATGCACGGACGGAGGCCGGAGCTCAGATCCTAAGCGTCCGCCATTTTAGCAAGCCGCGCATGCGCCCCGTCATCCTTATTTCTATTACAAGGGATGTTTACAAGTGGAGATTTTTAAGTACTGTAGTTTGTCGCCATTCCACAAGCGTGCTCAATTTTAAAGCGTGACATGTTACTTTTTGAAATTTTTTAAAATAAATTTTTAGAAAAAACTTGACAAATACAATACATGACAATAAAAAACACGACAACTTTCATAAATAAGCATGCAGAGATAAAGAAAACCTTTAAATCACATACCATTACCGCTACATACATACTATTATGAACATATAAAAAGGTGTCTATCCTAAAACCCTATCATATAAACCAAGTCAATTATATTTATTCCCCAAAGAGAAGGAAAGTGACACCATGAGGCTCCCACCATCTAAATACAGAAAAACAAAAAAAAAAAACAAAAAAAAAAACATGTGGTATCTATTTACTCAGTGTAAAATCATCTTCCACATTTTACAAAAAAATTGGGGTAAATATTGTGTTTTTTTTTTCTTTTCATTCTGTGTATATTTTACAAAAAATTCTGTTTGCAAAACCTTTGCACAAATACCTTCTGACATAAAAATTGCAACAATTGCCGTTTTATTCCCTAGGGTCTCTGTTAAAAAAAATGTATAATGTATGGGGGTTCTAAGTAATTTTCTAGCAAAAAATACAGATTTTTACTTGTAAAGAAAAAGTGCCAGAAAAAGCCCGGTCGGCAAGTCATTTAGTCCTTATATATAACATATAGTATTGTTACAAGGGTTACATGACTTATATTAAATGATACTGAGCCAATGAAAGAGCTTGTTATGTTACCCTTAAAGGTCAAATTTTTATTACAATCAGTACAATCAGTATGTGTACTAACACTGCCATAAACATGTGCACAGATATACAATCATTATACCAATTTTATATCTGTGGACATGTATATGGCGATTTCAGGACAGTATAAATTGATTTGGAGGAGGGGGGTTTGCAAATGGGCTGCCAGGAAGCATGCATGTGAAAACAGTTTACTGAAGTAAATGGAAGATGATACCACCTAGACGTTGTAATTATTTTGAGACTAGGAACGGTAAAATAAAATCATTCTGTTGCTTGGGTTTGCAGAAAACATACTGTGTGTAGTCAACAAATCAACCTGTTTGTACATGTAAAAATTCACTTTTATAATGATTTTAGTAACACTCATTGATAAGATTAGATTAAATTACATCAAGATGATCATGATTCATAATCTAGAATAAAAGTTGTAACTAATGCACCCAAACTAGGTTTGATTAAATGAATTTAATAAATGAAGTTTCAGAGCGGTCCCATTAGGCTACATACTTTATACTGAACTTTTGTTATGACATGATAATGATATTATAATATACATAAAAGAGTAAAAAAAAATTCCATAAAGGCAGCCCAGAAAGCAATTGGGGTTGATTTACTATAGGCAAATATACTGTTCATTTTACATGGAGTCTTCACTTGCAAGGGAATTTGTAATAGCTTAAAGTGATTGTAAACAATCACCTTGTAAAACAACCCATTCAGTTTAAAAAAGTAATGGAAGGCAAAACATTTTGTAAAGATGTAAAAAAAATCAGTATAAACACCTTTTTATCTTTTTTATGAGTGATCATATTCCCTCTGTTCTCAGCTGCATAAGTGCTGGGGGAAGGTGAAGGAGCAGCACACTGAACTTGCCAGTGAATGACTGTGCAGAGGGGGCATGTCAGGGCAAGTCTAATCATTGGAGGAGAGTACACTGAATTTCCAGCATAGCTAGAGAACTGACCATGATGTGTTCTCCTGACTAGGTTGGTCCGTTTTTATTAGAAAAGCAGAGGGACTGCCAGGAACACCAGGGATTTCACACAAAGAAAACAATACAAAGAGAACAGGATACTTTCTCATAGAAGTACATGGTGCTGCAGGCACAGATCAGGAATATGAAGTGCTGGAGTAACAAACGCTAATGAATGGGGCGAAGCTCTGCTAAATACACTTTTTTCCTTGCACATGATGGGGTGTTTTGCAACATTTAATTCCACCACATTTACAAAGCTATGGGAAAATTCCCTTGCAAAATGCAATATGAAGAGCCTATAGTACATCAACCCTACTGTGTCACCAGGGATTTACAAGTGCTCAATATGAGAGTCATAGTTAGTCAAAAGTACATGGCAGTGTAGTTTTCATGCTGACTACCTGGTCCAATTTATAAAAGGACCAAACTGCTGGTGCTGAGAATACCAAGTAGAGACATGACTGACATCATTAGATCTTCATCTAACACCTAAGTTACCAGTGAACACAGATGTATACGGTCCCAAACAGCTTTTGTGAGTGTGGACTCCCTTTAATTAGCTTTAGCTATTGAGCAATACTATTGTAAAAAGTATGATAACCTACAGCAACAAGTTATATTTCAGTTCAGTTCTCTATAGTCAGGTTTTCTTGCAGCAAGGGAAAATTAAGGGTCACATATCATTTAGCAACAGAAAGGAAAATAACACAGAGGCAAGAATTGTCAAGAAAGCATAGTTATTTACTTAATTAACTGAGGGATGAAACTCACCAAAATCACAATGCATGGTATTTCTTGATTTAACAATGCACTGCAGAAAAGCCTAGGAGGAAAAAAATGTGATGGTGAAACTGTTTTCTTAATTCTAGAGCAACTGAGGGGAGATTACATTATCCTAATGAATTATTTTCTATTTATATACCTGGGAGCTTTTCAGAGTCTGAGATTGGGGTGATAGGCAATACAAGAGGAGGGTCAATACAAGAGGAGGGTCTAATGGCAGCACACTTAGCACGGTGCAAAAAGATGGTTCTTTAAAGAAACAATGCTGATTTGACAATATGTATAGCTAGTGGAATGAAAAAAATAGAGGCACCAGACTTAACCTTGATTTTCTTCTGCTTGGAAAACACAAAGTGGCGGGATAGTTCCACAGTAGTGGGACACACTCAACTTGCAAAGTACATGTTAACAGAAGAAACCAAGCACCAATCAGTTTAAAAGTCCATATATCCTTTATTCCTGACAGTGAAGCACTGTCAGGGCTGGGCTCGGCCATTTCTTCTCAAAGCTAGCCGCTCAGCTGTCGGCTAATTGCCAGCTCCTATCTCTCCACAGTAACTCACCTGTTGATGATATCCTGCTCGTCAGTCCTGTCTACTTAAGCTGTCCAGTCCAGATGATCTCTGCCTTCGCCTTGGTCACATCTCTAGAGACGCTCCCCTGTGTTCCTGTTAAAAACTTGCTTAGCTGACATTACTTCTGGCTCCAGATCCTGCTTGCTGTTCTTCTACACTCATCTCTGGCTCCCTGTTGTTTTGGCTTGTCTGACTATCCGTTCTGATTCCTGAACTCTGGCTACGTTTTGACTATGTTTACTCTGTTTACCTTTTTTTATTATTATTAAACAAGTGTGATTTAACTGTACTTCTGTCTCAGTTTGATTCATGGTTTCTGACAAGTCACAACCAGTGGACAAAAAGCTGCCAATGTGTTTTGGTAGCCAGAAAGCCTACCTTCATCAGGGTCGGGTTTGGTTGCTAGAGTACCAACATGGACAGTGAAAAAAACCTTCTAGATAGATATCCTAAAAACGAGTGAATATGCTGAACTCAATGACGGTATATTAGTGTAGTCAATTTAAGATATCTATCAAAAAGGCCACTGTTTTTCCACTGGTTGTGCCTTCACTGTCAAGAACAAAGGATATATGGGCTTTTGAATTGATTGTTTGGTGCTTGGTTTCTTCTGCTCACAAATACTTCACAAGTTGAATTTGTAAAATCCCAGTATCCTTCTATAGCTAGGGTAGAATATCTGGGTATCCATGTGCTATTCCTTTGATTGGAGAGACTCTTACTGTGAGGCTATCGGACATCAGCAAACAAAATAATCGTGTACAAGGGATTATCATTCAGCTAATGAATATGGATGTTGTCATCATACAGCACGTACATAACTTGTCCCAAGGCCGAAGACATAGAATAGTAACACTCTGGCAACTAACCAGAAATCTCAATGCATATTGTAGTATTTGCTATTCTTATCGTGATACAGAGAGAGTGATGCATTTCATCTAGCTCTATATCAATTAAACAAATAATAAGACCCATTTCACACTGAGGAGTTTTTCAAGCACTTCTGCATTAAAAAAAGTGCCTGAAAAGCTCACGAAAACTGCTTCCTATTAAAATCAATGGATGCTTTCACACTGAGGCGGTGCATTGGTGGGAAAGTAAGAAGAACTGCAAGCAGCATCTTTGGAGCATATTTGGAGAGCTTAAAAAAGTTCCTCAAAAGTGCCCCTCTCTATTGAAATGAATGGAAAGCTATTCAAAAGCACCTGAAAATACCCGTGTTTTACTAGCAGTTTATAAGTGCCTCAGTGTGAAAGAGGTCTTAAATGCTTATTTCTCAATCTCCCTAACCAGTCATTACAGGAAGGGAATGCAGAGGGATGACCTTGTCAGTGTGCTTTTGCTTTTTCATTGCACAACCACAGGCTGGGGGCTGCTGACCAATCATCCATTGTCTATACTGTATCACTCTGTTAAATGCTATATACGTTTCTGCAGGATCATCTAAGCTTTACTGTTAAATGTTTCCAATTTGTCAGGGTAGGCACACTCTCATTTGGCTGTTTTGTCTCTGCCTGCCCCAATTGCGGGACTCTGAGTATGGAATGCAAGATGTCTACAAACACACACATTCGTTTAGGCATACACCCAGGGTCTTACGTCCATCTGAATGAACACGTATACACAGGTCCCATTGTGCTTTTCAATGGAAATGATCTTTTTTTGCTTGCTGTTTTGCCTATCCAGCTCACACACCTATCATAATTTGTATCCTTGTATTTATTAGTAGAGCCATCCTACTTTTTACCAAACAATCTATATAGTTTAACTGCTACATATTTCATTTACTTGTCTATGATGTCTGAGAGGGGTGCATGTATCATAAGCGTGGCTGGACAGAATAATAAATATTGAGGCTGGTTTACTAAAAATAGTTGAGAATCTTAATCAAAAAAAGTGTGAACGGTCCCTTTAATCCATTTATTCAATCATATGCAAAGCAAATTCTTATCCACTTTAAATTCCCAGTTATGTGTAGGGTAGTTTCTTAACCTCTCTGGTAAATCAGCCCCGTTATGTCAGGTTAAAGAGTTTCTATATATGTATTTAAGTTGTGTGTTATCTGTTTTCCCAGAGTTTAGCTTTAACATTTTTCATGTAAATGCCCATATTTAGGACTATATCCAAAGGTTATTCTACTCTACATACAGCCTTTGCAGAAGCTTTTTATATATGACATGAATATTATTGCAAAAATGGAAAGCATAGTGGATTTTTGAAGGTATCTGTTTATCTGTTTTTATTGCACAGCCACCAGAGGATGGTACCATTCCCAATAATGAGCCTGCTGAGGAACAAGCTATTTTGCTTGAGCTACATAGCATCTAGTGACTCTTCTCCACATCTTGTGTCTCCTTATTTACTTCTAGCACTGGATTCAACTAAAAATGCATACTCTAGGTAATTAGGTAAGACAAAAGTAAATTAAAACTTTTAATGTGACCGTGTCATCACAAGGTCAAAATTATAGTAGTCGTAAAGGCTCAAGTTTTTTTACCTTCATGCATTATATGCATGAAGGTAAAAAACCAGCCCCCCCCCCCCCCAATACTTACCTGAGCCCATTTTGATGCAGCGATGTGCATGAGAGAAGTGGCTCTCCTGGGTCTCCTCCTGCTACTGTCAATCACAGCCAGTAAGCCAATGAGGAGAGAGCGGATACAGAGGTGAGCCACGCTCCATGTGTGAATGGACACACGGAGCAGCAGCTTAGGAGCAAGCTGCTTGGCAGGAGGGAGGGACAGGAGCACCAGCGTGGGGCCCGAGAAGAGGAGGATCAGGGCTACTCTGCAAAACCACTAAGGATAACATGTTGGTTATTTTAAAACACATTAGGCTTTAATATCACTTTAAACTAAAGCCACATGTGCAAAGAAATGGTGTATAGACCCTTTCCTTGAGGACAGTGTCCTAAAAATCCTCAATTTTTCTGATTCCTGGGGCGAATACCTGGTTCTTTATGCATGTATGTTCTCTATTGACATAGGTGCTGGCCAGATGAACCACAGGATATGGCAGGGAAAGCAGATATTCAACACACCCAAAAGTGTTGAATACCTGCAGCAACAGAGTCTTAAGACACAAGAAGGCTAAATATACAGCTTTCAATAAATACATTTTTCATGAAAAAAAAAAAATAAGTATACAGCATTTCTACTTTCAGACTGTCTTTAGTTCAATTTTAATCCTTTTCTACTTTTTAGTGCTTTTCTACTGATATGTGTTACTCTCCTGGCTTAGGCTCTGGTATATAGCCCTTTACTCATATTAGGAGTTATATGATGTTGGGAATTATAAAATCATTTTTAATGAAAAAAATGAAAGAAAGGATATAAATGATCAGAAATTAATTCACACCGTTTTCAATTAAAAAGCAGTTTCACCAGCATGGCTTCATTTTAAAGCAATCACAGTAAAATGCAAAAGAAATATATTTAATAATTACAGAAGGTTTTTAGTTCTGTTCCTCAGCTTTAGTGGCAGGTCAGTCAATAATAAAAGAATAGTTATACGATTAATTCTAAGTATGCTTCCCAAATTCTATTATTTGTCTTCCCATCTGTCTGGTCATGGTTTCACATATGTTTATCTTGCTTGTTTTCGTTAAACGAGAGCTCACAGTTTTTAAATAAAATGTAGTACTTGTACACTGCTGACATTTTAAGATATTTAGGAGAATGTGCTAAGATGAAACTCGAGGGTAGAACTGTGGCAGTTATAGGTCTTGAAATGCTCTTTTACCCAAAAAGACAATTATTAATCATTATCATTATTAATAAATATCTTGATATATCCCATTGCTGGATACATAATGAAGACCCCACTGCCAGCTCATCTTCCCAAAACAGACAGATCTATTGTCATACCTAAGCATACAGCCTAAGGGGCTGAGTACAGTCCCACTTATGTTGTTTTAAATATATATGGCAAATACATATTCTTAAGCCTTTCCCCTTAAAGAATGAATCAACAGCCTATTTCCCAGTCTTTTCAAAAGTGATATTTAAGATATAGGCACAGACTGTTGGAATAGTTCAGTCCTTGACATCTTAGATGTCTTGAATTTATCAAAACTGATATTTCCCTACCATAATTCTGACTTTTGGTGTTCTTGCCATTGGTAGATGCTGAGAGATAAACCAGACATCTCAAATTCTGGTCAGACCTCTGGGCTTTAGTTTCTGGGTCTCCACATCTGCTGTGTTCATTATGAGGGGTTCTTACTCTTCCTATTTTATATTTTAGGCCTTTTTCAGACATGCAGACCTTTGTCTGTTTTTCATCCATCCGTTGATGGATGAAAAATGGACATCAATTTGAACCTGCTCAATGTATTCTGGGTATTTTAGATGACCTCCCGCTAACTGAGTTTAGAAGGTAGGCGTTATTAGGGCACTGTTTCAAGCCTACAGACTCCTTCTGCAAGAGTGGGTTGTCCACATGGGGGATACCCTTAGACTTCTAATATAAAGGGTGTCCAGGATAGTTCGACCTTAAGCGGTCATGTTTTTTGTTGCTCTTTGTACTTCTTTTCCAATACCCATACCGATGGCTCGATTTTTCATGGTGGCTGTATTCTGGGAGTGAACTCTGTTCTCTAGATCTGTCATATTTCATGTATACTGTGAGTGCTTTGGAACACCACAATGTCTAGATTGCTTGTGCTCTGTTTATTGGTTGTAACTTAATAAACGTTAGTTCTGATTATAAAAAAAAATGGACATCAATGCATTTCTATGGAAAAATGGATGTAAATGGATGATCATCCGTTTACATCCTTTTACATCCGCTACCGTCAACATCCGTTTTTTTGAACGGATCAAAGCCCTATTTTTTTTCCATAAAAAAACAAATGGATCGGATGAAAAAAAGATATAAACTGACAAACGGTCAGTTTTTACAAGTAAAGTGGCCCTGGAACTCAAGTGGTTAAGGACTCTAGCTGGAGGATGTAAAAAACTGATGTAAAAAACTGATAAAAAAAAGGATGAAAAACTGATGTAAACTTTCATACGTTTCGACTGAACTGATGAAACGAATGGTCCATATGTGTTAAAGAGGCCATATATGTATTTTATATCTATCAAATGAAAGGTGGGCAGGAACACCCAAAGTCTAGAATTTGGCAGGAAGATCACACTGCTCAAGTAAATAATTATACAAAACATCTAAAAAGCCAGGGACTGACTAGGTCAAACAGGTTAAAAATATATCTAATCTTGACCCTTTGGTTCCTGTGTCAATGTGAGGTCATGCCATGGTGAGAGTTTAGTAAATTAGTAGAAGAACAAAGGACTCTCAAAGTTGTAGTTTTAGAGGCTCCACTGTGTTTATTGTGAGTGGAAAAAAATCTGTATTTTTCCTCAGGCTTTTGTAATTCTGGATCGAGGTCTGGAGTTTTGAAGGTTCTGGAGTGCCTCAGGTGGGAAGAAACCTTCAATCCTGTGTCCAGGCGGCTTCGCTAGTTGTCTGCAGCCTGTCTGAGTGCATAGGCATGCAGGACTGCTAAAAGTCAGGCTTGAGGATAGCTCAGGGAAGTTGCTGCCATTTGAAGATTGACCTCTGTCAGGAGACATGGTTGTTCCTATCAGAGACTGCATCCCTTGTGAGCGGTACTTCTTGCCCAAACCCTGGGAAACAAAGAGAGGGTCTAAGAGGCCAAAAAAGCTGAGGCAGCTAGTGGGTCAAGAGGGCTGAAGGAAGTCTGGAAGTCTCTGAGAGAGCAAGCAAACCTAAGGGAGGCCGGAGAGGCCTGTTTGGAGTTTTGAAGGTTCTGGAGTGCCTCAGGTGGGAAGAAACCTTCAATCCTGTGTCCAGGCGGCTTCGCTAGTTGTCTGCAGCCTGTCTGAGTGCATAGGCATGCAGGACTGCTAAAAGTCAGGCTTGAGGATAGCTCAGGGAAGTTGCTTCCATTTGAAGATTGACCTCTGTCAGGAGACATGGTTGTTCCTATCAGAGACTGCATCCCTTGTGAGCGGTACTTCTTGCCCAAACCCTGGGAAACAAAGAGAGGGTCTAAGAGGCCAAAAAAGCTGAGGCAGCTAGTGGGTCAAGAGGGCTGAAGGAAGTCTGGAAGTCTCTGAGAGAGCAAGCAAACCTAAGGGAGGCCGGAGAGGCCTGTTTGGAGGCCAGGAGTCGGCCCATGCATTGAGGTACTTCTTTTTTTTTTTTTTTTATAAATGTGAGCTACTAGGCCCTTAAAGAGGAACTGCAGTCTTGCCACATAATTCATAATAAAAACATTCTGAAGCTTCCCTCCAACCACTTTGCATATTATTTTATATATACTGTGATTCTGTACTTTCCAAATATGCTGCAGAAATCTCCCTCCACTAAGTCTGGTTGCAGCCATTTCAACTGTGGGCAGCTGAAGCTGCTGCCTGTTCACTTCCTGGATTTACACAGACACACAGAGGCACACCTTCAGCTCTGCAGCCCTGCAGATTTCATTGGCTCTCTTATGACTCACCCACCTCCCTTCCTGGCAAACTCTCACGAGAGTGAGAGAGAGAGCTGTGCATGATGTCATAAGCCTAGGCAAATGACCAGACAAGAAAAAGAAAGTGGGCTGTATAAGGTATTTACTGGCAGAAAAAAAACAAAACGTTTTACTATCCAAAGTTGAAACAACAAGAACAGAAGATTGATTAGATGTAAAGTTGAAAAAAATGACTGATGGTCCGCTTTAAACACAGTTCTGTCTGATATGGAACTCACAAAAAAATTCACCTACCGCTGAGTACAGATCACAATATATGCACCCACACAGACACACACGCACCAATTGTCCAGATTTTAATACCTTGTTTGATCACCACTGTCCCCCAGAATACACAGGGTGAAGACCTGCTTATCCACTCATCCCTCCAAATTCCTCTGTTCTGCTAAACATGTGTTTTAGGATGAGTGTCTCTTTATGGATTGGCAGCCTACATAACTAAACAGTTTTGCCTGTTTACGACCTGTGGTGTTCCAGGTCTTTTAGAATCTAGCAATATCTCTATCTTGCTCTGATTGTAACCTTTTAATAAACAAGAAGAGATTGCTAAGGTGTTTAATAGTGGCATTTTTACTTTAAATTTACTTAACAGCATTAGAATGGCCATAAATATTGTAGAATATTTCTCTGGGGTACAGTAATTAGAGATGTACATAAACTCCAAAATAACATTTCATCAAAACAGCAAAACTCTAATAATATGCATTTCCATTGTTGTTTTACTTTGGTTAGTGGCTTAGTTTCCTTGATAAACACCCAATTAGAGGAAGTTTGGCTATCAGAAGGGGAATGCAATCATCTTACCATTACCAGTAACTGTAATACAGAATATCTTCTCCTCAAACGTACCTTGGCTATATGTTTCTATGCACTGTCCTCTTTATATGAGGACTCAGTTCCAAGGATATTATTTGCCTGGACACAAGAATGTACTAATAGCACAAAAGCATGTGAAGTTGTCTCATAGAACATCAATAAGGAAGCATTAAGTACAAGTTATACCATTGTCATGAAAATAATTGCCAGAATAGGAATACAGCAAATCAAGATACAACACTTAACGTTTGTGAAGGCAGAAAGACCCCTTTCATGGATGCCGGTTTCTTGTACGTATGTGTACTTCTAACCTTTCAAAATAAAACATTGTCTAAACTCTGCCTCAGGTCTGACCATATTTGGACAAAAATTAATACTAATATCAATGCCGGCCCTCCAAAACTGAAACAAATTTGGATATGTATTTTTTTGATACTCAATGTAATAACATAAACCACAATTTAAAGCCTAGGAAATGATAGTCGCAACTAGACCTTGAATAAGTGTTCATAATGATGTAAGACGTTTTATTATCAGTGCTAGTGAGGAACAACTCCATGTTCGATTGGTCTGGATCTGCTAAAATTGCTTCTATATAAATGAAAAAAATATGTATATGCATATATGCAGGGCTGAGACTAATGATGAGAACCAAGCATATCACAATGATTCCAATTATATAAATAAAATGATTAAGCAATGTGGGAAATGAAGCATGATCATTTCCCAGAATGACATGCTCCAAGTATTATAACCAATCTTAAATCACACTGCACAATTATACTAAAACACTACATCAAGATTAAGCAGCCATGGTCTGCATTGGAAACAAAGAATAAGGGTTTTGTTCCAACAGCATGACACTGTACAGCATGTACTCAGATTTAACACTGTTCAAACCATAAATTCTCGACTGTGTCCTCAATCTGTGGACAAGTGGGCCTGGTCTACCACAGACTGATTAAGCATACAGGTTGTTCTGAAGCAGTCTTCCCTCCTGCCTTTCTGCAGCTTGTAGAAATTGCTGTGGGGACACTTTTTATTTCATTGTTCACAGCTTTCTGATGATTAAAGTGGAAGTAAACTCTTATTTTTTACTTGTACCTTCAGATAAGCCTAATATAAGTCTTACCTGTAGGTACAGTAAATATCTCCTAAACTGTGTATTCACACTCCATGCAGCCGATGACATCACTGATGCATGTGCTCTGAAGGGATGGTATACCCATGCTGTCCCTTCAAATCTCTGTGCCGTGGTCTGTAACTACGTGCATGCACAGGAGTGACACCATCATGGCGGAGGCCGGGGGACACAAACCCAAAAAGAAGACTGAGTGAAGATGAAAGCGTCTCTCAGCGGTGACATTGCGGCACTTCAAGGCTTCCTTCTAAAGTAAGTATTTCATTTTGTGCTAGTATATGATGCAGCTGTGTTAGCAGCTCCAGCCATCCGGCCTCCCAGCCATCCAGGACTCATCCTGGACTCCCAGTGGAACTGCACAGGGACCCCCACCTATGCACCGTGCGGCCACTGCCATCTGGAAGCCGCGTTCAAGCACGCCAGCTGCATAGGCCCTTCCCACAGGACACTCCACGGCTTCAGCCTAACTCCTTCAGGACACTCTGCGGCTTCGGCCTAGCTCCGGCCAGTGCCGACCTGCTGCTTCACCTCCCACAGCCCGATTGGCAGTCCGACCGGCAGGCCCGCGCACCACCTCCATCTGGATCCATCCTCCTCCAACACCATCCTCGGACGGACCGGTAGCAGCACCGGGATCTGAGCAGCTGGACAGCCCACGGCTCGGGACTAGCCGGCGGCCATCTTGGTCCTCCCTCCCGAGGCACAACACTCTGCCCAGAGACCATTCCCGCACTTCCCAG
Organism: Lithobates clamitans; assembly: GCA_037952925.1. NCBI lineage: Eukaryota > Metazoa > Chordata > Amphibia > Anura > Ranidae > Lithobates > Lithobates clamitans. The sequence goes on from JBBGZY010000320.1 coordinate 3,011,335, forward strand.
CAGGACCCACCGGTACCTCAGTTCCAGTGGACCCCCCCAGCCCAGCTCACCAGTACACCCACCGCCGTAGTACACCCACCGCGGCTCGGGCCTAGCCCATTGGCCATCTTGGTCCACCCACTTCAGCAGCTATCACCACCTCCACTCGGAGCTCATCCCCGGACCCCCCCAGCAGGTAGTACCGGGACCTACCCCACTATCCACGAACAGGACCTAGCCACCTCCGAGCTCGAGCATCAGGACAGCCCACAACTAGCCGTTGGCCATTTTAGTCCACCCAGTGCGGCCGCAACCACTACCTCCACCCGGAGCTCATCCCGAACCCCCCCAGCAGGTTAGTACCGGAACCCGGCCCACCTCCAGGCAGGACCACCGAACCCCCTCCACGGCCTACCCCCCCGGGGGCACCACCGCAGCCGCCGTCCAATCACCCTGCTCTCTAGCTGTTAGACTCGGGGGGACAGACCACGGATGCGGCCTAGCTCCAGCCACCCAGCACCCACTCCTGTCCAGCGGACCCCCGTGCCCCTACACCTGGAACACCCCTCCTCTACACTGGACCTCACTGCGTGGGCACAGGCTACCACCGGAGACTTTGGACCTGACCAGCGCCCATCTTAGATCCTCCTAGACCCAGCCGCAGCACCATTCCAACCAGTAAGTAGCGGCCAGATTCCCCCTACCCCTCACCCCCCCACCGTCATCCTCCGGACCATCCTGTACAGGTAAGCCCACCAGGGTACCCTAGTGGTTGATCCAGGGTCCTTGGATCCGATTGCCCCTCGGGGGGTCAGGAAGGAATTTTTCCTTTGCTGGAGCAATTGGCCAGCTCAGCTAGGGGTTTTTTCGCCTTCCTCTGGATCAACGGGAGGGTGGTAGGTAGCCCTCCATCTCCTCCATCATCCTCCTTCAGCAACTTTTTGCTCTCACTATGTGCAATTTCAAGTACACAGCGGACGCCCTCCACAGGCTAAGAAACATCGGTTCAACTCTACCAACCGCCACTCAAAAAAGACTAAAAGAAGAAAAATTACTAAGGACCAACCTACAAGCAACCATCAAATACAGGGAGACACCAATCCAACTACAACAACTAGCATGCACCCTGATCAACACCAGATCTGCAGTCAAGCACAGACTGGAAATCCACGATTTTATTATCGAAAACATCATAGATTGCCTCTTCATTACGAAAAGTTGGCTAACTTCCGACTGCAACACCATCCTAACTGAATTGGTGCCTGAGAACTACAGCATCCTAACCGAGCATAGAATAGGAAAAAAAGGAGGAGGCCCAGCAGTGATCTTCAAATCGCACCTTGCCTTCACCAAACCAACTTCACAGAACTCAGTGCCTTTCATGGAGACACTCCCCCTGCATCTTCAAACAACACCCAAGACACCATTCACATATTACTATGCTACAGACCACCAGGACCAAAGACCAATCTCCTTACACCACTCACTGAACTCATTTTAATGCACACCCTGAAAACCAAAAACCTTCTGGTACTTGGAGACTTCAACCTTTGGGCAAACTCTACCCAAGACCCTATTGCGACTGCCTGTATCAACCAACTGGAAGAATTAGGTCTTCAACAGCTGATAAATACTCCCACGCATGGTTCAGGACACACTCTAGACCTCATCTTCGAACAGAATATGGACATCAACATATTCGACAAAACACACCACTACCATGGACGGACCACCACGCCATCAAATTTAAAATCACCTTTAACACCACCCTCCAAAAACAGAAACATGCAACAGCAACACACTGGAACAGATCTCAGAAGAAACTGCACTCTGAACTCTTTAAACCACATTATCAAACAAAATACAATCGCTAAACTTAAACCTCTCAACGGAACAAATACTCAACTCCCTAAACAAGGCACTACTACAAAAAACAGCAGAATCAGTAGCGCCAAAACGCAGAACACTCATCCGCAAAAAAAACTCGAGATGGTTTAATGGCACTCTCACCCTACTCAAGCAGGAACGTAGAAGAGCTGAAAGAACATGGAGAAGAAATCCTACCAAGAAAAACCATACAAACTACAAAGTACTCACTGTGAAATACCACAAAGCAATCTTCACAGCCAAAAAAGAACATTTCTCGAACACCATCTCAACTGCCTTAAACCGGCCGCGGGAACTTTTCAAAATAGTCGCCCAGTCAATGAACCCGACCTGCTTAGAGCCCCCAGCAAACGATACTCAAGAATTCTGCAATGAGTTATCAAATTTCTTCATCAACAAAATTGACAACATTCGGAAATCAATTCAACAGAAAAAAACAACCAACCTTACCCACCCAAAGCAAAAAGAGGACATCAACACAAACATCACACAACCGCCGGACTTCTTCTTGACCTCAATCACCACTGACACGACTAAAAACATTATGAGAAGCCTTCGAGACAGCACATCACCGAATGACATATTTCCCACGAAACTCCTGAAAGAATGCTCCGACATCCTGGCTCCCACTATAACATACCTCATAAATCAGTCGTTCAAAGAAGGGATTGTGCCAACCACCCTCAAGCAAGGCACCGTCAAACCCCTGCTAAAGAAACCCAATCTCGACCCTAAGGACCCTAACCACCGCAGACCGATAACAAGCCTTAACACCATCTCCAAGATTATGGAGAAAGCGGTAGTACAACAGCTACAACGCCACCTGTACACTCATCAACTTCTGGACACTCTACAATCAGGCTTCCGCCCTGGCCATGGCACAGAAACTGCACTTCTAAAAATATGGGATGATACCCTCAAAACAGCAGATGACGGAGAATCATGTCTCCTGATACTGCTAGACCTTAGTGCAGCATTTGATACAGTGGACCACAATACTCTACTTGTCCGCCTCACAGAAGTTGCAGGAGTCACAGATTCTAGTCTAAAATGGTTTGCATCCTTCTTAGAGAATCGCTCTCAGACAGTGAAACTTGGAGCATTCACCTCTGACACCCAGACAATCACCTGTGGAGTCCCTCAGGGTTTACCCTTGTCGCCGGTGCTATCTACATATCTACATCCGCCCACTCCTCAAAATCATCAAAAAATCAGACCTCTGCTTCCACTCATATGCTGACGATACCCAAATCTACTTTCTCATCACCGAACAAAAAGACCACCATCAGCAACTAGAGAAATGCCTCACTTTGATAGATGACTGGATGACCATTAGTTCCCTCAAACTCAATGGGTCAAAAACAGAACTTCTCTTCCTACACGCTAACCAAAATCCCAAAACCAAGACTCCATGGACACCTCCCACCATCTTTGGACAGACCATCTCTCCGAGCACCAAAGCCAAGAGTCTCGGAGTTATCTTTGACTCAGAAATGACAATGGATGCACAAATAGGATCAGTAGTTAGCGGATCTCACCATCTCCTCCGCCTGCTACGCAGACTCATCCCCTTTATCCCAGAAGAGGACAAAGCAGCAGTAGTTGGAACAATCATCAATTCCCGTCTCGACTACGCAAACTCCAATATCCCCAATATCAGCTTGCGCGCCTACAGACCATTCAAAACATGGCGGCAAGACTGCTAACAGGAAAAAAACCATGGGAGTCCATCTCCCCATCCCTGAGGAGCGTACATTGGCTAACGGTAAAGAATCGGATCACATTCAAGACCCTCTGCCTCACCCACAAATGCATAAAAGGTAACGCCCCTCAATACTTCCGAGAGAAAATAAAACACTACACACCCAATCGCAATCTGCGATCATCTAACCAAAACCTCCTCCTCGTTCCCAAATACCGCTACAAAGCAAGGGGAGAAGGCAGATTTGCAGTCCAGGGACCTCGGTTATGGAACACTCTTCCGACTCACATCATCATGGAAGAAAACCATCTGGCCTTCAGGAAAAACTCAAGACCTTCCTCTTCTAAGAAGCTGTTCAACACAAAATGCATTTAGCGCCTTGAGGCGATTCAGTTTGCATTTGCAGCGCTTTACAAACCATTCATTCATTCACATTATGCCTTTACCATGCACGGTTTAAAAGAAAAAAAAATAGGTGTGGTTTACTACTGCTTTAAGTTGACCACAGATGGATAGTTTTATCTTTGTTTTTTTTCGTTCAACCAATAGGCTGAATGAAAGAAAAGAATGAACAGATTTCTCCATCCACACAAATTTAGTAAATGAAGGAATCCTCCTGCCAATGTAGTGTACTATGACAGCGGGACCCGGTGCTGTCAGAATATATTGATCAGTAACAACAGCTGCTGTTAGCCAAAGGTTTCCAACTTGTTTGTTCATCAGAAGTCAATCTAACAATCAACTTTTGTTAAACGTCGATGGTCACACTCTGATCGCAATTCAGACAGTCCCTGCTGAACTGGACAAATTTTGATATGTCTATGGCTTTAGGGGTCATATTTTTATTACAGATAATCTTTAAAAATCCCTTCCTGGCTAAAATACAACTTTTTACGTTCTCTTGCACAATGTCCATACTGAAAAAATATAATTAACTTTACAGCATTGAACTAAGAATGCCCACCTGTGCACAATTCTAGTTGTTATGCCCCACTGTCAAACCAAGAACTGGTCATAGAGTTACATCAAGTTAACTGATGCATACTGATGCTGTTAAATTTGGTCTGAGCATTTAAGCATAGATGGTCATGAAAGCTATTTTTCAGTGAAAAAGAGGGATAAGCTTGGGACAGAGCATTTTTTTGGAGAAAAAACATTTTATTGTTATTTCTTAATCAGTGAAGGTGTTTTTAAATTTAGCCCTGCATTGTTTATTATCTTTTGGATGCAAAACAGCCTTTCCAAAGTTGGTCTTTTGAGAAAGGAGTCACATTTATTCTTTGGGCTCCTCTGCTAAAGCATCTCGCACAGATAGCCTTCTTGTTTTGGGCAAGAAGCCTGTATCTCTTGTGTGTTGGGCTGGTATCAATTGGAACCAGGCACACTTACTGTTAGGACTCATGAGACTGAAGACTCACCTCAAATAAACCTTTTTCAATGCTGGGCTCAGCCCTTCCTTCTCTGAGCTGGCCGCTCAGCTGTCGGTTAATTACCAGCTCCTATCTCTCCACAGTGACTCACCTGTTGATTATATCCTGCTCGTCAGTCCTGCCTACTTAAGCCGTCCAGCCCAGATGGTCTCTGCATTCGCCTTGGTCACATATCTAGAGATGCTCTCCTGTGTTCCTGTTAAAGACTTGCTTGGCTGACATTGCTTCTGGCTTCAGATTCTGCTTGCTGTTCTACTACGCTCATCTCTGGCTTCCTGATGTTTTGGCTTGTCTGACTATCTATTCCGGTTCCTGAACTCTGGCTATATTTTGACTACGTCTACTCTGTTTATCTTTTTTCATTATTATTAAACAAGTGAGATTTAACTGTACTTCTGTCTCAGTCTGATTCATGGTTTCTGACATTAGGCTAAGCCCATGAATTCAGAAGATGCAGTCAATCCACTTGTTGGTAATATTTTTTCCAGATTGGATGAGCAGAATCACTGCATGGATCAGTTTGCCATGGTGTTACAAACGCTCCTGAGTTGCACGGCACACCTGGAATCTCCCACTGTGGCTGCTCCTGTACAACCTGTGTTGCAGGCCATCCATGCTGCTGCTCCAGTATATGTACAGGCACCCGCCTCGAGTATTACCTCTATAAGAGATATGTCTGGTTCCGTTACGCTTCCCCAGAGATTTGGGGGTGATCCAGTCCAATGCAGAGGGTTTCTCAACTAGGTTGAGATATACTTTGCTGCCCCAGGCGTTTCCCACGGACAGAAGCAAAGTAGGTTTTATGATATCTTTGCTTTCTGAGAGAGCCTTAACCTGGGCAAACCCTCTATGGGAGACGCAAAAACCTGTTGTCTTGAGTTACCCAGAGTTTATGGCTTCTTTTAAAAGGGTATTTGATGTTCCCGCATGCTCCGCTTCTGCCGCCAAGTGCCTCATGTCCATCAAACAGAGTACGAGAACTGTTGCCGATTATGCCATTGAATTCCGTACTCTGGCAGCAGAAGTTGCTTGGAACAATGAGGCCCTTATGGCTGCTTTTTCTCATGGTCTCTCGGATACCACCAAGGATGAGATAGCAGCCCGAGATATACACACTGAGCTGGAGAAGTTGATCACGTTTGCCATCCTCATTGACTCCAGACTCAGAGAAAGACTCTCTTTTAAGGAGCGATTGCGGAAGCCTCCGGTATATTTGTCTCTGAGCTTTTCAGTCCCACCCTTGCCTCTCTCACCTCCCATGCCTCCTGGTACCGAGTCGGTCAGTGAAGATGAACCCATGCACTTGGGCTTCACGCGTCTCTCTGCAGATGAGAGAATCCTTAGGAGGAGGGAGAGATTGCGCCTTTATTGTGGCTAGGCAGGTCACTTTTTGAAGTCTTGTCCTACCCATCCAGGGAACGCCCGAACCTTGAGGTCCTCTCATGGACAGACCTTAGGTGGCGTTGTTTCGTCCCCAGTTATCCAGAAGGATAAGCCCCTGGTTTTGGTTACACTTTCTTGGGCTGAGTCGTCCGTCGAGATACAGGCTCTAATCGACTCTGGGGCTGCAGGCATCATTGATGCTGCCTTTGTATCGAAGCACTCCATTCCGCTGCAGCTGCGTGACCCTACACTTGACATTGAGGCTCTTGACGGGAGACCTCTACAGCCTGCCCATGTGACTCATGAGACTGTTCTGTTGACCATGGCCATAGGCGCTCTTCACCATGAGATAATCCAATTCCAAGTTATTTCCTCACCTAAGTTTCCACTGGTTATTGGTTATCCTTGGTTACAGAGGCACAACCCCTCTTTTGTTTGGCTCCATGCTGAGGTTCTCTCCTGGTTGCCACATTGCAGTAAGACATAATTCCAGAAGGTAGCCAGGGTCCTGTGCACTTCTTCTCTCTCCTCCCTGTCAGAGGAGTACCGCGATTTTAGCGATGCCTTTGACAAAGGTCAAGCCGGTAGTTTGCCTCCACATCGGCCTTATGATTGTGCAATTGACCTTCAATCTTCTACCCCCTTGTGGCCGGGTTTACCCTTTGTCGGTCTTGGAGGACATGGAGGAGTATGTTGCAGACTCACTTTCTCAAGGTTTCATCCACAAATTCTCATCTCCTGCTGGTGTTGGTTTCTCCTTTATGAAGAAGTAGAGTGGTGAACTGAGACCTTGTATTGATTATAGGGGTCTCAATCGTTTCACGATTAACAACGCCTATCCGATTTGATTTGATTATAGAGTTATTTGACCGCCTCAAGGGAGCAACGGTTTTCACAAAACTTGATTTGAGAGGGGCATACAATCTCGTGAGGATTAAGGAGGGTGACGAGTGGAAAACTGCTTTACTACCAGAACAAGCCATTATGAGTACCTCATAATGCCTTTTGGCCTTTGTAATGCCCTGGCAGGTTTCCATGAATTTATTAACAATGTCCCCAGAGATTTGTTACAGTTATGTGTGGTAGTTTATCTCAACGATATCCTCATATTTTCCAAGTTCCTGGAGAGCCACCACACAGATGTCTGTCGTGTGCTTCAGAACCTAAGAGAGAACAATCTCTATTGTAAATTGGAGAAGTGTGAATTCCATCCTGAGCAGGTTAAATTCCTGGGTTATGTAATTTCCACTGCTGGTTTTTCGATGGCCAAAAGAAACTTTCAGCAGTCCTACAGTGGCCCTGACCCATGGGTTTACGTCCTCTGCAGCGTTTTCCTGGCCTTGCCAACTATTATCGGAAGTTTATTCGTAACTTCTCGTCTCTGGTCAAGCCCCTGACTGATATGACCAGAAAGGACGGTAACCCACAGAGTTGGTCTCCGGAGACCATTAAGGCCTTTGAGAGTCTCAAGGCTGCATTTGTTTTCGCTCCTGTGTTGGCACATCCTGAACCTACGTTACCTTTTATCCTTGCGTTTGATGCTTCTGAGACTGGAGTTGGCGCTCTTCTGTCTCAACGTCCTACTTCTGAGAGCGCTATGCATCCTTGTGGTTACTTTTCCAAGAAATTGTCACCTATGGAGTGCAATTACGAGATTGGTGACAGAGAGCTGTTAGTGATCATTTTAGCCCTGAAAGAATGGAGACATTTCCTCAAAGGTACCACTGTGCCGGTTGTCTGTGGCTAAACGCCTCTCTTTCAGAAGGGCGTGATGGGCTCTTTTCTTGTCTAGTTTCAATCACATTGTCTCAGTCTTACCCGGTACTAAGAATGTAAGGGCTGATGCTTTGTCACGACAATTTCCCTCCACTTCCAAGATAGAGTTGTTCTGGTTCCTGTCATTCCTCCTGATCGTATTTTGGCTACAGTTCCCACCAGTCTCAGTTCTCCTTTGGGTGACAAAATTCTTGCTGCTCAGGTTCATGCTCCTCCTGAGAAACCTTGTGACCGTTGCTTTGTCTCAGAGAGTTTCCGTACTGCCGTGCTCCAAACTTACCATTCTCCCAAGGCTGCTGGCCACCCTGGGAAGAATCAACTCTTTTGAGCCATTTCCCAACAATTCTGGTGGCCTAGTCTATGGGCTGATATAACTTCCTTCGTAGCTGCCTGTTCCATGTGTGCTCAGAGTAAGACTCCATGACACCTTCCAGTGGGCCTCCTACAACCCATACCCAATGGAGAGAAGCCCTGGACCCACCTATCTATGGATTTCATTGTGGAGTTACCCAACTCCCAGGGCAACACAGTTATCCTTATGGTGGTTGATGGGTTTTTGAAAATGTCTCATTGTATTCTACTTAAGAAATTGCCCACTTCGAAGGAACTGGCTTCCATTTTTGCTCGGGAGATCTTTAACTTACATGGGCTACCCAAGTTGATTGTCTCGGACAGGGGTAGTCAGTATGTGTCCCGGTTCTGGCGAGCCTTTTGAGCACAGTTGGGAATTCAGCTAGCTTTCTCATCTGCGTATCACCCTGCAGTCTAATGAGGCCACAGAACGAGCCAATCAGTCCTTGGAGCAATTCCTACATTGCTATATTCCTGACCATCATAACAACTGGTCAGACCTCTTAACATGGGCAGAGTTTGCTCGTTTGCTCACAATAGTGCCTTGAATTCTGCTTCCCAATTGTCCCTGTTTATGGCGAACTATGGTTTCCAACCTTCCATGTTGCCTGACTCATTTGTTCCCCAGAGTATTCCTGCATTAGAGGAGCATCTCCGTGGTCTTTGTTCCACTTGGGCACAAGTCCAGGAGGCTTTGCAACATGCTAATGATAGGTACGGACTCCATGCTGACCGCAGACGACTGCCTGTGCCTTCCTACCAGGTTAGGGACAGGGTCTGGCTGCCATCTTGCAACCTCCGACTTTGTGTTCCCTCTTTGAAGTTCGCACCTTGGTTTATTGGGCCTTTCCGTATTCTTCACATGAATAACCCAATGGCTTATGTGTTAGATCTTCATTCTTCTCTTATGCGTATCTCAAATGTATTTCATGTCTCCTTATTAAAACCTTTGATCTGCAACCGCTTTACCACCTTGGTGCCTTGTCCTCACCCTGTACAGGTTAAGAACCATGAGGAGTATGAAGAACAAGGGGTCATTGAACAGGGGGTACTGTCAGGGCTGGGTTCAGCCCTTCCTTCTCTGAGCTGGCCGCTCAGCTGTCAGCTAATTGCCAGCTCCTACCTCTCCACAGTGACTCATCTGTCGATGATATCCTACTCGTCAGTCCTGCCTACTTAAGCCGTCCAGCCCAGATGATCTCTGCCTTCACCTTGGTTACATTTCTAGCGATGCTCTCCTGTGTTCCTGTTAAAGACTTGCTTGGCTGACATTCCTTCTGGCTCCAGATCCTGCTTGCTGTTCTACTACGCTCATCTCTGGCTCCCTGATGTTTCGGCTTGTCTGACTATCCGTTCCAGTTCCTGAACTCTGGCTATGTGTTGACTGCGTTTACTCTGCTTATCTTTTTTTAGTATTATTAAAAAAGTGAGATTTAACTGTACTTCTGTCTCAGTCTAAATCATGGTTTCTGACAACCTTTTCCCCAGATACCACCAAATAAATAAATAAACAAGGTGGAATTTTGGCAAAATTTTGGACGTGGCACCTTTCTTGGTTTACATATTTCAATACATTACAATTTAATTGTAAATAATAACTTTCAGAATAACTTTAATGAAAACAAACATTATTAAACTGCCCAGTTATCAGAAAGCGAGCAGCAAGGCATCAACATTGTACTATATACAAAACACGTCCCCCCTAGATATCCAGGGTGACTCGACCACATAAATAGTGCCTGCGACTGGGGGGAGGGAGCTCTTGTGCTGCTGCTCTAGTCCTGGTGGAAAAGGAATAAGCCCCACAGCAGCAGCCCTTAAATAGCCTATCCCAGTTTCCAGAGAATTCCAATGATTCCCATTGGATCCTGGAATCTTCAATCCCAATTCTTAAAGTGACAGTAACCATACCTAACCTAACTAACCTGCACCTCTAAAGATGCTGCTAGCAGCACTTTTTTTACCGTCCTGCCAGCACACCACTCCAGTGTGAAAGCACTCGGGGCTTTCACAATGGAGACACAGCAGCGGCTCTTTCAGGGCGCTTTGCAAGTGCTATTTATAGTGCTGTAGCACCTGCAAAGTGCCCCAGTGTGAGAGGGGTCTTAAAGTGACAGTAACCCTAACTAACTAACCTACATATTATATATATATAAAAAAAAAAAACGTTTCTTAGCCAAGCACAAGGTGGGGTGGCCACAGTCTCAAGCCGGTGGGTCCCTAATTGTGCCCTCCCTTTTCATGATACTGAAGGCCACACTCACCTCAAATAAACCTTTTACCCAGTGATCCACGTAAGGCAGAATGGACACCATGAGAAAGTGCCACTAGCCTGTATATTTGACTGTGATACATATATTCACAGAAGTTTTAGACAGGACAAATGGTGCACTCGGCAGACGCCTTACGTGGGTCACTGGTTGTCGCTGATCTCCTGGCCTGATGCTCATGCGTGGCTCCGATGGTTCAATCTCTTTCTCTATTCGTTGAGTTATGATTTTCTGCTGTTTGTGTGGAGCATTAACATTTGGGATTTAAGCCACAGTTTTGGAAGTTTCAAGCCCTTTTGTCCCTGAAGATCTGCACTGTGTTTTCTCGAAACGTGTTAGCGTTCTGTCTGTCTGACAGTTCTGGGCTTCTTTCTCAGCTGCTTCCATCTCTGCCCCCAATACACATGTTTGTTTTTATTTCCATTTGAATGTTGTTCACTGTTATACATGTCAACAAATTTGTACTTTTTTACAATTATTGTTTGTGGTCCATTTAAAATCCCAACTTGAGGAACCTTCTTTTTTACTACATGTACCAGGGATGTGGTCCGTAAACAGTACAGCCAGCTAGCTAGCTTCCTTTTCTAGTAAATAAAAGAGTGTCCCAGAATCCACACAATGCAACATAAATGTCAGGAAAGGGTCTGTCCGCTGGTAAGATATATCATTTGGAGTGCAGTACTGGGGTCCACCAGCAGGTGTCTCCTGGCAGTTTGGAACTTTCAGGGGAATCTTTCCCTGCTGGTGTTATTTCATCTTTTGGCCGCAGTACTGACGTTCACCAGCGGATGGATCCTGGCAGTATGGAGCAGACAACACTCCCTGTTACAGGGAGTGTTACAGGTGTTACATGAAGACAATTATTGTCAGTCGATAAATACCCGGCAAGCCCTCACATGCTTGCCTTGGTATCTCTCTCCTTGAGCCCTGACCTTGTTTGCCTGTTTACCGATCCTGAGCCTGCATCCGACCTTGTTCCCCAGCTTATCCTGACCCTGTCCCTTCTGTGTTTCTGTACCCTTCAGCCCGGTCCATCCCCTCTCTGTCCCGTTGGTTCCCTGTCCCTCATTTACTGATCTTCCTGTGTATGACCTTGGCTTGGCTAACGTTTACGCTTCTGGAATATCCCTTGTCCTGCTGACCTGCCGTGTATGACCCTGGCCTGGCTGACATCTGTGATTCTGGCACTGCCCCTTGCTGTATATATTGTTGTTGTTGGTGGGTTTGTTGGGTTGGTTGTGCACTGTTTGTATTTTCTGATTTATCATCTATTTTAATAAATATCATTATTCACTTTACATGCGTTTTGGGTTATCTTTGTGCAGTCCACACAGTCTGGTCTACTAAGTCTCCTGACAGTATACCAAGGCCATCCCTGACCAGACGTGGCTGCATTGAGGAATCCTCCTGGTTTGCTGGGCTCGCTAAAGATGGATTTCAATGAAATTGTCTATTACTCTCTGCTGGTGGCAGAGGATAGTGAATATTGTCACCAGACGTTAAAAGATTGGTCCAGTGACCAGCTGCTGGAAGCGATACGATCGGCTCATTTCCTAGTAGATCAGGGTCATATGTTATTTGAGGATGTGCAGCCTTTGATTCAGTTATCTGCAAAGTCAGCCCTGTCATGTTTGCCTGAAGGAAGTGATGACTTCTCTCCCCCCTTCAATTGTGGCCAAGTTGAATCCCTGGTATGGCTGTTAGAGGATGATCCTTTTTTTCTTTATGAACATTATTCCTCTTGTTTCCAGCAGGTGTTATCTGATTGTATTTGTTCAGTACAATCTCTGATTAAACAGGCTGTATGTGAACCAACTTTTGTTCTACCTGTGCTACAGGCATGGTCAGATCTCTTGTATTTAGCCAAGCCACAACAATCCAGCCCTGCCATTAGTCACCTGCCTTCCCAAAAAACTATCTCCCAGTCACCCATGGCAACCTCAGCTACAGCCCAGTATACACAGCTTCCCACCAAGTACTATTACCCAGTCTCTACTCACTGCACCTATCCTGCTTTCAATCCACCTGCCTCTTCTCTTCCACCTGTAACAATTCCACAAAACCCTCCACCTGCCACTATTCCCTGGTCTTCCTTTTGCCCAGTTACATCTTTTTCTTACAGCCCTGCAGTTACATACAAAGCTACAGTGGCTAAACCAAAAAAGAAACAGAAGTTCTTTCCAACCCACACAATTCTGCCAGTAACCCAGTCTACCTCCACACTGACCAACCTGCCCCAGTCTACCTTCATGCCAGTTGAGCCTAATGACCCATCTAAGTCTGACGTCCCCATGCCTGCTACCCAGTCTGACGTCCCCGTGCCTGCTACCCAGTCTGACGTTCCAATGCCAGCTACCCAGTCTGACGTCCCTGTGCCTGCTACCCAGTCTGACGTACCCGTGCCTGCTACCCAGTCTGACATCCCAGTGCCTGCTACCCAGTCTGACGTCCCAGTGCCTGCTACCCAGTCTGACAATCCAGTGCCTGCTACCCAGTCTGACATTCCAGTGCCTTCTACCCAGTCTGACGTTCCAGTGCCTGCTACCCAGTCTGACGTCCCCGTGCCTGCTACCCAGTCTGACGTCCCCGTGCCTGCTAACCAGTCTGACGTCCCTGTGCCTGCTACCCAGTCTGACGTCCCCGTGCCTGCTACCCAGTCTGACGTCCCAGTGCCTGCTACCCAGTCTGACGTCCCAGTGCCTGCTACCCAGTCTGATGTCCCAGCCTGATGTGTTCCTGTCCACTGCCCAGCCTGATGTGCCAGTGTCTTCTACTCAACGTGTTGTGCCAATGTCTGTGCCCGCTGCCCAGTTTGAGGTCCCAGTGCCTGCTGCTCAGCCTGAAATCCCAGTGTCCATGTTCCAGTCTGACGCTCCAGTGACTACTGTCCAGTCCGATGTACCTGTTGTTCAGCCTGTTGTGCCGGTACCTGCTGTTCTGCCTGATGTGCCAGCGCCTGTGTCTGCTGCCCAGCCTGAAGTTCCAGTACCTGCTGCCCTGTTTGATGACTCGGTGCCCACTTTCCAGCCTGATGTGCCCACTTTCCAGCCTGATGTGCCCACTGTTCAGCCTGATGAGCCCGCTTTCCAGCCTGATGTGCCCCCCTTCCAGCCTGATATCCTGGTACCTGCCTTCCAGCCTGGTGTCTCACTGCCTGCCTTCCAGCCTGATGTCGTGATATTAGTATCTCAGCCTGAAGTTTCGGTGCCCGTGTCTCAGCCTGAAGTTTCGGTGCCCATGTCTCAACCTGAAGTTTTGGTGCCCGTGTCTCATCCTGCTGAACTGGTGCCCGTTACCCAGTCTGTTGAACCGGTGCCTGTTACCCAGTCTGCTGAACCGGTGCCCGTTACCCAGTCTGCTAAACCGAAGTCCGTCACTCGGCCTGTTAAGCCAGTACCCATTATTCGGCTTGCTGAACCAGTGCCCGGTGTCCAGCTCACTGAGCCGGGGCCCGTTACCTAGTTCACTGGGCCAGGGCCCGTTACCCAACTTGCTGAGCCGGTGCCTGTGATCCGGCCTGCCCTTACGGTGCTCGCTGTTCGGCCTAATGTTCCAGAGCCTGCTGCCCAGCTCGACGACCCGGAGCCTGCTGTCTGCTGTGATGTGCCCGCTGTCTGCTGTGATGTGCCCGCTGTCCAGTTTGAAGTACCCGATGCCCAGTCTGACTTGCCCTCATCTATTGTTCAGTGTGAGGCCATTAACTTTGGACAATTACTTCTAGTTGGAGTGTCCGGAGGCCACTCCTTTGAGAGGGGGGGTACTGTCAGGAAAGGGTCCGTCCGCTGGTAAGATATATAATTTGGCATGCAGTACTGGGGTTCACCAGCAGGTGTCTCCTGGCAGTTTGGAACTTTCAGGGGAATCTTTCCCTGCTGGTGTGTTTCATCTTTTGGCCGCAGTACTGACGTCCACCAGCGGATGGATCCTGGCAGTATGGAGCAGACAACACTCCCTGCACTCAGGTGTTACATGAAGACAATTATTGTCAGTCCCATAAATACCAAGCAAGCCCTCACATGCTTGCCTTGGTATCTCTCTCCTTGAGCCCTGACCTTGTTTGCCTGTTTACCGATCCTGAGCCTGCATCCAACATTGTTCCCGAGCTTATCCTGACCCTGTCCCTTCTGTGTTCCTGTACCCTTCAGCCCGGTCCATCCCCTCTCTGTCCCATTGGTTCCCTGTCCCTCATTTACTGATCTTCATGTGCATGACCTTGGCTTGGCTAACGTTTATGCTTCTGGAATATCCCTTGTCCTGCTGACCTGCCGTGTATGATGCTGGCCTGGCTGACATCTGTGATTCTGGTACTGCCCCTTGCTGTATATATTGTTGTTGTTGGTGGGTTTGTTGGGTTGGTTGTGCACTGTTTGTATTTTCTGATTTATCTATTTTAATAAATATCATTATTCACTTTACATGCGTTTTGGGTTATCTCTGTGCAGTCCACACAGTCTGGTCTACTAAGTCTCCTGGCAATAAATCTGAAAAATTAAACGAACAAATTAGGTCTCACATATAATTAAAAACATTGTGACTTTTACCCCCCCATTTCTTTATTGGCCGATTCATCCAAACCCTTCCTGACCGCCTCTGAAGCTGCGCCAATTCTAAATGAATGGGAAGAGAACTCCTGTAACCCCATATGTCTGAGGCAATTATGCAAAATAAAATCAAACTGGCACTTCGTTAGTCATGTTAAATCCAAATGTATGAGCAGATGCTCTGCCACTGGGAGCCTGACCCCTAAAAATTCCCAAACTACGGTTAAAGGGCACACTGATTTATTAACCTGAGTCCGCAAAGTAATCCACGAACCTCCACACCAGGGTCAGTTTTGGAACGTTGCAACCAAATGTGAACTGCTGATTGTTTCACAGAAATATACTCATAACGGATGCCCGAACTGCCCATTTTTTAGCCCGGAACAAGCTCCGAGATGCGAAATATCCCAAAAATGTGAGGAAAAAGGCAGTCCTAAACAACAAAGCTTCATATGTAGAAGCACAGACTGCAGGTGTTGCCGATCCCAGACCACCCAAGATTTCTAACGAAATTGGCCTACTGTCATCCGGCACCACCGTCATACTTTTGTATCCTTTAACCGCCTGCTTAACCGTAAAGTAAGACATACAGGAAGGTAGGCCCCTCATCTGAAAGAAAAAAGAGAGACCCACCAAAGTCTTTACTAACTGACTGCTGGAAATTTGTTGTTACATGAGGGATGTCATAAAGGCCAAAACACTTCCTTCCGTCAGTCTGACACCATCAAAACCCCTATTGCTCGCAGCCAACTCCTCCAGGCAGCAGAATAACTCGCCTTAGTCTTCGGAGCAACCAATCCCTGTATAGCTTCTGACACCAGTTTCATATTATCTGCCACAGGCCCTTCAGGCATCAGATGCCTTGCTCATCTACATCTGGAAGTAACTAACGAATGCGGTCCATCTGAAACCGGGACAAGGAATCAGCTATAATATTCAACCTACCTGGAGTGTATTTTGCTTTCAATCATACATTGTACTTAAGACATAAGAAAACAATCTGTCTCAATACCTTAATTACAAGTGAAGAACTAGAAGAAAGGCAATTCACCGTAAACAGAACTCCCTTATTATCTGTTTCCACTAAAATCCTCCTATTCGCAAAAACAAGCTCCCCAAAGCTCCATAGCTACCAAAATTGGGAATAATTCCAATAATACTACATTCTTCGTGGTGTTATTGCTAATCCAGGAATCCAGCCATACTGTGCAACAAATTGCTGCAAAACCATTGGAACCAGCCACATCGGTAAACAATCGAAAATCCGGGGCAAACACAAACTCACTCTGAAAGAAAGACTGCCCATTATAAGTATCCAGAAACTTAGCCCATACCAGCAAATCCTCCTTAAGGGGATTAGACAGCCTGATATGTGCAAATGGAGACTTGAGTCCTGATACAGAAAGGTACAAGCGCCGAGAAAAAAATCGACCTACCGGCATGATCCTGCATGCAAAAGCTAAATTCCCTAGAAGCGATTCCATGTCCTTCAGAAGCACTTTCTTCTTCTGTAAGAAATGTGCCGGTAAAAACTTTAATTTTCCAAGCTTCGCCTCGGGCAAACGGAATTCCCCTCTACACATGTCTATGTAAATCCCCAAAAATTCTAACGGCGAGGTAGGCAAGCATTTTTTTACCCGCTACGGAACCCCAAAATCCCGAGCAATACTACAGAACGTTTGCAACAAATCTGCACAGCGATTAGAGTCAGGTGGTCCTACAAATAAAAAATCATCCAAATAATGTATCACGCTGTCTCTACCTGACTGAAAACAAAGGAAGGAAAGTAGAGAAAGCTTTGAAATATGAACACGACAAGGAACATTCCATAGGGAGACACTTGTCAAAGAAAAAACACTCCTCAAAATGAAAACCTAGAGAACTGAATGCTTCCGGAGAGATCAGCAAGAGGCAGAAAGCTGATTTTGTATCCGCTTTAGCCATTAGAGCTCCTACCCCAAATGACCTGATTTTAACAATAGCATCTTCAAACATCACATAAGAGACTGAGCATAAAGCCACATCAATCTTGTCGTTTAGAGAATTCCCTTTCAGAAAGGACAAGTGAGGTATGAGGTGGAAAGCATTGGGTTCCCGCTTAGGAACGACCCCCAACTGAGAAATGCGAAAATTCTGAATTGGTGGATCCCTAAACGGGCCCTTCACGCGTCCCTCAGCGATCTGTTTAAACACTTTATCTCTAACCACTTGGGGAAAAATCTGAACAGACTTCAAGTTACACACCACCTCACAACCTTTACCCAAAAAGGGGGGGCAATGGAAAACCCTGCTTAAAGCCATTAATGAGAAAAAAGTGCCTCTTGGTACCTGTCCAACCATGGGCGCATTCTTTCCAGCCTCACTGGCATGCAGGCTTTTTTGAAAAATATCCTCATGTGCGTTACCGGACCTGGCGTTTGCATTTCTCCTAAAACACTTAGCCGCCGGATGCTCTCCAGCGCAAAAGGCACATTCATGTCTATGTTTACAGAAGCGTTCCAGCGGCATTTGCTCTCATTGAAAGCAAAACAACAACTTCTCCTATATGACGTCGGTAAAGGGTTAACGGCCACAGACCCACATCCTTCATGCCCCACCTAAGGGCAGGGTTATGGACAATTTCTGTCTAAAAGAAACACATACCACCCCAGGCCCCAAAATTTTTGTAAGTCTCCAAAATGTGATCTAAGTGCTGGAACATACCCCCAGACAACTCTAGGTGTTTCTCCGCCATCATGCCAGCATATATACAGAAGACCTGCAACCAATTGTGAAAATACCTTGGTATATGCCTACGCCTGGAATATGAAAGCCAGGAGCAATAGAAGGGGTTGCAGGTGGAGGAGTTGAGCAGATTTAAACAGCGGAGATAATTTTTTTACCAAAGGAGACAAAGAAACCACTAATTCAGATAAGGCTATAAAATTAGCTGACTCCGATGGAGGTTGCTCCGTTTTCTGAGCCATCCCCTCCAGCAGCACACTTGGTTCAAGGACCTGTGGATTCTGCACAGCCAAGGACACAAGCTGCGTGTCACCTGCATACACTGGTGCTTGCTGACAAGATGCAGCCAGGGCCGTTTGAAGGAATTGGACACGGAGGCCCCCGCAACCCCCCCCCACATGCACGCAAAGCCCACAGGAATCACAGCATAGTGATACAGTTTAAGTTCACCAACACTTTATGTAAATAAAAAAGGTTTACAGTGCAAATACTGCTGTTGCATATAATGTGCATAAAATTTGAACATTTTCAACAATTGAACATTTTCAAAAAGACACCACTGTACTATTAAATCAAATATACATTAAAAAAGTGCACAATAACTAAATCCAACATACTTAAAACACACGCATATCTCATATCTAATGAGGAGAGCAAAAAAGAAAGATTTACCATAGCTTTACCATAGAAACAGTTACCATAGCTTTCTTTCCATTTTCTTTCTTTACCATCCCATTTCCATCTTATTGCTTTTTTTTTAAATCAGGTAATATGTATTAAAGCTTTTTACAAAAATTTACAAAGCAGAGAAAAGACTCTACAGTAGCGTGTACTGTAGAGTCTTTTCTCTGCTTTGTACATTTTTGCAAAAAGCTTTAATAAATATTACCTGATTCAAAAAAGAAGCAATATGATGGAAATGGGATGGTAAAGAAAGAAGAAAATGGAAAGAAAGCTATGGTAATTGTTTTTATTATGGTCAGCAAGCTACCATATTTTTATTACTAAATGGGTCCTGATGACTGCCTCCCCCCTTACTACTCCCCCCCCGTGTTCTTTTTAACCCCCCTCCCTACCGCGTACCGCGTGGCAGGAGATTCAGTTTTCTGTTTCCGCCGGCCAGACCGACAGGAAGTGAGCACTCAGTGTGTGCACTTCCTGTCAGTCCAGCCAGGAACAGGAAACTGAATCTCCTGTACCACGCGGACTGCAGGCAGGGCTGGTGCAAGGATTTTTGACACCCCAGTCGAAACCTAATTTTGCCGCCCCATTGGCTCCGCCCCTGACTCCACCCGCTTTGCCCTGCCCATGCACACGGTGAAGGTGGCGGGGGAGATGTTTGCGGTGCCTCTCCACTATTTCTTCTGCTGTGGTCCACAGGTCTGCACCTGCACCTGGCCTGAAGACAAATAGTGGCTGCACCGGCTCGCTTCCTCATACCATTCGTGGCCTGCAGGTATACAGGCAGGCTAGGACGGTATACAGACAGTCTAGGATGGTATACAGGCAGGCTAGGATAGTATACAGGCAGGCTAGAACAGTATACAGGCAGGCTAGCTTGGTATACAGACAGGCTAGGACGGTATACAGACAGGCTAGGATGGTATACAGGCAGGCTAGGATGGTATACAGACAGGCTAGGACAGTATACAGACAGGCTAGGATGGTATACAGGCAGGCTAGAACAGTATACAGGCAGGCTAGGATGGCATACAGAGAGGCTAGGATGGTATACAGGCAGGCTAGGATGGTATACAGGCAGGCTAGAACAGTATACAGGCAGGCTAGGTTGGTATACAGACAGGCTAGGACGGTATACAGACAGGCTGGGATGGTATACAGGCAGGCTAGGATGGTATACAGACAGGCTAGGACAGTATACAGACAGGCTAGGATGGTATACAGATAGGCTAGGATGGTATATAGGCTGGCTAGGACAGTATATAGGCAGGCTAGGATGGTATATAGGCAGGCTAGGAGGGTATATAGACAGGTTAGAATAGTATACAGACAGACTAGGATGGTATACAGGCAGGCTAGGCCCTAGCCTAGGGAGGAAAGAGAGAGAAGAAGGTGATGAGGAAGAGAGAGGCTAGGATGGTATACAGGCAGGGTAGGATAGTATACAGACAGGCTAGGTTGGTATACATAAAGGCTAGGACAGTATGCAGACAGGCTAGGACAGAATACAGACAGGCTAGGATGATATACAGACAGGCTAGGATGATATATAGGCTGGCTAGGATGGTATATAGGCAGGCTAGGATGGTATACAGGCAGGCTAGAACAGTATATAGGCAGGCTAGGATGGTATACAGACAGGCTAGGATGGTATATAGGCAGGCTAGGATGGTATACAGGCAGGCTAGGATGGTATACAGGCTGGCTAGGATGGTATACAGGCAGGCTAGAACAGTATACAGGCAGGCTAGGTTGGTATACAGACAGGCTAGGACGGTATACAGATAGGCTAGGACAGTATACAGACAGGCTTGGATGGTATACAGACAGGCTAGGATGGTATACAGACAGGCTAGGATGGTATATAGGCAGGCTAGGAAGGTATACAGGCAGCCTAGGATGGTATACAGTCAGGCTAGAACAGTATACAGGCAGGCTAGGTTGGTATACAGACAGGCTAGGACGGTATACAGACAGGCTAGGACAGTATTCAGACAGGCTAGGATGGTATACAGGCAGGCTAGGATGGTCTACAGGCAGGCTAGGACGGTATACAGACAGGCTAGGATGGTATACAGGCAGGCTAGAACGGTATATAGGCAGGCAAGGACGGTATACAGGCAGGCTAGGATGGTACACAGGCAGGCTAGGATGATATATAGGCAGGCTAGGATGGTATACAGGCAGGTTAGGATGGTATACAGGCAGGTTAGGATGGTATATAGGCAGGCTAGGATGGTATATAGGCAGGCTAGGATGGTATATAGGCAGGCTAGGACGGTAAACAGGCAGGCTAGGGCGGTATACAGACAGGCTAGGATGGTATATAAGCAGGCTAGGATGGTATACAGGCAGGCTAGGAGGGTATATAGACAGGTTAGAATAGTATACAGACAGACTAGGACGGTATACAGGCAGGCTAGGCCCTAGCCTAGGGAGGAAAGAGAGAGAAGAAGGTGATGAGGAAGAGAGGGGGGGAAGAAGGTGCATAGCACAAAGGGGTGGGAACAGAGAGGGGGGTTATTCTGGGGGTCTCACTCACTAATTATACTCTCCCATTCAGGCTGGTCTCCCCCATCGCTGTGGCAGCTATTGTTTAATTACAGAACTCCCCTCACAGCACAGTACAGTGCATTGCATGCATGTGGCTGGAGTGTGGGAGGGCACAAATGGGAGGCGGAGTATTGGATTGGACAAGCAGTGCAATGAGGGAGGGGTTAGGAGGACAGTGTAGACAGAACACAGCCCGGCTCCTGCACAAGCTAGCTGGCTTTCCACGCTCTCACTATATCACTGTGACAGGATGCCAGAGGCTGTAGAGGGCCGGAGCTAGAGGGGAATAGCTATTCTTGATCTCCAAGGTGAGATAAGCCCAACCACTCAGGTAGATCCACCAAAATAAGGTAAGTCCTTTGCCTCCAGAGAAGGGAGAGCCCCAGGTGCTGGCTAATGCATGTACAAGTAGAAATGGACGGAAGAAATCTGGACAGCCGCACTCCGGTAGAAATTTCTTTTGCCTTTATTCGTAAACTAGGATCACAAAGTGCACAGGGCACCACAGTAGAGTGGTACAGAACAACAGCTGATGCGTTTCACACTTATACTAAGTGCTTACTCATAGTAAATAGTGAATTTCTCATAAGAAATTTCTACCGGAGTGCGGCTGTCCAGATTTCTTCCGTCCATTTCTACTTATTCTTGATCTCCACTCCACACTGTACAAGTCTTGCTGTCTGGGGGAGAAGACGCTCCTCCCGCAGCTGCCCACACAGACTCCGCCCCTGCTCTCCTTTCTAGTCAGAACACCGGCTCTTGAGTCTGCAAGAGGAAGGAAGAGGAGCTCGGCCACGCTACAGGCTGCAGCTTATAGGAAGCGTCGGCCGGCGGCGTGGCTGGGGCCCCAGGCCAGCTCGGGGCCCCAAGCAATTGCTTGTTTTGCCTGTTCTGTCGCGACGGGCCTGGATGCAGCCTCCTTTGTTCTAGGGGCTCATGATGACAATGGCCGTCCCCTGCTTTCCATCCCTGCGGGCTGTCTGGTACTGCTCTGCCTTCTTCCTCTGCTGGCCGGTGAAGGAGAAAGCAGCTGCTTCTTTTTGCAAGCGCTGCTGCCCCTGCCCGCCAGGCCATTGCTATTCTCCGCCACTCCGCTCCTCCATGCCTGCTCTTCCCCTGCTACCTCCAATGCTGGGCTCTGTGTCTCCGGCAGGCTGCAGCGGTGCGTTCTCACATCCCATGCAAGCTCTTCTTCCTGTCGGCCTGAACTTATTTGCTGCGCCCATGGACCATCTGCCAACATTCTGCTCCCCCTGCACTCCGTTTACTCTTCCCAAAAGTCTTCAGCTAATGCCAGGCAGCAGCACAGCCATTCCTCCCTTCTGTCACTGCCAGCCCTGTCCAAGAACTGCTTGACCAGTGACTCCATTACCGCACTTTAAACTTGCTAAGCTCTTGTGCTGCTGCTCTGGTCCTGGGGGAACAGGAATAAGCCCACAGCAGCAGCCCTTAAATAGCCTATCCCAGTTTCCCAAGAATTACAATTATTTCCATTGGATCCTGGAATCTTCATGCCCAATTGTTAGGCCCCCTCCACACTGGGGCGGGGGAGGCATCAGCGGTAAAATGGCGCTATTTTTAGCACCGCTTTACCAACGTTTTAGAGGCGGTATTTGGCCGATAGCGGGGGGGGGTTTACCCCCCCTGCTAGCAGCCGAGAAAGGGTTAAAACCACCAAAAAAGCGCTGCTGCAGCAGCACTTTGCCGGCAGTATAGCCACACTGCCCCATTGATTTCAATGGGCAGGAGCAGTGAAGGAGTGGTGTATACACCGCTCCTTCACCGCTCCAAAGATGCTGCTAGCAGCACTTTTTTTACCGTCCTGCCAGCACACCACTCCAGTGTGAAAGCCCTCGGGGCTTTCACAATGAAGACACAGCAGCGGCTCTTTCAGGGCGCTTTGCAAGCGCTATTTTTAGCGCTGTAGCACCTGCAAAGTGCCCCAGTGTGAGAGGGGTCTTAAAGTGACAGTAACCCTAACTAACGAATCTGCATATTATATATATATATATATAAAAAAAAAAACGTTTCTTAGCCAAGCACGAGGTGGGGTGGCCACAGTCTCAAGCCGGTGGGCCCCTAATTGTCCCCCCCCCTTTTCATTCAGACTGAATGTGTTTTGACGCTGTTCCTAGGGGCATCTGGTGTTTTTTTTCTGCTTCTAAATGCCTATGCATGTTAGCCTATGTGACCATGCACACATGGGCATTTAGAGGAGTTTAGAAGCAGGGGTGTTTAGAGGCAGGAAAAAATCCACTGCCAGTGCATCCAGGGGCAGCACAGTTTTGGCAGGAAAAAACACTTACGTCTAAACGTTCATTGATGCTGGGCGGGTTTAGTGCTTGAGTGTTAATTCATTTTAATGGTCAGAATAATTTATTATTCTGGCCAATGAAATTAATTAATGCCCGAGAACTTGATGCAGCTAAACACGTTACACGCATTTATATCAAGCGTTTTTTCTGCCAAAACACCACTACCAAGAGTAAAAGCATGAAAGAGAGCTGGGCAAACGCCATGTGTGCATGAGGCCTAATTCATTAGTTTGAGGCTGGGTCCACACTAGTGTGAATTGGATGCGGGTTTCCCCGCATTCAATTCGCATGACAGGAGATTGTGACTGGCTCTCTATGTGTCTTTGGCTCCATTACAGGCCCAAATTCAGGCAAAAAGTTGGCCCTGATTCGTCCCTGAAACCGAGAACAGGGACGCACTGGAACCCTGCTGCGAGCCGCATGCGACTTAGATGTGAACTCAGCCTAAATGGTTCACGTAAAATAAAAATTTTAATGGGATTGTAAAGTAAGAAGGTTTTTTTATCCTAATGCATTCTATGCATTAAGATAAAAAGCCTTCTGTGTGCAGCAGCCCCCCTCGGCCCCCCAAACACTTACCTGAGGTCGGTCTCTGTCCGGCGATGTCCACGAGTGTCTCAGCCATCCAGGGAGTGGCCAGAAGCACAAAAGAGGCACCCGAGAAGAGGAGGATCTGGGCTGCTCTGTGCAAATCCACAACACAGAGTAGGTAAGTATAAGACGTTTGTTATTTTATCAGGAAAAAAACTTTAACGCTATCAACTTTTAGAGGCATTATTATTATTAATCAGTAAATGTGACTTTCACCAAACATTAACTAGTGGTGAATTAAACATTACCATTTAAAACACATGCACCTTGAAGATTCACTTGTATTGAATGTTTGGTGAATGTCAGCTTCACAGCTTTATAAGGATGTTCTTCATGCACATTTTAAGTCAAAATATTGTATTAAGAATACACATTTCTCATGTTTTTTCCCTTTAAAAATGTAGATACAGAAAAATAGCTGTTGGTCTGCCAAAAATCCAGTGTGCTACTAGCTTCCTGTTTGAGCTAACATGAGTGCTTTTCTTCGCACTGAAATCGCAGCCAGCATTACCAGCCCAAAACAGTTTCTAGAACAAAACAATGCTGCTTTCTTGACTCCCAAAAGACTGCCCTTACACTGGGGCAGTGTCTACATCATTAGGAGCTGAGCCTCCCGCAGCTGCCCATGCAAGAATTTTACAAGCCCGTAGATGACATCACAACATATATTTTTTTCACTAGAGAAACATGGTAAAAGGAGAAAGATAGAGCTGTGACATGCTATAAGAGGAAGTTTTGGGGGTAAATGTGGGTAATGCTTGGACATTACACTTTAAGAGAATTCAGCCTGTGTAAGGTTTAGCTGGTAATTATTACTATTGCAGGGTTAATAATTGAATATCCAGCCTTACAATATAAAAAATGTAACTCTACAATTGAGTGTTTCCACACAGCAAACAATGAAATTAACTGCAAATTTGAGGAATCGACTGTTCACTGTAACCCTCTAAAAGATGATTTCTGATTGTTTTTGTGGCATACAAACAATTGCTCTTTGTACTTTTTTATTAAATAAATTATTTTTCTGGTTCAATAAATTAAATTCTACACTTTAGCCATATTGCTGAATATTTTCATCACAGTAAGTGAGAATTTATGTAACGGGGCAATTTGCGGCTTGATGCTTTGGAAGTAAATTAGCCTTCCCATTCATGGTGCCTATAGCAGAGCTTGGGAACACAGTGGTCTCTTCATTCTAATGGAAAGTCAGTGGCTGCTACAGAGCCTCTTGACAAGCCAAGCTGTTAGCTGTGCATCTTCTTGAGTAAAGAGGCAGGATGTCATTACGCTGAGTGTTGTATGGCCACAACTAATGTTTTTTCAAGAGCTTCTAAAGCAGGCACGAGTCCATATGATTGACAAAATTTGTATGGGCTAAAATAATTATAGGGGTTCACTTTACTATAACAACCATAACATGCTATTGACAGTTTCAGGTAAAGGAATATTATGTGCATTAGTGACATTGTTCAATTAAGTTTCATTAGCAGCGGTATAAAGCAACCAGATTTCAATTTTCAGTACCACGGCATTAACAGACTACTGAGAAGTGACTTCTGACTGGATTTGAACCAGAGCTTTGCCCATTGTGTGCACATATAATAAACTGTACATTTGTCTGCAATAACCCGAGGCTGCTAAGGATGCTAACCTTTGCTGTAAAATGCCTTTTTTTCTATTTTCTCGTCATCTGTTGTGATTTTTTATTCAATATTTATGAACAAGCAACATTTCAAAATACAAAGAAAACATGTATTCTCCAATTTTATGAACAAGTTGATATTTAGGCTATATTCACTCATGAGCATTGGCATCTTTATTAATTTTTTACAAATTTTGTTGGACATTTGTACATGTATTTTTGTTTTAGCCAATGCAATGTTAGTTATTATCAGGTGGAGATGGTTGTTAGGTGCAAAATTGCCTGAAAAATCAGCATTATGCATGTTTTTCAGGAGCTCCCATTAAAGTTTATTGAGGCCAAAGCACGCAATCATGACCCAGAAAAGCTCTTGTACTTTTTCAGAGGGTTGAGGCACAGTATATTGCTTACATGTCAGTGGGCACCAAAGAATTACATGGAAATCTGGTGTCAAGCATTGAAACCTAGTGGAAACGCATGTTAAGTCACTCAGGGGTGAATGGGGGCTTAGTGTTCTGTGATATTGGAAGCAATATTGTGTTGGACAAGCTACAGCACATGTTAGCGTCAATGGGTACCTTTACATAGCTCCAGCGCATTCCACTGTAATTTAAAATGTAAATAAACTACTCATCACCAGTCCATGCACATAATGGAGTACGATTTCCCTACCCCAGTCATACACATACATAGAGGCAATTTGGGTATTTTAGTAAAAACTGACAGACTTGGAGGGAGATGTGGAAAACCTTCCAACTATCAAAGAACGGGTTACTGAACTCACCCATTTGCAATGCATGAAGGAGCTGACAGCCCTCTCCATGACAAATTTGACCAATATGTATCCATCAGGAGCATTCAGATTCACTTCCTGAGCACTGTCCACTTCAAAAGCCAACTGTAACAGCATGGACCATTAACCTTGTGAGATGCAAAAGTCACTTCTCTCCGTGTCTACCCAACATCTTCCCCTACACTCTCCTTCCCTTCTTCATCTCTACTGCCCATGTAGCCCATGTAGCCCTCTATCACTCTGTATTTTCCTTCTCTAACTGAATTTTTACTGGATCCATCCTCTTAGATCAAAGGATATCTGAATGCATATCCCTACTTACGTACAAGCAGATCAACCAAATGACTTCCATGGGAATCAATACTCAGTGTGGGTCTCTACCAGACTACATTTGTCATGCTAATAAGATTGTTGAAGTCCTTTCTCAATGATTGAGTATACAACTGGCTGTCCAACTCCTGTAACAGCTTCAATTTTCTGCACTCTGTACATCGTTTTGTATTGAAATTGTTCAATAAACTGTTACTTAAAAAAATAATGGGAGATCAGGCATATTCTAATGCAGATGGCATTCCTGGTAGTAGAAACCTACGTACGAGTGCTACACAGCAAAAATGCCAACTGCTAATCTGTTATGCTGCCTTATAAACCGTATACCAAAACCTTTCTAACAATACATACAGCTTATTGTTATTCATTCTGTATAGTATTAAATGTAGGTATTGTTCTGTCCACCAGATGTCTTGCTGATGTTTTATACTGGTTATTTGTACCTGTGTTGTTAAATTTACATGCAAATGTGTAATTTACTTAAGACAATCATATATGGTGTGCAGGCTCCATCTAGCGTTCCTTTTTGGTATTGCTGCAGTTCTGTTAATTGTTGTATGTGTAAATAGGAAGTTGTCAGCAAGCAGGGAATTCTGGGTAGACAGGAAGTCAACCATCGACCATTCTTTTCAACACATTGCAAGAAGCAAGTCATGTATTTCTCTATCTATTGCCATCACCCCTTAGAGAACTTAAAAAGTACGTTTTTATTATCTCATCTTGTACTGTATATTGTTGTTTATGCAATGTATGCTGTATTGTATGCAATATTGTACTTATTGAAGTCTATTTCAGTTATTTTGTAGTTTCACCTGGCTTGTTCTAATAAAACTGAGATCAAAGAAATATGGTATCTACAGTTATTGTGATGAGAAGGTTTAGATTTCTGCTCCTTGAGAAAGAACAGGTATGGATCAGTCTGTAAATATTACATAAAAGTAGATGTAAATCCTAACCAGAAGCCATTTTTTTTAGTTTATCATTCTGCTTCTTCACATTTTTGGATGTTGGGACTTTTAGTCATGTCAGTGGTCTCCAAACTGCAGCCCCCATTCTGGTTGCAGCCCTTTGCTTGCCTTTATCTGGCTCTTGGGGCACTGTTCCTACCACTGACATGAGGTACTAATACTCATATTGATAAGAGGCACTATTCCTTCTACTGTCACCAACAATGGGGCATAATTCCTCCCACCTATATGAATGATTGGGCACTATTCCTTTTACTGACACCAACGATGAGGCACTGTCCCTCCAACTATCACCAAGGATGAGGCATTATTATTATAATACAGGATTTATATGGCGCCGACAGTTTACACAGTGCTTTACAACATAAGGGCAGACAGTACAATTACATTTTAATATAGTAGGAGTTGGAGAGCCTTGCTCGTTAGTGTTTACAGTCTAAGAGGTACAAATGGTGTCAAGAGATACAATTTAAGAGATACAATTGGTAATACCCTGTTTCCCCGAAAATAAGACCTAGCGTGATTGTCAGTGATGGTTGCAATATAAGCCCTACCCCCCAAATAAGCCCTAGTTAAAGTCCTTGTAGGTCTTCTTTTCAGGGTAGGGCTTATTTTTGGGGAAACAGGGTAGGGATTATTTGGGGGGTAGGGCTTATATTGCAGCCATAACTGACAATCACGCTAGGTCTTATTTTCAGGGAAACAGGGTAGCTGTGGGGGATGTGTTGATAGAGAAAATGAATCTACAGTTGTTAGGTGGGGGCCGGATAGGCCTTTCTGAAGAAATAAGCTTTATGGATCGTCTGAAAGTGGACAGAGTAGGCTCTAGTCATGCAGATAGCGGTATGGAGTTCCAGAGGATATGAGAGGCTCTTGAGAAGTCCTGGCGGTGAGCATGGGATGAGGTTACAAGGTAGCTGGAGAGCAGGAGGTCTTGGAAGGAAACTATTTCTATTCCTCCTCCTACTGACCATTGACCATAGAGTCAATGTAATTATTTTACTCCCACTGATCACAGTCTGAGACATTGATTACTCGTATTGATGCTGGGGCATTTTCTACACCTGCTGGCCACAGTCTGGTCCTTCTAAAGTTTGAGAAGCAGTAAACTAGACCTTTCTTTAGAAAGATTGGATACCCCTGATCTATATAATCTTCTTTATTAATATTTGTATGTATATTCAGATCATCTGATGTAGAGGAAGCGCGGTTTAATTTTTATTTCCATTTTTTTGAGAAGTGCCTGAACAAGGATTTTAATAGCCAGATCACCAAGTATTATTTGAATGAAAGATACAGATCTACATAGATAGAAAAATACTTTAAAAATGGCATCAACATGATAAAACTGATATTAGATTTTTTGGATTGCATAGTAGAAAAAAAAACATTGGAATTGCAGAAAAAGCAGAACCTGTTTTCTGTTCAAAAAAAGTTCTAACTTCATTTGTCAGTTTAAGCAGTGCAGCGATTTGCAAAGATAAACCGAAGTTTACCTTGAGGGATATTCTATGTTCAGTACTCACACACCACTTCTAACATCTTGAGTATGTGGACGATAATCCCTTAAATTGTACTTAAAAGTGCCCTCAATGGGTTACCAGGTAAAAAAACAACATTCTAAAAGGGTTTCATTCCACAGCAAATTAATTTAAATTATAATTTAGTTTTCTAAAGAGACAGCACGCCAGCAGAATATCTTACAGAACCTGGACATAGTCTGTAAGATGCTAAATTGAGGCCAATGATTGCAATAAAAACCACATGGATTTCCGTTAAAGGAAAGGTTAAACCTTCCTTTTCTTGCTGGTTCTGGTGTAATAGCATTGTGAGGAAATACTAGTAGTCTGATTTTATCCACGGCAAAATTTCAGTGATAAAGGCAGCAATGCCAGGCTGGGACTAAGAAGCAGTCCTGGTATATAAAACACAACTGCCCAAATTTATGTTAGTAACTAAAGTTTGTACAAATCGATAGAGCTGTGGGGGAGGGGTGATTTACTAAAGAAGTGACGGTTTCATTTAGCGCAGCAAACGTGTCTAGTGAGTGCAGTGAATTTTAAACAAAACAGGAACAACTGTGTTTGAAGGAACGCTGATCCTCCAGGCTAAGTGACGGAAATTACTTCTGTAGTGGTGATTTAGATGGCACTTTTTAGGTAAATGCCACCGAAAATGTTCTTTAGAAGTTGCAGCTGAACTCCAGAGAGATAAAAAGGACACAAATTAGGGCAGCTCTGAATTAATTAATGCATCATTGAATGCATTTTTCAGTGTAACTAATGATAAAGCAGAACTCCAGCTAAAACAATAAGATAAAATGAAGAGCCCAATAAAATATAAAATTACAAAATCAGCTTTTTGTTTGCAATATTCACTTTCAATCTGAAGATCTCCTTTTGTATCTACTGGTCGATGTTCCAAGTCTGATGGTCAGCATCATTCAACCCACTTTCTCTGAGCCAAAATTGTCCTGGACCCGCTCCCAACCTATGACTGGACAGTTGGCTGGGTTCACACTATTGCGAATCAGTTTCAGGTTTCGCCACATCCAATTCGCATGTCAGGAGATTGTGACCGGCTCTCTATGGAGCTGGTTCACACCTCTCCGGAGCAGCTCCAGTGCGAATTGCACAGGAGCCCTGTGCGTCTTTTGGTCCATTACAGGTCCAAAAATTTAGCTGAAATGGGACCTAAAATGTTGAATGGGGACGCACCGGAATCCTGCTGTGAGCGTGCTGCAGTGTAAACCCAGCCTAAAGGAGAAGCAGTTGAGTGATGAGCTCATCTCAGCACATGAACTGATTGGCTCCTTGCATTGCTGCTTTCAGTAACACTCCAGCCCTGCTGTACAGGGGCCCAAGACGCTAATCCCAGGTCAAACTTAGGTACTGCTTGTATTTAAAGTGGTTCTAAAGGTTCCTTTTTTTCTTTAAAATAATGAACACATCATACTTACCTGCTCTGTGCAATGGTTTTGCGCAGAGCAGCCCCAATCACCCTCTTCTCAAGTCCACACCTGACACTTCTAGCCCCTCCCCCTTGCCAAGCACCCCCAAAGCAAGCTGCTTGCTCTGAGGGCACTGATGCCTTTTTAGGACACACAAACTGTAGCTCAGTCCTGTCACCCCCACTCCCTTCTCACTGGATGTGATTGACAGTAGCAGGAGCCAATGGCTCCTGCCATTGTGTCTCAGCCAATGAGGAGAGAGAGGCCTGGGAGACTCACTGCTCTTGTGTACATCACTGGATTAGGCTCAGGTAAGTATAAAGAGAGGGGGGAGCTGCAGACTGAAGGTTTTTTACCTTCATACATAGAATGCATGAAGGTAAAAAACCTTCACCTTCTACAACCAAATTAAAAATAACATTGAGGCTGCATTCACACTGATGTGAATTGAATGCGGATTTCCCCGCATCCAATTCGATTGACAGGAGAGTGTGACCATCTCTCAATAGACCTGGTTCACACATGTCCAGGGCAGCTGTGGAGTGCACAGAAGAAAGGCCCTGTGCAACTTTGGCTCTGTTTCAGGTCCGAATTCAGGCAAAAATTTGGACCTGATTCGCCCCTGAAACAGAGAACAGGGACGCACCGGACCCCGGCTGCGAGCCAGTCCACAGACAGTGTGGACGCTGACTTAGGAATTTTTGCTTGATGCATTTTCCATGCGAAGTCAAAGAAACACATCTCAATGCAAGCATCAAAATGCCCTTCAATATGTGCCATGATGCACATTGATACGTCATAAACCATGTTGTGCAGTGATGTGAGTTATGATGTGCATTGACACCCAATACACTGCACTGCAAAGTATGTTAAAACAAAGCACACAACACATACAAGGAGCATCTATGTACATTTTGATGCACTTCCATTGATTTAAATGAAAAAAGGTTAGGTATTTATCCAGCTTTAATGACGTATTGATAATAACAGAGCTTCATTTTTTCTTTGTATCTGTCTAGAGTTCAACTTTCAGCACCTGAATTTACATTGGTATGAGCCTCTTACAACCCCTTAAACAGCAGCACTGGCAGAGTGAATGGTATATCGGATGTGCTGCATTTGCATATTCTAACAAGATGCACGCTGTTAGGAAGAGAGAGGAAAGGGATAACCTCAACAGCCTGCTGCTGGTTTTTCACTGACCACTTAGCAGGCTAGGAATAGAGAGGACACAGTAAAACAGTATCCCTTCACTGTAAGTGGTGTCTGATGGCTATTTGTCGGGTCTGTGTAAAGCTCAGAACTGGATTAATGAAAATACAAATCCTTCAGCAGGTAAAATATTTCCCATGCAGTGGCTACCGGTGGTATTTTTTTTGGAGGGGGGGGCGCGACAAACGATGCACAGCCAGCCCCCCCCCCTGGTCGGGTCACCCGCACCTCACATCCCCGGTCGGTGGGTCATCCGACCGCAACACTTACACCGGGCTTCCCTCTGGACAGCCGCCTAGCTCTGTGTCTCCTCTCCTCATGTCTCCTCCCTCCTCCTCCCGGCAGCTAGCGTAGCTTCTCCTTTCAGTCAATCAGGAAACAGGTCTCAGACCTGCTTCCTGTTTGGTCGGGAGGCGAATTAGTGTGACACTAGCGAATATTCAGTGCTCTGCGCCCCAAACTCACACTATTTTGAAGCCTATTAGAGCCTCTGGCTCTAACCATGTGCTTCAAACCCCGCCCTCATTGGAATCCATGCATCCGGCGCCCTGCACGTAGGTTAGTTTCAGCTTTACATAATATATATATATATATATATATATATATATATATATATACTGTATGTCATATACATATAAATATAACAGGGGGGCATGGTTACTGTCTTGGGGGGTCTGATCGAGGTAGAAGTTAATAATCTTCCTTCTTCCTCCTCAGACACCCCCCCCCCCCCCGGGATTCTCTCTTCACTCCTCGATCCTCCACCTCTGAGCTGGTGAATTGGGGAGTGTGAATTCTGACACAAATCGCCAGTGAATCGCTGAGATCGCAGTTTCATAAACTGGCCATTTCTGTGTCAATCAATGAGGATTCTCAGTGTGCGGAGATCCTCCGCAGAGAACATGCTCAAACATGTTCTGCCCCGATTATCTCTGTTTCATAAACCGTTTATGGACTGTGATCAGTGGCAATCCTCGGGATCACCACTGTTTCACCACTGCTTCACAAACAGACAACTATGTGTAAGCAAAACTAGTTTTTGATTTATCTTAATTGTGATTGGGCATGCTTTACAAAGTAAACTTTCACTACATTCACCAATCTGAAGGAAAATTCTCTTGCAAAGTGAACAGCCTGTTTGCCTGCACATCAAACGCAGGTCAGAAAAATGCCATTGACTTTAAGAGAGCAGTACTCATGGCATCTTAGAGGCAGCAACCGGCATGCTTTGCATTGCACAGAAAATCCTATTAAGGTGTACTTGCAGGCAAAGCAGGTCAAACACAGCCTTTTCATGTCAAATACTGCGGTTTCCATTGGGACACAGCTCCATGTGTTTGAATAGGAAATTAAAAGATTTTACTAGAATGCCCCTTAGCATGAAACCTGCTGCCCTAGGCACCATTTACTGGGATTACTATGGTGACTATAGCCCTTCCTGTATTGCCTTTTTCAACAAATCATCTGCTAATATGCCCATCTAAAAGCATGTTAACTGGTATAATTTGTTACTATATAATGTTAACATTAAAAAGGGGACTTTAAATGTAATTAGTGCATCGTATAAAGAAACTGTCTTCACGCTTATTAAATCAACCCTATTATTTTTAAAGGGTTAGTCCACACAAGACCAGCTGAAATTTAAAGTCTAAGCACCCAACGGAGTAGTGAAGAGTAAGTAAAATTAAACCATACTCTCCCCTTTACAGCTGCCATCTTAGACTCTGTTTGATTTGCACAGTTGCTTGTTGGATGGTACTGCACATGTGATCTGTTATGATGCCAGCCATTTGATTGCTTCACAGTTTGGATGAGAGAGCAAGCAACTGTGATATTTATCATTCACAACATCCCTTGAATGTAACTGCTTTGGGAAACCATTAAATAGATGAAGGGCCAGCGTAACCATTAGGCAGAACAGGTAGCCGCCTAGGGCGGCAGGATAGGATGGGGGGCAAAATCTTTGCTGACAAAGTGACTCTGCACCGCTCCCTGCTATTACACACCCGCAGCACCAAGCAGATTGCCACTCTATTGCGGGATGCGGGGTTACAAGCCAGAGGATGAGCCGGCAGTGATAAGGATAAACAAGCGCAGGTGGAGCAGGGGGCGGAGTCTGTGTGGGCAGCTGCGGGAGGGGCGTCTTCTCCCCCAGGCACCATAACTTGTAGTGTGGAGATGGAGAGCAGCTATACCTCTATCTCCAGCCTCTGGCATCCTGTCATAGTCACACAGTGAGAGCGGGGAAAGCCAGCTTACACAGGTGTTGGGCTGTGTCCTGTCTTCACTGTCCTCCTAACCCCACCCTCACTCTGCTGCTTCTCCAATCCGATACACCGCCTCCCATTTGTGCCTGCCCAACCCCACCCACACTCCTTCCACATGCATGGCATGCACTTGCTCTGTGCTGGAGAGGAGTTCTGTGAACAGCTGAGTGGCACTTTTCAAACAGCAGATTCCACAGCCCTGAGGGACACCAGACTGAATGGGGGAGACATAATTGGTGAGTGTGACTTCCATCCCCAGAACAACCCCCCTTCTCTGTTCCCACCACTTGGGGCTCTGCACCTTCTTCCCCCCTCCCCCTTTCTTTTTCTCTCTCTACCCTTCCCCTCCTCTTTTCCTTACACCTCTCTTCCTCCTCCTCTCCCTCATTCTGTCCCCCACTAGACTAGGGCCTGGCCTGTCCATATACCACCCTGTTCATATACACCACCCTGTCCACATACCACCCTGTCTATATACTACCCTGTCTACATACCACCCTGTCTACATACCACTCTGTTCATATACCACCCTGTCCATATACCACCTTGTCCATATACCACCCTGTCTATATAACACCCTGTCCACATACCACCCTGTCTAAATACCACCCTGTTCATATGCCACCCTGTCTACATAACACCCTGTCCATATACCACCCTGTCTATATACCACCCTATCCATATACCACCCTGTCCATATACCACCCTGTCTATATACCACCCTGTCCATATACACCACCCTGTCTATATACCACCCTGTCTGCATACCACCCTGTCTATATACCACCCTGGCTATATACCACCCTGTCTATATGCCACCCTGTCTATATACTACCCTAACCTGTCTATATACTATCCTAGCCTGTCCATATACTATACTAGCCTGTCTATACACCTGTGGATCAAGGCTGGTGTGAGGAAGCGAGCTGGTGTCGGCACTATTTGTCTTCAGGCCAGGTCCAGAGGCACAGGTGCTGGCCTGCAGGACCACGGCTGAAGAAATAGTGGCAAGGCACCGCAAAAATCTCCACCCAGCCACCTTCACTGTATACATGGGCAGGGAAAAGTGGGTGAAGTCAGGGGCTTAGCCAAGTAAGGGGGCGGCAAAATTAGGTTTCGCCTAGGTTGTCAAAAATCCTTGCACCAGCCCTGAATAGACAGTCAGTCCGCTTAAAACTAATACAGTAAAACCTTGGATTGAGAGAAACTTGGTCTGAGAGTGTTTTGCAAGACAAGCAAAACTTTTTTTTATAATTTTTGACTTGATAAACGGGCAATGTGTTGATATACAAGTAGTATCAGGTAACAACTGAGTATAAAAGAGAAGAGAAGTGCCTCTAAGTGTAGCAATATGGTTACATTTAATGAAGGTACAACATTTAGCAACTCACACGGTTGATGATTAAAACAGGCACATCTAAGTACGTAGGCATCCGGGGTAAAGCTGTCCACATAGACCGTCCTCCTCACCACCATCAAGGTCATCCCTTCAAGTCTCACTTTCAGATTGTTCTACTACTAGGTAGTCTTCCCAGTCACAATTGCAGACTGACAGCGGTGAGAGCCAGCGGTGCGGAGGACGGTCTATGTGGACAACTTTAGCCCAGATGCCTGCATGCTTAGATGTGCCTATTTTAATCATCAACTGTGTGAGTTTCTAAATGTTGTACCTTCATTAAATGTAACCATATCACTACACTACACACAGAGGCGCCTCTCTTCTCTTTTATACTCTGTAGCTTCTGCTGGAATTTGCTTCAAATCCCC
This sequence comes from Lithobates clamitans, assembly GCA_037952925.1. NCBI lineage: Eukaryota > Metazoa > Chordata > Amphibia > Anura > Ranidae > Lithobates > Lithobates clamitans. Next base: position 3,047,447 of record JBBGZY010000320.1, read on the forward strand.
TTGTGGAGGCTTCCATTTGTGAATGGACATTTTATGGTTACAAATTGCTATAATTTAAACTATAAACTGGAGGACTTATGAATAAATGGTTGTGGAACTAATCATCTAAGTTTCCATTATTTCTTATGGGGAAATTCGCTTTGATAGACGAGTGCTTTGGATTACAAGCATGTTTCTGAAACTAATTATGCTCGTAATCCAAGGTTTTACTCTCTTTAAATTTTTGGCAAATACTGGAGTTAAAACATCTTACAATTTTTTAGCTTCCTAGGGGAATCTATTAGTGAAATCTCTTGAGTTCCTTGGTCTTCACACCTGCTGTGGCCTACTCTCCCTTGTTAAATATGTTATTAATATTATATTAATATGAATGCAACCAGAGATGCTGGAATATGCAAAGGTGGGCAGGGACACACAAAACTACTAAGCGCTTAGGAGAGATCTCATTGTAAGAATATCCCAAACATAATAGAAGCTAGGGAGAAAGTCAACCTATCAGGCCCTACTATTACTATAACATTTTTGGGTTAATTCTTGTTGTTACTGATGATACGGTATATCATACAATCTTACTATGCCTTACTATAACATTAAAGTCTAAGTTTAATCAAAAATAAAAAAAATAAAAAAGCAAATAAATACTATGAATGTGATGTGTCCCTTGTGCTGTTTACTCCTGCTTTAATTTCTTCATTCGATGCCCCCTATGCTTGCCGTCATAATATTCTACTGTGGTGAGGGTGGGGGGTTAAGAGAGCTGAGGTACTTGCCATATGTACTTGTCAAAAGTGCTAACTATTCCTGTAACTTCTCCCCCTTTCCTCTATTTATAGAAGCTGTACTATAGCTTCTATGAATGAAAACGGTTCTATGACTGGAGGATGGGCAGAATGATGACAGGACCCCCTACTCTATTCATAGATCATTTTTCATTCAAAGAAGCTGTTGTTACAACCTCTATGAATGGAGGAGGGGGGCAGAATATTAAAGGTTTCCTCGGCTCTATTAGTCCCCACTGCACTGAAAGACTACGGCGGTGGCTTGAGGGGGAAGCGATCAGAAGAGGAAGACTTGAAAAAATGCAGGGGCAATGTCTAGATCAGTGGTTGTCAACTTATGAGATAAAGGGGCCTCAAATGTGGAATCACTAATGGTCAGCACATAATGTTCAATATATGTAATGTTTGAGAGGACTGTCAGAAATTGTAGACCTAACAAAGGAAATGAGAGTCAAAGATTGTGGACATGCTACATTTTTGGCTGATATGTTGCAGAAGACAATACAAATCTTGGGAAATGTTACACGGGGCTAATAGAGATCAATTCTATTAGCCTAATCAATGTTTCCACTACAGACTGCTGAGATCCATGGGTCGCACATGATATACCAAAGGGCAGCATTCGGCACCAGAGGTCTTGATGCTCACACCAGACTACCAGTTCTGATCCAAAAGGGGACATTTTGATGCCAAGCATTTCATAGCATTATCCCTGCTGTTATATGTACAATAAGCTGGCAATGGGCTTCTCATAGTAGAATAGTTAGTACTGGTAACGTGAAGCACCAAGGTGCTGGAATCAGATTCCACCAGGGTCATTATTCGTCATGTTTGTTTGAGTTCCTTTGAGCTGTTTGGCCACCAGAGTGTTTCATAGTGTATATTGCGCAGTAGCATTTCTCACTAGCTACATCATTTTGGAGTGAAAGTCAATGGAGTGAAATAATTAGGGGGTAGAACATGATTACTTTCTAAAGTGAAAAACTGAAGCAATTTTTACCTAAAATACCCAATCATGTGAAAGAGAAATTTAAAAAAGGCGTTAGCTTGCTGGATACTTGAACTGAATGCAGCTTTAAATTTACTTAGAAAATAAAAAACTCCACCCCTTAGGAAATTAACCCCAGTGCTTAGATACTGGCAGATAGAAGGATTTGTTCTATTAAAGGAAACATGTACTGAAATAAAAATGGGGGCTACCATTTGTGACTTGCTACGGAAAATGTTAGTTGCATTTCTACTACCAACTATAAAGTTTTCTTAGTCAATGACCCAGAACAAACATGCAGCAAACAAAGTCAAGTCAACTATCTAAATTTGCATACATGTTCTAAGCCAGGGGTTCAGATAGTATCAACGCCTTTGGATCAACATGATACCTGGTCAAGTAGATTTTATAGAATAATAAAATAATTCAGCAGTGGTAACCTGCACATCTTCCCAGTGCGTGTTTCCTTTTAAAAATAAAAAGCAAACGTAAAAAGCTTCCATCTTTATTATTCCAGGTTCCTTTCCACAATCCAAAAGCATGTTGGTTATTTGGCTTCTGATTAATCTATCCATGACTAATGACACTAGTCTGGCCAAGGACTGATGTCAGTGACCTCTGTGACGTCAGTGACCTCTGAAATGCATGTTGATATAACGTGTTAGAGCTGTGTTGCCATAAATAATGTAATAGCTGCTGAAAAAAATCAAATTAATTATCCCTCTCCCAGAGAAAGCACAAGGAATGCATGAAAGGCTTTATTCACCAAGCTCTAAAGAAAGAGTTTTCTGCCATAATGAATATAGTTTTAGCCATATGACTGTTAGTTACAGCTCTCATTGGTTCTTGCTGCTGAAAATGATGGTTGTCATAGCAAATAATGATCATTATAGCCTGAGGTCTGAAAGCCATCAAATAACATGTACTGTATGTATTTGTATTTATTTTTACAGTTGCCTTTAATTACTATTAAATTGTTCAAAACTGAACAGTAGAACAACTTTATGTATTGAATAATAAACTAGTTAGCCTAAAGGGAATAACCATGAGCATAGGGATGGTCCACACAGCCAGTAGAATTGTTTTCTAATATCTGTAAGCTTGTAAGCATGAAGTCAATGTGTTCATTTGAATTTCAGCTGGCAACCTACTGTAGCACTGGCTATGCTCCATCCTGGGTTCCCTAGGATTCCTTCTGAGGTTTCTAGGGGTTCCTTGCACAGTAAGCAATTGTGAATTGATCCCTGACCACAATGACCACCAATGCAAGGGGGCACTTATATACTGACCAATAATGTTAGGGGAGACTTTTAATTCTGCTATTATTCTTTTAATTGCACGATTATTACTAAACATGTTCCTGTACAAAGTAGAAGAGTCGAAAAAGGATCAGGGTGTCAAACATATCAGATATGGCATATTATTTATTCTTATATTTTAAGTGTTCTACAATTTACTGTTGATCCTGGTGTACTAAAAACTGTACACATAATTATTTTTAGCAGGGCTTCCCTGAGACATTCAAATATTTCAAGAGCTCTTCTGGGATAAACAGGTTGAGGAAGGCTATGTTAGGCCACCACAATCTATGTAGTTGAAGTTTAAAGTCTTTGTAAATAATAATTGAAAAGAAATGCCCATATCCTCAGATTCAATATAAACATTCATTGCCTAAACTGGAAGCCCTCATTGGAAGATGGGTTTGGTCTTCATTTAGGCTTAGATCATTTCCTATGTACCAGCTCACTTCATTCACTTTTGTACCTAGTTAAGAGAAATTTTTAACACATTTTTTAATGTGTTAAGCTGGATACACACTATACAATTCTCTGTAGATTTTTTCCTTTAGATTTACCAAAACCATATAATATAAGGTCAAACCTTAAGAGTTTCAATGTGTATGCAATCAGGCAGGCCTTTGCACTACATGGTTTTGGTAAATCTGAAGACAAAAATCTGCAGAAAATCTAATAGTGTGTATGAGGTCTTAAGGTCCGTACACACGGTCAGAAAATCTGAAAGTAAATTTCGTCCGATGAACAATCTGTTGATTTTCTGATCATTAGTATGCTGCTTTTGACAGCCGATTATGAATTTTCGGCAGGCAAAAACTGGATTGAAAATTTTTGTCTGATGTGACCAAAATGTCCAATTTTCTTTTCATTAGTATGGTTTTCTGACAAAAAAAATCTGAAGAGCAAGAATAAGCATGCTCAGAATTGAAAGAACACATACAAAACAATTCAACACATTACGTCACTTCTGACGTTGAATTTTGTCATCAGAAAATTTTCTGATGGTGAGTACCCTCTTCACTTTTGATTTGGGACTAGCATCAAACAAAAAACTGATGAAAATTCGTCCAATAATCTGACCGTGTTTACAAGGCTTAAGTGTCAAACAAAGACACCAGTCCATGTTTAGTCTATTCACTGTTTTACTTTTACAATTAACCTTTCCTGGGTCAAAAACATTCTTCAGACAATCAGGCATCATTACTGAATTGTAAAATATCTCAAAATTGTGAATCACTGATAATTACAAATTGAATTCAATCTCTAGATAAGAATGCTTGACAGTTTTCTTTTAATTGTTGTCAAAATTGACAAAAGACATACATGGCTATCGATAGCCTTACATTCTTACTACTAACAGTCAGCATTCAGGATCATATGAATAATCTATGTGGTGCCAATGAAGGCATTTAGTACTTATTTCACTAAAGACACTTTCATAGCCACTGTGCAGCCACTGTGTAGTAAATGCACCTCAGAGTAACTGCTTGCTACAAAGAGGGAAATTTCCTTCAAACCTTCATTTCAGAGTGGTAAAAATTCTGGTTCACAGTTGGCAAGTATTGTAAAATCAACAATTTCAGTGGTTCTATTTGCAAATCATTCTAGAATGTCTGTTTGATGAATTCGGTAGCCAAAATAAGCATCAACACCTCTCAGTGCCAACAATTAGTGCATTGACTCTTTTCTGAACTAGTTTTTATTTGCTTACTTGGGAAGACTTTATTCCTTCTCCTTTTTATTGTGTTTTAATGCTCTGTGTTCTCCTTTTGGTGTCTCTCACATGAACACTACTTTTGATGAGCTAATATTCCCTGCAGACTCATGAGTCCTATCTATGGTGTAGAGAGAGATTTTTGTGTGCACTCAATTAACCTGTTGTGTACTCAGGAGAGAACAAAGCCAGGCAGAGTGATGGTTTATGTAACTCTTGGGTGTCTAATGGGTTGATTACATCTATCTCCTAAATCTCAGAAGAAGGAAAAAAAACTTATTAGAGCATTTTAATACTGCATATAGATATCATAAAAGTGTGCCCAGATATAAGGAAAATAAACCCAGCAGGACTGGCAGGAGACATGAAGGGTTCGAGTAAGGTAAAAATCCTTTTCAATTCTGCCTTTTCTTTATCAAACAGATATTAGGCTACTGCTAAGAGGGAGGTTCTACAATAGCGCTTAGTAAGACTATTAAATAAGGCACATTGCAAGGCATATGACCTTTGGCATATAACCTATAGCAACTAGTCATAACCATTTTCTCTCTCTGGTGTGGCTGCATAACAGTGGTCTGATTGGTTGCAAGTGGCTTCTACGCTTTGCCCATATTCATCATAACTCTTTGTATTATCTAATTAAATAAACTTTTTTTTAACAAACTAGTGCTCAGCAGACAATATATAGATGTATTATTACAAAGGCCAGGTGTAAAAAAACCTTAGCCCTCTTATCAAGTTGTCTTGTAGAAAAGTACAGTTTTTTTTTATTTATAAAGTGTGCCATCCCTGCATAAAAACCAACAAAACATACTTTTCAAATAACGTGAAGAACATTTCACGTTTCCACATATGTAAAATTACATGTGGAGGGAATGAACTTTGGTATTGTGATATGTAGTTTCATCTGTAATATGCAGGTGGCGCTGTAGAGTGAGATCAGGAAGTAGGAAGGTATTGCATCCTATCAGGGCAGAATAGATAGTGGAGTCTCATTGCATTATAAAACAGCAAAGTTATTTACACCGATACATTGATTAATAGTTAAAAAGGTAAATTGAGGAATGGCCATTCCTGGCAAGAACAAGGTTGTGGAGTGTGTGTATTAGTTACCTGATGAGGAGGTCAGAGCTATAAAGTATTGATGGACTGTGCAGCACAGATGTGAAATGAAAGGTCTCTTTATTTATTTTTTTGGCCCAGGTAGTATTCTTTAGGCATGTATGCATATAGCCCTGTCCTGATCTTATATTACATGAGATTCCATAATTCATCATAGTGTAACAAATCCAAGCTTTCACTCTGGAACTTTTGATAATTAATTTTTACTTTAAAACCATTTTTTCTGCAATGTCCTTGCCAACAGTCATATAACATATTCAATCCACCACAAAAAAAACAAAAAAAACAAAACAAAAAAACAATAAAACTGCATCTGCTTATGTTGGGGGATCAAAATCTATTAACAATAGAGAACAGGTTAATCGGATAAGGACAGACAGAGTTTTACTGGTACAGTTAACCACTTGCCTGCCATACAGCCAACAATACTGCTTGCAGCTTGACCCTACCAGTCAGTGCTGGAGAGAATGCAGAAGTCTGCATGATTACATTAGATTAAATGTGCTTCAAACCAGCTCTCCTGCTAGATAGTAGAAAAGGAAAAAAAGAAAACCAATGTGTTCTTTCCCCATGAAGGATTATACCAGCGGCTGGTACACATCCTAAGGCATACCAATGTGTGGACATTACTATTTCAGCTATATTTTATATAACATTCTTGGCTATGAGTTCCCTTCTTTAACCCCCCCCCCCCCCCTTTCCCCTTGCTTTACATGCTCATCAGTAAAATAAGCCAAGAAGCAAGGGCAATTAAATAAATAATAAACAGCTTTTCAAATGGAAATTGATAAGCCTTCCAGAGCCAATAGCCCATGAAACGTGGAGAAAAAAGGCTGTAATGCAGAGGAACTGATATAAACACGATCTCAGTAGCATACACAAATAGACACACATATGCAGTGATCCCTGCCAACCACTGTAGCCACCTAACTTGTGGCTCAGTAAACATTTGTGAAAAAAGATTCAAATGTCCAACATTGAACCTTGTTAGCACATATACAGAAGCCACTGTGACATAGTGCATATCATTACCCAGAATCCCAAATTTTACAGACACTCTGGACTGGGGCAAGCATCAGCTTCATCATCTCCCCCCCCCCCCCACCATAGGCAAAAGTCAAAAGAGATTTGTGTTTAATCTGTCCATGAAATATTTATTTTCTAAAAGGAGAAAGCCTACACCTAGTTCATTTTTACAGGAATGCCCTTGAAAGAAAATTGTCTTTGCTAATTCAAGAGGATCATTCTTAAACACTTTCTAAAAGTCAACATTCTTAAGGTAAGAAAATCTGCGTGAGTTTTTGTTTCAATGAACTTTGACAGAATGTGATTTTAGAATGGATTGCTGATCTGACCTTCTAAATATGATCAGGAGTTTTTAGCGACGTCTGTCTCGCCTCCCAGCTTCAGCTCCTGCAATTGAAGAAGATGGACTATAAAAGTAAAGATTGGATCTAACTTACCTTCTCATTGCACCGTTCCCAAAACCGGTAGCGACAGAGGCAGCTGGTGGAGAGCTAGGACCTGCCAGAACAGCCAAAGCTTCTCTTAGTACATCCCTGTGTCAGTTCCATTGATGTCACGCAGTGACAGGCAGAAACACAAAATGAACACAAGAGAAAAATCAGAACACGCTTATGCACCAAGCTTAAAAGAAAAAAAAAAATCTGTCCCCCTTCCCAGAATATAGTGCTCCAAAATCAAGGCAGGGGGGTGGTCTTCTTTTCCTGATAAGCAGCTAGAGGTTATATTTTACACTCCCCTTTTTTTTCCCCCATCATCTGCCTTGCTCAGAGTTTGCATCCAATCTTGCTTCTTCTTTTCTGCACCTTCCAAGGTTGTTCATAATCTATCAAGGCAAACGCAGCCCGTTACACATGTTGCATGCAAAGTTGGGGAGATGTAAAGAATAACCTTTGATTTGTTTTTCTCCTTTGAGGATAAAAGATTTCACTTGGGGAGGGAGAAGAAATATGAATGATGAAAAAAGGAACGAGCCTTTTATTTCTGGCACAAGTCTTCTGTGGTGTCATGGGCTGTTCAGATTTAGACCTGAGCCACTGTTAATTCTGAACAGGTCTACACCTTGCCAGTTTGCGGAGCCTGAGCTTCTGGATGGAAGATGTGAGCAATTTAAATGTCTCTTGTCATTCTCCTGCTTCCTCTCTCTTCTTCTACTCACTCTCTCCTCCTCTTCTCCTTGTTAGAGATGCATGTCCGTGCTAAACTGATGTATTTTTTTTTCCTCCCTCTTTCACACAGATGCATGCACTCAGATACAGACAGAGCTGGAGAGAAGCAGGGTGAGATACGCACTCTCACACACAAGCGCACACACACACACGGAATGCGAGAGAGGCAGGAGCACACACACAGGGACATTAACATTCAGAACCGATAGCACCTCATAGCACGGCATAGGGAACAATTTAAAGAGATAAGTCGGACACTGCTGCTAACCAGTCTTTCCCCCGCTACACAAGCCTTGAGCAGCACTGATTTCCAAAGCTTAGAGGGGATGCAGAGGGGCTTGTGACATTTCTGTCAATGATTTCATCTTGACAAGGATAAAATGACATCTGCAAGCGGCTAATCAGACAGGAAGACGGCAGATATATCAGAGCTAAGCAAAACAATTACACCTCATAAGTGATGCATGGTATTTGAGGTTTCAGCTGCTATAGCGCAAAGATGCCCGAGTATCATCTAAATCCAGTAAACTGATGTGACATCAAAAGGGGACAATCAATGGAGATATCACGTCCATTGCAAGTAAAGAGACTCTCAGGTTGTCTGAAACAAGGCATGTTGTTTTTAACTGTGATTTCAGAAAATGTAAAGAGAATGTTATCAGCTTGAAATTTAGATTGTTATAAATTTGATTATTTGGAAGTTTTCCTGGTTTATTTCTGATTAACTAACATTTGGGTAGAAGTGATCCTGTTTAAATAAGGACTTTAAGGAGTTAGTAAATATTTTCTCAGTGCTCCTCACCACCTCTATCAGCTGCCATACCTCTTAGGAAATACCTGTTTAGAGAAAAACAATAATTATTTTCTTGATGTTCCCCACCACCCCTATCTGCTGCCATGCTTCTTAGGAAATACTTGTTTAAAGAAAAACTATAATTATTTTCTTGATGCTCCCCACCACCCCTATCTACTGCCACACTTCTTAGGAAATAGCCATTTATAGAAAAACTATAATTATTTTCTTGATGCTCCCCACCACCCCTATCTACTGCCACACTTCTTAGGAAATAGCCATTTATAGAAAAACTATAATTATTTTCTTGATGCCTCATATCCACTGGCACACATGCTAAGAAATGCCTGTTGAAAGAAAACTATCATTATTTCCTTGATGCTCCCCACCACTCCTATCTACTGCCGCACCTCTTAGAAAATAGTTGTTTGAAGAAAAACTATAATTATTTTCTTGATGCTCCCCACCACCTCTATCTACTGCCACACCTCTTAGGAAATAGTTGTTTGAAGAAAAACTATAATTATTTTCTTGATGCTCCCCACCACCCCTATCTACTGCCACACCCCTTAGGAAATAGCTGTTTAGAGAAAAAGTATAATTATTTTCCCAGTTCTCCCCACAACCCCTATCCTCTCCCATACCACTTAGGAAATACCTGTTTAAAGAAAAACTATAATTATGTTTTGGTGCTCCCCACCACCCTATTTGATGCCACAGCTCTTAGGGAAATACCTGTTTAAGGAACGGCTATAAGGAGTTAGTAACTCTTTTCCTGGTGCTTCTGCTACCACACCTCTTTGGAAATACCTGGAGCTTCTGGGTTTGGGGAAACACATGGTACTCAAACCTAATGCAGAGCTCCACGCCTAAGGGACCAACCTATAGAGGAATTACAATGGTAGATCAGGGTGGAGAGGGAACACAGGGGAGGTATATAAACACAGTTTAAAGCTGACCTCTAGGCAAAATACACAAATGAATACAGCTCTGTAATCATTAATATATCATTAGAAGGATTTACCCTACCTTTGCAGCATTGCAGACCCCCAACACACACACACACTGCAATTGTCAAATGCTTGTTTAGTTTAGGGGTGCAGGGATAAGTTGTAATAACTACCTTATTCGAGGCTCCATCTATCCATGCAACTAGTCCAGTGCTGAAGCTTTTTTAAGGTGCTTCAGGCCACTGGTGCCACTCTGCCTCCTCAAGTGTAATGCAGGTCAGGTTATTAGCCCTGCACTATACATGAAGATAACGAGGGCCTGTCTACAGCCCAGAGCTTGGAAGGAAAGGATAGTGTAAGTAATGCACCTTATCCATGCATCTCTGGACTAAACAAGCATTTATTCCTAGCAGGGTGGGAGGACTGTAAGGATAAAGTTTGTCTATTACCCAGAGTTCAGCTTTAATGTGCAATCTTTGATGAGTTTTGCTTTAAACCACCTCTTCAAACCTGGTACTTTAGCTGCTGCTGCTGAATATTAGTACCTCTGTATAATATTCTGTTCTGCACTGTGATTCACATGTTTATAACCCCTATTATACTTGGTACTACAACCTAAAGGGTCAGCTCAGCAGGCAGTATCACCAGTGTCTTTTTATATCTCACAGACTACCATAAGAAGATCTGTGTCTGAGCTCACAGGTCTGCCCACCAGCTGTGCCCATCACAGGAGGTTCTCACCTTCCGTGCTGGAGTTTTCACCTATGTTACATTTTGGAGAATGCATAAAAGGAGTGAGACTCACAGGAGGAATAAAATTTCTTCTGCAGTAGTAGAAGTGAGACTTTGTGGCAGTAAAATGCCAAAGTCATCACCCTTAGCAGAAATGTTTCACAACTGCAGCCTTTGACTTCTGCTGTATGAGAATGAGTATGAGATAACTGTTTTAGATTTAAAATGGCCACCAAATCCAAATTACTGTTGACTTTATGAAAATAATATTTCTATTATAATAAGAATGTAAAGGGCCTATATCTTTACTTGTTGTAGCTTATTATTCCATGCCATATACAATATTAGGTTGTAGAAAGAAGATTGGCTATATGTGGGAACATACCACCCCAATATATTATATTATTTTATTTATCTGTTTATTTATTTCAGGTACTTATATATTATATTTATAGGCTAAGTTCATTTTTTTCTAAATTTCAGCTCCCCTATGTACCAATACACCATTAATGTACCTCTGTTGCAGAAAAATGTAATCTTTCTTTGATTTGTAGAACAAGGCCTTACCTTAGCTCTTGCTGTATTTCTTTGAAAGCTTCATCACTTTCTAGGATGTAGGCTTTGGACAGAGAAACCAGTAAGACACAGGAAGGAGTTTACCAGCTGACCTCATTACTACACACCCTTCACCCATCAACTATGTTTGCACCATCATCACTGCCATCTCTCCAGGCGTGCATTTGCCTGGTTTGTTAATGTAGCTGCTATGTTTGCTATGTCCGCATGCTAATCTCTCTGGGGTTGCTTGCAGCCCATGTATTGGACACCCCGGATGTAGTACAAGGCCTGCCTGATTGGATACAAAGTGAATGGGTAGATAGGTGGGTCCTCCTATTCCATAGTTTTGATAAACCTAAAGGAGATTGTACAGAGACTGTACAATCAGATTGTATAGTGTATAGCCACTTTTATACACCCAAAATTAACTAGTTGGACTTTCAGTGCATTACTTGTCAACGGCACACCAAACAGACATATTGTCCCATAAAAAACAGGTGACAAATGCAGCAAAACACACAGTAAAAAATGTGCAACTCACACCATGTCAAAATGTCCCATGAGATACTTTACCATGTGTAGGACAACCCACTGAAATCAACAGGCTTCCCTATGCATGTCACTGGGAAAACGAGCCAAAAAACATGTACTCCTACTACTCTAGGTGTGAATGGGTCCTAAAGTGAAATGGGTGTGTTAACACAAGAACAATGGTGCTTCATTCACATCTGTGTTTCCAAACGCATGGCAAACTGCACAGAAAATGCGTGCTTTGCCATGTGTTTCAAAAACATGCCGCAAATGCACCAAAAGCTGTTTGATCTTGTCTTCTTTGATCCTCCTCTTCTTTTACTGTCAACAATCCATTTGCTGATAGTACAGAGCCTTGGAGTCACTCTGCACATGCTCAGTTTGGTGTGTATTGCTAGAGAGGCTTATTTTTTTTGGGGGGGGTGGTGCATGTGATTTGCACAGGGCTAATCAGCACTGTCCAGACAGAGGGTCAGGGGTCATGCAGCCTCATAGGACAGTCAGCGGAGAATGAAAACTCCTCCTACAAGCTTTAACCAGTTGAACACTGATAGAAGTCAGTTGAACACCGATAAAAGTCACTACTGCTGATGAGAAAAGGTATTTAGCAGTTTAAATTTACTAAAATTATTGCATTTCCATGTTCAGTATACTGTAGGAAACCAGATATGGTGAATGCAGGGTCCTGGGTTTAGTAACAGTTTAACTCTTCAGTAAGACACAGAAGTTGAATCCAATGCAATGTTACGCCAGCTAATTACAGTACAGAGGATGTTTTTCCAGTCTTTTGAAGTTAAAGAAGACAATATCTTTTTTAAGCACTATCTTTATGAATAAGTAACAATGACTGAGGGAACATGCAAGAATGTGGGAGGGTCTAGCTAGGACTGAACTAACTAGCACTAAACAGGAGGGGAGGACATAGGGAATGACTAAAATCACATAGCAAACAAGTTGTAATGGCCCAAAATCGCTACCAGATGTCAGCATACTACAAAACAATAATAACCTCATGCAGTTCAATAAAACACAGAAAAATTATGTAAGTGTGGGACAAAACAGGATCGGCTAAGTTGTATTAAATAAATTGCTTCTTAAATAAGATGCCTTTGATAAAGTGAATGAACAAAACTCTATGAATGTGTATCAAGTCACTGCCTGACATATTGAAGGAAAGGTGGAAGTCCCACGTGGTTAGAGCGGTAATTCTTTTCAGCATGAGCTGTTGTAGAGATGGAGAGTTACCAAAAGGCTAGTGATCTCTCACAGGGATCATATAGATTGACTATGCCTTTGTCTTCCTTTATTGCCAGAAGGCTGGAATTTTGTTCCAGAATCATCCAGGGTCAGTGTCTACTGAACAAAGAACATGCCCCAGGAATAATGCAGATAAAACTAGCCATAGACGGAGCGATTTTCAGGTTCCTGGAAAGAAAATCACTTTATTACCTCATCAACATAGAGCTATTGTGTTCTTCTGAGGTGGGAAGTGGGGGGGGGGGCGGGTTACAGGGGGTATCCCAGGAGAACACACAGTGATTATTGCTGGAAATAATCACATGACAAACCCGACAGGATTGATTGACTTGGGTACAATCAACCTGCCCATGCATGGTTTGAATCTCGAGATTTGAACAGTCTATGACAGGCTTAAATTCTGGTAGCCTGTGCCAGCGGCGGCTGGTGCTCCATTGGTCGGGGGGGCGACAAGCCTGAGACATCTACCCCTGGTTGCTCCAGCCCGCCACCCCACACCAAACCCAACCCCCCGGTCTCCGGCTCGCTCACTTGCTCACGGATCGATCGGCACTTAACCCATTCATGCCGCGGCTGCGGCTTCCCTCCTCCCTCTTTTACGTGTCCCGGCGGTCGCTGCTTCTCCCTCCAGCCAATTGGGTCTTCAGACTCCTGGCCAATTCGGTCTCAGGACCCACTTCCTGATTGGCCGGGACGAGAAACAGGAAGACAATAAATTAATTTGCTAATGTCACACAACTGGGTGGGCTCAGGGCGCAGTGCTCTGCCCCCCAAACCCACCCTTTTTGAAGCCAATTAGAGCCTCAGGCTCTAAAAATGTGCTTAAACAAAAACCACATTGAAATCTATGTGTCTGGTGCCCTGCATGTAGATTAGGGGCCAGGTGCATGGATTGGGGGGCAGGGGCCCATGCACTCCTAATGGCCTGTGCGTAGCTCTGTGTTTGAAGGTTGCTCCACACAGCTCAGGCCCTGCTGCTGCCTTGCAGTCTCCCACTTTGCAGAAAGTTATAGTGTATAGTCTGAGTGATTTATCCATGGAGGAGGGGAGACTAAAGAAATAATTCTTCCTGTCCGGAGTAGATTAATTACATAAATGTTCACATTTCTCTCATGTAGATCTTAGGAGACTTTTTCTAGGCACATTCACTGGACATCAGACATTGTCCATTCACACATGAAGTGAGGTTTGCCCACCCCTCTCCCCTGCTCTCTCCTCATTGGCTCACTGGTTGTGATTAACAGCAGCAGGAGCCAATGGCTCCTACTGCTGTGTGAGCCAATCAGGAGACAGAGACCCGGGAGAGCTGCTGCTCGCATGCACATCGCTGGATTGAGGTGGGGCTAAGGCAATTATAAGAGGGGGCTGGGGGAGGATAGCTACAACCAGAATGTTTTTTACCTTAATGAATAGAACTCATTAAGGTAAAAAATCTTCTGCATTTAGAACCACTTTAAGACTGGACAAGGTGAAAAGAGGTTTGGAAGTCACAAGAGACCTTTAGTGCCCATTCACACCAGAGGCAGTTAGATGCATTTTTGACTGCGTTCCAACTACATGGACAGCCCAAAATCCAAATTATCCTATAGGCGTAATTCACATCATTTCAGTGCAGTGTAGTGCAGCAAACAAAAGAACAGCATGCTGCATTTTTCCACACCACAAACATGCAAAAACCCATGCAAGGGCATGTAAATAAACTCACAGCAGTAAACATAAAAGCCAGAAGAAAGAATGAATATGTAAGTGAATTCACAGGACAAACATGCATGTGTCAACTGCATGTAAACGCACATAAAAATGCACATCAATGCATGCAAGGGTGCATGAAAAAAATGTGCAGTAGACATGCAGTTTCTGTTGTGAATGGGCCCTAAAATTGCCAAAGGGAGACAGCCTGCCCTTCCATATGCATGTTCTCACTTTGCTAGCTGTAAATTGGGCAGAAAGCCCTATGAATGCTTTGGTTTGTTGGATGCCTGTCTGGAACGTATGGTAAAGACAGATGTTTATACAAGGTTATAATGTTAGTGGAATACTAGGCTGATGACCAGCAGTAATTTATAGTTGCCCTTCCTACAAAGCTGACCTTTGTGGTTATTTAAACACTTAAAGGAGAAGTCCAGCCTGAGCTTTTTGGGCTGGGCTTCTCCTCTGGGTCACAGGAGTGCAATACGTTTTGCACTCCTGTGACCCGTTTTCAGCGGAAAGCGGGCTGAAGTCCGCTCTCCACTGACGTCACTGCCATCAGTCAAGGCAGCATGTCATCCCAACTTCCCAAGTCTGGATCCGCCAGCTGCCTTAATTGATGGCAGTCTCAGCTTCTCAGCAAGCCGCTGAGACACTGAGACGGCCTCTCCCCACCCCTCCACAGCTCAGAGCTCCAATGAGCATGGAGAAGCAGAGAGGAGAGACGCTGACTGACAGTCAGCAGCTCTCCTCTTGGGGATCTGTGAAAACCAAGCCATCGGCTATGTTTGGTGTCTCGGTTCTCAGTGCAGAGACGGCGGGGGAGAGCCGCAGCATCGGTCTGATGCTCCATCCATCGAGGTAAGTATGAATCAAAATAAATAAATAAACCCATACTTCTTTTAGCCTTCAGAAGATTTACCCCTCTTCATGACCAGGTCATTTTTTATGATATGGCACTGAGTTATTTAACTGACAATTGCGCGGTCATGCAACGCTGTACGGCAATATAATTTATATAATTCTTTCCCCACAAATAAAACTTTCTTCTGATTGTTTTTGATCACCTTTGCATTTTTCTTTATTTTTTTTGCGCTATAAACAAATAAAAAGGACCAACAATTTTGAAAAAAAAAAAAAACAATATTATATAAAACATATCCAATAAAAAAAATTAAAAAACATCTAATTTCTTCATAAATTTAGGCCAATTTGTATTCTGCTACATATTTTTGGTAAAAAAAATCCCAATAAGCGTATATTGATTGTTTTGCACAAGTTATTGTGTCTACAAACTATGTCTACAAATTATGCAATATATACTGGAATTTTAAAAAATGTTTTACAAGTAATGGCGGCAATCAGTGACTTATAGCAGGACTGCGATATTGTAGCAGACAGTCCGACACTAACTGACACTTTTGACATTAAAAATATGCAATGTCACTGTATTAATGACACTGGCTGGGAAGGGGTTAAACATCTAGGGTGATCAAAGAGTTAAAGGAGTTGTAAAGGCAGAAGTTTTTTTTTATCCTAATGCATTCTATGCATTAAGATCAAAAACCTTGTGTGTTTAACAGCCTCCCCAGCAACCCCTAATTACTTACCTGAGTCCCATCTCTCTCCAGCAATGTCCAGGAATGTCTTAGCCATCCGAGACTCTCCTGATTGGCTGAGACACAACATCAGTGCCATTGGCTCCTGCGGCTTTCAATCAAAGTCAGTTAGCCAATCAGGGGAGATAGGGGGCAGGGGCGGGCCCCGTGTCTGAATGGACATACGGAGCTGTGACTCGGCTTGGGTGCCCCCATAGCAAGCTGCTTGCTGTGAGGGGCACTTGACAGGAGGGAGGGACCAGGAGCAGCAAAGAGGGACCTGAAAAGAGGAGGATCTGAGCTGCTCTGTGCATAACCAACTGCACAGAGCAGGTAAGTAAAACATGTTTGTTATTTTTTTTTTTTTTTTAATGAAACTATACAATCACTTTAACAGTGTGCCTAGCCAGGGTTTTACTATACTACGTATGCTGCTTTTACTCAGGGAAGTGATGGATTTTATTCCCTGCTTTGCAGGAACACAAAATCCATCCCTTCGTCCCTGTTAAAAGGGAGATCTGCCTTGTTTACATAGGCAGAGCTCCGTTCTGTGTCTCTGCTCGACGATCGGTGGGTGCCGGCAGACATCCAGTGAGTAATCACAGCAGAAGCAGCCTGCCGGCAGAACGTGTGCGCCCCCTAGGTATATATAGGTGATTCTGCACAGGAGGCCTGCCATGTAGCAGAAAATCTGCTATAGGGCAGTACTTAAAGTGGAAGTAAACCCATCCATTTACCAGTTTCAAAAAACTGTTTTATTTCCGGCACGTGCCGGAAATGTAACACTCCCTTTGGTTGTGCTTTCAACCAAACTGTCAAACCACCCAGTGGCTGGTGTCATAATTGATCACATGTGCAGGATCATGGCAGTTGTAGATTAAACAGAGGCAAAGATGGCAGCTTCCTTGGGTAAAAACGATAGGGGGGTTTACTTACTTAACAGGTTAATTAAAGGCAAGGCTGATATGGGTTGATACACTTATGTTTCTCACCAGCCATAATAATGAGAAATATCCCATTCACTGGGGGTAATAGAGAAGGAGGAGAAGCAGAGTCTGGCAGGAGGTGTCATGCTCAACAAACAGTAACGTTTATTGAAACGAAAAAAGGACCCAGCAGATATGCCAATTTTTTGATTTTTTTTTCTTTTTAGTTTTGAATGGGGTGTGAAAGGTTGGAAATTCTGTCAGCTTATTTTGTGCTGTCAATAACCATATTTTAGGAGATTTTGTTTCTTAATGAATTTTTCATCCTCCTTGTAAAGTCATCTGTGAGCTTCTTAACATTTCATTTTCACCCTCATTTCTTGTAGTCATATGCATAGCTTTTAGCACACTACAAATCCCATAGTCCATCTCTGGAGCAGACAAGAGAGGGTGGCTACCTTCCTACATACAGTGGAGCCATGGAGAATGAACATAGCCACCCTCTAACAGAAAGCTGGATCACAGCTTGAGAGCAATACAGGGTACTTTTTGAGTTAAAGGGTAACTCCACTTTTGTGGGGAAAAGAAATAGCAAATAAAAAATAATAACATAGCCTATATAATTGCAACACAAGTCATATTGTACCTGAATGTTATTAAAATTACCGTATTTTTCGCACCATAAGACGCACTTTTTTACCCCCAAAAAAAGGGGGGAAGATGTCCCTGCATCTTATGGAGCGAATACTGACCAGGCATCGCCCAGCCATCCCCCCGGTCATCGCCGCATCAGAATATCCACGCTTGGCTTCTCTGTGGAGGAGAGAGGACAGGATGTGAGGCAGATCCTTGCAGGGCCATACCAAGTAGGAGCGAAGGGAGGCGGTCTGCCCTGGATGCCAAAACATGGGGGGGGTCAGTGGCATTGCTATGGTGGTGCTCTCCGCACCCAGGTCAGTTGACACCCGCCAGATGTGACACCATCCCGCAGCGACAAGAGCCCTGGCTGTTCTTTTTTTTCAGCCGGAACATCTCCGGCGCTGTGGTCTGGTCCAGTCTTACTTCCTGCTCCTTCCACCGGCAGCTGCTGCTGAAAACTATGTCCCCAGTCCTCCTTCCTAGCTGCTGTCCGGGTGTATCTGAGGCTAAGAGCCAGCCAGCCAGCCAACAAGCGAGAGAGCCAGGGGGGGTTGTGGATTGTAATGGCAGTGTCCTCCACTGCCTGAGGTGAGCTGGTGATAAGGGGGTGGAAGGTGTGGGCTGGCATGGTATCCACTGCCCAGTCACCTGAGCTGTTGTGATAGAAGAGGCTGAAGGGGTATTTGTGTCTGCTCTGTCACCCTGAGCTGATCTGGGAAGGGGGGGGGGTTGCTCTGTTCACTAACACCACCACCCAGGTATAGTGTAGCTGAGCTGATTTGATAGGGGGGTGGTTTTAGTGTGTCTCCACCACCCACCTATAGTAGTAGTATAATATTAAATATTTTAGGACGCCATTTGGTTCAGAATATTTTTTTCTTGTTTTCCTCCTCTAAAACCTAGGTGCGTCTTATGGTCAGGTGCGTCTTATGGTGCGAAAAACTTTTTCTTTTCAAACTGCTGAGGTGTAAATTTTTCTGTAAAATTCAGTATGGCTACCTGGAGGTGTTATGTACACACCCTAGAAACATACTTTCCTGCTTGTGTGATGGGTTCACTGATTTTCCAAGAAGTCTGCACTAAGATACAAGTCATATTTCAGTCATCCCCTGCTACAAAAATGTCATTTTTGGTGAGATACTCCCAATAGGAAATCATGTCTAAAGGGATGAAGACCCTGCCACTTTCCTCATTAGAGTCCAACAGGTGCAGCAGCTGATTAAGAATTATGAAACCACTCCCATTAGATTCACTTACAACATGGACACAGACAAACACACAGGATTTCTGGCAATCCTTATAATGTATATAGATCACCCAGGGGGAAATGTGTTTTCTCAACAAAAGTGGAGTTACTCTTCAAGAATACACACTTGAATATATTTTTTTAAACCAGAGGTTAGGGTCACATCAATGTCTTGATGACAATATGTCAACAAGACAGAAAGTGGGCAGGTCTGTAAGAAGGACACTGACAACAGAAATACCTGTACACAATTTTTAAGAAGCATAAGGGAAGGCTGGAACTGCAAACCAATTTTTTTTGCTACATGTCCCTGTTTTATCTGTGTTCATGTTGGGATTTTCCTTCAATGTGTGTTTAGATAACAACATTATCATGCAGGACAGGAAGTAAAGATATCTCCTAAACAATGTTTCAAAGAGAAATAAAACCGTTTTTTTGTTATTCTATATTCGTCTATACAAAACAAAGTTTTGGGGGGTTACACTTTAAAGGTCTCCTGCCATGACAGAAATACGGTGGTTGCCATTGCTGGGCTCCTTCTGTAAACCACTAGTTGCCTGGCTGTGTTTGGCCTCAGTATAATAGAGAAGAGAGCTTGCCAGTGGTCTTGCAAACAGGGCCATTTAGCTGCTGTCAGGGTCGTGGATAATGGGGTACCATCGGTCCTTCTGTATGGGGCCTGGGCCAGCAGGGGGGCCCAGGCAGCTGGGTGAATCAGATGGAGGGAAGCACTGCAGGGTTACAGGGAGTACACAGGGAGGCCTGAGCAGCAGGGGGAAACATATGGTGCACAGGGAGGGTGATCGGCATGGCGGGGGAGCAGTTACTGGAACCAATTCCCTGTATGGCTCCCTCTGCTGCTGCTGAAAGCTGGCTTCTTTTCCTTTCCCTCCCGCCGGCTTTCAGCTGCTTCAGAGAGAGCCATACAGGGGATCAGTTCCAGTAACTGCCCCCCCCCCCCTTGCCACACTGATCACCCTCCCTGCGCACCATACATTTCCCAATGCTGCCCAGGCCGATCTGTGTCCCCCTCTAACCCCGCAGTCAGGGCCGCTGTTAGAAATCATGGGGCCCCATACAGCCTACCTGACGGGGCCCCCTTGACCCCGCCCACAACCCCACCCATGACCCTGCCCTTGACCCAGCCCACAACCCACCTCTGGCTCTGCCCCTGCCCCCACACTGTCAGGGGGGGTGTCTGGTGGCAGGAGCTGGAACATGTAACATTTACAGCACCACACCAATCATAACTGGATCTGAATGGGAAAGATGTCAGTATTTTTACATCAGGCTACCTCTGATCTTCCACATTTAGGTCAGGAAAATAGCAAAGGATGTTCTTTTCCATTTTTTTTTACCTGAATGGACACGGAGGTAGGCGGATCTAAATGCACACACAAAAGTCAGTTCATATCTGTAAACCGACATGGAGCTTTCAATCAGGTCTGCATGAAAAACTGACAGGCGGACCTGATTGCAAAGCTTGGGTGAAAGGTTGTCAAAGGGGAGTGGTTTGGGGTGGTAAAAATGCATCTTGGCTGTGTGTTTTTACTGTCCCTACCCAACACATGTGTAAAGTAGCATCTCACTATGTGCTCATGGTCATTATCATTATGATGATCAGACCACAGCAGGTGCTCTATGGTTCTGTCAGTGTAACATGGCTGTTGGGTGCCAACTTTGTTATGGCTGTGCTGTGTTATAGTCTGTAACACAGTACAGTCATATATCAGGAAAGTCAGCACCCAACAGCCATGTTACACTGACAGAGCCATAGAGCACCTGCTGTGGTCTGATCATCATAATGATAATGACCATGAGCACACAATGAGAGTCTGGGGACTGCACATTCTACAATAGCCTGTGTGACCTGTTAGTGTGTGTATGTGCAGGGGACTGCTTG
This sequence comes from Lithobates clamitans, assembly GCA_037952925.1. Classification (NCBI taxonomy): domain Eukaryota; kingdom Metazoa; phylum Chordata; class Amphibia; order Anura; family Ranidae; genus Lithobates; species Lithobates clamitans. Next base: position 3,068,359 of record JBBGZY010000320.1, read on the forward strand.
CCTGTGCACCACTGCCACTGTCGAGATTACTCCTGCTGCTTTGTCTGTCTCAGCTGCCTCAGTGATAAGTCTCTCCTTCAGGCTGCATCACTTACTGAGTGAAGGGAGCCGTATTACAGTAATATCCATCCGCCGGAGAAGACATACAGTGAGCAGGCAGAACTTTAGTTTGTGCAGGTATACTGAGAGCAGCATGTGTGTGTGTGTATCCCTGCACCCAAAAATGAAAAAAAAAAATATTCCCTCTTCTGCTTTCACCCCCTGGGTCCCTCTGTTAACCTGATGGGGGCCAGGAAATGACTATATATTTCTTATATACATTAGTAATCAAGTGGGTGTGAGTTAATAAATAAAGTTATTTACCTAGTTTTTTTTTTTTTTTTAGCTAGAAGTTAAAAGATGCTCGCCCCCCCCCCTGCTGGCCGGGCTGGTTGTACTGCCCTATCAGCGGCCCTGCCCGCAGTGCTACCAGCTTCCCTCGTCTCCTTCCCACTGACAGCTACAAGCACACAATAGGATCCTTCAGGATGCAAAGTAGGGGAAGAGTCCGGTAAATATAACACATTTACCAGCCTCTTTCTTTCCAGAATGAACAATGAGTGATCGGCACCGATCACTCACTGTGTTCAATCATAATTGAAGCATAGTAAACTGTGTTTATTTGGTGGTGGTGGTGGGGGGGGGCTGTCAGGTTGGCTGTTTGGAGTCCCGTGGTTTCTAACAGCAGCCCAGGCAGCTGTGCGTCCCTCTCAGTTTTTAGTGCACCAGGGAGGGACAGGTGCAATGTCCAGCACTGCTTTCTGCAACATGTCAAAGCCTATAGTAGGTTGAGGCTGGACAGGGCTGCATGCTGTACTGAGTTTAAGGCCCTATGCATTCAGCGAGAAATATCCTGAACGCAGGTCTTTTATGTTCCATACATTCATCCTTAATTGGTTTAACCTCTCCTTTCAATTTAACATGACAGCCAGAGGGGGTTGTACACATGATGTTTTGCTTAACGGCTGCTGCAAAAATGAACCCCTTGGTTGTGGCTCAGTACCCCCGCCGAACAAGACCCTTGTAAGTTACAAAACTGAGACAAGCATTCAGCTAATTGAAGTCAGCAAAAAATTGAATTTCCTTACCTATATACAATACTTGTTCTGGGTCATAAAGCCACGAAGCCTGGGCAGCAACATAATAGCCAGGCCATTGGTATTCTCAGAAGGAGGTGATCAATGACAGCCTATATATTTCTCATATTTCTCCCATGACAGGTTTCTTCAAATGATTTGATTTTACATCCATTCCAATCAACAAGCAACTGTTTTTTATGGCATTATCAGTAGGTGCCAGATAAGAAAACATTTTTAATTATATTATTGTGCATCCCAGAAATTCTCCTTTGGGAACAAATAACTAATAAAATAATGACTTCAGAATAAGCTTAGAAATGATGATCAAATAGTCAAAATCAAACCCAGCTCTGACGTCAGATGTGCAGACAAAATCCTCTCTGGTCCATTTGACTTGCTTCAGTGCCTCCATTGTGGGGAAGGCTTATTCATTTTCTGGATCCATTCAATCCATAACCTTTGCACTGTCAATTTTCAGTATAACTACTGTACTGTCATATTACAGTTAGTAAAATCAATAGCATTACAGCTGCAATATAGCTTCACAAAGTGCTCCGCTAGTCAAATAGTGGATTGTAAACATTCCATATGAAATAGGTTACTGAATGAAGAAAACAATATCTAGTGCAAGGCCATTTGATCTGATTGATATAATATAGCCCAGCGTGGTATAGAGCTGTAGCCACAGATGATAATAATGCCATGGAATAGTACAATAGGAGACCTAGACGCTGTCCTTTGTAAGATTTCACTGTTTTTTTTTTTTTTCAGCATGAAGCAAAAATGCGCCTGCCATTTTATAGCAGGCAATATATCGCAAAGGTGTATGGGAAGTTAGGTTTTAGTGTTGGACTGAGGAGTGATGTAATCTTATCTAGCTGCCCTATAAAGTCTATTTTATCGTATTTAAACCATGCCTGTTTGTGCATGCATGCTGCTTTGACAGTGTTAGTGGGTTAAGGAGAATGTAAAGACTATGCAGATAAATTATGTTTGCACAGCACATCATCATTTCTTTTGTGTATAAAAGTGCATAGTAAATCTTTCAATACGGTCATCTTATTTTTTTATTTAGCATTTCTATTGGAGTCACATGACCACTGCTCCAGTGATCAGGGCTGCGAGTGGAGAGTTGCTATTTACCATAATGGGGGGGGAGGTGCAGTTAAAAACACATGTATGAGTCTTGTTTTTCTCACCCCTCCCCTGAGCTGCAAAGGCAGCTGTACGGGGTATATCTTTGCTACACCTGCAATGCTTTGCCTTCTGGCAAGGCAAAGGTTAACCCTGCTATTATGGTCAGTAGGCTGTACCATCTGCTTCAAGAACAGAAGGCTGGGATCCCTTTGAATGGGGAAGGTGCTGGTCAGTAATTGCTGATGTAATAAGGTGGGTACAGTGAGAGGGATCCTTTCCTCCTGGGTTAATTCTGGCCTTGTTCTCCAGGCTTGTCTTTGGTTAAAGGCAGGACTCTCCCTAAGTTCCCAGGCCTTTCTGGTAAGAGTGGGGCTGCATTTGTCTGGCCAGGGTGGTGTCCCAGGAAAACACTTTGGCAGTGGTCCACCACTGAGTTTTCACTGGCACTAAGTCGCGTCACGCTTTTCTTGCACAAGCCTCCTAAGTGGACCTTTGGGACAGTTTGGAGCATTTTTTTTTTACAGCTCAAAAGGCCAGCTGTGTGTACCATAGCACTTTTGTATTTTCACTATTTCCTTATGGACACCTGTACTGCACATGTGTGTTTTTTTTTTTTTATTTAGGCACTGAGACTGAGGGTGCAGGTTATCAGGGGCCTGCCCTGATGTGGGGGGGGGGTGTATGGCTTTTAAATCTTTTTTTCTCTCCCCCACTGGAGGGTCTGCCCTTTGGAGAGCCCTCACCAAGTACTTGGAGTACCAGCTTTTGCCTGTCCCTAATGAGTGGGGTCCACTTAGCTGTGGCCTAGGTAGACCATAGAGTCTTGCCCCAGTCAGAAGTTTTACACACGATCGCACATTCCAACAACAAAATCCATGTTTTTTTTGGCTCAAACTTGTCTTGCATACACACGGTCACACAAATCCTGTTGGAAATTCTGAACGTCAAGAACGCGGTGACATACAACAAGTACGACGAGCCAATAAAAATGAAGTTCAATAGCCAGTGCGGCTCTTTTGCTTGATTCCGAGTATGCGCAAAATTTTGTGCGTCAGAATTATGTACACACGATCGGAATTTACGACAACAGATTTTGTTGTTGGAAAAGTTGAGATCCAGATCCCTTCTGCCCGGCTGGGCTCACTGCCTGACTGACTCCATGTCGCTGACAGGGAAGTCCACCATATTTGGTAAGAGTACCCATCTTTTCTTATCCACTGATGTTGAGCATTAATGATGTTAGTTCCATCTACGGATCTATACCACCTCTGTCAGCTCCTTTCGGATATCCACCATCCATGAATGGCCCTTTCAGTGTTCTGATACAATTGGACACTTCATCATTTACATTTTTTCAGTTTGAGACTTTACGATTCACCCATCACATTATGCACTGACAAGTTTATTATTTATGGACTTGATTTCACTTTTGTTTACTTTGTTGAATATTCACTTAGCGCTGCATTTTTCTATTTTCCTTCCACTGTTTTTGTCACAACGTATACAGGCGCTTTTTTGTTTTGTTATTTCAGTGAGCGCAGTGTTTTTGTATATTTATATAGGTATTATCTATACCTGTAGACACCTTTGAGGAACCAACCAAAACCATATTGTGAAACGTGTCAGAGGGGCACCTACTTTGGTTTCTGCATCTGTATCTCATTATTGTGAGATGTTCAACATGTATACGCAACAACTCATTGTTCTCTGGATTTTAATAGTCTTCTTTGATTTTTGTACCAGTAAAGCTTTTTCAATTCTTATTTCTGTAATATGTTTTTTGAGCCTGTGTTTCTATAGTCCCACTCGCAAGAGGGTTTTTCATACTTTGAGGAGAGAAAGAGGAGTCATTCTGCTGAGAGATTGGACTGCAGTGCTTGGGAGAGGGAGGGACACAGTGGCAGTCATTCCAGAATATCCAAGATCCATAACTTACATTCACGCATATACAAACTATGGCCAATTTAGACAGGAGCCAATTAAAGCGGTTGTATACCTGCACAGAAAAGAAAACTGTAAGGCAAAGACATAACAAGCTAGTATGTAGCGCGTACTAGCTCATTATGCAATACTCACCTTAGAACGAAGTGCCAGCATCTGATCCCGGTCCAGGCCGAGGGAGCTGACATTTTGCCCTCGGCTTTTGTTTCGGGTTCGCGGCTCCTGTGCTGTGAGTGGCCGGAGCCGCGATTACGTCACTCCCGCGCACGGGAGTCTTCTTCCCGACAAGGTCTGGCAGCATCTGTCGGACCTTCAACCGGGCCTTCACAGCACATGCGCTGCTGACGTCAGTGGCTGCATGCAAAGTAAATATCTCCTAAACCGTACAGTATTATAAAAAAAGGGTATACAACCGCTTTTACTTACCAGCATGTCTTTGGAGTGTGGGAGGAAACCGGAGTACCTGGAGGAAACCCACACAGGTTGGGATTTGGATTCAAACCAATGATCCTAGTGCATTGCAGCATAATTCTCTTTGCGCTGATACATTATAGTATATTCCCTCTTTTATTTACCTTGTTACAATATATATTTTCTATTACTTAAAGAGGAGGTCCACTTAAACAAAAAATATTAAAAGCCAGCAGCTAAAAATACTGCAGCTGCTGACTTTTAATAAATGGACACTTACCTGTCCCAGGGTCCAGCGATGTCGGCAGCCGAAGCCGATCGATCGCTCGTCTCTCGGCTGCCCCCACTGCCATCCTCGGTCAGGGAATCAGGAAGTGAAGCGTTGCGGCTTCACTGCCCGGTTCCCTACTGCGCATGCGCGAGTCGTGCTGCGCGTCTACACTGGTCCCCGTTGTGTTGTGGGAACTGTGTATTTCCCAGAACACAACGGGGGTGGGCGGGCATTTGCGGCTAGCTATTCCCAGAAGTGGGTGCAGATACCTGTATTATACAAGTGTCTGCACCCCCCTCCCCCCTGAAAGGTGCCAATTGAGGCACCGGAGGGGGGGAGGAATCCGATGAGCAGAAGTTACACTTTAGGGTGGAACTCCGCTTTAACCAGCTCTTGTGTCATTCCCCATATACAGTATATATATATATATATATATATATATATATATATATATATATATTCTGTATATATATATTCTGTATATAATTAAATTGGTCCATGTCTGGAATTCTTAATGTAGCACCCCTTCTAGAATAGGTAACTAGAGAGGTTCAAGTAAATTTAGTCTGTTTGCTCCTCTGTACACATTGGAGCAGTGTGTGATTATTTTTGGCTGTTCTGGGTCTAACAGGCTGCAGGCTCAATTACTTCTCCCTGCCTTCTAGTAGGTTCTAGAATGCAGTGGATTGAAATAGGCAGAAAACTGCAGAGAATTCACTGGGGTCCCAGCTCAGTGGGAGATGGGGGGCCTATTGCATGAGAGTTTGTTGAAGTATCAGCTCAGGAAGAGCTGGGGGGCCTCTTGTTCCTGGAAGCGGTCCTTGAGACAATTCAAGGAGGTGCACTGAGGATCTAGCCTGGAGATTTATGGTATAGTGTCTAGCCAATATTGTCCAGGTATCCAAGTATCTGGAGACACAGTGAGTAGAAGCCTAGAAGTGGAATCCTAGTGGCTGTCTGCTGTTAACCTCTTGTGTGACTGTGTTAGTGCTGCTAAAGTGGGATTTGCCATGTTGGCAGTCCCAGAAGTGCTTGTGTCTCTAGTCTCTGCCAAGAGTGGGGATGCCCCTGAAGAGAGTAGACAGAATAGAGAGAGAGTCCTCCAAATACTTTGTGCACTAAATTCTGAAGGATCCCAAAGCTTCCCTACACCCCAAGTTTAACCAGCAAAAAAGCCTAAAAAAATCACATCCACTGCATGGTTATTGTGAGAGAGACTGTTCAAGTCAAAGGAAAGGTTGCAGGAAATAAAATCACTTGATTCCCCCATCAACACAGCCAGTGTTGATGGGGGAATCCTTACCGTGGAGCTATTGTGTTATTGTGCAGAGAGATCACAGTGATTACTGCTAGCGGCTATACTGTAGCTGTTGGCAATATTTGCATGTACAAATCCATGTAAAAAACCCAACTGGTTGTACCCAAGTAGATCATTGGATTGACTTGGGTACAATCAGCTCTCCTGCTGGTTCATCTTTTAGCTCTCACTCCTATGTAAAACCATTTACTGTAGATTTTGCACTTGTGCTCCTGCTTCCACTGTGATTTTCCCTCTGCACATTATTTTGTTGGCTTTGCCATTTCTCAAATAATTTACAGAAGACACTTTATGATTCTGCTGCTTTACTGAGTAATTTAATAGGAATCACTTTTTGCCATATTTCCTTTTGGTCTTGCACAGTTGCACAGGCTCCTCTCCTGTAATGAAATTGCCTATTCCTCCAGAGTCATTTTGATGTTTACATAAGTCCTCTAAAGAGTCAGCCAACTGCTGGCCACTAGGGATGGGCCGAACAACCCCCGGCTCGGTTCGCACCAGAACATACCGAACAGGCAAAAAATTTGGCAGAACACACAAACACCGTTAAGGTCTATGGGACACGAACATGAGTAATCAAAAGAAAGTGTTCATTTTAAAGGTTTATATGCAAGTAATTGTCATAAAAAGTGTTTGGGGGACCTGGGTCCTGCTCCAGGGGACATGCATCAATGCAAAACATTTTTTTTAAAAACGGACGTTTTTTTCGGGCGTAGTGATTTTTTTTTTAATGCTTAAAGTTAAACAATAAAAATGAAATATTCCTTTAAATATCATGCCTGGGGGGTGTCTATAGTATGCCTGTAAAGTGGCACATTTTTCCCGTGTTTAGAACAGTACCTCAGCAAAATGACAATTTTAAAGGAAAAAAAGTAATTTAAAACTCAAGCTGTGTCTTGTCGTTTTTAACATTTTGACACTTTTTTGTGAAATGGTAGGGGTACTTGTACCCCGTTACCATTTCACATGGGGGGAGGCTGGAATCTGGGGGTCCCCTTGTTAAAGGAGTCTTCCAGATTACGATAAGCCCCCCACCTGCAGACTCCCACAACCACCGGGCAAGGGTTGTGGGGATGAGGTCCTTGTCCGCATCAACGTGGGGACAAGGTGCTTTGGGGGGGCACTACCCCAAAGCACCCTCCCTATGTTGAGGGCATGTGGCCTGGTACGGTTCAGGGGGGGGCGCTCTCTCATCCCCCCCCCCTCTTTTCCTGCGGCTTGCCAGGAATTTTTTTTTAATTTTGGCACATGGTTCCCCTTAAAACCCATACCAGACCTTCAGGTCTGGTATGGATTTTGGGGGCGATCCCTACGCCATTTAAAAAAAAAAATTTGCACTGGGTTCCCCTTAATTTCCATATCAGACCCGAAGGGCCTGGTATGGATTTTAGGGGGACCCCCATGCTCTTTTTTTCAATGAGTTTTATCTATATTGCTGAGACCCGACAATTCATTACAGCAGCGATCAGTTTTAAATTACTTTTTTTCCTTTAGAAATGTCAAAGTCAGTCAGCACATCAGGGGAGAGAGGGGACAGGACCAAGTCGGGGCTCTGTATCTGAATGGAAACACGGAGCTCTGACTCGACTTGGGTGCCCCCTGTAGCAAGCTGCTGGCTGAGGGGCACTTAAAGGAGGGAGGGGCTAGGAACAGCAAAGAGGGACCCGAGAAGAGGAGCATTCGGGCTACTCTGTGCAAAACCAACTGCATAGCGGAGGGAAGTATAACATGTTTGTTATTTTTTATTTTTTTAAACAAGCCTTTACAATCACTTTAAAGAAAAAGGAATGGGGCCCCAGACAAGGCAGTACATTTGGCAAAGAACAGACAATGGAAAAATGGGTGTATGGCGCTACCCAGTGGTAATGAACAAGAGATGTATAAAGGAGAGATGGGAGGACTACACAGTGAGTGTGTGAACCTCACCAGTGCAATATACATGCAATTCCAACATGCAATAGAATATAAGTAACTCGTATATAAATGTGCCTGTGGAATATGTGTGGGTGTGTAAAGAACAACACATATACCCTGTAAACGTGTACGTGAGTTGCCGTGCAGGGTGACCCCTACCGGTAGCCAACAGAGCACGACCCAAAAATGCCTGGTGTATGTGTATACACGGAGCTGTGAAGTGAATGAGTGACAAATAGGTCCCAATCGTCTGCATACCAAAAACTACATAAAATACATAGGAAGTATTACACACAGTAAAACAATGAGTGGATATCTGGTAGTAATAAGCCCAACTACCAAGTTGATGCAGTGAAAATTAATAAAGTTAAAAGATAAACATATCTAAAAATATTGTGTCAAAAAATTACAAACATAATATTCCCAATAAGGGAAGTGATACAGTCCCAAAGTTCCAATCAACTCCAGAAACAATTGTGCATCCGTTTATGTGGTGAATACATGACAGTTCATATAAGATATAAATCTGGAAATGCTCAGGTGTATAGCAGAAAAATGAAGGTGACTTCAGTGCTCCCAGTGTCTCCAGGTGACTTTTGTGCTCCCCCACAAGGGTCCCCACTCACCAGATCCAGCCACCCCAAAGGGGCAATGCGCATGTAACCACACTCAGTACGACCAGTTCACCACAATGTCTGCTGTAGTTGTAATCCTCTGGCTCCAGGTAGATTAGGCGTATTCCTCAATAAGCCCCTCTTAGACACATATACCTTCAAGGATCATACCACAGCCAAGCATCAATACACAGTAAGCCCAGAGACATTGGTTCAGCATACAAATCCTCAGCTTACACACAGGCTTACTTAGCTTGCCTTCTGGTAAGCGCATAATTTATGTGGTGGTGGATCACAACGAGTGGTGTTTTATTCCGAGTTCTCTACATAGTCTTCACTGGGAATAATTGAGTGATTTATGTCTTTAACATGTGTTGTAGTTCACTGTTTCTGAAGAAATAGTTCAGGTCCACTGTAGAGTGTTGGCAACACCTGAATTAATGCATTACATTGTAACAGATAAATCTTAGTTGGTCCTAGTCCAAACACAGAGTGGATGCCCAGAGCAAAAAAAAAGGTGAGCTGTCCAGCTCAGGAAACCTAAAAAGCAGTGGAGCTGCACCCACACAAGCTAAAGTGGTTCTAAAGGTTCTTTTACCTTAATGCATTCACTGCATTAAAGTAAATAATGCTTTCTTGTTGTCCCCCCCCCCGCTCCCTCCCTAAAGTGTTACTAAACCCACATCAGTAAAATCAGTGTGTATATGCAGTAAAGCATGCTTGTTATACTCACTGTGGAACCTAGGGGGTTAATCCTCTACATTGTGTCTCCAATCCATCTGCTGATAGAACAGAGCCCAATAGGCACTCTGTACATGCTCAGTGTATTGCTAGATAGTTTTTTTTTGCGAGGGTTTTTGGGAGGGTGCATGTGATTGGCACAGGGCCAATCAGCACTTTCCAGACAGAAAGTCAGGGCAAGTCAAAGTCAGGGCAAGTCTGCTATATACTGCTGATGAGAAAAGGTATTTAGCAGTTTATATTTACTAAAGTACCGTATATACTCGAGTATAAGTCGTTCCGAGTATAAGTCGAGGCCCTAATTTACCACAAAAAAAATGGGAAAAACGTATTGACCCGAGTATAAGACGAGGGTGAGAAATGCACAGCTATTGTAAGTGGAAAAGAGGGTCAACAATGCCAATTTGCAGCATCACTGTTCCCATTTGCATGCCTCACTGTGCTCATTTGCAGCCATAGGTCCCCTGAACTTCAAACTCGGTAGTTAAGGGTTCCTAGATGCCCCCTAGCTGCAGCCAAAATTTGGGGTCTCTGAACCCAAAGGGTCCCGAAATGACATTGCTGCAGGTGGACACAGTTGACCGAATTTGGGGCCCCGTATCCTGGGGCCACTTAGTGTTAGGAACCCCAAATTTGGTGTACAAACCCAGTGGAACTAGCACCATAAAATTTCCAAAGCTGGGGTTTCTAGCATTAAGTAGCCTCGAGATACAGGGCCCCAAAAATCAGTTCAGAAAATGTCAAGCACTTTTCTGCAGCAGAGAATGACATTTTCTGAACTGGTTTTGGGGCCCTGTATCTCAGGGCCACTTGGTGCTAGGAACTTCAGCTTTGGATATGTTGTGGTACCAGTTACACTAGGTTGGCACAAAATGTGGGGTTCCTAGCACTAAGTGGCCCTGAGATATGGGGCCCCAAAGTCGGTTCAGAAAATGTCAAGCACTTTTCTGCAGCAGAGAATGACATTTTATGAACCGATTTTGGGGCCCCGTATCTCAGGGCCACTTAGTGCTAGGAACTTCAGCTTTGGATATGTTATGATACCAGTTCCACTGGGTTTGCACACCAAATGTGGGGTACCTAGCCCTAAGTGGCCCTGAGATACGGGGCCCCAAATCCGGTTCGGAAAATGAATTTTTTTTGCTGCAGAAAAGTGCTTGACTCGAGTATAAGTCGAGGGGGGCACTTTCAGCACAAAAAAATGTGCTGAAAATTTTGACTTATACTCGAGTATATACGGTAATTGCATTTCCATGTTCTGTGTACTGTGCACGGTCCTGGATTTAATAACACTTAAAAATAATTACCTGAGTCCTCAATCAATCCAGCGCTGTCCACGGCTGAAGCCTTCTCTCCTCTCTCTTCCTCTTCACACAGGGACTCAGACAGCAGCAGGAGCCATTGGCTTTTGTTGCTGTCAATCAAATGCTGTGAGGAGGAATTAAGGGGACAGGGACAAGCCCCACTGTGTGTGTCTAGGGAGGAGTGTGCACTCATTGTGTGCCCCCATAGCAAGCGGCCTGTTATGGGGGCACAGGGAGAAGAGGAGGAACCAAGATCACTGGTGGGGGACCCCAGACCCATTGCACAGAGCAAGTAAGTATAACATGCTTGTTATTTATAATTATTAGGTTTCCTGAAGCTGGGCTTTAAAAAATGGTTCTTTCCCCCGGGATGTTTTATTGTCTTATATTTTAGTAAACCAGAGTAGACATTGTACCGTATATGTTTTAGAGTTGAATTTGACATGGATACACAGAAAAGAACAATGATCACATTTTTTTATATTTGTATGTCATAAGAATAGTTAAATAAAATGTTTAAACCCAAAACTGTGTATGAGTTCTTTGTTACAGCAGTGTCATAAAGTCTAGTACTGTCAGGAATCAGCAGCAGAGATAACCAAACCTGCACATCTACACTCATGAAACTGGGAGCAGACTGTGTATGCCTTAAGTGAGATTTATTTACAGTGAAACAAAATCCTTCCAAACACCAGCACACAGCAAATATGAAAATATAAGTGAACCTAAAAACCCAGTGACAGAATGCCTGACTAATAACTAACAAACAGAAGCTTAAATAACACCTAACTATATACAATATATTTAAAATGGGGAACATTGAATAGCAGGGAAAAACTGGAGGTGCAGGAAACAGATGGGAAAGGGGAAACAAAACTGGGACCAGGAACAAGGGGGAGCAGGTACAAGGCAGCAGGATACAGGGTACAGCGAATAGGGCAGGAGCTTAGTCAGTGAGGACCTAAATACCCTCCCAGCAGCCAGCATCAGGTGGAAACTGATTACTGGGATCTGATGAGACACCTGCTGGTGAACACTGGAATAACAACCTTCCATCCAGGGAACCACAGTGCCACCAGCAGATGATCCAGGTCCTGACATGTGCAGACAATGTTTATAATCTGTTTTAGGGAAGGAAGGGTAGAGGAGATGGTGTCTACTGAGCTGGTGTGAGAAAGAAGGGGTGGTGGGAAAAAATATAAAGCAGTAATGTAGGGGTAGTTGTGGTGAGAGAATAGGGAGAGGGATGGAATGGACATCATGGAGTATGATAGAAAATAAAAAAAGAGTGGAGGGAGGGGGCACATCTAGTTGTTCTGGTCTTATATCTTTGGGGTTATAATTCAAATTCAATCTGAGAGTAGTGATTTATATTCCGGTGTAAATTATGTAACTCATGCCAATAGAACTACATTTTCTAAAATTTTGCTTCCTGCTTTTTAGCGAGGCAGTGAGGTATTCCAGTGAGGTATTTTTGAGACAAAAATTTGGCTAAGTCAAGGGAAGTCACATAATAACTGGTTTTAGTACTTGTTTAGATTGACATACAGAAGAGCCTTTAGTTGTACTTTAGGATAGCAGTGGAAGGCCATTTAATTATGACTCAAGGAGACTCTGGTTCATTTAGTAATCATAATTTTTAATTTCTTTTCAATAGGTATAGTAAGGGGGACAGGCTCAGTTGGTATTGGCAGGTGTACACCATGTACAAGATGGGAACATCCTAGAACAGTCCATGCAGGTTTGCCCTGCAATTTTATTCAGCTGGGCAGCAATCACAGTTTCAATGCTTTGTTCAGCAAGTCCAAAGCATTAATGAAACAAAGCTTGGGCTTGTCCGACCCACCAACTAAAGTCAGGTCAGTTCCTGGCTAACAGGGTACCCCCTAATGGGTTCACCAAACAAACATGCAGCACTTGTACTCTTTTTTAGTATGTTATCAGCCTTTTCCAACATCAGTCAGCTCCTCTACATATATTAGGGATGAGCTTCGAGTTCGAGTCGAACTCATGTTCGACTCGAACATTGGCTGTTCGCAAGTTCGCCGAACAGCGAACAATTTGGGGTGTTCGCGGCAAATTCGAATGCCGTGGAACACCCTTTAAAAGTCTATGGGAGAAATCAAAAGTGCTAATTTTAAAGGCTTATATGCAAGTTATTGTCATAAAAAGTGTTTGGGGACCTGGCTTCTGCCCCAGGGGACATGGATCAATGCAAAAAAAAGTTTTAAAAACGGCCGTTTTTTCAGGAGCAGTGATTTTAATAATGCTTAAAGTCAAACAATAAAAGTATAATATCCCTTTAAATTTCGTAGCTGGGGGGTGTCTATAGTATGCCTGTAAAGGGGCGCATGTTTCCCCATGTTTAGAACAGTCTGACAGCAAAATGACATTTCTATAGGAAAAAAGCCATTTAAAACTACTCGCGGCTATTGCATTGCTGGTCCGACAATACACATAGAAGTTCATTGATAAAAACGGCATGGGAATTCCCCACAGGGGAACCCCGAACCAAATTTTTTTAAAAAAAATGACGTATGGGGTCCCCCTAAATTCCATACCAGGCCCTTCAGGTCTGGTATGGATATTAAGGGGAACCCCGGCCAAAATTTAAAAAAAAAATGACGTGGGGGTCCCCCTAATATCCATACCAGACCCTTCAGGTCTGGTATGGATTTTAAGGGAAATCCCGCGCCAAAAAAAAAAAAACGGTGTGGGGTCCCCCCAGGAATCCATACCAGACCCTTATCCGAGCACGCAACCTGGCAGGCCGCAGGAAAAGAGGGGGGGACGAGAGTGCGCCCCCCTCCTGAACTGTACCAGGCCACATGCCCTCAACACTAAAAAACTGTCAAAAATGTTAATAATGACAAGAGACAGTTTTTGACAGTTCCTTTATTTAAATGCTTCTTCTTTCTTCTTTCTTCTATCTTCCTTCATCTTCTTCTTCTTTTTCTGGTTCTTCTGGTTCTTCCTCCGGCATTCTCGTCCAGCATCTCCTCCGCGGCATCTTCTATCTTCTTCTCCTTGGGCCGCTCTGCACCCATGGAAAAGGGTGGGGAATACCGCGCCAATCAGAAACATAAAGTAGCAGCCAACACTCCAATACGACCAAATTGTGCAAAATACATAAACATAAATAGTGTAGCGCTAAAATATAAACATCTGTGCAAAAATAAATATTCAAAGAAAAGGAAAAAATTATTCCACAGTGAAGTGAAGGATAATCTTATCTTGTCTCCGGATTACATATTTATGAAAAATACCAAATGTGTAGTGTAACAACATATAAGAGAACACTCATATATTAACCACTTGCTTACCGAGCACTTAAACCCCCCTCCTATCCAGACCAATTTTTAGCTTTCAGCGCTAACGCATTTTGAATGACAATTGCGCGGTCATACAACGCTGTACCCAAATGAAATTTTTATCATTTTTTTCCCACAAATAGAGCTTTCTTTTAGTGGTATTTGATCACCTCTGCGGTTTTTACTTTTTGTTAAAAAAATTTAAAAACCTGAATTTTTTTTTTAAAAAAAAATTTTTTTTTTTTATATTTTGTTATAAAAAAATTTTAACGGGTAATTTTTCTCCTTCATTGATGTACGTTGATGAGGCGGCAGTGATGGGCACTGATAGGTGGCAGTGATGGGCACTGATGGGTGGCAGTGATGGGCACTGATGGGTGGCAGTGATGGGCAGCACTGACAGGTGGCACTGATTGGCACTACAGGTGGGCATTGGTAGGTTGCACTTGTTGGCATTGATAGGTGGCACTGTGGGCACTGTTAGGTGGCACTGTGGGCACTGTTAGGTGGCACTGTTAGGTGGCACTTTTGGGTGGCACTGATGAGAATGTTTTGTGCTCTTACTTTGGGACTGATGTCCCTGGCATCTGAGCCGGTGATCGGCTTTTTTCTCTACTCGCGCTGTCAGCGCGAGTAAAAAAAAAACGATTACCGATCTTCCTGTTTACATCATGTGATCAGCTGTCATTGGCTGACAGCTGATCACATGGTAAGGGGCCGGGACCGGCCCCTTACTCAGATCGGTGATCAGCCGAGTCTCAGTGACTCGGTGATCACACCGCGCCCGGCGCGCGCCCTGCAGGGCGCGCGCAGGGAGCGTGCACAGGGGAGGCCGTCATATGACGGCCTCCCGGGAATGTAGGTCCGCGCTGTGGCCGTCATTCGGCCATAGCGCGGATGTCAAGTGGTTAATGAAGATAAAAGGAATGTGAATGAAAAAATACAAAAAATAACGTGATACGCTTAAAGTGTCCACATTCCAAAGGAATATAAATACAATCTTGGGGAATGAGAAAATGTCCCAAATTTCAGAGATGTGGCCACGAAATGGATCTGAAAGTATTCTATTCCCAGTGACTTATCATGCAAATAAGGCGGATTCCATATAATGCAAATATTCCATAAATGTCTCCTCCATAATGATCTGATCAACACAAAAGATAAGGTACTCTTACCAACTTTGGTGGACTCACAGGCCGTTGGCGGTGAGTCAGAAAGGCTTGCACTGTCTCAGAATGGAGGACAGTATGGAACAGTATGGAAGCAGGTCATGTGCTGGTAAACCTCTTCCTCCAAATGGAATGCCCGGATCCTGCCCGAATGGTCAGAAAGCCAGCGACCCCATTCAGGGAGGTCACAAAGCACTTTGTTGGATCTGTGATCCACAGAAAAGATGTCCTGACGTCTCTCCCCAGTACCCTCAGAAGATACACACCAGGTGACACCGCCCCCGTTATTTAAGAACCATCAGACGAGGAGACGCCGTCACACAGCGGGAGCCTCCCTCCATGCCAGCATGGGTGTGAAGCGGCCCGGAGAAGAAAATGAAGAAGAGAAGAAAAGAAGAAGAGAAGAAGATGAAGAAGAAGATGAAAAAGAGAAGAGCGGGAGCCTCCTCCCATGCCATGGGTGCGGAGCGGCCCGAGGAGAAGAAGATAGAAGATGCTGCGGAGGAGATGCTGGACGAGAACGCCAGAGGAAGAACCAGAAGAAGAAGATGAAGGAAGATAGAAGAAAGAAGAAGCATTTAAATAAAGGAATTGTCAAAAACTGTCTCTTGTCATTTTTAACATTTTTGACAGTTTTTTAGTAAAATGGTAGGGGTACTTTTGTACCCCCTTACCATTTCACACAGGGGGGAGGGCCGGGATCTGGGGATCCCCTTGTTAAAGGGGGCTTCCAGATTCCGATAAGCCCCCCACCCGCAGACCCCCACAACCACCGGCCAGGGTTGTGGGGATGAGGCCCTTGTCATCATCAACATGGGGACAAGGTGTTTTGGGGGGCTACCCCAAAGCACCCTCCGAATGTTGAGGGCATGTGGCCTAGTACGGTTCAGCAGGGGGGGCGCTCTCTTGTCCCCCCCTCTTTTCCTGCGGCCTGCCAGGTTGCGTGCTCGGATAAGGGTCTGGTATGGATTCTTGGGGGGACCCTATGCCGTTTTTTGGTTTTTTTTGACGCGGGGTTCCTGTTAAAATCCATACCAGACCTGAAGGGTCTGGTATGGAATTTAGGGGGACCCCCACGTCATTTTTTTTTAAAATTTTGGCTGGGGTTCCCATTAATATCCATACCAGACCTGAAGGGCCGGGTATGGAATTTAGGGGGACCCCCACGTCATTTTTTTTTACATTTTGGTTCGGGGTTCACCTGTGGTGAATTCCCATGCCGTTTTTATCAATCAACTTCTATGTGTATTGTCGGACCGGCAATGCAATAGCCGCGAGTAGTTTTAAATGGCTTTTTTCCTATAGAAATGTCATTTTGCTGTCAGTCTGTTCTAAACACGGGAAACATGCTCCCCTTTACAGGCATACTATAGACACATACTATAGACACCCCTATAAAACTTTTTTTTGCAGGACCCAGGTCCCCAAACACTTTTTATGGCAATAACTTGCATATAAACCTTTAAAATTAGCACTTTTGATTATTCATGTTCGTGTCCCATAGACTTTAACATTGTTTGCGTGTTCGAACAAACTTTTTTCCTGTTCGCATGTTCTGGTGCGAACCGAACAAGGGGGTGTTCGGCTCATCCCTAATATATATAAATATATATAATTTAAGGCCTGTGGACAGCTGAAACTAAT
The DNA here is from genome assembly GCA_037952925.1 of Lithobates clamitans. Taxonomy (NCBI): domain Eukaryota; kingdom Metazoa; phylum Chordata; class Amphibia; order Anura; family Ranidae; genus Lithobates; species Lithobates clamitans. The sequence continues at coordinate 3,085,252 of JBBGZY010000320.1, forward strand.
AATGAGGTCTGGCTACCAGGTAAGGTGAGTCAGAAAGGCTTGCACTGTCTCAGAATGGAGGACAGTATGGAACAGTATGGAAGCAGGTCATGTGCTGGTAAACCTCTTCCTCCAAATGGAATGCCCGGATCCTGCCCGAATGGTCAGAAAGCCAGCGACCCCATTCAGGGAGGTCACAAAGCACTTTGTTGGATCTGTGATCCACAGAAAAGATGTCCTGACGTCTCTCCCCAGTACCCTCAGAAGATACACACCAGGTGACCCCGCCCCCGTTATTTAAGAACCATCAGACGAGGAGACGCCGTCACACAGCGGGAGCCTCCCTCCATGCCAGCATGGGTGTGAAGCGGCCTGGAGAAGAAAATGAAGAAGAGAAGAAAAGAAGAAGAGAAGAAGATGAAGAAGAAGATGAAAAAGAGAAGAGCGGGAGCCTCCTCCCATGCCATGGGTGCGGAGCGGCCCGAGGAGAAGAAGATAGAAGATGCCGCGGAGGAGATGCTGGACGAGAACGCCAGAGGAAGAACCAGAAGAACCAGAAGAAGAAGATGAAGGAAGATAGAAGAAAGAAGAAGCATTTAAATAGAGGAATTGTCAAAAACTGTCTCTTGTCATTTTTAACATTTTTGACAGTTTTTTAGTAAAATGGTAGGGGTACTTTTGTAACCCCTTACCATTTCACACAGGGGGGAGGGCCGGGATCTGGGGATCCCCTTGTTAAAGGGGGCTTCCAGATTCCGATAAGCCCCCCACCCGCAGACCCCCACAACCACCGGCCAGGGTTGTGGGGATGAGGCCCTTGTCGTCATCAACATGGGGACAAGGTGTTTTGGGGGGCTACCCCAAAGCACCCTCCCAATGTTGAGGGCATGTGGCCTAGTACGGTTCAGCAGGGGGGGCGCTCTCTTGTCCCCCCCTCTTTTCCTGCGGCCTGCCAGGTTGCGTGCTCGGATAAGGGTCTGGTATGGATTCTTGGGGGGACCCTATGCCGTTTTTTGGATTTTTTTGACGCGGGGTTCCTGTTAAAATCCATACCAGACCTGAAGGGTCTGGTATGGAATTTAGGGGGACCCCCACGTCATTTTTTTTTTAAATTTTGGCTGGGGTTCCCATTAATATCCATACCAGACCTGAAGGGCCGGGTATGGAATTTAGGGGGACCCCCACGTCATTTTTTTTTACATTTTGGTTCGGGGTTCACCTGTGGTGAATTCCCATGCCGTTTTTATCAATGAACTTCTATGTGTATTGTCGGACCGGCAATGCAATAGCCGCGAGTAGTTTTAAATGGCTTTTTTCCTATAGAAATGTCATTTTGCTGTCAGTCTGTTCTAAAAACGGGAAACATGCTCCCCTTTACAGGCATACTATAGACACATACTATAGACACCCCCTATAAAACTTTTTTTTGCAGGACCCAGGTCCCCAAACACTTTTTATGGCAATAACTTGCATATAAACCTTTAAAATTAGCACTTTTGATTATTCATGTTCGTGTCCCATAGACTTTAACATTGTTTGCGTGTTCGAACAAACTTTTTTCCTGTTCGCATGTTCTGGTGCAAACCGAACAAGGGGGTGTTCGGCTCATCCCTAATATATATATATATATATAATTTAAGGCCTGTGGACAGCTGAAACTAATAATGAGGTCTGGCTACCAGGTAAGGTGAGAACCTAGAAATAGAAGATTGGTAGCCCTCAAAACTTTTGTAGCCTTCAAAACTGAAAAGCCCCAGGGTCCAAGACCCAAAATTGGACTTATTACGATGTTGAGCAAACAAAAAGTTTGTGTGATCTGGGGGAGGAGCAAGCACAAATTCTCTGATGAAACCCACAAACATCACTCCTGGAAGTGTAATATGTGTTCTTGGCCCACACAGAGCTGATCAAGTAGAAGGGAAGAAGAAGCCTAATCAATCATCTCTGCTATGACCACCTTGCAAGCAGACGCAGTGATTATGTGGGGTGGAGAGGAGCCAGGGAAGGAGAACATGGCATTCACTATGCCGAAGCTGATGGCTTCCACAGAACACAAGAGGAAGCAAATGGCTTTCTCTTAGGAAACTTGTGGATCACGCACATTGAGAGTGGCAATGTAGCACCAACAACATTTTCTGCTTTTGCATTGCCGCTAACAATAAGTCAGTGTAAGCAACATGATCAACCAGATACTCTGGACAGCAATAATGGCAGAAAGCTTCTTTAACAAGGTACAGAACAGATTTTTATTAAAAATACACATAAAACATTTTTGGGTTTAATAAAACTGAAAATGACACATGTTCATACCAACAAATCACCATTGACAGGTGTACTGCTTGGTGATATTTGATGGGGCCTGGAAAAGTGAAATTTCCCCTTTGTGTAGGTCAAAGTAGGTGTGAACTGGACATCATAAATAGGTGAAAACCTTGTGAGCTGCTAAAATTAATAAATGCAATAAAAAATAAATAATCAAATCAAATCAAATAAAATAAAATAGACAGCTGCCAGCACTCCCCACACTTCCCTAAATGTGACAATACAAAATTACATAACAAATGTGTGGCTCTAAGACCAAACAGTGAATAAATAAATGAAATAACTATAAAAAATATATATTACACAAATCTACTAATAAATATATTAATTAAAAAATATATTGAATTAAAAATAAATATATCCTGTGAAACAAATCCAAAAACGTGCACATAACATTCAATTATTTATAATGTTCACAATATAAATATTATATTTAATATATTGGATCAAAATCTTGACAGTCCATCATAAAGACATGGATAAAAGTGATGCTGGTGCCTTCATGCAGTATGCAAACAATCCTAGTTTACCCCTCCACCAGATGTACCCATACCTTAACAATTAACAACCGGCCCATAGCCGAATGAAGGCTACAGGGCGGTTGCTTAACTCCGGGAGGGCGTACAGTGACGTCCTCCCAGAATTCCGCCCAGGGGGCGCGCACCCGAGAACATCCGTGACCGCCGGGTCGCATCACGGATCTCGGTAAATGGCCGCTAATCGCGCCATTTACCATGTGATCGCTCCATGAAAAGACGGAGCGATCACATGTGAACAAACCGGCGTCATCTCTCTGTACCGATCGGTACACTGTGAGCGGAGAGGGGGAGAGATTGGATGGCAGCAGTGCTGTGGGCTGGATCTGTAGTGCCCACAGCGCTGCTCTGTGACAACTGCCATCCAGCCATCCATGCTCAGCCATCCTCAATGCTCTGCAATACCCTGCACTACTCTGCAATGCCCTGCAATACTGTGCAATACTCTGCAATACCCCACAATACTGTGCAATACTCTGCAATACCCCACAATACTGTGCAATACTCTGCAATACCCTGTAATACTCTGTAATACCCCACAATACTGTGCAATACTCTGCAATACCCCGAAATACTCTGCAATACCCAGAATACTCTGCAATACTCTGCAATACCCCGCAATATTCTGCAATGCCCCACAATACTCTGAAATACCCCACAATACTCTGAAATACCCCACAATACTCTGCAATAATCTGCAATAACCCGCAATACTCTGCAATACTCTGCAATACCCCGCAATACTCTGCAATACCCTGCAAGACTCTGCAATACCCTGCAATACTCTGCCATACCCCGCAATACTCTGCCATACCCTGCCATACCCTGCCATACTCTGTAATACTCGGTGTTACCCAGCCGTACTCTGCCATACCCAGCCATGCTCAGCCATACTCGGCAATACCCTGCCATACCCTGCCATACTCTGCAATACCCCACAATACTCTGCAATACTCTGTCATACCCTGCAATATTCTGCTATACCCTGCCATACCCAGCCATACTCTGCAATATCCAGCCATACTCTGAAATACTCTGTGATACCCAGCCATACACTGCCATACCCAGTCATACTTGGCGATACCCTGCCATACTCAGCCATACCCAGCCATACCCAGCCATTTCCAGCCAAGCTCAGCCATACCCAGCCATGCTCAGCCATGCTCAGCCATACTCGGCTGTACTCGGCCTCTGTATGTGGCCAGGCTGTGAAAGTCTCACACATGTGGTATCGCCGTACTCAGGAGGAGTAGGAGAATCTATTTTGGGATGTCATTTTTGGTATGTACATGCTATGTGTTAGAAATATTGTATTAATGGACAACTTTGTGTTAAAAAAAAATGTGTTTTAACCACTTCCCGCCCGCAAGCCGTCAGACGACGCCCTTGACTTTGTGCGGGGATATCTGAATGATGGGTGCAGCTACAGGCCTCATTCAGATATCACCTTTTTCAGCCAGCGATTCCCTACATCATAAGAATGATCATAGTGGCTGTTCCACCGCTTGATCGTTCTTACAGCAGGCGAGAGGGGACATCCCCCCTCCCACCGCCCTCCAGTGCTTCTACCAACTCACCGCTACAATCTAAGCCAGGATCTTTTTTTTTTCTTTCAGGCTTCCCAGCCTAGAGGTGAGATGTGGGGTCTTATTGACCCCATATCTCACTGTAAAGAGGACCTGTCATGCCATATTCCTATTACAAGGGATGTTTGCATCCCTTGTAATAGGAATAAAAATGATCAAAATTTTTTTTTTTTTGGAAAAAAGCGTCAAACTAAAATAAATAAAGTAAAATGAACAATAAAAAAAAAAATTTTAAAGTGCCCGTCCCCATGTGCTTAGCATGCAGAAGCATACGTAAGTCCCGCCCACATATGAAAACAATGTTCAAACCACACATGTGAGGTATCGCTGCGATCATCGGTAGAGCGAGAGCAATAACTTTGGCCCTAGACCTCCTCTGTAACTCAAAACATGTAACCAGTAAAAAATTTTAAAGCGTCGCCTATGGGGATTTTTAAGTAGCGAAGTTTGGTGCCATTCCACAAGCGTGTGCAATTTTGAAAGGTGACATGTTGGGTATCTATTTACTCGCCGTAACTTCATCTTTCACATTATGTAAAAACATTGGGCTAACTTTACTGTTTTTTTTTTTTTTTTTTTTAAGCACAAAACTATTTCTTTTCCAAAAAAAACGCATTCGAAACATTGCTGCGCAAATACCGTGCGAGATAAAAAGTTGCAATGACCGCCATTGTATTCTCTAGGGTCTTTGCTAAAAAACATATATAATGTTTTGGGGTTCTGTGTAATTTTCTAGCAAATAAATGATGATTTTTACATGTAGGAGAGAAATGTCAGAATTGGCCAAGGATCTCCAGAATGCCTGAAGGTGCTCCCTGCATATTGGGTCTCTGTATGTGGCCACACTGTGTAAAAGTCTCACACATGTGGTATAGCCATACTCGGGAGTAATAGAAGAATGTGTTTTGGGGTGTAATTTGTGGTATGGATATGCTGTGTGTGAGAATTAACCTGCTAATATGACAATTTTGTGAAAAAAAAACAAAAAACAAAAAAATTACTTGATTTTGCAAAGAATTGTGGGAAAAAATGACAACTTCAAAAAACTCAACATGCATCTTTCTAAATACCTTGGAATGTCTTCTTTCCAAAAAGGGGTCATTTGGGGGGTATTTGTACTTTTCTGGCATGTTAGGGTCTCAAGAATTAGATAGGCCGTCAGTACTTCAGGTGTGATCAATTTTAAGATATTGGCACCATAGCTTTTGGACTCTATAACTTTCACAAAGACCAAATAATATCCACCGATTTGGGTTATTTTTACCAAAGATATGTAGTAGTATAAATTTTGGCCAAAATATATGAAGAAAAATTACTAATTTGCAAAATTTTATAACAGAAATGAAGAAAAATGCAATTTTTTACAGAAAAATTAAGTGATGGGACCTCTGCGCTACTAAATAAATGTGTTAAATAAGCAGGATGTGTGTAAAAACATAAGTGTGATGCTGCAAAATTTGATTTTGCAGCATCACCCTTATGTTTTTACAGATTTTTCTGTCTTTTTTCTTTTATAGCGCAAAAAATAAAAAACCCAGCGGTGATTAGATACCACCAAATGAAAGCTCTATTTGTGTGAAAAAAAGGACAAAAATTTCATATAGATACATTGTTGCATGACTGAGTAATTGTCATTCAAAATGTGAGAGCACCAAAAGCTGAAAATTGGTCTGGTTATTAAGGGGGTTTAAGAGCCCAGTGGTCAAGTGGTTAAGGGCTTTGTATAAAAGCCTTTAGTTAATGTTAACAGCTTAGGAAATCCTCCTGTTATTCTTTCTTACTGTGGTAACTATTTGGCTCAAATTACTAATCAAGAACAACTCCTTCTTCCTGGTTACCAGTGACCTCCTCTCATATATGTCACATGTAGAAACAACAGAGGCTTGCAATAGTGTGATATAGTTTTTAAAAGAAATTATTACAACTTAAACTTCACAAGATTACACTCACATTTCATAATAGAAACACGCCTTAGTATACTCATTTGTGATGGGGTGATGGTGTCACCTGAAACTGGATCTGCACCCCCTGTCAGCGGCGTTCACCCCAAAGCACTTCCTAATTCCTTTTCCTTATTCACTGTTTGGTCTTAGCGCTGCACATTTGTTATGTAATTTTGGAACTGGACATCATGTCTGATATTTTTTAGGCCCATAAAATTTTAAGAAATTCAGTTTTTTGGTGATCAGAGGTAGGGGCTAGGGATTTGAATTGGGAGGATTTGTAGTAGGTGAAAGAGATGGGGGAGAATATTCAATTATAAATGTTTTCTCCCAAACCAAGTTGTAGCATTATTGATACTGATCTTCAAACATATTGACTTCCAGATGACCCACAGCTACATTACGAATGTCCTAATCACTCCATTATTGCAAAAGGATCCCAGAAACAATCAATCTCTGGTTTGGCTCTTTTTTCCTGGGTGTAAAAAGAATGAGCGCTAGTAAAGTTAGTGAGCTCAAAACATGTGTTGCACATTACAATACAGGAGGTGTGAATTGGGATATTAGCCCAAAGCATGGATATTCCAAAACACCAGCCTAGGCTCTACTCCCTTCTTAATCTCTAATTTCTGACAAAACATCTCTGTAACTTCTAAACTCAGACTATGTTGTGTGGTTTCCCACAGAGATCTGGGACAACATGTTAAGGGTCCTGTGCATACTTTTCTCTCCACCAGTCACTCACCACATCACCTGTGGGAGCAAATTGCAACTTATTCCACCTAGTGCTCAATAGCCTCCAGCAGCCAGTGTATTCATGAATACCTCCCAGAAGAGGAGATCCTGGCTTCCTTTCAACCCCTAGACCCTAGAGCTTGGAGAGATAATCAGATCTTTCACAATGATATCTTTACAGGGCAGAAGTCTACAAGGGAAGAGGTAGAGCAAGATGTGTCCCAAATAAATAACATTGCTTCCAGCATGTATGACCAGGTTTTCCAAGCCTGCTGATTGGCTAGGTCATTAAACATTGATAACACAGAATAACACTCAACACTCTGTAGCATGCTGAAACAGCATCTGGCAGAAAAAATACACTTTGGGCTTAGAGACCACGTCTGCTAAGGTACAGATAAGCTGACTGCAGCCTACAGCTTCATAGAGAAGTATGATTATACAAAAAGGAAATAATCAAAAACACAACATTCCTACACAAGTATAGAGAGGTCTTTGTCCCATCATTTGAGGTATTGGTATATAGCAGTGAGAAGGTGGGAGTTCTTTAAATGTGACTTCTGTAGATGATTATGCAGATTGCTAGGTATCATTTAAATGTAATAGCAGCCAGTCAGTGAGGATTAATGATATTAATCAGAGACTATGATTTTCTTAGATTTATTTTATAGTTAGACAGTGATGCATATCTATCTAGCTCTGCAAGAAGTTTGGGAACTGTAGTTTCTAAAGTGTTTTTAAGAAAAACAATACAACATCCACAAATGCAGCTACTTTGATGTTCTGCAGTTCCTTCAAAGCCAGAAATGTTGGTGTTCATTTAAATGTGTCATAGAAGTGGCTCTGCTGCCAAGATAAAAATTGGGGAAAGACATAGACAATCTTTTTGTGTCCGGTTTAAAGGAGAAAATCCATGGACATAGCTAACCTTCTTCAAGCTGACATCAGAGTCTACAAGTCTCCCATGGGCCTTCTGGCAAACAGTAGGTAAGACATCATGTAAGTTTTTATTAACAATGGCTTTATTTTTTCAATACTCTCTCATAAAGCTGTAAATGGTAAAGCACCCGGTTAATATGTTTTTTATGCACGTTGTCTCTTGAATCTAAGCCATTGAGGTTTTTAACTCCTTCAAAGTAGTCATAAGTAAGGATGAGCTCCGGCGTGTTCACATGCTGAACGCGCCGAGCCTGCCAGGAAGTCGGCGCAGCGCTAATCACAATCAGCGAGACATTTCCTGATGTGCGGCTGCAGAGATCGGGAAATGTCTCCCTACCTGTGATTAGCTCTGCGCCGTGCCAACTTTCTGGCGGGCTCGGCACATTCAGCATGCAAACACACCGGAGCTCATCCTTAGTCATAAGTATCTTGGTGGCTTCCCTTTTTATTCAGTCAATTTTCTGGTATCAATCTCTGACTTCTCCATTTTAATCACCTTTTCATGGAGTGGCTTGGAGTGTTCTTTTTTCTTCATGTTATACAGTCGCAGTGCCAGGGGGGTTTATGGGTGTGCGGTAGCACCCCTAAAAATGCTCCTAGTAGCTCTAAAGCACCCCTATCAACAGCCATAGTCAGAATATGCATTTAGGTTTACCTAGAATCCTATCTACAAAGCAATGGCAGTATTGACAGAGGGGAGACAGGAAGTAAACCCCTAACTTTCTGAGGCTTCCATCTTCAGCTTGTTCAGTTAAGCATTGAAAATAAAAAGATAGAAGTTGACTGGTCACCATGCACTGTTGCTCCAGATTCTGGCTGCTCCGGTTTTAATAAATCCCCCTGAATATGCTTAATTAGGTGGTTATTTCCCTCTTTTTCAAAAATAAATTAACTTTGTTCAGTTTTCCTGTTTTTGTAACTGTGATAATCTTTGCTGTTTAACCCTTTCGCTGCCAGAGCCATTTTTACATGCATTTTTTTTTCATACGTTTAAAAAATAATTTTTGGCCTGAAGATTACACAAAACCCCCAAACGTTATATCTTTTCTGAAAGCAGACACCCTAGAGCAGGGATATGCAATTAGTGGACCTCCAGCTGTTGCAGAACTACAAGTCCCATGAGGCATAGCAAGACTCTGACAGCCACAAGCATGACAACCAGAGGCAGAGGCATGATGGGACTTGCAGTTTTGCAACAGCTGGAGGTCCACTAATTGCATATCCCTGCCCTAGAGAATAAAATAGTGGTAGATCCTATTTTTTATGTCACACGATATTACCGCAAAGGTCTAGGAAACACAACATTTCAGTAAAAAAACACACAGTAAATTTTAGAGCAAACAAACGCAATCAACTAACCACATTTTTGGTAAAATATAAAAGACAAGGTTGTGCCAAATAAACAAATACCCAGCATGTCAAACCCTAAATTTTTGTGCGCCCATGAGATGGCGACAAAACTTCAGTACCCTATATTTTCTTTAGGTGGAACATCAAAAGCCCCCTATAGGTAATTAGTTTATTTTTATGGAGGAAGCCTTGTGCTGGAATTATTGCTCTTACTCTGGCATCAGGGCGATATGCAACATGTGTATCTCAATCAACGTTTTCACGTGTAGACACCCCCGAGGCATGCGTTTACATTCAAATGTGCAAGTATGTGGGGGGCCTCCAAAAAAAAAAATTTGGGGGGGGGGGGGATTTTCTGTGCTTTGTTTTAACTTTATTCTTTTGTAAAAAAAAAGAAACATTTTTTCATTTAACTTTTTTTTTACATCACATAGGGGACAAAAAAACCCTGCATGTCTCCTCTGGGCTCCACTAAATGTATTACAATGCACATTGCATTGCAATCAAATTTCTTCACGGCTATGCTAGCCATGGAAAGTGACAGGTAACCCGGAAGTGACATCATACACGTCGTTTTCTGGGTCACAGCAAGAAGGGGAGGAGACCTCTGCTCTTCTCCCTTCCCTCCACCCGCCGACACCCATCGTTTTGGTCCCAGGCCTGCAGTTGGGCAAGCGGAGCCCAGAATATATGGCGGGGGGCATGTGCATGGGGGGAGTGCCAGTACCGCAGCCGTCCGATTGCTTACATCTAACAAGAGTCTGTCTGTCAGTTTTACACACAATCTCAGTGACTGCAGCCACCGGATTGTGTGTGCAACCCCCCGTTGTCAGGTACGTACGATGTATGGACCTGGCAGCATATGGGTTAAGGGCTCATTCACATGTGTGCCAATACTCTGTGTTTAAGCAGCATTTAAGCAGTGTTTTTAAGCCTCATTACCAGCCTTTAATGCCTGCCTTGAATATTACAATGAGCACCACACAATGCAGCACAAACAGGTGCTGTAGCGTTGTGTTAAAAATCAGGCAGCATCACTTTTAGGAGGCATTGCTGCTTATCAGCCACTTCCATTAATTTTAATGCTAGCACACTGTAAAGCCGCGTACACACGGTCGGACTTTTCAGCTACAAAAGTCCGACAGCCTGTCCGACAGACTTTCGACGGACTTTTGGCGGACTTTCGACGGACTTGCGGCGGACTTTCTAACGAACAGACTTGCCTACACACGATCACACAAAAGTCCGTCGAATTCTTACGTGATGACGTACACCGGACTAAAATAAGGAAGTTCATAGCCAGTAGCCAATAGCTGCCCTAGCGTGGGTTTTTGTCCGTCGGACTAGCATACAGACGAGCGGATTTTTCGACCGGACTCGAGTCCGTCGGAAAGATTTGAAGCATGTTTCAAATCTAAAGTACGTCGGATTTGAGGCTAAAAAAGTCAGTTGAAAGTCCGGAGAAGCCCACACACGATCGGATTACCAGCCAGCTTTAGTCCGTCAGCGTCCTTTTGTAGACGAAAAGTCCGACCGTGTGTACGCGGCATAAGCGCTACTTACCTGCACCTATAGCATTTACAGTGCATTAGTGAAGCATTTATACAGTGTTGGTGCCAGTAAGCGACCTCACCAGCAAGTGTCAGTATATGGAAGTGATGGTGCCAGCAAATCTCATGAAGGCTTATATTAATGCATCAGTACTCATAAAGAGGTGGGTAGCGGGCAGATTCAATACCTAATATTGAGACAAATATCAGCTATGAAATAAGGTGAATGTAATAAAAACATCCCAACTTAACAGTGGTGCTGTGATCAAAATCCAACTATTATTAATCAATAAATTTGTCACTTCCAACTTCCCCGGAACAAGGTCGGAAATGATGAAATGTGTTGGGTGTCAGGGCTGGCTCAGCCCTTCCTTCTCTGAGCTGGCCACTCAGCTGTCAGCTAATTGCCAGCTCTCATCTCTCTCCACAGTGAACCAGCTGTTGTGGATCTGCTCGTCAGTCCCGCCTACTTAAAGATCTCCAGCTCACTTCATTCCTGCCTTCGCCTTGGTCAAATCACAAGAAACCTGCATTCCTGTTTAAAGACTGGCTTGCTGACATCCCTTCTGGCTTCTTATCCTGCTTGCTGTTCCTCTACTTGGATCCCTGACTTCTGGCTTGGCTGATTACCCAATCTGGTTACTGAACTCTGGCCTGGCTGTCTACCCAGACTCTGGCTATGCTTTGACTATGCTTACTCTATTTACCTTTTTATTTTTATTAATAAACAAAGTGTTATTTTACTGTACTTCTGTCTTGGTCTGGTTCATGGTTTCTGACAGTAGGCGAAGGCCATGAATTCAGAAGATACAGTCAATCCACTTGTTGGTAATATTTTTTCCAGATTGGATGAGCAAGATCACTGCATGGATCAGTTTGCCATGGCGTTACTCGGCTCACCTGGAATCCCCCACTATGGCTGTTGTAGGCCGTCCCTGCTGCTGTGCCAGTCTCTGTGCAGGCACCCGCCTTGAGTATTACCTCTATAAGAGGTATGTCTGGTTCCACCCTGCTTCCCCAGTGATTTGGGGGCAATCCAGTTCAATGCAGAGGGTTTCTCAACCAAGTTGAGATATATTTTGGGATGCTGCCCCAGGCGTTTCCCACGGACAGAAGCAAAGTAGGGTTTGTGATATCATTGCTTTCTGAGAGAGCCTTGGCCTGGGCTAACCCTTTATGGGAGACGCAAAAACCTGTTGTCTTGAGTTACACTGTGTTTGTGGCCTCCTTTAAGAGGGTATTTGGCATTCCCGCACGCACACTCCGCTTCTGCTGCTCATGTCCATCAAACAGAGTACGAGAACAGATGCCGACTATGCCATCGAGTTCCATACTCTGGAAGCAGAGGTTGCTTGGAACAATGAGGCCCTCGAGGCTGCTTTTTCTCATGGTCTCTCAGATTCCATCAAGGATGAGATAGCAGCCCGAGATATACCCACTGAGCTGGAGAGCTTGATCTTGTTCGCCATCCTCATTGACTCCAGACTCAGAGAAAGACTTTCTTGTAAGGAGCGCTTGCAGTCCCACCTGTGCCTCCCTCACCTCCCATGCCTCCTGGTACCGAGTTAGTCAGTGAAGATGAACACATGCACTTGGGGTTCACGCGTCTCTCTGCAGATGAGAGAGCCTTTAGGAGGAGGGAGAGGTTGTGCCTTTATTGTGGCCAGGCAGGTCACTTTTTGAAGTCTTGTCCTACCTGTCCAGGGAACACCTGAACTTTGAGGTCCTGTCATGGACAGACCTTAGGTGGTGTTGTGTTGTCCCCAGTTATCCAGAAGGATTTCGGTCACCCTTTCTTGGGCTAAGTCGTCTATCGAGATACAGGCTCTAATCAACTCTGGGGCTGCAGGCCTGTTCATTGATGCTGCCTTTGTATCAAAGCACTCAATTCCACTGCAGCTGCGTGACACTCCACTTACGATTGAGGTTCTTGATGGGAGACCTCTACAGCCTGCCCATGTGACTCATGAGACGGTTCTGTTGTCCAGGGCCGTAGGGGCTTTTCACCATGAGATAATCCAGTTCCAAATGATTTCCTCTACTAAGTTTCAGCTGGTTATTGGTTATCCTTGGTTACAGAGGCACAAGCCCTCTTTTGATTGGCTCCGTGCTGAGGTTCTCTCCTGGTCACCACAATGCAGTGAGACATGCTTCCGGAAGGTAGCCAAGGTACCTCTTCACCCTCCTCCCTGCCAGAGGAGTACCGTGATTTTAGCGATGCCTTTGACAAAGGTCAAGACGGTAGTTTGCCTCCACACCGGCCGTATGATTGCGCAATTGACCTTCAACCTGGTGCCACTCCCCCTCGCGGCTGGGTTTACCCTTTTTTGGTCTTGGAGGATAAAGCCATGGAGGAGTATGTTGCAGATGCACTTTCTCGGGGTTTCATCCGCAAATCCTCGTCTCCTGCTGGTGCTGGTTTCTTCTTTGTGAAGAAGAGGAGCGGTGAACTGAGACCTTGTATTGATTATAGGGGTCTCAATCGTTTCATGATTAAGGATGCCTTCTCGATCCCGTTGATTACAGAGTTTGACCGCCTCAAGGGAGCAATGGATTTCACTAAGCTTGATCTGAGAGGGGCATACAATCTCGTGAGGAATAAGGAGGGTGACGAGTGGAAAACTGCGTTTAATACCAGAACAGGCCATTATGAGTATCTCGTAATGCCTTTTGGCCTTTGTAATGCCCCGGCAGTTTTCCAGGAATTTATTAACAATGTCCTCCGAGATTTGTTGCAGTTATGTGTTGTGGATTACCTTGATGATATCCTCATATTTTCCAAGTCCCTGGAGAGCCACCACCCAGATGTTTGTCGTGTGCTTCAGAAATTAAGAGAGAACAATCTCTAATGTAAACTGGAGAAGTGTGAGTTCCATTGGGAGCAGGTTAAATTCCTGGACTATGTCATTTCCACTGCTGGTTTTTCAATGGACCCAGAGAAACTTTCGGCATTCCTACAGTGGCCTCGACCCGTGGGGTTACGTCCTTTGCAGCGGTTCCTGGGTTTCGCCAACTATTATCGGAAGTTTATTCGTAACTTCTCGTCTCTGGTCAAGCCCCTGACCGATATGACCAGAAAGAACGGTAACTCACAGAGTTGGTCTCCCGAGTCCATTAATGACTTTGAAAGTCACTAGGCTGCCTTTGTTTCTGCTCCTGTGTTGGCACATCCTGATCCTACGTTACCTTTTATCCTTGCGGTTGATGCTTCTGAGACTGGTGTTGGCGCCCTTCTGTCTCAGCGTCCTACCTCTGAGAGTGCTATGCATCCTTGTGGCTACTTTTCCAAGAAATTGTCACCTGCCTGGTGCAATTACGAGATTGGTGACAGAGAGCTGTTGGCAATCATTTTAGCCCTGAAAGAATGGAGACATCTCCTCGAAGGTACCACTGTGCCGGTTCTCATTCTTACTGACCATAAGAATCTCACATTATTGTCTGAGGCTAAACACCTCTCTCCCAGAAGGGCGCGATGGGGTCTTTTCTTGTCAAGTTTCAATTACATTGTCTCATTCTTACCTGGTACTAAGAATGTAAGGGCTGACGCCTTGTCACGACAATTTTCCTCAACTTCCAAGTTGGAGTCCGTTCCGGTTCCTATGATTCCTCCTGATCGTATTCTGGCTATGGTTTGCACCAGTCTTACTTCCCCTTTGGGTGACAAAATTCTTGCTGCTCAGGTCGAAGCTCCTCCTGAGAAACCTTGTGACCGCTACTTTGTCCCAGAGTGTCTCTGTACTGCCGTGCTCCAGACTTACCATTCTCCCAAGGCAGCTGGCCAACCTGGTAAGGATCAACTCGTTTGGGCCATTTTCCAACAATTCTTGTGGCCTATTCTACGTGCTGATGTAACTGCCTTTGTAGCTGCCTGTTCCGTGTGTGCTCAGAGCAAGACTCCATGACACCTTCCAGTGGGCCTTCTACAACCCATACCCAATGAAGAGAGGCCCTGGACCCACCTGTCTATGGATTTCATTGTGGAGTTGCCCGAATCCCAAGGCAACACAGTTATCCTTATGGTGGTTGACCGGTTCTCAAAGATGTGTCATTGTATTCCACTTAAGAAGTTGCCCACTTCTAAGGAACTGGCTTTCATTTTTGCTCGGGAGATCTTTCGCTTACATGGGCTACCCAAGGTGATTGTCTCAGACAGGGGTAGTCAGTTTGTGTCCCAGTTCTGGCGAGCCTTTTGTGCACAGCTGGGAATTCAGCTTGCTTTCTCCTCGACGTATCACCTGCAGTCTAATGGGGCCGCAGAACGAGACAATCAGTCCTTGGAGCAATTCCTACGTTGCTATACTTCTGACCATCACAACAACTGGTCAGACCTATTACCATGGGCAGAGTTTGCTCACAACAGTGCCTTGAATTCTGCTTCCCATTTGTCTCCGTTTATGGCGAATTATGGTTTCCAACCTTCCATGTTGCCTGACTCGTTTGTTCCGCAGAGTATTCCTGCACTAGAGGAGCATCTCCGTGGTCTTCGTTCCACTTGGGCACAAGTACAGGAGGCTTTGCGTCATGCTAATGATAGGTACAGACTCCATGCTGACCGCAGACGCCTACCCGCGCCTTCCTACCAGGTTGGAGACAGGGTCTGGCTGTCATCTCGCAACCTTCAACTTCATGTTCCCTTACTGAAGTTCACGCCTTGGTTTATTGGGCCTTTCCGTATCCTTCGCAGGAATAACCCAGTGGCTTACGCGTTGGACCTTCCTCCTAGTATGCACATCTCAAATGTGTTTCATGTCTCCTTATTGAAACCATTGGTCTGCAACCGCTTTACCACCTCGGTGCCACGTCCTCACCCTATACAGGTTGAGAGGTACGGTCCGGATGAACGCTCCTGGGTCTCATCCTCAGACATACATACTCCTGCCCTCCTCCGTGATTTCCATAGACGTTTGCCCCTCAAGCCCGGTGGTCCTCCGAGGGGGAGGGGTCGTTGAGGAGGGGGGTACTGTCAGGGCTGGCTCAGCCCTTCCTGCTCAGAGCTGGCCGCTCAGCTGTCTGCTAATTGCCAGCTCTCATCTCTCTCCACAGTTAACCTGCTGTTGTGGATCTGCTCATCAGTCCTGCCTACTTAAAGATCTCCAGCTCACTTCATTCCTGCCTTCGCCTTGGTCACATCACAAGAAACCATCTCCTGCGTTCCTGTTTAAAGACTGGCTTGCTGACATCCCTTCTGGATTCTTATCCTGCTTGCTGTTCCTCTACTTGGATACCTGATTTCTGGCTTGGCTGTTTACCCGATCTGGTTACTGAACTCTGGCTTGGCTGACTACCCGATACAGTTACTGGACTCTGGCTATGCTTTGACTACGCTTACTCTATTTACCTTTTTATTTTTATTAATAAACAAAGTGTGATTTTACTGTACTTCTGTCTCGGCCTGGTTCATGGTTTCTGACATTGGGATGTGGCTACAGGGCAGCCAGAAGTGACATCAGAAACGGAAGTGATGTGGTGAAGGTGACTTGATGGTAATTTTCTTCAGTAATGGCAATAAAAGAGAATACTTAGACATAAAGTTAGAAGGAGACATGGTGGCAAAGGATGGCTCATATTAGTAGGGGTCTAGACATCTGGCTTGGTCTGCAAAGTTAAAAGATGACGTTTATCGGGTGACACAGGATGCCGCATTTTAGTTGGGGCCTAACAATCTCAAGAAGGGCATCAAATGTGGACATCTTCATGTATGTATAAATAAAGGACTTTTGAGGATACTCCTGCAATTCATGATGAAGAGTATGGAAATGCCCCTCGGAAATTCTATGCGAGACTATAGGATGCACCCAATATCGGCACAACTCTCTCCTCCTTTCCTGCTAGGCGATTTTTTCCATGATCATCTTGAGCTGGACCAAGCCAAGTTTTAAAGGCATCAAGGTACTGTACAGTGCCTTGAAAAAAGTATTCATACCCCTTGAAATTTTCCACATTTTGTCACGTTACATCCAAAAGCGTAAATGTATTTTATTTGGATTTTATGTGATATATCAACACAAAGTGGCACATAATTGTGTAGTTGAAGGAAAATGATAAATGGTTTTCAGAATTTTTACAAATAAATATCTGAAAAGTGTGGCATGCATTTGTATTCAGCCCCCCTGAGTCAATACTTTGTAGAGCCACCTTTCGCTGCAATTACAGCTGCAAGTTTTTTTGGGTATGTCTCTACCAGCTTTGCACATTTAGAGAGTGACATGTTTGCCTATTCTTATTTGCAAAATAGCTCAGCTCTGTCAGATTGGATAGAATAGCATTTTTCAAGTCTTCCCACATATTCTCAATTGGATTTAGGTCTGGACTTTGACTGGGCCATTCTAACAAATGAATATGCTTTGATCTAAACCATTCCATTGTAGCTCTGGCTGTATGTTTAGGGTCGTTGTCCTGCTGGAAGGCGAACCTCTACCCCAGTCTCAAGTCTTTTGCAGACATGTTTTACAAACAGGTTTTCTTCTAAGATTGCTCTGTATTTGCCTCCATCCATCTTCCCATCAACTCTGACCAGCTAAGTTAGTTTTCTGCAATACATATAAGTTTACTTTTAGGCCAAAAAGTTCAATCTTGGTCTCATCTGACCAGATAACCTTCTTCCACATGTTTGCTGTGTCCCCCACATGGCTTCTTGCAAACTGAAAACGGGACTTCTTATGGCTTTCTTTCAACAATGGCTTTCGTTTTTGCGACTTGTCAAGTGCAAAACTAATACTTGTCCTGTGGACAGATTCTCCCAACTAATCTGTGGATCCCTGAAGCTCCTCCAGAGTTAGCATGGGCCTCTTGGGTGCTTCTCTGATTAATGCTCTTCCTGCCCGGCCTGTCAGTTTAGGTGGAAGGCCATGTCTTAGTAGGTTTCCAGTTGTGCCATACTCCAACTCCATTGGATTGAACAGTGCTCCGTGAGATGTTCAAAGCTTGGGATATTTTTTAAAACCTAGTCCCGCTTTAAACTTCTCCACAACTTTATCCCTGACCTGTCTGTTGTGTTCCTTGACCTTCAGGATGCTGTTTGCTCACTAAGGTTCTCTAACACACCTCTGAAGGCTTCACAGAACAGCTGTATTTATACTGAGATTAAATTACACACAGGTGGACTATTTACTGATTAGGTGACTTCTGAAGGCAATTGGTTCCACTAGACTTTAGTTAGGGGTATCAGAGTAAAGGGGACTGAATACAAATGCACGCCACACTTTTCAGATATTTAATTTAAAAATGTGAAAAACATTTTCCTTCCACTTCACAATTATGTGCCACTTTGTGTTGGTCTATGACATAAAATCCCAATAAAATACATTTACCTTTTTGTCTGCAGCATGACAAAATGTGGAAAATTTCAAGGGGTATGAATACTTTTCCAAGGCACTATATATGAATCCATCTTGCAGAGAATTCACAAAAATGCATGCTATCACACCACAACCTAACCTGGCCTCAAAGCAGATCATTTCCTCTACATCGCTTCCCCCTAGAAAAAAACAATACTTTCATGGGCATTTAACAAGCTTTATTGATGTTTTTTCAATGCTTCATAAACACAACAAAACGCATCAAGAACACATCATAAGCGCTATAGGCATGTTAAGGTGCATTGCTTTGTTTCTTGTTTTCTTCTTCTTCTCTCTTCCAGTTCCAGGGCATCCTTTTCTGGGTGGGTGTTCAAGTAAACAGAATATTCAAGATAAAAGCATGTAATGGTCTGATTAGGGGTCACCTTACATTTCTCTACCAAGTCTATGAGATCAGTTCAAGCTGTATGAATTATTTTATCTGTGTTCACTATTTGATCTCAATATAATTTCCTCATCAAAATTTTCTGTCCATGTATATGAATATTGGATAGATGTGCAATCATTATTTTTGCGTTAATGTTTTTCATTCTACTATTTAACCCCTATAAGCCTTTATATGAGGTGGATTCAAATTTTTTCTCATGAAAAGTAAAACACTGTGCAGTAATTGACCCTTTTGCCTTTTAATGCAAGAGAGTGTATTGCTATCTTTAGAAGCTGCAAACTGGCAGTTCAGGTTTTCAAAAATGTGAATATGCACTTTAATTACCCCTATGCTTATTGGGCTCAGATGCCTGTCCCCAACAGCCCTTGAAAGCCATATACCTACCTGTCTCTGCTCTGCTGTGATGTTTGTTGTGCAGCAGGCATGAGTGACATTAAAAAAAAAAATATTCCCTGAAAGTGTGGTAAAAAATCAACAGAATTCAGTGATTGAAGCGGGCAAAATTGAGACATTATAGGGTGGATTTTAGGAGTGTAAAAGGCTTTAAATGACTTATATGCAACAAAGAGAAAACCACACTACCAGATTGCAAAAAGTTTCTTCATTAAACCACAGCACCAGTAATACATGTTTCATGTGACTGTTATTGCTTTATCAAACAATCTTATGAATAGACATGTGTGATTAGTTTTAGTCTGAATGTAAATTCAGGCAAATTTTTGGTTATTCAGAGATTCAGATGTATCTGGATCTCCAAATGAAATAGTATCTGTTTTTTTATGAATTTTCTTTTGCCGGCATTCTTTTGGGTTTTTTTTAGCTTTCAGTGGAGAAGCCCACTGACAGCTGATGAGCTATTGGTTGTTAAGGAAGTGGCGGCTGGCTTCCCGGCTCACTCCTTAACAACAGCGAATTTGAATTGGTCGATCATTTCTAGACCGATTCAATTTCAAATCTTTCTGAAAGTTCGGAATTCGTTAGAAAATTATTAAACGAAACAGAATTAGACAAAACTAAACAAATTAACAAAACAAAATTAGTAACATTACAAATCTATCTGAAAGGAAATTAAACACATTTTTCCATTCTACATGTGTCTAGCTATGAATATAACTGGGGTACCTCCAATGATAAGGAGAAAAAAAGAAAAAAAAAAAGAGACAGAGGTCGCAGGAGAGTTCCTTTTGGTGTAGTAGTTTAACAGATAATTGGATAAAACATATCATGAATCAAACATTTTGAAATTTATTTGGGGACCTAAGGGCAGAAGATGCTCTAAAAATATCCTATTTAGACTCAAGGACGCAAGGGGGACTTGCCCTCCCCAATATTTGGTGGTACTACCAAGCAGCTCAACTTGCCCAGATCTCCATCGCATACTTACGAGACTCGAAACCCGACTGGATGTCAATGGAAAGGCAAGCTGTTCCCCATCATACAATTGATTTTTTTATTGTGGTCCCCCACAAAACTCAGACCTCCTATCTTGGCCCCCTACCCTGTCTCACTCACTAGTCACTGGCCCTGTGTGAATGCATGCACAAACATTCCTCATTGATTTCAACCCTACGCCACTAACACACTTGTTCTACAATCCTAATTTTCCCCCAGGAATGAACATCCTGGCCTTTCGATGGTGGCTCAACAAAGGTTTAATTAGAGTAGGGAACTTCTTCTCTCCTACAGGCCCCATTTCAATTGGATATTGCATAAACAAACTGGAAATGCCTACCTCAGAAAGGTTCAGATACGCACAAATATCCCATTAACTTCAGTCTATCTGGCCCAATAAACCAGACCCTCCCAGGGTCACGGCTTATGAATCCTGGTGCTCGAAAGTCATGGATCAGAGGGGGGGGATATACATAATTTACTCTTCATTAGCTTAATCCCTGTCCAAACCTTCCTATGCCCAAGCATGGGAAAATGATCTCAATATAAAGTAGGAACCTGAGAAATCTGGGAAGGGCCTCATAGCAGTATTAAACATATGAGGTGACTGAGGTCCCCCCATCCACAGCGTAATCCCATAAGGGGTGGCTGGTGGGACTCTCGCCTACCCTCTTCTCTCCTGCACGCTAATAGGTACTGTTGTGACTATCCTAGGGGCATTATATTTCTAAACAGTTATAATTTCATGTTATCGTTTTCTCAATAATGCCTAACCATATCTGGCTTGAGTCCAGTCAAAGTTGGATGTATTCTTTTAATCGCTCATGGTACACTAACTATTGTGATACTTGTGTTTGTGCTTTGTTTTCCTGATGCCTCTCAGGCCATGTTGGCCAAGACATGTTTCTATTTTCAGTGTCTTCAGAATGTATATTGTATTTTTGACCTGTTAAAACCAATAAATATTATTGAACAAAAATATATCATGAAAAGCTAAATTTCACTTTTGTACTCACATCTGTGAGGTTGCTGAGCTCCCTAATGGGAGATCAGAGAACCTGGAGTGAAAGTCTTCAGGGAATATGACTAACTCTGCACAGAGTATGGCCACTCTCGATGCTTGGTGAGTGATCCGGATGATTCTATGCTGTGTTCTAGGATTTCAGTGTATTCAAACTAAGGAGTCTATGAGCCCCAAAAGATGGGAAAGTGGTGTCAGCAAAGGCTTCGAATGTTAAAAAGAAGCTGAGAAATGTATTCTTAATTGATTAAAGAGGTCACTAATGCATAGTGGCATGAGTTATTGGACTCGTAGTCCTGAGGAGGGGGTTAAGGGACTTTTCTGTGTATTTGAGAGTGCACACAGCCTGACCACACAGGGAGCACAGAGAAGTAGCGCAGAGCAAGCTGGGGGTCCGTGGTTCCAAACTCAGAAAGCTGTAAGCGTTTCAGACATTTTATAAAGAAAACATTTGACATTCTCAACTAATCATTACAAATTTAATTGTGATATTTTTTGTGGAGCTTTAGTACTACTTGAATCCCTATGGCACAACAATAATGTCGGAATATCTGGGTGACATTTATGTTTACTGTGCAGACATCAAAAGCTCACTTAAGTGCACGTCATTAAGTGATGGCAAACCTGTGAAAATAAAATAACCTTTGTGCTGTAACCTTATTTTTGCATAATCTTATGTTACTATTATGCTAACAATTTATGCAAACATTTGTTTTCTTTTGCGTGTGTTGAAATGTAGCCCTAAGTGAAGATTAAAGCTCTCCTAAAGTAAAATGCATACAATCTTTTTGAACTTTAGCACTCCACTAAATCATAAATAAAATCCATATTAATATGATATCATTTAAATCAGCTTTGTTGATTTTATTTTTCAGTACATTTACGAGGATGCACAAATTATATCAGGGTTGCATTGGAAAAGATTATAGGAAATTGCATTTAAAAAATACTATTTATTCCCAGTAAAATCAAGGAAACAAAAGTGTATGTTGCCAAATGCGTTACCAAATTAAAGCTTTATCTGTCCATAAAAATAAGTTGAATATGTTAGAGTAGACTGGTACAATGTGCTGAACTGAGACATTGCAAAAACAAAAATGCTCTGGGACTCAAAGGGATTTAGAGAGACAAAAGACTGGGGACTCAAGCAGTTAAAATCTTACTTGTTGGGTCCAGCCCCCTCCCCCTCCACAGGAATGAAGGCTGGGATTTACAAGCACACCCAGATTGCCCATCATCATTGGTTCACTCAATTTTAATTCTCTCCATGATTTTTTATATACTATTTTTTTCTACCAAAATGAAAAATCATTTATCAACAATGACCATTTAGATTATGAATATTCAGTTTTCTGACCCACTACAGTAAATAGATCTTAACTTACATATTAGGTACCAGAGATGAGCTGTATCAAACCCTTTAGCAGAATACAAATATACTATACACATAGCCTGCTCTCTGACCAAGTGTTTGCTTTTTTCTCATATAAATGGAGATATGAGTCGATTTCTTGAACAGACTCTAATATAAAGCCATGCTTGCTAGTCTTTTGATCATCTTATTGTATCATTTAAGCTTTTCGTTGCCAAGGATTGCCTCCCAATATGCACTTCAGGTGGCTGAACTAGTTTTTTCATTTTTTATATGAACAGTAAAGCCTTTAAAGGTCCCCCCTTGCACCTTTTTTAAAGTGCAGTACAATCGATGGCACTATAAAAGTACTTTTAATAATAATAATTATTGTTAATAAAAATACACTAAAACTGGTATAAACACACAAAAACAACATAATATCCAAGAGATGAAACTGTAAAATGACAAAACTGTAAGTAAGCATTTAAAACTTTACCACTTTGTTTTGGTTTTAGCATTCTTCTCCAGTTAAGCTGCTTTTTGAAGCAGTGATCCTAAGTTTTTGTCTGGTCAGGGTTTCTAAGCTGTGTGTTTGATTACGTTCACCTGTTTATGGAAGAAGCTTCCAGAATATACAACATGGAACGTCAAATGACCAGCATGAATATTTATCATGCTCCCGCATATCCTTGGAAGGAGGTGTCCAGAATTTGGCTGGGGAGGTGGTAAATGTTTGGGATGCCTGAGTTCTCTTGGGGCTGCTGCCCCTGGAGGCAGTTTTACTCTGTAAAGGATAGCAGTCTGGGCTTCAGCAGGAGTTCAGGGGTTAGGTTTTTACTACAGTCTAGGCCTTGGCAGGAGATGAGCTGTGATCCTGGGGAAGACTGTTAAAGGAGAAGTATAGACAAAGCTATTTTCGCTATACTTCTCCTGTAGATCACAAGAGTGCAGTTCATTCTGCACTGCTGTCTCAGATAGCAAACAATTGTGCTGCAAGTTTGAAAATGACTTGCTAAGCTATTGCTAGACTTTCCAGGCTTCACCAGTTTGTTGCATAATTCCAGCACGTTCACATTGCACAACTCCAGATCAACTTTCTTTGTAATTGTTCTGGTTCAGTTATGTTGTGCAATAGTCATCCCACCACAGGGGTCACTGTGGCTGAATTTTCATGCTGTAGACTTGCAGAGCACTGCAATTTTGCTCTTGCAAGAGACTTGCCACGCAAATTTGTGTAACTAGAACTTGTGCTTTTAGTGCTGTGCAGCGAAAATGTGCAGCAAGTTAACAGACTTAAAATTCAACACTGCCAAAAATTTGTGGCAAGTGACCCATTTTCAGCTGACAGCAGTCTAAAGCCTGCTCTCAGCTGGTCCAGGCTCAGTAAAGATCCCGACCATATGGTTGGGATCCACCCAGATACCTGGTCTGGCACCTGGCTCAACCTCTCAGCGATCCACAGAGAGCCTAAGCCAGCCCCTCCCACCCCCTCTACAGCCCAGCAATCCAGGAAGCGCTGTAGGGGAAGAGCAGGGAACCAGTGACTGAGACACTGCTCTGCTCAGAGCGGTGTTTGATCACTCAGTTCTCACTGCAGAGCCAGAGGGGGATCAATGCTGCATCCACCTTGATGAGTATAAATGTTTATTTTAGTCCATACTTCTCTTTTAAATGATTTTTGGCACTGTCAGATTTCCTGGTCTGCAAGAAGGATCTTTTTATCTCCTTCACATAGGAAAACTCCTGGAGGAAACTACGTGGTATACTGCTCCTAGGACACTGTGAGTAGGACCTGCTTTGGGACTTTCATATGTGACTGCAGTTATGAGGATTTAGGTGTCCCTTTATGAAGTAGTGAACATTGGTGATCCCGAGGATCGCCACTGATCACAGTCCATAAACAGTTTATGAACCAGAGATAATGGGGGGAGAACATGTTTGAACATGTTTTCCCGCCGATGATCTCCACACACTGAGAATCCTCATTGACTGACACAGAAATGGCCAGTTTATGAAGCTGCGATCTTAGCGCTTCATTGGTGATCTGTGTCAGAATTCACACTCCCCGATTCACCAGCTCAGAGGTGGAGAATCAGGCAGCGAAAAGAGAATCTGGGGAGAACTAAGGAGGAAGGAGGAAGATTATTAACTTCCTTCTACCTCGTTCAGATCCCCCAAGACAGTAACCATGCTCCCCTGTCATATTTATGTGTGTATATATATATATATATATATATATATATATATATATATTAATGTGTGTGTATATATATATCA
The DNA here is from genome assembly GCA_037952925.1 of Lithobates clamitans. Lineage (NCBI taxonomy): Eukaryota > Metazoa > Chordata > Amphibia > Anura > Ranidae > Lithobates > Lithobates clamitans. The sequence continues at coordinate 3,109,982 of JBBGZY010000320.1, forward strand.
TGTGTGTGTGTGTGTGCGTGTGTGTGTGTGTGTGTGTGTGTATATATATATATATATATATATATATATATATATATATATATAATGTAGGGGGACCTTTTATTTTTTTAGCATTAACCACGCCGTCTGTCCGTGTACTGAGCAGTGATAATTTATCACTGCTTAATAAACTGACATCTCTGTGTTTCAGTGAATTTCTGGTACTGTAACCTCGTAAAGTCTCATGAGATTCCAGTATCAGGGGTTGTTCTCCACTGTTTGAAGTGTTTTTAGATCACTTCACTCCTCCAAAGGAGAAGCAATCTACAAAGCTTCATAAACAGGCATCCAGAGGAGAACAATCTCCTCAGAGAATGCCATAGAATGAAGCAGTGAACCTCTGTGAGAAGATTGTCCTCCTATTGCTTGCTATTATTGTTTTGGAGTATCCTGTGACCCTCAACCCTCTTCTTTATTTATTTGAAAAGTCCGCGCTTAGGAAAATAACTGTTTAAAAGGGCTGCAGCCTCCCCTTAATTAATTCCTAATGAGGAATTAATTGGAAGTGGTAATAAAGAGATGTGGGGAATTGGCGCTGCCCTATATAATAAGTGTTGTATAAGGGTCTAGAAATTAAATAAATAAATAAGTGATTAAATTAGTGACAGCAATTGTGTATGTGAAAGGAATAAATAGGTGTTTGAGTGACTGTCCCCCAATATATGCACCAAAAATAAATGGAAGTAGTTGATATAGAATCCTACTAAGTGAATGTGCACATCTTTTGTATCATGTAAATAAGTTGAGTTTATAATTGCTCCACTACCAATGGGGTCCTATGTATACATAATAAACCAAATAAAAATAATAAATTTAATCAATATTACTCTCCATCTCTATACAAGGGGTCCGTGAAACAACCCACTGTTTAGGTGCTCACGGTAACCATGTGAGGTTACCAATTAAATATAGTGATATATAGTGACCGTCTTTGACAACGTCTGATGACGAAACGCGTAAGGCGGAGTCACGCTCACACGTCATACCCGGAAGAGTCGGCTGGAACGCAAGCTGGGACACATGATCATTTCTAGTTCCTAATCTCATCCTCAGCCCTTAGCCGCGACTGCTTACGGTTGATACGCTTTTATTGTATATTCAATCTTTAATAAACCGGACATACTTCACCATGCAAGCCCCCTGTTTATTTCTTTGCGTGAGGAGGACTTAACAGCACGGAGGTGGATAATAGCGAAGGTACCCGGGTTTGGATCAGCATAAGGGGACCCACAGTATCGGTCTAAACAGAAGAAACTCATGGTGAGTGGAGCTTAAGAGGGACACCAGAGACAGCTACCCAAAGACACCCACTCCTCTGCCTAATACCCCCTCGGGGGTGACGGATTCTGGTGAGTGGGGGAGCATCGGGGGGGGAGCACTTGGAGTCACCAGCTTTTATTTTACCTGCACGGAAGTCACCTTACATCACCCTTTGAGTATTCCTGAATGCAAGTCAACCGATCCTGATCTCCACATATTAGACATTTTATTCCAGTATATGCCAATTATAGGGACTGGTCTACAGATGGTGTATTTACACTCGCTGCCTTTATTATAAATGTCATTTGTTTGGATTCCTGTATATATATTTATATATTTTTAATATTTTTTATGGTATATATATGAAATTTGAGGGCATTTAATTTATTGCAATTTAGAGTTTGTTGCACTTTCGTTCACTTTACACTCGGTGCACTTTAATCACTATATTTAATTGGTTACCTCACATGGTTACCGTGAGCACCTAAACATTGGGTTGTTTCACGGACCCCTTGTATAGAGATAGAGAGTAATATTGATTAAATTTATTATTTTTATTTGGTTTATTATGTATACATAGGACCCCATTGGTAGTGGAGCAATTATAAACTCAACTTATTTACATGATACAAAAGATGTGCACATTCACTTAGTAGGATTCTATATCAACTACTTCCATTTATTTTTGGTGCATGTATAGGGGGACAGTCACTCAAACACCTATTTATTCCTTTCACATACACAATTGCTGTCACTAATTTAATCACTTATTTATTTATTTAATTTCTAGACCCTTATACAACACTTATTATATAGGGCAGCGCCAATTCCCCACATCTCTTTATTACTCAACCCTCTTCTGTTTCAAAGTTTCTCAACAAAAAATACAAAAAAAGACATTCCCTAGATTGAGCCTGTGTTGTTGGTGTGCATGGAACTGTGTCTGTTGCAGGCAGGCTCTGTACTAGCAAGACCTGGGTATACTTTCAGTGGCACCTTCAGGGCTTACATAGTATTTTGTGAAGAAATTGGTTAGTGTAATATGCTGTAATGAGAGCTGCTGCCTCCACTAAGACTACTACCTGGGATAGTATTTTGTGTTGTACTAAAATAATGTTCATAAAATTATTCTTAAAACTTCAACATATGTCAGAATACCTAATATGTGTAGTTCAATGGGGGTCTGAGGTATTCCTGTGTATCCAAAATGGTTCATATGTGTATACTATGTGTTTATGTATTATGTGTGTATGTTTTTTTGTTGTTTATTTTTGTATTCTGGTATGTTTTTAGTACCTTAGCTTAGATTTACCACAGTGTATACAGGTGGTGATAAGTCCACTTTAACCACTTGCTGCCCCCCCACGTCATATGACGGCGGGACGGTGCAGCTGTTATCCTGGGCCGCCGTCATATGACGGCGGGCCTTCCAGGTCCCCCAGGGGGCACGCGCGTGCCCGCCACGTCACAATATCTGCCGGGCACCCGCGATTGCCCGGTAATCGAGCAGGACCATGGATCTGTGTGTGTGAACACACAGATCCACGTCCTGTCAGATGGGAGGAGACCGATGGTGTGTTCCTTGTACAGAGGAACACCGATCGGTCTCCTCCCCTTGTGAGTCCCCTCCCCCACAGTAAGAATCACTCCCTAGCAACATGATTAACCCTACAGCGCCCCCTCCTGGTTAACCCCTTCATTGCCAGTCACATTTATACAGTAATCAATGCAATCAATGCATTTTTATAGCACGGATCGCTGTATAAATGTGAATGTATACACTGTATAAATGTGTCAAAAGTGTCCGATATGTCCGCCGCAATATCGCAGTCATGATAAAAATCGTAAATCGCCGCCATTACTAGTAAAAAAAAAAATAATAACAAAAATGCTATAAATCTATCCCCTTATTTTGTAGACGCTATAACTTTTGCGCAAACCGATAAATATACGCTTATTGCGATATTTTTTACCAAAAATATGTAGAAGAATACGAACTGAGGAAAAAATGTTTAAAAAAAAAAAATTGGATATTTATTATAGCAAAAAGTAAAAAATATTGTGTTTTTTTCAAACTTGTCACTCTTGTTTTGTTTATAGCGCAAAAAAATAAAAACCGCAGAGGTGATCAAATACCACCAAAAGAAAGCTCTATTAGTCGGGAAAAAATGATAAAAATTTCATATGTGTACAGTGTTATATGACCACATAATTGTTATTCAAAGTGCGACAGCACTGAAAGCTGAAAATTGGCTTGGGCAGGAAGGGGGTGAAAATGCCCTGTAGGCAAGTGGTTAAAGGAGACATCATCACTATGCACTAGATTGGGAACACAGATTCCCCAATCTCCAGCTTCCCCAGCCCCTGGTGATTCAGTGTCTGACACTGTGACATCTGGGCCAATGCCACAAGGAGACAAGGAGAAGTACTGTATACAGTATATGAGGTGTAATTAGGAGAACCAGTATCTTCTTTAAATGGAAGCGTGGTTTTATAGCAAGTTTGACCCAGGACAAGACCTCTGTCATTTACCTTGTGGCAGAGCCTGACATGTAGAGGGAGACGTTTTGTACAGTCCCGGCTCAAAGACCACTGATGTTGCGACAGTGGCCTCAGGAGTACAGTGATGTAAGAGTGCCTGTAAGATTTTCTGTTGGTTACAGAGGTGTGTGGCAGGTGCCTCACCAGAGTTAAACTAGATAGCTGACGCAGCGGATGGCAGCAGAAACAGCAGACCCCAGGCTGGGGAAGGTCGTAGGTGTGGCATCTGGTTCCAAACCATTGGTAGATGTGGCATCTGGTTCAGAAGAGCTGAATACAGAGATTCTCCAACCGATACTCGATCAGCCTGAGAAGCAATTGCTTACAGACAACATTAGTGGAACTCAGTGTCAACATATCTGGTTTTCAGTCTCTAATAGTTTCTAATCTGACATGCAACTGGACCTATAGCTACCTATAGGCTGTCAGCGCCTAACCTGGCTCTACCCTATGCTGTTTACTGAGCCCTGAACTATAGCTAGCTAGAGAATCACAGACCAGAAAGGACAGAAGTTAACAAAGGTAACAGGAACTACATAAAAATTATATTTTAATTAATAAGTTTGCCTAATAATATGATGCAAAGTAACTACTACACACATACAGTAGAATATACCTACCTATTTAGCACTGTGCATGCAAGATAATAACAATAGAACAAAGACATTTCTGTCACCAGTCTTCAGATATATACATAAGCTGCAACAGCTAAACTATTAGAACACAGAAACACTTGCCTAATAGTCTCTGTCATGTGGTGAATGCCTTCACTGATGAGTCATGACCGCTGGACCAGTAGATAACAGGTTGCATTGCCAAGTGCTCCATTTACATTACCTTGGGCAATATGAATAGTTACTAATCCCCTACAATGTCCATCTTGTGAGTTGCAGTGGACATGTCCTTCAATGTCCATCTGTAACACCTTTAGCAGTCCTTGTGTCCGTTCCTTACCCTTTGGGGATATGGTACATTCCAAGGGTTACCAAATGAGGGCATCTGTCTGTAGTTTTTAAAGGAATGGATGATGTTTTCCATGTCTGTATATGGTACAAACATTTACCACCCATACCTTTGAAGAAGACAGTTTGTTGAAATGCATTGAGTGTTTCCACATGGATAGCTTCATCCAAGAGCTGTCATAGTGTTGTTATGTGGCAATATGAAGGGTGTATTATGAACCTGTTATGATCTATATACAGATGTTAAATGTGATCAAATCAGCCATTTGTGTTTTAAACAGTTCAATATGTTTCAATAAAATGTATCATTTTTATATGATGTGATTTGAAACTATCTTATGATTATTCAAGCTCCCATGTGCTTATAAAGTCCCACATATTGTTTGATATACACTTTGCAGATACTCCATCTTTTAGAATACAGGAGAACCAGTTGACACCTCCCAGGGTGGCCCTAATGCAATACTACACAGGTTTTTGTCCCAAACTCTCCCAAACTTCTCCCAAACTCTCAGGAACTAGCCATTCTTCTTAGGTATATACTTCTTCAATTTCTCTCAGAAACTAGCCACGCTTTTTGGGTATAGACTTCTTCAATATCTCTCAGGAACTAACAACACTTTGTAGGTATAGACTTTTTTAATATCTCTTGGTTTTTGGCAATTATTTCCCTATTCAGAGGCCCAAATTGGGGTCAGACTTTTGACTCTTGACTTGTGGAGCAGTTCTCAAATTACTCCAGTGCAACAGGGCAGGTGCTTAGCACATATTCTGGTCCACTCCTTTAGAACCTATAAGTTGCATCTCAAAGATGGCACATATTCTTCAACTATTGTGGTCTTAGCACACAGAGCCCCAACACCAGGACTGGAAACTTCAGCAACGAATTTAGGACCTATGAGCCCAAAGCACTTCCATCCGCATCTTTGATCCTGTACAGGGAATACCACACTTTTTACTGTTCCCCCATAGCCCTCACATCAATGTTGCAGAATGGTCAACCAGAACGGCAGCTGGTTGAGCAACTGAAGATATGAATGTTCTCCAATTGGGATTTCTGACCCAGCTATTTCCAGTTTTTGACTCAACTAGCAGGGACAGGAAGTACTTGTCTATAAGCAACAATGAAGCAGGGGCGGATCGGGGGGGCAACGGGGCAATTGCCACCCCCGAGAAATGTGTTGCCGGGCGGGTGAGAGAGCGGGCGTCTCCATGAGCGGTTCCGCGGGTGGGTGAGAGCGGGCGGCTCCGTGATGCCTCCGTGGGCGGCTCCATAGGTGGGTAAGAGAGTGGACGGGCCGGGCAGTGTGGTTTGCGGGTGATCGGCGCGGTTTGTGGGCGGGTGAGAGTGAGAAAACAGGTTCGGTGTGAGTGCGCAGCTGGCCAATCATCTAGTCGGGGGGCGCAGGAGCAGAGAGATGAGATTATCTCTCACCACCCCGCGCCTGCCCTGCATCCCTGCAGTAACTTCCGCCCTCACTGTACAGGCAGCATGGGCAGCAGATAGATTACATTATCTCTCTGCTGCCTGACTCTGAGACAGCAAGAGACAAGCAAAACACCACCTTAGCAGGCAAGTGACAATCTGCAAGGTGTGGCAGGTGATGTGGCAAAGTGACAATCCACAACGTGTGGCAGGTGACATGGCAAAGTGACAATCCACAACGTGAGGCAGGTGACGTGGCAAAGTGACAATCCGCAACATGTGGCAGGTGACGTGGCAAAATGACAATCAGCAACGTGTGGCAGGTGACAATCCACAACATGTGGCAGGTGATGTGGCAAATGACAATTTGCAATGTATGGCAAGTGACAATCCACAACATATGGCAGGTGACGTGGCAAGTGACAAAAAGAACATGTGATCTTTTTATCTCCATTACAAACTTCCATGTGTTCAATTGCTATATAACAAATTACCCAACAAACTGAGATTAACAGATAAACTAGCAAAACCAAACATTGAAAGTTTTATAGACTGCACTCTGTTATGCGTTGCCCATTCAACAGATGTCTGCGTGCTGAATGGAGACCAGAATTAAGCAGAATATAGGGGGGTTTTAGAAAGTTCGTTGACGAGAACAGTTTGAAAATGCCTTCTATTTTTTCTTTAACTGTATGAATTAAAAAGATGTTTACCTACAGTACTTTGTCCAAGAGCAATTGTAATTTAATTTCAACATAATAAACAATGAAATTAAGTGGAATTCTAACTGTACTCCTAGTGAGATGTTAGTACTATTGAAATTGTTTCATATCAATAATCTCCCTCCTGAAAATCAGAAATATCTGGTGAGCGTGTGTGTGTGCGTGTGTTTGTGTGTGTATATATGAATACTAAAATAAAACCTTTGTGTTTTAGCATTAACAAAGCAGTTAATATTAAAAACAAGATATTTAAAAATATAAATCTGAAGGTACAGTTTATTCTTTCTAGACTACAATAAAAAGAAATTAAAATTATTAAACCTGCACAACGACCATGAAATTAACAATGAAATAGAATAACACCATTCCAAAAGGCAGAGAGCCTGCATAGTCCAAGGCAGACAATTCAATAGCCAGGAGGCTGAAGTGTTATTTGTTGTTCTGTGTCAGTGTGATGCTGTTCAACTCCTACAAGAAAAACCTTTGTGTAAAAGAACTTTGCTTTGGCATTACAAAAAACACAAATTGGCAAGTTAATTGAGTACTTGAAGCTCTACTCTTGAAGTGAACATCCCACTATACTGTAAATATACAGTATCTCACAAAAATGAGTACACCCCTCGAATTTTTTTAAATATTTTATTATATCTTTTCATGTGACAACACTGAAGAAATGACACTTTGCTACAATGTAAAGTAGTGAGTGTACAGCTTGTATAATAGTGTAAATTTGCTGTCCCCTCAAAATAACTCAACACACAGCCATTAACCAGTTGCCGACCGCCTAACGCAGATATACTGCGGCAGAATGGCACGGGCAGGCAAAATCACATACCTGGTACGTGATCTGCCTCCCACGGGCTGGGGGCGCATCGCGCCCCCCTGGTGCCCGAGGCGGTCAGCTTCGTTGGGGAAGCAATACAGACTGAGGGTGAGGCCACTCATTCGTGGCCACCCCCTCGCGATCGCTCCCCATGAATGAAAATCTTCCTCTGCTGCTGTAATGTAAACAGCGGCAGAGGAAGGGATGTTATCGCTCCTCGAGCCGGTCTTTTCGTTCCGGCGCTGAGGAGAGAAGGCATCAATGTGACTTGCACCAACACTACACTTTCAGTAGAACACACTAGGCACACTTTTCACCCCCCGTCACCCCCCGATAACCCCCCTGTATCCCCTGTCACAGTGACACCAATAGCAGTTTTTTTTTTGCATTGGTGTCAGTTTGTGACAGTTATAAGTGGTAGGGCAGTTAGGGTTAGCCCCCTTTAGGTCTAGGGTACCCCCCTTTAGGTCTAGGGTACCCCCCTAACCCCCCCTAATAAAGTTTTAACCCCTTGATCACCCCCTGTCGCCAGTGTCACTAAGCGATCGTTTTTCTGATCACTGTATTAGTGACACAGGTGACGTTAGTTAGGGAGGTAAGTATATAGGTTCGTCGTCAGCGTTTTATACTGACAGGGACCCCCATATACTACCTAATAAAGGTTTTAACCCCCTGATTGCCTCCTAGTTAACCCTTTCACCAGTGATCACCGTATAACTGTTACGGGTGACGCTGGTTAGTTAGTTTGTTTATTATAGTTTATTACAGTTTCAGGGCACCCGCCGTTTATTACCTTATATTAACCTTATTAACCTTATTAACCCCCTAATCGCCCGGCGGTGATATAAGTTAAGTTTTTAGGGTCAGATAAGGTCTGCGTCGCCCCAGGCAGCGTTAGGTTAGTGCCAGTACCGCTAACACCCACACAGGCAGCATACACCTCCCTTAGTGGTATAGTATCTGAACAGATTGATATCTGATCCGATCAGATCTATACTAGCGTCCCCAGCAGTTTAGGGTTCCCAAAAACGCAGTGTTAGCGGGATCAGCCCAGATACCTGCTAGCACCTGCGTTTTGCCCCTCGGCCCAGCCCAGCCCAGCCCACCCAAGTGCAGTATCCATCGATCACTGTAACTTACAAAACACTAAACACACATAACTGCAGCATTCGCAGAGCCAGGCCTGATCCCTGCAATCGCTAACAGTTTTTGTTGGTAGCATTTTGATACAGTCGCTAACAGTCAGGAGCTTTTTTGCCTGTGAGTCTCACTAGTGTACCCCTAAATTTAGAGCCCAAAATGGCAAATCGAAGGCACACTAGTGAAGAGGCCTACACGTTTCTGAGCATGACAGATAGTGAAGAGGAAGTCACTCATCTGTCAGATTCAGGCTCAGAATACGATCCTGTAGATGACAGCGGCTCCATGACAGATAGCTCTGACGACGGAGTTGTGATCCCTGCCAAGGTCAGGCGTACCAGACCCCGAAATTCTTCTTCTGTTCTTGAAGTGCAAGAACCGCCGGTCCCTTGTATGGAGCACGGAAGTACTAGCGCCGCTATTCCTTCTGGGGAACTGGCAAGCACCAGCGGCCTAGTACACCCTGGTTGTATACCCAGCACTGCAGTAACACTTGGTGATGTGGCGCGTCCCATAAGTGCAGTTCAAGCTGGCGAGGTGGCAAGCACATGTAGTGTCCCGCTGCCACCAAGAAGACGAACACAGGCCCGTCGTGCCCATAGTGCCCTTCCTGCTGCATTCGCCAATCCGAATTGGGAACCCACCACTTCTGCAGCACCCGTACTTCCCCCATTCACTGGCCAAAACAGCATTCAGGTGGAAACAGTTGATTTTACGTCACTGGATTTTTATTTGCTGTTTTTCACCGAAGATCTCTATAAATCTATTGTGGACCAAAGCAATTTGTACGCTGGTCAACACATCGCCACTATTCCCCAGTCCTCCCTTGCCAGAGATTGGAAACCAATTACTTTTTCCGAATTTAAGCTCTTTCTGGGCCTTTCCCTCAACATGGGCATAAATAAAAAGAGTGAGTTGCGGTCATATTGGTCCACTGACCCAATTTACCATATGCCCGTGTTTTCTGCCTCCATGGTCAGGGCATGATATGAGCAGATTTTGCGGTTCATGCACTTCAACAACAATGAACTCATCCTCGTGGAGACCCTGAATACGATTGGCTCTACAAAATTCGGCCCCTGGTAAACCACTTCAACCATCGTTTTGCAGACTTGTTTACTCTCCATCAAGTTGTCTGCGTTGATGAGTCATTGATTAAGTTTTCTGGCCGCTTGTCATTCAAACAGTACCTTCTCAGCAAGCGTGCCAGATACGGGGTCAAGATGTATAAGCTCTGTGACAGGGCCACAGGCTATACATGTAGTTTTATGGTTTACGAGGGCAAAGATAGTCACGTAGAGCCGACAAACTGCCCTGACTACATAAGAAGCACTGGCAAGATTGTGTGGGACTGGGTGTCACCCTTATTCGGAAAGGGGTACCACTTGAACGTGGACAATTATTACACGAGCGTGTCACTTTTTAGTCACCTTTTTGATCATCAGATTGGAGCATGTGGCACTGTGCGACCTAATCGCCGGGGCTTTCCCCAGCAGCTTGTAGATTCACGTCTTAGGCTGTGGGAGACAGCCTGCTTGTAGTGTAATAATTTGCTTGCTATGAAGTGGAGGGATAATAAGAATGTTTTCGTTCTTACCTCCCTTCATGCAGACACGACGGTCCAAATTACTACGGTGACTGGTGTTGTTGAGAAACCCCTCTGTGTCCAAGAATATAACCAAAATATGGGAGGGGTGGACCTCAACGACCAGTTGTTGGCGCCGTACCTAGTTGCCCGTAAGGCCAGACGCTGGTACAAAAAAGTGTCTGTTTATTTATTTCAATTGGCTTTGCTGAACGCTTATGTGCTATACAGAGCTTCAGGACGGACTGGATCCTTCCTTAAATTCCAGGAAGAGATCGTCAGAGCCCTTCTGTTTCCAGACGGTGCTCCACCTCACCTTTCCCAACCAAATGCAGTAAGCCAGCTGCATGAGAGGCATTTTCTTTATGTCCTCCCGAGTACCCCTACCCAACGAGCCCCCCAAAAAAGATGTTGTGTCTGCAGCAAGCGCGGATATAGGCGTGACACCCGGTATTATTGTCCCTCCTGTCCTGACAATCCTGGTCTTTGCATTGGTGAATGTTTTGAACGCTACCATACACTAGTTGAGTATTAGTGTAGGATACAGCACTGCACAGACTAGGACACACTTTCACAGGGTCTCCCAAGATGCCATCGCATTTTGAGAGACCCAAACCTGGTACCAGTTACAAAAGTTAAAATTACAAAAAAAGTGTAAAAAAAAAAAAACAGGACTTAGCACCAAGACTTAGGAATATGATAGCCCCCAATGTGCCCGATCCTCCTAAGAAACCCTCTACTTTTCTGGATGGATCAGGGTTTCACTATTGCACTAGATGCAAAGCCTGTCGTACTACAAATAGAGTAGGGAAAAAGATTTCTAAATTCCATTCTAAGGTCACCCGACAAGAATTTTCTATAAAACCTCTGATCACATGCAATTCCAGCTATGTTACGAATGTGTTGGAGTGCCCTTGTTCAATCCAATATGTGGGTCGTACCACCCGCAAATTGAGGGTTCATATCAACGAACATGTAGCTAATATTTCCAAAGGTTTTCTGAATCATAGCGTATCACGGCATTTTCGCATGGTCCACAATAGAGACCCTCGTTTACTTACCTTTTACGGTATAGATAAGATTGCCTCCAATTGGAGAGGCACTGACCTTAAAAAGGCTGTTTCTCAGAATGAGACCCAGTGGCTGTACCGTTTACAAACGATGCAGCCTCAGGGCCTAAATATCGAACTGGATCTTAATTGCTTTTTGACTAATGATTAGATTTACGTAGGATATTCTCATAGATTAATAATTTTTTTCTGGATTATTAACACAATTGACATCTATTTTTGGATGTTGTTTCTCAGGTATCTTTTTATTTTTTTATTTTATTTTATTTTATTATATTTTTATTTTTTGATCTATTCCTATTTTATGCAACTGTTGGGCACTCAAGTTGTTTTCTTATTCTTTTTTTTTTTTTTTTTTTTTTTTTTTTTTTTTGCCACATCAGTGTCTATTTTCGGGGTGAAAGTTTCAGCTCTGCTGTTCAATACTTTCCCGACTCATTACTCACATCATGGTGGCATCTGTTACAGAATTTTTTTTTTTTTTTTTTTTTTTTTTTTTTCCTCCCTCTATTGCAGGTGTCTCCTATCTATTCTGCATGCATACGGCATCGCACCTTCCCTCAGCGACTTTATCAGTAGAGTCGGAACTTAAACCCCCCCTTCCCTTCCCCCCCCCCAGCCCACCCCACCTCCTCGAAGTCCTATTCTTCTTTCATCCGTGTGCCTCCAAACTAACTATGTCTGTCCCTCCTAGTGGACACCACTTCTGCTGCGCAATACCCATCACTGGCTACTCTCCGAGAGCTTCATTGACTGGGTCTATTGATCTCCCAAGACCTCTACAGCCCTTATTGAGCTTTTGAATTTCTGCCAACCCTTCCATTTTTCCTCATACTCCTCCACTTCCGCTTCGTCGGTGTATCTCAGGTATTCTACATTCTGAATTTCATTTGTTTTATCATACCATTCTTGTATGGTTAGGCCACCTTTCTCCTGCCAGTGTCTTACAACGAGATGTTTTGCTGCATTCAACATTTGTGGTACAAGTGTTCCTAGATATAATCCGGTTGGCATTCTAAATCCGTGAAATAAACATGCCCATGGGTCGTCCGGGATAGCTATTTGGGTTATCTCACCTATAGTTTCCCTTATCTTATCCCAGAATTCCCTTATTTTTCCACACTGCCACCAAATGTGTGCCATTGTACCAAGTTCTTTGCACCCCCTCCAACAGAATTGTGAGGTTTCCTTCTGGTATTTGGAAGCTCTATCTGGGGTGATGTACCATCTTGACAAACATTTGTAATTTAACTCTGACTCTTTATAGTTTACGGAGGTTTTGTGGACTCGCTTTAATAGAATTGTAGCCTCATCGTTTCTGAGTTTTGAGTGTAATTCTAACTCCCATTTTTTGATATAACCTGGAATATCTGTTCCCTTCAGATCCCTCAGAACCCTATAAGTTTTAGAGGTCACCTGCTTCCCTATCTGACCAATGCAAAGTTTTTCTAACGGTTGGAGGTTGTCTAGCGTTCTGATAGGTTGGGGAAGTGTTTCCACAAAATTTTTTAACTGAAGGTATCTCCACCCATTGAGGATCATAAGATCGCTTTTATTTTTTAACTCCTGAAATGAGCACAGTTTGCCTTTGATCATAACATCCTTTAGCTGAGCTCCTTCCTGCAAGATCCATCTCCCACTAAGAATCTCCATTCCTGGTGCAAAAAATTCTGTGTCCCTCAAAGGGATCAAAGGGGAGTTATACTCCCATTTCTCCCTTTTATACAGCTTGTCCCATGTTTTGAAAGTGTGTCTAGTGATTATATGTGCCCCGGGACTAATTTTCCTAAAACGTGGGGGTATCCAAATTACTTTACTCAATTCTACTTTACTAGTCGTGTTTTCCATTTTCACCCACCGCTTTTCTTTGTTTCCTTTTGCCCAATCTATAATTCTTGATAGAGTGATTGCTTCGTGATAGCATCTTATGTCAGGTGCACCCCAACCCCCCTTCTCTTTGTCCCTAACAAGTGTAGCATAACTTATCCGTGATTTTTTCCCCCTCCAAATAAATTTTATAAAAAGTGAGTGCAATTTTTTAAGATATTCTTGTGGTAATGGAATGGGGAGCATTTGCATTTTAAATAAGATCTTTGGTAGTATTGCCATCTTGATGATGTTGATTCTACCCCCCCATGTCAACTGTCCTCTTGTAATTCTACCCAATTCTCCCTTGACCTCATTAAGGAGAGGGACGAAATTAGCCTGAAACAATGACTCTCTGTTCGCTGTTATCATTATCCCGAGATAGTTAATCTCCTTTTTTCCCCACGCAAATGGGAACTCTTTATGGACCGTGCGATCTTTTTTATCCATCTTATTAATTTCTAATATTTCAGATTTAGCTGGGTTTATCTTAAAATTTGAAATTTCCCCATATTCTTTCAAGGTTTTGAGCAGATTAGGGAGAGTTATTCTCGGTCTAGTGATGTAGAGAAGAATATCGTCTGCAAAGGCAGCCAATTTGTGTTCTTCTTCTCCATCAAATACCCCTGATATGTCCGAGTTCTGCCTTATCCTTTCCAGCAAGGGCTCGAGCGTCAGCACAAACAAAAGGGGGGACAATGGGCATCCCTGTCTCGTTCCGTTCGTCATTACGAACGGCTCGGATAAAGTTCCGTTGACCTTAACCCTTGCTGAAGGACATGTGTACAGCGCCCTTATCCGTCTAGTCATGATAGGCCCAAATCCTATCTCCTTCAGCATACAAAACATGAAGCCCCAGTCTACCCTGTCAAAAGCCTTCTCAGCGTCTATTGACAGGAGTAGTCCTGGGGCTCCGCTCTCCCTCATTTTTTGGGTTACCATGAGGGTTCTGATCCCATTATCCCGTCCCTCCCTACCTGGGGTGAATCCCACCTGGTCTGGGTGTACCATATTATTCAGGATGTTCTTCACTCTCCCCGCGAGGATTTTTGCGAACAGTTTCGTATCTACATTGAGGAGCGCTATTGGTCTGTAGCTAGAACAAAGTGAGCTATCCTTGCCCTCCTTCAATATGATAGCTATAATCGCTTCTGACGCTTCTCTGCCCATCTCCCACTTTGTGCCGATCCCATTCATGTATGTACATAATTTGGGAATTAGGAGGTCTTGGAATTTTTTATAATATATTACAGAAAAACCGTCCGGTCCCGGGCTTTTTCCCACTGACGTCTCCCTCAGTGTTTTTTTTATTTCCTCCTCTGTAATGGGGCCCTCAAATAAATTATATTTATCTTCTTCGATTTTCTTTAGACCTAGCTCCTGAAAAAAAGCTTTCGCTCTCTCCCTTTTTCTATCAGCCTCGGTTTTTGAGGTCGTGTTATTAATGGAGTAAAGTCCTTCATAATAATTCTGAAAGATTTTAGCAATCTCACTAGTTCTGTATTTTACCTCCCCATCTGACGTCTTAATTTTCTCAATGTAGTTATTGGACTTCTTTTTTTTTAGGGTCTTTGCAAGGTACTTCCCTGGTTTATTTCCTCCCACATATCTCTCTCTCTTTAGGAGGTTGTACATTACTCGTGTTTCTTGTTCGATTAAAATTCTCATGGCCTCTCTTTTATTGTGGAGTCTTAGAAGCACCTCCTCCCCCCCCTCCTTTTTGTGCATCATCTCAAGTTCCCGTATCTCGTTCATTATTTCGAGTTTTTCTTCCCTTCTCTTTCTTTTCTTTTCCGCACCTGCCTTGATCAAGATCCCCCTGATATAGGCTTTGTGTGCCTCCCATACTGTTGACTCCGAGACTTCAGCTGTTTCATTGGTTTTAAAATAAAACTCTAATTCCTTTGACACTAGGTCCCTTATCTCTTTATCGTTTATTAGTTCTTCATTTAACTTCCAGCTAGGGCTTTTATTATGTGTCTGTCTCATGTTTACTGTTAAGCTTATAGGCGCGTGATCAGAGAAGGTCATCACCCCTATATTTGAACTGACCATCTCCTCTAACCTGCAATGATCGATCAGAAAAAAATCCAGTCTGGAATAAGTCCCATGTACGGGGGAATAGAACGTATAGTCCCTGCTGTTGACATGCTGCGCCCTCCATACGTCCACCACCTGATGCTGGTGCATTTTTTTTCTCACTCTATTAATCCAGGCCAGGCTCGTCCCCCGCACATGGGACGATTTATCCTTCCCTGGGTCCAAGCACAAATTAAAATCTCCAGCCATTACAGCTAGACCTTCCTTGAATTCCGAGAATTCGGCTATCCTCTCGATCATGTATCCATATGGGTTTTTGTTTGGGCCATATATGTTTGCCAGAGAGCATTCAATACCGTTTAGTTTCCCTTTCAGGAACAAAAACCGACCCTCCGGATCCGTCCTTCTCTCCTGTATATCGAACCTTACTCCTCTGGCAAAGCCTATGGCTACCCCTTTTGCACGCAGTGTGGGTGAGTCGCCGTACAGCCAGACTGGAAAGTCCCTTGAGAAAATTTTATGGTCCCTCTCCAGAAGAAAGTGAGTCTCCTGAAGGAATACCACGTCAGCCCCCAGGAGTTTTAGTTCCTGCAGTATGTTGGCACACTTAATTCGTGCGTTCAGACCGCGCACGTTATATGATATTATTTTTATGTTACTCATGTGTGCTTCCGGAACTCTTTCCTAGACCCTGCAGCAGAGTGGTGTCCACGGGATTTCTGATTCGGAATATTCGTATATTCTCACCGGACTTCAACCCCTGCCCAATCCCCCCTCCCCTGCCCACCCTCTCCCTCCCTCCTCCCTGTCCCCCCCCTCTCCCCTTCCCCCATGAGGGTACTAGGCCATCCCATGGCCTAAGAAACCGTGGCCCCTCCAGCTCCACCCGGCCCTTCGGTTATCCCCCTTGAGGTTGAACTCAGACTGGGCTACCCTGGACCCAATACTCCCCCGAAAACAGTGGGGGTACCCGTGCCCGTCAGTCCCCCCCCCCTCCCCCCCACCCCCCAATCCCCCCCCCCGCGGCTCAGAGAATCCTACTTAATTTCTATCTCCTTAGCTCGTATAGCTTCTCCTCTTATGATTTTTTTGTTTTAAATACTGGCCTCCACGCCTGCTGTTCCCCCGAGGTTTCTATGTCCCCAGTCTTTACCCACCAACCCGGGATTTCCACCAAAGGCACCTCTAAGCGTTTGCAAAATTTTGCTGTTTCTTCTGGAAATCTTAGGGTGGCCGATCGGCCCTCTTTTCGTCCTGTTAGGCAGGCTGGGAAGCCCCAAGAATATTGAACATCGTATGTTTTTAACTGTTCTAAAAGTGGTTTCAGTAGTCTTCTCCTGGCCAACGTCTCAGCTGCCAAGTCCGGAAAAATCTGCAGATTTGTATCTCCAAACTTCACTGGATGGTTCTTTTTCAGATTAGCCTTTATCTTCTCTTTGTCAGTATAATTATGAAATCTTGCGATGACATCTCTTGGGACCTCCTCTCTTATTTCGGCCGGTTTTCTAATCCTATGTATTCTCTCAAACTTTATCTTCTTACTTGTCTCAGGAGGGTTTACCATGCTTCCAAAAATCTCATCCATAATTCCCTGTAGATCTTCTATTCCCCCCTGTGTCTCTGGTAGACCCCTGATCCGTAAATTTTTCCTTCTGTTCCGGTTTTCTTGATCTTCTAATCTGTATCGTAAATTTCTTTGCTCTCTCTGAAGCTCTTCCATCTGAGATTTGAGATCTTTTATCTCTTCTTCTTGCTTATCCATCTTTGTTTCTGCCTCTTCCACTCTTTGCAAGATGTGATTCATGTCTTCTCGAAGAGAGCCTATTTCACCCTTTATGGTTACTTCCAACTTTGCGAACATTTCTGCCATTTCGCCCTTAGTAGGGAGTAGTTTTTTTTGTTGGGGTTCCATTATTGTATCCTCTACTGTTTCGCTACTTCCTATGTGGATATCGGCCTCGACTGTCTGTCGTCTTGTCCCTATCCTGGGGGTGCACTCGAGAGTTTTACTTTTAGTCTCCTTTTGTTTACCTGGGCTATCTTTGCCAGTCTCGTGCACCATGTACTTTCGGATGGTTCCCGGGCTTGCACTTGTCCTGGGTGGATTGGTAGGGTTAGCGGTCGCCCCCTTCGTAGATTTACCTTTCATTTCTTCCTGGTTAGTACACTTGTTGAGGGCTCCTACTCTTCCCTTCCCTCTCCTCCTGTTTTCCAAGATCCACTCTTAGGCCAAAGGAAGCACCTTCTGAATCGGCCCCGTCTGAAATAAACTTGAAAATTCTACCAGGAGGGGCTTGTGAGGCTTTAGGGAGATCCCCAGAGGGTTTCCAAGGGGGCCCCGTTTTATCCGGATTTGAAGGTCCCAATTCTAGGTCCCTTGTGGGCGGGGGTCCAATGTCAGGCTGGTCCCTGACAACTGGTTCTGACTGCGACTATCACTGTAAAAATTTAAATGATTTGTTTACGTAGTCCGTCTTCTCTTGTTTGACGGATGACTCTCGTCCAATCATTAATTTGATGGCTTTTTTGTACTTGTTATTTTCACCTGCACCGCCTTTTTGTATCGCTCGATTGATGTCCTGATCCACTGCCCTCTTTCTCACTTTTATGTGCTGGTGGGAGGTGAGCCCTGGACAGAGCTTCCTTCTCCACCTCTTAATAGTACCTCCTTATCTTTAAACCAGCTCTGAGCGGGTTTCCTCGACTGGCTGTATTTAATTCTTGATTTTTTTTTTTTTTTTTTTTTTTTTTTTTTTTTTACATACAGATTGTAGAAAATATATTGTTGAAAATATATAAATGGATGTAGCAAGAACAGCCTATTTTAGTTGTAATCAGTGCTTAGCAGGGGTGACCACTGTGTTACTGGGAGAACTAATGCTCTTAAGATATCAATAGCTTTTCCTGAAAAGGGGCTTCATATGAGCTGAGGGTGAGCCCTGAGTGTAGCTGCAACTGTTGCCGTTAACTGCCCCTTTGATCCAGCCTCTTGATAGTACCCCCTTGTGGTGAGGCCCTCTTTAATCGTCTTTTTCTCCGCTGACTGTGCTCTATCTATCCTTTTCTGTATGAGGCGGTTAGAGATGGGTGTGTGGATGTAGTTGTGAATGTGAAGGAAAACACACAGAGAAAAACAGAGCAAAAAAAAAAAAAAACAAACACCTCCTTGGTTGGGGTAAGTGTTTGGTCAGGGTACCACCATGTTACTGACAAAAACTTAAGCTTTTAGGATGGCTGTAACCTTTCTGTATAAGAGCTGACCAGAATTCCCGGGTGTCCCTTGAAATGTCCTTGATGGGTGATGCAGTCAGCTTTTTTTTTTTTTTTTTTTTTTTTTTTTTTATTTTCAATAACTTGGGTTTCGACTTTTGCTCATGATAGAAAGTCTGATACCAGCTGATAACATCTAAGACAGTCGAGACTTGAGATCTCTGATGTTGTGTTTCCCAACCAGCCACCTCCCTCTGTAGTTGCGTTATTGACCATAAATCGCTAAACCGGGCTTGTTGTATCTCCTATGGGTTTTTACCCCAGACAACAGCGAAAAAGTAGCTGTACACAGCAACTCTGAAAAAGCTATAGGTCTCATGTACATGTATCAGCTGCTCCTTTGAAACACAAAAAAAAAAAAAAAAAAAAGAAACAAAACCCTTTTGCTCACAGCCAGCCTGCCTCTGTGGGTTCACGGTTCACCGACCCTTTCAAACAAGTAACACCTCTCAGGCATGAGAGGGAAAAAACTAAGCAGAAATATTCATAAACTTGGGCTACTTGCCAGTCTTCATCTGTCATCCGTCCCTTATGCTGGTTACCCTCCTCCTCCGTCTCTCGTTTCTTCCCCTGGTCAGGTATCACACACTTACCCCTTCCTTCGTTGTAACTACCAGGCTACCAGGCTCTCCATACATATCAGGAAGGACGTAGCAGGGCTGAGCCAGTGTCAGAGGGCGGATGTTTGCTTCAGTGATCGCGTCTCAGTCTCTCTGGTATGCCGCGCTGCGTAGCCACTGCAACGGATTCAACAACAGGGGGAGCGAGGGGAGGAAAGACGGCGGTGCGGCGGGGCGGTGAGGACGTAGATCAGGTACCCGGGGTCCGAGGAAACAGAAAACAGGCGGCGTGACAGTCTTGCCGGGGGGGGCGGGTAGGCGAACGGGGGGGAGCGGAACGCTGCCGCTCTACCTACACACGAGCCGGCATCTCAGGGAGGGGGACTCCAGGCTTCCCGGGCTTAGCATCGCGTCCAGCCAGCCGCCCACATCCGGCTCCTCCCTCCTACCTAGTCTTGCGAGTTGTTTTCTTATTCTTAATCTAAATTGAGGTATTGTCACCATTTTTAGTGAATATATAAATATTTTCATTTTTTATTATATTTTTATATTTTTTTTTATTTGCATACTCTTATTTTCAATTTTTTTTACATTTCCCTTAGCCAGATGTTGGTGGAATGTGCCATCCTAATTCCAGTTTCATTTTGAAACTTATTTCCTACCAGTAGCAGTATTTAAGATTATTTATATTGTATAAACTTTTTGTGGAAGGTTAATCTACCTCTGTTATTATAACTGCTATTGGAGACGGTTGTACGGTGTTCTGTGAACGGCACTGAGGCTGTGAAGCATTCAACCCCTCCTCTTTCAAACACTATTTAAACTATCTCCCTAGTGACCAAGTACGCTTCCTGAAGACGTGTTTAACGAAACGTACGTCGAGGCGGTACTTGGTCACGCAATTACATCACTTCCGGCTTCCGTGGTTCATCTGTCTGTCGAGGGTGGAACGCACGCCGCTGCCGCGATCATCTGGGAACTTCTCCCACAGAGCGGATTCCCCTATTCCAAAGATACGCTTTCCAGCCTCAGTGCCGGGCGATGGCACTTCCTATGTGAGTAGCCATTTGGCTATGCTTTGTTTCTACTTTATTTTTAATAAATGGTGTTACACTATGTTTGGTTCCTCTCCATCTATTTTATATCCCATGCGTGAGACCCTGTGATGTGAGGACAAGAGTCCGGTTTATTTTTCTCCATTGCAGCAAGCATTATCTTGCTAAAGCCTATTTGACCTTTTTTTAATTAAATTGGTCAACTGGTAAGCGGACATCCATTTCCATGAGCACATTGGTGTTTTTCAGTGATGGTGAAGGGATTTTGCTGCTCACGTCTTGTTATCAAGATTCACATCAGGATTCTACACAATTAATTTTTTTTGATGGTCTTTGATATTGATGTTAATTTATATGTGATATACATATCATCTATTTGACACTATATGTCACGGTTGCACAATTATTATTGTTCACAATTTTTTTTCAGGTTTATAAATTTTGTTCATCTAATTTCTATGCATATAGGCAGGCTGGTTTTTTATTATTTTAATGTATTTTTAACTCACATCCAACGGGATTTGGTTCTGTGTGCTTTATTTTCTTTGCTAATTATCTAGCGCTCCCCAACCCCCCCTTTTTTTCTTATAAAAAAAAAATGCAAAAAAATATAAAATAAAAAAAACAAAAATAGTTGTCGTTTTATTGTTCTCTCTATATTCTCTCTCTATTGTTCTGCTCTTTTTTACTGTATTCTATTCTGCAATGTTTTATTGTTGTTATGTTTTTATCATGGTTGTTTTATAGGTATGCAATTTTTTTATACTTTACTGTTTACTGTGTTTTATTGGTAACCATTTTTTTGTTTTCAGGTACGCCATTCAGCTGCAGGGCAGATTTATTTATCTTGACAGCAACAGCGCTTGCTCCTACGATACATAAAGCCGTGACTCCAGCGCTGTCGAAGGTGATTTCACCACCACAGTTACATACTTCAGCATATATGCCGAAGCGTGGGGGCAGCAGTGGGTGGAGGAGCGATTTGCTCCTGCCTATTGCGGGAGGATGCCCCCATGCTTCGGCATATATATATTTTAGGCACAGGTTGCGTTAAATGTTTTATTTTTTATTTTTTTTTTTTTATTTGCTTTGCAGGTATGGTAAGTCTTACTGTTATACTGTAATGTTACTTTGTTTTATTGTTAACCATCATTTGCTTAGCAGGTACGCCATTCAGTTACAGCGCGGATTTATTAATCTTGACAGCAACAGCGTTTGCTCCCACGATACATAAAGCCGTGACTCCAGCGCTGTCGGAGGTGATTTCACCACCACAGTTACATACTTCAGCATATATGCCGAAGCGTGGGGGCAGCAGTGGGTGGAGGAGCGATTTGCTCCTACCTTTTGCAGGAGGATGCCCCCATGCTTCGGCATATATAAACGGTGCATGTATGCCCATCATTAGAAGTGGGTGGATAAAGGGAGGTATTCTAATGGTGGGCATACCCACCTATCAATATCTTTTTTTCGTTCAGCCCACAGGCTGCATGAAAAAAAAGTTTACAATATATGCCCAACAAAGACCAGCAATGTACTGGTATGTTGCTGGACTTTGAGTGGTTATACCAGAATGATGCCTGCAGGTTTAGGTATCATCTTGGTATCATTCTTTTCAGCCAGTGGTCGGCTTTCATGTAAAAACAATCCTAGCTAATTAGCCCTTTAGACTGCTTTTACATGCAGTAGGCTGGAATGCCCCCCCCCCACTGTCTTCCATGTTTTCCTCTGGCTCTCCTGTTCCAACAGGGAACCCGAGAATGCAGCCGGTGATTCGGCCAGCTGACCATAGAGCTGATCAGAGACCAGAATGGCTCCAATCATTTCTATGGCCTAAAAAACCGGAAGCTACTAGCATGTCCTGACTTAGATTTCGCCGGATGTAAACAGCACCATTGGGAAATTGGGAAAGCATTTTATCACACCGATCTTGGTGTTGTCAGATGCTTTGAGGGCAGAGGAGAGATCTAGGTTCTAATAGACCCCAATTTTTTCAAAAAAGAGTACCTGTCACTACCTATTGCTATCATAGGGGATAGTTACATTCCCTGAGATAACAATAAAAATGATTAAAAAAAGAAAAAAATGAAAGGAACAGTTTAAAAATAAGATAAAAAAGCAAAAAAAAAAGCAAAAAAAAAAAAAAAAAAACACCCCTGTCCCCCCCTGCTCTCGCGCAAAGGCGAATGCAAACGTCGGTCTGGCGTCAAATGTAAACAGCAATTGCACCATGCATGTGAGGTATCACCGTGAAGGTCAGATCGAGGGCAGTAATTTTAGCAGTAGACCTCCTCTGTAAATCTAAAGTGGAAACCTGTAAAGGCTTTTAAAGGCTTTTAAAAATGTATTTAGTTTGTCGCCACTGCACGTTTGTGCGCAATTTTAAAGCATGTCATGTTTGGTATCCATGTACTCGGCCTAAGATCATCTTTTTTATTTCATCAAACATTTTGGCAATATAGTGTGTTTTAGTGCATTAAAATTTAAAAAAGTGTGTTTTTTCCCAAAAAAATGCGTTTGAAAAATTGCTGCGCAAATACTGTGTGGAAAAAAATGAAAAACCCACCATTTTAATCCGTAGGGCATTTGCTTTAAAAAAATATATAATGTTTGGGGGTTCAAAGTAATTTTCTTGCAAAAAAAAAAAATATTTTTTTCATGTAAACAAAAAGTTTCAGAAAGGGCTTGGTCTTCAAGTGGTTAGAAGAGTGGGTGATGTGTGACATAAGCTTCTAAATGTTGTGCATAAAATGCCAGGACAGTTCAACCCCCCCAAATGACCCCATTTTGGAAAGTAGACACCCCAAGCTATTTGCTGAGAGGCATGTCGAGTCCATGGAATATTTTATATTGTGACACAAGTTGTGGGAAAAAGACACTTTTTTTTTTTGCACAAAGTTGTCACTAAATGATATATTGCTCAAAAATGCCATGGGAATATGTGAAATGACACCACAAAATATATTCTGTTGCTTCTCCTCTCCTCCTCCGGGACCCCGAAAACCAAGCACCGCCTTCAGGCTTTCTAAGGGCATAAATTTTTGATTTCACTCTTCACTGCCTATCACAGTTTCGGAGGCCATGGAATGCTCAGGTGGAACAATCCCCCCCCAAGACACCCCAAGCTATTTGCTGAGAGGTATAGTGAGTATTTTGCAGACCTCACTTTTTTTTACAAAGTTTTGAAAATTGAAAAAAGAAAAAAAAAAATTTTTCTTTCTTCATTTTCAAAAACAAATGAGAGCTGCATAATACTCACCATGTCTCTCGGCAAATAGCTTGGGGTGTCTACTTTCCAAAATGGGGTCATTTGGGGGGTTTGTGCCATCTTGGCATTTTATGGCCTTCAAAACTGTGATAGGTAGTGAGGAGTGAAATCAAAAATTTACGCCCTTAGAAATCCTGAAGGCGGTGCTTGGTTTCGGGGGCCCCGTACACAGCTATGCTCCCAAAAAGTCCCATACATGTGGTATCCCTGTACTCAGGAGAAGCAGCAGAATGTATTTTGGGGTGTAATTCCACATATGCCCATGGCATGTTTGAGCAATATATTATTTAGTGACAACTTTGTGCAAAAAGAAAAAGTTTGTAATTTTCCCGCAACTTGTGTCAAAATATAAAATATTCTATGGACTCAACATGCCTCTCAGCAAATAGCTTGGGGTGTCTATTTTCCAAAATGGGGTCATTGGGGGGGGGTTGTGCCATCTTGGCATTTTATGGCCTTCAAAACTGTGATAGGTAGTGAGGAGTGAAATCAAAAATTTACGCCCTTAGAAATCCTGAAGGTGGTGCTTGGTTTCGGGGCCCCTTACGCAGCTAGGCTTCCAAAAAGTCCCACACATGTGGTATCCCCATACTCAGGAGAAGCAGCAGAATGTATTTTGGGGTTTAATGCCACATATGCCCATGGCATGTTTGAGCAATATATCATTTAGTGACAACTTTGTGCAAAAAAAAGAAAAAAAAGTTTGTAATTTTCACGCAACTTTTGTCAAAATATAAAATCTTCCATGGACTCAACATGCCTCTCAGCAAATAGCTTGGGGTGTCTACTTTCCAAAATGGGGTCATTTGGTGGGGTTTTGTGCCATCTTGGCATTTTATGGCCTTCAAAACTGTGATAGGTTGTGAGGAGTGAAATCAAAAATTTACGCCCTTAGGAATCCTGAAGACGGTGCTTGGTTTTCGGGGCCCCGTACACGGCTAGGCTCCCAAAAAGTCCCACACATGTGGTATCCCCGTACTCAGGAGAAGCAGCAGAATGTATTTTGGGGTGTAATTCCACATATGCCCATGGCATGTTTGAGCAATATATCATTTAGTGACAACGTTGTGCAAAAAAAAAAAAGTTCGTCATTTTCCTGCAACTTGTGGCAAAATATAAAATATTCCATGGACTCAACATGCCTCTCAGCAAATAGCTTGGGACGTCTACTTTCCAAAATGGGGACATTTGGGGGGGTTTGTGCCATCTTGGCATTTTATGGTATCCCCATACTCAGGAGAAGCAGCTAAATGTATTTGGGGTGCAATTCCACATATGCCCATGGCCTGTGTGAGCAATATATAATTTAGTGACAACTTTTTGTAATTTTTTTTTTTTTTGTCATTTTTCAATCACTTGGGACAAAAAAATTAATATTCAATGGGCTCAACATGCCTCTCAGCAATTTCCTTGGGGTGTCTACTTTCCAAAATGGGGTCATTTGGGGGGGGGGTTGTACTGCCCTGCCATTTTAGCACCTCAAGAAATGACATAGGCAGTCATAAACTAAAAGCTGTGTAAATTCCAGAAAATGTACCCTAGTTTGTAGACGCTATAACTTTTGCGCAAACCAATAAATATATGCTTATTGACTTTTTTTTTACCAAAGACATGTGGCCGTATACATTTTGAGCTGCAGCACGGTGGCCAAGACCATACAGAAGTTTAACAGGACAGGTTCCACTCAGAACAGCCCTCGCCATTGTCGACTAAAGAAGTTGAGCGCACAAGCGCAACGTCATATCCAGAGGTTGTCTTTGAGAAATAGACGTATGAGTGCTGCCAGCATTGTTGCAGAGGTTGAAGGGTTGGGGAGTCAGCCTGTCAGTGCTCAGACCATACGCCGCACACTGCATCAAATTGGTCTGCATGGCTGTTGTCCCAGAAGGAAGCCTCTAAAGATGATGTACAAGAAAGCCTGCAAACCGTTTGCTGAACACAAGCAGACTAAGGACACGGATTACTGGAACCATGTCCTGTGGTCTGATGAGACCAAGATAAACGTATTTGGTCCAGATGTTGTCAAGTGTGTGTGGCGCAGCCAAGTAAGGAGTACAAAGTGGGTCTTGTCTACAGTCAAGCATGGTGGTGGGAGTGTCATGGTCTGGGGCTGCATGAGTGCTGCTGGCACTGGGGAGCTACAGTTCATTGAGGGAAACATGAATGCCAACATGTACTGTGACATACTGAAGCAGAGCTTGATCCCCTGCCTTCGGATTATGGACCGCAGGGCAGTATTCCAACATAACGACCCAAAACACACCCCCAAGTTGACCACTGCCTTGCTAAAGAAGCTGAGGGTAAAGGTAATGGACTGGCATGTCTCCAAGCATGTCTCCAGGCCTAAACACTATTGAGCATCTGTGGGGCATCCTCAAACGGAAGATGGAGGAGCACAAGGTCTCTAACATCCACCAGCTCTGTGATGTCAACATGGAGGAGTGGAAGAGGACTCCAGTGGCAACCTGTGAAGCTCTGGTGAACTCCATGCCCAAGAGGGTTAAGGCAGTGCTGAAAAATGATGGTGGCCACACAAACTATTGACACTTTGGGCCCAATTTGGACATTTTCACTTAGAGGTGTACTCACATTTGTTGCCAGCGGTTTAGACATTAATGGCTGTGTGTTGAGTTATTTTGAGGGGACAGAAAATTTACACTGCTATACAAGCTGTACACTCAATACTTTACATTGTAGCAAAGTGTCATTTCTTCAGTGTTGTCACATGAAAAGATATAATAAAATATTTACAAAAATGTGAGGGGTGTACTGACTTTTGTGAGATAATGTGTGTATATATATATATATATATATATATATATATATAATATATATATATAATATATATATATATATATATATATATATATATATAGGGCTTTTTTTTCTCAGAGAATAGGTGCAGGAACTCAACCATGCCCGCCACACACACACATACCTGCCAAATGGCATCAAATAGTGCATACAACCCCTCCCTCCACTGCCCTCATCTTCTCCCCCCTCCTTAAAAGCTCCACCATCTGTCATATTTCCTACCTTTGTTTCAATATTAAGCTGAAGCACCTATCCGGCTGTCGTACCTCCCAGCATACTATACTATACTGCAGTCGCTTGCAAGGGAGATCACGCAGTAGGAGCATCAACAACTGGTCACCAGGGAAAAAATGGAGATCACAGAGGGTGCAGCCTACCATGCACCCTCTCCTGCCCATCACTGCACTGAACCCTTGGCACCTGTTCTGTATCAACCTTGTGCCTGTCCGGCACTCAGTGGGATCTGTGCAGGAGATCTGACCTGTGGGAGCTACTGGGAGATAAGCTATTACTTGTAAACGCAGAAGCTGGACTTCAGTGTTACCAAGTGATAGTGGTGAGCAGAGAGCAGAAGACCTGAGCCAGAGGTGGTGGAATTGAGTTCCCCCTAGTTCATGCTGAAAAAAAGCCCTGTATATATATATATATATATATATATATATATATATATATATATATATATATATATATATTATACACATACATAAGCATACACTGTACATATATAGTTATTATCCATAGGAGTAAATTGTGTGATGTGTTATTAAATTGATTTAAACACAGAAAAAATGTCATACTCATGTGCGCTGGTCAGAGAGAGAGAGTGCAGGTAATTAAACTACTCTCTTTAACGGGGAGTCCATGTATGAAAGTTCATGTGCAGCACAGGATATGATAGTGGTCTCAGGTGTGCTGACTGTGAACAGCTGCCGACTCGTAGCGAGCTAGAAGGTGCTCTGCGAGAAACAAGACACAAAGAAGAGCAGCGCCATCTAAGTGTAGCAAAGTTAAAACATTTTATTCCAGGATAGACAATTTAAAACTCACAAGAGCATGGAAGTGTCAGCGCATTGGAATGTTTTAGGAGGTTCATCCACTCATAGGGAAAGGCGGTCGGCTCACAGGGGGAGAGGCAGCTGTTGGTCTGACAATTGCCTGATGAAGGAGCATGCATGCTCTAAACATGCGTTCCTCCCCACTCTGCTACTGGAAGTGACGTGTACCACCGCCCCAGAGCTGCTCTGAGTGCCTGGAAGCACTGGGAGCCGGACCAACAGCTACCTCTCCACCAGCGAGCCGACCTCCTTCCCCTATGAGTGGATGTTCCTAAAACTTTCCAATGCGCTAACACTTCCATACACTTGTGAGTTTTAAATTGTCTATCCTGGAATAAAATGTTTTGACTTTGCTGCACTTAGATGCTGCTGCTCTTCTTTGTGTCTAAATATATTTAAAACCTTTGATGTAATTATAATGAATTCTGAAGGACATTTATTAATGCGGTAGTGCTCGAATTCCAAATGTTACATTTGTACATTTGGGAGTGTTTCACCGTTTCCGGCTTTGCGAATATCTGCCCTTGTTTGCACGTTTGTTGCAAGTGTTAGAAACTAAATTGCAGCAAAACATACACAGCAATCTGGTGCCAAATTAAGTGGGGCAAACCACTTTTTAAACATGCGCTGCTATCTGAACATTAGTTCATAAATGCTTTTATGAGAGCTTTTTAGGCAACTTGCCTAAATAAAGACCAAGTTATTTTGTCAGATCATGTAAAAGTGTGAAAGTGTGCCACAGATTTGCTAATTTGTAATCGCCACACTTTTGCATAATGCAACAGAGTGGCAAATCTGCCTTGCTACATAATCTGACAAAACAAGTGGTGCAAATTGATATGATTCCTCTACTACATGATGTTTCTCTGACAGTTTAGCAAACTGTGGCTCATTAACAAATGCAATGGCTAAGACTATTTTGATAAATGCCTCCCTTCAGGTTTTATCATATAGATCTACTGAATTTACTATATGCACTTTATATGACAGTGTTTTGTGGTATTTTGTTCTACTTTTGTAAGAATATTGCCCAGGTCTTTCACAGATGTTTTGCCCCACAGCCAGGCACACAAGCTCAGTCACACATTTCTTCAATGACCAGTCTAGGGGTGTTTGTTTGGTGGTTTTTATTTTTGGAGAGCTTGGAAAGGTTTGAAGGAATTGAGTTGCATACTCCAAAAACAAGAACTATCTACAACTTGAGGAATAGGTATTCTTTCTGGAAAAAGCTGTAGTAATGTCCATGCTTGCAACAAACAGTGGACTTAGCTTTGAGGTAGT
This sequence comes from Lithobates clamitans, assembly GCA_037952925.1. NCBI lineage: Eukaryota > Metazoa > Chordata > Amphibia > Anura > Ranidae > Lithobates > Lithobates clamitans. The sequence goes on from JBBGZY010000320.1 coordinate 3,138,759, forward strand.
AGTAGTGATAGTTAAACACAAACTCCTTTCTTTAGAGACACAAATGCAAAGTCTCTTTATAGAGGATTGGGTGGACTAAGCTCCTCAGGACACCAGCCGGTATTCTCTTTACACAAACCCACAGCTGACTCTCTATACAAGAGGGGTGGCAGCAGCCCAAAAGTCTCTAAGATCTCTCAGAACTGTTACCCAACTTCCAAGTTACCCAACTTCCAAATGATTCCAAGTGATTCCAAGGGATATCAGACAGCCCCTCAGTCAGCTCTCTGTGGTCTCAACTTCCAGGCCCTCAGGTCATCCACCTGAGGCCTATGCACAGCAAACACATGGCAACATTGCCCTGGAGGGTAACAAGCCCTCCCAGCTGGACTGATCCTCTTCAGAAAAAGACCCAGAGCTCAGTGTACTCAAAGAATATATACAGTTACCCATCATGCCATCAAAGCCCAGCTCCCTGGGATTGGCCAGGGCTGTATAAATATTCATGCTGTCATCTGCATACTGTAACTCTACACTTATGAACCAGAAAGTTCTCACAGCTTTTCTGGACCGCAGAGGGAGTAAACAAACTAGCAGCAGCTGAGAAAACTGAACAGACCTATCTAGTCAAATGTAACCACACTGACTATAGTGTGACAAGCTAAATTTACCTATCAGAAACACAGCTCCACAGAACACAATGAGTCAACACTAAATCTACTGTATCTATTTAATCCTAGCACCTATCTAGCAGGGTCTTACATACGTAAAGGACAATACATGGATATAACAGTTGGAGGTAATATTTTCCGCTTTCTTAGGCCAACATCACAGGATTATCTGGAAACAATTTTTCTCCCTTAGAAACAATGTGACTTGGCACAGAAACGTAACCAAAGAATGGTATAACATTTTGAAGATTAATTGTATCAAAAATTTACATAAAGTAGATAAATGGATATGAAAAATATATTTGAAGTAAAAATGCTGGATTACAAGCAGTGAGGTACAAATTAACTCACCGCGTTGAACATGATATAACAGCAGTATTGATAAATTTACATAGAAAATAGTATAGACAGTTCCAACACGTTTTGGAGTGATCTTGACTCCTTCCTTAGGGACAGTCCTTTTTGCAGTCAATGTAAATACAATCTAAAAGGTAAAAGGCAAATTACAAACATATTCCTCAAATTGTACAGTGACTAGTTGCCTATATGGCATTAAATGGGACATTGAGTGTAATACTCACAATGCCTTAAATCCATGACTCAACATAGGTCAGCACTATAAAAACAAGTGATGAAAGGAGACCATCATATGACAGATGGACAAAAACACTGGAGTGATAGAATAAGAAGAAAAAGTTTTTGGAAATCAGGTGGAAGGCCAAGGTTATACGCACTGGGACCCAATGGCGTGACTGGGAGGTGAGAGTGAGAAGAATGACAAAATATATACTATATATGTGTTGCAACCATGGTATAAATGGAAGTCAAACCAAACTGTATTTGGCAGACATGTACACACATACCTATGATGCAATGGAAGTTGACTAGGAGCTCAGCTCCATATGGAGTGGGACTTTGGTTAGCCGTCTCCAACTGATAATTATTGGTGAACCAAATCACAACCAGCTGGGGCCTGCAGCAAGGTCCCTAATAAATACAAAAAGATGTAAATTGAGTTATTTAATCTATGTGTCATGATTTTGTAACAACATTATACAGCAGGTGCCAAAGTATAGTATACAGTCACCTACCTAGAGTATGAATCCCTGGTATGGTCATAGGCACATGACAAAAAGTATAAAGGATAGCCTGGTAAGCTCAGAGTGCCACAGAAGCAATGGACCTAAGGGTAACTGGAAATTGAGCATACAAGACAATATGTCAGTGTCGCTCACTATCTAAAATATGCCATGTATGTGGTAAGAACATGCTTAAAAGAAGCATCAAAGCAGAACATACTTATTTAGGTCTGTTTACAAGGTCAGCATCACGGTATGTGGGGGGACTGATGGCCACAAATGAAAACATCTTCTCCCCTGTATTTATATGGCTGCTGCTAACTGTACAAGATCCTCCCCCAGTGTGGGTGGTGAACAGTCTCCACGTGGAAGCAGAGAGCTTCCTTGTTTCGTCATTGTGTGTGGTCAACCGGGCATTCAGTGCGTGGCGTCGCCCCACCCACACATCCAGAGAGGTGGTGGTGGTGGGATGGCATTATGCATCACACGCCCACCAACACGCAAGCGTTGGTTCAATGGCGCCAGGCATAAACAGGGGGAAAAAAATGACATAGGGCAAGGACCTGCGGGTCCACCCCTGGTCGATGGAGATCGCACATGCATCGACTGACACTGGAGGCGCTGGTCTGTGTGTTGCCTGGCAACAACCAAAGTTTGGGACAAGAGTGATTGGAGATAAACTCCAAACTCCTACCCGCCTGGAGGAACCAGACAAAAATTATGCAGAACAGCCAGGGATCCAAGGGAAGATGGGGGATCAACTATTCCAGGACCATGGGCCAAATGGCCCACGCGTGTCAGGTGCGCACATCAACAAACCCCTCCAAAGGGCCAGCCCCAGAGAGATAGTGCAAAAGGAGAAAATAAAATAAAAGAAAGGGCAGAAAACAAAAGATAAAGATCAACAAAACAGAAATGACAACAAAAAAACCCCCTCCAAACAGTTGTTTACTGAAACTTGCTGGCCGGTGGGAATACAGGATGTGGGCATTGCGATAGATCACATAGGTGGATGCAGGGTCTGGGTATAGAGATTAGATGCCCCCCCATTTTTTAGAGTCATTCTGAGGAACAAAAGCATATTGGTTGGACATATAGAAGCATGGTCCAAAATCAATGTAGCAATTCAAATAGATATCATAAATCATAAAAGGGCAAGCTGGGCAGAGACAGGTTGAGCACCAAAAGACAAAATTATTTTTCTATGCCAGCAGAGGTGAATCCTTCCAAGAAGGATTTATAGAAGTTAACTGCCTCATTAAGGCCTGGGAAGTGAGTGCCTTTCAGAAGATAAATCCACGTAAGCTCCCTCTGAAGGAGGAGTTTATTCCAATCCCCTCCTCTGTGGTTAGGATGTGCCCTATCAAGGGCCAAAAATTTGATATTGGGAAATAAGAGCATCCAAACAGACCCCGCCCCCCTCTGACGCCCCGGGGGCTACACAGACCCCGTCCTCAGCTATATGACAGCTGTCACCCAAAATAAGCGTCACTTGTCGGGAGCCTCCCATGGAGGCGGAACTGTTGCGGCTTATTTTTTTTTTGTTCCGTTAGGTGGCGTGAATTTACATCGCTGGACATTTTTGTTTTTTTATTTTTTAATAAAGGACTTGTCCCAAGCTGTCTCTTGTCTTTTTTACCACTTTTGACAATTTTTTTTTGAAATGGTAGGGGTACAATGTATCCCGTTACCAATTCACATAGGGGGGGCTGGGATCTGGGAATCCACTTGTTAAAGGGTGTGGTATGGATTTTGGGGGGACCCTACACCATTTTTTTAAAATTTGGCACAGGGTTCCCCTTAATTTCCATACCAGACCTGAAGGGCCTGGTATGGATTTTGGGGGGACGCCCACGCAAGTTTTGGTTCGGGGTTCCCCTTAATATTCATACCAGACCCAAATGGACTTTTTTTTCAATGAGTTTTATCTATATTGCGGAGACTCGACAATTCATTACAGCCGCAATTAGTTTTAAATGACAATTTTTCCTTTAGAAATGTCATTTTTTTGTGGTACTGTTCTAAACATGGAAAAAATGTGCCACAGGCATACTATAGACACCTCCCAGGCATGATATTTAAAGGAATATTTCATTTTTATTGTGTCACTTTAAGCATTAAAAAAATCACTGCTCCTGAAAAAACAGCCTTTTTAAAAACAATTTTTGCATTGATACATGTCCCCTGGGGCAGGACCCGGGTCCCCAAACACTTTTTATGACAATAGCTTGCATATAAGCCTTTAAAATGAGCACTTTTGATTTTTCATGTTAGTTTCCCATAGAATTTAAGGGTGTTCCGGCGGCTTTCGAATTTGTCCCAAACACCGCATATTGTTCGGTGTTCGCCGAACATCCAAACAACCAAAGTTTGGCCTGAACTTATGCTCGGGCTGAACCGTTCGCCCATCCCTATTTGGGGTCCATTGTATAGAACGGCAACATGTCTTCCCAAGGGTAATTCAGGATCATATGTCTTCATGCTCAAAACAAGTTTGTAAATTCTATTTCGGAACTCAACCTTTGTCTTACCCACAACAAAAAGAGCCACAATCACAAATCATTAAATAGACCACACCACATGTCTTGCAATTAGCAAAATGTTGTGCCCTAAAGATTTGGCCATTGGATAGAGCACGGGGGACCCACACATATGTATCTGCAATGATTGCATCCCCCACATGTGTATGTGCCTTTGAGCTTACAAGGATCACGTCTATTCCCCTTTGTACTCATTATGAATGATGTGATCTTTGATAGACGTGGCTCGTCTGAATGTTATGGATGGTATTTTGGATATAAACCTACCAATATTGGGGTCCATGGACAACAAATACCAATACTTCTGTATGAAATTTCATATTTTTTCATGTTGATTGGAATATTTTGTTATTATCCTAGTGGTGCTGTCCATGCTCTTATTTTTTCTGATGCGATATAGCAAATAATTTCTAGTATTTTCTACTAACTCCTATACACTTTCTTGAGATATGATTTTGTGTAGCCTCTCTCTACGAGTCTATTTTGGAGGTTTTTGGCTTCTTTTTGAAAGCATATTTCGTCTGAGTGATTTCCCCTTTGGTCTTAAATATTGGCTATAGGGTATTGAGGTTAGTAGAGGCTCTGGGTGAAAACTGGAAGCATGCAGAACAGAATTTCCAGCTGTTAGCTTACAATAAAGGTGGGTCATAATTGTGTTATCTTCACCACGAACAACCATAACATTAAGAAATGTCACCTCTTTAAGGTGATATGACATATAAGATTAAATTCATTCTTGTTTAATCTTTCCAAAAAATGTAAAAAATAGTTGCTCCGGGACATCCCATATCATGAACATGTCGTCGATGTACCGGTACCACATAATAATGTGGTCCATCTACATCGACAACTGTTTCAGACATGAGCATTCGTTCCCACTCCCCCAGGTACAGATTGGCGTATGACAGGGCACAGCATGTCCCCATCACCATCCCCTGCACCTAGAGATAGTGGGAACCATTGAAGACAAAAAAGTTGTGGTTAAGTACAAATTCCAGGGATTGGATAGTAAAGTCACTTCAGGGCCATTCATCCTCACCCACTGGGACAGAATATGTTGAATGGCTGCTAGACCTAAAGTATGAGGGATAGAACTATATAACACCTCTACATCAATAGTGACCAGAAGTGCATGTGCAGGTATGTAGAAACCATCTAGAGTTTTTAAAAAGTGAATCCTTAACATAAGATGGAAGATTCACAACATAGGGTCTAACGTGCTCATCAATGAGATGGCTCAAGTTCTCAGTGATAGAACCATTGCCTGAAATATTAGGGTGAATAGAACGTGGGGGTTCTTGGGAATTCAGTGTGTATGAACTCCCATGTGTTTTGGGATATGGTGCCATTTCTGAAGGCAGTATCCACAAGGTTGTAAAAGCTTATATTGAATTTTTCAATCAGTCTAGGGGAAATTGGGAGATACCAATTCAGATTTTTCAGAATTTTTAGGCACATGGATATATATTGTTCGTTATTCATAATAACAATGTTTCCACCCTTATCTGATGATTTGATAGTCAAAGAATGATTGTTACCTAAATCTTTCAAAGCCTGTTTTTCTTATGATGTCACATTGTCCTTATATTTGGATTTGGTGGACATTTTTTCAATACCTTTAGACACGAGTTTCAGGAAGGCAGCCACATTAGAATTGGAACTAGGTGGTGGTAAGCGGTCAGACTTCTTCTTTAGTGTGGATTTGGGTAATGGAGCTATTATAGTTTTTCCGCCATATTTCTGTAACAATTGTTCAATTAGATACGATCAATTATATCCGTCTGGTCAGTTTTTTCCAGCAAGGATATAAATTGATCAATAGCCTTACTTTCATCTTTATTTGGTTGTGTTGGATCATTTGAAATTTTGTTATACAATTTCGTATGTAGTAATTTACACGTGAAGAGGTGTAGGTCATCATTGGGACAAAACCCAAGACCTTTTATAAAGAGTCGTGTCTCAAAAACAGTGAGGGGATGTGATGATATATTCACAATATTCATTTTAGTATCCTTAGCAGTGATTGTATTATCATTTATTTCTAAGTGACTGTCTGTGAATTTATCAGTTAGTTTGTTTTTGTGGTGTTGGGAGTTGGACGACTCTGAAAAGAATGATTCTAGAAAATAGGGGCATAGGGAGTGGAGGACTTTTCTTTACCATACAGAACATGACATGCATTAATGTGTTCATGTTCACAAGAGGAAATAGAAGACAGTTCATTCACCACACCCATTTGTGAGTTACATGTCACCATAGAAACAGAACACCCAAGTATAGAAGGATTATGTGTTGTTTGCTGATTTTGTTCCAACATGGGCTACTCAATCCTGTTTTCTTCGTTAGTCCTGGATCTTTTGGAACGTCCATTTGTCCTATGTTTGAAAGAAGACTGGGATTGAGAGAGAGAAACATTAGAAGAAGAATGAGAGACATTGGTGGCATTACCCCTAGAATCATTGCCATGTGATGTTTGTTTGTTATATCCTGAGTGCCATTTATATGCCTTTTCTTCCCTAAATGGTGTTCTATCTCTTATCATCTTTTTTTCTTTTTTCATGAGAATGCCTTTATTGAAATTATCTAAATGTTGAATTAATAATTTCTCTTGCTCATTATATGATGTTTGAGTTTTTAGGGGTTGGAGTAGAGTATTAATTCTATCTAGATCTTTGTCTAGATCATTAATTTGTTTTGTTTTTTATGCTGTTATCAATAGCAACATCATCTCCTTAGAACATTTATTAAGGGTTTTTTTCCCATTCTTTTTTTTAAATCAGCATCTACTGTTTCAAAAGTTGGGAATATTTGCACTCTCAGGCCAAAGGGGTTAATTTCTTCCCTAATGTAACTTTCAAATGATTGTGTATGCCAATATAATAGTGATTTATTTTCAAACAATTTACTCAAACTAAAAAATAGAGAGGTAAGATCAAATTCCAACCGCTCAGTTTGTCCAAATTCCTTCAGGTAGCCTGTCATCCGATTATCCCATTTTCTGCCTTTAAAGCCAGATATTTCGCCAAGTGAGAAACAGTAAAAATTTAATGGAAAAAAGATAATATAGCAGATAACTTCCTAAGGTGAATGGGGGAATGGACCGTGTATTTGCTACCCATAATTTGGATATAACAGTTGGAGGTAATATCATCTGCTTTCTTAGGCCAACATCCCAGGATTATATGGAAACAATGTTTACCCCTTAGAAAAAAATGGGACTTTAAAGGCACAGAAACTTAACCAAAGAATGGTATAAAATTGTAAAGTTTAATTGTATCAATAATTTACAGAAAGTAGAAAAATGTATATGAAAAAAGATATTTGAAGTAAAAAAGCTGGATTACGAGGAGTGAGGTACAAATTACAACATGATATAACAGCAGTATTGATAAATTTACATAGATAATAGTATAGACAGTTCCAACCTGTTTTGGAGTAATCTTGACTCCTTCCTCAGGGACAGTCATTTTTGCAATCAATGTAAATACAATCTAAAAGTTAAAAGACAACTTACAAACAAATTCCTCACTAAAAAGCAGCGCTAAACATGGTAAACAATTCACATTTGCAATTGTAAATTATTATAAAAAGATTGTATAAATAATAATAAAGTCCAAATGACACAGTCAGTGTTGATATATGTTGAAAGACTGTGTCATTTGGACTTTATTATTATTATTTATACAATCTTTTTATAATAATTTACACTTGCAAATGTGAATTGTTTACCATGTTTAGCGTTGCTTTTTAGTGTTTAATATTTGTTGAAGATCACTTGCTATTGGTGGGCGATATATAGTAGCTGATTTATAACAGTTATTTGATATTTTATACATTGATTACAATCTGTTTAATATTTGATTTGATTTTAATTTCACCAATATCCACAAGCACTTGATACGGTTGGAAAGGGCTCAACATATTGTGGTTTATATTCCTCAAATTTTACAGTGATAGTTGCCTATATGGCATTGAACGGGACAGTGTAATACCTCACAATGCCATGAATCTATGACTCAACATCGGTCAGCACATAAAAACAAGTGATGAAAGGAGACCACCATACGATAGACAGACAAAAACACTGGAGTAGGGATGAGCCGAACACCCCCCTGTTCGGTTCGCACCAGAACATGCGAACAGGCAAAAAATTTGTTCGAACACACGAACACCGTTAAAGTCTATGGGACACGAACATGAATAATCAAAAGTGCTAATTTTAAAGGCTTATATGCAAGTTATTGTCATAAAAAGTGTTTGGGGACCTGGGTCCTGCCCAAGGGGACATGGATCAATGCAAAAAAAGTTTTAAAAACTGCCATTTTTTCGGGAGCAGTGATTTTAATATTGCTTAAAGTGAAACAATAAAAGTGTAATATCCCTTTAAATTTCGGACCTGGGGGGTGTTTATAGTATGCCTGTAAAGGGGTGCATGTTTCCCGTGTTTAGAACAGTCTGACAGCAAAATGACATTTCAAAGGAAAAAAGTCATTAAAACTACTCGCGGCTATTAATGCATTGCCGGTCCGACAATACACATAGAAGTTCATTGATAAAAACGGCATGGAAATTCCCCACAGGGGAACCCTGAACCAAAATTTAAAAAAAAAAAACGTGGGGGTCCCCCTAAATTCCATACCAGGCCCTTCAGGTCTGGTATGGATATTAAGGGGAACCTCTGCCAAAATTTTAAAAAAATGACGTGGGGGTCCCCCTAAATTCCATACCAGGCCCTTCAGGTCTGGTATGGATATTAAGGGGAACCCCTCGCCAAAACTAAAAAAAAAAAAAAAAAAACGGCGTGGGGTCCCCCCAAAAATCCGTACCAGACCCTTATCCGAGCACGCAACCTGGCAGGCCGCAGGAAAAGAGGGGGGACAAGAGAGCCCCTCCTCCTGAACCGTACCAGGCCACATGCCCTCAACATTGGGAGGGTGCTTTGGGGTAGCCCCCCAAAACACCTTGTCCTCATGTTGATGGGGACAAGGGATTCATCCCCACAACCCTGGCTGGTGGTTGTGGGGGTCTGCGGGTGGGGGCCTTATTGGAATCTGGAAGTCCCCTTTAACAAGGGGATCCCCAGATCCCGGCCCTCCCCCCTGTGTGAAATGGTAAGGGGGTACAAAAGTACCCCTACCATTTTACTAAAAAACTGTCAAAAATGTTAAAAATGACAAGAGACAGTTTTTGACAATTCCTTTATTTAAATGCTTCTTCTTTCTTCTATCTTCTATCTTCCTTCATCTTCTTCCTCTTCTGGTTCTTCCTCCGGTGTTCTCATCCAGCATCTCCTCCGCGGCGTCTTCTTCCCTTCTTCTCCTCGGGCCGCTCCGCATCCATGGCATGGAGGGAGGCTCCCACTCTTCTCTTCATCTTCTTTTCTTTATCTTCTTCTCTTCATCTTCTTGTCTTCATCTTCTTTTCGGGCCGCTCCGCATCCATGCTGGCATGGAGGGAGGCTCCCGCTGTGTGAGGCTTCTCCTCTTCTGACGGTTCTTAAATAATGGGGGCGGGGCCACCCAGTGATCCCACCCCCCTCTGACGCACGGTGACTTGACGGGACTTCCCTGTGGCGTCACGGGGAATGCTACAGGGAAGTCCCGTCATGTCCCTGTGCAACAGAGGGGGGCGGGGTCACCGAGTGGCCCCACCCCCCCATTATTTTAGAACCATTGGAAGAGGAGAAGCGTCACACAGCGGGAGCTTCCCTCCATGCCAGCATGAATGCAGAGTGGCCCGAAAAGAAGATGAAGACAAGACGATGAAGAGAAGAAGATGAAGAGAAGAAGATGAAGAGAAGAAGATTAAGAGAAGAGTGGGAGCCTCCCTCCATGCCATGGATGCGGAGCGGCCCGAGGAGAAGAAGGGAAGAAGACGCCGCGGATGAGATGCTGGACGAGAACACTGGAGGAAGAACCAGAAGAACCAGAAGAAGAAGAAGAGGAAGGAAGATAGAAGATAGAAGAAAGAAGAAAGAAGAAGCATTTTAATAAAGGAATTGTCAAAAATTGTCTCTTGTCATTTTTAACATTTTTGACAGTTTTTTTGTGAAATGGTAGGGGTACTTTTGTACCCCCTTACCATTTTACACAGGGGGGAGGGCCGGGATCTGGGGGTCCCATTGTTAAAGGGGGCTTCCAGATTCCTAAAGGGCCCAACCCGCAGACCCCCACAACCACCGGCCAGGGTTGTGGGGATGAGGCCCTTGTCCTCATCAACATGGGGACAAGGTGTTTTGGGGGCTACCCCAAAGCACCCTCCCAATGTTGAGGGCATGTGGCCTAGTGCGGTTCAGGAGGGGGGGCGCTCTCTCGTCCCCCCCTCTTTTCCTGAGGCCTGCCAGGTTGCGTGCTCGGATAAGGGTCTGGTACGGATTTTTGGGGGGACCCCACACCATTTTTTTTTAAATTTTGGTGCGGAGTTCCCCTTAATATCCATACCAGACCTGAAGGGCCTGGTATATAATTTAGGGGGACCCCCCACATCATTTTTTTTTTAAATTTTGGCCGGGGTTCCCCTTAATATCCATACCAGACCTGAAGGGCCTGGTATGGAATTTAGGGGGACCCCCCACGTCATTTTTTTTTAAATTTTGGTTCAGGGTTTCCCTGTGGGGAATTCCCATGCTGTTTTTATCAATGAACTTCTATGTGTATTGTCGGACCGGCCATGCATTAATAGCCGCGAGTAGTTTTAAATGACTTTTTTTCCTTTGAAATGTCATTTTTCTGTCAGACTGTTCTAAACACGTAAAACGTGTGCCCCTTTACAGGCATACTATAGACACCCCCCAGCTACAAAATTTAAAGGGATATTACACTTTTATTGTTTCACTTTAAGCAGTATTAAAATCACTGCTCCCGAAAAAACAGCCATTTTTAAAACTTTTTTTTGCATTAATACATGTCCCCTGCGGCAGGACCCAGGTCCCCAAACACTTTTTATGACAATACCATGCATATAAGCTTTTAAAATTAGCACTTTTGATTTCTCCCATAGACTTTTAAAGGGTGTTCCGCGGCATTCGAATTTGCCACGAACACCCCAAATTGTTCGCTGTTCGGTGAACTTGCGAACAGCCCATGTTCATGTCGAACATGAGTTTGACTCGAACTCGAAGCTCATCCCTTCACTGGAGTGATAGAATAAGAAGAAAAAGTCTCTGGAGACCAGGTGGAGAGCCAAGGTTGTACGCACTGGGACCCAATGGCGTGACTGGGAGGAGAGAGTGAGAAGATTGACAAAATATATGCTATATATGTGTTGCAGACATGTGAATTATCCTTGGGAAAACATGTAGCTGTTCTACACAATGGAAAGTTCAGCAAAATCAAATTATTGGCCCTTGATAGGGTACATCCTAACCACAGAGGAGGGGATTGGAATAAACTCCTCCTTCAGAGGGAGCTTAAAGAGGAAGTAAACCCTGATGGTTGTTACTTCCTCTTTGTTTCCCTGCAAAGGTAAAGCATAATGGGCTACTATGCATTGCATAGTAGCCTATTATGTGAAACTTACCTGCAGGAGAAGCCCGCGATGTCCCCGTCTTCCTCGCTAGTAGCGAGCATCCATTCTTCACCCCTCTTCCTTCCAGGGCCGAGAACTCCGGCTCTGTGACTGGCCGGAGTCGCGTGACGGTGCATGACGTCACTCCCACGCATGCACGTGGGAGCTGCCTTTAACGGCATGACCTGAGCTAGAAACTCCAGCGCATCCGCAGAAGAAATCGCCCTACGGCGATTTGCAAATATCTCCTAGACCGTGCAGGTCTGGGAGATATTTCAAGCACCTACAGATAAGCCTTAATCTAGGCTTACTTGTAGGTTAAAGTGGTTGTAAAGGGTTTACAACCACTTTAAGTGGATTTATCTTCTCAAAGGCACTCACTTCCCAGGCCTTAATGAGGCAGTTAACTTCTATAAACCCTTCTTGGAAGGATTCACCTCTGGTGGCATAGAAAAATAATCCAGTCTTTTGGAGCACCGCTTGCCCTTTTATGATTTATAACATCTATTTGACTTGCTACATTGATTTTGGACCATCCTTCTATATATGTCCAACCAATATACCTTTGTTCTTCAGTATGCCTCTAAAAAATGGGGGGGCATCTAATTTCTATACCCAGACCCTACATCCCACGGCCAGCAAGTTTCTGTAAACAACTGTTTGGTGGTTTGTTTGTTTTTGTCATTCCTGTTTTGTTGATCTTTATCTTTTGTTTTCTGATTTTTCTTTCCTTTTCACCTTTTGCACTATCTCTCTAGGGTCGGCCCTTTGGAGGGGTTTGTGGATGTTTGGGCCTGGCACGCGTGTGCCATTCAGCCCATGGTCCTGGGATAGCTGGTGCCCCCATCTGCCCCTGGATCCCTGGCCGACCGGCATCAATTTTGTGTGGTTCCTCTGGGCGGGTAGGAGTTTGGAGTTTATCTCCAATCACTCTTGTTCCGAACCCTGGTTGTTGCCAGGCAATACACAGACCAGGGCCTTCAGCGTCAGTCAACGTATGCATGGTTTCCATTGGCCAGGGGTGGGCCCGCAGGTCCTTGCCCTACGTCATCGTGGCTTTCTTCTCCCTGTTTATGCCTTGCGCCCTTGAACCCCCGCTTGTGTGTCGGTGGGCATGTGATGTGTGATGCCATCCCACCACCACTACCTCTCTGGATGTGTGGGTGGGGCAACACCGTGCACCGCACACCTGGGGGACCACCCACAATGGCAGGACAAGGAAGCGCTCTGCTTCCACATGGAGACTGCTCTCCACCCACACTGGGGGAGGATCTTATACAGTTAGCAGCAGCCATATAAATACAGGGGAGAAGATGTCTTCATTCGTGGCCATCAGTTCCTCCACATACTGTGATGCTGAGCTTGTAAATGGACCTAAACAAGTATGTTCTGCTTGGATGCTTCTTTCAAGCGTGTTCTTACCACATACATGGCATATTTTACTAGCTAGTAGGAATGAGCTGAACACCCCCTGGTTCGGTTCACACCACAACATCCGAACATGCCAAAAAGTTTGTTTGAATATGCAAACACCTTTAAAGTCTATGGGACACGAAGGTGAAAATTCAAAAGTGCTCATTTTAAAGGCTTATATGCAAGTTTTTGCCCTAAAAAGTGCAAAAAAAATGTTTTAAAAACGGCTGTTTTTGCGGGAGCAGTGATTTTAAGAATGCTTAAAGTGAAACAATAAAAATGAAATATTTCTTTAAATATCGCGCCTGGGGGGTGTCTATAATATGCCTGTAAAGTGGCACAGTTTTCCCTTATTTTGAACAATACCACAGCAAAATGACATTTCTAAAGGAAAAAAAGTCATTTAAAACTGCTTGCGGCTGTAATATATTGTTGAGTCCCGGCAATATAGATGAAAATCATTGAGAAAAACGGCATGGGTCTCCCTCCCAGCCCATTACAAGGCTCTTTGGGTGGTATGGATATTAAGGGGAACACCGTACCCAAATTAAAAAAATGGCATGGGGGTGCTCCCAGGCACTATATACTCTGAACAGAAGTATATATACTATATGGCCTGTCCTTTATACTCTGCAGAAAACTGTGCCCTAGGTGTTGGTGGTGCCAGAACACTGTAACCCCTCACAGTTACTCTTGTTGGTCGCAGGAACAGGCCCTGCTGTTAAATATTATTTCAAAAACTGTAATTACATGTCCGTGTTAAACAGGGGCACACAAATTTGGCCTTGGGTGGTGGTGCCACAACACTGTAACCCCTCACAGTTCCTCTTGGTGGGCACAGGAACGGGGCCCTGCTGTGAAATATTAGATCAAAAATTGTAATTACAATACAGTGCAGCCATAGTGCAGTTCCTATTACTTTTCTGGTGGTGTACACAGTGCACAATACAGTACAGTGTGGTGTTGCAAAACAAAATATACACCATGTCCAGAAGGCCACCAAGGAGAGGAAGACACTCACAGGCCAATAAAAGAGGGCAAGCCGGCTCTGTGTCTACAGTGCTGGTCATGGACATGGTGCATCCTCTGCAGGTGGCTGTGGGGCACGCTTGTCCTATTTCTCTGCTGCTGGCCGTGTTGAGCCAGAACATGCAGAAGAGTTGGTGGAGTGGATAACAAAGCCGTCCTCATCCTCCCCATCCTCTGTCACCCAGGCTCAGAGTAGTTTGCCTTCCTATGCAGCTTCCAAAGCGGCCTATTCCACCGGCTCCTTGTCCACAGTCACTCCTTCTGTAGCCCCACCATCAAGCACGGAGGAGTCCCCTGAACTATTCGACCACAGTGTCGGGTACATGCTGCTGGAGGATGCGCAGCAATTTGAAGGCTCCGGTGTGGGTTACCAGATTGAGGAAGAGAGTAATGTGAGCCTAGAGAGAGGGGGTGACCGATAAGGGCAAGAGACTGGCAGTCATGATGCCCCAGCTGCAGCATAGTACCAAGTTTGCTCCAGTGACGAAGAGGGAGGGGATGATGAGGTCACTGACTCTACTTGGGTGCCTGATAGAAGAGAGGAGGAGGAGGCACAACTCCAACAAGGCAGGATGTCCTTTAGGGGGCAGCTTAAGGGCAGCCACCCTACTGCATCACACCGCAGAGCTCCGCAGGTGCAGGGCGCTGCTGATCCCCCTTTGATTTTGAAAAGTTCCTTGGTGTGGGCCTTTTTTGACACGTGTGCAGCAGATCGCACCATTGCTGTTTGCAACCTATGTCTGAAGCAGAACAGCAGCCGCTTGGGCACCACATGCTTGACCAGACATATGACGACCTCCCATGCAGTCCGCTTCCTGTATACTATATTTGAGATTTAATATCTCTCAGATATGATTTGGGTTAAATGAGAGTTCTTTGACCATTAATAAAAGCTTTAACACAATAACAACATTTATTGGTGAGTACTATTTGAAAGTCTATCTAATACACAACCATCTATCTATAGTCTACACACCAAGGAAGAAAATATTAGGTTAAAATAAGAGAATTACATGAAGGAATACAGAGTATATTCCTTAAAACATTAATCTACAAACATATTTAGTTACAAGTAAAATGCAGACCTTTCCCATAATTACCCTTTGCACCAAGGTTCCATTCTGATGGCTGCTCTCCCATAAAAGTGTGTTTCCCTCCCATCTAGTTTGTGTATATCATTACAGGCTGATGCCTCATTGGTTGGCATAGCGTAGCTCTGATTGGTGAGCTTCCCTATTCTTGGTTAAGGACTGGCTACATCTGCAATCCCTATACTTTGCATAAGTCAGCTCCCTTTAATGCAAATCCTTGTGACTATTCTGAGCAGGAGATTAACTTGAATTTTCCCAGGAAGTTAAGTATTGATTACGAGTTGGCCTCCCTTCATTGCATATCCCAGCATGGGATCCTTTGAAGTGAGTATGTATAAAACAATGAGGTTTGGATCCCATTGTTTGTATACACAAGCCTAGGCACCGACTGGTGCTACCAGTCGGTGCCTAGATTGTGTATACAAACAATGTTTGTATATCTCTGGTCTAACAGAGATTTCTGTGAAGATAATATGTTCCACCCTACATAGATACAAGCTAAATTAAATATATTCATAATTACAATATTTTACAGCTATTAATGGAGATTTCACATAAACTCATAACGCAACAAGTCCGTGGGCAACAGCACTTGAAAGACCCACACCAAAGAAAAAGGCATGCTCCTCATCTGGGATCTCCAACCTTAGTATACCTCCAGTCCTCTCAAAAACCTGCACTGAGAGGAATAAAGGTATAGCAATAGGTGCCCCAAGTACTTGCAGCCAATCTGCTAGCAGTACACCACAATCTGATTTTAGCAGGAAAATTTCCCTACCCCAGTTGCTAAACCTTAAAAAGAAATTCGGTCCAAGCCATCCACATGCTCAGCGTCTGAATGCTAGCTTGGCCAAATTGCTGCAACTGCTGCCTTTTCAGCTGGTAGACTCTGCCGCCTTTCGTGAATTGGTGGAATGTGCTGTACCTCAGTGGCAGGTTCCAAAACACCATTTCTTTTCACGGAAGGCCATTCCAGTTCTCTACCGGCAAGTGGAAGGTAATGTTTTTGTCTCGTTGGACAGGGCGGTCAGCAGTAAGGTGTATATTACCGCTGACTCATGGTCTAGCAGGCATGGGCAGGAATGTTACCTTTCCTTCACGGCATGCACTGTCCTGTCACCATTTGAGGAGGCCACGAGGATGGTGAGCACCGACAATGCATGCATCAGTGATACTGTCCCTCTTGTTTTCCTGTTGGAGCACACGCTTCATGGAATAATGGACAGGGCACTTGAGGCAGAACAGCAGAAGCAAGAGGAGGACTTCCTTACCTCTCAAGGCCCCCTTTATCCAGATATTATTCCTGCGGGCCCGCCAAACACACAGGATGAAGAGGAGGAGGAGAAGGATTGTGTCAGCCTGGACGTGAAGGATAACACTCAGCAGCAGTCTTCAAGGGATGGTTTTCAGTCCCCAGAAACCCAAGGAGTTGTACAAGGCTGGGAGGAGGTTGTTACGAATCATGTGATTCTTAGTGACCCAGAGGACTCAGAACTGAATGCCTCTGCAAACTTTTGCAGGCTTTGCAGAATCAGGGAGGCCATGCAGCATAAGGACCCTAGGATTCATGGTATCAAAGAGAGGGACCATTACTGGCTGGCAACCCTTCTTGATCCACGTTACAAGGGTAAGGTTACAGAACTCATCCTGCCTTCACAGAGGGAGCAGAGGATGAAACATCTTCAGGAGGCCTTGAAGAAAGGTTTGTGCAATGCATTTCCAGACCCTGGGAGGTTACAATTTCCTGGTGCTGGACAACGTGTTGCTGAGGCTTCGTTCAGTCAGAGGAAGAGCGGTGGAGAAGGTAGCCGGATGACTGATGCCTTTAGACAATCTTTCAGTCTTCAGTGCCAAGGTCTGATCGGTTTAAGCAACCATCGCCAGCTTCTACATTACATGGTGCAGGAATATCTACGGGCAAGAGCAGACTTGGAGACCTTTCCAACAGAGCATCCACTGGGTTACTGGGTCTTGAGGATGGACCACTGGCCAGAACTTGCTCCATATGCAATTAAGCTACTGACCTGTCCTGCATTCAGCGTGCTTTCTGAAATGCTGCTGAAGAGTTTGTAATGGATCAAAGGGTGCACCTCTCCACAGACTCTGTTGATAGGCTCATATTCATAAAAATAAATCAGTCTTGGATCAGCAGCTATCAAGCACCTCATGCTGATGTAACTGATTGAATTTGCTTTTGATCTGGGATCCCTTGAAGACTGCCTATGCTGAATATCCTATTCCTCCCCAATGTTGATGATGCTAGCTTCCAACAATATTTATGTTTAGGGCACCACTACCACTGCCTAAGGCCCAATTTTTCTGTCCCTGTTTAACAGGGGCATGTAATTACAATTTTTGATCTAATATTTCACAGCAGGGCCTGTTCCTGCGCCCAACAAGAGTATCTGTGAGGGGTTACAGTGTTGTGGAACCACCACCAAAGGCCCAATGTTTCTGCCCCTGCCCCAGCAGCAGCAAAAAAAGACAATCGTGCCCCACGGCCACCTGCAGAGGATGCACCATGTCAATGACCAACACTGCTGACTGTAGACACAGAGCCTGCTTGCCCTCTTTTAGAGGCCTGTGAGCGTCTGCCTCAGGACATGATGGGGATTTTGTTTTGCAACACCACGCTACACTGTATTGTGTATATAATGTAGATCTCTAGGCTACACTGACTGGCTGCTGCATATATACTAGACTGACTGTATATATATATATATATATATCAAATACACTGCTTGAAGTAGATTAGAAATCGGCAGATACAGAGTCACAATATTGAAGGTGGTGAAAATCATGGACCGTTTAAGGAAAATGGTAAACAAACTTGGCAAGCGTTTGTCCTCAAACAAGCTACTTTCACACTGAGGCGCTTTACAGGCACTACAGTGCTAAAAATAGCGCCTGTATAGCACCTGTAAAGCACCTGTAAAGCGTCTGTCCTGTGTTTCTGGTGTGAAAGCCTGAGGGCTTTCCCACTGGAGCGGTGCGCTTGCAGAACGGTCAAAAAAGTCCTGCAAGCCGCATCTTTGTAGCTCTATAGCAGCAGTGTATTCACCGCTCACTGATTCAGCACAGGAGATTGCTCCTAATCATGCCTATACCTTTCTGATTGGTGTGTACCTACTTGCTTTTGAGCCCCGATCTCCCATTACTATGGACAATATTTATTGTGGGAACATGATCTAACCAGTTCTAGTTGCCTATACTGTGCATGACCTTGAATATTTTTAGATTTCAGAGAACCTGCAATATTGCACTTGCCTGTCAAGTGTTGATGGCAGAACTACATTTTCATGGTTCCTCTTAGTTTACCTGGACCTTTTTTGTGTTTTGTCCATGGAGGGCAAAGCAACAGGGTCACGTTAAAGCCTAGACCCTGCTTAGCTGTTGGGTATGATCCCTAGTCAGAGCTTGCACATTTGTCAATGCTCCTAAGTGAGGGCACTGGCCCTATTGTAAAGGATCAGTGGTGTCCAGCTGTAACTATCAGATATTTCAGTTACTCATGGCAGAGAGAAAACATGACTATAGGATACTGGGAGACTGGTCTTTAAAAGCAAACCAGTCTTTTGCCTGTTGACTGGGTTCAGGCTGATCCAGGGACATGTAGATGAATATATAGATCTCTACTAAGTCATATTATCATTCTCACATATTTCGTTGAAGTTTGATTGCATGTAGGGATGAGTTTGAGTCGAACATGAGTTTGACTCGAACATCAGCTGTTCGATCGTTTGACGAAGATCAAACATTATGGGGCATTCGTGCCAAATTCAAGCGGCGTGTCACGCCCCATAATGCACTGCGTCATCTATGACCCGCATGCTTAAGCCAATCACAGTGCCATCAGCAAAGAGAGCCATAAGTGGCCAAAGGCAAGGTGCCTTTGGCCAATTATGGCTCAGGGGTTTAAGTCCATGCGCCACACTATATAAGGCTGCCTGCACGTCGGCCTTGTGTAGTGTGTTGCTGGCGGAGAGATAGAGAGTGAGAGTGTCATTTCATTTACTTTGAGCAGGCAGTTTATTCAGTCAGCTAGATCTCACTGCAGACCATTCCTGCTGTACTGTTTCTAATCTACTTTAGGCAGGCAGTTGATTCAGTTAGCTGCAGTGTATTTTGTATATATATATATATATATATACACATATCCCGGCTTTGTATATATATATATATATAAATAGATATATCTTTATATATAGATATATCTATCTATATATATAGATATATCTATATAGCTATATATATATAGATATATCTATCTATATATATATTGTGACATTGGGGGATGTCTAGCTCAGTGGTAGATGCCTTTTCAAGTGACTTTCACAGCGAACAGGAACTTTAGTTTAAGGGCATGGTAGCCCACTTTTTTTAAAAGGAACAAAATAAAAGAAAGTTCATACATGCACTTGGATGCCCACACAGGGGTTCTTCTCCCAAAAACAATAACAAATGAAAAAATGCCAAGCCACCTGGCTCTCTTTAGTAGTACTGCCACTTAGGCTTTACACTTCAGCCCTCTTGGCCATATAACAGGGTTCCCGTACAACTACTGTACCTCTTTTCAGCTTCCTTGCTGCTCATCTGATAAAACAGATTCCTCCACATTAAATACCCCTGGAGCCCCTCAACCTGCCTCTTTGAGAACCCTGGGCGACAATTACCAGGACAATTACTAGGACAGGGAACTGTACTGTCACAATATATATATATATATATATATATATATATATATATATATACACATATACATACATACATACACTGAATCCAGTTTAGATAGATCTGTTGCTAATCTACTTCAGGCAAGCAGTTGATTCAGTTAGCTGCAGTGTATTTTGTATATATATATACATATACATATACACACACACATACACTGTTACTGTTGCTAATCTACTTCAGGCAGGCAGTTGATTCAGTTAGCTGCAGTGTATTTAGTATATATATACATCCCAGCTTTGTATATATATATATATATATATATATATATATATATATATATATATATATATATATATACACACACACACTGTATCCTGTGTAGCTAGATCTCACTGCAGGCCATTCATGGTGTACATATTCAAATACACTTTCAAGCAGGCAGGCCAGACAGGTTATTCAGTGATCTGCAGTGCATAAAATATATATTCTGTCTCCTACATATATATCCACTGCATTCTAGTCTAGCCAAGCCTATATCTGACTGCAGGCCATTGCTGGTGTATGTTTTCAAATACACTTTCAGGCAGGCAGGCAGGTGATTCGGTGATCTGCAGTGCATAAAATATATATGTATGCAGTCTCCTACATATAAATATCCACTGCATTCTAGTCTAGCCAAGCCTGTATCTGACTGCAGGTAGTTCCTGGTGTACGTTTTCAAATACACTTTCAGGCAGGCAGGCAGCTGATTCAGTGATTTGCAGTGCATAAAATATATATACTGTCTCCTACATATATATCCACTGCATTCTAGTCTAGCCATGCCTTTACCTGACTACAGGCCATTCCTGGTGTACGTTTTCAACGACACTTTCAGGCAGGCAGGCCAGGCAGGTGATTCAGTGATCTGCAGTGCATAAAGATATATATATATATACAGTCTCCTACATATATATCCACTGCATTCTAGTCTAGCCAAGCCTATACCTGACTACAGGCCATTAGTGGTGTACGTTTTCAATGACACTTTCAGGCAGGCAGGCCAGGCAGGTGATTCAGTGATCTGCAGTGCATAAAGATATATATACAGTCTCCTACATATATATCCACTGCATTCTAGTCTAGCCAAGCAGTTGATTCAGTTAGCTGCAGTGTATTTAGTATATATATACATCCCAGCTTTGTATATATATATATATATATATATATATATATATATATATATATATATATATATACACACACACACTGTATCCTGTGTAGCTAGATCTCACTGCAGGCCATTCATGGTGTACATATTCAAATACACTTTCAAGCAGGCAGGCCAGACAGGTTATTCAGTGATCTGCAGTGCATAAAATATATATTCTGTCTCCTACATATATATCCACTGCATTCTAGTCTAGCCAAGCCTATATCTGACTGCAGGCCATTGCTGGTGTATGTTTTCAAATACACTTTCAGGCAGGCAGGCAGGTGATTCGGTGATCTGCAGTGCATAAAATATATATGTATGCAGTCTCCTACATATAAATATCCACTGCATTCTAGTCTAGCCAAGCCTGTATCTGACTGCAGGTAGTTCCTGGTGTACGTTTTCAAATACACTTTCAGGCAGGCAGGCAGCTGATTCAGTGATTTGCAGTGCATAAAATATATATACTGTCTCCTACATATATATCCACTGCATTCTAGTCTAGCCATGCCTTTACCTGACTACAGGCCATTCCTGGTGTACGTTTTCAACGACACTTTCAGGCAGGCAGGCCAGGCAGGTGATTCAGTGATCTGCAGTGCATAAAGATATATATATATATACAGTCTCCTACATATATATCCACTGCATTCTAGTCTAGCCAAGCCTATACCTGACTACAGGCCATTAGTGGTGTACGTTTTCAATGACACTTTCAGGCAGGCAGGCCAGGCAGGTGATTCAGTGATCTGCAGTGCATAAAGATATATATACAGTCTCCTACATATATATCCACTGCATTCTAGTCTAGCCAAGCCTATACCTGACTACAGGCCATTACTGGTGTACGTTTTCAACGACACTTTCAGGCAGGCAGGCAAACAGGTGATTCAGTGATCTGCAGTGCATAAATATATATATACAATCTCCTACAAATATATCCACTGCATTCTAGTCTAGCCAAGCCTATACCTGACTGCAGGCCATTCCTGGTGTAATTTTTCTAGTAAACTTCAGGTGGTGTTTTGTTGATCCAATTTTACAGCATGTCTGGAAGGCCACCAAGGAAAGGCAGATGCTCACAGGCCACTAAAAGAGGGCAAGCAGGCTCTGTGTCTACAGCCAACAGTGCTGGTCGTAGACACGGTGCATCCTCAGCACGTGGCCGTGAGGCACGCTTGTCCTTTTTTTCGGCAGCTGGCCGTGTTGAGCCACAACATGCAGAAGAGTTGGTAGAGTGGATGACAAAGCCGTCCTCATCCTCCTCATCCTCTGTCACCCAGGCTAGGAGAAGTTTGGCTGCCAATGCAGCTGCCAAAGCGGCCTTTTCCAATCGGCTCAATGTCATCAGTCACTCCTTCCCCAGCCCCACCGTCATGTCCTGAGCAGTCCCCCGAACTGTTCAACCACAGTATCAGGTACATGCTGCAGGAGGAGCGCTTTGAAGGCTCCGATGATGGTACCCAGGTTGAGGATGAAGGCAGTAACATGAGCCCAGAGAGAGGGGGTGCCTCAGAAGGACAAGAAACTGGCAGTCATGTTCCCCCAGCTGTAGCATACTGCCAGGTTTGCTCCAGTGGCGAGGAGGAAGGGGATGATGAGGTCACTGACTTTACATGGGTGCCTCGTAGAAGAGAGGAGGAGGAGAAGGAGGCATATCTCCAATGAGGCAGGATGCCCTCCAGGGCCAGCTTAAGGACAGCCAACTGACTGCATCACACCGGAGAGCTCCGCATGTGTAGGGTGCTGCTGACTCCATGCGTTTTTTCAAAAGTTCTTTGGTGTGGGCCTTTTTTGAGACGTGTGCAGCAGATCGCACGGTTGCTGTTTGTAACATATGTCTGAAACATATTAAGCGCAGCCAAAACAGCAGCCGCTTGGGCACCACATGCTTGACCAGACATATGTTGAGCTCCCATGCAGTCCGTTGGCAACAGTACTTAAAAGACCCACACCAAAGAACAAGGTGGACCTCTTCTTGCTCCTCATCAGCTGGGATCTCCAACCCCACTATACCTTCAGTCCTCTCAGAGACCTGCACTGAGAGGAATGAAGGTGTAGAATTAGGTGTCCCAAGCACTTGTGGACAATCTGCTAGTGGTACACCTAAATCCAATTGTGGCAGGCAAATTTCCCTAACACAGTTGCTAAATCGGCAAAAAAAATTTGGTCCCAGCCATCCACATGCTCAGCGGCTGAATGCTAGTTTGGCTAAATTGGCTAAAGCACTCCAACTGCTGCCTTTTCAGCTGGTAGACTCTGCCCCCTTTAGAGAATTTGTGGAATGTGCGGTACCTCAGTGACAGGTTCCCAAACGCCATTTTTTTTCTCGGAAGGCGATTCCGGCTCTCTACCGGCATGTGGAAGGCAATGTCTTGGCCTCATTGGACAGGGCGGTCAGTGGTAAGGTGCATATTACCGCTAACTCATGGTCCAGCAGGCATGGACAGGGACGTTACCTTTCTTTCATGGAGCACTAGGTAACCCTGCTGGCAGCTGGGAAAGATGCAGGACAGGATGCAGTAATGTTGGAGCTTGTTCCTCCACCATGCCTCCAAAATGCTGGTAGTGGTGATTCTGCCACACCTCTCTCCTCCACACCCTCCTTTTCATCTTCCTCTATGGCCTCTTCCTGTGCAGATTTGTCCTCAAAACCAGCGGTGCTCCGTAGGCCT
The DNA here is from genome assembly GCA_037952925.1 of Lithobates clamitans. Taxonomy (NCBI): domain Eukaryota; kingdom Metazoa; phylum Chordata; class Amphibia; order Anura; family Ranidae; genus Lithobates; species Lithobates clamitans. The sequence goes on from JBBGZY010000320.1 coordinate 3,162,611, forward strand.
TCTAGGGGCTACGCAAGCACTCAGGCAAAAAGATGCCATGCGGTGCTTGAGTTGGTCTGCTTAAGGGACAGGAGCCACACTGGGGCAGAGATTCTGGCAACTCTGCAGGGGCAGGCTCAGAGGTGGTTGACACCACACCAGCTTTAGCCAGAAAAGGTGGTTTGCGACAATAGCACCAACCTCCTCTCTGCCCTCCGACAGGGACACTTCACCCATGTTCCCTGTTTGGCTCACATCCTTAATTTGGTGGTGCAGCGGTTCTTGTGCAGGTAACCGGGCTTACAGGATCTCCTGAGGCAGGCCAGGAAAGTCTGTGGGCGTTTCCGCCAGTCATATAATGCCAGTGCTCGGCTGGCTGACCTTCAAAAGTAATTTAACCTGCCCAAGAACCGCCTCATCTGTGACATGCTCACCAGGTGGAACCCAACATCACCCAACATCACCCCACTCAAGAGGAGTCAGTCTGAGTGCTGACACTCTGTAGAGCAGACCTCTGTCTAGCAGCTCCGTGAAGAGCTCGGCCACTGGCCACCCTTCCTCGGCTCTCTCCCCCCTCCCTTCTATCCCACATCCCCTACATCCTATCCCCCTACCGTCACAGACCTACTCCAGACGCCGTTCTCAGTCGGCCGGCCGCTCAGGACACTCCGCGGCTCCGGCCCAGCCCCCCCTGCATCACCACGCCAGTCCCTCTCCCCTCCGACTCTCCGGCGGCCACCTTCAGCAGCCGGCCGGCCGCTCAGGACACTCCGCGGCTCCGGCCGGCCTCGGCAGGCTAGCCCGCAGCTCTCCACTTCTCCCCCTGCAGCATTCTGCCGGTCCCCCCTCTACCCATCCGGACGCCGCCTAGTCAGCCGGCCGGCCGCTCGGGACTCTCCGCGGCTCCTGGTCGGCAGGTTACAGCACTTACCGTCCCCCTCTACTGACCAGCCGCTCCGGCGGGTCCGCACCCCTCTTCCTACTGACCATCTTCACCGGACGGTGTGGGCAACAACGTCAGGATAGCCCGCGGCTCGGGCCTAGCCGGCGGCCATCTTGGTACTCCCTCTGCCGGCCAGCCACGGCTTGGGCCCAGCCGGCGGCCATATTGGTACACCCAGTGCCAACGGTGCAGCATCCGAGGACCCCCTCCTGAGGCCATCAGCCCCCAGCCACATCACCGCCCGATTGGACCCACTACCCCCTAGTCCATCTATTCAGCCAGACCCCCCCCCTTCTGTGGCCTCCACCGCAGCCGCGGTCTCAATCACCACGTTCTAGCCGCTAGAGTCGGTGGGACAGACCACGGCTGCAGCCTAGCCCCAGTCAGCTTGCCACCACAACCCCCTCACTGTTGTCCAACAGAGCCCCGTGCCCCTCTGCACCGGGAATCACCCCTCCTGCTACTGGACCTCACTGCGGGGGCACTAGAGATTCACCGGGGGCCAGTCTACCTCAAATCGCCTGAGACGCAGCCACCGCACCACCTACCGCACCAGCTCCCCCTCCTTCACCTTCGGGACCTTCAGCACAGGTAAGCCACCGGGGGCACTCGAGAAGTTGATCCAGGGGCCCTTGTCCGATCGCCCCTCGGGGGGTCAGGAAGGAATTTTTTCCTCGACTGCACCATTGGCCTACGCAGCCAGGGGTTTTTTTTGCCTTCCTCTGGATCAACGAGAGGGAGGTAGGCAGCCCCACCTCCCTCCAGTACCTCCGCTCCAACACTCAGCCGTCACTCTCACCACTCCAGAGCAGTGGTCAGCCATCCGATCCCTCCATCCCCCTGCAAGGTTATCATCGCCACACCAGTGCCTTCGTCATAACAAATTTCCTTTCTAGCAACGCCGCCTTCCGCATCATGTGCAACTTCAAGTACACAGCAGACACCCTCCACAGGCTAAGAAACACGGCCGCAACTTTACCGACCACCACGCAAAAAAGACTAAAAAAAGAACAATTACTAAGGACCAACCCACAATCAACCATCAAAGGCAGGGAGACACCGATCCAACCACAACAACTAGCATGCGCCCTGATCAACACCAGATCTGCAGTCAAGCACAGGCTGGAAATCCGCGATTTCATCATCGAAAACAACATAGACTGCCTCTTCATTACAGAAAGCTGGCTAACTTCCGACTGCAACACCATCCTAACTGAATTGGTGCCCAAGAACTACAGTATCCTATCTGAGCATAGAATAGGAAAAAAAGGAGGAGGTCTAGCAGTGATTTTCAAATCGCACCTGGGGTTCACCAAACCAAACTTACAGAACTCAGTGCCTTTCATGGAAACACTCTTACTGCATCTTCAAACAACACCTCAAGACACCATTCACATACTACTATGCTACAGACCACCAGGACCAAAGACCAATCTCCTCACACCGCTCACTGAATTCTTCTCAATGCACACCTTGAAAACCAAAAACCTTCTGGTACTTGGGGATTTCAATCTGTGGGCAAACTCTGCCCAAGACCCTATTGCAACCGCCTGCGTTAACCAAATGGAAGAACTTGGCCTGCAACAACTGATAAATGCTCCTACGCATGGTTCAGGACACACTTTAGATCTCATCTTCAAACAGAATATGGACATCGACGTATTGAACAACACCCCACTACCATGGACGGACCACCATGCTATCAAATTTAAAATCACCACTAACACCACCCTCCAAAAACAGAAACGGGCAACAGCAACACACTGGAATAGATCTCAGAAGAAACTACACTCTGAACTCTTCAAAACTACATTGTCGAGCAAAATTCTTCTGCTAAACCCAAACCTCTCAACGGAACAAACACTCAACTCCCTAAACAATGTTTTACTACAAACAGCAGACTCCGTGGCGCCAAAACGCAGAACACCCGTCCGCACAAAAAACTCGAGTTGGTTTAATGGCACTCTCACCCTACTCAAGCAAGAACGCAGAAGAGCTGAGAGAACTTGGAGAAGAAATCCCACCAAGGAAAACCATGCTAACTACAAAGCACTCACGGTGAAATACCACAAGGCAATCTTCAAAGCCAAAAAAGAACATTTTGCAGACACCATCTCATCCGCCTTAAACCGCCCACGGGAACTTTTCAAAATAGTTGCTCAATCAATGAACCCGACCTGCCTAGAGCCCCCTGCAAACGATACTCAAGAATTCTGCAATGAGTTATCAGATTTCTTCATCGACAAAATCGACAACATTCGGAAAGCAATTCATCAGAAAATAACAACCAACCTCACACAACCAATGCAAAAAGAGGACATCGACACGAACATCACTCAACCACCGAAGTTCTTTTTGTCCCCAATCACCACGGACACGACTAAAAACATCATCGGAAGCCTTCGCGACAGCACATCACCGAACGACATCATCCCCACCAAATTGTTCAAAGAATGTTCCGACATCCTGGCCCCCACCCTAACACATCTCATAAATCAATCATTCAAAGAAGGGACTGTGCCAACCTCCCTCAAGCAAGGCATCGTCAAACCCCTGCTAAAGAAACCTAATCTCGACCCTAAAGACCCTAACTGCCGCAGACCAATAACAAGCCTCAACACCATCTCCAAGATTATAGAGAAAGCAGTAGTACAGCAGCTACAACACCACCTGGAGACACACCATCTCCTGGACCCTCTGCAATCAGGCTTCCGCCCAGGCCATGGCACAGAAACAGCACTTCTCAAAATATGGGACGACGCCCTCGAAGCAGCAGATGACGGGGAACTGAGTCTCCTGGTACTGTTAGACCTCAGCGCAGCATTCGATACAGTGGACCACAATACTTTACTTGTCCGCCTCTTAGAAGTTGCAGGAGCCACAGATTCTGCCCTAAAATGGTTTACATCCTTCTTAGAGAATCGCTCTCAGACAGTGAAACTGGGAACATTCACCTCGGAATCTCGGGCAGTCTCCTGTGGAGTCCCTCAGGGCTCACCCTTGTCACCAGTGCTATTTAACATCTACATCTGCCCGCTTCTCAATATCATCAGGAAAACGGACCTCTGCTTCCACTCATATGCAGACGACACCCAACTCTACCTTCGCATTAACGGACAAAAAGATCATCATCAGCAACTACAGAAATGCCTCACTTTAATCAATGACTGGATGACCGCTAGCTCCCTCAAACTTAACGAATCAAAAACAGAACTTCTTCTCCTGCAAGCCAACAAAAATTCCAAAATTAAGACTCCGTGGACACCACCCTCCATCCTCGGACAGACCATCTCCCCCAGCACCAAAGTCAAGAGTCTCGGAGTCATCTTTGACTCAGGAATGACAATGGATGCACAAATAGGATCGGTGGTGAGCGGATCCCACCACCTCCTCCGCCTGCTTCGCAGACTCATCCCCTTCATCCCAGAAGAGGACAAAGCGGCAGTTGTGGGAACGATCATCAATTCCCGACTCGACTACGCAAATTCCCTCTACGTAGGTCTACCCCAAATTCAGCTTGCGCGCTTGCAACTCATGCAAAATACGGCGGCAAGACTGTTAACAGGAAAAAAGCCCTGGGAATCCATCTCCCCATCCCTAAAAAGCCTACATTGGCTAACTGTGAAGAATCGGATCATATTCAAGACCCTCTGCCTCACCCATAAATGCATACAAGGAAACGCTCCGCAATATCTCCGGGAAAAAATAAAACACTACACACCGAATCGCAGTCTTCGATCAGCTAACCAAAATCTCCTCCTCATTCCCAAATACCGCTACAAAGCAAAGGGAGAACGTAGATTTGCAGTCCAAGGACCTCGACTATGGAATGCTCTCCCAACCAACCTCCGCATGGAAGAAAACCACCAGGCCTTCAGGAAAAAACTAAAGACCTTCCTTTTCTAGAAGCTGGCTACAGAGAATACATCTAGCGCCTTGAGGCGATTCAGTTCGCAATTGCAGCGCTTTACAAATCATTCATTCATTCATTCATTCATTCATTCAAAATTGGCAATACTGCTGCAGCAGCAATCAGCAGAGGGCCATCAATGAGTACCTGTGCGAGTATGGTACCAGAACAGGGTCAGGGGAGCTTACCTTTCCTTCACGGCATGCACTGTCCTGTCACCATTTGAGGAGGCCACAAGGATGGTGAGCAGTGACAGTGCATGCATCAGTGATACTGTCCCTCTTGTCTTCCTGTTGGAGCACATGCTGCGTGGAATAATGGACAGGGCACTTGAGGCAGAATAGAGGGAGGAAGAGGAGACTTCCTTACCTCTCAAGGCCACCTTTATCCAGACAGTATTCCTGCAGGCCCGACTATCACACAGGAAGAGGAGGAGGAGGAGGATTGCGTCAGCATGGAGGTGGAGCCTGGCACTCAGCTTCAGCAGCAGTCTTCAAGGGATCGTTTTCAGTCCCCAGAAACCCATGGACTTGTACGTGGCTGGGAGGAGGTGGGTGCAGATCATGTCATCCTTAGTGACCCAGAGGACTCCGGACCGAATGCCTCAGCAAACCTACGCTGCATGGCCTCCTTGATCCTGAAAAGCCTGCGAAAGGCCTCTCTGATTCGTGGTATCAAGGAGAGGGACTAGTACTGGCTGGCAACCCTTCTTGATCCATGTTACAAGGGTAAGGTTGTGGAACTTATCCAGCCTTCGCAGAGGGAGCAGAGAATAAAACATCTTCGGGAGGCCTTGCAGAAAGGTTTGTGCAATGCGTTTCCAGAGCCTGGGAGGTTACAATTTCCTGGTCCGATGTGTTCAGACAATTTTTTTAGTCCCCAGCCCCAAGGTCTTCCAGCAACCATTGCCAGCATCTGATTTACATGGTGCAGGAATACCTTGGGGCAAGATCAGACTTGGAGACCTTTCCAGCCGAAAATCCACTGGGTTACTGGGTCTTGAGGATGGATCACTGGCCAGAGCTTGCACAGTATGCAATTGAGCTACTGACTTGTCCTGCAGCCAGCGTTCTATCTGAATGCACGGTCAGTACTGCTGGAGGCTTTGTAACCGATCACAGAGCCTGTCCACAGACTCGGTTGATCGGCTCACCTTCATAAAAATGAATCAGTCTTGGATCACCAGCTACCAAACACCTGATGCTGATGTAACCAATTTTTTTATGAATGTGAGATCCCTTGAAGACTGCCTATGCTGATGCTGAGTGACTATCCTGCTATGCTGAGTGACTATCCTATTCCTCCTCAATGCTCATGTTGATAGCTTATAAGAACATTTTTGGTTCTGGGCACCAGCACCAGTGCCTAAAGCCCAATTTCTGCCCTTGTTTAGCAGAGGCATGTAATTACAATTTTTGATATAATATTTCACAGCAGGGCCCTTTCCAGCACCCACCAAGAGTAACTGTGAGGGCTTACACTGTTCTGGTACCACCAACACCTAAGGCCCTAATTTCTGCAGAGTATATAGGGCAGGCCATATAGTATATACAGGTGGTCCCCTACTTTCAAACATCCAACTTACACAAACGAAGGGAGACAACAGGAAGTGAGAGGAAATCTACTCCTAGGAAAGGGAAATTCTCTCCTGTAAGAGTTAATATGGGGAAAAGGTGTCTCCACTGATGCTTTATTACCAATCCTTGTTTCCCTAAAAACCCCAAATTTTCAAAATCCAATTTTCATTGGGACAGAAAGTGAGGTGAAATCTTCTGAACAGGGGCACAGACAGCAAAACAAATGTTACAAGGGTGATGATAACCCTCCCCTATGTTATCCAAAAAGCTTAAAAATAGATTTTTTTGGCTGGAGCTACACTTAAAAAATGTACCTGTTCCAAATGACAAACAGATTCAACTTAAGAACAAACCTACAGTCCCTATCTTGTTTGTAACCCGGGGACCGCATGTATCCTGCTGTTCAGAGTATATAGGGCCTGGGGGGCGCACGCCTTTTCTTTTTTTAATTTGGGTGCGGGGTTCCCTTTAATATCCATAAAAGACCCAAAGGGCCTGGTAGTGGGCTGGGGGTTACCCATGCCGTTTTTCTCAATAATTTTCATCCATATTGCCGGGACCCAACATTACATTACAGCCGCAAGCAGTTTTGAATGACTTTTCTTTCTTTAGAAATGTCATTTTGTACAAGGACTGTTCTAAACACAGGAAATACGCGCCACTTTACAGGCATACTATAGACACCCCCTAGGTACGATATTTAAAGGAATATTTCACTTTTCTTTTTTCACTTTAAGCATCATTAAAATCACTGCTCCCAGAAAAACAGCCGTTTTTAAAACTTTCTTTTGTATTGATACATGTCCCCTGGAGCAGGATCCAGGTCCCCAAACCTTTTTTAGGACAATAACTTGCATATTAGCCTTTAAAATTCACACTTTTGATTTCTCATGTTCGAGTCCCATAGACTTTAACAGTGTTCGAATGTTCGCGCAAACTTTCGGTCTGTTCGCGTGTTATGGATGCGAACCGAACCGGGGGGTGTTCGGCTCATCCCTAATTGCATGCACAATGATTTTACAGTTTGCTTTTTTCACTCGCACAGGTGGTATAAATGTACTATGACTTTCTCACGTGTCTGTTTCTTTCCTGTTTGGTTGTTGTGGTGTGTGTTTTTTATTGTAAATCTTGTTTGATCTCCTCCCCCTTCCCCATTGAACAAATACACCCCCCCCCCACAAACATAAAAATGGTGGTTTGCACTTAAGTGCACAAGGACAATTGCACATAATTTACTTCACTATCACTTTATTTTTTTTATTTAAATGGTTGACAAGAAAATGTATTTATTTTATTTTTTTATATGCACGATTGTTAACATGTGAACCCTAGGGTTTTAGAAAGCTGTGTAGTCTGTATATCATAGCAATTTGATTTTTAATAAAATATTTTATATAAAGTAAAAAAAAAAAAAAAAAAAAAAGGAGTAGATTAGAAATAGTACCCCACAGAATGCACTGTAGAATGTAGATCTCTAGGCTACACTGACTGGATGCTGCAGAGTATATCCGGTTCCCGACCGGCGCACGCCGATGTACGTCGGCAGAATGGCATGGCTGGGCAAATGGACTTACAGGTACGTACCATTGCGTGCGCACCGGCCGGGAGCTCCGTGAGTCGGGTCGCGGGTCCTGCGGACTCGATTGCTGCGGGGATACCAGCGATCGCCTCACGGAGAGGACGAACGGGGAGATGCTGATGTAAACAGCATCTCCCCGTTCTGCCTAGTGACAGTGTCACTCGATCTCTGCTCCCTGTCATCGGAGCAGAGATCAGTGACATCACACACACAGCCCATCCCCCTACAGTTAGTAATCACTCCCCTAGGACATACTTAACCCCACCCTGCCCCCTAGTGGTTACCCCTTCACTGCCAGTGTCATTTACACAGTAATCAGTGCATTTTTAATCGCACTGATCGCTGTATAAATGACAATGGTCCCAAAAATGTGTCAAAAATGTCCGACATGTCCGCCATAATGTCGCAGTCACAATAAAAATCGCTGATCACCGCCATTACTAGTAAAAAATAAATTATTAATAAAAATGCCATAAAACTATCCCCTGTTTAGTAAATGCTATAACTTTTGCGCAAACCAATCAATAAACGCTTATTGTGATTTTTTTTTATCAAAAATATGTAGAAGAATACGATCGGCTTGAGGAAAAAAAATGTTTTTTTATATATTTTTGGGGGATATTTATTATAGCAAAATGTAAAAAATAATGCGTTTTTTTTTTCAAAATTGTCGCTCTTATTTTGTTTATAGCACAAAAAGTAAAAATCGCAGAGGCGATCAAATACCACCAAAAGAAAGCACTATTTGTGGGAAAAAAAGGACGTCAATTTTGTTTGGGAGCCACGTCGCACGACCGCGCAATTGTCAGTTAAATCGACGCAGTGCCGAATTGCAAAAAACGCTCTGGTCACGAAGGGGGTAAAATCTTCCAGGGCTGAAGCGGATATATATATATATATATATATATATATATTAGACTGACTGTATATATATATATATATATATATATATATATCAAATACACTGCCTGAAGTAGATTAGAAATAGTACCCCACGGAATACACTGTAGAATGTAGATCTGTAGGCTACACTGACTGGATGCTGCAGAGTCTATATATATATATATATACTAGGCTGACTGTATATATATATTAAATACACTGCCACTAATGGAATAAAGTGCCTGCTCAATCTCAATCAAGCTATGTCCACATCCACGCCAATAACACTACACAGGGCCGCCGTGCAGGCAGGCTTATATAGTGTGGGGCGTGGACTTAGTCCCCCTGAGCCATGATTGGCCAAAGGCAACCTGCCTTTGGCCAATTATGGCTCTCTTAGCAGAGGGGGCTGGGATTGTCAAAGCATGCAGGTCAGGTGCATGCTTTGGTCAATCATCAAACAGCAATGCACTGCGATCTCGCAGTGCATTATGGGGCATTCCACAGGCGCTCAAATTTCCCGCGAATGCCCCATATTGTTCGACATTCGGCAAACACCTGATGTTCGAGTCGAACTCATGTTCGACCCGAACATCAAGCTCATCCCTACTAGCTAGTGAGCGACACTGACATGTTGTCTTGTATTCTCCATTTTCAGTTACCCTTAGGTCCATTGCTTCTGTGGAACGGTGAGTTTACCAGGCTATCCTATATACTTTTTGTCGTGTACCTATGACCATACCTGGGATTCATACTCTCTAGGTAGGTGGCTATATACTATACTTTGGCACCTGCTGTATAATGTTGTTACAAAATCATGACACATAGATTAAATTACTTAATTCACATGTTTTTATATTTATTAGGGACCTTGCTGCAAGCGCCAGCTGGTTGTGATTTGGTTCTCCAATAATTATCAGCTGGAGAGAGCTAACCAAAGTCCCACTCCATATGGAGCTGAGCTCCTGGTCACCTTCCATTGCATCATAGGTATGTGTGTTTGCCTTCCATTTATACCATGGTAGCAACACATGTATAGTATATATTTTGTCAATCTTCTCACTCTCTCCTCCCAGTCACGGCATTGGGTCCCAGTGCGTACAATCTTGGCCCTCCACCTGGTCTCCAGAAACTTTTTCTTCTTATTCTATCACTCCAGTGTTTTTGTCAATCTATTCTATGGTGGTCTCTTTTCATCAATTGTTTTTATGTGCTGACCGATGTTGAGTCATAGATTCAAGGCATTGTGAGTATTACACTCAATGTCCAGTTTAATGCCATATAGGCAACTAGTCACTGTACAATTTAAAGGAATATGATTGTAATTTGCTTTTTACCTTTTAGATTGTATTTACATTGATTGCAAAAAGGACTGTCCCTGAGGAAGGAGTCAAGATTACTCCGAAACGCATTGGAAATGTCTATACTATTATCTATGTAAATGTATCAATACTGCTGTTATATCATATGCAACATGGTGAGGTAATTTGTATCTCACGCCTTGTAATCCAGATTTTTTTTACTTCAAATATTTTTCGGATACAGTTTTCTACTTTATGTGAATTTTTGATACGATTAAACTTCAAAGGTTTATACCATTCTTTGGTTATGTTTCTGTGTCATTAAAGTCCCATTTTTTTCTAAGGGGAAAACATTGTTTCTGTAAAGGACAATACAGGAAGATTATCAAACAAGTTCTTAAAAAAATACTACTCGCTTCCATTTGTTGGTAACAATCAGTCTATTAGGTTTATGCTACAAACAGCAATATACAGTAGACTGATGATGTGGATAGGCTTTAAACAGTTATATTTTCAGGAAAGTAAAGATTCCACTCCAATATAGTATATTAATGTTTAGCTCTCCAGTGTGCATTTGTCTTTTGATTGCTTAGATATTATGTTATGGTTACTGTTGCCCAGATTATCATACTATGACCATATATAATATGATTTGCATTGCTTAAAAGGAATAATGCCCACAAAGCACCATTCCAATGTATGTACATTTATGCAGTACTAGTAGTGCTATTATACCATTCATTTTTAGAATACATATCCCCTATTATTTCTGCTCTGCCAGACTATGCAAGCCTTTAAACTTGTTTAAGTAGCTAAGACTCCTTAGCGTACTGCAATACAACCCCGATCTGTGTCATTGGAATTCTACACTTCCGGGAGTGTTGAACGCATGTATCTGACACCTATTTCACTGCTTAGTCCAAAAGTCATGTAGGATTTGGAGGAAGGAATCACTGGTGGTGAATACAGGTATCCGACACTGCTGAAAGCGAGGAATGCAGAGGTGTCTTATGAAGGCTGCCACACTGAAACGTTAAGCAGGTTGTAGACTCAGGTTTCCACAGAACAGAGTATAAAAAGCTCTTTTTTTGCAGGCAAACTCTTGGCTGGAATATTTTTTAACCTGACAGGGTCACTTTAAGATAGTTACCAGATTCAAAAAATTAAATCCAGAGACACCATATTGATTATGGGCAAAAAAACCCCTCATATGTAGCCCCCATTTTTTTTACATGGTCTAAAAAAAAAAAATGGTCATAAGGTGAATGATTGCTGCTATAGCACCCCCTCCCCTAAATTATAATCTGCATTATGTTTGAAATGTCATTACTTCCTCCTGAGTGCAGGAGTGACAGTTCACTCTTTTTGTCCAGATGTGCTGTATAAGCCACAACACATTTAAATCAAATGGATGGGTTTTGGTAAGAGTTGTGGAGTTTAGTATTTACAGGACTGTGACACATTTATGAAAGGCCACATTGCATATGTGTTTGAGTGCCCCTTTGTATTATGGCAGTCATTTGTGTCTAGGGATGAACAGACCCCTGTTTGGTTTGCACCAGAACTTCCGAACACCGCGAAAGTTCGGACCCGAATAACAAACACCATTAAATTCAATGGGACCTGAGCATCAAAAATAAAAAGTGCCCATTTTGAAGACTTATATGCAAGTAATTGGGCATACAATGGTTATAGGGGTCCGGGCCCTGCCCTGGGGGACATGTATCAATAGAAAAAAAAGTTTGTAAAAACATCATTTTTAAATGAGCAGTGATTTTTTTGATTTTTAAAGTGAAAGCATGAAAGTAAAAAAAATCTTCCAATATAGTGCCTGGGGGGTCCCCTTAGTCTACCTGTTAAGTGTCAGATCTGTACCATGTCTAGAATCTGCTGCAGCAATAATTGCATTTATAAAGCCTAAAAAAATGAAATTTTCCCTGAAAGCTGCCTTTATTTTGCCCAGTAACAGCTGGGGAGCCAGTGTGAATGATGAGGCCACAATGTAGTGCACTGGGAACAAGATTACAGATTTTTTGGGTACATTCTGGTGTCACTTCGACTTTGGAAAGAAGTAACGGGTGCCTATAAACTGGTCTTTGGGTGGTGGTGGCACCTTCCCACCATAACTCTATAGAGGTAATCTTGATGATTACCTCTATAGAGTTATGGCCTTACCTCTATAAAGAATTGGCCTTGCTGTAAAAAATTGCAATGATATGCACCTGTCAAACAGGTGCAGAAAAATTGGTCTTTGGGTGTTAATTGTGCCCATGAAACCTATACCAAAAACATTCTTCCAGATGAAATGATTGAACACCCTCAAAGCTAGGCAGCCTCGAAGTCCTGCAGAGATTCCACATCCCAAAAAGACTTAATCAGTGACATCAGCATCAGGGGCTTCATAGCTGGTAATCCAGGACTGATTCATTTTTATAAAAGTCAAACAATCCACAGAGTCTGTGGACAGACGCGTTCTATGATCAGTAACGAAACCTCCTGCAGCACCGAATGCCCGTTCTGAAAGCACACTGGATGCAGGGTAGCCCAACAACTCAATAGCATACTGGGAAAGTTCTGGCCAGTGGTCTATTCTCATGACCCATTAACTCAGTGGATTGTCAGCTGGAAAGCTCTCCATCTCTGTTTTGGCCTCGAGTTAATCGTCCACCACATGATGCAGACACTGCCGATGGGATGTGGAAGCTGACAGCCCTGGGCGACGAGGACAAAAAAAATCCAAAATGCCTCACTTAGGCGGACGCCTTCTCCAACGCTCCTCTCTCGACCAACAGAAGACTCAAAACAATGTTTTCCACCACACTGTAACATACTGGAGCCAGGAAAACGTTCAATAAAATCCTCTTTAATGTGTCCTGAAGAGATTTTATCTTCTGCACTCTCTGTGGCAATGGGATGAGTTCTGAGACCTTCCCCTTATAACGGTGGTCAAGGAGGGTTGCCAACCAGTAAGTAGTGGCCTGTATTTGAGGCCTGTAGAAGGAGGTGATGCTCCGAGCGCGTAGCCTCTTTCATCCAACCGTTCTTCCCTTGGTGTTTCTCTGCTCCTTGTGATGTCATTTCCTTGTGCTCCACGGCGGCCCAGACCGACTTCCTAGTGGCCACAGGATGTTTTGCAGCTTCTTCACATCTCTACCATATCCGTGGATGCTCGTTTTGGATGCCAGACTACACCACCCCATACAGATGAGCTTGCTTTTAATTTGTTTTTATTTGTTTTTTGTAAGTGCAATGCTTACCTTGCCAATAAATTGTATTTAATATGCATATGTGTCTCCCCCTTCTCAAACCAGTGATCATCCTTCTCCTTTATGCCACCTATTCTTGGTTCCTTTCCCAGGCTTTGAAGCATGAGGTTGCCCATGCACCTCAAGTTTGCTGAGGCTGGAGAAGCAGACTCCTCGAGGTAACTCAGGATGACAGCATCTGGAACTTCCTCCTCCCAGCCACGTACTACTCCCAAGGGTCCTGGGGTTGGAAAGCCATCGCTTATAGATTGACGCATGTCTTCCTCTTCTTCTAAGCCTTTGAAAGTGCCAGAATCCTCCTCCTCATCCTCCTCCTCTCTCTCCTCCTGTGTGTTCTGTGACATAGGAATGATGGTATATTAAACAGAAATTCCACACTTAGGTATAAATATAGCCCCAGCCTCCCCAAACAAAGACCCCACAGAGTGGTGCCCAAAAATAGATAGTCAAAATGGGGAAAATGGTGCTGCTAGGAAGAGTGTAAAATTGGCATACAAATCGACTGACCATGAAGGTTTTTAAATATGAGTATGTAACATTATAAAGTATATATGGGACAGTAAAAAAAAGTGAATATATATGGTAATGACGTTGACGTGTACCAAGTCCCGACTTACGCGTTTCGTCACTAGATGACGTCTAGTGACAAAACAGAACTTGGTACACGTCAACGTCATTTCCGGTCACTTCCGGTTTTCTAGTTATGGTCTGTGGAATGCACGCCGTCCAGATCCGGGGAACTTGTCCGTAAGCTTTTTACGGGGCAATTGGAGCCCTATATGCTTATGCCTATGGAAAGTCCTTGTATATTCTTTTAATCATGTTAAATAAAAAATTTTTATCGGATTTACACTATGGATGCCCATTTTTGATTTCTATGTGGATACTGCATTGTATACACCTTGTTCCGGAGCAGGAGAGCATATTGGTTCCAGGGATATCAGGATCGGAGACCTTATTTACTTCATGCTCTTTACCCCCTGCAGGGCTGGGGGCTTCTGGTGAGTGCATATACCTTATATATATAAGGGGGAGCACTAGAAGTCACCTTGAAAACCAACACAAGTCACTTTATTGGGAATTTGGATATCCCGGGTCGCCGTGGGAGATTACCCCCTGGTGGTGGGGTTGTGCGCCTGGGCTCGGTTGGGACATGGGTAAGCAGATTCGTCCCCCTTTCCCCATGTATTGCATATTACCTTTGTCAATCTTGATGCTGTAACATAAACTTTATTTGCATTCCTCTTGTCTTTTGGTCAATCTCATTATATGTCTTCTTATCTGTCAGGCTCAGACTGTTTAGTCAGAATCAACTATCCCCAGATTCCCTCCTGATGAAGCGGTTTTCCACGAAACTAGTCGAGGAATATGATATCTGAGATTTCGTGCTGTACTGTATACTAATGATCCCATTGTTGACATATTTGTACTTGTAATTAGTTTTTTATTGTATTAATTTTGATCTGTCCCGTGCATCAATAAATCAACTTTCAATTTTATTACCACTGTTTTATGCCTTAAATTGTTACCAACAATTACTGTACCGCAATAGTCCAAACATGCCCCCACTTTTTTGGTCGCCTGACTGGGGATCAGGCTTCCAACCTCATTATGTATTAATTTCTGGATGATGGTACATGTCTATGTTTGCCATTGTAATTTTTATTCATAGAGGCCACTCGCTTAGTGATATCCAGTTTTGAGAGACTTTCTCTTTCTTCCATATATTTTTTTCATGTATGGACTGAATATTCACCACATTCGTTTATATATATTTATGTTTTTTATTTGATGCGCTTGTTCACAAGCATTGTATTTGCTACACAGCTCTTTCACATATGGGCTGGATGCTCACTATTACTATATATTTGATGTACATATTTTTCTCACTTGATTTATCTGTTTATAGCATTTTACTTGTTACATACTCATTACTCTCGTTACATACTCATTTTAAAACCTTCATTTTGTATGCCAATATTACACTCTACCTAGCAGCGCCATTTCCCCCTTTTTGACTATGTATAGGAATGATGGTGTCTGGATAAAATGGGCTTTTAGAGGAAGGGAAGTCCTCCTCTTCCTCCTGCTGCTCTGACTTCAGTGCCCCGTCCCTAATGTCACGCAGAGTCTGCTGCAGCAGGAACACAATAGGGATTGTGTCACTGATGCATGCACTGTCATTGCTCACTATCCTTGTGGCCTCCTCAAATGGTGACAATACAGTGCATGCATCCTTAATGATCAGCCATTGGCGTGGGGAAAAAAAGCCGAGGCTCCCTGAGCCCGTCGTCGTGCCGTACTGGCACAGGTACTCGTTGACGGCCCTCTGCTGCATGTATAGCCGCTGCATCATTGCCAAAGTCAAGTTCCACTTGGTGGGCATATCACAAATCAGGCAGTTTACGGGTAGGTGGAATTCCCACTGAAGTTTAGCCAACCGAGCACTGGCTGTGTATGACCGCCTGAAATGGCTACAGACTCTTCTGGCCCGTTTTAGTACATCTTGCAACCCTGGGTTTGAGTCATTATCGGACACCACCATTCCTAGCTCTAGCTGGCATTGTGTGAACCACCTCTGGGCCTGTCCCTGCAGAGCTGCAAGAATCTCTGCTTCGGTGTGGTTCCTGTCCCCTAAACACACTAGCTGAAGCACTGCATGGCACGTTTTAGCGTGACTCATGGTATAGCCATTGGAACGCTTAGGGGGTACCTGATGTTCATAGGACAATTCTGCAGAGGAGGGCATGGGGGTGGTAGAGGAGGAGGAGGAGGGGGTAGAGCTTACAGGTCTGGCATCATCACCACCAGCTGTATGGAGACGTGGGGGCACAACAAGCTGCAGCACCGAGCCCAGTCCTGCGTCCTTTCGAGTTGCAAGCAGCGTTACGCAGTATGCTGTGAACTAAATATATCGTCCCTGCCCATGCTTGCTGGACCACGTGTCAGCAGTAAGGTGAATTTTACGGCTGACTGTCTTGCCCAATGATGCCCTTCCACGTGATGGTAGAGACATGGAACGGCCTTATGTGAAAAGTAGTAGCGACTAGGAACCTGACATTGTGGTACAGCACATTGTGCAATTTCACTGAAGGAGGCAGAATCCATCAGGTTGCAAGGCAGAAGTTGGAAAGCCAACAGCTTTGACAAGCTTGCATTTAGATGCTGGGCATGTGGGTGGCAGGGACTGTATTTTTTTTTTCAGTGCAGGAGATGGGGCAGAGAAATTTGCTAGCTACAGTCCACAGCTGGTGGTGTGGCAGATGTGCTGCTAGGACCTGGGATACCCTGTGCTATGCCATCATCCCTGTCAGTGGAGGCTGCTGAGAGGTAATGACTCGGTATAGCAGGGGCAGACTGAAGTGGGTAAGGAGGAAGAGGAGGGACAGATTTGTGCCCCTTTTGTGTGGCTTTTAGGTGCTCTTGCCAACGGGCTGAGTGGTTGGATGTTAAATGCCTTGTTAGGCATGTGGTACCCAAATGGTTGTTGTTTTTGCCACGTTTGATGTGCCTGAGACACAGTTTGCAGATTGCAACAGTGCGATCTTCTGCAGAATAAAGGCCCAGACAGCTGAGCTTTGGGGAGTGGGCCAAGAGATAGCAGCTGCAGAATGTGATGGAATAGGGTGGCTGCTCTCTACTCTTTCTTGATGTTGGCCTCCTTGGGGTTGTGCCACCTCACCTTCAGTTTTCTCCTCTGCTCTACCTGGCACCCAAGTCACATCAGTGACCTCATCATCATCATCTCCATCTCCTCCATCCTCATCATTACCACTGGAGACAACTTGGCAATTCGCTGTGGCTTGAGAAACATGAATGCCAATTTGTCTACGAGTGTTCCTCCCTCTTTCTAGGCTCATGTTCCTGGCAGTAACGCACGCAAAACGATATGGCGTTAAACTGACAGTGACGCAAACAAAACAATATGCGTTTAACTGGCAGTAACGCACACAAAACTATATGGCGTTAAACTGGCAGTAATGCACACAGAAGTAAATGGCGTTAAACTGGCAGTAACGCAATCAAACAGATGTGTTCAACTACACTGACGCTATCTGAACTGTCCCTACTCTAGCTATACACTAATGTCAAGATTGCTGACACGGTCTCACTACACTACACTGAAACTATATAAGCTGTCCCTACTCCACACTAATGTATATATGAATGACACAATCTCACTACACTACAAGGAAACTATCTGAGCTGTCCCTACTCTAGCTGCACACTATGCAAAGCTGAATGATGGTCCTCCTTACTACACTCACACTATCCCTAGACTGACACTAAACTAATATTCTACACTGATAAAAAGAATTTTGGATTCCCCTAATTGGGCTTTAAAGCAGCAAAGTATACCATTACAAAGATCATTAATAAAACAATTTATTTGACAAAATGTCCAATATCATATGTACATGTTGAATCTGGTTCAATAATGAGTTCATATTCCATAAAACGGCAAAATGCATATCACATCATTACATTACATGGTGTAGTAAAATGCCGAAGCCCCGACGCGTTTCGACCTGAGTGCGGTCTCTTCAGGGGGCACCTCTAAATCTATAAAGTAATACAAATATTGAGACTGGTAGATAATTTTCTATAAAAGATTACATTGGATAAAACATAATGATGGGTTATTACCGTTGAAGTGAGGTAGACTTGTCTAGTGGGAGCATTGGGGAGCCACAGAGGGGTCCGGGCGGCGTGCAGGCCATCCCCACCCCCCACCCGGGGAAAGAGCCAGCCCCCAGGGGCTTGCAAGGAGCCACACTGATGCACGTCCCCCCGGGGGAGCGAGAGACCGAACACCTGCAACAGATATCCATGAGCAGCCATTAGAAAAGTAACATATTAGTGTGTAAGTCATCGTTGTATGTATTGATTTAAATTGTATATGGAGACCAAAAATGTGTGTATGTTTACAGGGATGGTAGTTGGATCACATAAATGAGACAAATAAATGATCAAATTGAGTTAGTGTTGCTAGCGACCCCAATACAATGTGCAAGTGGTGCCTGATGTGTGAGTGAAAATGTGTGCTGTGAGTGAGAGAGAACAGGGAATCCTTGGGAAAGTGCATGATGAGGAAAATCGTGGTGTAATGGTGTGGCGGTCCAAGTGTTAGCAAAAAGGTGAAGGGTAAAAAACAAACCAAACAAAACAAAACAAAAACTGTGAGGAAAAGAAAAAATGAAAAAGTGATGAAGAGCCAACCAAATGGCAGTGTGTGAAAAAAAGGGGATGTGACATGAAGTGGTGTGACTAAAAACCATATTAAATTTACCTTGTGCTATGTAAAGTTGTATAGGGTATGAGGCTAGTTGGCTTGGCAGAAACCAAGCTGCAATTGCTGAGAAAACAGATATCGTTTGTCCTGACCAGCATGGAAAGACTATTGACTGGTAAACATTTAGGTCTCCTATATATAGCTAAGCTGAGGCTGATAGGATAATCACATGCAGGTGCCCAACTCCCCCACCCACCCAGGATCATGGCGTGTGGGCCGCCAGCTGCAGCCCACGTGTGGCTCCCTCGGCGTCCCGGAAGACCGGCCGGTCCCGACCACCGTCGTCACCTCCGTCGCAAAACGCGTGACGTCATGACGGTGTGCGCGCGTCGGGCCCCCGCGCACGCGCACATTGCCATGAGCGCTCCGGAGGTGAACACGGGACGCCGCCGGCAGGGTGGAGCTCGCCATGGCGCCCAATAGTAGACGCCAAGCAGAGCAAACAAGGGGGCGTGCGGGATATCCACACGCCCCCACCCTGCCGGGAAGTCTCGAGGAAGCCAGGCTCCACCCAGAGGGGGGAGGGAGAATGAAACTGCACCCACCGGGACCCATCAACGATCCCCCAAGCATGAGATCCACATATAGACTAGCATATGCATGGTCATGAAATGTACCAAGAAAAACAATAATGCAACTTTACATAGCACAAGGTAAATTTAATATGGTTTTTAGTCACACCACTTCATGTCACATCCCCTTTTTTTCACACACTGCCATTTGGTTGGCTCTTCATCACTTTTTCATTTTTTCTTTTCCTCACAGTTTTTGTTTTGTTTTGTTTGGTTTGTTTTTTACCCTTCACCTTTTTGCTAACACTTGGACCGCCACACCATTACACCACGATTTTCCTCATCATGCACTTTCCCAAGGATTCCCTGTTCTCTCTCACTCACAGCACACATTTTCACTCACACATCAGGCACCACTTGCACATTGTATTGGGGTCGCTAGCAACACTAACTCAATTTGATCATTTATTTGTCTCATTTATGTGATCCAACTACCATCCCTGTAAACATACACACATTTTTGGTCTCCATATACAATTTAAATCAATACATACAACGATGACTTACACACTAATATGTTACTTTTCTAATGGCTGCTCATGGATATCTGTTGCAGGTGTTCGGTCTCTCGCTCCCCCGGGGGGACGTGCATCAGTGTGGCTCCTTGCAAGCCCCTGGGGGCTGGCTCTTTCCCCGGGTGGGGGGTGGGGATGGCCTGCACGCCGCCCGGACCCCTCTGTGGCTCCCCAATGCTCCCACTAGACAAGTCTACCTCACTTCAACGGTAATAACCCATCATTATGTTTTATCCAATGTAATCTTTTATAGAAAATTATCTACCAGTCTCAATATTTGTATTACTTTATAGATTTAGAGGTGCCCCCTGAAGAGACCGCACTCAGGTCGAAACGCGTCGGGGCTTCGGCATTTTACTACACCATGTAATGTAATGATGTGATATGCATTTTGCCGTTTTATGGAATATGAACTCATTATTGAACCAGATTCAACATGTACATATGATATTGGACATTTTGTCAAATAAATTGTTTTATTAATGATCTTTGTAATGGTATACTTTGCTGCTTTAAAGCCCAATTAGGGGAATCCAAAATTCTTTTTATCTATTTCAGGGTGTGCAGCTCCCTTGTTCTCTCCTATGTATGTCTCCCCCTTGTTCTAATTTTCTTGGGTGGTTAAACACCCCTCCCCGCTTTGACATACCAGAGATCAAAACAGGAAGCAGTGTGTCTCATGCCACCTTCGGATTCCTGCATTTACCAATTTAATTTCAACATATATACAATTTTTGAACATTTTTGTTCTAATCAAGGGGGAATTGGATTGAGATCCAATCCTTTCCCTATCCATGCACCAGGAGGAACAGACCCCTGTATTGCATGACATTCTATACCTCACATGGTAATTTATGACTAAACTCTATTGGCTTCTATGCAGGAGTCCGAGGTCAGGGCTTTGGCACCCTGCCCCTGTTTAATATATGTAACATCTATCATTATTGTTTTTCTTGGTACATTTCATGACCATGCATATGCTAGTCTATATGTGGATCTCATGCTTGGGGGATCGTTGATGGGTCCCGGTGGGTGCAGTTTCATTCTCCCTCCCCCCTCTGGGTGGAGCCTGGCTTCCTCGAGACTTCCCGGCAGGGTGGGGGCGTGTGGATATCCCGCACGCCCCCTTGTTTGCTCTGCTTGGCGTCTACTATTGGGCGCCATGGCGAGCTCCACCCTGCCGGCGGCGTCCCGTGTTCACCTCCGGAGCGCTCATGGCGGTGTGCGCGTGCGCGGGGGCCCGGCGCGCGCACACCGTCATGACGTCACGCGTTTTGCGACGGAGGTGACGACGGTGGTCGGGACCGGCCGGTCTTCCGGGACGCCGAGGGAGCCACACGTGGGCTGCAGCTGGCGGCCCACACGCCATGATCCTGGGTGGGTGGGGGAGTTGGGCACCTGCATGTGATTATCCTATCAGCCTCAGCTTAGCTATATATAGGAGACCTAAATGTCTACCAGTCAATAGTCTTTCCATGCTGGTCAGGACAAACGATATCTGTTTTCTCAGCAATTGCAGCTTGGTTTCTGCCAAGCCAACTAGCCTCATACCCTATACAACTTTACATAGCACAAGGTAAATTTAATATGGTTTTTAGTCACACCACTTCATGTCACATCCCCTTTTTTTCACACACTGCCATTTGGTTGGCTCTTCATCACTTTTTCATTTTTTCTTTTCCTCACAGTTTTTGTTTTGTTTTGTTTGGTTTGTTTTTTACCCTTCACCTTTTTGCTAACACTTGGACCGCCACACCATTACACCACGATTTTCCTCATCATGCACTTTCCCAAGGATTCCCTGTTCTCTCTCACTCACAGCACACATTTTCACTCACACATCAGGCACCACTTGCACATTGTATTGGGGTCGCTAGCAACACTAACTCAATTTGATCATTTATTTGTCTCATTTATGTGATCCAACTACCATCCCTGTAAACATACACACATTTTTGGTCTCCATATACAATTTAAATCAATACATACAACGATGACTTACACACTAATATGTTACTTTTCTAATGGCTGCTCATGGATATCTGTTGCAGGTGTTCGGTCTCTCGCTCCCCCGGGGGGACGTGCATCAGTGTGGCTCCTTGCAAGCCCCTGGGGGCTGGCTCTTTCCCCGGGTGGGGGGTGGGGATGGCCTGCACGCCGCCCGGACCCCTCTGTGGCTCCCCAATGCTCCCACTAGACAAGTCTACCTCACTTCAACGGTAATAACCCATCATTATGTTTTATCAAATGTAATCTTTTATAGAAAATTATCTACCAGTCTCAATATTTGTATTACTTTATAGATTTAGAGGTGCCCCCTGAAGAGACCGCACTCAGGTCGAAACGCGTCGGGGCTTCGGCATTTTACTACACCATGTAATGTAATGATGTGATATGCATTTTGCCGTTTTATGGAATATGAACTCATTATTGAACCAGATTCAACATGTACATATGATATTGGACATTTTGTCAAATAAATTGTTTTATTAATGATCTTTGTAATGGTATACTTTGCTGCTTTAAAGCCCAATTAGGGGAATCCAAAATTCTTTTTATCTATTTCAGGGTGTGCAGCTCCCTTGTTCTCTCCTATGTATGTCTCCCCCTTATTCTACACTGATAATTGAAGCAAAATAGCACAGTATACCATACCTACTAACTGATAGCACTGAACAGAGCCCTGTTCTATCTTTCTCCACGCCAAAATCACACTGAAAATGGCTGCCATTGAAAAACTACTGTGGGGTGGGAAAGAGCCATGATTGGATAAAGTCATGATGACAGTGTCCAATCATGACTCTGACAGTGCTCTGTGCCCTGATTGGCTGAAGTTTTCACTGCTTCAACCAATCAGGAATTGCAATGCACTGTTCAGCACCACAATGCATTGTGGTTGATTCGGGGGGCCGAACAAATGGTCGAACTACCCGTTTGTTCGGCTGTTCTTCTAACGTCCAAACAGCCTGAACTTATGCTCAGGCCGAACCGTTCACCCATCCCTACTGAGAAAGGACACACTCTGTGTAGTGAAAGTCTGGGTTGGAAGACCTTGTACTTTCATGCAGGTAGCTGAATTTTTCTAAAGCATCAGACATTTCATATGTGTCAACTCATTTCAGCTTCTTGCATTTGTGAACATACACTTTATCACTTCAGCCCCGGAGCATTTGGCTGGCGAAAGACCAGAGCACTTTTTGCGATTCGGCACTGCGTCGCTTTAACTGACAATTGCACGTGCGACATGGCTCCCAAACAAAACTGACGTCCTTTTTTCCCTACAAATAAAGCTTTCTTTTGGTGGTATTTGATCACCTCTGCGGTTTTATTTTTTGCGCTATAAACAAAAAAAAAGCGACAATTTTGAAAAAAATGCATTATTTTTTACTTTTTGCTATAATGAATATTCACAAAAAAAATATAAAAAAAATTTTTTTTCCTCAGTTTAGGCCGATGTGTATTCGTCTACATATTTTTGGTAAAAAAAAAAATCGCAATAAGCATATATTGATTGGTTTGCACAAAAGTTATAGCGTCTACAAAATAGGGGATAGATTTATGTCATTTTCAGTAATAATTTTTTTTTTTACTAGTAATGGCGGTGATCAGTGATTTTTATCGTGACTGCAACATTATGGCGGACACATCGGACACTTTTGGCGCTATTTTGGACCATTCACATTTATACAGCAATCAGTGCAATTAAAAATGCACTGATTACTGTGTAAATGTGACTGGCAGTGAAGGGGTTAACCAGGAGGGGGCGCTGCAGGGGTTAAGTGTGTCCTAGGGATGTGTTCTAACTGTGGGGGGAGGGGCTATGTGTGACACGACACTGATCACCGCTCCCAATTACAGGGAGCAGTGATCAGTGTCCTGTCACTAGGCAGAACGGGAAATGCTTGTTTACATTTGCATTTCCCCATTCTTCCTCTCCGTGAGACGATCGCGGGCATCCCCTCAGACATCGAGTCCGCGGGACCTGCGGTCGGACTCACGGAGCTCGTGGCGGGCACATGTGCGTGCCGCCAGCGGTCTCCAGGCCTCGCGAGATCACATGAATAACGTGCACTTGTGGTGCAAAGCGTCTTTGCCTTTAGTAAATAACACCCAACAGTGCTTTGTAATGTTACACAATCACGCCATTTTCAGGACTCACCACATTTCTCTCAGGGTCAGCTAAAACAAACACAAGCAGTAAATGTCACCAAAGATTTAATTTTTTTTTTGTTGTATTTGAAAAAGGTTTTAGACATTGTCTGGCATATTGATAGCCCCCCTACCCGCAAAGAATTCAAGGTATCTTAGCCGGACATCACGGGCACTCAGGGGGGGCAAGCCAGGACGGCCACTTTCAAGCGCCATCAGGGTTGGTTCATTTTGAATTCCGGCCTCAGGCCCAACTGAGCCAGCATAGTTGGCAGAATGTTGCCGTAAAAAGTTGTGTAGAACACAGCACGCCAGGATAATGTGATTCAGTTTATACTCCGCCATATGTATGGGTGTAAGAAATAGGCGGAACCAGCTGGCCATGATTCCAAACGTGTTCTCCACCACTCTTCTGGCTCTGGCCAGCCGGTAATTAAAAACCCTCTGGTCTGGGGTGAGGGTCCTTATCGGGAATGGCCGCATAAGATGGTCCTCCAGCGCAAATGCTTCATCCGCAACAAAGATGAATGGGAGTCCTTCCACATTGTCTTCTGGAGGTGGCAAGTCCAAGCTGCCATTCTGGAGATGCCTGTAGAACCCGGTCTGGGCGATGACTCCACCATCAGATATCCGGCCATTCTTCCCCACCTCCACATACAGGAACTCATAAGTAGCCGACACCACCGCCAACATCATAATACTATTGAACCCCTTGTAGTTGTAATAGTACGACCCTGAGTTGGGTGGTGGGACGATGTGGACGTGTTTCCCATCAATTGCCCCTCCGTAGTTAGGAAAGTCCCACCGCTGGGCAAAGTGGGAGGCCACAGTCTGCCATTCCTGTGGCGTGGAAGGAAACTGTGGAGTCAAAACAAAAAAATTAGTCATTTTGCACATAAACAGGGAAAGCAGGTTACAGACAAACATTCTTGGTCAACATCAAGATAACATTTTTTGGAGGGAGTTTTTAAAGACCAAAGTATAAGGTACACCTATTATATTCCCCCTCCCCCCTCCCCCCTCTCATGGGCCATTTCTAACATTATAGGGGGGGAGCTCTTGGACAGGTAACCCTCTCCACTTCATTGAGAGATGAATGCCTAAATAATGGGTATTACTTTGGCCAGCCCCTCCTTAGTTACACTACTGACAGCCCACTGGACAGGTAAGAAGTGTCATAAGACAAAGATATAAATACACACTGTACACATTTGAGCACATTTGGAAATTCTGCTATTACCTATCAAGATAATAATAGTATACAAAAACTTTAAACAGTACCATTTGAAAGTATTCAGGCAGGCCCTTGCACTACATGCTTTGGGGAATTCATCCATAAATCTGACCACTAAAGAGATGGGTATAGTGTGTATTGGCTTGGCAAAGTCAGCAGATAGATGATTGAGGATAGAGAGAGAATTGCTATCAGCTGACTTAGCAGTTGGGGGGAGGGAGGGTTCCAAATGATTTGGGGAACCCCAAAAAAACCCTCTGGCACTCTGCCTGAATTTAAAGCACAAATCACATTTAAAAACATTTTAGGGGGTGTTTAGGGTAAAACACTACTATGGAGCTGACAAAATACATTGTTAAGTGACTACATGAGGTGAATATAGGGCCAGGAGACCATGCTGGGGAGGTAAGTGAAGGCAAATATGCATGAAGGACAAAAAAAATAATTACATAAAAATCCAGCATGAATGAGGACAAAGGGGACATTCACAGCATATTACAATCATGGTAATGAGGAAAGAAATACAAAATATTAGCAAACATTATATACAATAAAATGTGATATTAAAGGATGAAAATCTTACCTTAATATACTCCTTCTGCAGAGCCTGGGGGGAGATGCCTGTCGAGAACTTCAAGTCCTGCAGGCTTCTCCCCGTCACCAAGTACTGCAGGGTAGCGATGAGCCTCTGCTCCGGAGTGATGGTTTGCCTCATGCAGGTATCCTGCCTGCTGATATAGGGGGTCAGCAAAGCCAACAAATGGTGAAATACGGGGTCCGTCATCCGTATTTCAGAAAGTTTCTGAAATCATCAGGATTATTCTCACGGATCTCGCGGAGCAAAGGCATGTGACAGAACTGGTCACGCTGAAGCAACCAATTCTTGGTTCATGAACTCCTCCCCACCCTGTTCATGGACTGGACTTGTGTCAAGGTCAGGACCCCAACACCAAGCCCCCGCACAGCACGAACTCTACGAGGAGTACGTATATGCAACATGGCTAGAAA
The DNA here is from genome assembly GCA_037952925.1 of Lithobates clamitans. NCBI lineage: Eukaryota > Metazoa > Chordata > Amphibia > Anura > Ranidae > Lithobates > Lithobates clamitans. The sequence goes on from JBBGZY010000320.1 coordinate 3,188,819, forward strand.
ACGGTCGGCTGCTTAGAACAAAGTAACAGAACGCACTGAAGAACAGCAAGGCCTGTGAAGAACGACCTGAAAAACAATAACAAACGATCAAGAACACAATGACTGAGCCACGCGTAGCTTGCTGCGCGCACTGAAGAGCAAATACAAACCCACAAGCACAAACTGAACAGCAAACGATCTGAAAACCACGAGTCTGAAAAAGTGCAAATCATCTCTCACCAAACTTTTACTAACACGAAATTAGCAATAGGAGCCCAAAGGGTGCCGCGCTTGGTTCTGAACTGGCCTTTTCTAGTCTCGTCGTGCGTGGTGTACGTCACCGCGTTCTTAGTGAGCGGAAATTCCGATAACTTTGTGCGGCAGTGTGTACGCAAAACAAGTTTGAGCCAACATCCGTCTGAAAAAATCCATGGATTTTGTTATCAAAATGTCCGATAAATGTCCGATCGTGTGTACGGGGCATAAGAGTTGTTAAAATACATGGAGTCAAGATGTAAATGATGCAGTTATTAGAAAGCTGCCTGACCTTGACTGTGTTATTTAAGATAATTTAGGAATTAAGCCTCCATAAAATGATTTCTAGTAGTAGTTTCTAGTAAATGCTTAGGATGTTGTATTTGAATTTGATGACATATGGTCCAGTGTGTTGGGATAATAATAGGGATATAATTTCTAAGAATTTTTTAAGGTAAGTATTAGTTTGAAAAAAAAAGCCAATATGTTTTTTATTGAGAGTATACTCAAAGCTTAATCAAATGATAACATTTTTGTTCATGAAAGCTTCTGAGGAAATGTATGCCTATCTTTAACCGATGTGTACAAAAGAGTCAATTCCTACTTGGTGGTAAGTCCAGGTTTCGCAATAAGGGTAAAGCCATTGGTTAATGGCTATAGCTATTAGACAAAATTGGACCGATAGACTCAAAATGGACTTTACAGGCACAACAACACAAATAGTCACCTAAAAGTACATATTTTATTTATACATAAAAAAGGAATTAAAATGACAAACAAACAATGTGAAGTTAAAAATTCCTAGCACCAAGGGCTAGTAAAGCTACCACATAGACATCACCATAATCATTCATAGGCCAAACTGTAACTTAATAAGGTTTTTACAAATGCAGTCATCAATATTGCGGTAGGCCTGGTATAGGTTGATGTGGAGGGTAGAATAACTCGGAGCTCTACATGTTTCGCCCTGGCACGCTTCTTCAGGAGCTTGAAGTAAGTATTATAGTCAATAATGATCAACTGCCAAGAGTTGTCCTTTTATTGTAAGACATAGATTACACTGTGTACCAGTGGGGATTCAATGGTAGGGAGATCCACAAATGTGAGCAAAGAAGTCATAAAGCAGCACAGGGGTACCCAATGGGGAAATTCTTAAGGAGGAATAACTAGGTGAGCCTCATAAGGGGTAAGCTTACGGCCCCCAAATATAAATGTATAATTACCTCCACCCTTATATGTCACATTCGGACTGCCATTCAATAAGGCCAATAGTCAACCACCAAGTCAGCAGTGTATGTGACAAGTTCTTCCAATGTCTGTACATCCAGACAGAGTGAGGCTATAGCTATTAGTTTCTTTAAGCTAATAACATTTTCAAAAGGGGGAATTGGCAATGGCAGCATGCATATTCTAACAGGTTTCCTTTAATAGTGTATCCTGATCAGGTATAGCATAAAAGGCTTGTCTAGGGTAAGTAAAGCATAGCACAAGGATGCCTTTATGGAATCTAAAAATCCAAGGAGGGGTCTACACCAAGTTCAATTACTCCTCCACCTGTCTCACATATCTTTTCTCTAGTACAGTCAAATATTTTCCATAGGTGTAAAACTAGCATTAGCTCATAAGTTGTACACCAAAGAAAATAAGCCTGTTGTTCTACAAACTCAAATCTCATCCTCTCTGCTCACCAAAACTGACATGCCTAGGTTAATTCCTGCCTGAAACAGTCAAATTTGACACTTTTTGATGCTTTACTGCTGTGCATCATTGGTTGCCAGGACATTGCTGGCATGGCTGCACAGCATCATTGGTGGTTAGGATGAGGTGGCTGGACAACACAACCACCAGAATCCTAGCAAACAGCTAAGTAATGCTGCCATTTGTATAGAGGAAAACATTATTGGGCAGCAGTGAGGATGGAGTGTCTACTACAGACATTCTGGTATCAGTGTCACCTCCATGAGTGTCTCCTGAGGCAGTTGCCTTACTTTTTTGAATTGGCAACATACCCCTACAGTTCCAAAGCGTTTCCTTTGTTTTTCTCAGCATCCACCTACCTAAAGATAGCTCTAAAACTTTAAACCTTTAGGTCACCCAAATGCATGCTCAAATTACAGGCCCATGCCTATTAAACGTAGACCTAAAACATTACTCTTTGATTGTAGCTTCCCATCCCTTTCCCTACTTTCAGTAGTTGATTCAACCAAGTGGGTTTTGTACCATATAGGGAAGCTAGGGACAACACTACAATAGCTATCAATGTTGTCCATGTGGCCCAGTCAAGAGCCCCCATCTCACTCTCTCTCTCTCTTTACTGATGTAAACAAAGCCTTTAACCAGGTTGAATCTTCATGGAGTTACTTCACCATGTGGGCTTAGGCAAATTTAAGCTGTCAGGGATTATGACCATTCATTTACAATAGGTAATAGCATTCATTTGGACCCACACCCCAACAATAATGGAACCTTATAGGGATGTCCTCTCCCGCCATTAGCTTTCAAGCTAATGCTCAAGGATCTTCTGCATACAATTATTGCAAACACCAATATTGAAGGAGTCCACATAAGTCAAACACATCACAAGGTCTCTAAATATGCAGAACACCTACTCTTTTGTCTATCTCTAGACCTGCCCTGTGACTGCCTAATCTCATGAGGGAACTTCCGATTTATGGAGCCTTATCAAAGTTCAAAGCGAACTTCCAAAAATCCTAAGCACTCATTATTACACTCCAAGTCTTGAAGGCCTGAAATTTGCAGGAAACGTTTTTCTTTATATGGGCCACCGACACCATTAAATATCTAGGAGTATACTGTGCTTACCAGGGAACTTTCGTGTCTTTTTACCTTTCATTTCCCTTTGTTACTGGATCTTGATAGATGGTCTTCAGGTACCTTGTCTTAGTTCAGACACTGTAATATTACTAAAATTAACATTCTCCCCAGGATACTCTATCTACCCCAAGCCCCTCCAATTAGGTTTCCTGCATCCTTTTTCAGGGAGACCAGAACAGTAATTCTGCGCTTTGTCTGGTCAGTTGCAGCTATAAATACTTTGTATGTCCAAAACTAAGTTGTTTCTTCATATTATGCTGCATCTGACCTAACTATACATGACAGGACCATTCTAAAAGAGGTACCAATATGGGACCATCCTACAATAGGTACCACACTAAATGTTTTTCATGCTTATGCCTTCCTGTGGGTCATATTTCCAACACCTTCATGTCTGTTCGCAATCCTGGGCAACCCCCAACTATCACCAGGCTTATCTGATGGAGGCTTTCAGATTCTATATGAGGCTGGACACTCCCATGTTGGCTCCTTACCAGCAGTCCTCCCCGTGGTCCACCCTGCAGGACATTCACACAGACCCTATTGTGCCACTTGGTTTTGGGAGAACTCTCAAACTGCATCACTTCTTAACCTTACTACAGGAGCCTACCATATATAATAATCTTCTGACTGTATTTGAAACTCTCTGTTTTGGACAGGGCCAATGAGACATATCCTCAATATGATTTACCTTCAACTCATGAGTTCTAAATTGAATATTTCACCAAAAGTAGACAAAAATGTTGCCAACATCCCTAATGCAAAATTACATATTGAGGGTCCCTCATAAGAAGGTTGGGACTTTAAAGGCAACTGGATATCATAGAAAAAACAATGAATTTAAAAATGAAATATATTTTATTGTTTGGTCAATAATTAAAATGTCAGTGCATAAGATTATTGCAACTGACTCATTAATAACAACAGTGACATAAGAAAAAGGGGTATCAGAATACAAAATAACAACAATTATAGTCTCCTAAAAGAATACAAATATTAATGTACAAACACAGTTTGGTCTCCTCTTGGAAGAGAGAAAAAAAGCCCGACGTGTTTCAGGAAATGATACTTTCTTCAGGGGCTTGTAATATGTAGAGACAGGTGTACATCTATAAGAAAAACAAATCATCAGGATTGAACAATGTGGGGACAGGAGATAAGAGGAGCATCGACGAGGCAAAGCAGACAAGTTGGCCATAAAACAAGCCCAGAAAAAAAAAAAAGGGGGGGGGGTGAAAATGAAAAAGTGATTAAGGATAAAGACTGAATACAAAACCTGGACGTGTTTGCTGATGAATGTTCGCTGGACGGAATTGGACAGGGATCTGGTCCAGAGAGAAAATTTTTTTGAAGTAATTCACTGTGGTGGGGCAAAATGAGGTAGCACTTAGTTGATGTAAATTGTATATGGACCACAATGTGTGGTATAGCACTAAATAGTGCCCCACCATAAGGGTTTCAAAATTTACATATGGTATACCAGTATGATCAGAAAAAAAGGAGAATTAAAAAAAAAAAGTATCATACATAAACTTTCCTTCAAAGAGAAGAAAGTTGATTTATTTGGCATGGGCAAGTGTATTTAGTCTAATTATTAAAAGTAGATATTGAGACATACAATTTTTTATAGATACAATTGATCTGAGAGTCAAAATTATAATTTAAAACAAACAAAAAAGAAAAAATACACTCTTATATAGATCATAATTGTGAAGCCACAAAATGTCTCTATGAGACAGATTGTTCCTTCATTGTAGTATGGCAGGACTTCCAAAAGATTAGAGCCTACTATTATAATGTGTCCAGATAATACAAAAGGTATCAAGTACCAATAGGTTTAAAGCTTATCATGCCATATATTGATCAAGGTACATACCAATGATTAAAGTCAGAAAAGATATCAAAGTTACAACATCTTCATCACATCATCAAACAGTCTGCATTGTGACTGGTTTTATAAAGGTGTAAGAGGTCTACTGCGTCTGCGTGGCAGTCAATAACACAGCTGATTTGTATCAGCCTCAAAGCTCTGAAGACAGCTGATTTCTATCATCCTCGGAGCTCTGAAAACATGTGACGTGATGCGTCACAGCAAGGGAAGAGCGTTGCTGCTATGGCAACGATACATGTATGCTGCTAGGTGCGCGCGCATCGTACTCAGTGAATGTACTGTGCGCACATGCGCAGTGGAATGTACTATGCGTGCATGCGCAGTGGAATGTACTATGCGTGCATGAGCAGTGGAAATAGTCAGCGTCATTAAAAGTCCGATGCCGAATAAAAGCTACTGCATTAGCTGAAAGGGCACGTAGGTTCAAAGTGCGCCTGTGTGGTGACACCGCAACATGGATTCAAGTCATCACAGGACATTCTTCTGTATAGGAAGCTATCGTATATGAATTAAAGATCAAGATTAATTATAAAAATTAACTAATAAAGAATATAATCAGATTTGTACTGTGGTGACACCATAGAATGGATCAATATTGAATATCCATGTCAAAAAAAAAAAGAAAAAGAGAAATAGAAATCGATTGGGCGTGTGACCAGATTGTCTTCCTCTCCTCAAGGGATTATTCAGTTATAGACAAGATGACCGGAAACCTCACAGCCAGGGCCATGTTCTGTTGAAAAACAAGAAAGGGGGGAAAAAAAAATTGCTTAAGGCAGTCCCTGCGATATAATGTTTTCTGATTATAATGAATGAAAAACAAATAGCACTTGATAACCAACAAATGAACATCACTTTTTACAGAGCATGAATACAGCCCACAGATATTTATAATGTTCCTATAACCTATCTTTATTCAAATTACAGACTATCATCATAAATTGCATCTATACAAACTATAACAAAACAAGATTCTGTATAAAACATGAGAAGAAAATTGCGGTAGTTTCAATGTCAGGGAAACATAACACCCTTGTTGTTATATATCTTTCTCACAAACCCCGGAACTGAACCCTTCAAGGAATGGTCTAAAGCTCAATACAGTGTTGAGGCCAGGTGCATTGGTAGCATTTAACTTTATAATGCAGCGATATTCTTTTTGGAGGAGGAGCTTGTTCCAATCTCCTCCTCTCGCATTAGGGTGAATTCTATCAAGGATTATGAAGAAGACTTGTGGGATCTTGCCATTGTGCAAATCCCTGACATGTCTCCCAAGGGGTGCCAATGTCATAGCTTTTACATTGGTAAGACAAAACTGGAGTTTTGCAACAGAGCAGATAGACATATAAAAAGTATGAAGACGGCTAACCCTGACCTACCCCTTGGGAGACATGTCAGGGATTTGCACAATGGCAAGATCCCACAAGTCTCCATCATAATCCTTGATAGAATTCACCCTAATGCGAGAGGAGGAGATTGGAACAAGTTCCTCCTCCAAAAAGAATATCGCTGGATTATGAAGTTAAATGCTACCAATGCACGTGGCCTCAACACTGTATTGAGCTTTAGACCATTCCTTGAAGGGTTCAGTTCTGGGGTTTGTGAGAAAGATATATAACAACAAGGGTGTTATGTTTCCCTGACATTGAAACTACCGCAATTTTCTTCTCATGTTTTATACAGAATCTTGTTTTGTTATAGTTTATATAGATGCAATTTATGATGATAGTCTGTAATTTGAATAAAGATACGTTATAGGAACATTACAAATATCTGTAGGCTGTATTCATGCTCTGTAAAAAGTGATGTTCGTTCGTTGGTTATCAAGTGCTATTTGTTTTTTCATTCATTATAATCAGAAAACATTGTCTCGCAGGGACTGCCTTAAGCAATTTTTTTTCCCCCTTTTTTGTTTTTCAACAGAACATGGCCCTGGCTGTGAGGCTTCTGGTCATCTTGTCTATAAATGGATATACAGAGGTTGAGTACAGCGCTGCGCTAAGGATGACAAACAGCAGCCAACACACCCGTAGACTCAGGATCAAAATTAACAATATAAATTCAAAAGTGTGGCGCTAGAAATTACATGAAAGAATAAGTGTGCAAATACAGTGACTATAGTCAGATATTTCGGTATGAGCCAAAAGATTTGTGGATTGTGTGCAAACACAAGTAAAAAAGTCTGTGACAATAGTGAAAAATTGATGATGGTAAACGGGTGTCTCCTGAGCATGTAGAGGGATGGTTCTGAGCCGGCAACCTGGTAGGTAAATAAACCGTGGAGAAACCGGGAGTGCACAGAAGGTTGAAATCGGTGCCGGGACCATCACCAGAAACCAAGGAGGCTTACCAGAGTGTGTGGCCTGAAATGGCGTATGCCATACAGGTCAAAAAGGCTTGATGACCAACAGGTCTAGGCAAGTAATCTGGCCAGATGTCATCACACAGGGAGGAAAAGGGATCAGCACGGCTTCCTCAGCGATGGATACACCGTAAACCAGGTAAATGGTATGGATAGCATGTGAGGGAAAAAACACTCACATAGCGTAATAACGTTTGAACTTGGATTTATTAAAATAAATAAAGGGAAAACAAACTCACATTTTCAGAAGATAAAAACAGCATATAGTCTTGTAGCGGTAGTTATGAGGGGTCCACCCGACATGTTTCAACTAAAAAGTCATCATCTGGGGTGTGGACCCCCTCATCCCACCGCTCTATATATAGATAAATGATGAATGATGACCCCCACTGGGAATGTCTGAAACCGGAAGTGCTTCTGACGACCTTTATTTCCGGTTTTGGGGGTATTGGTACACCAAATTAGACCATATATATAAGTGGACATCTATATTTGGTTTGTGTAGACCTAAAGTAAACATTAAGAGGGAATAAGAGGGAAAGAAACGGCTTAGATTGAGGCCGGTATGTAATCCGGAACCAAGCCTCACTTTCGTTTCCCCTTACTAAATAGGTGGAAGCGCAGTGACAGCACTGCGCTCCGCCCCCTAAACCAAGCCTCGTTGTCGTGTTGCGCGATGACATCACACGCAAGTCACGACAACGCCGGCAATGCGCTCCACATTTAGCCAAGCCTCTCTTTAAAAGCACCTGTGAATGAATCATGTTCGGTCACAACTCCCCAGTAGGTGGAGCCCGGCTTGGATACAGGACCGGAAGGACCATTAAAGTGTCAGCAAAGGCGGACACATGCAGTAAAAACTTAATGAGAGGTATATAGGGGCTGAAATATGTGGAAATAAATAAAAAAGGGGTAAAAATTTGGAAATAATTAAAAATTATGTTATGAGAAATCAATAAAAAGTATGTAAACAACCGGAACGTGTTTACCTACATATGGGTATAAAACTATAAGATCTACCGGACACTGCCAATAGGGGGCATCAGTACAATACAGAACGTACTTAGAACCCCAAAACACATATACAGTATAAAAAATGATAATAATAATGTATATGAAAATGATCAGAAAGTCGTAAATATGGTATGTTGGATAATACGTAAAAAGAAGAAAGATCGAAAAATTATTTGTGTCTATGCCTGGTTGATAAAAGAGTTGATGTCCCATTCCACGTTAATACCTTGCGGGAAATGGGACCCCAACTCGTACATCCAATATGTCTCTAAACGGGAGACACCCCTAAGTGTCGACCCCCCCCCGCCAAGGGGCCGTGTATTTGTCTATGATGAGGAACTGAGTGCCCACAGGATTTCTACCGTGACATTCCCTGTAGTGCCTGGGGACTGTATGTTTGGTACTACCTGCTTTAATTAAATTAATATGTTCCGAGAGTGGAGTTAATTGAGTTTGCCACGCAACACAATTACTTCTGGTTTAACGGTAATTACTATCGCCAACACAAGGGGGTAGCAATGGGGGCTAAGTTTGCCCCCAGCTTGGCCAACTTGTTCATGGCCAAGTGGGAGGAGGATGTCGTCTATGCCATGGAGAACCCACATCTTTTGATGTGGGCCCGGTACATAGACGACATCCTCCTCTTATGGACAGGTAGCCATGATGATCTGGTTGCGCCACACTTTTGAATTTATCTTGTCTATAAATGAATAATCCCTTGAGGAGAGGAAGACAATCTGGCAACACACCCAATCGATTTCTATTTCTCTTTTTTTTTTTTTTTGATATGGATATTCAATATTGATCCATTCTATGGTGTCACCACAGTACAAACCTTATATTCTTTATTAGTTAATTTTTAATCAATCTTGATCTTTAATTCATATACGCTAGCTTCCTATACAGAAGAATGTCCTGTGATGACTTGAATCCATGTTGCGGTGTCACCATGCAGGGGCACTTTGAACCTACGTGCCCCTTTCGGCTAATGCAGTAGCTTTTGTTCGGCATTGGCCTTTTTTTTTGTACACTTGTCTCTACATATTACAAGCCCCTGAAGAAAGGATCATTTCCTGAAACACGTCTGGCTTTTTTTCTCTCTTCCAAGAGGAGACCAAACTGTGTTTGTACATTGATATTTGTATTCTTTTAGGAGACTATAATTGTTGTTATTTTGTATTCTGATACCCCTTTTTCTTATGTCACTGTTGTTATTAATGAGTCAGTTGCAATAATCTTATGCACTGACTTTTTAATTATTGACCGAACAATAAAATATATTTAATTTTTAAATTCATTGTTTTTTCTATGATATCCAGTTGCCTTTAAAGAATCAACTCATGAGTTCAGACCAGAAATTGTTTCACACCTACATTCAGAAGTGGGAGGGGGATCTAGAGATTTAATTATCCCTTACACAAATAGACAAACTGAATTGTTATGCTCACAAATACTGAAGAAGTAACCCATGTCAGGAAGTGGGCTACAAATTGCTCTCCTGATGGTATAGTGTAAACACAAGCTGATAATGTATTCCTGCACTCTGGTGTCGGCCAGACTCCCTGGCATTGGCACGATGGTTCAGTAGGATAGATGATATTAACCTCATGGAGGTCCTTATCTCCTCAATTAAAGGAACAGGCAAATCATTCCACCAGGGTGGCTATATTGCTGCAAATTTACTTAGGAATATTACCTCCTACACATTGCCACTTTTTTAGATCGCTTGGGTGAGTTCCCTGTTGTTTAACCTATCCTCTAATTAGTTAGAAATGGAACCATTGGAAAAATATTGCCTTTTATTGCTAAAGGTCTTTCTTCAGAGCTATAGGGCTGTACAGCTTATTCAAACCTACTGTATGTCATTCATACCCAACCCCCCCTCGATCTCTAGTTCCTACCCCTGGCCCCTGTGTTAATAAAAGATACAGTAGTGATGAGATGTATGGATTTGTCGATCCACTAAGGGATCCGACACACTTGTAAGTGTTGGATTCTGCTGGATCTTCAGCAGTGGCTTCTCTTCACTACTAGAGATCAGCAGGAAAGATGTCCGATTTATTTTCTGGGTAGCTTAATTTTGAATTACTTTCAATGACAGAATTGCTCTACCAGCCATTGCTGAACAGAGTGGAGTGGCTCTGTCTGAAAGGGCCCTTAGCAAATCATCTCAGTCTGAAAGGAAACAAGCTGAAAAATTACCCAGATGCTTAACGTGGTTCTAAAGGTAAAAGGTTTTCTTTTACCCTAATGCATTGCTCTTATGATTTTTTTGTACGAAAACCATACTAATGAAACAAAAATCAGACATTGAGTTCACATCGGACAAAAATTTTATAGTCTGCACATCCAGCTTTTGTCTGATGAAAAAGTGAAATTGGCTGTCGAAAGCTCCATACTCATGCCGCATACACACGATCAGACATTCCAATAACAAAACCGTGGATTTTTTTCCGACGGATGTTGGCTCAAACTTGTCTTGCATACACACGGTCATACAAATGTTGTCAGAAATTCCGATCGACAAGAACGCGGTGACGTACAACACGTACGATGGCACTATAAAAGGAAGTTCAATAGCCAGTGCGCCACCCTTTGGGCTCCTTCTGCTAATCTTGTGTTTATCTCGTGTTAGTAGAAGTTTAGTGAGAGACGATTCGCGCTTTTGAGCCTCATGCTTTTCAGTTTGTTACAGTTTGTGCTTGTGGGTTCGTATCTTTTCTTCAGTGTGTGTTGTCAGTTCGTTCTTGTCTTTCAGTGCATTCTATTTCTTAGTTTGCATCTGTTTTTCAGTGCGTTCTTGTCCGCTCATTTCTGATTTTCAGCTCGTTCTTCTCAGGTTCTTTCTGATTTTCAGTGCGTTCTGTTAGTTAGTTCTGACCAGCCGACCATTTTATAGCCATGTTGCGGGTACTTACTCATCGTAGAGTTTGTGCTGTGCAAGGGCTTGGTGTTGGAATTCTTGCCTTGACCCAAGTCCAGTCCATGAACAGGGTGAGGAGGAGTTTATGGACGAAGAATTGGTTGCTCCAGCGTGACCAATTCTCACATATGCCTTTGTTACGGGAGATCTGGAAGAATAATCCTGATGATTTCTGGAATTATCTCAGGATGACGGACCTCGTTTTTCACCGTCTGTTGGCTTTGCTGTCCCCTTATATTATGAAGCAGGACACCTGCATGCAGCAAGCTATCTCTCCTGAACAAAGGCTAGTCGCCACCTCGTTTGAGCTATCACTGCACTGGCATCCCAGGCATCCCTTCAGATGAGAAAAATCAGCAGACAAGAAAAGTGAGATGGGGATGATTCTTCTACAGGATTCCATATGGATCAAGCAACCAGGTAAGGAGCACCAGTGCCCCCCTCCCCCACTGACTGGCAGTGCCTCCAAACTTCCCCCATTAGGCACCAGGACCCCTATCTCCCCTCACTAAGCACCCCCCGTTAGGCATGCAATGGACACAGTTAGGCATGCAATGGAGTAACAAATAATTCAGCGCTGCCCTTAAAGATAGCGGCTAACACAGCAAATTGGATAAATGGCAAAACAGAGGAAAACAAATAGTGTAGCGCTTAGAAAAATAACGTGACACATAGGCCAAATAGGGGCAGAGAACCCTTCTTTAAATATCCTTACTACATCCATGGACATCTGAGTACTGTCTTTTATGAGACAAACCCATACAGACATCTTAACCTGGATGAGAGTCGGGAGTTTCCATTCTAGGCAATTGACGGTTCCATTGTTCATCTCTATTGGTTGTTTATATAACACAAGCCTGTTTGACTCACAGAACATATATTCTTGTGTGTTCAAACGAACACTGTTTACTACGAACGATTACTGTGCCCACGAACCTGAAAGTTGCCATTTTAAACTGTACAACAGTAAAGAAAAGCATATGGAACAGCATGCAAGTAATAATAATAATAGGAACACAGGACAACTACTTACTTTTTAGAAGCAGTTTCCTGATCTTTCTGTACTGATCGTGCTTCCTCAATTTCAGGTCTGACCAGCGTTTCCTCAATTTCTCCTTGGATCGTCATACCCCAAAATTTCTGTGCAGACTTTTCACAACTTTAGTCATGAACTTGGCCTTTCTCACATTTGGGCTTGGGTACGGTCCATACTTCCTGTAACGAGCCCCCACTCGCTCAGTTCCACTCTCCCGACACTCCTCTGCGGCTATTGAATCAGATTGCAGATCGCAACGTCTGATGGTTCAGTCATCCGATGCTCCGGGATTTGAACTACAGCTATGTGCCATTCGAATCCAGTGGTAATAGCTCAGAACAAACACCAGGCAGGCTGTATGTAAGTTCAAACAGTGATCTCTTTTATTGAAAGGAATACAGGCTCTTTTATACAGTAAAAGAGGAGGTGCATACCTCCTGCTCATATTACTCTGAACATACACCTGCGACCAGAAACCTAATTAACATGGGCTAATTAACTAATCCCTTTAGACAGCCTAGATGACTCAGTCATGACCTTTAGGCCAGACTGGCCGTCTTGTAGCTCAGAAAACACAATCAACATTATCACAAATCAACACAGAACTCTTCTTCACACAATAACAGAGTTAATTAACACAAACAACAATGGGGATCTAATGACTCTTAGATCCCATACTAGACTTATTTACAATAAACACATTCTAGCAGGCAACAGACAGACAGGTGGCTGGAATTGACATCAGCATCTCCTAACAGTATTTGTCCCAGCATTATGAATCAGCCACTATTTCTAATATGGCAAATCCAGGGTCCCCAGAGTCTGTGTCTCTTGGGGGGATATGGACCTGAATCCAAAGTAACACCACCTCAAGGGTCCTCAGGCATACAGCTCACAAAGAGCACCGTTCCCCCAAATGCCAGGGCCCACGATCGATCGGCAAGAGGCTAGCATTCAGTCCCCTCCAAAAGTCTCTCTCCTGGCTAGGTCTGTCACACTTCCCACCATAGTCTGCCCTCTTCAAGATGTCCAACATCTCCACCATCTCTACAAAGGACATATTTGAGGTCTTATATCTCCTCCAGGATCGGGATGTTTCTGGCTCCGGGCTTTCCTAGTCATTGCTGCTATTATCACGCACCTGATGTCTCTCCGCCATGTGCTTTCCCACTGCGCCGATAGAGAAGGGGCGGGGAATATACTAGAAAGAAGGTCAGGGGCCGAGTTTCACGCATGTGCAGTGTATATAAAGCATAACACATGTGCGTTGCATGTACGATATGTGAGCGGAGGATGGAGTAGCATAAGGGGGATAGTGCGGGTGGGAGTATGAGTAAGGGATAGACAACAGAGGTATGCATATATAAAAATAAACATTTTTATTACAAAATAACAATAGTAACATACATTGGAAATTCCTATAAATATTCCTAAAATCAATAAAGAGGATAACAATGCATATAACGTTAAAAGAAAAAAAGGGGGTCTTTTATCAGACATATAACTGTTCGCTTTCATCTAACCCCTGAGGAAGGAAATGAATATATTTACTTTTATTCCCCTTGCTTTTCCCAACATGTTGGGATTTCTTGGTGATCCTACCCTTATGACCCCCCTCTTCTGAAGTCTAAGTACTGATCCAATAATTAAGCAATGTTATAAGCATTGTTATACTTTTTATTGATTTTAAAAATATTTATAGGAATTTCTAATGTATATTACTATTGTTATTTTGTAATAAAATTGTTTATTCTTATATATACATACCCCTGTTGTCTATCCCTTACTCATACTCCCACCCGCACTATCCCCCTAAGGGCATTCTTTTCCACAAGAAATGGAGGAGGGCCTCATATTTCAGGCACTAAATAAGGGGGTGAGGGCCAACTCACCAATAAAAGTCACATACAGTGGCTTGCAAAAGTATTCGGCCCCCTTGAACTTTTCAACCTTTTGCCACATTTCAGGCTTCAAACATAAAGATATAAAATTTTTATTTTTTTTTTGTGAAGAATCACCAACAAGTGGGACACAATTTTGAAGTGGAACGAAATCTTTTGGATTTTTGAAACTTTTTTAACTAATAAAAAAATGAAAAGTGGGGCGTGCAAAATTATTCGGCCCCCTTGCGTTAATACTTTGTAGAGCCACCTTTTGCTGCGATTACAGCTGCAAGTCGCTTGGGGTATGTCTCTATCAGTTTTGCACATCGAGAGACTGAAATTCTTGCCCATTCTTCCTTGCAAAACAGCTCGAGCTCAGTGAGGTTGGATGGAGAGCATTTGTGAACAGCAATTTTCAGCTCTTTCCACAGATTCTCGATTGGATTCAGGTCTGGACTTTGACTTGGCCATTCTAACACCTGGATACGTTTATTTGTGAACCATTCCTTTGTAGATTTTGCTGTATGTTTGGGATCATTGTCTTGTTGGAAGATAAATCTCTGTCCCAGTTTCAGGTCTTTTGCAGACTCCAACAGGTTTTCATCCAGAATGGTCCTGTATTTGGCTGCATCCACCTTCCCCTCAATTTTAACCATCTTCCCTGTTCCTGCTGAAGAAAAGCAGGCCCAAACCATGATGCTGCCACCACCATGTTTGACAGTGGGGATGGTGTGTTGAGTGTGATGAGCTGTGTTGCTTTTACGCCAAACATATCGTTTTGCATTGTGGCCAAAAAGTTGGATTTTGGTTTCATCAGACCAAAGCACCTTCTTCCACATGTTTGGTGTGTCTCCCAGGTGGCTTGTGGCAAACTTTAGATGAGACTTTTTATAGATATCTTTGAGAAATGGCTTTCTTCTTGCCACTCTTCCAAAAAGGCCAGATTTGTGCAGTGTATGACTGATTGTTGTCCTATGGACAGACTCTCCCACCTCAGCTGTAGTTCTCTGCAGTTCATCCAGAGTGATCATGGGCCTCTTGGCTGCATCTCTGATCAGTCTTCTCCTTGTCTGAGCGACAGCCAGGTCTTGGTAGATTTGCAGTGGTCTGATACTCCTTCCATTTCAAAATGATCGCTTGCACAGTGCTCCTTGGAATGTTTAAAGCTTGGGAAATCTTTTTGTATCCAAATCCGGCTTTAAACTTCTCCACAACAGTAATACGGACCTGCCTGGTGTGTTCCTTTGTCTTCATGATGCTCTCTGCGCTTTCAACAGAACCCTGAGACTATCACAGAGCAGGTGCATTTATACAGAGACTTGATTACACACAGGTGGATTCTATTTATCACCATCAGTCATTTAGGACAACATTGGATCATTCAGAGATCCTCGCTGAACTTCTGGAGTGAGTTTGCTGCACTGAAAGTAAAGGGGCCGAATAATTTTGCACGCACCACTTTTCAGTTTTTTAATTGCTAAAAAAGTTTAAAATAGCCAATAGATTTCGTTCCACTTCACAATTGTGTCCCACTTGTTGGTGATTCTTCACAAAAAATTAAAATTTTATATCTTTATGTTTGAAGCCTGAAATGTGGCAAAAGGTTGAAAAGTTCAAGGGGGCCGAATACTTTCGCAAGGCACTGTATGTGAGTTGGACCATACTCCGCCTCCACCTCCTGCAACACCTCCAACACCACAGCCACAGCCTGGAAGAAAGCGTGGAAGACGCAGGCTGTTGTAAGACCACAGCCTCGGGACATATATATATATATATATATATATATATATATATATATATATATATATATATACACACACACACACACACACACCTGCTGCTGCTCTCTTGTAGTTCTGGACCAGATTGTGCTTCCTATTAAATGGACTCCTCAGGCTACCAACTTTGCCTGTCAAATAATTGATGTCTGCCCTGGGGTACAAAGGCTTCACCGATTTCAACAGTTTATCCAGTGTTGCCTTCCTCTTTATTTTGTTATGACGCCTAATAAATTTCTATTTTTTTTTTTATAAATACTTGGCTATGTGTTTTACTTCAAAAAGGACAATTTGTTTGTAAGTAGGCAGGTACATTTCAAAAATACAATGTCAAATTAACAAGGGACGCCAACACCAACCAACCTCTTTGAGGTTAAAAAATACAAGATAATAATGGTGTTGTGGTAACTTGACACACAACTTGACACACAAAAAAAAAAGTAGATCACTATAAAAAAACAAATAAACATTATTCTGGAGATTTTGCGAAACAATCAAAAAAAAAGATTATTCAGGAGATCACAAGAAATAATAAGAAATCAGTTTGTCAGAACTCTGTATGAATATCAGCAGCAAAGCAACTTCATTATTCTAGCATTATAAAGAAGAAGAGAATGCGCTGCATTGAAAGATTAAAAAATTTGCAGCATGACGAATGTGCTATCTCCATTACGAACGGTAGTTTTACAAGACCGAGCGTTTCCGTCTCGTACTTGATTCAGAGCATGCGTGGAATTTTGTGCCTCGGACTTGTGTACACATGCTCGGAATTTCCAACAACACAGTTTTTTGTCGGAAAATTTGAGAACCTGCTCTCAAACATTTGTTGTTGGAAATTCCGACAGCAAATGTGCGATGGAGCATACACATGGTTGGACTTTCGGACAACAAGCTCACATCGAACATTTCCTGACGGAAAGTCCGACCGTGTGTGCGTGGCATGACGGTAAGATTTGCAGACTATCGGTCGTCGTCACACAATTGACATCCGAAAATCTAAGCGTGTGTACGGGCCTTAACTGTGGGGGGATGGTACTGCCTGGAGGAGGAGACCAATCGCTGTTCCTAATCAGTAGGAACAACAGATCTGTCTCCTCTCTTCTGACAGAACAGAGATCTGTCTGTTTACATTGACAAATCTCCATCCTGTCTCTCTCAGGAGCAATCGCGGGTGCCCGGCGGACATCGTAGCCCCCAGGCAGGCACATCGGCTCCATCGTCTTGCCACGGGCATGCACACGTGCCCCCTAGAGCTTTTAAAGCAGCTGACATACCATGATGCATCACACCAGAGTCTCCCTTACATCAGTGTCCCCCCTTTACATCAGAGTTTACCCATCACATCACAATGATCCTCCTTACATCAAAGTCCCCAGCATCCCCCCTTACATAATAATCTGCATCCTTATATCATAGTGTCCCCTCACATGATAGTACCCCAACTTACATCAGAGTTTCCCATCATACCAGTGTCTCTCTGAAATCAAAGCCCCCCATCACACCAGAGTCCCTCTTACATCAGAGTTCCGATTATATCGGTGTCCCACAAGCTAACAATAGCACACACCAGCTACTGGACTTGTGCAAAACAGCCTAGTGTAGTGTATTACCTGTTAACAAGTAAAAGGCACAATGCTCAGATGCATCAATATGACTATATATGGTCCATAATAGTCCAGAGGCAGGTGTCAGTATATATCATAAACACTTTATTATAAAAAAACAATTGCGGTCATCTTCGCGGTCACCGGACGGGGATTGTGAAGCTGCAATGCTGCCTCCTACAGGCTCTGACGACTCACCACCCCTATCCTCCCTGGGATCTGATGTGCTGCACCTTGCCAGCTAGAAGCGGACTCTCTGTGACCTGTAGTCCCACCTGTTCAGCCCAGAGATGCACCCAACTTCAACTTCATTTTCTTCCATATGAGTGGATATTGTTTTTATAATAAAGTGTTTATGATAGACACTCAGAGGCACCCCTCTCCTTGTTTTTCTTTTAGTGTATTACCTGGCTTGTGCTATTGTCAGCTTGTGTTTTTGTGAATGAAATTGCACATCCCGAGCTGCAATCATTCACAACACAAGCTAACAATTCTCACTCTCCTTATTCCCTTTAAAGCAGGCTGCAGCTCCAGACTTTGTGTAACCTAAAGAGAAGAGTTGGGGAGACAGCACTGCACAGCACAGCAATATCATCTGGCAGCTTAGAAAGGGGTTATAGGGGCTGTGCCGTTTCTCCTCCTGAGCTGTCACTCAGAACTCTGTCTTGGTTGATCAGTGTTATAGATAGCTAGGCTGGTGGGCAGGGCAAGCTATCCAACAAACGCAGCTCAGCAACTCCTGCAAGGGTTTAGATGGAGAAATATGCTATGTGCACCAGATCCTTTGGTTGGGGGGATGGTTGCCTTGCTGTCTTTACTTCTGGTGATAGATCTTCCTTAATGTCACCAACAGAAAGCAGAAACACTTTAAAGCCACTAGGGGCCTCTTCTTCAAGCAAGCAACAGTGATCCTGCAGTGATCCTTGAGGTGGCCTTGAAGTATTAGCAGAAAAAAAGGAAACTCAATCTGCGCTAAGGTATAGAAAAATATAGAAAAAATAATACCCAAACAAATGGATCAACACGTGAAACAGCAGCAACTCTCCTGCATAACATAAACACAGTGTACCAAAATTTAAAAAAAATAGAATCGCGCTAATCATAAAATAAATGAGTGTTCTCATACACTGACCAATCCAATGAACGGTCATATACCTAGTGAATAGAGTAATAAAAGTAAAACAAAAAGTTATATATATATATAAAGAATAAATAAATAAATAAATGCAGGATGTGAACAAACAAATACTGGACAACCCCACCTATTCATGTGGGAATGTCGCACCAGTAGTCATAGTAACATAAACATATTATGAGGTATAACCACAATTAGTGTCCAAAAGAGCCTGAATGGCACTATCCCCCGTGATTTAAAAAGTCCAACCATAAATGGTGTCACTTTGCAAATAAAAACACTTGTGAGGGAATCCATCACCAGTGAATGAGGGGTTACTGCTTACCAGAAGCCCACGATCCCCCTCTACTGAGGATCACGGGAAGCCTGTGTATCGAAAAAAGCCTTGCAGGGCACATCAAGTAGATCAGCTGTTCCCAGTGAAGTAAGGTACTGCGATCTCGAAAGCTCCTCACCAAGACTCTCCTCTTCCTGTCCTCTCCCTCTCCTCTTCCTGTCCTCTCCCTCTCCTCTTCATAAAGGATCATTAGCATGCTGATGTAATCAGTATCCTTCCTTCTGTCTCCATGTGTCTCCATGTGTTTATCTCTTTTTAGAGATGAACACATGGAGACAGGAGGAACACAGGCTTCCCGTGATCCTCTGTAGTGGGGGATTGTGGGCTTCTGGTAAGCAGTAACCCCTCATTCACTGGTGGTGGACTCCCTCACAAGTGTTTATATTTGCAAAGTGACACCATTTATGGTTGGACTTTTTAAATTACGGGGATAGTGCCATTCAGGCTCTTTTGGACACTAATTGTGGTTATACCTCATAATATGTTTATGTTACTATGACTACTGGTGCGACATTCCCACATGAATAGGTGGGGTTGTCCAGTATTTGTTTGTTCACATCCTGCATTTATTTATTCTTTATATATATATAACTTTTGTTTTACTTTTATTACTCTACTCACTAGGTATATGACCATTCATTGGATTGGTCAGTGTATGAGAACACTAGGGATGAGCCGAACACCCCCCTGTTCGGTTTGCACCAGAACTTGTGAACAGGCAAAAAATTTGTTTGAACACGAGAACACCGTTAAAGTCTATGGGACACGAACATGGATAATCAAAAGTGCTAGTTTTAAAGGCTTATATGCAAGTTATTGTCATAAAAAGTGTTTGGGGACCTGGGTCCTGCCCCAGGGGACATGGATCAATGCAAAAAAAGTTTTAAAAAAGGACGTTTTTTCGGGAGCAGTGATTTTAATAATGCTTAAAGTAAAACAATAAAAGTGTAATATCCCTTTTAATTTCGTACCTGGGGGGTGTCTATAGTATGCCTGTAAAGGGGCGCATGTTTCCGGTGTTTAGAACAGTCTGACAGCAAAATGACATTTCAAAGGAAAAAAAGTCTTTTTTTTTTTTTTATTATTCTTTATTTATTATTTTATCATTACAAAACCATACCCAACCAGCAACATTCCAGGTTACATATCAAAATGTACAAATTAATATCATTATCCCCAGCTCCCCTCGCCCCGCCCCTCCCCCCTCCCCCCAACCCCCCCAATCCTGCAGGGGACTACTCAGGGGACCGCCCTCAGAATTAGTCTCACCAGTCTCAAATTGATCTCCCACCTTTTATGCCATATTTGTAATCTCCTATAGGTAATTCCAGGTCCTTTTAAATTTGTGCCAGCCTGCCCATTTCCTCGTCAGTTCCTCCTCCTCGTCAGGTACCAAACCCCCATCATCCAAGCACTCAACGTTATATATTTAGTTTATGCAGAGCCAGTCTCGTATATTTGGGCTTGACGGATCAAACCATTTCAAAGCGATCTGCCTCTTAGCTGCATCAAGCATAATGGGGACCATAGAGGATTAATAACTCTTTACCGACATCGCAGTCCCATGGAAGAGACATACCCACGGATCCTCTGCTATTACTTCCTCAGTAATCTCCTTGATCAATGTTATAATTTTTTTCCAGTAGATTTTGATGATGGGGCACTCCCACCAAATGTGGGCCATTGTTCCTAAACATACGTACCCCCTCCAACAGGTATCAGAGTTCGTACTATCCATTTTGCTTAACCTGTCTGGGGTGGCATACCATCTTGCAAGGCATTTATAGTGAATTTCCGTTCTCCTAGTGTCTAGTGCTGAATAGTGTACCAACTTCAAAATCTTTTCTATCATATCTTTACTACATTGTGACCCTAATTCCCGCTCCCACCTTTTGATGTAAGGGGGCACCTCCAGCTCCGTCTCTGCTCCCAAAATCCTATAAATTTGAGCTATAGCACCACCTGTTTGCTCCCTCACACAGAGCTGCTCAAGCGGTCTGTATTCCTCCTCACTTATGAGTGGTTTTGGTAATTTATCTATAAAATGCGAGAGCTGGAGGTACCTCCATCCATCCATCACCCATAGCTCCTGTTCGTTCCTTAGCTCAGTGAACGTGCGAATTCTCCCCTTACTTAAACATTTTTTTAATTGAATGTAGTCATCTTTTAACCAATTCCCTCCCGCCTCCCTCCTCCCAGGTTCAAAAAATAAATTGTTTTTCATATACATCAGTGGTGAGTTGTGTGTCCATTTATTCTGGGTGTGTATCAAGTCCCAATATTTAAAAGTGCTGTGTGTCAATACAGCCGTGTTAATGCTAAGTGCTCTATATTTTGGGGGATTCCACAAAATGTGCCCTAAGTTAGTATTACTCAGATAGTGTTCTATGTTAACCCATCACTTCTCCGATCCCTTTTTGAACCAATCGATGACTCGTGAAAGAACTACTGATATATAATACCTATTGAAATCAGGCAGAGCAAGTCCACCTTTTTTTTTTCCCCTGCTTAAAATTGCATAGGAGATACGTGGTTTTTTGCCACCCCAGACAAATTTCACTGTCAAGCTCCGTAGAGCTCTAAAATAGTACTTGGGTAGAGGAATAGGTAACATCTGAAATTTATACAGTAGTTTAGGTGTCAATATAATTTTGACCGCATTTACGCGCCCAAACCAAGAAAGAGGCCTTGATGATATTCTTCTCGCTTCTTGCCTAATCTCATCCAGCAACGGGATGTAGTTTTTTAAATAAAATTTTTTAAAGGTGTTAGCTAATTTAATCCCCAAATACTTGATTTCCTTTTTCCAAGGAAAGGGGAACACTTCAGATAAATGAGCCTCCTCTTGCTTACCCATACTGATATTGAGAATCTCTGACTTCCTCAAGTTTATTTTAAAATTAGATGTGTCCCTGTATCTTCTAAAGATCCGAAGCACATTTGGGAGAGTTATTCTGGGATTCGTAATGAAGAATAGGACATCATCAGCGAATGCCACGAGTTTGTGTTCCTCAGCTCCTATCTTCACCCCACTACAGTCAGGGTTGTTACGAATAGTGGCCAGTAGAGGTTTGAGGGACAAAACGAACAGGAGAGGGGAGAGAGGACAGTCCTGCCTAGTACCATTTACCATCTTGAAGGGTTTTGAGAGAGACCTTTTTACCTTTACGGAGGCCGTAGGGTTATTATAAAGTATTTTGACCCACGAGATAAACCTCAGACCGATCCCCATGACCTCAAGAGTTTTCATCATGAACCCCCAGTCTACCCTGTCAAACGCTTTTTCGGCGTCCACTGACAGGAATAGAACTGGGGGCACACCCCGTTTACAGGTTTCTGACAGAAGCACTGCTCGCACCCCGTTATCCCTGCTCTGTCTACCGGGTACAAAACCTGCCTGGTCAGGATGCACCAAGGTGGTCATTTTTTCTTTCAGTCTGTTGACCAACACTTTCGCATATAGTTTAAAGTCTGTGTTCAGCAGCGAGATGGGTCTATAGCTCGAACAAAGCCTGGCGTCCTTCCCCTCTTTTAGTATCGGAGTGATCGTCGCGGCTAGTGCTTCTCTCTCCATTTCACAATTGGTACCCAGTTTGTTCCAATAATGACAGTCCCTAGGTACCAGGATATGTTTCAATTTTTCTAGATAGATAGTGGTAAATCCATCAGGGCCTGGGCTCTTACCCTTTGGGGAGTCTTTTAGGGCGGCCAAAATTTCCTCCTCCTCAATAGGCCTGTCCAAGGTAGAACTCTCCTCCTCGGTTAGCTCTGCTACCCCTGCCCCCTTCAGGAATTCCTCGCCCCTACCCATGCGAGTACTGTCCACCGCTCCCTGTTGCCCAATAGAATATAGGGCAGCATAAAACTTTTTAAACTCTTCTGCCATGCCTCTACTGGTCACTATTGCCTCACCTCTTTTGTTTTGTATTTTTTCAATAAAGTTCCGACCCCTTTTTTTCCTTATTAATCTGGCCAGGTGCTTACTCGACTTATTCACCCAAAGGTAGTTATCCTTAGTTATCTTATTAAGAGCTCTTTTGGCATCCTGTTCCATCGAGTCCCTCAGCTCCTCTCTTTTGGCGGCTAGTTGACGATAGCGGTCCTGATTCTGCCCCTTAAACTTTTTATGTGCCTGTTCCAAGGAAAAAATTTCCTCTATCAGCCTTTCCCTTTCTTCCTTTCTCTTTTTTTTTAGCCCTGCTCCCATTGAAATGAGGATCTCTCTAATATAAGCTTTATGCGTTTCCCATAGGATAGAGGGGAAAACCTCTCCAGTGTCATTCGAGTTAAAGAAAAAATCCACTTCCTGCTGGACCCTTTCTACTACTTTAGGATCCTTCAGCATATATTCATTCAACTTCCACGAGAAGGGTTGACCTTGCCCTTCTGGGATCCTCACCCTCATCGTGACTGGAGAATGATCTGAGAGAGATAGGATTTCTATTCTGGTTTCCTCCACCCACTCCAGAAGGCTGTGGTCCACAAATATATAATCTAATCTGGAGTAAGTCCCGTGAACAGGGGAGAAGAAGGTAAAGTCTCTTTCTTTAGCATGTTGCAGTCTCTATGCGTCCATCAACTGGCAACTAAACAGCCTCCGCCCGATTGCGCCGATTGAAACCTCCCTTATCCCCTGGGCACGGGACGTACTATCCAGGTCAGGGTCAAGGCAGAAGTTGAGGTCCCCTGCCAACACTACCTCCCCCTCCCTGAACTTCGTCAATACTTGTCCCAGAAATACCGTCGGATCTTTGTTGGGACAATAGACGTTCGCCAGAGTAAATGTCCTATTCCCCATATTACCCTTCAAAAAAATGTAACGACCCTCAGGGTCCGTCATTCTATCTACTAGTGAGAAATTCGAGGCCTTCGAGAACCCAATGGCAACTCCCTTCGATCTTTTAACAGGTGTATCCCAATAGAACCACTGAAGCAACCCTGGAGAAAATAACCTGATTTTGGAATCCAGGGTCAAATGGGTCTCCTGAAGGAATACTATATCGCCACCTAAGTGATGTAGTTCCCTCAATATTTTATGTCTTTTTGTAGACGAGTTTAACCCTTTCACATTATATGATATAAATTTAAGCTCTGGCATATCTATCAGACCAACCCTTCTCCCCAACCACCTGCCCCCCTGGGGCCCATCCTGCAGGAACACCTCCCCATCCCCACACCCCTCCCCCGTTCACCCTCCCCCCCTTCCACCCCGATCCCAACCCTCCACCCTCCCCTTGGCTGAAAATCCACCCCGAGCCCGCACATATGGAGATTATCCAATCCCATACTACGTACCTCCTCCCTCGGGGTGGAGCTCCAACGCCAACATCCGGTACCCCCCTCCCTAAATGGGGGGGGGCCAGAGGGGTAGAGAGCAAGCTCCCTAACCGAGCGAAACAACCCCATCAGCAAACCCCCCCCCATCCTGCACAGGCATAAAAAAAAATTACATGAATCTATCCCCCCCTAATCCCCAATCCCTGCATTTATGCAACTTGAGTCCAGAGACACATCTCCATGTACTTTCTGAAGAGATTATCAGCTGGGGAGGGGGAACCTCCCCCCCTACCCACAGAACCCCCACCCCAGCTGATCACTCCTTGTGCTCCCTTTCTCCCTTTATGACATATCAGGGATGGGTATACCCAGACTGTCACAGAAGTCCTGCATCTCTTCCTGAAATCTCATTCTGTGTGATCTACCGTCCTTCATGACTATCAGGGATGTTGGAAACCCCCAGCTGTACTTCAGGTTGGCCCTCCTGAGTAGATCAAGAACTGGCCTTATCTGCCTTCTCCGCGCCAAAGTTCCTGCTGAGAGATCTGTAAAAATCTGTAAGTTTTTACTTTCAAAATTTATTGGGGGGACCCCCTTTAGGTTCTTCCATACTTTTTCTTTATCCTCATACGAGTAAAACTTTAGGATTAAGTCTCTGGGAATGTCTTGCTTTATATTTGGGGGCTTCCTCACTCTATGAACCCTATCAATTCTTAGGACCTCTTCTTCCCGCCTGCCCAAAATAGGGTTGAATATCTTTCTCATCTTCTCCCCCAGATCCTCATTCTGTTGCTCCGGGATGAATCTGATGCGCAAGTTTTGGCGCCGGCTCTGATTCTCCTGTTCTTCTATTCTAAACGCCAACATGCGGTTTTCATTCTGCATTTTCCTGACTTGTTCTTTTAAGTCAAAGATTTCTTTGGCTTGATTTCCTGAAGCTTCTTCTACTTCATCCACTCTACGCAAGAGATGTCCCATGTCTGAGCGTACGTTTAAAATTTACGCTTTTATCACACTTTCTAATTTGGCGAACATTTCACTCATTTCAGTTTTACTAGGTACGAGCGCCATTATTCTTTGCTCATCAGCACTACTACAGGCAGACGCTCCTTCCAGCTCTTGGTCTTCTCGGGTTCTGTCCCCCCTTTTGTTTCTGCTGGTCTTTCTTCTTATCCTTCACTCCTTCCGGGGCTCTTTGCACTTGCTTCTTTTAGATATTTTTGTATAGAACTGGTATTCAAGCTCTCCCTTGGGTTCTGCCGTTCTGTTGCTCTTGATGAGCGGCCTCTCATGCTTCCACCCCCTGTTCGTTCTTAACTCCTTGTATTAAATAAGTATAATGTGCACCTCCCGGATTCTCATATCACTCCACTGGTCTATACTCTCCTTCTCACCCTGTACGCCGGGCCAGTGGGTCTTTATTATTCAAGAGAAAAGTCCATGTAGGATACCGGGCCTTCTTCCTTATCCCTGAGCCTGCTCAACTATTGCACTCCAGGTGTATACCCCTTCATCCCAATTCCTAGATTTTACTTGCCGCTTTCACCTGCTGTCCCACATGCTACATGAATATAAGCGGGAGGGGGATAAGGGGCCAGCAGCGCAATCCCAAATAGCTCAATCAGAAACAGCGAAACAAAAAGGAAGAATAAATCAGAAAAAGCACTGCAGAGCGTAAGCATATCAGTCCTGATCTCTTATGGATTTTTATCTATGTTTACACAGGTTTTATAAATAGGTTAAACTCCAAACTGCACTTGGTTGTTTCTATTATCAGTTTAGCGGCAGCGCGATGCTTGTCTGATTCGCTGGTGACCTCGCAAACCGCAGCTTGAAATCGGGAGGGGGATCAGGAGGGACCTCGGCTTAATCTCTTTTAACCCCATCCAAGATAAAGCTTGTAGGTATATACACGGAACAGTCCTGATCTCTTATAGCCGCCTTGCAGCTCAGGCTCCAATTGAAAAATCCAGATTCAGAGACATACAGTTCTTACTTGTAGGTATTTAGTAATAATAAAAGTACTACAAAGCTTTTCGTATCTTTGCTTCCTGCTTCTCCGTGCTTCACCGGCGTATTGTATTCGGCTGCAGTTACCTTGTTTTCAGCTGCCACATAGTGGGTAGCGGTCACTTGATGTTTAAGGTACAGGAGACGTTCTCCGACCCGTGAGCCCTCCGACCGGGACTCGGGGAATCCCGCCGTCCTCTGTTAGCCCTTACTTCCGAGCTTCAGAGGGGGAGGGTAACCTCACCGTGGTCTTTTTCCTCCGGATCTTCTCTTCGTTTAGCTCCCGGAGCCGCCGCTAACCCGTCTCTGTTCTTGCCACTCTGCTAATTCAGTCGGGATTTCTCCAGGCTAATGCTGCTGCAGCCTTTACAGGAGGGAAGGGGTCAGGCAGACCAGCGGCCGCTCACGCGGTCTCATCTGGGCATCCCGCGGGCTCTCACCCCGCTCTGCATCTCCAGGACGAACGGGCAGCTCGTCTCCAGCCCTCACACCAGCGCCGGCATCAGGCCCCTCCCCCGTGTGGACGTCACATTGCGTCCGCTACACGTTTCAAAAAAAAAAAAGTCATTTAAAACTACTTGCGGCTATTAATTAATTGCTGGGCCGACAATACACATAAAAGTTCATTGATAAAAACGGCATGGGAATTCCCCACAGGGGAACCCCGAACCAAAATTAAAAAAAAAAAAATGATGTGGGGGGGTCCCCCTAAATTCTATCGAAGGCCCTTCAGGTCTGGTATGGATATTAAAGGGGAATCCCGGCCAAATTTTTTTTTTTAAAAATGGCGTGGGGTCCCCCTCAAAATCTATACCAGATCCTTCAGGTCTGGTATGGTTTTTCAGGGGAACCCCACGCCAAAATTAAGAATAAAAACGGTGTGGGGTCCCCCCAAAAATCCATACCAGACCCTTATCTGAGCACGCAACCTAGCAGGCCGCAGGAAAAGAGGGGGGACGAGAGAGCGCCCCCCTCCTGAACCGTACCAGGCCACATGCCCTCAACATTGGGAGGGTGCTTTGGGGTAGCCCCCCAAAACACCTTGTCTCCATGTTGATTGAGACAAGGGCCTCATCCCCACAACCCTTACCCGGTGGTTGTGGGGGTCTGCGGGCGGGGGGCTTATCGGAATCTGGAAGCCCCCTTTAACAAGGGGACCCCCAGATCCCGGCCCTCCCCCCTGTGTGAAATGGTAAGGGGGTACTTGTACCCCTACCATTTCACAAAAAAACTCAAAAATGTAAAAAATGACAAGAAACTGTTTTTGACAATTCCTTTATTTAAATGCTTCTTCTTTCTTCTATCTTCTATCTTCCTTCGGTTTCTTCCTCCATCTTCTTCTTCTGGTTCTTCCTCCGGTGTCCTCGTCCGGCATCTTCCTCTGTGGCGTCTTCTTATCTTCTTCTCCTCGGGCCACTCCGCATCCATGATGGCATGGAGGGAGGCTCTCGCTGTGTGACGCTTCTCTCTTCATCTTCTTCTCTTCACCTTCTTTTCGGGCCGCTCCACATCCATGATGGCATGGAGGGAGGCTCCCGCTGTGTGACGCTTCTCCTCTTCTGAAGAGTCTGGTACAGATTTTGAGGGGGACCCCACGCCATTTTTTAAAAAATTTTGGCCGGGGTTCCCCTTAATATCCATACCAGTCCTGAAGGGCCTGGTATGGAATTTAGGGGGACCCCCCACGTAATTTTTTTAAATTTTGGTTCGGGGTTCCCCTGTGGGGAATTCCCATGCCGTTTTTTTAATGAACTTTTATGTGTATTGTCAGACCGGCAATTCATTAATAGCCGAGAGTAGTTTTAAATGACTTTTTTTCCTTTGAAATGTCATTTTGCTGTCAGACTGTTCTAAGAACGGGAAACATGCGCCCCTTTACAGGCATACTATAGACACCCCACAGGTACGAAATTTAAAGGGATATTACACTTTTATTGTCTCATTTTAAGCATTATTAAAATCACTGCTCCCGAAAAAACGGCAGTTTTTAAAACTTTTTTTTGCATTGATCCATGTCCCCCAGGGTGAGGACCCAGGTCCCCAAACACTTTTTATGACAATACCATGCATATAAGCCTTTAAAATTAGCACTTTTGATTTCTCCCATAGACTATTAAAGGGTGTTCCGCGGCATTCGAATTTGCCGTGAACACCCCAAATTGTTCGCTGTTCGGTGAACTGGCGAACAACCAATGTTCGAGTCAAACATGAGTTCGACTCGAAGCTCATCCCTAGAGAACACTATTTTATTTTATGATTAGCGCGATTCTAGTTTTTTCTTGAAGTATTAGTACCTTATGTTGGTGCCATTGAAATTGTTTGTTAATCTAAACATTGTGTGCTTATAATATTTTGGATTGACCCTATGTTTTGGCCGTGCCATCTGCCATTTTGACACAGCACCTTCCTATGACATGTTTACATTGCTGTATGGAGTGGACTGAAACCTTTATTTATAGGCTATCTTATAATATAATAAGCTACCCCCCACCAACCAATAATTACCTTCCTATATCCCCCATTGACTGCTAAAGCACGGAATTTAGTGCCTGTGTAAACTTTGTGTTAGGGCTTACACATTGTTAACGGCCTTCACCTCTCTCCCCCACCTCAAGCACTGCATCCTTGGAGGTTAGGAAGAGGATCACATGCTCTCCTATAATAATATAATACTGGGTATTACCTGGTATCCAATGTTTTCAAAAGAAAAATGGAGTTTTGGGAAAGCACAGGGAAGGTAAGTATTACTGGGTGGGAGTGCCCCTATCACTTTACCCTGAATGGGAAAGGAAAGATTAACAAGCTATGGCAGAAGGAACATCTAGGCATTCCTCTCACATACAAAGCAAATCGTGCATAGCCTCTTGAAGATTTTCTTAATTGTCTAAAATTTGTTAAAAAGGCAAATGGAAAATACAGTATAATGGTAGTAATAACTGTTGGTTTGGAACACACAAATCTCGCTTTTAGTTATGTTTCTTGAGTTGACCATTACGTGGTAGGGCTTAGTTCTGTGGACAGGTCTTTGTCTTGTACTCTTATTTCTCATAAAATTATGCTTGATGTAGTCTTTCCGGTGATTCTGCTAAGGAGTAATGATTAAAAGGAAGATGCTGCATTAATTAGCTAAGATAATTAGTATAGCTCATGTAAATAAATGTAACTGCCAATCATGAATAATAGGAGCACAGATTACAACAGGATTCTGTTAATATTAGCCAACACTTATTGAGTAGTTAAAAGCAGATATTCACTTACTGTAGATGAATGCTAAGTGAATGTCACTAAATGTCAGCCTTTTTACGTGTTAGGATAATGTGGTTGTACAAAGGTAATTAGGCTTTTGCTTGGCACAGGTATTACCTGCAACCTTTTGATGCAGGCTACATTTTTAGGTCAACACAACACAACAGAAAACAGAGATAAATAAAGAAATACGCACTGACATTTTATTTTACTACTTTTTTAAAGTGGACATTGAACAAAGTCAGCTTTTTAAGTGTGATCTTCTGCCTCTTGCTAAAAACAACCTAAAAAAAAAAAACCTGTATGGGGAAAAAAAGTTAGATATTATACTCACCTTTTCTCTGGTGTCGGTAGTGCAGGGGGTGGGAGAAAATGTAAAATGTGGGTGTGGCGCTGTTCTAATTGAGAAAACAAAATAAAAATAAATTGGAATAGATATATGAAATTCCTATAATGCTGTGATGTATATAGGGCTCTATAGTACCATGATGTGCTCAATCATGAGTGAAAAAGAAATTGTTTAGATCTGTTTCTCAGAGGTAAATACCAGATAATGCAGGTAAACCCAAACAAAAAAAGAAAAAAATGACAGATAAAAGATATAAAATATAAAATAAAATTTTATATTTTAAAATAAAAACAAGAAAAGATCTCAGCTGAACCGTAGACGTCATTGGACGTCTACGGGAGCGTCCAATGATGAAACGCATAGGGCGTGGCCTAAACCTACGTTGCAGTATCTCCCAGGGAATATAGGATCACTTTGACGGTTCAGCTGAGATCTTTTCTTGCTTTATATGAGCTACTAATTTGTGAGTACTGCTCTGTTACTTTTTACAATAAAACCTGTTTAAACTGTATTATGCTATGGACATCCCTTCTCTCCTATGGTAAACATCAATCCGATCCTGAGAGTGCCAGTAATTGCTGCACAGTAGCACAGACTGTGACTGCCTGACACCCCCGCAGGGGTTAAAGAAGCTGGTGAGTGTGTGCACATTAAGAGCACAGGATTTAAAACACTGTCACCAAGAAAAAAAGCATTGGAAGATTGCATTGAACACACCTGTACATTGAAAAAAATCAAGTTATCAGCACTTTTCTGTCACGTGTGCACTTTATCTGGACTATCTATAAATACTACTGTTTTATTAAGCAATGGTCACTCATTTCACCCATCCCCCCCCCTTGTCCCTCCCTCACCCTCCTCCCCCCCCCCCTTTTTTCATGTTGTTTTTGATTAATTCACCAATGTATGCCATGCTAAACTTGTATCATAGTGGAACACATTAATTTTACACATGGTAGTAATATTCACCTATTTGGATAGCCTGTCAGTACAATTTTATTTTATATCTTTTATCTGTCATTTTTCTCTTTGTTGTTTGGGTTCACCTGCATTATCTGGTATTTACCTCTGAGAAACAGATCTAAACAATTTCTTTTTCACTCATGATTGAGCACATCATGGTACTATAGAGCCTTTTATACATCACAGGATTATAGGAATTTCATCTATTTATTCCAATTTATTTTTATTTTGTTTTCTCAATTAGAACAGCGCCACACCCACATTTTACATTTTCTCTCATTCAGCGTCTGCCACTTTGGTGGCGATCGCATCTGTGGAGGCAGCAGTTTTAAACTAAATTTTAACTATCTCCCTTGCACGGGTTCACCACCGTTTTCCCTATTTTCATGGTAGTGCAGGGGGTGACAACATTATCATCCTGCCAACAAGAATGCAGAGAACTCTAAATAGTGCAAGAAGACACTACTTGACATTCCTCAGGATCTCACCTGAGGGAGGATGATGTCAGGATTGCCTTGCATCGTCTGAAGTTGGGGGAAAGGTAAATAACAACCCCCACCACCACATGTTTTTTTCAGTTTTCATGCAAAATTCCAGCAAGAGCGAAGGAGGCCACACTTAAAAAGTGGACCTTGCTAGTTAGATGCAAGATCCACTTTAAACTGAGAGCAAAGCATCCACATATAGGCTTCTACATATTGTGTTTTAAGTTTAGGAATTACCATGCCGAGCAGATAGCTGAAAATGGAAAAATAGACTGCTGACACTTGGAACCTTCCTTGCCACAGAATAGAGTTCTATAAATAGAGAAGATGAGCTTATTTGTTCTGCAGATTTGAAATACAAAATACAAGGTATCTCTACTGAACCTATTAAAGTAAAACTATCAGTTTGAAAGAATAAGCAGACTACGAATACTGTCAAAGTTCAACCAACTATTTTGCTTGCAAGTACACTTGTAAATCTTCATCTACTTCTGTGCATCTCAGTGTGCTTCGGGAGGAGCTTTACTTTTTTTGGAAACCACCTCAAAGTACACCCTCAATGCTAAAATGTATGAGAAAGAGTGTTATATTTGCAAAAGCCAGATGCTCATTTCTCCCTTGCCAAAGGGATACCAGTCTGCATGCTGAGCAGATGTTGGCAGGAAAGGGTGGCACCCAATTTTCTTTTTCTATTTTTTTTTTGTTACAAAAAAAATAAAGTCAACAAAAATTACACTTCTAGCAAAAAACAAACAAAAAAAATAACAAACTGCTCATAGGTAAACATGCAATTATTTACCACCTTTGATAGTTGTAATAAAAAAAGGTATCCAGATAACTAGCACATTACCACAAGTGAAATAAATATGATTTTTTTTAATTAACCAGTGAATTATTTTACAAATCTACAAGCAATGTGTTAATAACTATGCTTCTAGCTGAGGTGACAGGACCTTTTTTACAGGTATATGGGCAGTGTTTTGGTGGAAAACTGTCCCTTTTTGGTAGCTCCATAGGGTGGAACCTGAGGATCAATTGTGAAGTATTTACACATAAAAATGGAGAATGTGGAGTTGGCCAATCTATGCAAGTTGGCCACAGACAGCAACTGCTCTTCTGCAGGCCTCAGGCACCTTCATGGGGGACTAAACATAAGACAAATGAGTCGCAAATGTTCAGCAGGTGTGGAGATGCGTTCTGTACATTAAATACTAGGCAGTACTCTCCTGTAGGTCTCCTGTAGGTTCTGATCCACTATCTGGCATATAGAGGACCAGCACAGAACAACAATTTTAGTCAACGACAACTGTTTAATGCCAACATCCCCTGTAAAGGTTGTGAGGATTGTAAGGTCTGATATAACCCAAAATGCGTGGAGAGAATGGAGGAAGGGTACTGAATACAGTGGCATCCTCATTTCCTCCACATTTCAAAAGCTGGTAACAAAAACATTCAGATCAAAATCTCCTATCCATTCTAGACAGTCATCGAAGGTAACACATTTGACCAAACACAATTCAGCTAGAGGAAACACAGAGATATCATGAAGTTCAATAAGCAGGGTCTTCAAAGAACTAAGCTGATGAAGCCATGACATAAATGGAAAAGTCATAAATGGTCTGGAGTGCAGTTTAAGAAACACAAATCTGCGAGTTAGGGTTATTGACCTATAGCTGAACTCTCATACATCTCAAACTCTCTAGTTTTAATTCATATTACATATTTGCTACATTAATGGAATTATCTTCCTAAAAAGTGGATACACTAATATAGAAAAGGGTGGGGGGGCGTGGCCTGGACGGAGACCGTGATGGCAGCATAAGCCGAGAGCTCCTGTGATCTGGGGACAGATCTTAGCTTGACGGGGAGCCCACATCTTGATTTCAGCATGAGCAGATCCACCCAGAGTTCCTCAACGTCTTGTACCACATTAGACCCAGGTACGCAACTCAGTAGGAACATCCCTGACATATTTCGTACCCAAAGACTGTCCGCACACGCGGCCTCACAGGCCCAGGCGCCGGCCTCTCCTACTGAACGGCCCGACATGCAGACCATGGGTACTCTTACTCCCACAACCGACTCCGGACGAACACACATGCTAAACCTGTTCGACCTGGAAAAAGTAGCATCGGACATTAAAAGCACGGTGACAGCAGCTATTGCTGACCTAAAATCGGACATGCAGGCGATTGCACACCGTATTGACACGGTAGAACAAACAACCCTGACTCACGCAGCAGCCATCCGCCAGGTCCAATCTGCCTATGATTCACAACTCTCCCAAATGTTTGACCTCCATAGGCATGTGGAAGACCTCGATAATCGCGGCCGACGGCATAACATAAGAGTAAGGGGTATACCTGAATGAATGAATGAATGAATGAATGAATGAATGATTTGTAAAGCGCTGCAAATGCGAACTGAATCGCCTCAAGGCGCTGGATGTATTCTCTGATGTCAGCTTTCTCAGAAAAGGAAGGTCTTTAGTTTTTTCCTGAATGCCTGGTGGTTTTCTTCCATGCGGATGTTAGTTGGAAGAGCATTCCATAGTCGAGGTCCTTGGACTGCGAATCTTCGTTCTCCCTTTGCTTTGTAGCGGTATTTGGGAACGGTAAGGAGGTTTTGGTTAGCCGATCGAAGACTGCGATTCGGTGTGTAGTGTTTTATTTTCTCGCGGAGATATGGTGGGGCGTTCCCTCGTACGCATTTGTGGGTGAGGCAGAGGGTCTTGAATGTGATCCGATTCTTCACGGTTAGCCAGTGAAGGCTCTTTAGGGAGGGTGAGATGGATTCCCAGGGTTTTTTTCCTGTTAACAGTCTTGCCGCCGTGTTTTGGATGAGTTGTAAGCGCGCAAGCTGATATTGGGGTAGTCCTACGTAGAGCGAATTTGCGTAGTCGAGTCGGGAATTGATGATTGTTCCCACAACTGCCGCTTTGTCCTCTTCTGGGATGAAGGGGATGAGTCTGCGTAGTTGACGGAGGAGATGGTGGGATCCGCTCACCACTGATCCTATTTGTGCGTCCATTGTCATTCCTGAGTCAAAAATGACTCCGAGACTCTTGGCTTTGGTGTTTGGGGAGATGGTCTGTCCAAGGATGGTGGGAGGTGTCCACGGAGTCTTTATTTTGGAATTTTTGTTGGCATGTAGGAGAAGAAGCTCTGTTTTTGATCCGTTAAGTTTGAGGGAGCTGGTGGTCATCCAGTCATCTATTAAGGTGAGACATTTCTGTAATTGCTGATGAAGGTCTTTTTGTCCGTTGATGCGAAGGTAGAGTTGGGTGTCGTCGGCGTATGAATGGAAGCAGAGGTCGGTTTTCCTGATGATATTGAGAAGTGGGCGCATGTATATGTTGAATAGTACTGGTGACAAGGGTGATCCTTGAGGTACTCCGCAGGAGATTGCCCGGGTTTCCGAGGTGAATGTTCCTAGTTTCACTGTCTGGGAGCGATTCTCTAGGAAGGATGTGAACCATTTTAGGGCAGAATCTGTAGCTCCTGCTACTTCAGCGAGGCGGACAAGTAAAGTATTGTGGTCCACAGTATCGAATGCTGCGCTGAGGTCTAACAGTACCAGGAGACTCTGTTCTCCGTCGTCTGCTGCTTCAAGGGCGTCGTCCCATATTTTGAGAAGTGCCGTTTCTGTGCCATGGCCTGGGCAGAAGCCTGATTGCAGAGGGTCCAGGAGGAGGTGTGTGTCCAGGTGGTGTTGTAGCTGCTGTACTACTGCTTTTTCCATGATCTTGGAGATAGCGTTGAGGCTAGTTATTGGTCTACGGCAGTTAGGGTCCTTAGGGTCGAGATTGGCTTTCTTTAGCAGAGGTTTGATGATGCCTTGCTTGAGGGAGCTTGGGACAGTCCCTTCTTTGAATGATTGATTTATCAGCTGTGTTAGGATAGGGGCCAAGATGTCGGAACATTCTTTAAGCAGTTTAGTGGGGATGATGTCGTTCGGTGATGTGCTGTCTCGAAGGCTTCTGATGATGTTTTTAGTTGTGTCTATGGTGATTGGGGACAAAAGGAATTTCGGTGGTTGAGTGATGTTTGTGTCGATATCCTCTTTTTGCTTTGGTTTAGTGAGGGTGATAGTTGTTTTCTGATGGATTGATTTCCGAATGTTGTCGATTTTGTCGATGAAGAAATCTGATAACTCATTGCAGAATTCTTGAGTATCGTTTCCTGGGGGTTCCAAGCAGGTCGGGTTCATAGACTGAGCCACTATTTTGAAAAGTTCCCGCGGACGGTTTAATGCGGATGAGATGGTGTCTGAGAAATGTTCTTTTTTGGCTTTGAAGATTGCCTTGTGGTATTTCCCCGTGAGTGCTTTGTAGTTAGCAAGGTTTTCCTTGGTAGGGTTTTTTCTCCATGCTCTTTCCGCTCTTCTACGTTCTTGCTTGAGTAGGGTGAGAGTACCATTGAACCAACTTGAGTTTTTTTTGCGGATGAGTGTTCTGCGTTTTGGCGCCACGGAGTCTGCTGTTTGTAGTAGTACATTGTTTAGGGAGTTGAGCGTTTGTTCTGTTGAGAGGCTTGGGTTTAGCAAAAGAATTTTACCTGAAAGCATTGATCCAAACTCAGTACAGCAAACCCTATGTACACTATTCAATGATTTAATAGGAAGACCTGCAGATTCACCCATTGACATGGAGAGGGCTCACCGTGCTCTACGCCCCCAGCCCAGGGAGAATGAACCACCCAGAGATAGTGTGTGTTGCCTGGTGAACTTTCCCCTAAAGGAGGAAATCCTACGGAAAGCCAGGGAAAGAGGCCGAGTAATCTTTAATGGGGCTGAAGTAAAGCTATTCCAGGACTTGTCACAGATTACACTACAAAACAGAAGAGCCCTAAGACCTTTATTGGATGCACTACACGCTAGGAACATCCAGTATCGCTGGAAATTTCCCTTTGCCCTATCTGCATCCGCCAGGGGACGCTCTGCCATCCTCCGCACACCAGATGACCTGAAGAATTTCTGCAATCAGCTCGATCTCCCACGGATCGAGCTTCCGGAATGGTATGACCTCTTCTTCCCCTCGGAACCATGGCATCCGGTCACCCTCAATCCATCTCCGAAAGCACCACGCCAGAGATCACGTAGATGCAAGGCTGGATCGGCATCCCCGAAAGCACACTCATCTCGTCGAGACCTCTACCAACGAATTCCTGCTCGTGCTCCGGTGTCCCCCCCGGGACGCAATCATCCGGAAGATTAACGACACCCACTCAGCCATGTCGCAACAGCAGTGAGTTTTTGATTTAACCCCCGATGCACACTGCCCCTTCAGCTTATACTGTGTTCTAAGCTATGCATCCAGAATGCAACCACTTGATACCCCCTGGCACTTCTCATCCTCACCCGACTCGCCCCTACCCAGCTTTTCCATCTTATTAGACACAGGAACTTCCCCATATCTCACAAACTGGTCAAGTCTCCACCTGGAAAATAACATTCAGGAATCGAAGGATCAGATCTTTAAATCCCTTTTTTTTTTTTTTTTTTTGTGTGTTTGGTCCTGCTTTATTTATACTTATTTTACTATTCTTTCTTGGGCCTTAATACCCTTGCCGGGGGTTGAGGATCAGCAGATCTTACCGATCTTTTTCATAATTGCCCACAACCCAAAATTACCTTACTTGAATTTCTCAAAGAACAAAATATGATCTGCCTTCCCTCTCCCACTGTAAGATACGGCCATGCATTTCCCCCTCACCCACAAATGTAGATAAGGCATGTATGCCATTAACAATCAGAAACAATGTATAAAGAGCGATATCTTTATGGTAAACGATTATATGTATTTAGCAAAGGCAAACTCATAGCTATCCTGATCATCAGGGACGTCGTCCTTACCCGACCCGAGGTACCCCTCCGGGGGGTTCCACTTTCTTACTTTAGCTCTAATCACCTCCCGCACAACCTGCACTTGTGGTGGGTAAGAGAGATTCCATTAACCCAGACGTCCCTGGTCTTCAGTGAGCAAACCACCTATCCTAGGAGCTAGATCACACACAATGCGCTCTATCAGGATACTGGGACCCCCGAAGGGGTTATCAAACAAGCCATTACCTCACAACCTCCTTATCGCACATTATGACCCTTCTGTTCAAACGATGATAATAATCATTTTCCCCTTCCCACCACCCTCCCTCCTCCCCATCCTTCCTTCCTTCCCTCCCTCTTCCCCCCTACCCCCCCTTCTCCTGACCTCCCCATCCATCCAATCCTCCCCTCCCTCGCCCTTCTCTTTATCCCCCCTCATGGGATCTGCCACCTTAGTTTTCACCTCTAAAGATAGTGATTAGCTTTTCGTTTAGCAGGAAAAGCTTAAGTTAGATATCTCTCCCACAGTGAGCATCGGATATCGGTTGTCTTTGCTCTTGTTAATATTCTTGTATTTGTTCTAGGGGAATTATACTGTTATTTTCTCCCCCTTGTTTGATAAGCTCAATACATGGCTGAAGTGATAAGGTATACAGTTTATAGGCTATTTCTACTATGATGTATTATGTTTATGTTTTCCTGATAATTGCTTTGTGTCTCTATTCACGGGTTCCTTTACTATGATACTAGTGGTTCTATAGTAAAATATAAGGTTAAGTGGGCTCCCCTCAAAACCACAAAAACACAAAACCACAAATCTTCAGCTTACATCTCTCCGCCTAAGCAGAGGGGCGGATCTGTCCCCCGGTCCACACCCGATCGAGGTCCCCCGTCTTTTCTCACCCCCCCACACAGCAAGTCCCTAAGGACACCAGCTGATACTCCAGAACTTTTTTTTTTCCTCCCCTAGGCGAGACTCTGGTGTATCTTCTTTGCTCGACTCCTCTCTACTCTCTTACCCTTTCCTACACTACCTACCCCTTCCTTCCTCTCCTTCTCTCCTCACCATCTCCTATTCCCATTTCTCTTCTCCTTTCTCTCCTATATCCCAGACTCACTCCTGCTTCACTATCTCTCATCCCTCCTCTCCCTTTCTCCTCTTTTCTTCCTTCTCCTTTTTCTTCTCCCTCCCTTCACTAATTGTCTCTCTTGTTCTGCTCCTAGGCTCCGGGGATTGACTAACCCCGCTCAGCCCCCTCCTTGACAGCCCTCACATACGGTCCACCACTACTTACCGAATTGCACTTTTGTGGGGTCTGACCCCCAGACGCAAACAGTCCATAACCATGCAATCGAAACCATTAACCGATCTTTCCTTAACGCTAAAATGTATATCCCTTAACGTGAAAGGTCTTAACCTTCCTGAGAAACGCTCCCAGGTCTTGACATCTCTCTCTAAACACAAAGCCCATTTTATTTTTTTGCAAGAGACCCACTTCCGCTCCGACACAATACCTAAACTTGCCAATCACATATACCGTACAGCTCACCACGCCACGAACCCAGATGCCAAAACGAAAGGTGTCTCAATATTAATCTCCAAACATGCAAACTTTTTTCTCTCAGATTCATTGATTGACCCGGCGGGCAGATATATCTTCCTCAAAGGGAAGTACGCAAACAAACCAATAACATTGGCGAACGTTTACTGCCCCAATGAACATCAAGTCTCCTTCTTTAGAGACATCTGTGACCGGCTGGCAACCTTCCAGGAAGGCCTAGTTCTCCTTGGAGGAGATTTTAACGTGCCCCTGAACCCACTATTGGACTCATCATCAGGCTCTTCTGCCCTAACGTACAGGGCTCTACGTCAGATCAAAACCCAATTACAAAACCTGACCCTTCACGACACATGGCGCACATTATCACCCACAGTAAAAGATTACACATTTTTCTCTGCCCCACATCAAAAGTATTCTAGAATCGACTATTTTTTCCTCTCCCAATCCGATCTCTCATTTTTAAAACAATCCACGATAGAACCCATGTTTCTATCAGACCATCACCCCATTACGATTACACTAGCTTTTCCTGAAATTCAACCTCGAACTAAAGTATGGCGATTTAACCCCTCGCTGCTTGGGGATCCGGTCTCCCTAGATCACATACGCACGTGCATCCTCAACTACTTTGCTGAGAATTCGTCACCTGAAATCTCTCCTATCTCCCTCTGGGAGGCTCACAAGTGTGTGGTCCGGGGGGAACTGATTGCACTAGCGGCGAAAACCAAAAAACTGAACCAAGAACTTATTAACTCACTTATCGGAACAATTAAATCCCTAGAAAGAACACACAAACAAACACAGGCAGTCGCTACCTTACAAGAACTATCTCACACCCGCGCTCTTCCTAAAATAGAATTGGACAAACGCTCTAACAGGCGCTACATCCTCTCCCAGAGGATCTTTTACGAGCAAGGGAACAAATGTGGCCGCTTGCTGGCACGCTCAGTCCAATCTGCTAAAACCTCCACCAGAATACATCACTTACGCAATCCCAAGGGAGATCTCCTGGTCAAGAATGAGGAAATAGCTAGAGAATTTGAGACCTTTTACTCAAAACTATATAACTTATGCCCTGATCAAAGGTCTCAAAACACACAGAAAACCCGCTCTGACCTCATTAAATCTTTCCTATCCAAATATAGCCCCAAGCCTATATCGCCCCAACTTAAACTAGAACTTGATAAACCCATATCCTTAACTGAAATTGAAGTGGCAATTAAACAAATGAAGCTTGGCAAAAGCCCTGGTCCCGACGGTTACACTCTCCAATATTACAAAACATTTTCAGACATCCTTTCCCCTACACTCTTATCTACATTTAACGCCTTAGCTGATGCCCAATTTGATCCTTCCAGAATGCTAATGGCCCACATCTCGGTCATACCAAAAGAGGGTAAAGACCCTTCATCAGTCGCGAACTACAGGCCAATATCTCTATTAAACATAGACATCAAATTGTATGCAAAAATCCTTGCTATTAGACTACTCCCCTTAATACCAAACCTTGTATCCCTGGACCAGGTAGGGTTTGTCCCGGGCAGAGAAGCCCGAGACAACGTAATCCGCACATTAAACTTACACCACTGGATTTCGGCCTCTAAAACCCGGGGTTTCCTCCTCTCCCTGGATGCCGAGAAGGCGTTTGACAGGGTGGCCTGGGACTACATGCACGAAGCTCTTTCGGCGATTGGGATCGGTAATCATATGCTTTCCTCCATTATGGCACTGTACTCTGGTCCCTCCGCTGCAGTTAGAGTTAACGGCCTCCTGTCAGGCGCCTTCTCGGTCAGGAATGGCACACGTCAGGGTTGCCCCTATCACCACTTCTCTATATCCTCACCTTAGAGCCCTTCCTCAACAAATTAAGAAGCAACCCTGATATCCGGGGCATTGTGGTAAAAGGGAGAGAGTACAAGGTTGCGGCATTCGCCGACGACATTTTGCTCTCACTACAAGCACCCCGTGTCTCGCTCCCAAATCTCCTACATGAAATTGATCTTTAGCAAAATATCCAACTTAAAAATCAATCACACAAAATCACAAGCCCTGAATATCTCGCTTCCCCCCCAAGAAGTGACAAGTTGTCAAGAATCCTTTCCATTTCAATGGCAAAAAAACGCCCTCACCTACCTAGGAATACAAATCCCACCCCTTTTATCAAACCTATACGTATTGAATTTCCAGGTAGCTCTTCTTAAAGCCCAAAATTTCCTCAAAGAATGGAAGACGTTAAATGTCTCCTGGTTTGGGCGAGCAGCTCTGATTAAAATGCTTATCTTACCGCGCCTACTATATCTCATACAAACAATACCAATAGCCCTGCCAACTAACTTTTTTACAACATACCAAAAAATCTGCTCAACATTTTTATGGAGAGATTCTTCCCCCCGCATTAAATATTCTAGACTCACCTTATCTAAATCCAGGGGCGGAATAGGTCTGCCGGATCTGGGCAAATACTATAGCGCATGCCATCTCACGAGGATAGCGGATTGGAATATCCACTCCCTCAAGAAATCCTGGATTCTCCTGGAAAATGCCGTATCACATCTTCCTTTACACTTACTCCCATGGTTATCCCCTAAGCACTGGCCACAACCAATAATGACACATCCACTAATCTATCCGTCCCTATTAGCATTCAGAAAGGCTTCACTTAAGGGGAACTTAGCCTCAATCCCGGGCCCCTTAACTTCGTTAAGAGGAAACCCTGCTTTCTCCCCAGGCTCCCACACCAATTTCCTGCAGAAAGAATGGCCACATGAAGATGTTTTAATCATGCATTTCTATCAGGATGGGAAAATCATGCCCCTTGAAAAACTCATAGAAATATCCAAAACCTCAGCATTTTCTTTTTGGACTTACAGGCAAATCAGACATTTCCTGGAATCTCACATCAATCAAACTCACGGGATTAAACAGCTCACTCAGTTTGAAACCCTGTGTCACCGTAAAATCCCACAAAGACACCTCATTTCTCTTCTGTACACTTTGCTTAATGACCCCTTGACATCTACTATCTCACCTTCTCAGAGTTCATGGAACAGGGACCTTTCGACACCCTTAACTAGTGAGGAATGGAATAAGGTCCATGAATACATACACAAGGGTTCATTGAATGTCACTACACAAGAGAACGGGTATAAGATAGCTACCAGATGGTATAGAACCCCCTCAAGACTCCACAAATTTAAAACCTCTATCCCCAACACTTGCTGGCGATGCGGAGTGGAAGTGGGTACTATGCTCCATATATGGTGGGACTGCTCAATCCTCCAACCTTTTTGGAAGGAGGTTCATAAATTAATAGCACAAATTACCACATTTACTCTCGACTTTACCCCAGCCCAATATCTTCTACACCATACCTCATTATCCAAACAAAACTATTTCAAATCCCTAGCGATGCATCTGGTGAATGCTGCTAGACTATGCGTCCCAAAACATTGGCAATCAACATCTGTTCCATCAATCGGTGAATGGTTTGCAAGAATTTCCAAAACGAAAGTCATGGAAGAGCTTATTCATGTTTCTCAGGATAGGACTCAGAAGTTTACGGCTACATGGTCTTGTTGGATACACTTCACGACCACTGAGGGATACCGCCAGTATCTTCCACGGGCCTCCATACAAACGTAACCGCGTTCAATCAGGAGGGCACTCCTGTTGGTGCCTTCCCTTCAGGCCCAGGGGGGGGCGGGTTTGGTTACACCCCGGAGCCATCCTCTTCTATTTCCACTTGCTTTACTTCCAAACACTACCCTCCCTACTCCCTTTTTTCTTTCATATACACCTCACTTTTCACACTGAACCCTTTCCCCTTTCCTTCTTATCTTTTACGACTATCTTTAATTCATGATTCATTCTGGGCCCCCACATCTATATTCCTGGTGGTCTACCCATTTTATCTCTCTGTTTCCTCTTCACTATTTTACCCTCTCACTTTTACGTAACCCTCTCTTTTATTTTTGAGTATTTCTTCCCCCCCCCCCTTTTTTTTTTTTTTTTCTTTTTCTCTCTTTCCCCTTCCCCCCTACCCCTTCTCCCCTTTCTCTTCCCCTTCCCTCCTCTCCTTCCTTTTTAGACTAATCTATTTTCCTTTCCTTGGCTTGCAACCCTTGTACAGTTGTCTCAGGTATATTAGGCCCTAAGATGAGGGCCTCCACCTGTCGATCTTGAAACTTCGGGACACTCAACATTTGTGCCCGGAGGGGTCTCGACGTTCCCTGAGCCCTTACCCGGGACTGGCCCGGTGCCCAATTCTCCCCTTAATACTCGCCGAAAGATGATGTGAGTTGGGGGAGTTCTGCACTGGAAAATAACACCCTGTTGAGAAGTTTCATGTTTTTGCTCCCAACATTATCATAAATCTTTCTCCAGATCAACCTCCTGCTAGCATTTTGTTGGAAAACGTATGAATCCAATGTTGTTTGTTCTTTAAGCTATGTGACGATTGTACAAGATTCTATGTACGGCTTCTGTATGTGATATATTTTTTCTATACAATAAAATCTTTATGGAAAAAAAAAATATATAGAAAAGGGTGACACTTGGACACCAAACACACCTACAGTATATTACAAGGTTCAGGAAGCTAATAAGAGCTTCTAGGGCAGGGGTGTCCAACCTGTGGCCCAAGACGGTCCAACACAAAATCGTAAACTTACTTAAAAATGTTGATTTTTTTTTTTGGGAGGGGGGGATTTTTTGTAAAAATGTGTTTACTCTTAGTGAACACATGCAGCCAAAGAAAAAAATGACAGTATCTTTTTACTGGACTTTTAAAAGTTTTTTCTTACCAAATAAAAATATCACACTCTTCACGATCACGTCTTAACCATGTCATCAATTTCGACAGCACCTATATTTTTGAGCAACTATTTTCAAGGATTAAGCACACTAAGGGCAAAATTAGAACCAAGATATCTGATGAATAAATATAAAAGCAGTGTTATAAAGTAATCACCATTTAGACTAAATTATCACACTAGACAGCGCTAATGTTGAGCAATTGAAACTTGTAGCCAACAACACATACATGGACAGTCTTATAACAGAAAAGAGTCCTTTAAAAGAAAATCCCTTATAAAGGGAAGTGATGAAAAGTTCAGGGTGTAATTCAGATAATCTACAGGTGATCTTGAGAAAAACAGTCCTCCACATGCACCT
The DNA here is from genome assembly GCA_037952925.1 of Lithobates clamitans. Lineage (NCBI taxonomy): Eukaryota > Metazoa > Chordata > Amphibia > Anura > Ranidae > Lithobates > Lithobates clamitans. The sequence goes on from JBBGZY010000320.1 coordinate 3,232,738, forward strand.
TCCACCGATCACTTGTGAAATCCACCCGGTGACAAGCACTCTCCCCCCCTAGGGGGTTAAACTCACCAGAAAAGGGGAGTAATAAAGCCTTCAGAGTCAGCACTCTTTAGACGTAGTAGTATGTTGCCATCATCACTATACATAGGGTCACAGGTTTGCAGGGCTCATAATGAATCAAAAACAGAAAGAAAGGTGCACATAGCGTAATCCTGTTTATTGATTCAAACCCCTTGCACAAAGACAGACAGAGATAAATAAATCTATAAATAAATCAATAAAAATACGTACATCAAATAAACTAAACAGCAAGCAATCAATCAAACAGGCAGGTATTGCCAGTATGTACACTTCACCCAGAGCTGTCAGCGCCGCTACACAGGAAAGACTCGATACTTCCTGGTTGTGCAGATGACCCAGGTGGAGCGCACACGTCACTTCTGGCGTCGTATTGGCCACGCCCTGACGCGTTTCGTCATATCCTTTTACTTCAACAGAGGGCGTGGCCACACAATGCAATGGCCAGCTTATATATACCTCCACAAGCCGCTCAGCCAATCACAGCAAGACTAGGGGGACGGCGAATGCACGTCTCCAACTCCAGCTTCACTGGCGGCTTAATGTAAACAGTGTGGAGGGACACAAACGGCACTGCACTAATCCGATATAATAAAGCATGATTATAAAGTGGGCACAGGCAACCTTGACCAAAATACATTAATCAGAAAGCGTCCACACATGCATCTTAGCATTATGGATTGCCATCCACAGGCAGCAAGTGCTTATTTTAAAACCACATCATAAATATAATAAATAATAACATTGATAGATAATAGAATCGTCTACCTGAAATCTAAAATCGAACACATTAGTTAATATGCATATACAGAATATATATGTAAAAAGGAAACTCTAATACAGTTACATACTAGACCTTCCTGCGCTCTTATGCGCATATATTTAGTGAAAACAATGTTCTATTAAATAGGTATAAAGAGGGACCATCAAAGCAATAATATGTTAAATATAGTCCCCAACCTACAAGGCTATTGCTAGTTTTAATAATTACAGCAAAACCAGCAAATAGTTAAAGAAAAAAACATAAATTAGAAATAGAGGCAACAAAGTCGCATAAGAAGAGGAAAAATTGCAGATCGCACAAATACTAAAAATCGCACAAAAATTAAAAAGATAAAATTAATCTGTATCTTATTATTTGTTTTTTAATGTTATCATTTTAATATTAATTTTATCTTTTTAATTTTTGTGCGATTTTTAGTATTTGTGCGATCACTTCCCTTTATAAGGGATTTTCTTTTAAAGGACTCTTTTCTGTTACAAGACTGTCCATGTATGTGTTGTTGGCCACAAGTTTCAATTGCTCAACATTAGCGCTGTCTAGTGTGATAATTTAGTCTAAATGGTGATTACTTTATAACACTGCTTTTATATTTGTTTTTTTCTCTGGTTTGAGACAGCTGCTGCTCACTAGATTGTCTCTCTGCCTAGACAGACACAGTGGAGTTCAATCTTATTTTTAGCTTTTAATTGCATACTGTTGTGTATTTACGGTATGCACTTCTGATCATTTATGTATTATTCTTTCTAATATCAATATATCTGCACCTTGGGTCTGTTTGGGTGTTTGGCGCTGAGCGGTGTTTTCTGCAGGCCTGGTAAAACACTTTTATATCTCATATCTGATGAATACCTTAAGAATTAATTGAGAATTGCAAAAAAAAAAAGAAATTAAATTAAGTTTTATTGCTCAGATAGGTACATTATCTATATCAATGATCATTACCATGTGATCTGCCCAACTTTTTCTGCTCATCAGCTATCTTTGTTGTTAGTGCATATTATGTGTGACCCAAGACAATTCCTCTTCTTCCAATATGGCTCAGGAAGATCAAAAGGTTGGACACCCTGTCCTAGGGGAAAGACACATGATAGACCTGTCAGATTTGATGTTCTATCAAAGTAAAATGTAATTCTGCTTAATAATATGCTGGTTTTCGGATTCTGAAACCTTGTCATATGCAAATAGTAATGTACACAAGCTAGTTGTCATTCAGGGAGTATCTACTGGGTATTAAAAAAAAAAAATGTTCCATCACACCTATAACACATCCCTCAGACCCTTTGATTGGGTGAAGTTAGCTGTGCAACACTCTTTCCAAAGACAAGAAAAGATGACTGCACCAGCAGCTGCAAGCTCTTGTTTTGCCATTAGAATGACTAAAGATTATCAAGCGTCAATCTTGCAACATCAGATTGGACCTGAAGAGGTTGTAAACCTAAAAACAAACAAAAAATATCCTGTTCCATGATAGCAGGTTAAACAACACAGTGTTTGTGCTGTCTAAACTGTCCCTTTCTATGCTGTAAAAACCTGGTTAATCCTGCCTGTTCCTGTCTCCCCCTATGTAAACTGACCACGGTAATCATGGCTGCTGATCCATGATACCATAGTCAGTTTTTACATGCCTCCATCATCTTGCTGCTCTCCTCTCTCTCCCCCCCTCTCCCCCTCCCTCCCTGCCTGTCAGCTCCTGTATGTGAGGCTGTGAGTGATCTCTTCCCCGCCCCTCCCCACCTATTAGTAGCTGGCAGTAAAGTCAAAGAAAGATTACTGCCAGGCCCTCTGTTCTACTAAGCTTTACTACACTGTGTACATCTTTGTATAAAATTATGCCTCTAAATGCCTTCTTTCAGATCTTTTCTGGTCGGTCATGTAACCCCCCGGCTGATGTCAGAAGGGGATCTTTGCCCCTCTCACTGTAGCCCGTAGATTGGGGGAGGTGACCAACCAGAAAACATCTGAAAGAATGTATTTAAAGGCATAATTTTATACAAAGATATAGATAATAATAGAATTGCGCTACAGCATTGGCTCAATAATGCATAATCAATTGATGATATTATCCCTAAACCATAAACAAATATAGTATGAACAAATACCCACAAATGGTATATTCTCAAATTATGAAATTTAAAATTAATAAATGCAAAAATGTGTAATAAAGTATCCAAACATGTAATCAAACACCTGTGAAAAAATAAATTAAAAAAAATGAAAAAAAAACTGCCACATTAAAAAAAGTCCATCAGTATGAGAGACATATGAAATCTGTCATGACGTGGAAAATGTTGCATGCAGTCCACCACCAGTGATAAAATTGGCCGCTTACCAGAGCCCCATGACCACCCACTACAGAGGATCAGGGGAAGCTTGTGTAAAATTAGTCCTCCAGAGCTGAATAAATGGACTCAGATACAAAAATCGTAGGTGGTCAAAGACATCCAAGGACACCAAATGGATTTAAAGAAACTCAGATCCCATCGTATCTCCCCCGCTCATAGTGGTAAATATAGCATGAAAGATAAGAGAAGCTCCAATAGTGTAAAACCTTTGATTTATTATAGATAAAAACAAGCATGTATTGCACTCACATGTAAACAGAGAAAATGAAAATTGATTATGCATTATTGAGCCAATGCTGTAGTGCGATTCTATTATTATCTATATATTTTTTACCGTTTTTGTTGTGCAGGAGAATCGCTGCATTTTTCACATAATTGCCAATTGTTTTAATTTTACTTATTTGTGTTATAACATAATGCTTTGGTACACCTTAGCACAGTTTTTCTTTTCTTTTTTCTTTTATAATTTTATACAAACCTGTACACAGTGTAGTGTAGCTTAGTACAGGGGTTAGCAACCTGTACAGTCGATCGTGGACAGGTGACTGGTAGATCGCGGTCTGAGATTGCTGACCCGCCATTCCAGAGCATCAAACAGAGTGCAAGGCAGAGGGACTACTTGTAAAGTTGGAGCTGTAGTAGGGAGCAAGAGTCACATAAGCTGATGCCTTATCTGTAGTACTGGTTCCTGTCCCATGCGGAGTGATACCAACTGCACTCCACCTCTTATCCCAGCTATCAGTCTCCCGAGTGGTGCCAGCAGCAGTAAAGAGGAAATCCTCAGGTCAGTGGAAAGCAATACACTGAGCATAATAGTATAGGGCTGCTTTCACACTGATGTGTTGTGGTTTACCCACACCAAGGGTGCAGTGCAGTGTACCTGCAGCTTTCCTGTTGGTTTGCTGTGCTTAGCCATAGACTTCTATTATATCCTGCGGGCTTAGTGCACTTTCTGAAAGCACACCATAACTTTCAGAAAGTGCACCACACCTGCAGGATGTAATAAAAGTCTATGGCAAAGTGCAGCTATCCCAGGAAAGTTGTACATGCACAGCGCTGCACCCACAGTGCAGGTAAACCGCAGCACATCAGTGTCAAAGCAGCCTTATAGGGGGCTCCAAACAGTAATGCCCTGTACACACGGTCGGACTTTCCAACGGAAAATGTGCGATCGGAGCTTGTTGTTGGAAATTTCGACCGTGTGTGTGCTCCATCGCATTTTTTCCATCGGAATTTTCAACACACAAAGTTTGAGAGCTGGCTATAAAATTTTCAGACAACAAAATCCGTTTGCGTAAATTCCAACCGTGTGTAGACAATTCCGACACACAAAGTGCCACGCATGCTCAGAATAAATTACGAGAGGGAACTGCTCGGTCTGGTAAAATTAGCGTTCCTAATGCATATAGCACTTTCGTCATGCTGCAATGTTTTCAATAGTTTAATGCAGCACACTCTCTTCTTCTTTATAATGCTAGAAGAATGAAGTTGTTTTGCTGCTCATATTCACACAGACTTCTCACAAACGTATTTTTTGATTATTTCTCGTGATTTCATGAATATAATATTTTTATTTGTCAGATCTACCTAAAAATGTTTTTGGTTTTATGTTTTTATATTTTGTATTATTTGTGGTTTGTTTTTTTAATCCAGATCTCCTGTTTTTTTTATTTTTGTTTTGTTTTTTGGTGATCTCCATAATTGTTTTGAGTGTGTTTTGTGTGTCAAATTACCACAACACCATTATTATCTTGTCTTTTTCAATCTCAAGGAGGTTGCTTGGTGTTGGTATAAACCAAAAAAGAAAAACAGTAAGAAAAAAAGAAAAAGAAAAGAAACTTATCCCGCAAAACCTGGTATGTGTATTGGTTATCTTATAGTTTTACCAACGATATACACCTGTTGCTGGTGCTGCTGCTGTAGCCAAAGACAACTAGCATATATACACCACAAGTCTAGGTAACACTACCACGACTTAAAAGTAGCTACCTATGCAGCAGAAATTATAGTTCAGTTGGTTAAAAATTTACAAAATTTATTCTTGATTACGATAAACCATCATGTGTTTACAGGTACAATACAATTCCATGCACAGTGATTTACGGGTCTCATACTTATGATGAGTTACCCGAGTGATAAAAATTACATACAAGCACAGATAAACGTGTCAACATACAACACAGCCATACTCTCCTTGTGAGGATGGATCAAGGATTGAACACTCCTCTTACACACACACAAACAAAATGTCCGGACATCAACTAATAAGCGTTTACCCGCAGAAGAAAGGACAGCAGTATGATTATTATCAATTTGGAAAAATTTCAAATTAAGGTGATTGGGCTTCGCCAAGGAGAAATTCCACCGTGCTGTGCTGATTTCCTGCGGGTAACCCCCGGGGGAAGATAGATGGACGGTCCTGCAATTGCATATATCCCGTTTCTTGATATACAAAACCCCTAACTGCAATAAAGTGCCTTCCTAAAATATACACGCAGATGGGGTTTTATCAAATCTCTGGGATGCACTGGCTATGACAAGTCACTGATATCTCAGCCATACAGCGTGGTATCCGATATGTTTGTGAATCAAAGGTGTGGGCTGTTCAGGCTGTAGTGAGTGAGAGCAACTTGATCAGCTGTTTGTTTGTGAGTCAATAAATGGTAACTGCTGCAGCGGCAGACTTACTGATATATATGTCTGCCCGGCTTTCATTTCATCCCTTATTAGGTCTCGTTCCACGGGCAGGCACCAAAGCTATATAATGTATAGACGTCTTACCGCTCCTGTTGGTTGCTTAGATGTCTTATTCACACTCTCTGCTTACTCACACCTCCGTGTATCCAATGTCTCTGATCGTAGAGACAGCTCCAAAAAGATTCCGCCTTTCGTCCACAAAGCCGGTACCACTCGTCTGTTCAGGTCATGCTGAGCGTGTTGGTATGGAGCGCAGCTGTGCTGATCTTATGGCTGTTCCTATTACTTCCCGTGCACGGGGGATGTTACGTGTGTCGGCGTCACATGACAGCTGTGACGTCAACGCGTTTCGCTTCCTTCAATGGGCGTAGCTTCGTCTGGACGAAGCTACGCCCATTGAAGGAAGCGAAACGCGTTGACGTCACAGCTGTCATGTGACGCCGACACACGTAACATCCCCCGTGCACGGGAAGTAATAGGAACAGCCATAAGATCAGCACAGCTGCGCTCCATACCAACACGCTCAGCATGACCTGAACAGACGAGTGGTACCGGCTTTGTGGACGAAAGGCGGAATCTTTTTGGAGCTGTCTCTACGATCAGAGACATTGGATACACGGAGGTGTGAGTAAGCAGAGAGTGTGAATAAGACATCTAAGCAACCAACAGGAGCGGTAAGACGTCTATACATTATATAGCTTTGGTGCCTGCCCGTGGAACGAGACCTAATAAGGGATGAAATGAAAGCCGGGCAGACCTATATATCAGTAAGTCTGCCGCTACAGCAGTTACCATTTATTGACTCACAAACAAACAGCTGATCAAGTTGCTCTCACTCACTACAGCCTGAACAGCCCACACCTTTGATTCACAAACATATCGGATACCACGCTGTATGGCTGAGATATCAGTGACTTGCCATAGCCAGTGCATCCCAGAGATTTGATAAAACCCCATCTGCGTGTATATTTTAGGAAGGCACTTTATTGCAGTTAGGGGTTTTGTATATCAAGAAACGGGATATATGCAATTGCAGGACCGTCCATCTATCTTCCCCCGGGGGTTACCCGCAGGAAATCAGCACAGCACGGTGGAATTTCTCCTTGGCGAAGCCCAATCACCTTAATTTGAAATTTTTCCAAATCGATAATAATCATACTGCTGTCCTCCTTTCTTCTGCGGGTAAACGCTTATTAGTTGATGTCCGGACATTTTGTTGTGTGTGTGTGTGTGTAAGAGGAGTGTTCAATCCTTGATCCATCCTCACAAGGAGAGTATGGCTGTGTTGTATGTTGACACGTTTATCTGTGCTTGTATGTAATTTTTATCACTCGGGTAACTCATCATAAGTATGAGACCCGTAAATCACTGTGCATGGAATTGTATTGTACCTGTAAACACATGATGGTTTATCGTAATCAAGAATAAATTTTGTAAATTTTTAACCAACTGAACTATAATTTCTGCTGCATAGGTAGCTACTTTTAAGTCGTGGTAGTGTTACCTAGACTTGTGGTGTATATATGCTTGGTGTTGGTGTCTCTTGTTAATTTGGCATTGTATTTTTGAAATGTATCTGCCTATTCACAAACAAACTGTCCTTTTTGAAGTAAAACACAAGTATTTGTGAAAAATAGTAATTTATTCTGGGTCATAACAAAATAAAGAGGAAGGCAATGCTGGATAAACTGGTGAAATTTGCGAAGCCATTGTAGCCAAGGGCATACATCAATTATTTTACAGTAAAAATTGGTGGCCTGAGGAGTCCTTATAATAGTGAGCACAATCCGGTCCAGGACTGCAAGAGATTAGGAACAGCAGCAGATGACATCTATGTCCCCAGGCTGTGGTCATACATCAGCCTGCGTCTTTTGCCAGACCAGACTGAACCCAGACCATCACTCTCTTGTCTTCCTTAGACGCTTCCTTCCAGGCTGTGGTGTTGGAGGTGTGGCAGGAGGTGGAGGAGGAGGACCATGATTGAACTCACAAATGTGGCTTTGGCTTGCGAGTTGGCCCCTCAACCCCTTATTTAGGGCTTGTAAGATGACATACTCACATATTAGGCATTGGCCCTCCTCCATTTTCAGCATTTTGCAGGCTGTAATGTAGGTAAAGTCCTCTTGAACACTGGGGGGGTTTCCGAGGGCCACAGTAACCTTCATAAATATGCCAATTGCTGCCTCCTTCAGATTACTCCTCTTGCTGCCACTTTTTTGTGGAAGGCCGAGGAGAGGGACCTGGGTATCGGGCAGGCTACTGGACCCGGCCACCTCCTGGCTGCCACTTACCCCCGCCACCTCCTGGCTGAGACTTTCCTGTGTATGAAAAAGGGACATAGTTTTAGTTTTTTGTTCATCAATCACACACAATTTTCAGCTCATGACTGTTGCAAATTGAATGCTAATAAATAGAAAAGACTATCATTCTGATCCCAGAATTTGTCTATTTGTCTACTGTCTATTGATATGTAAAACACTTTGTGAAATCAGAAATAATTTATCAAAACTAACATATATTTAACATCATTAATTTGACAACCAGAAATATTTAGAAGAATGCTATACCTGGCTTAAGCTGGGCTCCTCCACATGTTGCTGCCTGGAAGGCCCAGGTTGGGCGTCTGAAGCCTCAGCTGGGGTGGAAGGAAGCCTTGAAGGAAGACTGGAGATTGCTGGCTTGGGTTCAGTCTGGCCTGCCAGAAAATGAAGTCTGTCATAGTACCACAGCCTGGGGACATAAATGTCATCTGCAGCTCCTGATCTCAGGGAATCCTGGACCTTCTTGCGCTCCCTAAGATAAGTACACCTCATGCCACCAATTAGGGCCTTCAAATAGGGGATGTCTGCCGTGGGGATAACCAACTTCACAAATTCCACCAACTGATCCAGGGCTGCCTTCCTCTTTGTTTGATTCTTATAATGGGGGTGGTTTACCTGCCACAGACAGGTTAGCTCACTGTACATATCAAGGAATATGGGGATAAAGTCATGATCATTCACTAGATCCATTTTCTCTGCAAGACACAAGACAAACCTTAATGTCAGGCTAAACTCTCCTAATCTTGTCCCAATATAGGCCTCAATATATAAGCAGTATAGGCCCAAGGTAAAATTGTACCTTCATTATCACGATCGGCGCTTCCGATACCCCTTCCTCCGCTCACAGATCATACGTACGATGCACGCGTGTTATGCTTTATATACACTGCGCATGCGTGAAACTCCACCCGCCCCTGACGTTCTTTCTAGTCTATTCCCCGCCCCTTCTCTTTCGGCGCAGTGGGGGAGAGCACATGGTGGAGACACAGCAGGTGCATGATAATAGCAGCAACAAGGAGGAGGAAAGCCCGTTGCCAGAAACGTCCCGATCCCGCAGGAGATTTAAGGCATCAAATATGGCCTTTGTAGAGATGGTGGAGATGGTGGACATCTTGAAAAGGAACGACTATGACGGGAAGTATGGACCTTAACCAAACCCAAATGTGAGAAAGGCCAAGATCATGACTAAAGTTGTGAAGAGTCTGCGCAGGAATTTTGGGGTATGACGATCCAAGGATCAACTGAGGAAACGATGGTCAGACCTCAAATTGAGGGAGCACGATCAGTATAGAAGGATTAGGAGAGTGCTGCAAAAAAGTAAGTATTTGTCCTGTGTTCCTATTCTTTATTTTTATTATGTTCATGCTGCTCCATGTGCTTTTCTTTACTGTTGTACAGTTTAAAATGGCAACTTTCATGTTCACATTAATCGTTCATAGGAAACATTGTTCGTTCGGCCACTAAAATATGATGTTTTGGCTAGATGCAGTTCAATACATTTTTTCTGAGCTACTTCTATTAAAGAAAAGTTTGTTGTCTAGATGGGTTTGTAACTATAATGAAGTGCAAACTAGATTCAGTGTAAGAAGAGGACACTCAGCAGCTGTTTACACATCTGGACACAGGAGCACTAGTGTTGGACACCAGAACAAACTTTTTATGAGGGTGTCCCACACAGATGCTCCAGTGGATACTATAGGGGTGTCTCCATCTGTGAAGCTTGCACAAAACAGGTAAGTATTCTAGCTTTACAAAGGTGAAACATCTCAGGAAGAAGGGCAAATCCCCCAAACCCAACCAGCGGAGGAGGAGGGAGACGTTGTTGAAATTGGTGAAATTGTCACCACAACAGGTGAGTGTCTGCGACCACAGCTTCAGGTAATAGATGTATGCCTGCATATTTATAATACATGGTGTGTTTTTTTTTTTTTGTGATGGGGATGTTGTGGAAGAAGGTCATTTCACCAGAGAAAGTGCCCAGATCCTCATTGGGGAGATAATGGGGTGCAATAGGGATTTAGAAAACCTAAAGGAAAATATCAATGTTCAAAACAAAATGAAGAACAGCATTGATGTTTTTGAGAGAATCTAAAACACCCAGAAATCCCTAACTTTTTTCTTGTTAATTTTTGTTTTTATGACTAATTTTTTACATATTTGAAAAGCCAAATTTTGAAGATGCACACAGTGTGTCAACATGTGCTAACTGCCATCACGGAAGATCAATGTACGTGTTTTGTGGGTGCAACCCCTTCCTCGATAATAAAGTAGGTGAGAGAAAGGGGTTGCACCCCCAAAACACGTCCATTGATCCCCCATGATGGGAGCTAGCACATGTTGACATTAGTCATGGGATCAGGAGGGAAATCTCCATTTTGAATCCCAATTTGTGTGCATCTTCAAAATTTGGCTTTTACAGGGGTGACATCACCCCATCTGATGAAGGCAATATCAAACACAGTTTGTAAATACTCATGTCTGATATTGCCTTCACTTTATAAAAAGTTGAACTTTGTAAGTTCCAGAGTTGTGTATTGTTTTATGGTTTTAAACATGCCTGTTTTACCTTTAAAAGGCGATTTCTACTTAATGTGACCTAAAAAAATGTTATACAAACATGTTGGTTTGTTCAAAAACCCTTTTATAAACACACATGTGATTGTGCTTTAAGTAAAAAGTTTGATAATGAACAAATGTGTGGCTTCTTCTTTCAATGCTCAAAAGCAGTTTTTGTAGTAAAGTTGTTTCCGTGGCAATGGGGGTTATTTACAAAAGGCAAATCCTCTTTGCACTACAAGTGCAGTTTCAGTGCAGTCTCAAGTGCACGTGTAGTGCAAAGTGGATTTGCCTTTAGTAAATAAGACCCAACAGTGCTTTATAATTTTACACAATCACGCCATTTTCATGACTCCCCAAATTTCGGTCATGGTGCTTAAAATTATGAATATTTTTGTCAGTAATGCATTACATACATTAACAACAAAAACAAGGTGTGTGTGTGTGTGTGTGTGTGTGTGTAGCAGACCCACAACATAATAATAATAGTTAGCCAAAGAAGAGATTGTCACCTCATGTCTCAAAGAAATTTTGTTTGCACTGTTGAGGAAAAAGGTCAAAAAAATAATACCATTAAAAGATAACCGAGGAGACAGCTAAAAGAAAGCCAAGCAGTAAATCAAAGCAAATATTTGTTCAGTTTCAAATATATTTTTATTTAAAAAATGTCACAGACATTGTCTGGCATATCGATGGCCCCCCTACCCGCAAAGTATTCAAGGTAACTTAAACGGACCTCGCGGGAATTTTGGGGGGGGCAAGCGAGGACGGACAGTTTCCAGCACAGTCAGGGTTGGTTCATTCAGAATTCCGGCCTCAGACCCAACTAAAGGAAACCATAGTTCACAGAATTTCTCCTTAAAAAGACGTGGAGAACACAGCAAGACAGGATGATGTGATTAGGTTTATATTCCGCCATGTGTATCGGTGTAAGAAAGAGGCGGAATCGGCTGGCCATTGTTCCAAATGTGTTCTCCACCACTCTTCTAGCTCAGGCCAGCTGGTAATTAAAAACCCTCTAGTCCGGGGTGAGGGTTCTCATAGGAAATGGCCGCATAAGATGGTCCCCCAGCGCAAATGCTTCATCCGCAACAAAGATGAATGGGAGTCCTTCCGCATTGTCTTCTGGAGGTGGCAAGCCCAAACTGCCATTCTGGAGACGCCTGTCGAACTCTGTCTGGGCAATGACTCCCAGATCTGACATCCGGCCATTCTTCCCCACATCCACATAGAGGAACTCGTAAGTAGCCAACACCACCGCCAACATCACAATACTATTGAACCCCTTTTAGTTGTAATAGTATGACCCCGAGTTGGGGGGTGGGACGAAGTGGACATGTTTCCCGTCAACTGCCCCTCCACAGTTGGGAAAGTCCCAATGGGTGGCAAAGAGGCTACAGTCTGCCATTCCTGTGGCGTGGAAGGAAACTATGGAGTCAAACAAGAAAAAAAATTAGTAATTTTGCACATAAACATTGAAAGCAGATTAGACACGAATATTCTTGGCCAAAATCACTATAACATTTTTTTTTTATTTAAAGACAAAAGTATAAGTTCCACCTATCAGATTCCTCACACCCTCTGATGGCCCATTGTAAACATTTTAGGGGGGGGGGGAGATGTTTTGGACAGGTAACCCTCTCCATTTCATTGAGAGATGAATGAATAAATAATGTGTATTACTTTGGCCAGCCCCTCCTTACTTACACTATCGGCAGCCCACTGGACAGGTAATAAGTGTCATAATACAAATATATAAATACACACTGTCCAAATTGGAGCACATTTTTACATTCTGCAATTACCTATCAAGATAATAATAGGATACAAAAACTTTAAACAGTACCATTTGAAAGTATACAGGCAGGCCCTTACACTACATGCTTTGGGGAATTCATCCATAAATATGACCACAAAAGAGGTAGGTATAGTGTGTATGGGTTTGGCAAAGTCAGCAGAAAGAGGATTGGTACCAGCTGAGTTGGCGGTTGGGTTGAGGGGGGGTTCCAAATGTTTTTGGGACCCCCATAAAAAGCCTCTGGCACTTTGCATGAATTTAAGGACACAAATAACATGTGTACACATTTTAGGGAAGGTAAGTGAAGGCAAATATGCATGAAGGACAAAAAACAAACTTTAAAAACTTCCAGCATGCATGAGGACAAAGGGGACATTCATAGAATATTACAATCCTTGTAATTAGGGAATGATGAAAGAAATACAATACATTAGCAAACATTAAATACATATAATGAGATTTTAAAGGATAAATCTTACCTTAATATAATCCTTCTGTAGGACCTGGATGATGGCAGAACAGGTCTCTGGGATAATGATCCCCAGTGTCTGGGGGGAGATGCCTGTCAAGAACTTGAGGGCCTGCAGGCTTCTCCCCGTCGCCAAATACTGCATGGTGGTGACTAGCCTCTGCTCCGGGGTGATGGCTTGCTGTATGCAGGTATCCTGCCTGCTGATATAAGGGGTCAGCAAAGCCAACAAACGGTGAAAAACGGGGTGCATCATCCAGAGAAAGTTCCTGAAATCATCAGGATTATTCTCATGGATCTCACGGAGCAAAGGCATGTGACAGAATTGGTCACGCTGGAGCAACCAATTCTTGGTCCATGAACTCCTCCTTGTCCTATTCATGGACTGGGCTTGTGTCAAAGTAAGAACCCCAACACCAAGCCCCCACACAGCATGAACTCTATGATGAGTACGTACACGCAACATGACTTCAAAACAGTCGGCTGGTCAGAACAAAGTAACAGAGCGCACTGAAGAACAGAAAGGCCTGTGAAGAGCGACCTGAAAATCAGCAACAAGCGGGCAAGAACGCACTGAATAATCAAGTACGAACTCACTGCACGCACTGAAGACCAGATACAAACCCACAAGCACAAACTGAACAGCAGAAAAATGATCTGAAAACCACGAATCGTCTCTCACCAAACTTTTACTAACACGAGATTAGCAAAAGGAGCCCAAAGAGTGGCGCGCTTGGTATTGAACTGTCTTTTTATAGTCCCGTCGTACATGTTGTACGTCACTGCGTTCTTGGCGTTGGGAAATTCCAACAACTTTGTGCGACCGTGTGTATGCAAGACAAGTTTGAGCCAGCATCCGTCGGAAAAAATCTGATGGATTTTGTTGTTGGGATGTCCAATCAATGTCCGATCGTGTGTACAGGGCATAAGGGTTCATTTACATCTGCAGTTTTGTGGATGGTAAAACCCCCTAAATAAGATATGTTTATATCACCCTGCCCAAACTGCACCCCATTTAGCTGTAGTGGCCAGGGGTGTATACATGTCGCAGCCGCAGAAGAAGTTATATGCCCTGTCATGGTTGGTGGGTGTAGCATCTGCCAAGAATTACCCATTTAAGTGAATGAGGCGGTACAGCACACAAAGGGTTGAAGCAGGCAGCATTGTGTTGCTTTTTCACCACTTGCTTTAACCCCTTGGACCCCGCAGAAGCATGCAGTTGAGGGAAACTTGGAGAGTGGCCCCATTTACTTGAATAGGTAGTGATTGGCAGGCAGTAGCACACACCAAAAGCAACAGGGAGTTTAATTTCTGCTGCAGCATGTGTACACCTTTCGCTGCTGCCTCAGCAGCTAAAGGGGGTAGGGACTGGGGGCAGTAAAACCTCAACTCAAACACAGGGTTCTACCACCCCCCAACTCTACGTGGTAACGAGCCCTAAGGGTGCCAATGCCGAATGAGCTGAAGGGCTCATTCACAAGTGCAGCAGGCACTGCTACTCCTCTGAAAATTGATCCGAGTGTGTTTGACAGGTGGTGAGGAGACGATCTGTTACCTCCTCACCACCTGAATTAAATCCATGATTGCTGTGCAATGCACGCAACACAGTAGTACAGAAATTAGAGGTTTAATTCAGGTGTGAGGAGGCAACACTGTACCTGGTGATCTTTGACTTCTCCCATGTTGTTCAGATAGATCCAGTGGTGGCTGGTGCCCCGCGGGTGATACTCACGTGGCCGGGCTCTCAATTGGCGCTGATGCAAAGCACTCAGAGATCACTATGGGCAGTGAGTCCCGGATCTTCCTATACATCCTCCCCTCTGCCCGGCCAATATGATTGCTTCTCTCTCGGCCAATCGTGCTCCTCCCGCTTTCTGATTGGGAGGAGAAGCTGAAGACAATAGCGAATATTAATACGCTATTGTCACACAACTGGGTGAACCCACCCTTTTTTGAAGCCAATTAGAGCCTCTGATCATGTGCTTAAAAAAAAAAACAAAAAACAAACCCATTGGAATCCATGCGTCCGGCGCCCTGCATGTAGATTAGGGGCCGGGTTACCTACCCCAGGCTTAGTAGAACAGAGGGGCTGGCAGTAATCTTTGACTTTACAACCACTTTAATCGTCAAGTGATCCGAACTCTGCACTGTACCAAGCAGACTCTTTTTTAAATATTTGTCATATTTAATTCCTTTTATTTTACTGGTGCTTATGCCTGTATTGTTATATCTTTTTTGATAATATCTATTGCACAATTTTTTTTTCCTGTTTTCATTAAAGCAATGTTTAAAGTGATTGTCTTGATTTTTTCTTTTTAAATAACAAACATGTTTAACTTACCACCTCTGTGCAGTTGGTTTTGCACAGAGCAGCCCAGATCCTCCTCTTCTCGGGTTCCTCTTCACTGCTCCTGGCCCCTATCTATGGGGACACCTGAGCCAAGCTGCAGCTCTGTGTGTTCATTAAGACACGGAGCTGCCATTCGGCCCCCCTCTCTCTCCTGGCTAACTGACATTGATTGACAGCTTCGGGAGCCAATGGCACCACTGCTGTGTCTCAGCCAATCAGGAAGGAGAGTCCCGGACTGCCAAGGGACTTGTGGACATCTCTGGACAGAGAATGGCTCAGGTAAGTATTGGGGGGTGCTGGGGAGGCTGCTACACACACATAGAATGCATTAAGATAAAAAAAAACTTCTGCATTTACAACTCCTTTAACAAATGATACATAGATCTCGCTCTAGAAAAAGTGTTTAAACCACATCAAAAAAATGTGTGAAATTATTGACTGCAGCACTCACTGAGATCTACACACAAATATCCAAAAGATCAATTCAAAAGTAGTGTTGCACTGTCAGACAAAATACATACATGTAATAAACTATAGTGCAAATATTTTGATCAATAATAAAGTCTAGTTTTAAATCAATTCATAAAGTCCATTTTGAGTGCAAAAAATCTTCATTCAATATTCAGTGTGCACCAACCACCATGTGACTATAAAAACGCTTACCAGATACTTAGACACATATCAAGAGGTCTAAATCAGAATTTAGATTGTAACGGATCCCACATGGACTCCAGCTCGCTTCCTCTCACAGTCACCTATGCCTCAAGCCTCTCTCATATAAATATGGCATCCCTCAGAATGGTCACTGGATCACTTCTCATGTATTAGTCTCACAAGGATATCCCATAGTGAAGTACCGTTTAAAACTTAATCCAAGTAAGGTACTGACGAACAGAGAAATATTAAGAACATATCACAGACTGCATCAAATATGTATTTTTTAAAATGTATTTTGTTCACAATTCCAGTTTACTTGTCAAGCTCAGACAAAGTAAATAAAACTAAAATTCTCTGTAAGCAGTTTATCCTGCTGTTGGAATTTAAAAATGAAAACAGGCTGTACTTGCACTGGTTTTCTATTATTATTATTATTAATATCCAACAAGCTTTATTGCAAGTAGTACAAACTCATAGGGGCAGACTGTGACACATCGCTCACTGTGGGAACCCTTACTGAAGAAGTCACGGTGGTATATTAGCCCATTTGACGTAATGCGTATAGGGGGAAGTCGCAGTGGCAACGTCATCCCGCGAGTATATTGTCGTTTCTATGAGTAACGTTTTAATGCCTTTATGAGGAAATAAACCGTTTTGATATACAGAGAGCACTAGATTTTGCCTTTTCTGTTCCTATGTGCACCGGACCCCATTGAGGGAATCTGTACTGGCTGGTATCCACCTAATCAGCCGGAGGCAGCACGGACAGAATAGGAGCTCCATGACCAGCTGATTCGTTTATATCCCTGAGAGAGAACCTGCTTTTTCTGACCTTCTGGTGAAACAGGGGTCAGAACGTGAGGTGGGCGGCTAGGATATTGAGGTGGAGGAGAGCACTTGCATTATCAACCTTTATGCACTGGTGGTGTGTTGTGCGTTTTTGTGCCGAAGACTCTGAGGATTATTTTTGTACATTTGGACTCTTATTTTTATTTATTTATTTATTTTTTTTTTGAGTGTGTGGACTTTATCTTTATTGTCTATTGTTCACTATTCCCATATAGGGAACAGGTATATTTCATTATTGTGTATTGTTCACTATTCCCAGTCAGGGAACACGAATATTTGATTGAGCACTCAGTATCTTGCTTTAAGTTAATAATCTATTCTCTTTAAGGATTTATTGGTAGTTATTTTTTAGGAAGTGCAACACTGTTTTGTTATGTATATCCTATATGTGAAGTGAACGCATTTTCTGTGTGTGCAGCAGTCAGGTGGGGGGGGGGGGGGGGTATTTTTCAATTTTTGGTTTGTGGTGGGATTTTGTCACATCACCTACTACACATATCACTACATAGTGATTAAGGTTATTACCCTTTGCGTATTTTCTGTGTGTGCGCAGTAGGCAGGTTTGGGGGGGGGGTATTTTCCATTTGTTTTGTTTTTTTTTGTGGGATTTTGCTATATCACTTACTACTCATATCACTATATAGTGATTAAGGTTATTAATATTTGCGCTGATAGAAATTTGTTTTATTACTTTCAAATGTGATGGCTGCATTCGGTTTTTTTTTAGGCTTTTTTTTCCTTTATTTTCATCTGGTGATCCTATCTGTTCTTTATCAAGCTCTTGTAACAGAACAAAAAAAAAAAAAAGTTGTCCAGACAAGGTTAGCAGTTACCCAGATAGCAAGCAATTGAGCTGCAAGTTTGAAAACGAGTTGCTAAGCTATTGCTAGACATGCCAGGCTTGCACAATTGCAGAAATTCCGCATTGCATGACTCCAGATCAACTTTCTTTGCAAACATTCTGCAAGTCTGCTGAAAGTTATGGTTCAGTTATGTAGTGTAGTAGACATCCCAACACACGTCACTGTGGCTTGCAGAGCTCTTGCTGTAGACTTACCACTGCAACTTTGCTCTTGCCAGGGACTTGCCATGCAAATTTGCTACAAACTGGAAAAGCGGCGACTAGAACTCATGCTTCATGTGCTTTGCAAGTACAAGTACTGGTTGCAAATATGAAAACATTCATACACCCATTTTAAAAAAGTGGAGCATCTGTATGTATTGAGAGACAAAGATTTTACATGCTGGGGAGTTCCTGGCGTGTAATAGGTACTCTTTAGATTGCTCCTTTTTTAGCACTCATCAGTCTTAGCCTTAGGCTTATGAATATTGGGAAATAAATTAAGATACCTTTATCTGATTGTCACCACACATAATATTCTAAAGCCAAAATGACTTGGAACAATGTCAGTGTCAAGAAAACCTGTGTTCCTTCAGTCATATTCTGGGGCCTATGATTCCACAGACTGCCAACAACTCCATTAAATTATTTATTCACCTCCCCAGTCCTCTGTGATCAGTTTCTTCAGAATTCATGGAGCTCTTCCCATCCACAGGCTTTTACTGTGTTTGCAGAGGAGACATACAATGTCTCTTCTACAATCATATGCTCCTACCTGCCTGCTCGCTGTCTTCTCCAGCAATGTAAACTGAGCTGGCGGTCTCTGAGTGCTAGGATAACTGGCTTCCACGCATGCGCAAGAGTGACATCATCCCACACCAGCCAAGAAAGAGGCTCGAAGACCAGCACTCAGAAGAAGATCCCGGTACTGGTGAGGGACCGTTGGACAGGCGAGTACTAATACCTTTAGCCCTGGTTCACACCGCTGCAGTTTTGAAATGACACTATTTCAGCGTGATTTCAAAGTCATACATTGCGATTTGCACTGCCGATTTCATTGCATCTTGCAACTTCATTTAACAGACGGATCACATCACAAAACAGTGTAGTGCAACGTTTTGGAGCCACACAGCCACACAGGAACCCTTTATTAGGCATGTGATAAGTGCATGCAAAAGTATTTAAGTGAAAATCCACCAATGAGAACCAAAAAGCAAATGGCCCCTCCCCTCCCATAACAACATATGAAATCATCAGTCCCACCAAAATACACATACAAATGTTACATTATAATATATATATATATATATATATATATATCTATATCTATATATATATATATATACATACATACATATATACACACACACAATGCTGTGAAAAAGTATTTGCCTCTATCTGATTTTTTATTTTTTTTTGCATATTTTACACACCTAAATGACTCAGATCATCAAAAAAATATATTATTACACAAAGATAACCCGAGTAAATACAAAATGCAGTTTTTAAATAATGGTTTCATTTATTATATTTTATTTTATTTTTTTATGGTTGAACTAGATGGACTTGTGTCTTTTTTCAATCTGACTAACTATGTAACTATGTAACTATATTAAGGCAAAAAAACTGTCCAAACCTGCCCCGCTTTATCTGAAAAAGTAATTGCCTCCTAAACCTAATAACTGGTTGTGCCACCCTTGGCAGCAACAACTGCAATCAAGAATTTGCGAGTCTTTCAAATTGCTGTGGAGCAATTTTGGCCCACTCTTCTTTGCAAAATTGTTTTAACTCAGCCACATTGGAGGGTTTTCCAGCATAAACGGCCTGTGTAAGATCATCATGATACAGCATCTCAATTGGATTTAAGTCTTAAAGCTTTGACTAGGCCACTCCAAAACCCAAATTTTGCTTTGTTTGAACCATTTGGAGGTGGACTTGCTGTTGTATTTCAGATCATTGTTCTGCTGCATAACCCAAGTGCACTTGAGCTTGAGGTCACAAACTGATGGCCAGACATTCTCCTTTTGAATTTTCTGGTACAGCTCAGAATTCATGGTTTCATCAATTATAGTAAGTCGTCCAGGTCCCGAAGCTGCAAAGCAGCCCCAGATCATCACGCTACCACCACCATGTCTGACTGGTGGTATGATGTTATAAAATGCTGTATTAGATTTATGCCAGATGTAATGGGACACACACCTTCCAAAACGTTACATTCTTGTCCATCAGTCCACAGAATATTTGCCTAAAAGTCTTGGGGATAATGAAGATTTTTTTTGGTAAATGTGAGATGACCCTTTGTGCTCTTTTTTGTTAGCAGTCGCTTTGGCCTTGGAACTCTCCCATAGATGCCATTTTTGCCCAGTCTCTTACTTATTGTTGAATCATGAACACTGATCTTACCTGAGGCAAGTGAGGCCTGCAAGTTCTTTAGAAGTTGTTCTGGGTTTTTTTATGCCTTGATAAGTCGTCATTATGCTCTTGGAGTAATTTTTGTAGGCCGGCCACTCCTGGGAAGGTTCACCACTGTTCCAAGTTATCTCCATTTGTGGATAATGGTTCTCCCATTGATTCACTGGAGTTCCAAAGCCTTAGAAATGGCTTTGAAACTCTTCCTAGACCGATACATACACATTACTTTGTTTCTAATCTGTAATTGATTTTTTTTTTAGATTGTGGCATGACTAGTGGCTTTTTGTGATCTGTTATGCCCCGTACACATGGTCGGACTTTGTTCGGACATTCCGACAACAAAATCCTAGGATTTTTTTCCGACGGATGTTGGCTCAAACTTGTCTTGCATACACACGGTCACACAAAGTTGTTGGAAAATCTGATCGTTCTAAATGCGGTGACGTAAAACACGTACGTCGGGACTATAAACGGGGCAGTGGCCAATAGCTTTCATCTCTTTATTTATTCTCAGCATGCGTGGCACTTTGTCCGTCGGATTTGTGTACACACGATCGGAATTTCCGACAACGGATTTTGTTGCCGGAAATTTTATAGCCTGCTCTCAAACTTTGTGTGTCGGAAAATCCGATGGAAAATGTCCGATGGAGCCCACACATGGTCGGAATTTCCGACAACACGCTCCGATCGGACATTTTCCATCGGAAAATCCGACCGTGTGTACGGGGCATTAGTGTGCTTTACTTTGTCAGACAGCTTCTATCTATGCGATTTCTTGATTCAACAGGTCTGCCAGTAATCAGGTCTGGGTGTGGCAAGTGAAATTTACCTCAGCTTTCCAAAAAATTGTGGTTAATCACAGTTCACTCATGATTCAGCATGGGTGGGGCAATTACTTTTTCACATAGGGGCAGGCAAGTCTGAACAGCTTTTTTCCCTTAATAAATTAAATAAATAATTTAAAAACTGCATCTTGGATTTACTCGGGTTATCTTTGCGTAATATTAAAATTTGTTTGATGATCTGAATCATTTAAGTGTGAGAAATATGCAAAAAAAAAAATCAGGAAGGGGGCAAATACATTTTCACTGCACTGTGTATAGGCTGAGTTTGTCAGCTACGGCTGGGGAAGCATGGCCAAGCAACGCTGACATGGCTCCTTAGATCAGGTGCATCTGGCAAATGCGCCTGATCAACACGTGGAGTATATGTGCAAGTATTTAAAGGGCCAAAGAAAGCCCCAGCACTGTCATTTTGCCATGCTTCCCCAGCCGCAGCTGACAAGCTCAGCCTATATATGAAACATTTGTATGTGTATTTTGGCAGGACTGATGGGGACTATGCACAGCAACAAAACACAATGTGACGCATATGTGAGGCATGTGGGTGTTAAAGTCCTTTTTGCCGCTAAACATATGTGTTACATGGGGAGGGGGGCAAGAGGTTAACATTATTGGGTGCTTATTTGATGGAAATCTAAATGGGAGCTATAATGAAGGACAGGCCCACATCATAACAAGATTGTACAATTCTGTTTGTTTACACGTGGTGTTATTCTCACATCCTAATCTTGTGATTACCAATGTCACACAGTATGCCACTCCAGTGAAAACATTCTTAGAAAAGAGAGTTATCTTCTCAGAGCCAGGCAAATGCTCTTCTGTTTGGACAGAACAGGTCTGCTCTAAGGGTCAGGAGCATGAAAAGCTCTCTAGACTGAAGAAATTGGGTAATGTGAGATGGTGCAACACACTAAGAGCATTACCTATCATGTTTGGTTCAACTGCAGACCAATCAAAGGAATTGTGTACTGTTCTAATGTACTGCTTAGAATGCATTTCTCAATCCCCTAGATTTGACAGTAAAGCTGCGAGTAAGGCCAAAAATCTGTTTCATGTTTGGACACGATATGAAACCTTGCCTGTTATACTCCTGTTTATGCAAATCTTGTAAATGATAGTACAGGTTCAGAGTATCTGCAATTGAAAATTACATATTTTCCAGACATGGCAAAAAGTGAAAATTGCCAAAGACCAAATTATTATGATCAGGGATTCATTTTCTAACCTTACTACACGAATGTAATCATTTGTCACAAGGACGAGCAGTACCCTTTTGGATTTGTTAATGCTGCAATTGAAAGCCATTCACCTCGAAAAAAGGCTCACATGGGGAAAGAAAGAATGCCTGGAAAATTGTCACAGGATGAACTCCTTTCTTATCCCCTTCATTGGTTTCAGTTTCAGGTTTTCTATGTAGTCAGTGATCAGCCGACAACCAGCCTGGAAGAAAATCCTCAAAAAATGAAACTTTGATCCATGATATGTCCTATTTAGACCTTAAATGGTTTAGTCATATCAAACAAAGTGATATTCTAACAGAAGCTTTGCAATCTAAAGCACTGTTGGCTGAAGTTAATATTGTTCCGAGTTAACTTAAGGTTGAACTTCGTAGTTTCAAAAAAAATTATCCATTTCTAAAGGAACCATGTCACTCCTCAGAGCCTCATTGATGATTTCGTTGACAAAGGGGAAATGTACAGCATTTTATTACTGTATTATGTCCTGCTAAAGAATTTAGTATGAATGTAACCTGTAGACTGCTGTATATACAAACCTTTTTTGCAGCTTATAAGGTACTTTTTACTAATGCAGGCACTCAGATGTATAGTGAAAGAGTTTTTTTTTTTAATTAAAAATACTAAAACACAGATTAAGGTCATGAATTGGACAGGTTCTTCTATAATTTCTTATTTTATTCAACTCAGAGAGCTATCAGGAGAACTTAAGTGAGTGAAGGAGTGAACCTAATGACGACACCCCCCTACTGTATGCAGTGAGCGAGCCTGAGCAACCTGCCGCGCCAGGACAGGAAATTAAAACGAACACTCAGGGCTAAGGTACCCACAGACCATGGTGGGTAATAGTAAAGGCGTAATGGTGAACGTGCACGTATGACGTATGGAAACAGGCGAGAAGATTGTGGGACAACAATCAATTAAAAACGAAACCTCAGCCCGTACGGATCTGTAAACGTGCCAGACCCTGAATGTGAGCACTAACAGAAATGCAGCGAATGACAGACCATAACATAAAAATACATGACATGAAACATAATAGACCTGGGAAAAACAAGGGAAAACTAGAGAAAACGAGAAAAGCATGGGAAAAACCGAGAAAAGCATGGGAAAAACCGAGAAAAGCATGGGAACAACCGAGAAAAGCATGGGAACAACCGAGAAAAGCATGGGAACAACCGAGAAAAGCATGGGAACAACCGAGAAAAGCATGGGAAAAACCGAGAAAAGCATGGGAACAACCGAGAAAAGCATGGGAACAACCGAGAAAAGCATGGGAACAACCGAGCAAAGCAATCGAGAGAAACATGGGAAAACATGGGAAGACGTGAGAAGCACGGGAAGACGTGAGAAGCACGGGAAGACGTGAGAAGCACGGGAAGACGTGGGAAGCGTAAGAAACATGTAAAACGTGAGAACCAAGAGAAAACGTGAGAACCATGTAAAACATGAGAAATGTAAGAAAACATAAAATAGGCATGAGAAGTGACAAATTGCAAGAGAAATCGAACATTACATGAGAACACCGCAAATTGCATGAGAAACGTAAATTGCATGAGAAACATAAATTGCATGAGAAACGTAAATTGCATGAGAAACGTAAATTGCATGAGAAACGTAAATTGCATGAGAAACGTAAATTGCATGAGTAACGTAAATTGCATGAGTAACGTAAATTGCATGAGAAAACGTAAAATTGCATGAGAAAACGTAAATTGCAAGAGAAACCGTAACAAAGCATGAGCGATTGTAAAGTGCATGAGAAACCGTAATTTATGAAACCATGAAATGCATAAAACCTGTAAAATGCATACGAAGCCGTAAAATGCACGAGAAACCGTAAATTTTAATGAAACTGTAAAAATGCATGAAAAACTGTAAAATGCATGAGAACCCATAATTTATATGAGAAACCATAAATCGCATGAGAAACCGTAAAATGCACGATAACCGTAAAATGCATGAGAAACCATAAATTGTATGCGAAACTAACATGCATGAGAAACCGTAAATAGCATGAAAACCGTATGCATGAAAAAAACGTAAATAAATGAGAAATCGTAAAGCGCATGAAACCGTAAAAAACATAAAACCATAAAATGCATGAGAAACCGTAAATTTAAATCGTAAAATGAATAAAAAAACGTAAAATGCATGGGAAACTGTAAATCGCTTGAGAAACCAAAAATTACATGAGAAATCGTAAATTGCATGCCCCCAAAGGACCCCCACAAAAAATAATGAGATGACAGGCAATGAGCAATCTCCTATGCCATCTAGGATGAGATGGATCTTCAGGCTGTCTCTGCTGTCACCTGTCCACACTATATACCTCCATGTATGCTCCATGTATGCTCAGTATACATACATACATACATACATACATAGTGCCCAGGACCCGCACACACACCCGGAGCCCACTGACACAACCCACGTGCACTAGAACAAAGCACGGATGCTGGAAGCTGATGGTGTGAATGCTCAGTCCTGTGCGATCAGACAGAGACACAATACCTGGGTGGCGGTATCACTGGTGGTGTGTCCGGGCGGGTGTGCGGTGTGTACAGGCAGACTCGGATCGCAGCGCCCCGGGAGTCTTCCGTATCATTTGCCCATAAAGGAGACAGAGCATCCTCTCTCTCTCTCCTTTACATCCCATCAGCCGTCTAACACTGTCTCTTTGCAGCCCCCCCCCCCCCAGCCCAGGCCGGCACCTGAGCGGGACGGGTGGCATCTGATGTGGATCCTCCGTTGATGCCACCCGCCCACACCTACCGGAACCGCGACCACCGGGAGAGAGATCCAAAAGAGAACCTTGCAGCCGACCATGCTGCCGCCCTGCACGCCGAAAACAGGAAGTGATCTGCCGTGACCTGCCCTAACCCGGAACCTGTCCTGTCGACACAAGATCCTACGACCACAGGAAGGAGGAGAAGGAGGGCAGGCTTTATGCAGCCTGACTCCTCCTACAATTACAGGCTGACCTGCGGTCAGTCTTACACTTACATTACCTGGCACGGGTATATTTTGGTCTTATTTATATTTTATTACCTGCATGCATCTTGGTAATTTGCCTATGTTGGACTTCACCTTTTGACTTGTGCACTTTTTTTATCTATTTCTGTCCCCACAGTTGGTTTGCACACATTATCTTGTTATTTCTACATTTTTTTGTTTTTTACCCCTTCAGGTCACTGTCACTATTCAGTCACAGTGTGGTTTCCCTGGATGACTTTTCTTGTGCTAACCATCACTGTCTTCTTCACCCCTTCCTTCCCTTGATCACATTATCTTCTTTTTCTCTCCAGCTTGGTCTCATGTATTGGATCCTTGTGCATCCCTCTGCAGTTTCTTTTCATTCATTTTTTCTGGTGTTTGGTTTACTTATCTTCACTGTTTGGATCATAGACATAGTATGTATTTGTCATACCCATATGTATCCCTTCATTACCCATTTAGACACTTGTCTCTTTGCGGCCTCATACGTGTCTTCCCCAATCGCCGCGGGAGACCCCACCGGGTCTGGCCTCAACTCTGTATGCACCTCAGAATGGATAAGCAGCCCCCCATACGTGTTTACAACCCTTTAAAAAAAAAACATTTCTTTTTTATTTTCTGGCATTACCTCTTATACTTCTTAAAATGTGTAAAATATACATATCTTATTGTACTTCTATTCTATTCACAGATACATTTCCTGATGAAGCGGGTTTACGGCGAAACTAGTTCAAATTCCATGTCATCTGTGCATATTTTTATATAGTTTGTATTACATATTCTCTTGATGTTTGTATAAATAAAAATTGTGTTTTATATACATCTTCCTTATTTTACTGTCTACCTCCTTCTACTCGTACTGAGATAGTCCGCTTGCACTTTCCCCCTGGAGAGCTCGAAATTGGGGTCCTTGCTCCCAAATTTTCTATTTCAATTAAATTCGGATGATGGTACTTCTTTATATATTTTTCCTCGATATGTGAGGAGAGTACATTCCCTTATATGACGTAAAGGGAAAGGATCACTATTGGTTGGCAACCCTCCTTGACTACCGTTATAAGGGGAAAGTCTCAGAACAAATCCTGTCCCCACAGAGAGTGCAGAAGAGGAAATCTCTTGAGGATACCTTAAAGAGGAGTTTATCAAATGCTTTTCCTGACCCTGGTAGGTTACAGTGTCATGGAAAACTTAGTTTTAAGGCTTCTGTTGGTCAAGTGATGCATTTTTGAATTTATTTGGTCCTCGCCGTTCAGGGCTGTCAGCTTCCACATCCCATCGACAGTGCCTGCATCACATGGTGGACGATTATCTAAGGACAGAAAAGAGAGATGGAGAGCTTTCCAGTCGACGATCCACTGGCTTACTGGGTCATGAGAATAGACCAGCGGCCAGAACTTGCCCAGTATGCTATTGAGCTGCTGGCCTGCTCTGCATCCAGCGTGCTTTCCAAACGGGTATTCAGTGCTGCTGGAGTTTTTGTTACTGATCATAGAATGCGTCTGTCCACAGACTCCCTGGACTGCCTGACTTTTATCAGAATGAATCAGTCCTGTATTAACAACAGCTATGAAGCCCCTGTGCCAATGTCGCTGATTACGTGTTTTTGGGATGTAAAATCTCTGCAGGACTTCTAGGCTGCCTAGTGTTGTGGGTGTTGATTTCATCTGGAAGAATGTTTTTGGTGTAGGTTTCATGGGCAAAATTAACACCCAAATAACAAATTTTCCACACCTGTTTGAGATGGACTGATGTTTTTTTTTTCCGCTGCAGCAGATGGGGCAGAGAAATTTGCCGGCTATAGTCAACAGCTGGTGGTGTGCTGCTGGCAGATGTGCTGCAAGGACCTGGGACACCTGGGATGACATCATCCCTGTCAGTGGAGGCTGCTGAGAGGTCATGAGGTATAGCAGGGACAGACTAAGGTGAGTAAGGAGGAGGGACATATTTATGCCCCTTCTGTGTGGCTTTTAGGTGCTCTTTCCAATGAGCTGAGTGGTGGGAGGTTAAATGCCTTGTCAAGCATGTGGTACCCAAATGGTTGGTGTTTTTGCCATGCCTGATGCGCTTGAGACAAAGTTTGAAAATAGCAACAGTGCGACCGGCTGCACATGTACTAAAAAGGGCCAGACAGCTGAGCTGTGGGAAGGGGGCTGGGAGATAACAGCTCTCTACTCTTCCATGATAGCTGCCTCATTGGGGTTGTGCCTCACCCTCACTTTCCTCCTCTGCTCCATCCGGCACCCAAGTCGAGTCAGTGACCTCATCATCATCATCATCTTCTCCATCCTCATTACCACTGGAGACAACTTGCAGTAATGCACAGAACTATATGGCTTTAAACTTGCAGTAACGCACAGAACTATATGGCGTTAAACTTGCAGTAACGCAATGAAATATACAGCATTAAACTTGTAGTAACGCAATGAAATATACGGCGTTAAAGTGGTTGTAAACCCTTACAGACCACTTTGACCTACAGGTAAGCCTAGATTAAAGCTTACCTGTAGGTCCAAGAAATATCTCCTAAACCTACACAATTTAGGAGATATTTGCAAAAAGTCAGGTACTGCTGTCTACGGCACATGCGCCGTAGACAGCAGCGCGCAGGTGCACTGAGCATGCCGTTGCTAATGGCGATACGCCGTTAGTGGCGGCTCCCGTGCGCATGCACAGGAGTGACGTCATCGCGGCTCTGGCCAATCCCAGCGCTGGAGCCACGATACCCGGAAAGAAGATGAACGCTCTGTAGCAGAGGGGACAGCGGTGACATCGCAGGCTCCTGTGTCAGGTAAGTTACACATAATGGGCTCCTATGCGATGCATAGGAGCCCATTATGCTTTACCTTTGCAGTAACGCAATGAAATATACAGCGTCATCATGTGACTCTAAAGTGAAATCTTTGCGACTAATATGTGATCCAACAAGATATAGGTACATGGACATTTGGCGATATACTCACTTATCTCATTTTGTGAGGAGTTTACCAAAACCTATTCGATCATTAAACAAATTAACTAAAGTAGAGGCAATATTTCAATAGGTGGCTTTTCCCCTGCACTGTATATCGCAATTTTATAAAGCTTTGCTTTGTTTTCAAGAGTTTTGATATCCAGCGTATTTAACCCATTGGGAAACAGATCTTCAATCCAGTCTTCAATCCAGTCTTGATAATACACAAAGAGATAAGATTCTGATACTTTCTCACGTTACCTCCCTTTCTTCAAGAATAGTGGAAATTTACTATAAATTGCTTGTTAGTTGGTACCGTACGCCTGTTAAGTTGCATTCAATGTTCTCTTCTAATTCTCCTCTATGTTGGAGAGAATGTGGAGGCCGCACTACCCACGGTCATATTTGGTGGTCCTACCCTTTTATTCAAAAATACTGGCAGACAGTTATTAACCGGTTCCCGACCAGCTCACGCAGATATCCTGTGGCAGAATGTCTCTCCTGGGCGAAATCCCGTATGGGTACATCCTTCCCCTTTTCGGCCACCAGAGGGCGCACGCGCTCCGCAAATGGTGCGGGGGGGACCCGATGCACATGGTCAGCGGTCATGATCGTCACCGGCCACGCGTGATCGCGTACACAAGCGCCAGCACTGGGATTTGTGTGTGCAAAATTGTCAGACGAATGACCCTATAATTTGGTTGTTTGGAGAACTTTCGAACAGCCAATGTTCAGCCCAAACTCATGCTTGGGCGAAGCCGTTCGCCCATCCTTAAGCCTGATACATTAAGCATTTTATGACCATTTATAATCTAATGGTGCAACAATTTTGGTAAGAGGAGCCTATGACTATTTCACATGGTGGTGGATTCTCTTTGCACAATGGATTGGAAGGAATTCGTGCACAGTTCAGAGAGTGGATAACTTATGAGTGAAGACTCTTTAATCATTAGGACTTTCTTTTACAAATAATTTTAATTTTTCATTTGTTTTTTGAATATTTATATTGTCATATTGTCAAATGCCTAATATTTGATAACATTATCAATTGAATTAGTGCTGCTTTCTTTGTACACTATACTATAAAGATGTTAAAGGTTGAAATTATCTGCACAATAACTCTCTAAACATTGCTAAACACTACATAACTAACATAACATGTCATCTTCTTGAGGATTGGGTAATGCAATGATTTTCAGTCTTTACCGCTGGTCTTCATTGTCATGTTTTTTTAGCGACAGTTGTCTGAGGGCATCCTTGGTAAATTTGCTTTTTCTCATTCTCTCTCACCAGACAGACATTGCTATAATCTGTAGAACTGATGTCAATATCTTGAAGACTGGGAAATACAACGATTTTAGTTCCTTACCATTGCTCATCATTCTCATCATACTTAGCGACACTTGCTTGACCAATTTCTGTGTATATAATTTTCCTGTCATCTATTTTTTCACTGTTGGATACTTGTTTACTAAGAACAATGATGAAAAAAATCAGAGGGATCCTGTGTCTGAATATATTTGCCCGACTGTTTGTCTGTCTCATAAATACAGTTCAAAGTATAATTCTGTTTCTTTAACCTGTGACATCAGAAAAACAAAGGAATTATTGTTAGATGAAGACTGGTTGGGTCGTGTTGAAAAATCTGAGGGTTAACAAGGTGGGCCCCCTAATCGAACTTTCTCTGGTGGGCCAGATTCTTAGTCCCTCTCTGTTCCCATCACCTTCCATAACGTATAGAGAGGGTGAATCTCACCCATGGGCACACATACAACAATAAAACTTGACAGCGGAATAGTATTCTTATTTGCTCCCTTTTGGAGTGTATGAATTGTGAAAATATAGCACAATGTTTCAGGTTGTTTTCTGTATTTGTATTATATATTTTTTCATAAGCCACGTGGGACAAGGGGCTTCTGTTTATGTCATTCAAAGGAGGTAGACTTGTTCAGCCTCAACATACTGTTTGTAGCTATGACATTGCACTGTAAGAACTTTGCCAATAAGCTGGAAGTGAGCAGATGCAGAGCTACTGAGAGCCTGGGCAGGAGTGCAGGTGGGATGTTCAGGTTCTGTTATAACAGAAATAATTCTGTCCATTTGATGATGATTTTGTGTTTGGTTCTGCCAACTTGTTATTAATTTGACCTCTGTACAGAATATGCTGATCCTGTTACTGTAATACTAAGGGTAGGTCTAGACTTTAGATTGTGATCAGACCATCCAACTACACCAATTTGTGTGGTTGGTGTTAATGTTGGATGAGAACACCTGGCTCTTAATCAGGGAAACAATTCAGTCCCAAAGTGGGGTTACGCTGAAGGTTGTTTGGTCTGAACACAACTTTATACCGACCTTTGGCTGTTTGGGAGTTTGAATGAACACCTGAACATTTACCCATGGTAGCCAAACATCATGTAATAATAGTTGTTTTACTACCGCTATTATACGTGACAGATTCCCCCTGTCAATGGATTGTTAAGCACACTGGCGGGCACAGGTACCACCAAACCCTTAATAACCAGTGACACCACCGTCCCCATTCACTTACATGTCCAGGAATTCCTGGTCATGTTAGAATCCCAGTGATTTCACTGACTATATATATATATATATATATATATAGTATCTCACAAAAGTGAGTACACCCCTCACATTTTTGTAAATATATTATCATATCTTTTCACGTGACAACACCGAAGAAATGAAACTTTGTTACAATGTAAAGTAGTGAGTGTACAGATTGTATAACAGTGTAAATTTGCTGTCCCCTCAAAATAACTCAACACACAGCCATTATTGTCTAAACTGCTGGCAAAAAAATTGAGTACACCCCTAAGTGAAAATGTCCAAATTGGGCCCAATTAACCATTTTCCCTCCCCGGTGGCCAAGATCGTACAGCAGTTTAACGGGATAGGTTCCACTCAGAACGGCCTCGGTTGAAGGGGTGGGGGGGTCAGCCTGTCAGTGCTTAGACCATACGCCGCACACTGCATCAAATTGGTCTGCATGGCCGTCATACCAGAAGGAAGCTTCTTCTAAAGATGATGCACAAGAAAGCCCGCAAACAGTTTGCTGAAGAGAATCAGACTAAGGACATGGATTACTGGAACCAGATCCTGTGGTCTGATGAGACCAAGATAAACTTACTTGGTTCAGATGGTGTCAAGCGTGTGTGGCGGAAACCAGGTGAGGAGTACAAAAACAAGTGTGTTTTCCCTACAGTCAAGCATGGTGGTGGGAGTGTCATGGTCTTGGGCTGCATGAGTGCTGCTGGCACTGTGGAGCTACAGTTCATTAAGGGAACCATGAATGCCAACATGTACTGTGACATACTTAAGCAGAGCATGATGCCCTCCATTTGGAGACTGGGCCCCAGGGCAACATGATAACGACCCCAAACACACCTCCAAGACGACCACTGCCTTGCTAAAGAAGCTGAGGGTAAAGGTGATGGACTGGCCAAGCATGTCTCCAGACCTAAAAACTCTATTGAGCATCTGTGGGGCATCCTCAAGTGGAAGGTGGAGGAGCACAAGGTCTCTAACCAGTTCTGTGATTTCGTCATGGAGGAGTGGAAGAGGACTCCAGTAGTAACCTGTGAAGCTCTGGTGAACTCCATGCCCCCGAGGGTTAAGCAGTGCTGGAAAATAATGGTGTTGACACAAGATATTGACACTTTGGGCTCAATTTGGACATTTTCACTTAGGGGTGTACTCACTTTTGTTGCCAGTGGTCTAGACATTAATGGTTGTGTGTTGAGTTATTTTGAGGAGGCAGCAAATTTACACTGTTATACAAGCTGTACACTCACTACTTTACATAGTAGCAAAGTGTAATTCCTTCAGTGTTGTCACATGAAAAGATATAATAAAATATTTACAAAAATGTGAGAGGTGTACTCACTTTTGTGAGATACTGTATATAGATCAAACTTTCTCAACCTTTTCAACATGGAGGAACCCTTGAAATAACCTTTCGGTCTCAGGGAACGCCTGTTAAAAATGCTTAAATCTACAATTCATGATACATTGGTGTGATGGTCAGTGGAAGAGTGTTCCTTACATCTGTGGTCTTGGGGAAGAATTTCCCCCCTACAGATAGCTAAAAAGATCAATGGTGTCAGTGGGAACTGTTCTTAGAGGCAAACATTGGTCATTGCTCAAGGAACCCCTAGCAACCATTGGAGGAACCCTGGTTGAGAAATGCACAGTATATCTATATATAGTCAATGACATTACTGGAAGACCCCATTCCCTCTGGTGTTATCCACCAGACTTTCCATTCGGCCGGTGACAAGTGAACAAATGGGATGTGTCTGGGAGGTGGCGGTTTTTTATCTTTAGAGGGGCCGTCAGAGCTCAAGCATGGCGACTGACGTGGATGTGCTTTGCTGGATGATGTCATTGATAATGAATTTACAAGAGGCATTTTTAGGGGATTTTTTTTTAAATAAAGGATCTGTGAAATGTTTGGGAGTCTTTATTTGTAGGTTACAACTTTTTTTTTTGAACGTGTATGAAGACTATGTACTGCATATTCATTCTCATTGGGCGGGGGGAGCTGTATCTGGGTGCCCACCTATTATTAAAGGGGGTTTCTGGATTCCAATAGGCCCCTTCCTGAAGACCCTCGAAACCACTGGGCAGGGGTTGAGGGAAACTAACATAGGGACAAGATGCTTTGCCTGAGCCCTGATTCCCTCATATGTGGCCTGGTATGGTTCAGGAGGGGGTGGGTACATGCTTGTGTCCCCCTTTTCTTGGTCAACCAGGCTACATGGATTTTTAGGGTGAACTTATATATTTTGTTTTGTTGTTTTTCATGGAGTCCCCCTTAAAATTAGTACCAGACCTGAAGGGTTGGGTATGCATTTTGGGGGTGGACTCTATGCAATTATTTTTGCTGCAGGGTGTGATACAGAAAAAATGACACAGAAAAAAATTAAACCGTTTAAATTGCAGGTAATTGAGATTTACTGCCAGCTTCTAAACAAAAAAAAAAGAAAGCACATAGACCCCTTAAATGTCTACCTCCCCAAGGTACATAGCAGACCCTTGGGAGGGTTTGTGTGCTATTTTTTAAAAAACAATAAAGCTGTCAAAGTCATTTGACTGCAATTTTAAAACTTTTTATGCTTTGTATGTGTCAGTGCTAAAAAAATTACCGGTAATTAATTAGACTCATCACTATCCTAAAAATTTTCAGTAGGGTTCCAACTAATGTTCCAACTAATCTCTTACCACTTCCAACAGCTCATTCCCCACAGTTAAAACCTTTTGTACCACCTGCCCCACCCTATTAGATTGTAAGCTCTTCTGAGCAGGGCCCTCTTAATCCTCCTTGTATTTTGTTGTATTATAACTGTATTGTCTTTTATATTGTAAAGCGCTGCGTAAACTGTTGGCGCTATATATATCCTGTATAATAATAATAATAATAATAATATAATAATAGGGTTGAGTTCAGGATTTTGTGCATACCAAATGTGTCAAACAATGTCTTTATGGGCCTGACTGTTTATACCTGAACTCAAGCATTTAGTGTTCATCTACTTTTTTGTCCCCCCCAATAATAATGCCAAATGTGCTCATCTTTACACCATTTAATTAATCTGGCTTTAATGACATACTAAACTTTCAAAATATGCACAAATTGTATTGTTATTAGTCCTGGCAAATGATAATACATACAGGTATATACTAGGGAAGAGCCTATGGTTTGAGTCAAACGTAAGTTCAACTCGAACATCGGGTGTTCATTTGTTCTAAAACAAACTGAACATATAGAGCGTTCGCAGAAAATTTGAGTGCCGCGGAACACCCCATAATGCACTGCAAGATCGCAGTGCATTGCTCTATGATGATTGGCCAAAGCATGCACCTGACCTTCATGCTTTGGCCAATCACAGCACGCTCTGCTGAGAGAGCCAAAATTGGCCAAAGGCAGGGTGCCTTTGGCCAATCATAGCTCAGTGGGACTAAGTCTATGCCCCACACTATATAAGGCTGCTTACAGAGTGGCCGTGTAGTGTTGTTGGTGTGGAAAGAGAGATAGCTTAAGTTAGATTAAGCAGGCAGATTATTCAGTTAGTGGCAGTGTAATTGATACAAATATATACAGTCAGGCAAGTATGTATATATATATATATATATATATATTATATATATACTCTGCATTTACTCATTTACTCAATATTCAGTCAGTACAGGCAGTGTATTAATATATACACATATATATATACATATATATATATATATATATACAGTCAGGTCCATAAATATTGGGACATCAACACAATTCTAATCTTTTTGGCTGTATACACCACCACAATGGATTTGAAATGAAACAAACAAGATGTGCTTTAATTGCAGACTTTCAGCTTTAATTTGAGGGTATTTACATCCAAATCAGGTGAACGATGTAGGAATTACAATGGTTTGTAAGGGACCTTTTTAAGGGACCATAAGTAATGGGACAATTGGCTGCTCTGCTGTTCAATGGCCAGGTTTGTGTTATTCCCTCATTATCCCATTTACAAGGAGCAGATAAAAGGTCCAGAGTTAATTTCAAGTGTGCTATTTGCATTCGGAATCTGTTGCTGTCAACTCTCAATATGAGATCCAAAGAGCTGTCACTATCAGTGAAGCAAGCCATCATTAGGCTGAAAAAACAAAACAAACCCATCAGAGAGATAGTAAAAACATTAGGTGTGGCCAAATCAACTGTTTGGAACATCCTTAAAAAGAAAGAACGCGCAGGTGAACTCAGCAACACCAAAAGACCCTGAAGACCACAGAAAACAACTGTGGTGGATGACCGAAGAATTCTTTCCCTGGTGAAGAAAACACCCTTCACAACAGTTGGCCAGATCAAGAACACTCTCCAGGAGGTAGGTGTATGTGTGTCAAAGTCAACAATCAAGAGAAGACTTCACCAGAGTGAATACAGAGGGATCACCATAAGATGTAAACCATTGGTGAGCCTCAAAAACAGGAAGGCCAGATTGGAGTTTGCCAAACAACATCTGAAAAAGCCTTCACAGTTCTGGAACAACATCCTATGGACAGATGAGACCAAGATCAGCTTGTACCAGAGTGATGGAAAGAGAAAAGTATGGAGAAGGAAAGGAAATGCTCATGATCCAAAGCATACCACCTCATCAGTGAAGCATGGTGGTGGTAGTGTCATGGCGTGGGCATGTATGGCTGCCAATGGAACTGGTCCTCTTGTATTTATTGATGATGTGACTGCTGACAAAAGCAGCAGGTTGAATTCTGAAGTGATTTGGGCAATATGATCTGCTCATATTCAGCAAAATGCTTCAGAACTCATTGGACGGCACTTCACAGTGCAGATGGACAATGACTCGAAGCATACTGCGAAAGCAACCAAAGAGTTTTTTAAGGGAAAGAAGTGGAATGTTATGCAATGGCCAAGTCAATTACCTGACCTGAATCCGACAAAACTGAAGGGAAAATGCCCCAAGAACAAGCAGGAACTGAAGACAGTTGCAGTGGAGGCCTGACAGAGCATCACCAGGGATGAAACCCAGCGTCTGGTTATGTCTATGCGTTCCAGACTTCAGGCTGTAATTGACTGCAAAGGATTTGCAACCAAGTATTAAAAAGTGAAAGTTTGATGGATGATTGTTAATCTGTCCCATTACTTTTGGTCCATTAAAAAGTGGGAGACACATATACAAACTGTTGTAATTCCTACACCGTTCACCTGATTTGGATGTAAATACCCTCAAATAAAGCTGAAAGTCTGCAGTTGAAGCACATCTTGTTTGTTTCATTTCAAATCCATTGTGGTGGTGTATAGAGTCAAAAAGATTAGAATTGTGTCGATGTCCCAATATTTATGGACCTGACTGTATACACACACAGTATATCACAAAAGTGAGTACACCTCTAGCATTTGTGTAAATATTTTCTTATATCTTTTCATGTAACAACACTGAAGAAATTACACTGCTACAATCATGTAAAGCAGTGAGTGTACAGCTTGTATAACAGTGTAAATTTGCTGTACCCTCAAAATAACTCAAAATGCAACCATTAATGTCTAAAACGCTGGCAACAAAAGTGAGTACACCCCTAAGTGAAAATGTCCAAATTGAGCCCAAAGTGTCAATACTTTGTGTAGCCACCATTATTTTCCAGTACTGCTTAACCCTCTGGGGCATGGAGTTCACCAGAGCTTCACAGATTGCTACTGGAGTCCTCTTCCACTCCTCCATGACGACATCACAGAACTGGTGGATGTTAGAGAGCTTGCGCTCCTCCACCCTCCCATAGATGCTCAATAGGGTTTAGGTCTGGAGACATGCTTGGCCAGTCCATCACCTTTACCCTCAGCTTCTTTAGCAAGGCAGTGGTTGTCTTGGAGGTGTGTTTGGGGTCGTTATCATGTTGGAATACTGCCCTACGGCCCAGTCTCCAAAAGGAGGGGATCATGCTCTGCTTCAGCATGTCACAGTACATGTTGGCATTCATGGTTCCCTTAATGAACTGTAGCTCCCCAGTGCCAGCAGCGCTCATGCAGCCCAAGACCATGACACTCCTACCACCATGCTTAACTGTAGGGAAGACACACTTGTTTTTGTACTCCTCACCTGGTTGCCGCCACACACGCTTGACACCATCTGAACCAAATAAGATTATCTTGGTCTCATCAGACCACAGGATATGGTTCCAGTAATCCATGTCCTTAGTCTGATTGTCTTCAGCAAATAGTTTGCAGGCTTTCTTGTGCATCATCTTTAGAAGAAACTTCCTTCTGGGATGACAGCCATGCAGACTATTTTGATGCAGTGTGTGGCTTATGGTCTGAGTACTGACAGGCTGACCCCCCACCCCTTCAACCTCTGCAGCAATTCTGGCAGCACTTATACGTCTATTTCCCAAAGAGAACCTCTGGATATAATGCTGAGCACGTGCACTCAACTTCTTTGGACGACCATAGCGAGGCCTGTTCTGAGTGGAACCTGTCCTGTTAAACTGCTGTATGATCTTGGCCACCGTGCTGCAGCTCAGTTTCAGGGTCTTAGAAACCTTCTAATAGTCTAGGCCATCTTTATGTAGAGCAACAATTATTGTTTTCAAATCCTCAGAGAGTTCTTTACCATGAGGAGCCATGTTAAACTTCCAGTTACCAGTATGAGAGAGTGGGAGCGATAACACCAAATTTAACACACCTGCTCCCCATTCAAACCTGAGACCTTGTAACACTAACGAGTCAGATGACACCGGGGATGGAAAATGGCTAATGGGGCCCAATTTGGACATTTTCACTTAGGGGTGTACTCACTTTTGTTGCCAGCAGTTTAGACATTAATGGCTGTGTGTTGAGTTATTTGAGGGGACAGCCAATTTACACTGTTATACAATATGTACACTCACTACTTTACATTGTAGCAAAGTGTCATTTCTTCAGTGTTGTCATGTGGAAAGATATGATAAAATATTTACAAAAATGTGAGGGGTGTACTCACTTTTTTGAGATACTGTATATGTATATATATATATATATATATATATATATATATATATATATATATATATATACTCTGCATTCAGTGTAGCCTATATCTACAGTGCATGCCATGGTGTACTGTTTCTAATACACTTCAGGCAGTGTACACAGTATCTAATACAGTGTGTACAGTTTCTACTACACTTCTAGTGGTCCACACAGTATACAATACAGTGCAGCCATTGTACACTTTCTAATACACTTCAGGCGGAGTACACAGTATCTAATACAGTGTAGTGTGGTGTTGCAAAACAAAAAATACATCATGTCCAGAAGGACACCAAGGAGAGCCAGACGCTCACAGGCCACTAAAAGAGGGCAAGCAGCCTCTGAGTCTACAGTCAACAGTGGTGGTCATGGACATGGTGCATCCTCTACAGGTGGCTGTGGGGCACGCTTGTCCTTTTTTGCTGCTGCTGGTCGTGTTATTGAGCCACAACATGCACCCAAGAAGAGTATCTGTGAGGGGTTACAGTGTTGTGGCACCACCACCCAAGGCCCTTTTTTCTGCCGCTGTTTAACAGGGGCATGTAATTACAATTCATGATATAATATTTCACAGCAGGGCTTACAGTGTTCTGGTACCACCAACACTTAAGGTCCAATTTTATGCAGAGTATATAGGGCAGGCCATAAAGCATATATACCGCTGTTCAGAGTATATAGTGTCTGGGGGCCCCCCATGCCATTTTTCTAAAAAATTTGGGTGCGTGGTTCCTCTTAATATCCATACCAGACCTGAAGGGCCTTTTTTTTGTATTTTTGGTATTTTTATTTATATTGCCGGGATCCGACAGACAATACATTACAGCTGCGAGCAGTTTTAAATGACTTTTTTTCCTTTAGAAATGTCATTTTGCTGTGGCACTGTTATAAACATGGGAAAGATGTGCTAATTTACAGGCAAACTAAGGACATCCCCCAGGCACGATATTTAAAGGAATATTTAATTTTTATTGTTTCACTTTAAGCATTATTAAAATCACTGCTCCCGAAAAAACTGCCATTTTTAAAACTTTTTTTTGCATTGATACATGTCCCCAGGCGCAGGACCCGGGTCCCCAAACACTTTTTATGGCAATAACTTGCATATATGCCTTTAAAATTAGCACTTTTTATTGTTCACGTTCGTGTCCCATAGACTTTAATGGTGTTCACGTGTTCGAACAAATTTTTTGCCTTTAAAATTAGCACTTTTTATTTTTCATGCTCGTGTCCCATAGACTTTAATGGTGTTCACGTGTTCGAACAAATTTTTTGCCTGTTTACATGTTCTGCTGCGTACCGAACCAAGGGAGCGTTAGGCTCATCCCTAGAATATACAATGTTTCCCTAGAGAGAGTGGACCATGCCAACTGTGGGTTAATATGCAGGTGTCAACTTTAGAATAAACTGATGTAACGTATTATAAGATATAAGAGAGTGCCAATATTATCTATTGGAAAACATGTCTGTTGCTGTGTAATGCAGTAATTTATAAGGCTGAACTCCTGTATGCCCTTATCCTAAATCAATGTTACAATTTTTCTCCATTCTCTTCCTCCTAATAAGCAAAAACGACTCAACTATCTGAAATGTGATTTGATTTATGAAGGTGTATACACAGGATGTGTTAAGGGTATTTATCAGTATGGAAATTAACAAGGTAGGATTGATAGGAAAGACAGGCAATTGATATACTAGCTATACAGTTAAAAGGAAAAATCACAGCTGTCACTAAGCAGAACAGTGCAGTCTAGGGAGCAGTGCAATTGTGCGCCCGTTCACAGTTTTCCATTTTATTTGAGTGCTTTAAAATGTATAGGAGCTGAGTTAGAGTAGCTTTATACGCATCATCTCAGCCTAAAATCTGAGTGCTTCACTTTTAGGTTCATTTTAAAAAGAAGAACACAGGGAAAAGGTCAAGTGAAGTTGTACTCAGACGCACAAGACGTGGCTTAGAGCCACTCAACTGCTAGGCTTTATCCTCTGAGTGAATGTAACCCGTTGACTGTTAGGAATGAGCTTTGGGTTCAAGCCCAACAGAAGTTCAACCTGAAACCACGTAGCACTTCTTGGCCTCAGAACTGTAATTCCTACTTTTTCTTTGCTTCCTTGTGATCTGCAGGGAGATATGAGGCTTTACTTTAGGGATGGATGCTGCAAAATTTTTGTTCTGCGAGTATATATTATATTCATTTCTTTTGAAATAGAAAGTCTGTTTTTATCGTTTACCATATGCTGTTCTTGGGGGTTAGAGGAACTATTTGATTATTATTGCTTTGATAATATTTTGTTATAAA
Source organism: Lithobates clamitans (assembly GCA_037952925.1). NCBI lineage: Eukaryota > Metazoa > Chordata > Amphibia > Anura > Ranidae > Lithobates > Lithobates clamitans. The sequence goes on from JBBGZY010000320.1 coordinate 3,272,736, forward strand.
ATTAGTTGGTATAAGTACTGTAGGGCCACTGTAATGGACCTCTATCTCTTTGATACAGTGCGAACTATATTGTAAGGCCTAAATTGTAAGTCTCCCCTTTATATAGCTTAAAGCGGAACACCACCCAAAAGAGAAAGTTACGCTTGTTTGCATCCTCCCCCCTCCACTGCCACATTTGGCACTTTTTGGGTGGAAGGGGGAGCAGGTACCTGGTTGATGAAACTGCATGTGTACAGTTAATATGCATTGTATATTACATTCTGAGCTACTAGACCATATAATAAGGTTAATAGTTCTTTTAATATGCTTCCCATTTGCTTCAGAGTTGGCTACCTCTTCCCTGAGGAAGAAAAGACAAAAGACTTTGAAATGCATTGGGTAACTTAGCTAAGGGACCAACATGGAGAAATAATACATGATGTACAGTGCCTTGAAAAAGTATGCATACCCCTTGACATTTTCCACATTTTGTCATGTTACAACCAAAAACGTAAATGCATTTTATTAGGATTGTATGTGATAGACAAACACTGTGAAGTGGAAGGAAAATGATAGATGTTTTTAAAAATTTTTTACAAATAAAAGGAAGAGCATTAACCAGAGAAGCAGCCAGGAAGTCCATGGTAATTCTGGAGAAGCTGCAGAGATCTACAGCTCAGGTGGGAGAATCTGTCCGCAGGACAACTATTAGTTGTGCACTCGACATACCTGGCCTTGATGGAGGAGCGGTAAGAAGAAAGCCATTGTTGAAAGAAAGCCATAAGAAGTCCCATTTTTAGTTTGCGAGAAGCCACGTGGGGGACACAGCAAACATGTGGAAAGAGGAGCTCTGGTCAGATGAGACCAAAATTGAACTTTTTGGCCTAAAAACAAAATGCTATGTGTGGGAGAAAACTAATACTGCACATCACCTTGAACACATTGTGAAACATAGTGGTGGCAGCATCATGTTGTGGGGATGCTTTTCTCCAGCAGGGACAGGGAAGCTGGTCAGAGTTAATGGGAAGATGGATGGAGCCAGATACAGGTCAATCTTAGAAGAAAACCTGATAGAGTCTGCAAAAGACTTGAGACTGGCAGGACAAGGACCCTAACTATACAGCCAGAGCTACAATGGAATGGTTTAGATTAAAGCATATTCATGTGTTAGAATGGCCCTAGGTCCAGACCTAAATCCAATCCAGAATTTGTGGCAAGACTTGAAAATTGCTGTTCACAGATGCTCTCCATCCAATCTGACAGAGCTTGACCTATTTTGCAAGGAAGAATGGGCAAAAATGTCACTCTCCAGATGTGCAAAGCTGGTAGAGACATACCCAAAAAGACTTGCAGCTGAAAGGTGGTTCTACAAAGTATTGACTCAGAGAGGCTGAATATAAATGCACGCCACACTTTTCAGATATTTATTTGTAAAAAAAAAAAAAAAAAATGAAAACCATTTATCATTTTTCTTCCACTTCACAATTATGTGCCACTTTGCGTTATGCCCCGTACACACGGTCGGACTTTGTTCGGACATTCCGACATTCCTAGGATTTTTTCCGACGGATGTTGGCTCAAACTTGTCTTGCATACACACGGTCACACAAAGTTGTTGGAAAATCCGATCGTTCTGAACGCGGTGACGTAAAACACGTACATCGGGACTATAAACGGGGCAGTGGCCAATAGCTTTCATCTTTTTATTTATTCTGAGCATGCGTGGCACTTTGTCCGTTGGATTTGTGTACACACGATCGGAATTTCCGACAACGGATTTTGTTGTCGAAAAATTTTATATCCTGCTCTCAAACTTTGTGTGTCGGAAAATCCGATGGAAAATGTGTGATGGAGCCTACACACGGTCGGAATTTCCGACAACAAGGTCCGATCACACATTTTCCGTCGGAAAATCCGACCGTGTGTATGGGGCATTAGTCTATCACAAAAAATCCCAATAAAATACATTTAAGTTTTAGTTGCAACATGACAAAATGTGGAAAATTTTAAGGGGTATGAATACTTTTTCAAGGCACTGTATATGTCTAAAATCCTGTCTGGGTTTTGATTGGAGACAGCTATTTTGCAATATGTTATACACCTTTCAGCCAATAAGAGCATTGGTCTATTGTTGATTTTACCTGAGTACATGCTTTATTGTGTATATAAAATAAATTGTTTTAATTATAACACATATGTTGTAACCCTCAAAGTAACATTGAAAGAAAGTAAAAGTAGGAATTGCAGTATTGTAGGGATAGTGGCAGCTGTTTATATTGAAAAATAAAAAGTTGTGCTAATATCCTAACATATGAACAAAATTAAAATATAAATATAAAGAAAAGTTAATTGAAGTCAAGTTCTAAGTGCAAATAAACAGTATGAAGGTGCAATCCAGACGTGATCTCAGGACAGGTGGATGTGAAACTCAAATCACTTGTGTGAAAGACAATATTAGGTGTGCAGTTGAAAAAATTCCTCCACCAGGTGACACTATATAAGGTTTATCAGATCGCAAAGATTATCTAGTCAGCCAATTGCCGACCACTGCACGCCGATGTACATCGGCACAATGGCACGGGCAGGCATAAGGGCTCACCTGTATGTCCCTGCCTGCCCGCGGGTGGGGGGTCCGAACGGAACCCCCAGTGCCTGCGGCAGTCGGATTCTAGTCAGGAGCGATCAGGGGTGAGGGGGAGGCCACTCATTTGTGGCCACCCCCTCGCGATCGCTCCTTGCAAATGAAATGCTTCCTCGGCTTCTGTAATGTAAACAGAAGCGGAGGAAGTGATGTCATCTCTCCTCGAGCCGGTCTTTTCGTTCAGGCGCCGAGGAGAGAAGACATCAATGTGAGTTTGCACCAACACTACACTTCCAGTAGAACACGCAGGCATACTTTTCACCCCCCATCACCCCCCAGTCACCCCCCTGTACCCCCAGTCACAGTGACACCAATAGCAGTTTTTTTTTTCTGATCATTGCATTGGTGTCAGTTTGTGACAGTTATAAGTGGTAGGGCAGTTAGTGGTAGGCCCCTTTAGGTCTAGGGTACCCCCCTAACCCCCCTAATAAAGTTTTAACACCTTGATCACCCCCCGTCACCAGTGTCACTAAGCGATCGTTTTTCTGATCGCTGTATTAGTGTCACAGGTGACGCTAGTTAGGGAGGTAAGTATATAGGTTCGCCGTCAGCGTTTTATAGCGTCAGGGACCCCTATATACTACCTAATAAAGGTTTTAACCCCCTGATTGCCCCCTAGTTTCACCAGTGATCACCATATAAGTGTTACGGGTGACGCTGGTTAGTTAGTTTGTTTATTATAGTTTCAGAGCACCCGCTGTTTATTACCTAATAAAGGTTTAACCCCCTAATCGCCCGTTGGTGGTATAAGTTAAGTTTTAGGGTCAGATAGGGTCTGCGTCACCCCAGGCAGCGGCAGGTTAGTTCCAGTACCGCTAACACCAACGCAGTGTTAGCAGGATCAGCCCAGATACCTGCTAGCACCTGCGTTTTGCCCCTTGGCCCAGCCCTGCCCAGCCCACCCAAGTGCAGTATCGATCGATCACTGTCACTTACAAAACACATAACTGCAGCGTTCGCAGAGTCAGGCCTGATCCCTGCGATTGCTAACAGTTTTTTGGTAGTGTTTTGATACAGTCGCTAACAGTCAGGAGCTTTTTTACCTGTGAGTCTCACTAGTGTACCACTAAATTTAGAGCCCAAAATGGCAAATCGAAGGTACACTAGTGAAGAGGCCTACACGTTTCTGAGCATGACAGATAGTAAATGAGGAAGTCACTCATCTGTCAGATTCAGGCTCAGAATACGAACCTGTAGACAGCAGCGGCTCCATCACAGACAGGGGCGTAACTACCACCATAGCGACCCATGCGGGTGCTATGGGGCCCGCAGCCGAGTGGGGCCCAGTGAGGATAAGAGCACCGCCGCCACAGTCTCCCAGCCGGGGAAGAGAGAGGAAAGGAAGAGCTGTCCGTATCAGCAGAGAGCTGAATTGCCCGATGTAAGAGCTTTCATTAGAACTTCCAGTGTTCCCGGGGCTCACGTCACATAGCTCCACCTTTTGGCCGGTGCCTTTGATAGACAGAACGCCGATCCAATGTGGGACATGTGACGTCATCAAAGGCGTCGGGCCAAGAGGTGGGGCTATGTGACGATGAGCCCTGGGAAGACGGGAAATTCAAATGAAAGCTATTACAGAGGGCAATCCCGCTCTCTGCTGATCTGGGTGGCTTGCCTCTTCCTCTGCATAGGTGGGGCTGTATGGGGCACAGGCAGACCAGGCTGTATTGGGCACAGGTCACGCTGTATTGGGCACAGGTCCTGCTGCATTGGGCACAGGTCACGCTGAATTGGGCACAGGTCACGCTGAATGTGGCACAGGTCACGCTGCATTGACACTAGGGCAGCTGTGGGGGGGTGGGACTGTTTGCAGGGGGGCCCCATACAACATTTTGCTATGGGGCCCTGCTATTTCTAGTTACGCCCCTGATCACAGATAGCTCTGACGATGGAGTTGTGGTCCCTGCCAAGGTTAGACGTACCAGACCCTGATCTTCTTCTACTGTTGAGGTGCAAGAACCGCAGGTCCCTCGTATGGAGCAGAGAAGTACTAGCGCCACTATTCCTTCTAGTGAACTGCAGTTCAAGCTGAAGAGGTGGCAAGCACAAGTAGTGTCCCGCTGCCCCCAAGAAGATGAATACAGGCCCGTCGTGCCCATAGTGCCCTTCCTGCTGCATTCGCCAATCTGAATTGGGAACCCACCACTTCTGCAGCACCCGTACTTCCCCCATTCACTGGTCAACACGGCAGTCATGTGGAAACAGTTGATTTTACGCCACTTGATTTTTATTCGCTGTTTTTCACCGAAGATCTCTATAGATCTATTGTGGACCAAAGCAATTTGTACGCTGGACAACACATCGCCACTATTCCATAGTCCTCCCTTGCCAGAGATTGGAAACCAATTACGGTTTCCGAATTTAAGATCTACAAAATTCGGCCCCTCGTAAACCACTTCAACCAATGTTTTGCAGACTTGTTTACTCCCCATCAAGTTGTCTGCGTTGATGAGTCCCTGATTAAGTTTTCTGGCCGCTTGTCATTCAAACAGTACCTTCCCAGCAAGCGTGCCAGATACAGGGTCAAGATGTGTAAGCTCTGTGACAGGGCCACAGGCTATACATGTAGTTTTATGGTTTACGAGGGAAAAGGTAGTCACATAGAGCCGACAAACTCTGACTGGCGTCAAATGTAAACAGCAATTGCACCATGCATGAGAGGTATCACCGCGAAGGTCAGATCGAGGGAAGTAATTTTAGCAGTAGACCTCCTCTGTAAATCTAAAGTGGTAACCTGTAAAGGCTTTTAAAGGCTTTTAAAAATCTATGTAGTTTGTCGCCACTGCATGTTTGTGCGCAATTTTAAAGCATGTCGTGTTTGGTATCCATGTACTCGGCCTAAGATCATCTTTTTCATTTCATCAAACATTTGGGCAATATAGTGTTTTTAGTGCATTAAAATAAAAAAGTGTGTTTTTTCTCAAAAAAATGCGTTTGAAAAATCGCTGCGCAAATACTGTGTGAAAAAAAATGAAACACCCACCATTTTAATCTGTAGGGCCTTTGCTTTAAAAAAATGTATAATGTTTGGGGGTTCAAAGTAATTTTCTTGCAAAAAAAAAAAAATTTCATGTAAACAAAAAAGTGTCAGAAAGGGCTTTGTCTTCAAGTGGTTAGAAGAGTGGGTGATGTGTGACATAAGCTTCTAAATGTTGTACATAAAATGCCAGGACAGTTCAACCCCCCCCCGCCCCAAATTACCCCATTTTGGAAAGTAGACAGCCCAAGCTATTTCCTGAGAGGCATGTCGAGTCCATGAAATATTTTATATTGTGACACAAGTTGCGGGAGAAAGACAATTTTTTTTTTTTTTGCACAAAGTTGTCACTAAATGATATATTGCTCAAACATGCCATGGGAATATGTGAAATTACACCCCAAAAGCTATTTGCTGAGAGGTATAGTGAGTATTTTGCAGACCTCACTTTTTGTCACAAAGTTTTGAAAATTGAAAAAAGAAAAAAACATTTTTTTTGTCTTTCTTCATTTTCAAAAACAAATGAGAGCTGCAAAATACTTACCATGCCTCTCAGGAAATAGCTTGGGACGTCTACTTTCCAAAATGGCGTCATTTGGGGGGGGGGGGGGGTTGTGCCATCTTGGCATTTTATGGCCTTCAAAACTGTGATAGGTAGTGAGGAGTGAAATAAAAAATTTACGCCCTTAGGAATCCTGAAGGCGGTGCTTGGTTTTCGGGGGCCCCGTACGCGGCTAGGCTCCCAAAAAGTCCCACACATGTGGTATCCCCATACTCAGGAGAAGCAGCTAAATGTATTTTGGGGCTCAATTTCACATATAACCATAGCATGTGTGAGCAATATATCATTTAGTGACAACTTTTAGTATTTTTTTTTTTTTATCATTATTCAATCACTTGGGACAAAAAAATTTAATATTTTATGGGCTCAACATGCCCCCCAGCAATTTCCTTGGGGTGTCTACCTTCCAAAATGGGGTCATCTGGGGGGGGGGGGGTTGTACTGCCCTGACATTTTAGCACCTCAAGAAATGACATAGGCAGTCATAAACTAAAAGCTGTGTAAATTCCAGAGAATGCACCCTAGTTTGTAGACACTATAACTTTTGTGCAAACCAATAAATATACGCTTATTGACATTTTTTTTACCAAAGACATGTTGCCGAATACATTTTGGCCTAAATGTATGACTAAAATTGAGTTTATTGGGTTTTTTTTATAACAAAAAGTAGAAAATATCATTTTTTTTTTAAATTTTTGGTCTTTTTCCGTTTATAGCGAAAAAAATAAAAACTGTAGAGGTGATCAAATACCATCAAAAGAAAGCTCTATTTGTGGGAAGAAAAGGACGCAAATTTTGTTTGGGTACAGCATTGCATGACCACGCAATTAGCAGTTAAAGCGACGCAGTGGCAAATTGTAAAAAGTGCTCTGGTCAGGAAGGGGATAAATCCTTCCGGGGCTGAAGTGGTTAAAGATAGGTCAAAGCAAGCATAGAAAATATTGCATCTAGTAAATCTTCAAAACATGTTGTCATCAGTGAAAAGGGTTTATCTGGTCATCTCATGGTGGGTGTATGGAAAAGAAACCCTGTTCAGATATCAATCACAATGTTGGTACATTGAAGATAAAAGTAAAGAATCCTCATAGTATATACCATAAAAACAAATGTATTCATAAAAAGTAGAAAACTCAAAAAGTGGTGTGAACAAACAGCACTTGTTTTAAAAACACTCTGGCAGGTAAAAACAAAAATATCTTCCTGATAATTTATGACAATGCGCAATGGTGTGACAGCAGGCCCCTCCCTACGCGTTTCATCATAACTGACATCATCTGGGACATATAACCCCTTATATTGTTAAAGATTATCCCTCTGTTCTTCTTAGAACAGAGTTGGCCTCTGAATTGTATTCAAATGGTTTAGAAGGGCCAAATCATGGGGTTTTGTGTCAGCCCCCCTCCCCTATAATAGTGAGGGTTCCAATTAGTCCTTTGTTAGTATGTTATAGGAAACATGGAGTAGTTATGGACAGATCACAGTTGTTGCAGGGACAGCTAGTTGTTGCTGCTGTGAATTCCTGAAATCTGCTATTTTTACACACTGTTTTATTTGCACTGAGTGAGTGTTGGATGGCCCTGTAGCATACAGGGATAGAAAAACAAGTATATGCAGAGAGAGAGAGAAAGAGAGATGGTTGTGGCTGGTGATTCTGGAAACTGATATATTTACTGTACTTTGAGTCACAGATGCAAAGACATGCCTCTGAAAATCCCTATATTTTACAGTCAGCAAGTACTGGGGGCACTTGGAGTAGATAGACAGTGTTTTCAGGGAGTGATACTTCTTTGCATGTGCCAGTGGCAACTTCTGTTGCAATTTAGCTGCTAGCTCCCCCCTTTGCTTAGTTTAATGGGGTTGGGGTTTAGTGTTATGGTTTTATTTTTAATTTTTTTTAAGATGTAGTTATCTAACCAGCTCGGCTGCCCAAAGGGTTAATATTTTACTGCCTTCTCTGGTCTAATTAGTGGGCTTTTTGGGTCCAGCCTCCCTTCTCATGTATTACAAAAGGGGAGAGGTTCAGGTCCCCAGAGAGTGGAGCATTTCGGAAACTACTGAAGAAGCTTGTTGATGGGACCTGCTGTCTGCTGCCGGGACACCGACTCATCGGGACACTATAATGATGGACAATGCCACTCTGGATTTCCCAAGTATTGTTACCCTTGTTGTTACTTGATGTTACCCTTAAGGACTTTACCCATGCAGGTATGCTGAGGCAGCCGCAATTATTATTAGTTATGGAAAGGACATTTTACCCTGTTGTATCTGTTATGCCAAGTCTACAGTAAAGTGTTTCAACTGTTTTGAGCCTGGTCTGAAGTTATTCAAGGGGTGCATTAAGGGTCTTGGCATATTCCTAAAGAATGTGCATCTGTAAAAAGCACTATGGGGTATGTGTAACACAACTATGAAAGGTTAACTCGCAAGTCAAAAAATAGGAGGTAGTTAATATGGGTAACCAAAGGGTAGAACAGCTGCAGAAACCAGTCGTTTGGTGTGGTACCTGGTTAGGTGACAGGTCCTCAGGTAGCAAGAGGTCGGTGCTCTGACTCCCTGCCTAGCTGTCCATCTCCTTGGGTCACCAAGAGCAGACTAGCACTACGGAGATCTATAGCCCAATCACATGGTACAGGAAGGACAGAGTTAAGTGAGAGCATGCATGAGATCCATGCCAGGTGCTCGGAGGGAACCCATTCTGTTTCTGGGAGTGAGGTGACTGAGGTATGCTGGACTGGTGGAGTGGGCAGAGGCTCTGCATGTCCTTCTGAATGCAAAAATTATTTACAAGTAGGGGTGCGCATTTTCACTGGTCTCATGATTCGATTACGATTATCCTGTCCACGATTTGATTTGATTCCGCGATGCATCACGATTACTGTGCAAGTGCGCATGGGTAAAAACGTTTTATTCAGAAATTCAAGCAGTCAGAAAAACTAAATTTTTCTCCAGTGACAGAGGGATGGCTGGGATCAGAGGCAGAGGGATGGCTGGGATCAGTGGCAGGGGGCTAGCTGGGATCAGTGGCAGAGGGATGGCTGGGATCAGTGGCAGAGGGATGGCTGGGATCAGTGGCAGAGGGATAGATGGGATCAGGCAGAGGGGTGGTGGGATAAGAGGCAGGGGGATGACTGCGATCAGGCAGAGGGATCAGGCAGATGATAGTGGGATCAGAGGCAGAGGGATCAGGCAGGGGGATGGTGGGATCAGGCAGGGGGATGGTGGGATCAGAGGCAGAGGAATCAGACAGACAGATCGTGGGATCAGGCAGACGTATAGTGGGATCAGAGGCAGAGGGATCAGGCAGAGGGATGGTGGGATCAGGCAGACGGATGGTGGGATCAGAGGCAGAGGGATCAGGCAGAGGGATGGTGGGATCATCCAGACGGATGGTGGGATCAGAGGCAGAGGGATCAGGCAGACAGATGGTGGGATCAGAGGCAGAGGGATCAGGCAGATGGATGGTGGGTTCAGAGGTAGAGGGATTAGGCAGATGGATGGTGGGATCAGAGGGATCAGGCAGATGGATGGTGGGATCAGGCAGACGAATGGTGGGATCAGAAGCAGAGGGATCAGGCAGACAGATGGTGGGATCAGGCAGACTGATGGTGGGATCAGGCAGGTAGAGGGAGGGATCAGGCAGAGGGGTGATGGTAGTGGAGGAATGGGATCAGTGACACTGGTACTTACCTGCTCAGAGTGTCAGTCAATTTCCCCTCCTCCATAATGCTCAGTGTGTTTTGTTTTCCCCCTACCGGTGCCTCCAGTGAAGCCTCTCCCCATGTTGGATCTCCTCGAGCCCCTCCCCCTCTACTGTACTGGCTGTCAGCTCATAATCTGACTTTCTTCTTCAGTAAAGGGGAGGGGGCTTTAGCCACCATGCAGGCTCTGCCTCTGTGTTTCTCCCTGAAAGGCAGAGCAGTGCACGGAGCAGACCAATGGATGACGTCATCAAAAATTAATGCGGCCGATTCGCAGCATTGATGCAGCATCGCGAAAGTCCGAATCGCGATGCAGCGATGCAGCGATTATATTCAACACCCCTAGTTACAAGTGTGTAGTGAGTGTGACATCATGGGATTGAACATCTTACAGACACCCACAGGTGTGCCATATTTGAGGCAGTTGGCAGGCAATTTGTGTTGTCATTGCATTTTGTTCTGACAAAGAGTTGTTGAGTATAACTGCCTAAAGCATAGCTTCCCCACTGTCCCTCATTATGAGGGACTGTCCCCTGGATATCAAAAAAGCAATTGTGTGGTCTAGCCAATTATTTTCTGCATATTGGATCTTTGTGGTCTCTTTAACTGGGGCCGTTGTCCATGGCCTATATACTGTTTGCTAAAAAATGTTCTTCGAAGTTATGTAACGGGTGACCCCGCCCCCTATGACGTCACGGGGAATGCCACAGGGAAGTCCCCGTCAAGTCCCCATGCGTCACAGGGGGCGGGGTCACTGGTTGGCCCCACCCTCCATTATTTAAGAACCGCCAGAAGACGAGAAGCGTCACACAGTGGGAGCCTCCCATCATGGTGGATGCGGAGCGGCCCGAGAAGAAGAAGGGAAGAAGAATCTGCGGAGGAAGATGCCGGACGAGAACACTGGAGGAAGAACCAGAAGAACCAGAAGAAGAAGATGGAGGAAGAAAAGGAAAGAAGATAGAAGATAGAAGATAGAAGAAAGAAGAAGCATTTAAATAAAGGAATTGTCAAACACTGTCTCTTGTCATTTTTAACATTTTTGACACTTTTTTTGTGAAATGGTAGGTGTACCCCCTTACCATTTCACACAGGGGGAGGGCTGGGATCTGGGGGTCCCCTTGTTAAAGGGGGGTTCCAGATTCCGATAAACCCCCCGCCCGCAGACCCCCACAACCACCGGGCAAGGGTTGTGGGGATGAGGCCCTTGTCCCCATCAACATGGGGACAAGGTGTTTTAAGGGGCTACCCCAAAGCACCCTCCCAATGTTGAGGGTATGTGGCCTGGTACAGTTCAGGAGGGGGGCGCTCTCTCTTCCCCCCCTCTTTTCCTGCGGCCTGCCAGGTTGAGTGCTCGGATAAGGGTCTGGTGTAGATTTTGAGGGGGACCCCACGCCATTTTTTTTTTTTTGGCACGTGGGTTCCCCTAAATATCCATTGCAGACCTGAAGGACCTGGTATTGAATTTAGGGGGATCCCCCGCGTCATTTTTTTTTTTTAGTTCGGGGTTCCCTTGTGGGGAATTCCCATGCCGTTTTTATCAATGATCTTTTATGTGTATTGTCGGACCGATAATTAATTAATAGCCGCGAGTAGTTTTAAATGACTTTTTTTCCTTTGAAATGTAATTTTGCTGTCAGACTGTTCTAAACACGGGAAACATGCGCCCCTTTACAGGCATACTATAGACACCCCCCAGGTACGAAATTTAAAGGAATATTACACTTTTATTGTTTCACTTTAAGCATTATTAAAATCACTGCTCCTGAAAAAACGTCCCTTTTTAAAACTTATTTTTGCATTGATCCATGTCCCCTGGGGCAGGACCCAGGTCCCCAAACACTTTTATGACAATACCATGCATATAAGCCTTTAAAATTTGCACTTTTAATTTCTCCCATAGACTTTTAAAGGGTGTTCCGCGGCTTTCAAATTTTCCACGAACCAGTGGCGTAGCATGGGGGGTGCAGGGGGTGCCGTGGCCCCAGGCGCAACATTTAGGGGGGCGCCAGTATGTGTCACTACTGGCTGCCTCCTCCTAATTTCAAGTTCCTGTGTGCCCTGCGCTCCGGCCACCATGTTAAGTGTCAGCGGCCCTGTGATTGGGCGTATGGGGGTCATGTGAGGCATAGGGCTGGCCTGTCCTCGATCGCTCCTGAAGTCCCGCCTCCGCACATGATCCCTATATGCCCAATCAAAGTGCGCTGGACACTGAACATGGCAGCAGCCAGAGTGCGGGGGAGAGAAGCAAAAATGTGAGCCGCCGCTGTCTTCTCCTCCTCCTCCTCCGGACCGATGCAGGCCAGGACAAGAAGGTGAGTGAGACTCCCTCGTGAGAGTCATGTTACTGGCCCCGGGGGGGATGGGTGAGCGAAAGCAAGAGAGAGACTGACTGTAGGCAAGACAGTATAGTGTAGGCTGTGTAGTATAGTGGTCAGTATAGTGTAGTGTAGTATGGTGGTCAATATAGTGTAGTATAGTGGACAGTGTAGTGTATGGTAGTATAGTGGTCAGTATAGTGTATGGTAGTATAGTGGTCAGTATAGTGGACAGTATAGTGTAGGCTGTGTAGTATAGTGGTCAGTATAGTGTAGTGTAGTATGATGGTCAGTATAGTGTAGTATAGTGGTCAGTATAGTGGGCAGTGTAGTGTAGGCTGTGTAGTATAGTGGTCAGTATAGTGTAGTGTAGTATAGTGGTCAGTATAGTGGTTAGTATAGTGGTCAGTATAGTGTAGGCTGTGTAGTATAGTGGTCAGTATAGTGTAGTATAGTGGTCAGTATAGTGGTCAGTATAGTGGACATTGTAGTTCAGTATAGTGGTCAGTATAGTTGACAGTATAGTGTAGTATAGTGGTCAGTATAGTGGACAGTGTAGTTCAGTATAGTGGTCAGTATAGTTGGCAGTATAGTGGTTAGTATAGTGTAGAATAGTATAGTGGTTAGTATAGTGGTCAGTATAGTGGACAGTGTAATGTAGTATAGTGGTCAGTATAGTGGACAGTGTAGTATAGTGGACAGTGTAGTGTAGTATAGTTGTCAGTATGGTGGTCAGTGTAGTATAGTATAGTGGTCAGTATAGTGTAGTTTAGTATGGAGGTCAATATATTGTAGTATAGTGGCCAGTATAGTGGACAGTATAGTGGTCAGTGTAGTGTAGTATAGTATAGTGGTTAGTATAGTGGTCAGTATTGTGTAGTTTAGTATGGATGTCAGTGTAGTGTAGTGGTCAGTATGGTGGTCAGTGTAGTGGACAGTATAGCGTAGTGGTCAGTGTAGTGTAGTGTGGTGGTCAGTATAGTGTAGTATAGTGGTCAGTGTAGTATAGTGGACAGTGTAGTGTAGTTTAGTATGGAGGTCAGTGTAGTGTAGTGGTCAGTATGGTGGTCAGTGTAGTGGACAGTGTAGTATAGTGGTCAGTGTAGTATAGTGGACAGTGTAGTATAGTGGTCAATGTAGTATAGTGGTCAATGTAGTATAGTATAGTGGTCAGTATAGTGGACAGTATAGTGGTTAGTGTAGTATAGTATAGTGGTTAGTATAGTGGTCAATATAGTGTAGTTTAGAATGGAGGTGACACATAAAAGGGGTGAGTAGACACACACACACACACCATCATGCTGTAACATCTAACGCCACTCATGATAGAAGAAACTTGCCTGATGCTTCAGGAGAATCATTGCCAATGGAGATCACGAGCATACAGTAACAGAAGATAAGTAACCTTTAAGTGCATTTGTACTATTATAGACCATAGGCTGTTCAGTTTACTAGGCATTTTGCTTGTTATAGATATCTGTCATTCTTGAATTGTATTCCTAATAATGTAATAGTTTTGTATGTACAGCATCTTTGTATAGTAAAGCACATTTACACACTGCAGAAATCTTAGCTTCCTTGCTTATACCACAGAGTAACCTTGCTAGATAGATGCAAGCAAAACATTTTGGGGCTCGTGCCACGATCTGTGCTATAATTCAACTGAAGCAGACCTGTTTTTCTGTAGTGTGTTGTGTAGCTTGTGCTAGGTAAAATGCTGCGTAAGCTGTTTAGGAAAAGCAAGGCTGCAGAGGGTTCTGGTGGCCAGAAGGAAGTGTGCAGCTTACCTATCTGGGCCAAAGACAATGAGTGGGAGCCTCTTGCTAAAGAATTTGTGAAGTATGCTTCTCCCTTGAAGCTGACTTGGGGTGATAAAGTCTCAGATCATTTTGTAGATTTTAGCCTTAAGGGGTTGGATTTAAGTAAAAAAGAGAAGAGGACAGTGTCCACAGTGGGCTGGTATTTCCTTAATGCTATTTACACCGAATCACAGAGAAGGGAGAAGGCAGAGGCAGAAGTTAAGGTATTAAAAGACCAGCTAGCAGTTGATTAAAAGTGTGTGCGTTCAACTGCTAGTCAGGCTGATGATTTACAATTGCGGTGTGTAGCCCTCATGACCAAATCAATTAATGCCTTAAGGAAAAGGAAGGGCCGTAAACCTGTTAGTAAAGCCAGGGTACGTGCCATTGTCACATCCCAAAATTGGGATTGTGAGGATGTGCTCTCCTCAAATGATAGTGAGGATGAGGAGACAGAGATTGATATTTTGCATGATGATCTGCTAGTGCGAAAGAAAAAGTATGCCAGACCTCTCATTACTAAGCATAGGAAATGGCAACATGATAGAGAGGATATGGCAGATGGGAAGGTGCATTATCGCAACCCCAGAGATGTTGAATTTGAAGAAGTATGGGAGTTTACACAAACTGAACTCCACGAGCTGGCAAAACAATACAAACAAAGGTCTGGGGAGCCCCTATTGACCTGGCTCCTACGCTTATGGGATGAAGGGACGGACAGTGTTGTTTTGTCAGGGAAGGAAGCAGTGACTATGGGAGTGTTAACCCATGATCCACAATTGCGTCAAACAATGAGAAAAGTAAGAGAGTTTAGCGTGAATTTTTCACTGTAATGCCCCGTACACACGGTCGGACATTGATCGGACATTCCGACAACAAAATCCTAGGATTTTTTCCGACGGATGTTGGCTCAAACTTGTCTTGCATACACACGGTGACACAAAGTTGTCGGAAAATCCGATCGTTCTGAACGCGGTGACGTAAACACATGTCAGGACTCTAAATGGGGCAGTAGCCAATAGCTTTCATCTCTTTATTTATTCTGAGCATGCCTGGCACTTTGTGCGTCAGATTTGTGTACACACGATTGGAAATTCTGACAACGGATTTTGTTGTCGGAAAATTTTATAGCCTGCTCTCAAACTTTGTGTGTCGGAAAATCTGATGGAAAATGTGTGATGGAGCCTACACACGGTCAGAATTTCCGACAACAAGGTCCTATCACACATTTTCCGTCGGAAAATTGGACCATGTGTACGCGGCATTAGACCTCCTGAGAGATGGAATAGTCTGAGTATACTCTAGTCCTACTGACCTGGAAAATACCTACTCATGGAGAGCAATAGAAGAGGGTATTTCCAGATTACGTAAGATGGGTTGTATATCACCGGATTAAATACGTTTCCAGAATGGATGGGTCCAGATATGGAACCCTTTACGTCTGCTCTGCACTCTAAGCTGATGAAGTCTGCGCCATTTAATCTCAGGGCTCCATTATTGTCCTTGTTGGGAGGCCTG
This sequence comes from Lithobates clamitans, assembly GCA_037952925.1. Lineage (NCBI taxonomy): Eukaryota > Metazoa > Chordata > Amphibia > Anura > Ranidae > Lithobates > Lithobates clamitans. The sequence goes on from JBBGZY010000320.1 coordinate 3,288,225, forward strand.
GGATTAAACAGCAAGATTCATGAAGCCACAACCCTTTTAAGCCAGTTGGGGGAGCTAGAGGAGACTAAAACAAAACTTGTCAGGGCAGTAGATAGGGTCAAGGCTAGACAGGAAGAATACAAGCAGAAAAGAACAGAGCAGAAAGGGAATGGGGTAGAGAAGACAGGAGGTGAAGAGAAAACCAGGCTAGTTATTTCTAGGAAACAAATGTGGGTGGACCTATTAAAGGTAGGAGTACCTAAAGATGAGATAGATGGCATTTCTACTGCAGAAATGCTGAAGAGGTGGAAACATTTAGTAGGGAAAACTCTCAGGGTTAGAAACACTACTCCTAGTGAAGATAACATCAGCCTAGACTTCGAGGAAACAGAACAGACCCCTCCTGTTAGCCCCAAACCAATTCCTAAAACTGAACATGAACCCAAACCCAAATCCCTTTATCCTGGGGAGGAATTAGAGAGAATCAGAAAAGGGGATTCGGAGGTTTATTATCCTTTATGAAGGGAAGGTGAGTCTCCTGTAATAGCCGTGAGGGCAGTGACAGCAGGAGACCGACGCCCATATGCACCTTGTCACTGGGGGAAGTCATCTTCTCCTACACATGTAATGGCTTTAGTTGATAGTGGAGCCAAAGTTACACTTTTGCAAGGCAATCCTTCCCATCACAAAAGAGAATTGATTTATGTAGAAGGTTTGGGAGGGCAAACTACACCAGCAGTTAGGATACGGGTGAAATTGGCTATTGGCAAGGGATCAGGATTTATGACAAATGTTTTGGTATCAGAGTTACCCGAAAATATTCTTGGGATGGATGTACATTCAGGTATCCTGATAAAGCGTATATGGTTAGGGCAGTGAAGGCTTTGGTCAGAGGTCATGCGAAATGGACCCCTGTCTACATTCCTCCACCAGAGAAGCCAGTCTGTCTCAAGCAGTACAGACTTCCTGAAGGCCACAAAGAAATTGGGGAGACCATTCAAGAATATTTGAGAATAGGGATCCTTAGACCTGCTGTAAGTCCTTTCTTGTCTCCGGTGTTCCTAGTAAAGAAACCTGATGGAACATATAGAATGACTGTGGATTACAGAGGTCTAAACAAAGTGGCACCTCCATTGTGATCAGCTGTACCAGATACTGTATGATCTCAATTTTTGAGAAAATTGCTAAAGATGCAGGAGAATATCATGCCGTGATAGACTTGGCTAATGCTTTCTTTTTGATTTTAATAGACCCAGAGTGTCAAGACCAGTTTGCTATGGTGTGGGACGGCCGCCAGTACACTTTCACCGTGCTTCCTGAAGACTATGTTCATTCTCCAACGATTTGTCATGGACTGATTGCCCGAGATTAAGGTACCCTGAATTTGAAAGTCGCTGTGTTTCACTACATTGATGACATCATGATCTCTGGAACAAAAGAAGATGTAACTGAAGCACTGCACCTGCTGATACATCACATGGAGAACAGAGGGTGGGCTAACGACAAAGACAAAGTTCAAGGACCTGCCACAGAAGTGAAATTCCTGGGAATGATGTGGACTGGGCTGCAGAGGAAAATTCCAGAGACAGTTGTGCAAACTATCCAGGCACTGTCGCCCCCTACTACCAAAAAGGAGGCACAGAAGTTCATTGGGGTTCTGGAGATCGTTCATCCCACATCTTGGACTGATTCTGATGCCTATCTATAATGTCACCAGAAAAAAAGACTGAGGACTCATGGGGTTTAGAGCAGCGAACTGCATTCCTGGCTGCTAAAGAATCTATTTTGCAGCATCAGGGATTAGGACCCGTGAGACAAGGAGTACCATTTCAGCTGGATGTAGCAGAATGGTACCATATTTTGGAGTCTGTGGCAACCAAATGAAAAGAAAGGACTGAGAGCAATAGCCATTGGATATTGGTCCAAACAACTGACATGGGCACAGAAGAGATACAAGCCCCTGGAGAAGTACCTGTTTGGGGCCTACACAGCACTTCAACATGTAGAGACCATTACAGGAAAAGACACAGTCACCATCCATACTGCATTGCCAATAGCAGGATGGGTGAGAGATAATGGACTGACCACTAGGGCATCTGTAGTCCAGAACCAGACACTGATGAAATGGAAGTGGTACCTTCAAGAAAGAGGGGGTATTGCAGCTGGGTATGTTAGAGACATTTCAAAACAGTTGGCTAGGCTTGTCACTTTTACCAGCACCCGACCAGAAGAAGAAATTCCTGTGATGCAGTCATCCCCCATTCAAGAGGCTCCACCCTTTGAGTCTCTGTCAGAAGATATGAAGGAGCCAGCGTGGTTCACTGATGGTTCAGCCATAGTCACCTCGTCTGGATGTAAATGGACAGCAGCAGTCTACAACCCAAGACCCAACAGACACAGTTCTGCTGGAGACCGGAATTGGAGGGTCCAGTCAGCATGCAGAGTTGAACGCTGTGGTGATGACTCTTCAGGAGGATCCATCTTCCCATGTCACTATCTACACTGACAGCTGGGCAGTTTTTAAAGGACTGACAACTTGGATGCCCACATGGAAGGCCAATGAATGGATGATTCATGGTAAGGTGGTGTGGGGAGGCAAGGAAGTCTGGGACTACATCTGGAAGGAAGCTCACTCCCGCACCATAAAAGTGGGGCATGTTGATGCACATGTGCCCCTAGTCCCAGACTTTGAGAACTATAACTGTCACGTACCTGGTAGGAGTCTGAAATGACGAGGTCAGCTTCTCTTGTACCTCCAATCCAAACCCCACTGGAGGTGGAACAGATGGTGCCAAGGATCAGGAGGAACACGAGTGCCTGTGAATGCTGCGTGCAGAACTTGCAGGAAGTGTTGTAGACTGGGAAGTGCAGGCAGGGTTTCTGGTGAAGAACTGGAACCAGCAAAGCTGAGAGGATGGATGGCCAGCACAGGTACTCGGAAACAGCGTGGAGCCAAACAGGAGACAGGAGCGCGGTCATAAGGTAAGCCGGGTTCAGCAACGGGCGGGCAGCGAGGTACCAAGGCATAACCAGGACCAAGGTCAAACAGGAAGCCAGGATCAGGAACCGGCAATCAGAGTAATCAGAGTCCAGAAACAGGGTCAGGAAAGCCAGGGTTCAGCAACAGGAAATCAAGTCAGACAAACAGGGTTTCAGAATCTCAGGACACAGCTGAAGATCAAGCAGCACTTGTCAGAAGTCAGAGCAACCCTTAAATAGGCTGTCTGGCACCAATTGTGGCCAGAGGTATGCTCCTGCACATGCACGCAGTGCGACGCGCACACGCATGCGCATTGGTGCGCAAGGAAATCTGCCGATGCCCGTGAATGTGCGCATGCGCACGTGTGCATGCCGGGCGCATTCTGACAGTTCTCTTACATTGCCCCCCCTTAAGGGCAGCCTCCGGATGCCCTTCAAGTGTCTTTTCTCTGGGTGGCATTGAAAAAAGGCTTGCACTAATTTGGGAGCATGCACATCTGAAGCTGGTTCCCAGGAATTCTCTTCCGACCCATAGCCTTTCCATTTAATGAGGAACTGTGTTTGGTTATGCCCCTTTCTACAGTCCAACACGGCTTCCACCTCAAATTCCTCATTCCTTTCGATGAGCAGCGGTGGAGGAATTTCAGAAACCCGATCTGGAAATGGATTTGGTACAGCTGGTTTCAACAAAGAGACATGGAATACAGGGTGGATCTTTAGATTCTTGGGTAACACCAACTCGAATGCTACTGCATCAATTTTCCTTTTGACAGGGAAGGGTCCCAAAAATTTTGGGCCAAGTTTTCTTGAAGGACAGCTTCAAGTTTGTTGTGGAAAGCCAGACCTTGTCTCCAGGTTTAGGGTTCAGATTACCTCTCTTCTTCTTGTCGAAGAACTTTTTATTGCTTGCTTGAATCTTGGAGATTGTATCTTGCAGTAATTGGTTATTAGTACTGAGGAAGTTTAATCTGTTTTGTACAGCAGGTACAGATGATTTAATAGCCAGCTCAGGTAAGAAAGAGGGGTGGTACCCATAATTGGCAAAAAAGGGTGATTGCTTGGTTGCAGAGTGGATGGAATTATTGTATGAAAATTCTGCCAGTGGAAGAAATGATAGCCAGCCATCTTGTGCAAAAGAGGAAAAACACAGTAAGTACTGCTCAAGGGTTTGATTGGTTCTTTCAGTTTGTCCATTAGTTTGTGCATGGTAGGCTGTAGAGAGGCGGAGTTCAATGTTCAGTGCTCTCCATGCCCTCCAAAATCTAGACGTAAACTGCACCCTACAATCAGAGATGATGCTATCAGGGACACCATGTAATCTTACAATCTCCTTGATGAAAGCTGAGGCGGTCTCTGTGGTCGAAGAAGTTCCTTGTAGGGGTACAAAATGGGCCATCTTGGTCAGGCGATCCACCACAACAAACACGTTGGTGAAGTCTTCGGATGGGGGGAGCTCCACGATGAAATCCATGGAGATCATGCTCCATGGTTTCTCAGGTACATCATTCACCAGATGTTGGAATGTGGCAGGTCCGAATGGCATGACTTGATATTCAAAATGACCAAAGCGTGTTCGGAAGGCCGTCTTCCATTCATCTCCCTCCCTGATTCTGACAAGATTATAAGCACCTCTCAGATCCAATTTGGAGAACACTCGTGCCCCACGCAGCCTTTGAAAAAGTTCAGGGATCAGAGGCAGAGGGTACCGGTTTTTAACAGTGACCCTGTTAAGCTCACGATAGTCCACACAGGGCCTCAGGGTATGGTCTTTCTTTTCAACTAAGAAAATACCGGCCCCTGCTGGTGAAGTGGAGGGCCGGATTAACTGATTTTCAAGGCTTTCATCTATATAAATCCACAGGGCTTCTAGTTCAGGCTCAGAGAGGGGATAAATTCACCCAAATGGGATCTTGGCCCCTGGTAAAAGTTCATATGTTCTATGGGGAGGAAGAGTGTCCGCTCCTTTCTTGTTAAATACATCCAGATATTCATGATAGGCAGCAGGGACCAGATTAGAGGTTTCATGGTCAGGGAGGATACCCAGGAGGGGTGTGGTATTGAAAGGTTTTTCAGGTAGGCAGTAAATTTGGCAGTAGTCAGAGGAGAAGGAGATGTCTCTGGTAAGCCAGTTAATGTGAGGATTATGTGCTTTCAACCATGGAATGCCAAGGATGACCGGGAACATGGGAGAAGCTATGATATCCAAACGGAGGAATTCATGGTGGCCGGAAGAAGTATGGCAGAAAATAGGTAAAGTCTCTTGGGTAACTGGGCCTGATTTAATGCCGGAACCGTCAGCCAGATGAACATGGAATTCCTGCTTCTTGGCACATACAGGCAGTTTATGGAGAGAAGCAAATGCAGAGTCCATAAAACAACTACAGGCTCCATAGTCTATGATTGCAAGTACAGGAACAGTCTTTTCAGAAAACTGGAGCATAATGGAAAGAGAGACATGAGACCGGTACTTCCCTGAAAGATGCATCATGTGAGGCTAACAGGAAGAAGACCTGCGGGTCTTTGCCGGGCAAGTCTGTATAAAGTGACCCGCCTCCCCGCAATAGAGACACAGATTGTCCTGTAATTGATTAAGGCGTTCATCAGGAGAAAAGGGTGGTCTTCGAAAACTTCTATGAGGAGTCTTATGCCGTTCCCTCCTTCTGGGGGATGCAACAGATGAGGACGCAGGGATGTCAGACCTTGAAGCCACAGAAAGGGTTCCTTTGGACCTTTCGGATTGTCTTTCACGTAATCGCCGATCGATCTGAATGGTTAGATCGATCAGGTCTTCCAGGGATGCTGGAACTCCCACTCTGGCAAGCTCATCCTTTAAGGTGTCAGACAGTCCTAGTCGAAACTGGTGGCGAAGTGCGGAATGATTCCATTGGGTATCTGCACTCCATACACGAAAGTTAGTTACGTATTCCTCAGCAGGCCTTGGACCTTGCTGTAATTTGCCAAGCATGGATTCGTCAGTCTGCTGGTAGAAGGGGTCTGCATAAAGCTGAGCCATGGCTGAGAAGAAAAAATCTGTAGTTGTCAGGACAGGGTCATGTTGTTCCCAGAGATGATGAGCCCAGGAAAGTGGTTCATCCAATAGTAGCATAATGATAAACTCCACCTTGATGTTTTCAGATGTGAAGGTCCGGGGTAACAGGGAAAAATATAGTTCACAGGAATTCCGGAATGTGCAAAACTTCTTGCGATTTCCGGAGAATCGCTCAGGCATAGGCACCCTGGGTTCAGGAGCGGAAGCAACCTCATGGAACAAGCCGGGCTCTGTTTGGGTATATGAATCAGAGAACAAAAGTGGAGCACAGGCCAATGCGACATTCTCATCGTAGGGAAATCGATCTTCCATGCAGCTAAGATTTTCTTGTAACTTCTGCACAATATTGGATAGTACAGAAATATTTGGGCTCACTGTGTATTGATGTTTGGTTGTGGTATAATCCTTGACGGTACATGTGATAAGGGACCTACTAGCATCCGGTTTGCTCTTGGATTTCCATCCTCACCACTCCTCCGGAACATCCACCATCACCCACCACCCAAGACTGATTCGACCCAGTTGGGCGTATGCCCCCTTGGGTCTACGTGATCTGGTAAGCCTCCCTATTGTTGGTGGTGGTGTGTCTCCTCTGTGTTCACTCCAGATGTCACACATTTGATATGTTCTTCATACGAAGTCACTGAATTTACATCAACCATTTTATGAGTCTTATATACATGGAGGACTTTCTTCTAAGTTTCTCTTCGATATTTTTCATCATTGGTTGGACATTGTTTTCATGTTGAACTTTTAGCGCTACACATAATTTTCTGTTTTACAGAAATAGATCTGTAAATGTCCTCTGGTGGAGAGGCCTCCCTTTTAGACTCCATTTGTGGCTGCTTGATAGTGTCACGTACTAGACTTGGGCACAATGGAAAATTTTGTTCAGTTTCGGTTCGTTGTCATTCGTAAAATACATCATTTCGTTCTGTTATATTCGTTATGTTACGTTAATACGTTTTCGGATAATTCGTTATTATTCATAGAGTGTCGATATTCATTATACTGAATCTCGAATCATGACGAATTCATTCGTTATATGTGCTAGAATTTTGTTTGTATTTGTTGAAATTCGATATTTATGTATGTATATATATATATATTCGTAGTTTGGAAAGTCGTTTGTTTATTGAATCTTTTAACACACACAATGACAATATCTCATCTCCTCTGCTCAAATACAATACAACACCCTTCTCACTCAGTTCTCAGGAATGCACTTTGCCAGTAATCCAACCTCCAGCACAAAATTAATCAGCTGATTGGACTGTAAGATTTACTTTGAGTTGACCTTTTGTTTCATTAGACCTTTAACGATTTACCGAATTATGTCGAATTCATTCGTTATATCCTCTATAATTTCTTTCGTATTCATTAAAATTCATGCATCCGAATGTCCAAAAGATGCAAAATTAGGCCGAATTTCGATTCGTTACGAAACTAATTGCACAAGACTATCACGTACCTGGTAGGAGTCTGAAATGACGAGGTCAGCCTCTCTTGTGTCTCCAATCCAAGACCCACTGGAGGTGGAACAGATGGTGGCAAGGATCAGGAGGAACACGAGTGCCTGTGAATGCTGCATGCAGAACTTGCAGGAAGTGTTGCAGACTGGGAAGTGCAGGCAGGGTTTCTGGTGAAGAATTGCAACCAGCAAAGCTGAGAGGATGGACGGCCAGCACAGGTACTCGGAAACAGCGTGGAGCTCAACAGGAGACAGGAGTGAGGTCATCAGGTAAGCCGGGTTCAGCAACGGGCGGGCAGTGAGGTACCAAGGAATAAACAGGAGCAAGATCAAACAGAAAGCCAGGATCAGGAACCGGTAATCAGAGTAATCAGAGTTCAGAAACAGGGTCAGGAAAGTCAGGGTTCAGCAACAGGAAATCAAGTCAAACGGTTTCAGAATCTCAGGACACAGCTGAAGATCAAGCAGCACTTGTCAGAAGTCAGAGCAACCCTAAATAGGCTGTCTGGCGCCAATTGTGGCCAGAGGTGAGCTCCTGCGTGTGCACGCAGTGCGACGCACACGCGCATGTGCATTGATGCGCGAGGAAATCTGCCTATGCCCGTGAATGCACGCATGCGCACGCGTGCACGCCGGGCGCATTCTGATAGTTCTCTTACATGTGAAGGCAGTTGTGCCAATTGATCCTGTCTTGATGAACTTGGCCAACTGGGCCCACAAGCAATCTGGACATTTGGGGCAGAAAGCAACATATGAATGGGCACAGCAGAGAGGATTGCCTATATCCATGGACATGATAAAGATTATAATAGGGAACTGTACAGTGTGTGGAGAAGTGCCACAATGGCCATTGCAAGAGTACTCCACCGGGTCGATTAAGAGGGGTGAGAGGCCTGCAGAGATCTGTCAGATCGATTTCATCGGTCCCCTGCCCGGAGAAATAATGGACTGAGATATTGTTGCACTGCAGTGGATGACTATTCAGGACTTATGCTTGTTCATCCCTGCAAACGTGCAGATCAAGCCGCAATGCTTCAACTGCTCCAGAAACTTGTCGTTGCTTATGGTTGTCCCAAACAAGTCCAAAGTGATAACGGCTCACACTTCACTGGATCAACAGTACAGCAGTGGGCCAAAGATTCTGGAGTGTACTGGTTGTGCCACATCCCATACCATCCACAGGCAGCTGGTTTGATTGAAAGATACAACGGACTATTGAAGGACCAGATACGCAAACTTACACCCACACATACATTAAGGGGGTGGGATCGGGTCCTCACGTAGGCAGTCATGTTGTTAAATTCTAAGCCAATAGCCAAAAGCACACCATATGAGAGGATGGTAGGGGCTGGGGCACAGATTCCACAGCTGGTGTGCAGAGTTCAATATTTATGTAAGTTTCCTGAAAGAACAGGGCTTAACAGATACCATGTTACTGCTTCCCATGACATAGAAACCAAGAGTGACGTGTCTGAAGCTGATGTCTATCTAGGAATGAGAGGGAATCTGGCGGGAAGGTTTGAAGTTACATTTGCATTGACAGATGAGCTTCAAGACAGTGGCTGGGACTCTGACTGGTTAGTGGATACTTCTCAGCAAGAGTGAAAAGTGAGGCTACATAAGAGCAAACCTTCCAAAATAAACAGCAGTGATCTTCTGGGAAATATCAGTATATTTTCTCTCCTTCCTATTGATGTTCTTTGGGAGGGTCAGAAGTGGGTACAGGCAGGGGGCAAAGTGTTAGTCAGATATCCAGGCAAGAAGCCATTTAGAGGGGAGATTGTAGCTAAACGGCTTGGATCTACTGTTTATGTATTATTAGAAGGAAAAGATAATCCACTTTGTTTTCCACTCCACAGGCTGTCTCCGATTTGATCCATAGGAAGACCAGAGAAAAGTGGTTACATGATGGAAAGAATGACGGAAGATCGCAAGAGCTGTGGAGAGCAAGGCCTTTGATGTATTACAAGCCTGGACTTGTTTCTAAAGAACTTTAGAATGGACTTTCTAATGAACTTTTAAAGACTGAAACACCTTCTCAATGACAGAAATATGGGAGGTGTTGCATTCAAGGAAAATGAATGTTTAAAATGAGTTTTCATAGTAATGAAGTCATTTTCCATATGGAGTCTGAAAGAAAAAAAAATCTAGGGCGGAATGTGTTGTGTTTGTTAAAAATATGATTTTTTTATATTAATCAGACATAAGATAAATGGGACAATATTACAATAATGAGTTGGTCAGTTTTTTGGCTTGAGTAGATTTCTCAAACAAATGCTGTTTTATACAATAGGGGTAGATATCATTGTTGTATTCAATTTACAGTTCAATTAACAGGCTATTGTCTCTATAGCTACTGTAAACAAGTAAGACATTACTTGTTTGAGATTCTTTCAGCTTTCAAACTGAAAGAATGACTGTTAAATTACTGTCTTGGTTTGAGTAGACAATGGTACGTAGATACCATTTTTGCATTCAATTGACAGTTTGCAACAGTCCATTGTTTCTACAGCTACAGTAAACAGGTATGTTTTCTGTTGTTTGGTAACTATGGTAAACAGCCTGACACATAAAAGGGGTGAGTACACACACACACACACCATCATGCTGTAACATCTGACGCCACTCATGATAGAAGAAACGTGCCTGATGCTCCAGGAGAATCATTGCCAATGGAGATCACGAACATACAGTAACAGAAGATAAGTAACCTTTAAGTGTATTTGTACTATTATAGACCATAGGCTGTTCAGTTTGCTAGGCATTTTGCTTGTTATAGATATCTGTCAGTCTTGAATTGCATTCCTAATATTGTAATAGTTTTGTATGTACAGCATCTTTGTATATAAAGCACATTTACACACTGCAGAAATCTTAGCTTCCTTGCTTATACCACAGAGTAACCTTGCTAGATAGACGCAAGCAAAACACCCACACATCGAACTTCCAGAATGGTATGCTCACTACTTTCCATCAGAACCCTGGCTCCCGATCTCACTGAACCCATTGCCTAAAGCTCAATGCCAAAAGTCCCGCAAACACAGGGCAGATCCGCCCTTACCGACCACTCGTTCATCTCGCCGAGACCTGTACCAACGCAGCCCTGGATCTCCCTCATTTCCTTCCATGAGAAGAGACAGCATGGCAGTTTAAAATACTAACCCCTCATTCAGCCATGGATAGATACATGCAAACCTCTGTGTGCTCCTGCCAATTTTCTCCACAGACTTTTCCTTTACCCTCTTCAACCAACGTGGACAATGGATCGGATGGCTATCTACACTCAAAGCAAAGCTGACGGCAAGCGTCCTCTGGAGTGCATGAACCTGGTCTTTTCCCCGACAATCATCCAGATGGACCTAGTATCCTCGATCCTCACCAGAGACTGTCCCTGCTGAAGCCGGACCCATCTTTGAGAGGTAAAGACACCTGAGCCTTTGTCCACACACTTCCACGACCCTCATGTACCTTGCTCTGTTCTCATGGCGCAACAAAACTTAATACGTGTGCTCTCGTATCCAACCAGACACTTTACTAATACTCATACCCGATCAGGGCACCATCGCACCTAGTAATCTCACCCCTCTAACTCCCAGGGCGGCCTCATAGGTGATATGCCCCATGTGGTACTTTATTCATAACACGTAAATGTCTATGGAAGCAACAATTGACCCATGCAGAAATAAACTTTTGCTGGTAGTGCCTTTAACCTTGTTCTTCCTCTATGGTACAGCTTATAGGGATTGCTGGATTGTTCAATTGATACCAAACCATACTCAAGAGACTTATCTATTCTTGTTTTTACACCGCTGTGTCACGCATGGGGGCTTGGAAACTGTGCATTATTTGTCTTGTGACCTTCCTTTTGCCCTTTTAGACAAACTCCACCAAGACAATATATAATGTATATCATATGTAAAAATGCCTTAAGCGGCCAATGGGGGCGTGTGATGTCTCGAGAGCCGGGGGAAACTGACAAGCAGACCTTGATTACACATCAGGTATCACGAGCGTAGTAGCCTACCCACACTCTTGCTGACTCATGCACCTCAAAAACCTGACCACCTAAACAACCTGTGGTCTTCACCACTATACGCATTTTCAGTCCTTTAACACTCTTATTCGTTACCATGGATCTCATGGGGACTACCTCCAACACCAAAAATATCCATAACCTACCCAAAACCCTTAGATAATATCACTTAGACACATTTGTATACTTGATACTTCTTTTTTATTACTAGGCAGCATGCAATCTGACAACACTTATGACTATTACCTGACTATCTATGGCTGAAATATTGTTAATGTTGATGGTTTCTATGTTGTGGTTAAGAAGTTCTGAAATGCTTCTTTGTTCGGGTGGCTCCCCACTACATCACCCTACACACGCTCAATTTTTCTTTTCCACTCGACCCCCGGTCTGCGGATAGCCCATGGTTTTTGTCCTTCCTTCTACCCCCACACAGCAGTCCTTCCGGACTCTAGCTGACACCCCCAGCAGTTCCCTCTATAGGTGGAGTAGCAAGCCTACTATCACCTCTGGTCCCTCTATATTACCCTATCTTCTCCCCTTTGCTATATCCTCTACTGCTCTGTCACCTATTTTCACTCCCGCTGTCCCATACCCTCCTCCTTACCCCTCCTTGCATACCTGCGACTTCCTCCCTCCCCTCCACCTCTGTCACTCCTTTAGAGGTCACTTACCCATCGTGTGGGTCCGCTCGCCTTCCAGCTTTTCTCCCCCCTCGCCGACAAATCTCATGATTTCCAACATTTGCCCTCTGAGTACAACAACTCCATATCATAATGCAGAGTAAGCCACTCGCCTCGCCATCATTGACACTGAAATACGTATCACTCAATGTAAAAGGCCTCAACTTACCAGAAAAAAGGTCCCAAATATTGTCCTCCCTCACTAAACATAAGGACATAAGGCCTACTTCATCTATTTGCAAGAAACACACTTTCGCTCAAACTCCATACCTAAACTCTCCAACCACATATACCACTCAGCTTTTCACGCCACTAACCCCGACTCCAAGACCAAAGGGGTGTCTGTCCTAATCTCTAAACATGCAAATTTTCACTTAACTGACTTTCTCATTGACCCAGAAGGTAGGTTTATCTTCTTTAAAGGCACTAACGCCTCAAAACCAATAACACTAGCCAATATATATTGCCCAAATGAACATCATGTAACCTTCTTTAAGAAATCTTGTGATCTGCTTTCCTCATTTCAGAAGGGAATAGTGCTCCTGGGAGGAGACTTTAATATCCCTTTGAACCCTGTAGTGGATTCCTCCTCAGGCTCCTCTTCCCTACCATATAAGGCCCTTCGCCAGATTAAATTACTATAAACTCCAATATCTTACCTTACACGATACATGGCGTACCTTATTTCCATCCTGCAAGGACTATACTTTCTACTCGGCCCCACATCAGAAATATTCCAGGATTTACTATTTCTTCCTTTCTCAAGCAGACCTACCCCTTCTACAACAGTCCACCATAGAACCCATGTTCCTGTCCGACCATCACCCGATCACGGTTACCCTCTCCTTCCCCGAAACGTGCACTAAAACAAAAATCTGGTGTTTAAATCCATCCCTTCTCAAAGACCCTATAACAATAGAACACCTGCGTACTCGCATTAGCTTGTACTTCACGGAAAACACCAGCCCGGAAATATCCCCAATCTCACTCTGGGAACCACATAAGTGTGTGATCCGAGGCAAACTAATAACCTTGGCTGCAAAAGCTAAAAAGGAATCCGAAGCGAATATAAAGGCTCTGATCAAGACAATCGAAAAGTTGGAAGCAACCCACAAGCGAACACATGCACAAGCTACCCTCTGGGAACTAATGCACACCCGTTACACTCTTCTTGAAGAACCAGGTAAAAGCACTAAGCGACGTTACATCCTTGGCCAGAGGATCTTCTACGAGCATGGCAATAAATGCGGACGCCTTCTTGCTCGTTCAGTCCAAGCCTCTAAACTTTCCTCCACAATTCACCAAATACGGGATGCTGGTGGAACCCCTTTGACAAAGAATGAGGACATTGCAAAAGAATTTGAAAGGTTCTATTCGAAGCTTTACAACTTGCATCCTAGTCACTCAAATCACACATCCGTCGAAATACGCACTAAGAACATTCGAGAACTTTTATCCCAATATAGGCCTAAACCACTTACTCCCCAGCAGGTCCACGAGATAGAGAGCCCTCAATCGGGAGAGGAACTGGAGATTGCAATCAAACAGACAAAAATGGGTAAAAGCCCAGGCCCGGATGGCTTTACCCTCCAATATTATAAATCGTTTGCTGATGTCCTCTCTCCTAAACTCCTCGCCACTTTTAATGCACTTTCGGATCCCCACATAGTACCAGGCAGAATGTTAGCAGCACACATAACCATCATTCCAAAAGAAGGCAAAGACCCCACCCAAGTAGCTAGATATAGGCCAATATCCCTTCTCAATGTAGACATCAAACTATGCGCAAAGATACTTGTTAATAGGCTTCTCCCCTTCTTGCCTGGCCTCATCTCCCTAGATCAAATGGGCTTTTGTTCCTGGCAGAGAGGCCAGGGACAACACTATCCGTACTCTAAATCTTCGCCATTGGCTGACATCTTTGAAAACACAAGGTTTCCTGCTTTCACTTGACGCAGAGAAGGCGTTTGACAGAGTGGCCTGGGAATACATGCGTGAAGTACTCAAGGCCTTAGGCCTGGAGACTCGTATGCTAGCACATATAATGTCTCTATACTCCTGTCCCACCGCGGCTGTAAAGGTCAACAGCCACCTGTCGGACGCCTTCTCCATCAGCAACGGAACACGTCAGGGCTGCCCCCTCTCTCCCCTAATATATATTCTAACTCTTGAACCTTTCCTCAACAGACTAAGACACAACCCAGATATACGTGGAGTGATCATGAAAGACAAGAACTTTAAGGTCGCAGCTTTCGCTGACGACATATTTCTCTCCCTCACTTCCCCCCGAATTTCCTTGCCCAACCTCCTCAAAGATATTGATGCCTTTGGTATCTTATCTAATCTCAAAATCAACCACACAAAATCACACGCCTTAAACATCACCCTCCTTCCACAAGAAATAACCCATTGCCAGGAATTCTTTCCATTCCATTGGGAAAAGGTGGCAATCACCTACCTTGGCATCCAAATTCCTACCTGCCTGTCGGACCTCTATATGAAAAATTTTCACACTGCCCTTACCAAAGCCCAAAAACATCTAAAGGACTAGATGTGCCTGAACTTCTATTGGTTCGGCCGTTCAGCCCTGATCAAGTAGATCATTCTCCCACGTATACTCTACCTAATTCAATCTGTCCCAATTCATCTTCCACCAAACTTTTTTGCGACATATCAGAAAGCATGCTCTACTTTCACATGGAAGAACTCTCTGCTGAGAATTAAATATTCCCATCTAACAATGCATAAAACTAAAGGGGGCATTGGGCTACCAGACCTACACAGGTACTACACAGCATGTCACCTTACCAGAATCGTGGACTGGAACATACGTACTCTAAAAAAGAAATGGGTCCACCTCAAAAACTCCTTTGCGCCTAAACCACTGCACCTATTTCCCTGGCTATCTCACAAACATTTGCCACCAACCCTCTCTTCCCACCCACTTATTCACCCCTCCCTCCTGGCATTTTAAAAATCTTTGAAATCTGGAACATTTGCGCCTATACCGGGCCCCTTAACCACATTGAGGGGAAACCCTGCCTTTCCTCCGGGCAACCTATACAATTTTTTACACCAGGAATGGCCCTTTGAGGACGTACTGGCCCTCCAGTTTTTCTCTGCTGGGACCCTCATCCCGCAGGAGAAAATAAACACCATCACTAGGACTGCCTCATTTCCCTTCTGGACATACGGGCAAATCCGCAACTTCCCCATGAGGTATACTCACCAAGCCAACTGGACGAGACAGCTCACACCATTCGAATCCCTCTGCCACCGCAAAACTCCTCAAAGGCACCTCATATCC
The DNA here is from genome assembly GCA_037952925.1 of Lithobates clamitans. Taxonomy (NCBI): domain Eukaryota; kingdom Metazoa; phylum Chordata; class Amphibia; order Anura; family Ranidae; genus Lithobates; species Lithobates clamitans. Next base: position 3,303,726 of record JBBGZY010000320.1, read on the forward strand.
CTCTTATATACCCTACTCTCGGAAGAGATTCCCAGTATCCTACACCTTTCACAAGCATCCTGGAACAGGGACTTAAAAATACCTCTAACCGATGAGGAATGGAACACAGTATATGAATACAGCCACAAATGCTCATTAAATGTCGCCATTCAAGAGAATTGCTACAAAGACATAACCAGATGGTATAGGACCCCATCTCGCCTTCACAAATCCTCCCCTACCATTCCCAACACGTGCTGGAGATGCGAAAAGACAGAAGGCACCATGCTCCACACTCGGCGGGATTGCAAAAAAATACAACCCTTCTGGAAAGAAGTCCACAGCCTCATAACTCGGGTCACTACATTCACTCTAGACTATACTCCTGCCCAGTTTCTTTTGCACCACACATCATTAACAAAAAGAAATTACTACAAATCATTGGCCATACACATGGTAAATGCGGATAAACTCTGCATACCTAAACATTGGCGATCTAAGATTGTCCCAACGATCAAGGAGTGGCTTGCGAGAATCTTCAAAATAAAAGATATGGAAGAACTGATTCATATCTCTCAACAACTAATCCATAAATTTCCCCTCACTTGGGCATGTTGGACCCACTTTATGTCCACCGACCATTACCGTCAGTACACTCCATAGAGTGGAACTGAACAAACTGGCTTGGCCTCTTCATGGACCGTGGGGTTGGGGGGGTGGCTGGGGAGCAGACCCGTGCGGGGCTTACCGACACATACCTATTCATTCCCCTCACTTCCCTCCCCCATCCCATCTCCTTCTTCGTCTCCTACCGCACCCCCTTCCCTTCTTGTCATTCTATATACTCTTTTTCTTGCTTCTCTTTCTCTGTCACAAACTGAGCCACAACAGGATACGTTATCCTCATAGTTTTGGACCGGGACAAACCTTTACGCTACTACCCCTGGCTTTCCAGGATGAGGAGAGAGGGGGAGGCGAAAATTGAAAAGAGAACCTCCACCTTAAGATGTTATGTCTGGTTCTTTGGTTTTGTTCCTGGCCTACTCATTCTAGGCTGTTCTCACATATTGTATCCGTTAACTGTAACCTATGTGTAAGAGCTACTAATGTGACTTCATGTACCAACTGTATAGTTTTCTTTATCTGTCCTATACTAAATAAAAAAATGTTTATAGAAAAAAAAGGAACATAAAGGAAACAACTGTAGAGTGATGGTTATGCTGATGACTATTTCTTTAGTTGTTATGAGGAAACAGCACTTCTGTAACTCTTCCTTCTTAACTATAAGGGTAATGCAATAACTCAGTGGAACTACAAGCCCCACCATCAATCTGCAACCAGCTCGCTCAGCAAACAGTACACTATTGATCTGGGCAAGTGCCCGCTCACCACCATAGGTCCAAGTACTATTGACCTCTCTCTGAGCTCCTTTCCTGATATCTCAGTCTGATCCAAAGCTGGCGCTGTCACACCACACCGCTCCTTCGGATGGCTGAAATGCAGAAACCTCCAGGAATCTTGGGTTCTCCGGTCCATTCACACACTGACCCAGCTGGCTGTGCTCTGGAACACCTCAGAGGCCGATCAATTCTGCTCCGTGCCTGACAGACTGCAGTTTCCCGGTCACACACACAGACCTCACTGCAGGCTGGTATTAAATGGCGTCCCAAGAGACCGAAAAAATGGCTGCGCCGGTCCTTTTATTTTTCCTCCCAGCATGCAGTGCAGTAACTTGGCCTTGTGGGTCTGTGACTTGTCATTGTGGGTTTAGTAGTTCCCAAAACAAAGTTAACACATGAGCCATTTCCTCATTAAACATCTCTCACAATGCTTTATAACTCTGCTTCACAGAAACCAAACAAAAGTCTTAATAGCATAGAAGGACACTAGAGGGAGCCAAATTCATTTGCAATCATTGCAGCTTTTATGCCTATATTAGCAAAGCATGGCTACACACTCCCCCTGCTTAAACTCTTTGGTCCCCAAAGACATGAAGATTAAACCTTATCTTGCTAAAAGGAAAAGAATAGGTTATTAATTCCTAATCCCACTCTAAACCTGACAAATATTTACACACTTCTGGATTTTCTCAAAACCACTGGTACATATCATCAGTAAGTTCATGACCAATCTTTGAACAGGCCAGGGCAATTGCCGTGTCCCACTCATCAGTGCCAGAGGTTAAAGCAAAATCGCCCCCTACCCAATTAACAGTAGAGGGTGTAGCGTCAGAAGCTAGTCTACGAATAGTATGAATCTGCTCTTTAGAAAACTTTCACTGTGTGTCATACGTGAGTTTCTTGGGAGGGTGTACATCCCGCCTTAACCGCATGGGAGAATAAGTCCCTGTACTGAGTCTTTGACTGTTTCCTTGACCCCATTCTGAACATTCAAGTCAATGGAAAGGTCGGTGGTTGCAGTTGCAGGAACTTGTATTGAGCCCTCAGGTTCAGGAGCTGGCAATACCTCACTGGAGAATAGGGATGAGCCGAACACCCCCCTGTTCGGTTCGCACCAGAACATGCGAACAGGAAAAAAGTTTGTTCGAACACGCGAACACCGTTAAAGTCTATGGGACACGAACATGAATAATCAAAAGTGCTAATTTTAAAGGCTTATATGCAAGTTATTGTCATAAAAAGTGTTTGGGGACCTGGGTCTTGCCCCAGGGGACATGGATCAATGCAAAAAAAAGTTTTAAAAACGGCCATTTTTTCAGGAGCAGTGATTTTAATAATGCTTAAAGTCAAACAATAAAAGTGTAATATCCTTTAAATTTCGTAGCTGGGGGGTGTCTATAGTATGCCTGTAAAGGGGCGCATGTTTCCCGTGTTTAGAACAGTCTGACAGCAAAATGACATTTCGAAGGAAAAAACCCATTTAAAACTACTCGCGGCTATTGCATTGCCGACAATACACATAGAAGTTCATTGATAAAAACGGCATTGGAATTCCCCACAGGGGAACTCCGAACCAAAATTAAAAAAAAAAAATGACGTGGGAGTCCCCCTAAATTCCATACCAGGCCCTTCAGGTCTGGTATGGATATTAAGGGGAACCCCGGCCAAAATTTTTTAAAAAAATGACGTGGGGTTCCCCCAAAATTCCATACCAGACCCTTCAGGTCTGGTATGGATTTTAAGGGGAACCCCGTGCCAAAAAAAAACAAAAAATGGCGTGGGGTCCCCCCCAAAAATCCAAACCAGACCCTTATCCGAGCACGCAACCTGGCAGGCCGCAGGAAAAGAGGGGGGATGAGAGTGCACCCCCCCTCCTGAACCATACCAGGCCACATGCCCTCAACATTGGGAGGGTGCTTTGGCGTAGCCCCCCAAAACACCTTGTCCCCATGTTGATGAGAAGAGAGAAGAAGAGAAGAAGAGAAGAAGATGAAGAAGATGAAGAAGATGAAGAGAAGAGCGGGAGCCTCCCCCCATGCCATGGGTGCGGAGCGGCCTGAGGAGAAGAAGATAGAAGGATAGAGGAGATGAGGGGCGTGTCCTGGTGGTGAAGCTGTGAGGACGTGCTGTACCCAGGCTCTCTATACCCAGGCCTAATCCACCGCCATCCGCAGCCCATCCTTGCCCTGGAGAACCCCAGATTGGCTTCTTGGGTGCCTGGACTCTCCCCAGCTTGCTCCAGAGGACTAGTTTGAAAAAACTCGGGCCCGGTTCGGCGGCGCTGGACTTAATAGCGCAGCGGCCCCTGCCATCTTGGGGCCTACGAAGGGTCCGGCGTCCTTCTGCCTCCGATGGCATAATCCACAAAAAGAGAGGGTACCAGGACCTTGATTGGGGGCCATCCTACCCCCGGAAGATAGTGGCCACAGGACCAGCTGAAAATCGGAGCCAGAATCCGCTCCGCGGCCGGGTGACTCCTGGAGGCCTCCGGCCTCAGCTACAGCCACACAAACCTCCCCCCGGACCGCAGTGAGTACCATCGCCTCCTGAGAAACATCCTTAGGGGTATCTGGCCCCCTGTGCACTGATATCTGTCCTTTGCTGGGGGTTTTAGGCCTAAACGGAGCGGTCCCTGCATATCCGGCGGCCGCTTCTCAGGAAAGACCGCGGCTTCGGCCTACTCCTGGAGGGTGGCGGCCATCTTGGTACTCCAGAGACTCCCATAATCAACTCCTTTTCTTTCTGAGACTTGGCTGCCTACTTTCTCACAGATCTCAAATCATTATTTGCCTTAATTAATCACCCCCTTACAAGCAATACAGGGCTTTTGATCAAAATATTTTAAATTTTTTTTATTTTTTTTATCAAGTTTAAAGGAGCCCTTTATTTTACAATGTAAGACACTGCCCGAGAGGGGGGCATACGCGAGAGCGAAGGAAATGGATGTCTGATTCCTCCGCTCCGCGCCGTCGGAAAGCACTACCCGGCCTAATCTGACATAGAAGTAACGAGAGGGAGACCATTTTACCCTAAAGGATAGAGGAATACCTGGAGTCGCATGCGGTAATGTACCGCTCTACAAAAAGCAAGCTAAAAAACAGGCAGAGCAGCAACAAATCCCCGGCCGCAGGCAAAGGCAGATCTAAAATGGCGCCCGAACCCCCAGAACCTGATGATGATACACAACTTTCGGATTTGGGACATGGTTCTCCGGCTGAAAGCCTACATCTGTTCTCCACAGATTGCATGAGTCCCCATCCCGCTGACTCTGATGCTTTGCTAGCCAAATTCCATAGCATTGTACGAGATGAGATAACGGCTGCCTCCCGAAAGCTTTCCTCTGACCTGGTCCGAGGCCTTAAAGAGATCGGCCACCGCACTAACCAATTGGAACATCGCATGGACTTGGCTACTACTGTGCTGGAGGGCCATGAAGAGGAGGTGGACATAATGTCCGCAGAATTGGACGCTCTCAGAGATAAGCTAGAGGACGCGGAGAACAGGGCCCGCAGGGATAACCTTCGTATCCACGGACTCCCTGAAACAATCACGGATCTACAAGGAACAGCCACCGCTTTTTTTCAAGAACTGGCTCCTGAGATCCCGGTGGAAAGGCTAGAGTTTGACCGCATTCTTCGGTCATTGGCCCCGAAACCTTCCGATGGTCCCCCACGGGACGTTATCATCAAATTCCACTACTATAGGACCAAGGAGAAACTCTTACAAACTGCCCGAGAACAAAGGGACATCTCCTTTCAAGGCAACCACCTTCAAATATTTGCGGACCTCTCGCCGGTCACTATTGCTAGGCGCCGAGGTCTCAAACCTTATCTCCAAGTTCTACAATCCAATCAGATCAAGTACAGATGGGGGTTCCCCTTTAAACTTTCTTTCTCGCACCAAGGTCGTCAGTTCCATGCCACCTCCCCATCGGGCCTAAAGCAACATCTCCAGGATCTACAATTGGATATTCCTCTGTCTCAACCTGACGCTCAGGTTTCCAATTCTCAATCAGGTCCCTCTAGGCCCCCTCGTAAACCTCCTCAAGCATCACAACGATCACAAACTGGATCCCAGGCGCTGCGTGACCTGCAGGCCCAAAGATTCCATCAAGCTAATAATGGATGAAAAATCCCATTTCTTCATGATGTGCAGTTCATCATTTTTGGCAGTTTGGCTCGGTGTGTCACTGACTGACTTCTAATTTCCAACCTAAATGGAGGTTTTCAATTGCTTCCTTTGGAGGTCGTCCCCCTGCCGCACCTTTGCCCACTGGAACTGACTGTAGAACAGTTGGGAGGATCGTTGCCCTACTGTAGGCTGCCCCACCTGTGAGATGGCGGTCTTGGGCTTGGACCAACCCACATGAGTTTCCCTGAGGGGTCTCCGACAATAGTTTGCCCCCCGAACCACCTTTACATTGCTGATGGCCTTCATGGAGAAGAGGGTTCACCAGACATAAACAAGTTATTCTTAAGCCCTGGTGGGGTGGGGGGTAAAGGGTACAGGGTTTTTGGCTGAGGGCGAGCCTTCACTGATGGTTATCCAGGTTGTGTGTCTGTTTTGTTCACTCGCCGGATCCCCTTGCTCCTGTTTAGTGGAATGAAGGGGCTGGCGTATTGACTTGGGTGTGGGGTCTCGCCCCGTCTTCTGGGGGGGCGGTCTTGTGGCTGTCGTCCTGGGGGGACGGGGGGGACCCCTGCATCCACACCCTCAAATTGCTAATATTGCACTGAGATTTTCACACTGTAACTCATTTAACGTTGTTTGTTTTGTTGCTATCCCTGAATATTGTTTACATTTTGTGTCAATTTTACATAGTCTGTTTGAATTATCTTCTTTATAGGCCGGTGGTTCCGACGGACCACTGCTCCCCCCATGGGAGGGCACATGGCTAAGATAGTTGTCTTGGCTATGGCCCCACCCCAATGTGGGCCTTGCCGCCCACGGCGTGATACGTCAATGTATTCACTACGTTCTCTAATAAGAGTTCTTCTCGGTATTCTCATACCTTATGCTCTTCCTTGCTTTTACTATTTTTCTCTCACTTTTCTTTCCCCCTTTCTTTCCCTTTTCCCTTGGAACCTGGGGTGTGCGGATGGGGTAGTCCATAGCGTTATAACTCAGTCCCAATGACCCTTCATTGGCTGTCCCTGAATGTTCAGGGTATGAATTCCCCACAAAAAAGAGTTAAAGTTTTTAAATATCTCAAGCAACAAAAGATAGGTATAGCTTGTTTACAGGAAACTCATTTTTCTTCTTCTTCCTGCCCCAAATATTTTGCAGCAAATTATCCCCAAGTATATTTAGCTAATGGTCCTATTAAACAGAGAGGGGTTCTTATAGCTCTACGAAAATCAGTCCCATTTATCTGCAAGAAACAGATAGCGGACCCCAATGGCAGATATCTTCTCATACAGGGTTCTGTTCAGGACAACGAAGTAACCATTATGACCTATTACGCCCCGAATGAAAATCCAGGCCCATTTCTGTCTCATGTATGTTCCTTGTTACAGGTCCACCAAAAAGGCACCCTCCTGTTGGCGGGTGACTCGAACGTGACGCTTAATCCGGCCATTGATAAGTACCCGGCGGACCACAAATCCCCCCCATCCAGCGGCGAAAAAATTCTGGCGGGCCCTACAAAATTTGGACCTAGTAGACCTATGGCGAGAGTTTCATCCCATGGGCAGGGACTACACCCACTATTCTCATCCCCACCATTCTCACTCTAGAATTGACCATACGTTTATGTTATGGAAACACCTTCCTTTAATAGGATCGGTATCGATCCTAACAGTCCCTTGGTCTGATCACGACCCAGTTCTAACCGTCTGTCGTTCCCTACTCAATAAACCACAACAAGCCACCTGGGTGATGAATGATTCACTTTTGTCACTCAAACCGATCCTCAATGAAATCAAAGAAGCTTCTATGGAATACTTTAGTTTTATTGCAGTCTCGTCCCCAATAACATTATGGGAGGCTTATAAAGCAGTCCTCCGGGGTCGTGTTATTCGAATAGCATCTCAGCGTAAGAGAGAAAGATTTCAGGCACGACGCAAATTAGAACAGATCTTAGAGGATTGCTCGACGACCTTTAAACTAACCCCCACCCCTGCTAACCGCAGAGCTTTAGACAAAGCCCGTACAGACTTGGATCTATGTCTGACAGATGAGGCGGACCGCACCTTACGTTGGGCCCGCCAGAAATGGTATTCTAAGGCAAACAAACCTAATGCGCAGTTGGCTAATAGATTGCGAACCTTCATTCCAAAATTTACACCCATAAGCCTGCGCACCCGTCATAATATCCTTACGGGTAACCCTCAGCGGATTCTGGAAGAATTCCGTTACCGGCTTACTAATCTCTACTCCCCCCTAAATCATTCTTCAACAAAGGGCCTGAATGAGTTTTTAGATAAATTATCTCTACCTTCCCTATCGGAATCCCATATCTCCCTAATGGACCGAGATATACAGGTCTCTGAGATACTTCAGTGCATTAAGGAATTGAAAGTGGGCAAAAGACCAGGTCCAGATGGCTTCACTGCTTTGTATTACAAAAAATTTGCAGAAATCCTGGCCCCACACCTAGCGACTATGTATAACTCGATCAAAGGAGGTCACTTATTTACGCCAGACATGTTAACTACCAACATAGTGATGATTCCTAAGCCAGACAAAGATCACTCCTCCTGGGCAAATTTTCGGCCAATCTCTTTAATCAATATTGATATGAAGATATTGACGAAAATTCTGGCCAACCGTTTGAATTCTTTCCTACCGCGCCTTATAAAAAAAGACCAGGTGGGATTTGTCCCCCACAGACAGGCAAGTGATGCCATTCGACGACTCCTCCAAATCCAACATATAGTGCATGAAAGGTCCCTGGGTACAATGTTTCTTTCTTTAGATGTTAATAAAGCTTTCGATACCTTATCTTGGCCCTATTTGACACAGGTCCTTACACATTACGGCTTCGGCACCTCCTTTTTGGGCTGGGTTTCAGCCCTATATCACTCCCCTCAGGCTAAAGTGCGTTACTATGGATATGAATCGCCTACTTTCCCTATTAAAAGGGGAACACGGCAGGGGTGCCCGCTCTCCCCCCTTCTATTTATACTAGCACTTGAACCCCTAGCGGAAGCCATACGCTCTCATCCAGATATCTCAGGAGTAGAAATAGCAGACAACGTGCACAAATTGTCCCTGTTTGCGGATGACATTTTATTAACCATTACTAAACCCAGAATCTCCCTTCCCAATTTATTCTCTCTCTTAGACTCCTTTGCCTCATTTTCAGGCCTTTCAGTTAACCCGGCAAAATCTAAAGCGAGGTCTATTAATCTTCGGCCCCCGGTATTAGATGCCCTGCAGTCGGCATTTTCGTTTCAGTGGTCAACCTCTTTACCCTATCTGGGTATTAAACTTACCCCAAAATATTCGGGATTATATCAAGCTAATTTTCCTCCGCTTTTTCGAAAACTGGAGGCTATGTTAGCCTCTTGGTCCACAATCCCGATTTCGTGGTTCGGCAGAATAGCGACGGTACGAATGACGTACCTCCCCAAATTGCTCTATTATTTTAGAGTTTTGCCAGTTCCAGTGCCTCCCCATATCATTCGAATACATCAACGTAAAATTATGCAATTTATATAGGGCCAAAAGAGACCTAGAATCAAGAGACAAGTGCTTTACGCGCGCAGAGTCAATGGTGGCCTTTCAGTCCCTAATTTGTAAGCATATTATATAGCAGCGAGTATCGCCCCATTATCTCATCTTCATGCAAAGCAACAAATGCCCCTATGGGCCACCATTGACTTGGTCGACGCACACCCAACACCTCTAGCTTCTCTTCCTTGGCTTCCTAGAGCACATCGCCCTCCTACAATAGGTCCCTGTCTAGCTCATTCCCTCAATTGTGGGATGCGGTCAAGTATTCAGCAGGCCTTATTTCTCCTCATCTCCCACTACTTCGTATCCTCCACTGCCCTTTATTTCAACCGGGTTGTGATAACCCATTGCAATTTAAGTGGTGGTCCGACAATGGCTTCATAGATATCCATTCGTTATTCACCCCTACCAAGATACTCTCTTTCGCTGCCTTACGTTCATCACACGATATCCCCCTTAGGGAGCATTACAGTTACCTGCAAATTAGACATTTTCTCCGACAGCTTACAATTTCTCATTCTGCCCCCTTTGTCATGACACCATTTGAAAGCCTTTGTAGATCACGCCCCCAATCCTCGGGTTTGATTTCTCTAATATATACCACTATAAATAACTCCAAGACAATACCATTGAGACCCTATCATCTCCAATGGGAGGCTGAGTTTGGGAAACAACTAGATCCGGAGGACTGGCATAGCATGACGATAGCGCTATCAAAATGTTCCAAGAATGTTATCTTTTTAGAGAACGCGTATAAAGTCTTCTATAGATGGTATTATACTCCGGTTAGACTAGCAAGTTTTATCCCATCTTACTCCCCCCTTTGTTTTCGCGGGTGCTCACAGGAGGGCACAATGGCGCATATTTGGTGGACCTGTCCCAGGGTCTGCAGACTATGGGTTAGAGTATATGCACTATTACGTAATCTTTTTAACACCAACATAAAGCGGGACCCTTTTGAGGCCCTTTTATGGAAACCAATTGCAGAACTTCTTTGTCCTGAACGTCAGTTAGCTACACAGATTTTCACTGCAACTAAACTCACCATAGCAAGAGCCTGTAAAACCCCGAACCTTAGTTTTGAAGCAGTTAAAAATACTGTGAATGATATCATGGTAAATGAGAAACTAACGGCCATATTGATGGACTCTCATGATAAGTTCCTCAGGATATGGCAACCCTGGGTGACTTACAATCGCCCATCAAGATTTGATCAAACGCTTCTTTCTCTATAACAAGCCTCCGTTCCCCCCACCCCAGGTTCCCCCTCCCCCTTCTCTCCTTTCCTCCCCCCTTCTTTCCCACTTTCAATTTTTCTCTCCTTCTCCTTTTTCAGGCCCTAGGGCTTAATTCTATAAGGACCGGAAATTTAATAAATTACACAAATTAGTACATTCAGAGGTATTTGATCCTCTTTAAGGTTATTCAATTTAATCTGACTTTAGTACTGGTTCTTTTTGTACTGGTTTTTTTATTTTATATTTCTATTTTTTTATTTTATTTTTTTACTTATTTCTTCATGAAACGTTATGTAATGCAACAACATCTCGTTTAGAAACCTTAGTTATTCCTGTATGTTTGCAATTATATTAATATCTGCTGATACCATACCACTAAGCTAGAATAATCGGTTGAGAATATGTCATGGTATGTCGCCTGGCCTCGGCATTGTACTGCCCGAGTCCAGGCTTACATTTTTGAATAATAGTTTCACTCGCCGGATACCGGCAGTCTAAGACCTGTTATCTCATGATGTATCCATCACCGTTTTGCACTTATTTGTTGATGTATATCCTTTTTTCAATAAAACCTTTTGTACAAGAAGGATAGAGGAAATGCTGGACGAGAACGCTGGAGGAAGAACCAGAAGAGCCAGAAGAACCAGAAGAAGAAGACGAAGGAAGATAGAAGAAAGAAGAAGCATTTAAATAAAGGAATTGTCAAAAACTGTCTCTTGTCATTTTTAACATTTTTGACAGCTTTTTATTGAAATGGTAGGGGTAATTACCCCTTACCATTTCACACAGGGGGGGGCGGGATCTGGGGGCCCCTTTGTTAAAGGGGGCTTCCAAATTCCGATAAGCCCCCCCGCCCGCAGACCCCCACAACCACCGGCCAGGGTTGTGGGGATGAGGCCCTTGTCCTCATCAACATGGGGACGAGGTGTTTTGGGGGGCTACCCCAAAGCACCCTCCCAATGTTGAGGGCATGTGGCCTGGTATGGTTCAGGAGGGGGGGCCGCACTCTCGTCCCCCCTCTTTTCCTGCGGCCTGCCAGTTTGCGTGCTCAGATAAGGGTCTGGTTTGGATTTTTGAGGGGACCCCACGCCGTTTTTTTTTTTAGCACGGGGTTCCCCTTAAAATCCATACCAGACCTGAAGGGTCTGTTATGAAATTTAGGGGGAATCCCACGTCATTTTTTTTTAAATTTTGGCCGGGGTTCCCCTTAATATCCATACCAGACTTGAAGGGCCTGGTATGGAATTTAGGGGGACTCCCACGTCATTTTTTTTTTAAATTTTGGTTCGGGGTTCCCCTGTGGGGAATTCCCATGCCATTTTTATCAATGAACTTCTATGTGTATTGTCGGCAATGCAATAGCCGCGAGTAGTTTTAAATGGGTTTTTTCCTTTGAAATGTCATTTTGCTGTCAGACTGTTCTAAACACGGGAAACATGCGCCCCTTTACAGACATACTATAGACACCCCCCAGCTACGAAATTTAAAGGGATATTACACTTTTATTGTTTGACTTTAAGCATTATTAGAATCACTGCTCCTGAAAAAATGGCAGTTTTTAAAACTTTTTTTTGCATTGATCCATGTCCCCTGGGGCAGGACCCAGGTCCCCAAACACTTTTTATGACAATAACTTACATATAAGCCTTTAAAATTAGCACTTTTGATTTCTCCCATAGACTTTTAAAGGGTGTTCCGCGGCATTCGAATTTGCCGCGAACACCCCAAATTGTTCGCTGTTCGGCGAACTTGCGAACAGCCAATGTTCAAGTCGAAGAACTCGAAGCTCATCCCTACTGGAGAAGTCCATCAGGAACAATTGCTACAGCCTTGATTCCTTCCACATCCTTCCTTGATGACACTTTCTGAAACTCTGACCCAAGGGACCTACGGACCGTATTTTTCGCCTCCATTGGCCGTTGCAGTGCCACATTGCTGGTATCCTTTGATCATTTAGGCTCCACTCTGACTGGTTCTTCTGGCTGTGGTGCCAAAGCTCTAATGCCGTGTACACACGGGCGGACTTTTCGACCAGACTGGTCCGACGGAACAAATCCGTCGGACAATCCGACCATGTATGGGCTTCATCAGACCTGGAGCTGACTTTTTCGGTCAAAAATCAGATGGACTTTAGCTTTAAAACATGTTTCAAATCTTTCCGACAGATTCGAGTCCGGTCGAAAAATCCATTCGTCTGTATGCTAGTCCGACAGACGAAAACTGATGCTAGGGCAGCTATTGGCTACTGGCTATGAACTTCCTTATTTTAGTCCAGTCGTACGTCATCACGTACGAATCCGTCAGACTTTGGTGTGAACGTGTGTAGGCAAGTCCGTTCATTCGAAAGTCTGTCGGAAGTCCGTCAAAAGTCCATCGAAAGTCCGTCGGAAAGACCGTCGGACCTTTGATGCCGAAAAATCCGCCTGTGTGTACACGGCATAAGAGTTTCCATCTCTCGGATTCTCTCCTGAATCCTTTTCAAAGGGCTGGCTATTGAACCTTCTTCCTCAGACCAAAACCAGGTAGGCACCGCCACCATATCATCTTCCTCAAACTCATCATCTTCTTCAACCACCTCCTTTTTCTCTGACAAAGGCACTGGACTAAAGGTTTGAGATTACCCATAATCTTCCCCAAACTCGTCATCCATCACTTCAACTTCAATTGGTATTTCCCTCTGTGAGCGTGTACGGTGGAGTTGGCTTTCGAGGAGGTAGTTGAGGTGCCTGAGGTACCCTCACTGCATCTGACAATGGTAGCAAGTGATTCCGGTGCCACATTTTTCTAGGTCCCGTCTCCCCTTCAGGTCTAATCTGATACACAGATAGACCGGGAATTTGTTTACACACAATATACTGTAGGGCTGTGGCCTCCACTGATCTGCCAGTTTGTGCTTTCCAGGCACTCCCAGATTCCCCAGTAGCACCCGATCACCTGGTTGTAAATCCTGAATTTTTACTCTTGCATCAAAGTTTCGCTTATTTCGGGATTCCCTAGTAGCAGCATGTTCCACCACTTTTTCATAGGCCTGTTGCAAATTCTTTCACAGTCTATTCACATATCCTTTATGCGACATTAATGGAGTGTCATCCAGGGAAGTGCCGAAAGCCAAATCAGCAGGGAGTCTAGGCTCTCTTCTGAATATAAGATGGTAAGGAGCGTAACCGGTGGCATCACTCTCTGTGCAGTTATAAGCATGAACTAATGCTGCTATGTGGTTTCCCCAATGCTGCTTCTTGTCTGGAGTCAAAGTCCCCAACACGTTCAATAGAGTTCTATTTAAAGCATTCTGGTTGGGGGTCACCTTGTGGGTGATAGGGCGTGTTACGTGATTTCTTGATTCCCAAAGCACATAACTGATGTACTAGGCAACTCTCAAAGTCTCTGCCTTAATCCGAATGAATTTGCAGAGGAAGTCTATAGTGCATGAAGAACTTCTCCACAAGCACCTTAGCTACTGTACTAGCTTTCTGATCCTTAGTAGGGTAGGCCTGTGTATAGCGAGTGAAACAATCAGTCACGACCAAGATACTGTTTCTTCCACCCATATCAGGTTCCAGGCACAGAAAGTCAACTCATACCAAATCTAAGGGCTCCTGACTTTGAAAATGGCCCATTGGAGCTGCCCTATCTGGCAGGGTTTTTCGCTGGATACAAGTGAGACAAGAACAACAGTAACTCTCTACTTTTCCTCTTAAATTGGGCCAGTAGAACCTATCTCTGATCAATCGAAAAGTTCTATCTGTTCCCAGGTGACCATGCTCATCATGTAATGACACTAGGATGGTAAGAGAGTGTTTTTCCGGAAGAAACCGCTGTCACCTTTCTTCCCTGTTTTCAGTTGTTCAACGCCTGTACAACACTCCATCTCTGGTTTGCAACCGATCCCATTCTCGATGCATGATCTTTGCTCCCTTTTTATGACTCTTCAACAATAGTCCAGGATCCTGCTTGTTCAAGGCCTGTAATGCTAACTGACCCAATGGATCCTGTTCCTGATCATTCTTCAAATCCCTCTTGGACAATTGGGGTAAGCCTTCTCCTCTTACTTGGGTCAGCCCAGAGTAACGCCTTGGTATACCAGATGGATGAAATCCCAGATGTTCAGCAGCCACTCCTCCTTTCATCTTCTGGTCCAATCCCCGACACAAGGCTCGTACTCCTTCTGTCACACAAGCCCATTCTTCTGGTTCTCCTGCTTGCCTATGAGGCCTGCGAGATAATGCATCTGCATCTCGGTTCCCAACTCCAGGCTGGTACTTCAGAGTGAACCGAAATTCTGCCAACGCTGCTATCCACCTGTGCCCTGTGGCATCGAGCTTTTCTGTGGTCAAAACATAAGTTAAGGGGTTGTTGTCCGTCTTAACAACAAACTCCACCCCATACAAATAGTCTCTCAACTTTCCCACCACTGTCCACTTGAGGGCCAAAAATTCCAGTTTTTGCACAGGGTAGATCTTTTATGATGGAGTAGGGCTTCTACTCACAATCCTCCATTCTGTTCCTGATACAACACTCCTCCAAGGCCTTCTCTACTGGCATCCACATGTAACTCGTAAGGCAGGCTGGGATCAGAGTAGGCCAAAATTGGAGCCTCTGTGAGAGTGCTCTTCAATTTCCAAAACGCCTTTTCGCATAGATGGGTCCATTGACTCTGGACAGATTCTCCTTTCTTGCGAGCGCCACTCTTCTTAGGCTTCACCCCTTCTTCTTCCTCTCCTGTAACCGCGTGCAATAACTCATTGAGTGGCCTGGCAATCTTGGCAAAGTTTTTCACAAATCTTCAGTAGTAAGAAGAAAAACCCAAAAACTATCTCAACTCAGTTACTGTTCTTGGTCTAGGCCAGGTAGTGACAGCCTCCAGCTTCTGAGGGTCTGTGGAAACTCCTCCTGCGGAAACCACATGGCCCAAGTAAGTAACGGAAGTTCTGTAAAATTGGCATTTCTCTAGTGACAGTTTCAGTCCTTCCTCATGAAGGCGAGAGAATACCTTTTCCAATCGGACCTCATGCTCTTCTAGGGTCTTCCCAAACACGATGATGTCATCCAGGTACACCAGGACTTCTACAAGATTCATGTCTCCAACCGTTCTTTCCATCAAACGTTGAAATGTGGCAGGAGCCCCCGACAGGCCCTGAGGCATCCGACTGAACTCGTAGAAGCCCAACGGGCATATGAAAGCTGTCTTCTCCTGGTCTTCTGGGAGCATGGGAATCTAGTAGTACCCACTCTTCAAGTCTAACACACTAAACCACTTAGCTCCCATGAGACATTGCAAAGCATCTTCAATGCGAGGTGTGGTGTACTGGTCTGGGATGGTGCGCCGATTCAGGGTTCGATAATCGATAAACATACGCATGGACCCATTCTTTTTTCTTACCACCACGATGGGCGACGCATAAGGGCTCAGAGATTCCTGGATGACTCCGGACCTTTTAAACTCGGCAAGCTGCTCTCTTAAGTCTTCCAGGTCACTGAGGGGTACCCTCTTGGCCCGTTCTCAGAAAGGTTTGTCTTCCTGAAGGCGGATTCTGTGTTTGGCACTCCTTGCACATCCCACATCAAAATTGTCTTTAGCAAACAACTTCTCCCATCTCATCGGCTGGGCCTTCATCCTTTTCTGCCAAAAAGGGGGCAAAACTTCTGCGCATCGCTGGAACTCCATCTGTAGTTGTTGGCCATTTTTCAAGTCCTTAGCTTCTTCCGGGATTACAGGGGTGGCGGCGCTCACCTGCCCCACCAGCATACGGGCTCCCAACTTAATGGGCTGATCAGTCACATTCTTCAACTGGATGGGCACTTTCCTTCCCATTCTGTACAGGTCTCAGGTAGGAACCAGCTCAGGTACCATCAGGTCTCCAACACCACAAATGGGCCTGGTTGATCCCAAGTCAGCTTGATGGTGACCTTCACATGAGCGACCTCCCCCGGCCTCTCCTGAGTCTCCAACTTCCACAGCCACCCCACTCCTCCTTTTGGTGCCTTCTTTTCTCTTGCTGCTTGCTGGCAAGCTTGCCGTAACTGCGGGTAAATCTTATTGGTGGTGGACCCATCTTCATTCAACACGGAGAACAACAGCCTTCTTACTAGGTCGGTGTTAGTCCCCCCCAGTATAGAATTCTGCCCAGCCCCAGGGGGTCTGGGGCACACGACAGCCAAAGTGTCAAAAGCTTCTGCTTTCCCGACAGCTGCTGGCCCAAAGGATATATGGATAGGAATGTAACCATCGTATGGGCATCTGGTGGTTCCAATCCCCCAGATCTCAACTTCTTCCAGTTTGCGGATGAGAATGTGACTCAGGTGTTAGTCCCGGTATAACAGCGTGACCTGCGCCCCTGTATCCAAAGCTTTGGTATAGACTCCCTCAATTTGTACTGGTACAATCGGGGATGGCCCCACTAGCTTTTCCGGGAAGTTAGCAGAGTCATGCCGAGTGCGGTTAGAGTCACCACTCTTCCTTTTCTTAGTATTCTGTGAAACGCTAACAGTAACCCTAGACAGTGTTGCCAGACCTCTCTGAATTGGGCCTTTTTGACAAACTTTCTCAGGAGTGTTCTGATAGGACCTAACTGTGGTCCTAGGGGACGGTAAAGCATTGACCCCGGTGTCGGGTTACTTGACCGTTGGTATGGCCCAGATGTCTGGGCCACTCTCGCCTTCTGTGGTCTCATTCTGGCCCCCTTCTTCTCTTGCTTCCTGGAGCTCTGCTTCCCAGCGGGGTTCTCAGTTGGCTCCTTCACTGAGACCCCCGGGAGTTTTCCGCCGGTTGATCTTTCAATAATGTCTTCAGCATCTTCACCAACTCCTCCAGAAGCTCCACATTCACTTCCTTTCCGAGGGCATTGTACCTTGAAGTGTCCAGGATTATAGCACTTCCGAATACTTGGCCGCTCAGTCTGGCGCTTGGCTTATGCCTCCATCACTTGTAATAAAACTTGCTGCATCTGTTTCTGAACTTGGGCTCCATTCTCTGGTGACTTGACCGGAGTAACCTTTGGGGTGGACTGCACAATAGGAATCCTAGAGTGCTCCCCCACTCAAATTCCTCATCACCCTCTTCCACACTGCCTTCTACATGTACTGATTGTGCAGCAATTTTCTCATTCCTCTGAAAAGTCCTTGCGGCGAGTCGAGCCTCTTGATCCTTCTCATCTAGGATAGCCTCTTCTTCTCTCACCAACCCCATCAACTCTGGGTGAGAACGATAGGATGGTTTGACCTAGCTTCTTGTAGAGTCTGGTCTAACCGGACTTTATTCGCCTCCCTTTCATCTGGTGGGTATGCTCGAACTGGTACATCAAATCAGATAACTTCTCCACCCTTCTCCACCCTTTCATAAACGGCATGGAGAGCTTCAATGTAATCCCTGGCTTCACAATCCGGCTTTCCCCTCCTAAAGCTTCTGATGACATCTGCTGCTGGGCTCAACAAGCTCTCACTAATTTGCATCTTCCCACTGGTCCCAGCACATTCCAGTCTTCTGGGGCTTGCATAGTGTGACAGACCTAGCCGGGACAGAGGCTGTTGGAGAGGACTGAATGCAAGCCTGTTGCCTTTTGATTATGGGCCCTGGATTTTCAATGGAACAATACTCTTTGTGAGGTGAATGAGAAATCCAGTCTGAACTGTACTAATCGGACTCAGTCGTGTATATATGTATATATTGTATATTGTTTGATTCTGTTGGGGACTCCTTGCTGTGGATTTGTGTCCCTGAAGAGCGAGGGGGAATTCCTCCAGCAGCCCCCTGCTGATAAGACTGATTCATTCTGTTGGGACACATCCTGTGAGGAGATGCTGGTGTCATCAACTCCAACTACCTGTGTTTATGTTAATTGAATGAGCTGATCACATTGTCCTCTATACAATGTAGGAGACGGGACGACTCCTATTGGAGCTGCAGCTATTGTGTTTATACTACTGTGTGAAGCTCGGTGCCCACAAGTCTGTCATCTGGTCTGGGTAAATTTTTTAGTTAATTAGCTCATGATATTTATGTTAATTAGGTTACAGTTGTATTGTTAGAGGAGGTTCCAACGGCATATAAAGTCTTGTAACTTTGATTCTAAAAAAACAGTTCATGGTAGCAACAAGCAAGTGTTGCCTTGTTTTGTGCTCAGAGAGGTTGGAATATCTGATATCTGTATACAGACTGGGAGGAAGTGGTATATGATGGAAGCACTCAAGCGGAGTGTGGGACATTCCGTGACATTGGTGGCAAGCAGCGGGAAAGCTTCCTGCAGTCTGGGACATCCAAACTTCCATCTGGATCCAAGGTCCAGATAGCAGGAGAGGAGAGGTACAGATACCACCCGCCATGGATGAGGAATTCAGAAGGAGGTTGCGAGAGATGCAGATACAGCACAGAGGACCAGTATCGGAGCAGGTCCTGCTGGGATGGTGTGATTCTATTCGCTGCAAACACTGGAAGGAAGCGCTAGCCCATGAGCAGCGACGCCAGGGAAAAGTTCTCCCCTCCATCGAGGAAAGGTACTGGTCACAGTACGGACTGCGGGTGCGGTTTTTGGGAGAAAAACCACACAAGAAGCAGACAGCTAAATTAAGCAGGCTGGTCTGGGCAGACATAAAGCTGGATGAGAGCTACAGAGCTCTCCGGTGGCATGTATCCCAAGCATGTCCCTGGATAGCGGATGACAGCCCAACGGAAGGCTTAAGCTATGGCGGCTTGGGACTGTTGTTTGTGAAGCTGACAGGGGACCCTAACTTTGGGAGTGATTTGGAGTGGCGGTTGGACGAAATCATGGATTTCAGAGAAGGGCTACTGAACATTTCGGAAGTGCACTGGGCACAGGAAGATTTGGAGTTTCTGGCCGTTCAGGAATGGGAGCTAGAGATCGCCTACAGACGGCTGCTAGACATTGCTCAGTGCCAGGGCTGGGCTCCCTTTGCCTGGGACTATCAGGAAATACCAGCTGACAACCCTGAAATCCTGGCTGAAGAGTCGGCAACGTGGCAGAGCAATAGTGTGCTTTGCCAACCTGCCCCCACAGCTAGGGAGGTGGAGGTCTTATGGCGGATGCAGCAAGTGCTGACTGACCTTGATGATCCTGTTTCTGCATGGGATGATCTTGGATGGAGGAATGTGCCTGTCCAGCAGCATGCCAGAGAATCTGCAGCGGGAAATCTGGAGATTGCCATCCCCAAACCTGAAGTGCTGACAACAGGGCAGAGCTCTGCTAACCTCTGCCCAGCACTGATAGCATCTTCTGGATTCCATGGACAGGAGATGGTGAACCTCCATCCCCAGACACCAGTTGCAGAGACAGGGGATTTGATAGACTTTTCTGCTGAGGAAGAACAACCTGATGAGCCTCCAGCAGAAGAGCTGCTATTGGGGCCAAACTTCACTGTGCTCTGCCCTGCACCAACAGCAGTATCTGTGGAGTTACAGGGAACTTCCCCAGTTGAAGCACCGGCAACCGGGCAGAGTGCTACCAACCTCTGGCCATCACCGGCAACAACTACAGAGTTCCAGGGAGGTGGGGCAGTCGGCCTCCCTCCCCATCAGGTAGCCGGAGCAGATGGTGTGGGGTTTCCAGCAGAAGGGCTGGCAACAGGGCCGAGTACTGCTGGACTCTGCCCTCAACTAACAGGAGATGGATTTCCTGTGAAGGTGGATGGGACTTCAGTCTCCACCTGTATACTCCAGGGATGCTGGGCAGTCGGCCCAGATCCCCAACAGCATGACAGAGTGAGCCCAGTCCCCCTGTCTTCTCTCCAGTGGCAGAAAGGACTTCATTGAGAAGGGCCAGTCCAGGCCTCTCCCCAGCGGCAGATATGTTCTCTGAGAGAGGCAGAGGTTGGCTGGGTGAGTAATACTCTGTTTGGAACAATTTGTTTGGGGTACTGTGTGGGTACAGGCAGTAGAGGACTGGAACTACTGACTAACTTCAGAGTCAACCCGTCTGGGGGCTCCTCCTGTGTTAGTCTCCTGCCAAAAGGGGAGAAATGTGACAGACCTAGCCGGGACAGAGGCTGTTGGAGAGGACTGAATGCAAGCCTGTTGCCTTTTGATTATGGGCCCTGGATTTTCAATGGAACAATACTCTTTGTGAGGTGAATGAGAAATCCAGTCTGAACTGTACTAATCGGACCCAGTCGTGTATATATGTATATATTGTATATTGTTTGATTCTGTTGGGGACTCCTTGCTGTGGATTTGTGTCCCTGAAGAGGGAGGGGGGATTCCTCCAGCAGCCCCCTGCTGATAAGACTGATTCATTCTATTGGGACACATCCTGTGAGGAGATGCTGGTGTCATCAACTCCAACTACCTGTGTATATGTTAATTGAATGAGCTGATCACATTGTCCTCTATACAATGTAGGAGATGGGACTACTCCTATTGGAGCTGCAGCTATTGTGTTTATACTACTGTGTGAAGCTCGGTGCCCACAAGTCTGTCATCTGGTCTGGGTAAATTTTTTAGTTAATTAGCTCATGTTAATTATGTTAATTAGGTTACAGTTGTATTATTAGAGGAGGTTCCAACGGCATATAAAGTCTTGTAACTTTGATTCTAAAAAAACAGTTCATGGTAGCAACAAGCAAGTGTCGCCTTGTTTTGTGCTCAGAGAGATTGGAATATCTGATATCTGTATACAGACTGGGAGGAAGTGGTATATGATGGAGGCACTCGAGCGGAGTGTGGGACGTTCCGTGACACATAGCCTGATCCATCCAACTCTCAAATTCTTCCTCCCTGATGGGTCTAGGGATATGGACTGAGAAGGTCGGTGGCTTCAGATATCTCTCATTGGTGGATGTCTGGTGACTCTGTATCAGGCTATCCACCAGATGGCTCATGTCCAGATAGAATGATGCGGGTGGCATCCCGGCCCCAGGGCTTCCCCCATTGGTACTATTGGTATTTAGATTGGCCTCAGTTGGGTTCCTTGCCACGGGGCTCTCTGGTGGTGTCCCCAGTGATTTTTCTCCCTTCTCCTCTGACCACTGTACTGGAATCACCTGGTCATCGAAACCTTCTGTTAGGTTCACCACCCCCTTCTTGAACTCTGCTGGAACATACCCTTTCCATTCTATAAGGGCATAAGGGAAATCCTCCTGCACATCATGTTTCAGGTCCAGTAGGTAAGACCCCTGTTCTGGCACCCTCTTCTTCATCAACTGCCGTACCTCCCTATCAAACCATTGGTCTCCTGGTAATCTCAAAACTGTGGTTTTCTCCAACTGGTTCCCATACTCTTGGCTCCATTGGGTAGCCGTTACTGAGTCCATGACCTCTTCTATTCTAGACTCTTCTACTGATCTGCTCGAGCATTCCAGATGGAATATCTCAGTGGGACCTCCAAATGTAGCGGTACCCCCATAGGGGCTGCTGATTGACTCTATACCCCACTGGCCATCCCGACTCTGCAGACCCTCTCTTACCTCTAAAACCTCAGGTTCCATATTTCAAGGTGATTTTATCAATGAGAACCACACACACTTACTGAATCACTTAAGTAATTTACTGTAATAGATGTGGAAAATGAAAACAATACCTTTAAGCATAAACAATAGATGACATTCTATAACACTCAATTTATACTTAAAACTTGTAGATCCAATAGTCACCGCAAGGGATGTATGCAGACAGATACACAGTGGGATAAGCGTTCAATATTACCAAAAACTTATATTAAACACCTTCACCCTGAAACCTCAATGCACACACCAAACTGCAGTACATTACATTCACATAACACAGAACAATGCAATTTATGTTTATATCCTTATGCTCAAGAACTCCCCCTAGGCTGCAATTCAAAGTTTAGAATGTAAAGTGAAATCCTGATGCTTTGCGAAGGGTGACAAAAGTTCCTTATCTTCAGTTCTTTTCTTCAGCTAGCCTGTTAATTTGAACTGCAGTTATTTGTAATCCAAGTAAGGAACATAAAGGAAACAACTGTAGAGTGATGGTTATGCTGATGAGTATTTCTTTAGTTGTAATGAGGAAACAGCACTTCTGTAACTCTTCCTTCTTAACTATAAGGGTAATGCAATGATAACTTGGTAGAACTACAAGCCCTACTAGCAATCTGCAACCAGCTCGCTCAGCAAACAGTACACTATTGATCTGGGCAAGTGCCCGCTCACCACCATAGGTCCAAGTACTGTATACCTCTCTCTGAGCTCCTTTCCTGATATCTCAGTCTGATCTAAAGCTGGCACCATCACACTGCACCGCTCCTACTGATGACTGATGGCTGAAATGCAGGAAACCTCCAGGAATCTTGGGTTCTCCGGTCCATCTGCACGCTGACCCAGCTGGCTGTGCTCTGGAACACCTCAGAGGCCGATCAATCCGGCTCTGTGCCTGACAGGCCGTAGTCTCCTGGTCACACACACAGACCTCACTGCAGGCTGGTATTGAATGGCATCCCAAGAGACCAAAAAAATGGCCACGCCGGTCCTTTTATTTCTCCTCCCAGCATGCAGCACAGTAACTTAGCCTTGTGGGTCTGTGACTTGTCATTGTGGGTTTAGTAGTTCCCAAAACAAAGTTAACACATGAGCCATTTCCTCATTAAACTACATCTCCCACAATGCTTTGTAACTCTGCTTCACAGAAACCAAACAAAAGTCTTAATAGCATAACTAGAGGGAGCCAAACTCATTTGTAATCATCACAGCTGTAGTGCCTATATTAGCAAAGCATGGCTACATCATTATAGAAAGTAGATCTACCTATAGAAAGTAGATAGGTAGACCTAAAGTGTCCTGCATATAACCGCATGGAGGAACTACGTTCAGTCAGCATTACAGTGTTCTGCATTAGCTTTTGTGTGGATAAACACAGAACTTGTGGCTGGAGGACATATTACTTCACCAGGCCCCACACACAAAAGGATAACATTTTGAGGGAGATAGCTCTGAACACTAATCAGCCTCCACCATTTCTTCACTACACTCACTGTATGCTTACTGTTGTCCAGCCTTAAAGATAAAGAGTGGAGCCACGGCACTACTCACAGGGCCCTGTATTCATGTGGTTCCAGGCCCAGTTTCTAGGAGTATCCTGTACCATCCTATGATAGGGACCCTGCTGCACAGTGTAGTTCTCTGTGTCTGGCCACCCTCTATCTGTAGAATTATTATTATTATTATTATACAGGATTTATATAGTGCCAACAGTTTACTCAACGCTTTACAATGTAAAAAAAGGAGACAATACAGTTATAATACAATAAAATACAAGAGGATTAAGAGGGCCCCGCTCAGAAGAGCTTACCATCTAATAGGGTGGGGCAGGTGGTACAAAAGGTTGTAACTGTGGGGAATGAGCTGATGGAAGTGGTAAAAGATTAGTTGGAGACGTGATAGGCTTTCCCGAAGAGATGAGTTTTCAGGGATCGTCTGAAGGTAGCAAGAGTAGGGGATAGCTGGACAGGTGGAGATAGCGAGTTCCAGAGGATGGGAGAGGCTCTGCAGAAATCCTGGAGACGAGCATGGGGGGAGGAGATGAGAGAGCTTGAGAGTAGGAGGTCTTGAGAAGAGTGGAGAGGACGATTTGGGTGATATTTGGAGACAAGACTGGTGATGTAGCTCGGGGCAGAGTTGTGAATGACTTTGTATGTTGTGGTTAGTATTTTGATTTAAATTCGCTGGGTGATTGGGAGCTAGAGTAGGGATTGGAGGAGAGGGTTGGCAGACACTGAGTGGTTGGTAAGGTGTAGAAGTCTGGCAGCAGCATTCATTATAGACTGAAGAGGGGATAGCCTATGGAGAGGCAGGCCAATGAGAAGGGAGTTGCAATAGTCAAGGCAAGAGATAACAAAGGAGTGAATGAGGAGCTTGGTGGTTTCATTTGTTAAAAAGGGGTGAATTTTAGAGATGTTACGGAGGTGAATTCTACAAACTTTTGACAATGATTGGACTTGAGGCTGAAATGACGTCTAGGATTACACCTAGTACCCTGGCGTGAGGGGAGGGACTGATAGTTGCATTGTTGATTTTGATGGAAAAGTCATGGAGAGGGGCACGGGCGGGGGGATATTAATAGCTCAGTTTTAGAGAGATTTAGTTTAAGGAAGTGGCGTGACATCCATGCTGATATGTCAGTTAGTAATGCGAGAGGAGACTGAAGGAGTGAGGTGAGGAGTAGACAGATAGATTTGGGTGTCATTGGTGTATAAGGGGTATTGGAAGCTGTGGGCGGTTATCAAGTGACCAAGGGAGGAGGTGTAGATAGAGAAGAGAAGGGGTCCAAGAACAGAGCCTTGGGGGACCCCCAAAGAAAGGGGCAATAGGGAGGAGGAGACAGAGTTATAGGTGACACTGAAGGAACGCTGTGATAGATAGGCAGAGAACCAGGATAGAGCAGAATCTCAGAGACCAAGGGAATGTAGTTTATTGAGAAGGAGCGGGTGGTCAACAGTATCTAAGGCCGCAGAGAGGTCAAGTAGTAAGAGTATGGAATACTGGCTGTTGGTTTTAGCAGTTAGTAAATTGTTAGTGAGTTTTAGTAAGGCAGTCTCTGTGGTGTGCTGCAAGCGAAAGCCAGACTGTAAGGGGTCAAGAAGGTTATTTTCACTAAGGTAGGAGCTAAGACGGTTGTAGACTAAGCGTTCTAGAAGTTTATAGGTGAATGGGTGCAATGAGATGGGTCTTAAAGCGGAGTTCCACCCTAAAGTGGAACTTCCGCTCATCGGATTCCTCCCCCCCTCCGGTGTCACAATTGGCACCTTTCAGGGGGGAGGGGGGTGCAGATACCTGTATAATACAGGTATCTGCACCCACTTCCGGGTACAGCTAGCCGCAGCTAGCCGCAGACTCCCCGCCCACCCCCGTTGTGTTGTGGGAAATACACAGTTCCCACAACACAACGGGGACCAGTGAAGACGCGCAGCGCGACTCGCGCATGCGCAGTAGGGAACCGGGCAGTGAATCGGCAACGCTTCGCTTCCTGATTCCCTCAGTGTGAATGGCGGCGGCAGCACCCGAGGATTGAGGGACGGCTCGGTCTCGGGTGCCGACATCGCTGGACCCCGGGACAGGTAAGTGTCCTTATTTTAAAAGTCAGCAGCTGCAGTATTTGCAGCTGCTGACATCTAATTTTTTTTTTTTTTTGTGAAACACCACTTTAAGTTGTTCAGGTTGGTGGGGTCCAGTAAGGGCTTTTTAAGTATGGGAGTGATCTGCGCATGTTTTAGAGGGGAGGGGAAGGTGCCACTAGAGAGGGAGAGATTGAAGATGTGAGTGAGGGAGCATAGGATAGAAGAAGAGGGTGACCATAGTAGTTGTGAGGGAACCAAGGATCCAAGGGACAATTGGTTAGGCGGGCATCTGAGAAAAGTTTTGTAACCTCTTCAGTAGTGGCCATTGTAAAAATGAAGAGTGTTGAATGTGCTGTTAGGCAAAGTATGATGGGTGAGGAAGATGTACGCACAGTGGACGTGTCCTCACGAATTGCATCAATCTTGTCTTTGAAGTGATTGGCAATCTCTTGGGCAGTGAGTGAGCTAGTGGGTAGAGAGGGTGGGGGACGAAGCAGAGAGTTAAAGATTGAGAAGAGCCGACGGGGACTGGATGACAAGGTATTAATAAGAGAGACAAAGTAGGCTTGTTTGGCAGCATGGAGGCAGAAATTGTATTTTAGAAGGGCAGATTTATATAGGGTGAAGTCTAGCAGGCATTTGGTTTTACGCCACAGTCGTTCAAGAGCACGGCAATGTCTCCTGAGATTTCTAATGTTGTCAGTTTGCCAGGGTTGTAACGGTCAGGGCCTGATTCTGCGTGTGGTTAGAGGAGCAAGTGCATCTAGTGATGATGAGAGTGAACTGTTGTAGACAGAGGTGGTCAGGTCAGGACAGGACAGGGGAGAGATTATGTCATATAGGTGGGCAGTAGCAGAATATAGAAGAGAAGGGTTAAAGTGGAAAAGTTTCTACAAGTAATTGTTTGCTGCTTGGAGGAATGGGTGGGTGGAGGCAAGGATACAATGAAACTAATGAGGTTGTGATCAGAGAGAGGAAAGGGGGTGTTGGTGAGGTTGTCAGCATTGCAGAGATGAGAGTATACAAGGTCAAGGGTATTACCATTGGAGTGAGTGGTATGTGTCCATTGGGTTAGGTCAAATGATGAGGTTAAGTCGAGAAGTTAAGCTGTAGTTGGGCTGTTAACATTGACAGGAATGTTGAAAGCACCAAGAATGATAGCGAGTATTTCAGAAGAAAGAAAGTAGGGTAGCCAGGCAGCAAAGTCATCAAGAAAGCGCTATACGGGTCCAGGAGGTCGATAAATTGCTGCAATCCTCAGAGAAATGGGAAGAAATTGGAATCTCCTGGCCACCATTGCTCCACATCAATATTGACACTTTGGGCCCAATTTGGACATTTTCACTTAGGGGTGTACTCACTTTTGTTGCCTGTGGTTTAGACATTATTGGCTGTGTGTTGGGTTATTTTGAGAGGATGGCAAATTTACACTGTTATACAAGCTGTACACTCACTACTTTACATTGTAGCAAAGTGTCATTTCTTCAGTGTTATCACATGAAAAGGTATAATGTGAGGGGTGAACTCACTTTTGTGAGATACTGTACAAAGGCAACAAAGAAAGCCTGACTCTTTGCCACTATATAAGACTAAATGTACATTTTGGACTGAAGTTTGGCTATAATTAACCAAGTATTATTTACATCGAAGAAAGGCCTTATAATAATGCAATCCTTTCCAAAGGAAAGTAGAATCTCTTGAATTCCAGTATACAGTACAGCAACTGGATTACTCTTAGTCTGCTTCCAGAGCACCTGAGCTTTAAATGTTACATGGCAATGATGAGGACCACACTTCTGTGAATGAAAATGTTTTAACCACTTGAATACCATTCACTCTCATGCCTCGTACACACGGTCGGACTTTGTTCGGACATTCCAACCACAAAATCCTAGGATTTTTTCCGACAGATGTTGGCTCAAACTTGTCTTGCATACACACGGTCACACAAAGTTGTCGGAAAATCCGATCATTCTGAACGCGGTGACGTAAAATACGTACGTCGGGACTATAAACGGGGCAGTGGCCAATAGCTTTCATCTCTTTATTTATTCTGAGCATGCGTGGCACTTTGTCCGTCGGATTTGTGTACACACGATCAGAATTTTCGACAACGGATTTTGTTGACGGAAAATTTTGTGTGTCAGAAAATCCGATGGAAAGTGTGTGATGGAGCCTACACATGGTTGGAATTTCCGACAACAAGGTCCTATCACACATTTTCCGTCGGAAAATTCGACCGTGTCTACGGGGCATTACTCTAGCTGTCGGAGAAGCGTACAGTGCAAATATGTAGTTAAGCATGTTATGGCTCTAAATTGGAAAGGTTTCCCCATGGGGTTTTTTAGCAGCAAAAAGTCAAAGGTTGTTGAAATATATAAATTTTATTAAGAAAAATGTCATAAAGAGGACATTTGTTTGTATTAAAACATGAGCTCTGAAAGTAAGGCTAAAACATATACATCATAATACAGCCGTGTGAGTACACATGGAAAAACATAGCATGATATAAGTTTTGTATTCATACTAGAGACCTCGACGCGTTTCGACCTTGTCAGTAGAGGTCTTCTTCTGGGTGAAAAAGAAGGAACTTTAGAGGAAAATGCATTGTAACAGTAAAATCATTTGAAAAACAACACTATCAAAAACAATACATATTGATATTGACACAAAGGTTATTGTTGTTGAAATATATTTACCACTGGCGGCTGAGAGGAAATAGCCTCCTGATTGCTGTGCTTAAAAACTGCTGTGGCTTGGGTATATCCTTTTATTAGAATCCATTGATTGCTGGTTCTTTCTGGGCCATCGCTGCAGTGCCACGACTTCAGCTCCCCCTGGGGATTATGTTCTCCACAGTATTTCTAGCTGTCAACATCATTAGTACCATTTACGCTTTTTTACATTATACACCAATCCACCAATTGGTAAGAATGCTGAGACCATATTTCTTGTTTCCCCCTCCTTACATTGTACTAACCTACTACTATATAGTAAATTTATACTCTATTACAGATATACCCAGGCTTTACTTGCTCCTGGTGAGTGGAAGTATATCCACGAAACGCATCAAACTTTTTTATTGATGCTATGTTACAGCAACCATGCAACAGCATGCAATTTTAAACCTTTATGTTTGAGGAACATGAATCCATTTTTATATTATGGTTTTTTTATTATCATGTCAATTATGTTTGTTTAAGAGGTTTAGTTATATATTTAGTTTTAATTTGGGCACTATGATGCATATTGTGTAATTAATACAATTATTCAATTAATCTTTTTATGTGATTTAATATGTAATTTACCAATCATGTCTACTATATTCTGTATGATATTTACTGTGATGAAATCTATTGCTTAATATGCTCTAGTGTACCAAATAAATGACTTTTTATTATATCAATTGATTCAGTAAATTCCGGTGGTGTGTTTTATATAAAGTCCCAAATTCATGTCTTCTTACCCCTTTCCCAACTACCATCCTCCCTTCCTTTCCCTTTCCCCTCACCCTCCTTGTTTACCATTAGGGATTGAGACGATGTCACTTACTTTTAAGTCGTCACAATTAAAGTCCCAACATTACTTGTTCTTCCTTATGCTACTTTTTCCCCGTCCCCCCTTCCCCTCCCCCTTGTTTCCTCCCCAATCCCTTTTTGATCCTTTTTCCCCCCAGAAGACCTCTACAGACGAGGTTGAAACGTGTTGGGGTCTCTAGTATGATTACAAAATGTATATCATGCTATGTTTTTCCATGTGTATTCACATGGCTGTATTATGATGCATATGTTTTAGCCTCACTTTCCGAGCTCATGTTTTAATACAAACAAATGTCCTCTTTATGATTTTTTTTAAAATAAAATTTATATATTTAAACAACCTTTGACTTTTTGCTGCTAAAAACTCCATGGGGAAACCTTTCCCATTTAATGTATATTTGGGGTGTGCAGCACCTCTGATCTCACTACCAGGGATGAGCTTCGAGTTCGAGTCGAACTCATGTTCAACTCGAACATTGGCTGTTCGCCAGTTCGCCGAACAGCGAACAATTTAGGGTGTTCGCGGCAAATTCGAATGCCGCGGGAACACCCTTTAAAAGTCTATGGGAGAAATCAAAGGTGCTAATTTTAAAGGCTTATATTCATGGTATTGTCATAAAAAGTGTTTGGGGACCTGGGTCCTGCCCCAGGGGACATGGATCAATGCAAAAAAAAGTTTTGAAAACTGACGTTTTTTCTGGAGCAGTGATTTTAATAATGCTTAAAGTGAGAAAATAAAAGTGTAATATCCCTTTAAATTTCATACCTGGGGGGTGTCTATAGTATGCCTGTAAAGGGGCGCATGTTTCCTTTGTTTAGAAGAGTCTGACAGCAAAATGACATTTCAAAGGAAAAAAAGTTATTTAAAACTACTTGTGGCTATTAATGAATTGCCGGTCCAACAATACACATAAAAGTTCATTGATAAAAACGGCATGGGAATTCCCCACAGGGGAACCCCGAACCAAAATTAAAAAAAAAAATGACCTGGGGGGTCCCCCTAAATTCCATACCAGGCCCTTCAGGTCTGCTATGGATATTAAGAGGAACCCCGGCTAAAATTTAAAAAAAAATGGCGTGGGGTCCCCCTCAAAATCTATACCAGACCCTTCAGCTCTGGTATGGATTTTAAGGGGAATCCTGCGCCAAAATTAAAAAAAAAAAACGGCGTGGGGTCCCCCCAAAAATCCATACCAGACCCTTATCCGAGCACGCAACCTGGCAGGCCACAGGAAAAGAGGGGGACAAGAGAGAGCCCCCCCTCCTGAGCCGTACCAGGCCACATGCCCTCAACATTGGGAGGGTGCTTTGGGGTAGCCCCCCAAAACACCTTGTCCCCATGTTGATGAGGACAAGGGCCTCATCCCCACAACCCTTGGCCAGTGGTTGTGGGGGTCTGCGGGTGGGGGGCTTATCGGAATTTGGAAGCCCCCTTTAAGAAGGGGAACCCCAGATCCCGGCCCTCCCCCTGTGTAAAATGGTAAGGGGGTACAAAAGTACCCCTACCATTTCACAAAAAAACTGTCAAAGATGTTAAAAATGACAAGAGACAGTTTTTGACAATTCCTTTATTTAAATGCTTCTTCTTTCTTCTATCTTCCTTCGGTTTCTTCCTCCATCTTCTTCTTCTTCTGGTTCTTCCTCCGGTGTTCTCGTCCGGCATCTTTCTCCACGGCGTCGGCGTCTTCTTCCCTTCTTCTTCTCGGACCGCTCCCCATCCATGATGGCATGGAGGGAGGCTCCCGCTGTGTGAGGCTTCTGTCTTCATCTTCTTCTCTTCATCTTCTTCTCTTCATCTACTTTTCGGGCCGCTCCGCATCCATGATGGCATGGAGGGAGGCTCCCGCTGTGTGACGCTTCTCCTCTTCTGACGGTTCTTAAATAACGGGGGCGGAGCCACTCGGTGACCCCGCCCCCCTCTGACGCACGGGGACTTGACGGGGACTTTCCTGTGGCATTCCCTGTGACGTCAGAAAGGGGCGGGGTTACGTAACGGGTGACCCTGCCCCCCTCTGACGTCACGGGGAATGCCACAGGGAAGTCCCGTCAAGTCCCCATGCCTCAGAGCGGGGCTGGGTCACCGAGTGGCCCCGCCCCCCATTATTTAAGAACCATCAAAAGAGGAAAAGCGTCACACAGCGGGAGCCTCCCTCCATGCCATCATGGATGCGGAGCAGCCTGAAAAGAAGATGAAGACAAGAAGATGAAGAGAAGAAGATGAAGAGAAAAAGATGAAGAGAGAAGCATCACACAGCGGGAGCCTCCCTCCATGCCATCATGGATGCGGAGTGGCCCAAGGAGAAGAAGGGAAGAAGACGCCGACGCCGCGGAGAAAGATGCCGGACGAGAACACCAGAGGAAGAACCAGAAGAACCAGAAGAACCAGAAGAAGAAGAAGAAGATGGAGGAAGAAACCGAAGGAAGATAGAAGAAAGAAGAAAGAAGATAGAAGAAAGAAGAAGCATTTAAATAAAGGAATTGTCAAAAACTGTCTCTTGTCATTTTTAACATTTTTGACATTTTTGTGAAATGGTTTGCACCCCCTTACAATTTCACACAGGGGGGAGGGCCGGGATCTGGGGGTCCTCTTGTTAAAGGGGGCTTCCAGATTCCGATAAGCCCCCCGCCCGCAGACCCCCACAACCACAGGGCCAAGGGTTGTGGGGATGAGGCCCTTGTCCTCATCAATATGGGGACAAGGTGTTTTGGGGGGCTACCCCAAAGCACCCTCCCAATGTTGAGGGCATGTGGCCTCGTACGGTTCAGGAGGGGGGCGCTCTCTCGTCCCCCCTCTTTTCCTGCAGCCTGCCAGGTTGCGTGCTCGGATAAGGGTCTCTTAAGGGGACCCCACGCCATTTTTTTAAATTTTGGCGCGGGGTTCCCCTTAAAATCCACACCAGACCTGAAGGGTCTGGTATAGATTTTGAGGGGGACCCCACGCCATTACTTTTAAAATTTTGGCCGGGGTTCCCCTTAATATCCATACCAGACCTGAAGGGCCTGGTATGGAATTTAGGGGGACCCCCCACGTCATTTTTTTTTTAAATTTTGGTTCGGGGTTCCCGTGGGGAATTCCCATGCCGTTTTTATCAATGAACTTTTATGTGTATTGTCGGACCGGCAATTCATTAACCACTTGACGACCGCCTCACGCCGATGTACGTCGGCAAGGTGGCACGGACAGGCAAAATCACGTATATATACGTGATTTGCCTTCCGCGGGTGGGGGGTCCGATCGGACCCCCCCTGGTGCCCGAGGCGGTCGTGTTTTGTCCCACGGCGATCGGAGGTGAGGGGGAGGCCATCCGTTCGTGGCCCCCCCTCGCGATCGCCGCTGGCCAATCGAATCATTCCTTTGCTGCTGTATGCTAAACAGCAGCAAAGGAAATGATGTCATCTCTCCTCGGCTCGGTAATTTCCGTTCCAGCCCGAGGAGAGAAGACTTCACTGTGAGTGCACATCACTACACACACACAGTAGAACATGCCAGGCACACAAAACACCCCGATCCCCCCCCGATCGCCCCCTGATCCCCCCCCCAATCACCCCCCCTGTCACAAACTGACACCAAGCAGGTTTTTTTTTTTAATTCTGATTACTGCATTGGTGTCAGTTTGTGACAGTTACAGTGTTGGGACAGTTACTGTTACCCCCCTTTAGGTCTAGGGTACCCCCCTAACCCCCCCTAATAAAGTTTTAACCCCTTGATCACCCCCTGTCACCAGTGTCGCTAAGCGATCATTTTTCTGATCGCTGTATTAGTGTCGCTGGTGACGCTAGTTAGGGACGTAAATATTGAGGTTCGCCGTCAGCGTTTTATAGCATCAGGGACCCCCATATACTACCGAATAAATGTTTTAACCCCTTGATGGCCCCCTAGTTAACCTTTTCACCACTGATCACCGTATAAGTGTTACGGGTGACGCTGGTTAGTTCGTTTATTTTTTATAGTGTCAGGGCACCCGCCGTTTATTACCGAATAAAGGTTTAGCCCCCTGATCGCCCAGCGGTGATATGCGTCGCCCCAGGCAGCGTCAGATTAGCGCCAGTACCACTAACACCCACGCACGCAGCATACACCTCCCTTAGTGGTAAAGTATCTGAACGGATCAATATCTGATCCGATCAGATCTATACTAGCGTCCCCAGCAGTTTAGGGTTCCCAAAAATGCAGTGTTAGCGGGATCAGCACAGATACCTGCTAGCACCTGCGTTTTGCCCCTCTGCCCGGCCCAGCCCAGCCCACCCAAGTGCAGTATCGATCGATCACTGTCACTTACAAAAGACTAAACGCATAACTGCAGCGTTCGCAGAGTCAGGCCTGATCCCTGCGATCGCTAACAGTTTTTTTGGTAGCGTTTTGGTGAACTGGCAAGCACCAGCGGCGTAGTACACCCCGGGCGTAGTCAAACCAGCACTGCAGTAACACTTGGTGACGTGGCGAGTCCCATAAGCGCAGTTCAAGCTGGTGAGGTGGCAAGCACAAGTAGTGTCCCGTTGCCACCAAAAAGACAAACACAGGCCCGTCGTGCCCATAGTGCCCTTCCTGCTGCATTCGCCAATCCTAATTGGGAACCCACCGCTTCTGCAGCGCCCGTACTTCCCCCATTCACATTCCCAACCAAATGCAGTCGGCTGCATGAGAGGCATTTTCTTTATGTCCTCCCGAGTACCCCTACCCAACGAACCCCCCCAAAAAAGATGTTGTGTCTGCAGCAAGCGCGGATATAGACTTAACACCCACTATTATTGTCCCTCCTGTCCTGACAATCCTGGTCTTTGCCTTGGTGAATGTTTTGAACGCTACTATGCACTAGTTGAGTATTAGCGTAGGGTACAGCATTCCACAGGCTAGGACACACTTTCACAGGGTCTCCCAAGATGCCATCGCATTTTGAGAGACCCGAACCTGGAAACGGTTACCGTTATAAAAGTTAGTTACAAAAAAAGTGTAAAAAAAAAAAAAAAAATATATAAAATAAAAAAAAATAGTTGTCGTTTTATTGTTCTCTCTCTCTCTATTCTCTCTATTGTTCTGCTCTTTTTTACTGTATTCTATTCTGCAATGTTTTATTGTTATTATGTTTTATCATGTTTGCTTTTCAGGTATGCAATTTTTTATACTTTACCATTTACTGTGCTTTATTGTTAACCATTTTTTTGTCTTCAGGTACGCCATTCACGACTTTGAGTGGTTATACCAGAATGATGCCTGCAGGTTTAGGTATTGTCTTGGTATCATTCTTTTCAGCCAGCGGTCGGCTTTCATGTAAAAGCAATCCTAGCGGCTAATTAGCCTCTAGACTGCTTTTACAAGCCGTGGGAGGGAATGCCCCCCCCCCACCGTCTCCCGTGTTTTTCTCTGGCTCTCCTGTCACAACAGGGAACCTGAAAATGCAGCCGGTGATTCAGCCAGCTGACCATAGAGCTGATCAGAGACCAGAGTGGCTCCAAACATCTCTATGGCCTAAGAAACCGGAAGCTACGAGCATTTTATGACTTAGATTTTGCCGGATGTAAATAGCGCCATTGGGAAATTGGGGAAGCATTTTATCACACCGATCTTGGTGTGGTCAGATGCTTTGAGGGCAGAGGAGAGATCTAGGGTCTAATAGACCCCAATTTTTTCAAAAAAGAGTACCTGTCACTAACTATTGCTATCATAGGGGATATTTACATTCCCCGAGATAACAATCAAAATGATAAAAAAAAAATAAAAAATGAAAGGAAGTGTTTAAAAATAAGATAAAAAAGCAAAAAAATAATAAAGAAAAAAAAAAAAGCACCCCTGTCACCCCCTGCTCTCGCGCTAAGGCGAACGCAAGCGGCGGTCTGTCGTCAAACGTAAACAGCAATTGCACCAAGCATGTGAGGTATCACCGCGAAGGTTAGATCGAGGGCAGTAATTTTTGCAGTAGACCTCCTCTGTAAATCTAAAGTGGTAACCTGTAAAGGCTTTTAAAGGCTTTTAAAAAAGTATTTATTTTGTTGCCACTGCACGTTTGTGCGCAATTGTAAAACATGTCATGTTTGGTATCCATGTACTCGGCCTAAGATCATCTTTTTTATTTCATCAAACATTTGGGCAATATAGTGTGTTTTAGTGCATTAAAATTTTAAAAAGTGTGTTTTTTCCCCCAAAAATGCGTTTGAAAAATCGCTGCGCAAATACTGTGTGAAAAAAAAAATGAAACACCCACCATTTTAATCTGTAGGGCATTTGCTTTAAAAAAATATATAATGTTTGGGGGTTCAAAGTAATTTTCTTGCAAAAAAAAAATAACTTTTTCATGTAAACAATAAGTGTCAGAAAGGGCTTTGTCTTCAAGTGGTTAGAAGAGTGGGGGATGTGTGACATAAGCTTCTAAATGTTGTGCATAAATAGCCAGGACAGTTCAACCCCCCCCCAAATGACCCCATTTTGGAAAGTAGACACCCCAAGCTATTTGTTGAGAGGCATGTCGAGTCCATGGAATATTTTATATTGCGACACAAGTTGCGGGAAAGAGACAAATTTTTTTTTTTTTGCACAAAATTGTCACTAAATGATATATTGCTCAAACATGCCATGGGAATATGTGAAATTATACCCCAAAATACATTCTGCTGCTTTTCCTGAGTACGGGGATACCACATGTGTGAGACTTTTTGGGAGCCTAGCCACGTACGGAACCCCGAAAACCAAGCACCACCTTCAGGCTTTCTAAGGGCGTGAATTTTTGATTTCACTCTTCACTGCCTATCACAGTTTCGGAGGCCATGGAATGCCCAGGTGGCACAAACCCCCCCCAAATGACCCCATTTTGGAAAGTAGACACCCAAAGCTATTTGCTGAGAGGTATAGTGAGTATTTTGCAGACCTCACTTTGTCACAAAGTTTTGAAAATTGAAAAAAGAAAAAAAAAAAAAAGTTTTTTCTTGTCTTTCTTCATTTTCAAAAACAAATGAGAGCTGCAAAATACTCACCATGCCTCTCAGCAAATAGCTTGGGGTGTCTGCTTTCCAAAATGGGGTCATTTGGGGGGTTTTGTGCCACCTGGGCATTCCATGGCCTCCGAAACTGTGATAGGCAGTGAAGAGTGAAATCAAAAATTTTCACCCTTAGAAATCCTGAAGGCGGTGATTGGTTTTCAGGGTCCCGTGCACGGCTAGGCTCCCAAAAAGTCACACACATGTGGTATCCCCATACTCAGGAGAAGCAGCAGAATGTATTTTGGGGTGCAATTCCACATATGCCCATGGCCTGTGTGAGCAATATATCATTTAGTGACAACCTTGTGCAAAAAAAAAAAAAAAAATGTGTCACTTTCCCGCAACTTGTGTCAAAATATAAAATATTTCATGGACTCAATATGCCTCTCAGCAAATAGCTTGGGGTGTCTACTTTCCAAAATGGGGTCATTTGGGGGGGGGTTGTGCCACCTGGGCATTCCATGGCCTCCGAAACTGTGATAGGCAGTGAAGAGGGAAATCATAAATTTACACCCTTAGAAATCCTGAATGCGGTGATTGGTTTTTGGGGCCCCGTACGCTGCTAGGCTCCCAAAAAGTCCCACACATGTGGTATCCCCATACTCAGGAGAAACAGCAGAATGTATTTTGGGGTGCAATTCCACATAGGCCCATGGCCTGTGTGAGCAATATATCATTTAGTGACAACTTTTTGTAAATATATATATTTTTTTTGTCATTATTCAATCACTTGGGACAAAAAAAATAAATATTCAATGGGTTCAACATGCCTCTCAGCAATTTCCTTGGGGTGTCTACTTTCCAAAATGGGGTCATTTGGGGGCGTTTTGTACTGCCCTGCCATTTTAGCACCTCAAGAAATGACATAGGCAGTCATAAACTAAAAGCTGTGTAAATTACAGAAAATGTACCCTAGTTTGTAGACGCTATAACTTTTGCGCAAACCAATAAATATACGCTTATTGACATTTTTTTTACCAAAGACATGTGGCCGAATACATTTTGGTCTAAATGTATGACTAAAATTGAGTTTATTGGATTTTTTTTATAACAAAAAGTAGAAAATATAATTTTTTTTCAAAATTTTCGGTCTTTTTCCGTTTATAGCGCAAAAAATAAAAACCGCAGAGGTGATCAAATACCAAAAGAAAGCTCTATTTGTGGGAGGAAAAAGGACGCAAATTTCGTTTGGGTACAGCATTGCATGACCGCGCAATTAGCAGTTAAAGCGACGCAGTGCCAAATTGGAAAAAGACCTCTGGTCCTGAGGCAGCATAATGGTCCGGGGCTCAAGTGGTTAATAGCCGCGAGTAGTTTTAAATTTTTTTCTTTGAAATGTCATTTTGCTGTCAGACTCTTCTAAACACGGGAAACATGCGCCCCTTTACAGGCATACTATAGACACCCCCCAGATACGAAATTTAAAGGGATACTGCACTTTTACCGTTTCACTTTAAGCATTATTAAAATCACTACTCCCGAAAAAACGTCTGTTTTTAAAACTTTTTTTGCATTGATCCATATTTGATTATTCATGTTCGTGTCCCATAGACTTTAACGGTGTTCGCGTGTTCGAACAAATTTTTTGCCTGTTCGCAAGTTCTGGTGCGAACCGAACAGGGGGTTGTTGAGCTCATCCCTGCTCACTACTAATATCTTTATCCATTTCTAGCATGTTATGGTCTAAGCCTATATGCTCCAAGACTGCACGCATGTAGTTCCCGGCCACCCCATCAAATGCCAACCATTTCAATACCAGACACTTTTACCCTCTTCCTGCACAGGCCAATTGTCAGCTTTCAGTGCTGTCACACTTTGAATGACAATTGAGCAGTCATGCAACACTGTACCCATATGAATTTTTTTAAAAAAAATTCACACACAGAGCTTTCTTTCTGTGGTATTTAGTCATTTTTTTGTTTGTTTGTTTGTTTTTTTCAAAATAAAACATTTTGAAAAAAATGCATCTTTCTTTGTTTCTGTTATAAAATTTTGCAAATTATTAAACTTTCTTCATGTTTTTTTTTTACATACTGTGCTGTTACACTTGTGAGAATTTATGTAGTTAAATTTCCTAAACTATTGTTTATATGACTTCTATATAATTGGTTATTATAATGCCATCTTGTGCTTATTTTGGTTATAGCACCATCTTTTTCTGTTTTATTCTACCTGCCCCTCCTATATTTGTATGTATTTCCTTTTCTTGTTTCATTATCCTTATGGGATAAGTGATGGTCACTTGTCTAGGCCTTTCATGCAATCTGCTTGCATCTGGGAATACATTACCATGCTTTGACCTGCAAAATAAAATATTGTGGATTGAAAAAAGTGTTTTGGTGAGTTCAGCTATCTGATAAAGGCTGTTTGCGGTGATTATATTTGCTTATACAGGCCAAGCATAGAGGTCTCAGCAAGGGATAAGTCACTATTACAACAGTTGGAGTCAGAATACATACAGTGACCGGAGCAATACAGTGTTACCACAGTAACACTGTGCTACTCTGATTGCTTAGAACTGTGCATTTACAGTTATAAGCAACCATTTTTTTCTGAATCAAAACAACTCATGCAGTGTTTACTATTGTGCTCATTCAGTGTTTACTATTGTGATTAGCCACAGCTAATCACATGGTACAGATAGACCGTGATTGGCCCTGTCTGTACCATGTGATGACTGTGACCACAGAGTTCATCACTATAGTACACAATGAAAGGCATGTAACAAAGTATTTCATCTTGTACAACTTTAGTGTGATCTACTGTGATTGGCCACAGCAAGGTTAAAGACAAACACAAGAGAAGCAGCACAAAAAAGAATCAATAGTGTAGTAGTTCAAAAATAATGTAATAATAAAAGATTAAAAATCACTCACAGAATGAAAGGGATGACAACATGACAGCAGAGCTCAGGGGAATCAAGTTTCCTGTCCTGGCCAGGTAGGCAGTCCCAATCCCACAGACAGGCTGAAGAATGAGAGTGTTTCCCTGAAACGTGTTCCTGAACCCAGCATGATGATATTTCAGTGGGGACAGCATCTCATCGAGTGGACTTGGGTCAGTGGTTCCATCTATACACTGACACTGCTGTCTTTCATTTGAGGCTGCCAGATAGATGTGGACTAACCAGATCCCGTTCTGTTTTTGCACTGCTTCACTTTGTATTTATTTTTTCAATGCCTTTGGGAGCCTCCAACTTCTCTTCAAGCAAGCTGGCTGCATTGAATTTCCATCGAGTGTTAGGTTCAGCAATTCATTGTTTAAATACCAGGACTACCTCCAGGTTGCACATATATGAGTGTTATTGTTACAGACATAAATGTAATTTTCGATCTTTACATAGATTGTGTCTTTGTATATGGTGGCACAAACACCTTTGTGGATTAGCCACACACATTCTTGGTTAGTATACTTGCTCATTATTTTGCTCACAGCAGTGCGGTTAAGCGATGTGAGTTTAATTTTTTTTCTTCTGAAGTTTTTTTAAGCCCACCAAGCTCTCACCTGTCCTTCGCTGGGGCATAGTATTCTGTATACTGGGTCATATTTACTGTCTCCTAAATTGGTGACTCTCACCCCATAGCCAGGGACATCCACTTTCTCTACTTTCCTGTCTATCACCTACAAGCCACCAGAGACTATGATTCTTTATTGCATCCCCAACCCTTTAACATTTGTCACCAGCCACCACCATCTCTAGGCTAAGATTAGTAAAGGGGAGAAAAGCATAAATGCAAGGTGGGTATGTAACTCATAGCAACTTATTATGAATAATTCCCACATTATCAATAATTTTCTGATCACTTCCATAAGTGTAATGCAATCATTTCACTGTTGTAACCCATAGCTACCAACCAGTGATTAATCCACATCAGTGCAAAACCTAACCAATAGTAACCAGTCAGTGATCAACCCTCATCAGTA
The DNA here is from genome assembly GCA_037952925.1 of Lithobates clamitans. Lineage (NCBI taxonomy): Eukaryota > Metazoa > Chordata > Amphibia > Anura > Ranidae > Lithobates > Lithobates clamitans. The sequence continues at coordinate 3,343,475 of JBBGZY010000320.1, forward strand.
CACACCAATCACTTCACTGCATTGTACCCCACAGAGCCTGATCCCTCAGGGTACGCCAGTCAGAGCAATATCAGGTGATCGATGACTCTGTGTTTCTTTCTGATGTTATTTATACTCAGCAATGGATGGGAAAATCTCAAGGGTGACAATCTGCCCCTTCTCAGCGTGATTGTAAATTCACAATACCCCAACAAGTGTCTCTCCTGATATAAAAGAATTTATGTTTTTATATAATAAAAAACAAGACTGGATGTGCAGTCACAATATATATTTGTGAGCGGTATACACACCTGCATATAACCATTTTCCCTTGTTTCCTTCTATATTTTCTGTTCTTTAAACAAACATGCTTTTGCTAGTTTTGATCCATTGACATCTAGTTGCCACAATGTGGTATTTTTCCTTTAACACATCAAGCAATAAATGACCGGATTATGGCCACTAGATGGAGCTGATGATAACAGGAAGTAAACATGTAATGCCGTGTACACACGAGCGGATTTTCCATCGGAAAAAAACTTGGATGGTTTTTCCGACGGAATTCCGCTCAAGCTTGCCTTGCGCACACACGGTCACACAAAAGTTCTCTGAACTTTCGACCGTCAAGAATGCGGTGATGTACAACACTATGACAAGCCAAGAAAATGAAGTTCAATGCTTCTGAGCATGCGTCAAATTGTTTCTGAGCATGCATAGGAATTTTGCGCGTCGGAATTTGTACAGACGATCGCATTTTCGGATAGGAACTTTTCCCGACCGAAAAATAGAGAACATGCTCTCAATCTTTTGCTGGCTGGAATTCCGCCAGCAAAAGACCGATGGAGCATATACACGGTCGCATTTTCCGACAAAAAGCTCTCATCGGAGTTTTGCTGGCGGAATTTCCGATCGTGTGTACGTGGCATTAGAGGCAAAATATGGTGGTTATTCATGATGGCTGTGCAAATGATCAGGCATTCGCACAGCAAATTTTTTTTATAATTAGACCCCACACGAGAAGAGTCTGTAACAGGAGCAAAATGATAAAGGTATATTTTACATTGAACTAAAACTTACATTAAGAAAGTTTAGCTGGCCTGAAAAGTCTGTAGGGTATAAATGACGAGTATCCAGTTCAGATGTAAGATGTATGAACTAGGTAAAAAACACTTACACTTATTGCTTATGTATAACAATTGCCTACTATGTAAACTTTACTGTTTTATTAACCACAGCTTCATTTATATTAAAGTGAACCTGTCAGCCTTTGTGCGCTATAGGAACTAATAAAAATAAATGATTTTTTATATACCTGTGATTGTCTTTACAAGGAAAAAAAGCTTCTTCTGCGCAACCGTCTGATGTCAACTACCAAAGCTGGATTACCTGTGTGGTGCCCTGGGGTTTAGTTAGGGAGCTCCTCACCAAATTCCTTGTCAGGAATAGCTACTGTAGATAGTTGTTAGAGATCCATTGATTTCTCCCTAAGTTTGGCCCTGTTGTACTTTTCTCTTCTGCCACTTGGTGGCCAGGCACTTGGTGGCATTAGATGTGAGAAGGTAATTTTAAGGTCAAGTTATGGGTATATGGAATATCTCAGCCAATGGGCAGGGGTTTTCTTAAATCCCTTAGGCTGCTGGGAGAACCTATATAATGGAGTCAGGTGATCTATGTTCTGTGCCACCAGGACTGCTGTCTGGGTGGACGTGTCGTCTGCCCCGAGCTGCTAGGCCAGAGATTGGGCCTATTCCGGGGGCATCTGGCTGCCAGGCTGTGTGAGGGCCTATCCAGAAGTAAGAGGGCAGTGCAGGGTTGGGACTGTGGCTTCCAGTCCAACCAAAAGTAACGGTTCTGCCGACTGGAGAACCTGTCATGGTCGGAGGTAGAATGGAAACTGCCGACCACTAAGAGACCAACCACCTTTACCAGGGACCACCATGAGTAACTGAAGCAAGTACTGGAGCAACATTCTCACTGAACGGGGCACGGTGGAGAATCGGGAAACTTCAGGTGGTGATCAAGTCAGGGACCCAACCAGCGGAGGTGCTGCTTGTAGATCAGCCTTGTGTGTCAAGCCAGGGACTGAGCCGGTCAGCAGGGGTGAAGCTTAAAAGGTATATGGAGTGCCAAGCTAGGGAACCAGTAGAGAAGCGTGGGTGATGCTTGAGGGAGATACCACCGCAAAAGCCTTGAGGAGCACACGGGATTCAGACTCAGTGAATCAGAGAGTCTAGTCAAAGACTAGGAGCTCAAGCTGAAGAGCTACAAGTGGACATTGTAGTGAAGCTGAGAGAACTGTTGAACTTTCAGTTGGGAACTGTTAAATGCTGTTGCCATAGGAGACAGCAAACCTGCACGTGCAGAAGTGGCACCTTGATGGGGCCTTTCCCTGTACGGCTGTCTTCCTATTGAAGTCTCAGTGTCTGCCTATTGAAATTGCAATCACTTAAGGGTGTCCTGGCCCTAACCCTCTTTCACTTGCAAAATATAAAAAGGACTGAAAATAAATAAAACTTCTTTTGCATCCAAGAAGTGTCTGGTGCCAAATGACTTTCACCATATTTGCACCCACTATGCCTCACAACCCACTACCAATTGAAGGATGTCAGTGGTCTGTGGCCTCAAATGTTTTCATTAGACTGGAAGAGGTTAGAGATTCTGCTACACCTGCATGGCCACCCGGACTGCAGCTTAATCCGGCTGAACCGACTGATATTCAAACCATTACTGGGCAGGCTGAATGTACCAAGTTGATTGATCAACTTGGGTACAACCAGCCTGCCACATTCTCTTACGATTATCGCTAGTGGCTGCCATAGCCGCTAGTGATAATTACTGTCTTCTGCCAGCGGGGTTGGCTGGGAGAAAACTCTCTAACAATACACACTAAACTGAGCATGTGCAGAGTGCCCCCAAGGCTTTATACTGTCAGGAGATGGACTGGGGACAGTGGAAGAAGGAAAGGATAATGCCGCGTACACACGAGTGGAATTTCCGACAGAAAGAGTCCGATGGGAGCTTTTCATCGTATATTCTGACCGTGTATATGCCCCATCGGACTTTTTCTGTCGAATATTCAGACGGACTTAGATAGAGAACATGTTCTATATTTTTCCGATGGAACAAATTACTATCGGAAAAAACGCTCATCTGTATGCTGTTCCAACACACCAAAAACGACGCATGCTCTGAAGCAAGTACGAGACGGAAGCTACTGGCTATTGAACTTCCGTTTTCTAGTCCCGTCATATGTGTTGTACGTCACCACGTTTTGGACGGTCGGAATTTGGTGTGACCATGTGTATGCAAGACGGAAAAACCTCCAGAGTTTATTCCGACGGCAAAATCGGTCGTGTGTACAGGGCATCAGAGAAGACAGGATCAAACAGCCTTTTTACAAAATGCGCAGGATTAACCCTTTAGATTCCACAGTGAGTATAACAAGCATGCTTTACTGCATATACACATTGATTTTACTGTTGTGGGTTTAGTAACACTCTAAATCTGCTAGTACATTTAACCACTTCAATACAGGGCACTTATATACCTTCATACAATACTGTACCCAAATTAAAATGTATTATTTTGTTCCCATAAATAGAGCTTTCTTTTGGTGGTATTTGATCACCTCTGAGATTTCTATTTTCTGCTAAACAAATAAAAAAAGACCGAAAATTTTGTTTTTGTTTCTGTTACAAAACTTTGTACATAAGTAAGTTTTCTCCTTCATTGGTGGGCACTGATGGGGCTGCACTGACAGGCACTGATAAGGCAGCACTGATGGGCACCGATGAGGTGGCATCAATGAGGTGGCGCTGATGAGGTGGCACTAATGGGCACTGATGATGGGCACTAATATCTGATGGGGCACTGATAGGCGGCACTGATAGGTGGCACTGATATGCAGCATTGATGGGTACACATAGGTGGCACTGATGGGCACTGATAGGTGGCATGGATGGGCACTGATAGGTGGCACGGATGGGCACTGATAGGTGGCATGGATGGGCATGGATGGGCACTGATAGGTGGCACTGATGTACACAAATTGATGGTACGGATGGATGCCAATCAGTGCCAAACAATAATGCCTGACAATCAGTGATGCCCATTGCGGGCACTGATTGGCATCCATTGTGGGCACTGATTGGTCTAGGGTGGCATACCTGGTGGTGACATCCCTGGTGGTCCTAGTGGTGTCCCTGGTGGTCCAGTGTGAGCATCCTCGGGGGGGGGGGGGGCTGCGATGATGATCAATCAGCACAGACCCCCCCGTCAGAGGAGCAGCCAATAGGCTCTCCTCTACTCGCGTCTGACAGACGTGAGTGAGGAAAAGCCGATCAACGGCTCTTCCTGTTTACACTGTGATCAGCCGTGATTGGACATGGCTGATCACATGGTAGAGTCTCCGTCAGAGACTCTGTACCTAAATCGGTGTTGTGGCGTGTCAGACTGACACACCGCAACAACGATCCCCGTGATGCGCACCCCCGGGGATTGATATCCTGCTGGACATCATATGACGTCCGGTCAGGATATTGGAACCACTTTGCCGCCATCATTTTGCTATATGGCGAGTGGCAAGTGGTTAAGGAAACACAACAGGCCACATCTAAATACAGTAAAGATACATTTATTAGCAAAATACAAATTAACCACTCACATGTAGTAGAATAAAAAGCACATGTTATATGTTTTGTAGCCATCATCCAAAAGATCCAAGCATTGCTGATGATCATGAACAAAATCACCAGTAGCAGAGGATACACCAGCTCTGGGGCCAATCTGACAGCATGGGAACTTGGCTGATGACATCACACTATTTTGGGTTTAATACCACTTTAAAAAGCACATAAATGTTACATTTGAAATTTGTGTCAAGAGGCAAAGTTGAGGCTTTAAAAAAAAACATTATGAATATTAGTTTTCAGGGTAATAAAGATATATCGCACTAGGAACACCAATGGGTATGATAACCGATGCTACTGGAAGATATTTTGCATGTTAGTAGAGGAGAGTATAATGGCTTGAAAATGTTCTTATATAGTTTCAAACAAATCACCTTCCCCAAAACATAGTGCTAAAAATGTACAACAAAAGACATTATAGATTTCCTTTAAGAGGCCGAGTATTGCATTAGCACAGTAATTGTGAATGTTCAGAAACAGTTCAAACACATTACAGCAGAATTTTAGTGATGCAGAGTTGGTACTACTACTGAGACAAATCACTTTGAATCTAATGCCGCATACACACGATCGGACTTCAAGGTAACAGATTTATATTGCACTGGGGAGACTGGTGGGACCTATAACTGACAGCACTGGAAGATATTTTGCAGTTAATAGTGGTAATCCTTCCCAAGACATAGTTCTAAAATTGTATAAAAAGGGTATTATAGATTTTCTTTAGGATGCTGAGAATTGCTTAAAACAAAGAAAGTAAGTGTTTGGAAATAACTGAAACACATTACATAGGAATTCTAGTGAGGCCGTTTAGCTGAACCAAAAATCTTCTCACATCACTAGTACAGCACAGCACATATTTTATTTTTCGAATGCTGCTGGCTACGAGTTCGTGCAGTTGGGCCCCTTGAAACCAAATAAAATAGATATGTGGTTCATTCCGCTTATCTACTAAAAAACACAAATTGTAAAAAGAGCAGTAACCCATAGAAACTAACCAAAGCTATCCTTGTGATCTGACCTTCTGTTAGAGCAGGGGTCTGCAAACTTTCTAAAGAAAGGGCCAGTTTACTCTCCTCCAAACTTTAGGGGGCCAGACTGTGGCCGTTGGGATTAGAAATTGCCCTGGCATCAGTGGGAGTGAACAATGCATCTTTGACATTAAAGGAAAGAAAAACTACCCCATCGCTGGTGTCAGTGGGAAGAATAGTGCCCCATCATTGGTGTCAGTAGGAGGAGTAGTGTCCCATTGTTGGTGTCAGAAGGAGAAATAGTGCCCCATCATTGGTGTTAGTTGGAGGATTAGTCCCCGTGTATAGGATAATACATGAAATACATTAAATCAATCTAATGGAATAGATGAATATATGTGACTGTGTGTAGAATAATACATAAAATACATTAAATCAATTTAATGGAATAGGTGAATCAACCCAATAAACCAGGTAAATCAATCTAGCCAGATAATTCACCTAACAATGTTGCGAGTGTATGTGGGTTGACTCTAATCTCACATAAACCATAAAAGTGTCCATAAAAATTTTCATTCATAAAGATATAAACCAGTGCATAAGTAAATGTTGCAAATTAAAGTTCTTCATATAAATCTATAAGAAATATATATATATATATATATATATATATATATATATATATATATAACAGTAACAAGGAGCATTGAGGCGGGGCTTTTTTACTCTCTCTTTCCAAGTCATCCCTTGTCTCCGTTCTTTGGTTCCAACCCCACCTCCCTGTACTGCCCCTTTTAGAAAATACATAACCTGGTAACATTTGTGGTACTAAGTAATTTGTATGGAATTTGTTAACGATAACAAGAAAAGCAGTCAAAAAGCAGTAAAATACAGTGCCTTGAAAAAGTATTCATACCCTTTGAAATTTTCCACATTTTGTCATGTTACAGCCAAAATCATAAATGTATTTTATTGGGATTTTATGTGATAGACCAACACAAAGCGGCACATAATTGTGAAGTGGAAGAAAAATGATAAATACAAATAAATATCTGAAAAGTGTGAAAAGTGTGGCATGCATTTGTATTCAGCCCCCTTTACTTTGACACCCCTAACTAACTTCTAGTGGAACCAATTGCCTTCAGAAGTTACCTAATTAGTAAATAGAGCCCACCTGTGTGTAATTTAATCTCAGTAAAAATACAGCTGTTCTGTGAAGCCCTCAGAGGTTTGTTAGAGAACATTGGTGAACAAACAGCATCATGAAGGCCAGAGAACACACCAGAGAGGTCAGGGATAAAGTTGTGGAAAACTTTAAAGTAAGGTTAGGTTATAAAAAAAATATCCCAAGCTGTGAACGCATTGGAGCACTGTTCAATCCATCAGCTGAAAATGGAAAGAGTATGGCACAACTACAAACCTACCAAGACATGGCCGTCCACCTAAACTGACAGGTCGGGCAAGGAAAGCATTTTTCAGAGAAGCAGCCGAGAGGCCCATGGCAACTTTGGGGGAGCTGCAGAGATCCACAGCTCAGGTGAGAGAATCTGTCCACAGGGAAACTATTAGTCGTGCGCGCCACAAATCTGGCCTTTATGGAAGAGTGGCATAAAGAAAGTAATTGTTCAAAGAAAGCCATGCGGCCCCCCACCCCAAAGCAACTCGTCCCCATGTCGATGAGGATGCGACGATGGCGCGCAACGACTTATATAGGCATGGGGCGTGGTCGCTGGGTGGTGACCCCGCCCCTTATGATGGCACAGTCCCAGCATGCCCCGGGACTGTGACCCGGCAACCACGCCCCATGTCAATATAAGTCGTTGCGCACCGTTAACACAGCATTACAGCAGGAGAGAGCGTCATGTCAACATTGGAAGAAGAGAAGAGGGAAGAAGACGATGAGAAGACCGGGCCACTGCTAGCAAGAGAGGAGTAAAAGAGCAGAAGATAGCGGAGGAGCCCGGCAGAAGAACTGGAGAGCAGGAGAAGAAGCGGAGAAGAGGCCGGACAGCGGGAGAAGAACCGGACACTGGGAGAAGAGGCCGGAGAGAGCGGAGAAGTCAGAAGAAGACCCCCGGAGCTGCCTAATAAATTACTTTAAAAACCTATGTAGTGTGTTTTTTTTTGACACTTTTTTTTCCCCATTTGAATGGGTAGGGGTACAATGTACCCCATACTCATTCACATAGGGCGGGGGGCCGGATTCCGATAAGCCCCCCGCCTGCAGACTCCGACAACCAACGGCCAGGGTTGTTGGGAAGAGGCCCTTGTCCTCATTAACGTGGGAACAAGGTGCTTTGGGATGGGGGGCGCAGGGCACCCTCCTTCCCCAAAGCACCCACCTCCCATGTTGAGGGCATGTGGCCTGGTACGGTTTGGGGGGGGGCGCTCGCTCGTCCCCACCCCCTTTCCTGACCGGAAAGTCCGGTCGTGTGTGCGCGAGTCTGTTTGTTTGTAAAGTCTGTCGGAAGTCCGCCGAAAGTCCGTCAGATAGACCGTCGGGCCAGTCCGGTCGAAAAATCCGCTCATGTGTACATGGCATCACCTTCCAACAGGACAGCGACACTAAACATACAGCCAGAGCTACAATGGAATGGTTTAGATCAAAGCATATTCATGTGTTAGAATGGTCAAAGTCAAGACCTAAATCCAATTGAGAATCTGGGGCAAGACTTCAAAATTGCTGTTCACAGATGCTCTTCGTCCAATCTGACAGAGCTTGAGCTATTTTGCAAAGAAGAATTGTCAAAAATATCACTCTCTAGATGTGCAAAGCTGGTAGAGACATCCCCAAAAAGACTTGCAGCTGTAATTGTAGCGAAAGGTGGTTCTACAAAGTATTGACTCAGGGGGGCTGAATACAAATGCACCCCACACTTTTCACATATTTATTTGTAAAAAAAATTCAAAACCATTTATCATTTTCCTTCCACTTCACAATTATGTGCCAATTAAATCCCAATAAAATACATTTGCGTTTTTTGTTGTAACGTGACAAAATATGGAAAATTTCAAGGCACTGTAGATCCCCTGCAGCCAGAAACAACAGATACCTCCTAGCAACAATGGATCACCCACAACACAACAAAATACTTACCCAGCTACAATGGACTTCTGGGAGCAACAACAAATCTTTCCGCAGCCAGCATCAATACACCCCTATCTCAACAGTAGATCCCTCTCAGCAACAAATGACCCCCAGCAACATAAGAATCACCCCCAGCAACAATAGCCCCCCCACACAAAAATAGACCCCCTCCAGTGGCAATAGACCCCACAGCACATCCCAGTACCCCTTGCCATTTTTTTGAGGTGCTGGAAATGTGTTCCCCCACATTCCCGTGGAAAAAAAAGCCCTAAATTGAGGTATATACTTACATGGAAATTTTTGTGCCCAAAGTTCAGCTTTACATCTAGCTCAGTACAGCATATCATTGTGTTTGAAGGATTTTTCCAGCACTCAGAAAGAAAGTAACAGATGCTCAGGTGTTGTGTCAAAGGTTTCTGTTACTCCCTTTCAGAGTGCTGGAAAGATCCTGCAAACACTATGAAAGGCTACTTTAATTATGATTTAGCTTGATTTCTGGCACCCTTGCCTAAACTGCTAATCTTTATTGACTTTACATGGCTCAAATTTTGGCCGATTCCTGTGGAATCTGCTTAAATATGAGCTGTGGATGGTCCTGTCTACACCATCCATCTCAAAAAAGGGCGGTTTTCAATCGTCTTTTGTCAGGTTAAGTGAAAAGAAAATATTTGGTTAAACAGTGACTGCGTTCAATCAAATGCAGTTACTGGTTGTGTGGCAGCTTTAAGAATATAATAGCCAACAGGGGAGATCCCTTAATCCACGCTATTTAGTGTGGATGGAGGAATCTACCTGATTTCTGAGGACTGACCAAGAGAAATCTATAGATGTATGGTTGCCTTTGGATTGTGGCTATTGTCTTCTCCCTGCCCTGGTTCCCCAACTTACCCTGTCTATTACCAGCCCTTATCTCTACCCTTATTCTACTTCAGCTCTGCTGATTTGGAACCTTGCCTAATCATTTGTCTCATCATATGTTGTCAATGGTATAAACTAAGGGCTACAAACTGGGAGCTGATTGACTACTACAGAAGAAGACAAGGAGGTTGGTTGGGCACTGCTTATACTCTGCATGAACTAACATCTACTACTAGTAAAGACAGTATACTCTTTTAGATTGTGTTTTTTTTTTTTTTTTTAAGCAGTGGAAAAGGAGAGGCATGTTTTCAAATTTAAAAAAAAAAAAACAGACATTTAATCTTTTTTTGTTTTTACTTTACTCTTGTCAAATTTAACAGGTAAGGGATTTAAAATGACCATTTACCAGGGCAGGTGGTAGTAACTTATTTATCCAACAGGTTGCATATAATGTGCATCCCCAATTACCCACCTCCTCCTAGGCATCAGAAGCCTTGAATCACCTGCCAAACACTAAACTGCACATGGGTTGGATTTTAAACAAAAAAAAATGTATGCTTGTAGTATACAAAGTCATAGGCTACTTTCACAATGGGGCGTTGGCGGTAAAGCGCCGCTATTTTCAGCGGTAACATTCTTTCGTTTTCGTGGCCCTTTTCGGCCACTAGCGGGGTGCTTCTATCCCCTGCTAATGGCTGGAAAATAGTTAAATGCACCTGCAAAGCGCTGCAACAGTGCTTTGCTGGCACTTTGGCGGCGCTGCCCATTGATTTCAATAGGCAGGGGCGTTTTAAGAGCAGTGTATACACTGCTCCTACAGCACCTCAAAGATGCGGTTTGCAGGACTTTTTTTTGGTGACCTGTCAGCGCACTGCTCCAGTGTGAAAGCACTCGGGCTTTCACACTGGAATGAGAGGAGAGGCTCTTTACAGGTCCTATGCAGGCGCTATTTTTAGCGCTGTAGTGCCTGTAAAGTGCCTCAGTGTGAAAGCAGCCTTAGCTTACCATCTTTTAGAGGCATTCGGCAGAGAATGCATTTTTAAAAAATTATTTTAAAAAAACGCAAACAGGATCAGAGCAAATTTTGCAAACCAGCAGCAGACCAGAGTTTGTCTGTATCTTTTTTTAGTTAATCAGTAACAGCATCAGAGTTTAGTCAATTGCATCGCTGCAAGCTACTATCCTTCTAATCCAATAAACTATTCAGATCTTTTTTTTCCTTTAAAAGAAAGCCATACAATACTGTAAGCCTGTTAATTGACGACAACAGCATGAGTCCATTGGAATCACCAGCAAAACCAGTTGGAAAACGAGGGAATAATGTGTTAAAAAGAAAGCGTTTTGTACATCCATGATACGTGATGGTAAGGATGTAGGGCGATTTGCGTGACTTATCTTCTAATTGTTTTTATGGTTCATAACGTGTGTCATCTTACAGGTGTTAGCTATACTTGTCCTCATCTTTTCAGCAATGTTGCAGATTTTATACATTCAAAAAGTGGTTACCTGTAGTTTCCAGCTGTTGTTGAATAGCATAGCTCAGCGGGACTTGCCTGCCACTGAGAAAGCATGTGATGATCTGTACATCATCAACAACAGGTGAAGACTGCCTCACTAAAATTAAGAGGTGAGTCATTGCTTGCTGGAGATCCACATGTGGCACCACCACATCTATTTATGCCTTCTAGGGGTTCTGGATCTAAAGATATTGAACACATATAATTGTTAGTTATCAGATAACAGCCATGGTAATTTGTCCTAATATATGTTAACAACCTATACTAAGAAACAGGCTTTGTTTAACTTTTATTATTTTATCTTGCTAAATTACTCTACTAATGGAAATGTTATATGATAATCAGCCAGATGCTCTGTTTATAGTACTGTGCTTCCCTGCATAGAAGAATCCCAGGTATTACATTTTTACTCAGTGATATTAGTCCAGCTTGGACCAATGTAACTTTGCATATACCATACAGTACCCGTGGGATCCCAGTCTAGAAGCTAGAGATCACTGACACCGCTACTACAGCATAGTTGCTAACATTTCAAAAAAGTTTTCAGGGACACCTTTTTTTGCAGTGTCCAGCAAGCCATTGTAGTAGGAGAATGTACTTTACTTAGGGGTGGGGCATTTAAAATGGGTGTGAGTCTGCAAAAAGCATATTGTTAACCTAATAATTTATTAATATGAATTAAATGGATATACAGTATATATAGTGCTTACAGTTTTCACAGTGCTTTGCATACTATATGTATTATTTTACTTCAATAAAGCACTACCTCTGCAGGAGCCACTTGATAATTTGGGTTCTCTGTTCTGCCCCTCAGCCCCTCTGACACGCCTAGTTGAGTGAAAGCTACTGCAAACTATTATAAGAACAAGAATATATATACCTTTAGCCATTTGCCGCCCACCCACAGTACGTTTACTGCTAGCGGCAGCAGCTATATGCACCACAACGTACTGGCACACATGTGCACTGGCACACAGCAGATCATGGCGTTCGGTATGAACAATCATAGCGAACACATGATTGATTACTGTTGTGATGCTGTGATTGGCCCACAGCTATCACATGGTATCTGACACCCTGTACCATGTGATTAGCTGTAGCCAAATACAGCATCACAATAGTAAGCAAGCTTTCATAAATGAAAGCCATTCATGCCAGTTAAAACTATTGCTTATAGCAGTGATCATCACTGTTATAAGCAAAAATAGTGTAAGAAAAAAAATTCTGATCGCCCCCAGAGTAGTACCCCAATGACAGTATGTAAGAAAAAAATTGAAAGAAAAATGTATTTATTTATTTTTTTACGAGCTGTCACCAGTCATATGATGATGCAGTACTACACTGGTGACAGTAAGTAAAGGAGAAAAAAATACAGCCAAAGCTTGTTTTGCTGCACTTCTCCTGTGGATCCCAGAAGTGCAGTTCGTTCTGCACACCTGTTATCCATTTTCAGCTGACAGTGGGCTAAAGCCCGCTGTCGGTCGACGTTACAGAGCCGGTCCAGGCTGGGGAAAAATCACAACCATATGGACAGGATCCGCTCAGAACCCTAGGCTGGCACCTGGCACAGATTCCCAGCAAGCCACTCCTGCCCCCTCCACAGCCCAACGCTCTGGTGAGTGTGGGGTGGCAGAGCAGACAGCAGTGTCCTGCACAGAACTCTGTACCCAGCCACATATGTTCAGGTCTCATATCTTGTTGCCCAGAAGTTGGAATACACATTATGCATCAGATTTAACACAGTATTGAAGGGAACTCTTGCATCCATATAATAGTTTCCAGCTACTAATACAAGTGGAACATATATTATCATTCGTGGTCTTCCTGAATGATCTTATTAAGGGACTTTCTGCACATCCCTTCTGCTCATAGCCAATATTACAGTACCTGGGACCCACCTGTACACAAGTAACAAGTTCAAGGATGAATGAGAATGTGAAATAATTGTGCAATATTGACAGGGTGTTTTGGGATCTATGACTGATTTTATAGATGTCCATTTGTTACATGTACAATAAAGTTGTTTTTATGATGCATTGGTCTAGATTTTTGGGATAAGTTTTTATAGAGACCCAGTTCTGTGATGGTTTGGTTTTGAGCTCATGACTAGTTTCTTTATTTTTTAATTGTACAGGGAATCAACAGAGTATACTACAGGGAGGTCAGGAGGGCACAATAAATGGGAGCCTGCAGGGATCGGTACAGGGGGTCAGGAGGGCACAGTACAGGGGGGTCAGCATAGCACAGGGGTCAGGAGAGCACAATACTGAGGAGTCAGAAGGGCACAGTACAGGAAATTCCAGGGCACAGTAAACGGAGAACAATAGGGGGCACAATTCAGGGGGTCAGAAGAGCATACTACAGGGAACAAGGGCACAGTACAGGGAGGCAGAAGGGCACAGTGCGGGGGTAAGGAGGGCACAATAGAGGGAGTGCAGGAGGGCAAAGTATGGGGGTCAGGAGGGAACAGTACAGGGGGTCAGGAAGGCACAGTACGTGGAGGGCAGAGGGTCAGCTGGGCACAGTTCATGGGTCAGAAGGGCACAGTACAGGAGGTCAGGAGGGCACAGTACAGGGGGGCAGGAAGGCACAGAGCAGAGGGCAGTAATCTATAATACAGAAACAGAGCCCACATATGCATAGTTATGTTGGTCCAAGCTGGACCAATGTAACTACTGTATGTAAAAATGCCATATCTGGAATTCTTCTTTAACCACTTGCCGCCCGCCATATAGGAGAATGACGGCTGCAAAGTGGTTTCAATAGCCTGACTGGGCGTCATATGACGTCCTCAGGAAATTAAGCTGCTGCGCGCATTGCGGCAATTGTTGTTGCGGTGTGTCAGTCTGACACACCGCAACTCCGATCTAGGTAAAGAGTCTCCGTCAGAGAGATGTCCAATCACGGCTGATCACGATGTATATAGGAAGAGCCAGTGATCGGCTTTTCCTCACTCGCGTCTGACAGACGTGAGTAGAGGAGAGCCGTTCGACTGCTCTCCTGACAGCACAGCCCCCCTCGGATCCCACCCAGAACCACCATCATGCCGCTCAGGACCACCAGGATGGCCATCCACACTGGACCACCAGGTATGCCCCCCCAGACCTGCAGGGAAATACTAATTTGTGCCCAGGCAGCTACCATCAGTGCCCACTTACAATGCCTACCACTGCCAGTGCCACCAGGGATGCCTATCAGTGCCTCATATCAGTGCTGTGTATCAATGCCCATCAGTACCACGTATCAATGCCCATCAGTGCTGCCTATCAGTGCCCATTGCCTATCAGTGCCCTAATGTTGTAAAGTGCTGCGTAAACTGTTGGCGCTATATAATTCCTGTATAGGAATAATAATCAGTGCCCAGCAGTGCCGCCTATCAGTGCCGCCTATCAGTTCCACCCATAAGAAAACATCTTTGCAGCCTTTCAGTGCCCATCAGTGTCGCCTATCAGTGCCCATCAGTGCTCATCAGTGCCACCCAGTGCCACCCATAAGTGCTGCCTATCAATGCCCATCAGTGCTGCATATCAGTGCCACCCATCAGTGTCGCCTATCAGTGCCCATTGTCAGTGCCCGCTCATTGGTGCCACCTCATCGGTGCCGCCTTATCAGTGCCTGTCAGTGCCGCCTTATCAGTGCCCATCAGTGAAGGAGAAAACTTACTTATTTACAAAATTTTATAACAGAAACAAAAGCAAAACTTTTATTTTTTTAACATTTTTCGGTCTTTTTTTATTTGTTTAGCTAAAAATAAAACCCGCAGAGGTGCTCAAATACCACCAAAAGGAAGCTCTATTTGTAGGAACAAAATTATAAAAATCTAGTTTGGGTACAGTGTTGTATGACCGCACAATTGTCATTAAAACTGCGACAGCACTGAAAGCTGAAAATTGGTCTGGGCAGGAAGGTGAATAAGTGCCCTGTATTGAAGTGATTAAATATAAATACAGTATATTCAAGTAAAACAATTTCCTGACAATGCTTATCTAAACTTCCTGAGCAATTCTTATTTTATACTTCTTATTTTATACTAAAACTCTAATCTGATAACATCTAAAAAAAATGTTATGTATACAAGAACTTCTACTTCAGTGTTTGATCCTTTTTTCAAATTAAATTGGCAGGGTAACAAAACATTTGAAAACTAATATATGAAAAGTGTGGCCTGCTCTTGGCAGAGTAAGATGCACGTTTTGCAGCCCTGGGAACCTTCCCTCACTCATACCTCAAATCGTTTTCAAATCAATTTAGAACAGTTTTTGAATTCTAAAAGTTTTCCAATTTCCAAAGAGAATAAAATAGAGAAAAATAGAATAGAAAAGAATATAACAGAAAATAAAAGAATATAATATAGTAAAACAGAACAAAATAGAAAATAAAAGAAAAGAATAGAAACAAATAGACTAGAATAGAATAAAAAAAATAGACTAAAATAGAATATAACCATCTTCTGAAATTCGAATTTCAAATAGAATAAATTAGAATTCAAATACATAAGAAAAGAACAGAATAGGAAAAAAAAGAATAAATATACTATAAAAGAAGAGAAAAGAATATAATTCAAAAACAATCGAATAGAAATAATATAACCATTTACCAATTCAAATAGAATCAATTTTAATTTGAATAGAAAAGAAAAGAATAGATTAGAATGCGAATATATGTTTTCTATTCTTTTCTATTCTATTCTATGTTTTTTCTATACTATTCTGTTATTTTCTATTGTATTCTTTTCTATTCTATTCAAATTTGAATTGATTCTATTTGAACTTTGCGAAATGGTTATATGATTTCTATTTTATTCTATTGTTTTTTAAATTATATTCTTTTCTATTCTTTTCTATTCCAATTTAAGAAGATGGTTATATTCTCTTTGATTCTATTTTGTTATTATTCTATTATATTCTATTTGTTTCTATTCCATTATATTCTATTAATTTATTTTCTGTTATATTCTTTTCTATTTTGTTATATTTTTTTTCTATTCTATTCCTTTATTTTCTATTTTATTCTCTTTGGAAAATGGAAAACTATTCGAATTCGAAAACTGTTCAAAATTGATTTGAAAACTATTCGAATTAGAAAACTAAACTCAAATTCAAATTGCGAAAATTCGAATTGTTTTGAATATGAACAAAACAAATTCCGTAAACAAGTTAAACGGATTAAACAAATTTAACCAAACTAATTTATGTAAATAACAAATCGAAACGTAACTTAACATTTTTTTTCGTTATGCCCATGTCTAAAGTTCTCTACCACTGGGGACCAGGCTGCACCACATCTCAGCTCTCCCAATTTGTCAACACATGCAGACACCCCTGCAGAGAACTCCTCCTAGAACTCCTAGTGATGAAGCCCTCTATCCCCAGCTCTGCTCTTTCTCAAGATGAGATAATTAAAACAGGTCAGTCTTCCCTAACTTTTTAACTCCTCTACACTAACGAGCACAAAGGGGGATAGGACTGTAATGCCGCGTACACACGATCAGAATTTCCGTCAACAAATGTTCGATGTGAGCTTGTTGTCGAAAATTCCGACCGTGTGTATGCTCCATCTGACATTTTTCGTCGGAATTTCTGACCAACAAAAATTTGAGAGCTGGATATGTTGGACATTCGCAGCATATCACAATCATGGTAATTATGGAATGATGAAATAAATACAATACATTAGCAAACATTAAATACATAGAATTTGATGTTAAAGGAGAAAACTTACCCTAATATAGTCCTTCTGCAGGACCTGAATGGCATGTGCGAGAATTGGTCACGCTGGAGTAACCAATTCTTCGTCCATGAACTCCTCCTCACCCTGTTCATGGACTGGGCTTGAGTCAAAGTAAGAACCCCAACACCAAGCTCCTGCATAGCACAAACTCTATGATGAGTACGTACCCGCAACATGGCTAGAAAATGGTTGGATGGTCGGAACGAACTAACAGAACACACTGAAAATCAGAAAGGCCTGACAAGAGCGACCTGAAAATCAGAAACGGGCGGACAAGAATGCACTGAAAAACAGATACGAACTGACTACATGCACTGAAAAACAGATACGAACCCACAAACACAAACTGAAGAGCAGTAACGATCTGAAAAGCACGAGGTTGAAAATTGCAAATCGTCTCTCACCAAACTTCTACTAACACGAGATTAGCAGAAGGAGCCCAAAGGGTGGCGCACTGGCTATTGAACTTCCTTTTTCTAGTCCCGTCGTCCGTCTTGCCGATCGGAATTTCCGAAAACATTTGTGCAACCGTGTGTATGCAAGACAAGTTTCAGCCAACGTCCATCTGAAATAAATCCACGGTTTGGTTGTCCGAAATTCCGATCGTTTGTACACGATATTAGAATGCAATAAAACACATTTCACCAGATCTGAAATGGAAAAATATATACAGCAGCTGAAATCAGGTTACAAATCTGAAATCCACTCTCTTAAATCTGAAATCAGAGTAAGTTTGAGCTAGAGAATACTTGCTCTGCATTAACCAAGTCCTCAGAGATATACCTTAAATTTATTAAAAATGTTTACATCGTATATGCATACCCTGTTCTTTTTTCCAGGATGACTTAGTCGCCATAAAAATATCAGAGTTAGGAGGTTGCCAAAGGAGATGGGCAATTTTTATCTCTTAAATACAGTGAAAGCCATTTTCTCTAAATACCTGGGCCATATAGCACCTGCCAATAATAAAATAGACATGGTCCACAGAACACTGGGCCCTAAAAGCCCTGACCAAGTGTAGCCAAGTCCTGGGCCCATTGAGGCCCAATGCTGACCTCCAGAGTTAAGGACAGCTGACATCCTGCTGTGTAGAGTGGGTTACAAAGCATAGTGGATGTAATGCAAGGTAGATTGATGGGCGCTAGACACTTCTTGAATGCAAAGAGATTTATTGTCTCTTAATCAGAACTGTGGGAGAGAGGGTTAGGGCAAGGACACTCTTTAGTAGATGCAATGTTAATTTGGCAGACTCCGAGACTTCTATAGGCAGACAGCCATGCAGGGAAAGGCATCCAGCTAGACACCACATCTGCATGATTAGGACAGCTGTCTCCTATGGCAACAATCTAGTAACAGTTTCTAACAACAGTTGCAATGAACTCCTTCACTTCTTCTACAATCTCCTATTGTAGAACTTCACTCAGCTGAGCTCCCAGTCTTTCACTAGACTAACAGATCCACTCGCCACTGGATCTCCTGAGCTCTT
The DNA here is from genome assembly GCA_037952925.1 of Lithobates clamitans. Lineage (NCBI taxonomy): Eukaryota > Metazoa > Chordata > Amphibia > Anura > Ranidae > Lithobates > Lithobates clamitans. The sequence continues at coordinate 3,361,789 of JBBGZY010000320.1, forward strand.
CCAATCTTCTCACTCAGTATCTTCCTCAAGCGTCACCCACGCGTCCCTGCTGGATCCCTAGCTTGGCACTCACAGATATTCCTCAAGCGTCACCCCAGTGGACTGCTTAGTCCCTGGCTTGGCACACAATAATGCTCCACAAGCATCACCTCCGGCAGAACCGTTGCTTCTGGTTATACTGCAAGCTGCAGTCCCAACCCTACGCTGCTCTCTTACTTCTGGATAGGCCTTTAGACAGCCTAGCAGCCAGATGTCCCTAGGATAGGCCCAAGGCTTATGGCCCAGCAGCCCAGGCCACTACAACACATGTCCACCCAGACAGCCGTCCAGGCAGCACACAACCCCGGTCACCTGACTCCACCCAAATAAATAGGTTCTTCCAGCAGGCCAAGGGATCAAGAAAATCCCTGCCCATTGGCTGAGACACCCCATTCATTCCTCAGTCCTTGCAATGCCCTTGTCTTGTCTAATGTCACCAGGTACCCGGCCACATAGCGACAGAAGAGAGAAGCGCAGCAATTTCAGAGTTAAGGTGAAATCAATTGACCCAATTAGCCAAGGTAACTATCACTTGGCAGATAAATTTAATAACAAACCTGCCTAAACACCAGGGTGCTACACAAGCAAGGCCTAGGGATCTTATCTGCTTCTACAAAGATGTCAGCAAGTCCACTTATCAAAGCTTGTTGATTTTGATGGGGCCACTATCACCCTCCTACCAGACCTAACAAAACACACAACGCTAAACACTTAAACTTTTCCTCAACTTGCTTTGCAAGCACAATATTCCATACCAATGGAGATATATCTCTTCCACCTTCAAATGCGCAGTGATTGTAAAACACACTTTCTCCACAACTCTGAATACATCCAAAATGTTGTATGGACTTTTGAGCTTCCTCCACTATTAGTAATGGAGTGGCCTCTCGCCTACATACCCCCAGGCAGCTTCAGGTAGCCCCAGGGTAGTGTCCACCTTCCTGCTACTAAGAAATAATCCTCAACTTCTAGGGATGGTGCTATATCTTTCATTTAGCACTACGCTACATATGGCATCAAGCTATGACTCTGGATCCATAACTGGATGACATGGCCTCATAAATTGGATGCGACACTTGCTCCATCTTTCTCTACCTTGGGGAATATTTCAACCTACTGTTGGTTCTCTAACCCCCATGCAATGCACATTATAACTTTCTGAGATACATTCAGCTTCCGTTACCTAACACTATAAAGCTAATGTTTTTCTAGTGTATCTTCAGAACTAACAGTTTATGATGCAACATTTCTTATTACTTATTACTCTTTGGACACCTAGGAGGCTGCAACTCACCAACTTGAATAATGCCAGGAACTTACCTAGGATCATAATCATGGCTGTGTAGCCATTGAACCAACTGATATACCCATGACGTTGCAACCGACAAGTGAAGATCAGCCCTCACCATCGGCCTGATCCAAGCCTCGGTTTCATCAGCGTGGTCCCAGAGATCCTGCTGGCTAGGATTTCTCCCCCACAGGCAGAAAAATCAGCTGTTCAGAACACTGCTCTGCAGTGAACGCCACACCAGTGTGGATGGATTTGTGCCTTACTTCCTTAACCTCCATGTAAGTGGATAATGCACCTGTATCTCATTAAAATGTTTACAGTTCTAACCTAGAGGCGTTTCTCTTCTCATTTGCATATCTGGAGTCTGCTTTCAACCCCCCCCCCCCAAAGGCTGCCAAGGTTGTTTTGGACTGCTAAAGTAATCTATACAGGTCTCCCCTCTTCATCTCTCCCCTCCACATATACTGAGTATCCACTTCAAGGACTTATTGATGGACTAATGTATTAAATCTCATACTATTTAGCAGCGCCACTACCCATTTTATTGTCAAGATGGGACTTGGCTATGGCTACAGCAATATGGCTCCAGGTGCAGTTGGGGGAGGAGGGGGCAACTTTCTCAGAGGAATACATATCCCTTCAAATGTCTTCCCAAAATCTCACAATAGCAAATTGATATTAACAGGCTTACTAGAGGCCTTTCTGATATCATCCCAATCATTTCTCATGCCAATTTCTCAATTTATTGGGTTTTTTGTGACATCCTCCCGCTATCTATCATTAGACTAAATCAGACCATGATACATACCTTACTGACAGTTAAGTTGGAGTCCTAGAAATGTCAGTTATTGCTCCAGCTGCATTCTTGTAAACTTAAAATGTTCAATGATATGACAACTTGCTCTTGTTTTGTTGGACTTGTATATTTTACCTATTGTGATATGTTTGCTGTTCCAAGCTACAGTTGCACTACATATAAATATCTTTTCATCACACCAAGCACAACAAACTATACAGACTTCCCTCTCTCTATTTTTTACCAACCATTACTCCCCTTTTTTTGTCTCCCTTCTTAATTTCCCAACACCAACACTGTACCTTTCCCCACCACACTATCTTCCCATTCCCCAGTGCATGCCAATCATTTTTACTCCACTTTTCATTCCTCTTTTAGCCTCCTCCTTTTTATGGTGATATGGTAAGCTAGGTGCCACTGCTACTCCTATGTCCCTGGAAGTTGTCCAGTGGGACAAAACATGCATAGGGCAGAGCCTAGCGGTGACGCCATGACATCAGCCAGAGGGAGCAGAATGGTGGTTTGTTTGAAACCTGTGAACCACATTGTCTTGTGAGTAGTTTTACAATGCTTATAAAATAAAGGAGGCACAAAGTTTGCTACACTATGGAGTTTTTCATGTGCTTTCTGTATTGAGTGCAGCCGATTCTGTTGATGCTGGAGGGAGTGCCAAGCACATAGAAAATTGCATCTGTCCACCTGGGGTTAGCTAAGGAATTCAGTATTGCTTAGACCTCCATAATAATGGGGTCCAGTAAGTGGCCCTAATACTTCTTTGGTAGAGGCACACTGGATGTACTAATACAACACAGAAGACCTACATGATTGCACATCTATGGGACATTATTTTGTATAATTTTTAATTATTATTGTATAATTATTTATTCACCTGTGGGACTTTATATCTGTTGGATTTTCTGTGATTCATATATAAAAAAATACTGTTTTTTGTGTGCACTATTTATGGCCCTGTTTCAGGAGATTGACTTTCAATCAGGACATACACCAATTTGTCATAATAGGTACTACTTCAGATGGTACCTTAGAACCCTTCCTTTATTGCTCCCCATCCCGAACCCATGTTTCTTTCAGCAAACTTAAGGCCCTTAAGTAATGGTTCTTTTATTCACAACAATCTCTTTCATCTGAGATCATACCTGAGATAACTACTACCTTACTACTACCTACACAGTTATAAAGATTATATCAACTAAAAGGATTTAGCTTATAAATTAATGTTTAATCTAGTTTAGTGATAAATGTGGAAAGTGTCTTGCAAAACTGTAAGAAGAAAACTATGTACACCCCTCTTTCTCCATCTTAAAGAGGTCTAAACTCATTTTTTTCCAAAATAAAAAACAGGTTTATACTTCCATACTATGGTTTTGCATAGAGTTGCCCCAAACCTCCTCTTCTGGGGTCCCCCACCAGCACTTCCTGCTCTTATTCTTCTCTTAGAGCTCCAATAGCAAGCTGCTTGCTATGGGGGCACTCATGCAGACTCACTCTCTACTGAGCCAGACTGTGTGTGTCCATAGACACACTCACTGCGGAGTGGCACTTCCCCTTGCTCTCTCCTCACTGGATTTGATTGACAGCAGCTGGAGCCAATGCTTTGGCTGTTATCAGCAAAACCTGTGAAACCAGGAAGAGGAGAAAGGAGCTGCAGCAAATAGGCACAACGCTGGATTGGGAATGAGCTCAGGTAAGTGTTTATGGAGGGCTGGGGGGAGCTGCTATTGAAAGTTTTTTATGTTAATGCAGAGAAAGTATCAAGGAGAAAAACCTTGTGCCTTTAGAACTATGTTAAATACTTTTAGTGATTATTACTATGAATTATACAATCCTAGGGGATCAGATCCTCCTTGAACTGATCAGCCCCATGAGCAACTTAAAGAATAATACATTCAAGACATCTTGCTCACCTTCACAGAGCCCAACACACACATCAGGTTAGAGGCTCGAGTCACTGAAGTAGAGCCATATTTAAACACACCCATCTAGCAAAAACCTTGGACTGGTCCATATTTTGCAAAAGATTCTTACTCTTTTTCTCACCAAAGTTTTTAAATTTGTCTCAAAGCCCACATTTCTTTAATCTCACAGCCTGATAAGAATTACCAGGCTCCATTCACAAAAGTAGATTGCACGCGGTATTTAGGTGTTTGCATGCGATTCTGAAAATGTCAATTCACTATTGCTGTATGAGGTATTTACCACAAAAAGCGAAAACACTCGGTAAATACAGCACAGTAACTGCCTTAAAGTCAGTTCACAAAAGGAAGTAAATAAAAGAATGCATGCAGCAATTAAGTAGTGTTCCAGGCATGCGATATTTAAGGATTGTTTTTGATTTTAACTGGTTATCAGGGAGTGAGCGACTGCTGACATCCTTAAAAAGGAAGTAAACTCCCCTGGTTTGTTTTTACCTATAGATAAGCTTATAATAAAGCTTACCTATAGGTACTGTAAATATCTCCTAAACTTGCATTGTTTAGGAGATATTTACTGTATACTGCGCCAATTACGCCATGCCGCCCGTGCTGTTTCTTCAGGGCCCTGTGCTGTGACGTCATTGCAGCTCCAGCCAATTACAGCACCGGAGCCCGCGCTCCCAGAAGAAACACCGGGGAAGATGAGAGCCGTCTCAGCAGTGTGTGTGCGCCCAGTGGCGTAGCATGGGTTGTCAGCACCCGGGGCAAGGCAAGTAATTTGCACTCCCTAACCTGTGGACTTTTAGCACCTAAGAATGGGGGCTCAGGGACTGCTCTGCTGCTGGTTACGTGCTGTGGCTATCGAAACGCAAAGGGTTTCCCCACTCGCAGCCTGAGCCTCTGATTGGCTGACTAATAATAACCCTGATTTAAGGGTTGTGCATAATATTTAGTGCTAGACATGATACAGGAGATGGTCAGAGACTGCGGACATAGTACAGGAGATGGTCAGAGACTGCGGACATGGCACAGGAGATGGTCAGAGACTGCGGACATGGCACAGGAGATGGTCAGAGACTGCGGACATGGCACAGGAGATGGTCAGAGACTGCGGACATGGCACAGGAGATGGTCAGAGACTGCGGACATGGCACAGGAGATGGTCAGAGACTGCGGACATGGTACAGGAGATGGTCAGAGACTGCGGACATGGCACAGGAGATGGTCAGAGACTGCGGACATACTACAAGAGATACAGTGAAAGACTGCAGACATACTATATGCAGGGCTATTTTCCTCTAATAGGTGCAGGAACTTAACCATGCCGCCACCACCACCTGACAGTGGGAGAGTCTTAATGGGGCATTGTTAAATACCACTTATGCATTCTGCACAGAGTGAAGAGTTTAGGAGTTTGCTACGTACAGAATGCAAAGATCAGGAGTGTGCTATATACAAAATGCAAAGATCAAGATTGTACTACGTACAGAGTGCAGAGTTCAGGAGTGCACTGCATACAGAGTACAGAGTTCATGACTGTGCTACGTACAGATTGCAAGGATCAGGAATGCATATCTCACAGGACAGTTTACAACCCCCCTTCCAGTACAGAGCTCTCCTTCCACTCCCAAATTTTCTCTTCCCTACCAAAAGCAACTACAACTTACAGTAGGAGTGCAATGTTAAGTGGAGAGAGGGGTAATTAGTGCAAAGAGAGGGGATAGGGGATGGCATTGTGCTAAGTTAATGGGGCATTGGTGCTAAATGGGGGGGTGGCAATGTGCTAATTTCTAACTTGGGGAGAGTGTGAACATTGTTGCCAAGTGGGGGGGGGCATTGGTGCTAAGTGGGGGGAAATGAGGGACATTTGGGATAATTGGGAGAAGCTGGACATTGGGGATGCGTAGATGAGGAAGCGGGACATTGGGCATAAGTGGGGAATAAGTGGGAGAAGCTGGACATTGGGGATGCGTAGATGAGGAAGTGGGACTTTGGGCATAAGTGGGGGATAAGTGGTAGAAGCGGGACATTGGGAGTGCATAGATGAGGAAGGGGGACTTTGGGCATAAGTGGGGGACAAGTGGGGGGAGAGCAGAGACATTGGGGACAAGTGGGGGGAGAGGAGAGACATTGGGGACAAGTGGGGGGAGAGGAGAGACATTGGGGACAAGTGGGGGGAGAGGAGGGACATTGGGGACAAGTGGGGGGAGAGGAGGGACATTGGGGACAAGTGGGGGGAGAGGAGGGACATTTGGGGGAGAGGAGGGACGTTTGGGATAAGTGTGGGGAGAGGAGGGACATTTGGGATAAGTGGGGAAGAGGGTGATGCTCTGTGTATGTGGGTACTGTAGACTGAGTGTAGTTTCTCCTATGCGACTGTGTTATACATGCTGAGTGTCACATACCACAGTTAGTGACCCAGAGATGTCCATGTCATTACATGTTGGGTACAGCAGCACACATGTCCATGGAACAGCAGAGGAGCTCTAAGCAGTATGCTGCATGGACTCATTGGACTGGAAGCAGCTCAGTGTCCCGAGTCTCACAGCCAATAGGAAGTCAGGAAAGTATGCATGCACTTCTTGTGAGGAGAGAGGCAGAACTCACAGTGCTGGCTTTGCCTTGGAAGGATGACTAGTTGCAGTAGCGGCTGCTCCCTCGTCTCACCTGCTTTTTTTTGCTCACCATCGATCTGACCTCGGTCTGCCACACTGCCAGACTCACTGGCTGTTTGCCACAACCAATGGGGAATGATGCAAGTCCCAGATGCTGCGGTCAGGAGGAGAGGAGAAGGAGGAGAAGATAGCAGAGGCGGGACTCCAGGAGCATTAAGGACAGGTCAGCCCCACGCCTCAAATGACCCTATTCACCCAATCACAGGGCACCGGGCGCCCAGCTGACATTAAACATGGCGGCCCGGCCGCAGGGGACACAGAAGATAGAAATTAGGATGATGGAGCCAGAGTGACACACACTGATTGCGCCCCCCCAGATGTTGCGCCCAGGGCCTCCGCCCCCTCGCACCCCCCACGCTACGCCACTGTGTGCGCCACTGAGAGGGCTTCATTCTAAGGTGAGTATTTCATAATGAGCTAGTATGCAATGCATACTAGCTCTTTATGCCTTTGTCTTACAGGTTTTTTTTTGGGGGGGGGTTTACAACCTCATTAACAACCAGTAACTGTCATGATTGTTAGGAGTGGGTGGCTGCCGCATCCCTATCAACTGTGACTCATCTGGTGTCAGCAGGGTTACATTCTGACAGCAGAATGTAAACAAAAGAATTGCTGACATTTAAAAATTCTGATTCTGACATGGTGTGGGGTCCCCCCCAATCCATACTAGGCCCTTCCAGGCTGGTATGGTTTTTCGGGGGAACTCCATGCCAATTTTTTTTTTTAAATGGAGTGGGGCCCCCCCCCAAATCCATATCAGACACTTATCCGAGCATGCAGCCCATCAGGCCAGGAAAGGGGGTGGGAAGGACCGTCCGACCCCCCCCCCCACCCATACCAGACCACATGCCCTCAACATGGGGGGGTGCTTTGGGGATCCCCTCAAAAATACCTTGTCTCCATGTTGAGTAGGACAAGGGCCTCCTCCCCACAACCCTGGGCAGTGGTTGTGGGGGTCTGCATTTCAGGGCTTATCGGAATCTGAAAGCCCCCTTTAACAAGGATGCAGCCAGATCCAGTTCCCCCTCTGTGTGAATGTGTATGGGGTAAATAAACATTCACAAAAAAAAAGAGTAGTGTAAATAAAGACAGGAGCCAGGTTTTGACAAGCCCTTTATTTTTAAAAAAATGTCCCGGTATAGGTCCATCGTCAATCATGACAAACACCGATGCATATTAAAAAAAAAGAGTTCCACACCTGACACTGGCTCCCACCATCTGACAGCTCTGCCGCCTACTGACAATTAATAAACGAAGGGACGGGGCAACCCAGTGATGTCACTGGGTGACCCTGACCCTGATAACACAGTTGACTGGACATGCTGGGGCATTAAAAATGTAAAAATGAAGGATTCCAGTTTCTTTCAATCTTATTCTACCTACAAAATATTACTAGGCTTAAGGCAGTACAGCCAGCTCTTAACCCACAGAAATATACTGCGTTAAACGTGCACTAACGCACTGAAATGTACTGCGTTAAACAGCGCGTAATGCACTGAAATATACTGTGTTAAACGCACAGTAATGTACTGCGTTAAACCTGTACTAACGCACTGAAATGTACTGCGTTAAACGGCATGTAACGCACTGAAATATACTGCGTTAAACATGCAGTAACACACATAAATATACTGCGTTAAAACGTGCAGTAACGCACAGAAATATACTCCGTTAAACATGCACTAACGCACTGAATTATACTGCATTAAACATGAAGTAACACACAGAAATATACTGCTTTAAAGTGCAGTAATGTAGTTAAATATACTGCATTAAACGTGCAGTAATGCACAGAAATATACTGGGGCGTGGCCTGGACTCGGACAGACATAGCTGCCTAATCCTCTCCCTCCGGCATATTAGGGTCCAGCTTCTATTTTGCAGGAGGAGAACATGCGCAGAACATAGGAAAACCGAGAGGAAACTCATCAGGATCCCGATCACGCTCACCCCCGGAACCAGGAACTCAGCTAAGCCACAACATCCCTCAGTTATTCCGGACCCAGCACCCAAAAAATGTGGCCTCCTCTCAGGCTTCTGGATACATGCCTCAATCCTCCAGCGTGAGCCCGACAAGATCATTCTGCTTCCGACACGCTCATACAGCATCACCTGCCTCCCAGCCACTCAGTCTAGCAGCTATGCATACCATAGCGGATGACATTAAAAATACCCTGGCTGCTGCAATTTTAGACCTATTCCTGAACTTCCAAGCAGTAACCACCCGACTGGAGGAAGTGGAGGAAATGGCGATATGCCATGATGCTGACATCCAGCAGCTACATTAGGTATCTGATGCACACACCAATTATCTCCATGAGCTACAATGCCACATTGAAGATTTGGACAACAGAGGCCGCGGAAGTAATCTAAGGATACGCAGTCTCCCTGAAATGGTGGAAACAAACCAACTGCAACAAGCTGTTCTAACTATTTTCAATGACCTGCTGTACAGACCACATGAAACATAGATCGACATGGAAAGGTTCCATCGTGCACTTTGCCCCAGGGTCAGAGACACAGACCCTCCCAGAGATGTGATCTGCTGCCTAGTGAGCTTTTGCCTAAAAGAACAGATCCTACGCAGAGCCAGAAATCGCAATCACATTATCTACAATGGTCCAGATATTAAGCTCTACCACGATCACACATAACTCTACAGCATCAAAAGGATCTTCGCCCCCTATTGGAACTCCTACGCACCTGTGGAATACCATACCGCTGGAAGTTCCCATACTGTCTATCAGCTACCCACAGGGGATGAACCTCCAAACACCAGAAGATATACGTACCTTCTGCATAAGCATTGACATACCACTGATAGATATACCTGACTGGTATGGAGATGCCACCTCCACAGCAACCCAGACCTAAAGAAGACATCAGACAAGACGGTCCCAAAGTTGTACACATTGTAGATTACAACCATCACCAGCCTCACCTCCGCCAGCAGACCAATAAGCATTTACAGGAGGAAGTCCAACCGCCTCACCTGCTCATCACAAGGCCTGGTGCAACTAAATACACTGTGAGTTCTGTTTGAATCCAAAAACTTCCCTGAAGCACTCCTTAAATTTGAATTTGAACTCTAATACCATTACAGAAAATGTTCTACCTCAGCATGTATATACACTTACATCTTGGGGAAAACTCCAAACCCCCTAGCTATACATGCAAGAAATTACACACCTATCAGAGCTATACTATTGTTAACAACGATCAGTTCCGGGCATATTCACCTATTTGAGGATAAGAGAGAAAGAAAACAAAATGAAAGCTCTCTCTTAACGAATTTAACTTGAAAAAGTGAAAGCCACTGGCTGATATATCCCCAATCCGCCTTATCGTTATCTTTGTTTGTATTATTATATCTATGTTCAAAATGCAAAAATGGGACACAGACAAACAGGTGGGCCATCTATACTACAAACACCATAAGCTTACAAAAAGGCAAGGCATTCTACCCTATCAGGGTATGCCTGAATCACATACTGGATAACCGTCCTCCTCGTCTCCACCCAAATAATATGAATCGCTATCTTTGTATCGTCTTACAGCCTAACTTTGGGAAAAGTATCTCTCTGACTTTCAATTGATGACTTCACAGTATTCTTTATACCCATATATCCTGTTAATATTGTTTTGGGTTACCACAACTTACTGTCCTCTTTTGCCCTCCCTTGTAGTAGTCTTGGGACCTAGGAGTGCTCCCAGTTGGGAGTGTTACATTTAAGGCTGTGATGTTTTATACTCCTGGACCCCATACCCAGTCGCCAAAGCATGTTATCCCACCCTATTCATCTTGTAAAATGACCTAAATTTACACCCCTCCTTCATTAACAACTGACCTTAGATGTGCCCCAGCCTAATACATACCTAAATCCGTTTTCAACCACTTCCCCGCTCAACCAATTCAGTCAGTTCTTACTGAAGATGCTGAACCTCTCCGGACTACAATTAGGTTTTTGGGTAGCTGGTCTACCCTCGCCTCCCGATTGTAATTAAAACCCCACTATCCCTATATACCGTCCTTTCTCTCCTGGGGGTTGGTTTCTTTTTTTTTCTTTTTTTTTTCTTTTTCCTCTCTTCCCCCTCTCCTGTCCACCCTTTCTGTCCCACACACCTACCCAGCCAGGAGATCCCTCCAGCACCTCTCCCCTAAAGACACGCTCGCATAAGCCTGCTAAACTCTGACTTACTCGTTTACTGCGGGCTAACCTCATACAACAGGACTTCCGCCCAGCATACATTGCATCAAACCACTTTCAAGCTAGTCTGCCTTAATGCCAAGGGTCTCAAACTTTTGACTTATATGCACAGCATTAAAACTGACATTGTTTATTTACAAGGGACACACTTTCGCTCTAACTGCATACCTAAACTATATGACCACTACTACCCACAGTCTGCCATGCTACTAACGCATATCTGAAAGGATAGATTACTGGACAGCCGACCACCTTTATTCCTTGGTAACCCACCACAACCCGTCAGAATTCTGGAGACCCAATTTGACACACACACAACAGGCAGCTTTCAGTGTTCAAAGCAGGTCTGAAATCTTTATTCAGATTTGATAGCTTTATATACAAGTAACAACACAAAAGGGGAGGGATAAGCTTACTCCTAAGTCTCTAAGCGTTAACCAGGCTTCTACAGAGAGATTTTTTTTCATCATGAGTAGGGATGAGCCGAACACCCCCCTGTTCGGTTCGCACCAGAACATGCGAACAGGGGAAAAAATTTGTTTGAACACGCGAACACCGTTAAAGTCTATGGGACTCGAACATGAATAATCAAAAGTGATAATTTTAAAGGCTTATATGCAAGTTATTGTAACAAAAAGTGTTTGGGGACCTGGGTCCTGCCCCAGGGGACATGTATCAATGCAAACAAAAGTTTTAAAAAGGGACGTTTTTTTGGGAGCAGTGATTTTAATAATGCTTAAAGTGAAACAATAAAAATGTAATATTCCTTTAAATTTCGTACCTGGGGGGTGTCTATAGTATGCCTGTAAAGGGGCACATGTTTCCTGTGTTTAGAATAGTCTGACAGCAAAATGACATTTCAAAGGAAAAAAGTCATTTAAAACTACTCGTGGCTATTAAGGAATTGTCGGTCCGGCAATACACATAAAAGTTCATTGATAAAAACGGCATGGGATTTCCCCACAGGGAACCCTGAGCCAAAATTTTTAAAAAATGACGTGAGGGTTCCCCTAAATTCAATACCAGGCCCTTCAGGTCTGGTATGGATATTAAGGGGAACCCTGCGCCAAATTTTTTTTTAAAAATGGCGTGGGGGTCCCCCTCAAAATCCATACCAGACCCTTCAGGTCTGGTATAGATTTTAAGGGGAACCCCGTGCCAAAATTAAAAAAAATGGCATGGGGTCCCCCAGATAATCCATACCAGACCCTTATCCAAGCACGCAACCTGGCAGGCCGCAGGAAAAGAGGGGGGATGAGAGAGTGCCCCCCTCCTGAACCGTACCAGACCACATGCCCTCAACATTGGGAGGGTGCTTTGAGGTAGCCCCCCAAAGCACCTTGTCCCCATGTTGATGAAGACAAGGGTGTCAGGAGACTAGTAGACCAGACTGTGTGGACTGCACAGAGATAACCCAAAACGCATGTAAATGAATAAATAATATTTATTAAAATAAGTGATAATTCAGAAAATACAGATACAGTGCAAAACCAACACAACAAACCCACTACAAACAACAATATATACAGCAAGGGGCAATACCGGAATCACAGATGTCAGCCAGGCCAGGGTCATACACAGCAGATCAGCAGGAGCAAGGGATATACCAGAAACATAAACATTTATCCAAGCCAAGGTCATACACAGGAGATAAGCAACTGAACAAGGGCAGGTTAGGAGAGGGAGATAATGGATGGGATAGGATACAGGCTCAGGTTCAGATACAGGTTTATGGGATACGGGATAACAGGTCAGGGCACAAGGAAGAAAGATACCAAGGCAAGCCTATGAGGGCTTGCCGGGTATTTATAAGGCTGTGGTAATTGACCTCATGTCACAGCTGATCGCAGAGTGTGCTGTTTGCTCCACACTGCCGGAGAGCACTGGTGGACACCGGTACTACGGCCCAAAGATGCAACAGTGCCACCAGCAGGAGAGACCTCTTACTACAGGTCCCAGGTGTTGGAAGACACCCGCTGGTGGACACTGGTACTGCGATCCAAGAGACCGATAGCGCCACCAACGGGTAAACCCTCTCATGACAAAGGGCCTCATCCCCACAACCCTTGGCCAGTGGTTGTGGGGATCTGCGGGCGAGGGGCTTATCGGAATCTGGAAGCCCCCTTTAACAAGGGGACCCCCAGATCCCGCCCCGTGTGAAATGGTAATGGGGTACAAAAGTACCCCTACCATTTCACAAAAAAAGTGTCAAAAATTTAAAAAATTACAAGAGACAGTTTTTGACAATTCCTATATTAAAGTCTTCTTCTTTCCATCTTCTTTGGGTCTTCTTTCTTCTATCTTCCTTCGGTTTCTTCCTCCATCTTCTTCTTCCTCTGATTTTTCCTCCGATCCTCTGCTTCTGGCTCTGGTGTTCTCATCCGGCGTCTTCCTCTGCAGCGTCTTCTTCCCCGCTTCGTTCTCGGGCCGCTCCGCATCCATGGGATGCTCCCACTGTAGATGCTTTTCGTCTTCTGACACTTCTTAAATAACGGAATAAACTTCCCTATGGGTTTCCCCGTGACATCAGAGGGGGCAGGGTCACCCGGTTACATAATGGGTGACCCCGCCCCCCTCTGACATCATGGGGAAAGCCATTGGGAAGTCCCCGTCAAGTCCCCGTGCGTCAGAGGGGGGCGGGGTTACCGGGTGGCCCCGCCCTCTGTTATTTAAGAAGTGTCAGAAGATGAGAAGCGTCACACAGCGGGAGCATCCCATGGATACGGAGCGGCCTGAGAACGAAGCAGGGAGGAAGATGCTGGACGAGAACACCAGAGCAAGAAGCAGAGGATCGGAGGAAGAACCAGAGGAAGAAGAAGATGGAGGAAGAAACCGAAGGAAGATAGATGAAAGAAGACCCAAAGAAGATGGAAAGAAGAAGACTTTAAATAAAGGACTTGTCAAAAACTGTCTCTTGTCATTTTTAACATTTTTGACAGTTTTTTTGTGAAATGGTAGGGGTACAAAATGTACCCCCTTACCATTTCACATGGGGGGCGGGATCTGGGGGTCCCCTTGTTAAAGGGGGCTTCCAGATTCTGATAAGCCCCCTGCCCACAGACCCCCACAACCACCGGCCAAGGGTTGTGGGGATAAGGCCCTTGTCCTTATCAACATGGGGACAAGGTACTTTGGGGGGCTACCTCAAAGCACCCTCCCAATGTTGAGGGCATGCGGCCTGGTACGGTTCAGGAGGGGGGAGGCTGCTCTCTCATCCCCGCCTCTTTTCCTTCGGCCTGTCAGGTTGCGCTCTCAGATAAGGGTCTGGTATGGATTTTTGGGGCCCCAAGCCATTTTTTTTTTAAATGTTGGCACTGGGTTCCCCTTAATATCCATACCAGACCTGAAGGGCCTTGTATGGAATTTAGGGGGACCCCCACACAATTTTTTTTTTTTAATTTTGGTTCGGGGTTCCCCTGTGGGGAAATCCTATGCCGTTCTTATCAATGAACTTTTATGTGTATTGTCGGACCGACAATTCATTAATAGCCGCAAGTAGTTTTAAATGACTTTTTTCCTTTGAAATGTCATTTTGCTGTCAGACTGTTCTAAACACGGGAAACATGCGCCCCTTTAAAGGCATACTATAGACACCCACCAGGTATGAAATTTTAAAGGAATATTACTCTTTTATTGTTTCACTTTAAGCATTATTAAAATCACTGCTCCCGAAAAAAACGTCAGTTTTTAAAACTTTTTTTTGCATTGATCCATGTCCCCTGGGGCAGGAGCCAGGTCCCCAAACCCTTTTTATGACAATACCATGCATATAAGCCTTTAAAATTAGCACTTTTTATTTCTCCCATAGACTTTTAAATGGTGTTCCGTGGCTTTCGAATTTGGCGCGAACACCCCAAATTGTTCGCTGTTAGGCGAACTTGCTGAACAACAATTGATTAAAAAATAACCAATATGTCAATAGTGCAAAAATGTGCATGAATGTGTATATATGTGTATACCACAAAATATTAAAGTGCAAACAATATTCATGGTGTGAACCATAAGCATGAAAAAAAATAAAACAGTCAGTAAAGTAGACAACAGCAATTGATTAAACAAATAACCAATATATCAATAGTGCAAAAAATACAAAATGTCAGTATTGAAATTAGTAAGTGACTTAAATTCATAAACAATAGTCTATTCATAAATAAATAGTGGGGCATGAAAAAGACTTGACCACGTGAGACCACCACCATAGATATACAGGAGGCTTACCATAAAGCCAATGACCGCCCTTATTCAGGGGGGTCATACAAGGCTTGTTGGATCTGAGATCCTGTGGAGATGTATCCTGATAACTGGAGCCTGGAGAGATGTCCCAATGTACCTGGCCTTCACCACTGGATGGTTCCCACAGGTGCTAAGCGATGGTCCAGTCCGGTCCCACAGGCAGAGGTGCAAGTAAACGGATATAAAAAGAAAAAAAAAGAAGAAAAACTCCAACAGCGCAATATTACTAAAAAAAGGCTTTATTGGGGGGTAATGCAATGCTGCATATAACGAGATGTGAGAGCGCGATCGCTCTCACACATTGATGTGTTATTATCCTGCTTGGAATTCCAACATTTTGCCTTTATTTTTATTTTGATTGCAGGAGTGACTCAGTTGTGGGTCATCTCGTTATATGCAGCATTGTATTACCCTCCAATAAAGCCTTTTTTAGCAATATTGCGCTATTGGAGTTTTTCTTCTTTTTTTCTTTTTATATCCATTTACTTGCAACTTTGCCTGTGGAACTGGACTGGACCATCGCTTAGTGCTTGTGGGATCCATCCAGTGGTGAAGGCCAAGTACATTGGGACATATCTCCAGGCTCCAGTTATGAGGATACATCTCCAACAGGATCTCAGATCCAACAAGCCTGTATAACCCCCCTGAATAAGGGCGGTCACTGGCTTTCTGGTAAGCCTCCTGTATATCTGTGGTGGTGGTCTTACGTGATCAAATCTTTTTCATGCCCCACTATTTATGAATGAATCACTTCACAGAGCATCAGTGCACCAGGACTATTGTTTATGAATTTAAGTCACTTACCAATTTCAATACGGACATTTTGCATTTTTTGCACTATTGATATATTGGTTATTTGTTTAATCAATTGCTGTTGTGCACTTTACTGACTGTTTTATTGATTTTCATGCTTATGGTTCACACCATGAATATTGTTTGCACTTTTGCACCTTAATATTTTGTGGTATACACATATATACACATTTATGCACATTTTTGCACTAAGGACATAGGATGCCTTTCTGAGGATCCGGCCACAATGACAATGAGTGGGTTTTTTTTTATTACCGTATTTATCGGCGCATAACACGCGCCAGCGTATAACATGCACCCCAAGTTTAGGAGGGAATTTTAAGGAAAAAACTTTTAGGAGGGAAGTTTAAGGGAAAAAAACTTACATTTAAATGCCCATCAATGCAGCCTTATCAGTGTCCATCTGCAGCCTTGTCAGTGTCATTGAAGCCTTCTCAGTGCAGCCTTGTCAGTGCAGCCTTGCAGCCATGTCAGTGCAGCCTTGTTAGTGCAGCCTTCCCCAGTGTCCATTGCAGCCTTGCCTCAGTGAAGCCTTGCCCCAGTGCAGCCTTGCCCCAGTGCAGCCTTGCAGTCTTGCCACAGTGCAGCCTTGCAGCCTTCTCCAGATTTAAATATGGCGCCGCGGAGGGACTCGGCGGAGCAGAGCGAGCACCGCCGAGATCGCAGGCACTGGGCGGACCCGAGAGTCACATAACCGAGTGTACTCGGCTTTTCTCGGCTCCGCTCACAGTCACGCCCAGTCCCGCCCTATGATGAAAATAACACAGGTCCAATGGCGGGACTGGGCGTGAATGCGAGCGGAGCCGAGAAGAACCGAGGACACTCGACTATGTGTATACACATAGCCAAGTGTCCTTGGTTCTTCTCGGCTCCTGGGCGTGACTGTGAGCGGAGCCGATAAGAGCAGAGAAGAGCCGAGTACACTCGGCTATGTGTATACACATAGCCGAGTGTACTCGGCTCTTCTCGGCTCCGCTCACAGTCACGCCCAGTCCCGCCCTATGATGGAAATAACACAGGTCGAATGGTGGGACTGGGCGTGACTGTGAGCAGAGCCGAGAAGAGCCAAGTACACTCTTCTATGTGTATCTCGGCGCGGTCGCTCCGCTCCGCTCACAATCAGCGGAGATCGCCGGGGGATCAGCATATAACATGCACCCACGATTTTCCCCTGATTTTAAGGGGAAATCAGGCCTGGTCTCCCTTAGTAAACAATTCTGTCTTCATTTGATGCCTAAGAGGGTATTTTGAATACATACTGGCCTCAAGTAGGTGGTCTTCCTTATTGTTACCCATAATCGGGACTAAAGAGGCCAAATAACACCATCCTTGGACATGGAGAGGGACCCAAGGATAACATACCATCCTACAACACACATAGATACTTTGTCCTAGTGTAAATGGTTTCTTAGCGATAAGCCCTTGAGTGTACTTGTCCTGTGCTGCGATTATGAATTGGTATAGTATATCACTTACATTATCAGGGAGAGAAGAGAAGTTTTGCAAGGTATTATTTAAATCAGGATCAGATATGTGGAACAGTGAACAGGCGGAGTTTCCCTTAGATTCACACACGGAGATGTTAAATATTGACCTACTGCATGAAGAGGGGTTAGTCTGTGTATCATTTCCTAAATTGAAACACCAGTCAGGGAAAATACTTCTACCAGTTATTGGAAAAGTAACGGTGTGTCAGGGCTGGGCTTAGCCCTTCCTTCTCTGAGCTGACCACTCAGCTGTCAGCTAATTGCCAGCTCCCAGCTCTCTCCACAGTTACTCAGCTGTTGATGATATCCTGTTCGTCAGTCCTGCCTACTTAAGCCATCCAGTCCAGAGGCGCTCTGCCTTCGCCTTGGTCAACATCACAAGAAATTTCCTCCTGCATTCCTGTTTAAAGAAGGTGTAATCAAGAAAGGCCCAAAGTGGCCAAACGCTGCGTTAAAATAAAAAGTAACAACTGAACGAAAATGGATCAATTAAAAGCGAGACACTAGAAGCAGCTTGCACCAAGAGTCTGCAATACAAAACCCAAAATCATGTAGTATATAAATAGTACAGCGCTAAATAGATTAATAAAGGTGAAAACAAGACTGAAAAAAGAAAACTAATGGAAGCATATGTGAAGGTTAAATCATTAAGTGAAGTGAAACGTATTCAGAAAAACAGCACTAATATGCATACAAATAACAATGATATAAAATGCACAAATGAATAAGTAACAAATAAATTTTAAATATAATAATCCCAAGTGAAAAATACTTATACGTAGTATAATTAGTGAAAAAAATAAAAATAAAATAAATTTTAAATATGATAATCCCAAGTGAGAAATAATTGGCTTTTGACTATGTTTGTTCTTTTTACTTTTATTATTAAAAAAATGTGATTTAACTGTACTTCTGTCTCGGTCTGATTTCATGGTTTCTGACACGGTGTTGTTTTCATATAGGCTGGATATGTTGGTTAAAGCAACGAGAGGAGTTTCATTTAAAAAAAGGGTGATATTTAAAGGTACAGCCATAAGGGGAATACAGGCTGTACTAGGATGCAGTTTACTACTTATCCAACATTTCTCATAACCTGATTTTTGTGCAAATGCATATTTGAACTTCATCAGTAACATTTTATCATGGAATGTGGTTTACCCTTCCCCTATCTCATTTTCTCCCAATGATTCTCTTTTTGACCTGTTACATGTGGCATGTATAGGTTGTGCTCCACATATGCCTTTTTATGGCACCCAAGTCCTCAGGGTGATATAGACAGTAAGTTATGATCCATGTGGGTAGGAACACAATCAGGGTGATCAAGAATAGGAGGCACAAGGCCTTCCCAGAAGTCTGTCATGAAAAAAGCAAGGTCATCTTTTTTAGAGTCTTGACCACCTGCTTCATTCACTATTTGAGGATTTTCACTGCTTACTTCACCTCCTTTGTCTTTAATCTTCCTCTTAGGTGTTTGGTTCACCTTCTTCACACGACTGGCATAAATCTAGGCCTGTTGTCCCTCTACCAGAATAGCTGTGTGGGTCACTGCGCTCACTGTGGTTGGGGATCTGAAGGGATACTCCTGCTTCTTGGTGCGGTTTAATTGCTGGACCACCATGGAGTCACCCACCAGGAAAGGGTGTGTAGGTTCTTGTGAAGAAGGAGGAGAGGTGCAAGCAACATTTCTTTCAATTTTATCCAAAGTTTCAATAAGTTTTCTCTTACGTATTCTACCTAAATGAGATCAAAGTCCCCTCTTTCTAACATAAGTGGCTGTCTGGCCCATGGGGTGGGGAATGGCCTACCCATTAGGACTTCAAAAGGAGAGTATCCTGTTTTCTTAGAGGGTGTCATTCTTTCCTCAGCTAGAACTGCTGGTAGGACCTTCTTCCAATTGGTATACGTACCTCCAGTGGCCTTCCTGATCTTATCCTTAATAGTTCTGTTCATCCTTTCTACTATACATGAACTTTGAGGATAATAAGTTATGTGAAACTTCCAATCAATTTTGAGCGTTTTTACTAGATCTTGGCAGACTTTGGCCACACATGCAGTGCCATTGTCTGAGTTGATCTGAAGTGGGCATCCCCATCTGGGAATGATTTTCTGTGTAAGAATTCTCACTACTGTTTGTGCATCTTCCTTTGTTGTGACAAACATTTCTATCCATCTTGAGAACATGTTCACTATTACAAGTAGGTATTCTTGGTCTCTTACCTAAATTAGGCATGTGTGTGAAATCAATAGCCTTGTGAGGGTGCCTGGGATTATTCCGGATGCATGTGATGCATCTGGAAACATATGCCTTAACAAGAAAGGGAAGAACTGGAATGAAAAAATCTCTATCCAAGAGTTCACATGTAACCTGCCACCCTCTGTGACCTACCCCATAGTATTGTGCAATGAATAAAGGAGCACTTGCTACAGTAATACATGGTCTCCCCTCATGGCAGACAAGCTCAGATTGTGAGCTTTTCTGCACACCTACTGCATTCCATTGTTGGATGTCTTTGTCTGTAGTTTTGGAGATCATTCAATGTTTGATCTAGGAGTGGGATTTTAGGTGAGAAAAAATGGCATTTGGATGTCTGCTGGCTGTGTGGATGCTGTCTCTCTTGCTGCTTTGTCAGCTAATGCATTTCCCTTGGCTATGTCGTCTTGCTGACCTGTATGTGCCTTACAGTGCAATATAGCAATGGATTTTGGTAGTTGTATGGCTTCTAACAGGCTTGCGACAAGCGTGGAATGTGAGATGGATTTTCCATCTGCTGCCTGGTATCTCCTCTTTTTCCATATAACTCCAAAATCGTGCGCAACACCGAATGTGTACTTGGAGTCAGTGTAGATGTTTACATCTTGTCCTTCAAAAAGCTGGCAGACTCTAGTAAGAGCTATAAGTTCTGCAGCTTGTGCTGATTGGAATGGGACAGGGTTTGCTTCCAGTATTTTATCAGGCAATTGGACAACAGCATACCCTGCATGGTATGTGTTATCATTTGGTGTTAAACAAGACCCATCAACAAAGACATTCTGTGCTCCAGGGAGAGCAGTTGAAGACACGTCTTGTCTGGGGGATGTGTCTTAGTGGATGAGGTAAATTAATTCATGTTGAGGCACTACCTCATCTTCCTCACCTTTAAAGCCTAGCAAGGCATTCAGGATTGGAGCTGGGCCAGACTTGGGAGAGGCATATTTTATCTCAAGTTTTGAGTTAGAAAGTAAAATTACTTCATAACCACTCAGCCTTTGGGCTGACATGTGCTGGGTATGGATATTCTTTAGTAGAACGGATACATTGTGACTGGTATGTAGTGTGGTGAAATGTCCTAGAGTGAATGATGTAGCCATTTCCACCACCATAGCACAGGATGCCAGAGCTCTGAGACACACCTGCATGCCCTGTACTGGCATAGGCACAACCCTTGAAAAAAATGCAATGGGCAGAGTTTGCCCCCATGCTCCTGCACTAGGACCCCCGCCACCAGGT
Source organism: Lithobates clamitans (assembly GCA_037952925.1). Lineage (NCBI taxonomy): Eukaryota > Metazoa > Chordata > Amphibia > Anura > Ranidae > Lithobates > Lithobates clamitans. The sequence goes on from JBBGZY010000320.1 coordinate 3,382,752, forward strand.
TATTTACAGCTCAAAGGTCTTGAACAAACCTATAACTGCCATCCGGATTTTTAACTGGGTTGATGAATGTGTTGTAGGGGGATACAACTTCTTTTATGGGGCGTACACATGGTCGGACTTTTCGGTTACAAAAGTCCGACAGCCCGTCCGACAAACTTTTGACGGACTTTTGGCGGACTTGCGGCGGACTTTCTAGCAAACGGACTTGCCTACATACGATCACACAAAAGTCCAACGGATTCGTACGTGATGACGTACACCGGACTAAAATAAGGAAGTTGATAGCCAGTAGCCAATAGCTGCCCTAGCGTGGGTTTTTATCTGTCGGTCTAGCATACAGATTTCTGGGTCCGGCGGAGTTACGACGTAAAGATTTGAAGCAAGTTCCAAATCTAGAGTCCATCAGATTTGCGACTGGAAAAGTCTGCTGAAAGTCCAGGGAAGCCCACACACGATCGGATTGTCCGCCGGATTTGGTCCATCGGCGTCCGTCGGACTTTTTTAGCTGAAAAGTCTGACCGTGTGTACGCCCCATTAGAATGCCCTTCTTTAAGAAATGTTCTACCATAGGGGCAATGCCTTCCTCTTTTTCTTTTGACAATGGATACTGTTTGTGATAAATGGGTTGTGCCCATTCTTTGAGGGTGACCTTGTATGGGGTACAGGAGATGAGCCCTACATCTAGAGCGCTCTCTGACCATACTTTTTCAGAATCACTGGGGAGTCCTGTGTCTGTCTCTTGCACTTAAATATTCAACATTATGGGCCATATAGGGATCTTTTTAGAATGAGCAATCACACCTCCCTGATTGGTTATCTCCATTGTAATCCCCAGCTATCCTAGTAAGTCTCTCCCCAAACGATTGACAGGGCAAAAAATATGGAGTTGGTCCAGTTGGTGAAGCAACACCCCTAAGTTAGACACCTCATCCCAGTAAATATATATACAGCAAGAGAGAATAAGGGGATGTTTGCGGTGCCAAGTACAGGAAGACAAGATTAACTTTTATCAATTAAAATGAAACATAATTTTATTAACATAGCATAATTAAAAGAAAATGCCATTTTAAAGCAATGTAAAATTACAGATGTTTGGTGGTCAAAAATAAACAGGTAAATGGTAGATCGCAGATGGAAATATTGCACACTAGCCGGACATGTTTTGCTATTTAGCTTCCTCAGGGGATGTGCAAGATTTTATTGAGACCACTAAATGAATGAGAAAACAAGGTTGTAACAAAGGTCTAAAAATATACAATCAAAATAGTAAATACAAAATATATAATTTGTGGATGAGCTTGGTTGCCAAAAAAAAGAGAAGAATGTGGGTATGGACACTTACCCTAAACACTGATAGCACCCGTAAACCACCAGGCTGGACCCCAGACAACACCCCAAAAGGACCCAATCCACGGGAATCAATTAGGCGCGGCCATAGAAGGCTGATAGGAGGACAATGGAGAGTAGTAAATTTTCAAAGGATTAGACTAATGAAAGGGGTAACTAAATGTAAAAGGGCAAAGGGAAGGACAAATGTCTCTTAGAGTAAATACTCACACAGAATGTATTTGTTAGTCTAGTTGTCTATGAGGAGAGTACACTTAAATGAATCTGAACAGGAGCTCTGTAAACTCGACTGCAAAGGCAGACTGAAAAAATAAGTAAAAAAGTTTTTTTTATATCATATATAAGCCATGCTTAAGAGTAAAGGAATATAAACAAGAATAAGGATCGTGTAAAATTGACAGGGCAGTTTGCTATTATCCTGAAACTGTGGTGCAACAACACTGATCCGCGTTCTACATTTAATACTGGGAGGGTTTTTAAAAGTTTTGGTGAGTATCCAATTAATTCCCAATGAAGGCTCATTGTCTCTCCTCTGTAGTAGTCCTTACTGAGGGTAATATGAGTAGCTCCTGAATCAAGGAGGAAAGAGGTTAACTTTCCTTGGACATGCAGAGTCACATTGGTTGTTCGTCAAAGGAGCGAGAGACAAGGGGAATGCTGGGATACTACCTTCTGGGCAGCTTCATTGCTGCTGTGGTTTAGGCTGAGTCCACTGAATGGGGTATTTCACTCCCTGATTTGGCAGAGGGTTCTGTATCTGGGCAGGGGCTTGACTATTTTGTTGTTGTTTGGAAGTTTCATATGGGCATTGATTTTTCCAGTGGCCCGCCTGTCCGCAGTTGAAACAACTGGTTCTGGACTGCTGAGGACCCCTAGAAATCCTCTTCCTCTTCTTCTTCCTATGCTCCTTCCTCTGCCTTTTCCCCACCGCCCACCATTACCCTGGGGAGGCATTTGCTGTGCCCCTCCTTGGTAATGGGCACTTACTGTTTTTTCCTTTGCTATATCAAAACATCCTGCAGCATCCTTTTCTGTTAATGTTTTCTAAAAGAACATCCAAAGTACTTGTTGGCCATTCAGAAATCATTTGCTTGACTATTAAGCAGATCTGTGGTTTCAGATTAGAGATGTAAGTATGAATCATCAGACTAGTCATATCTGCCTGCAAGGATAACCCAGCCTCTTGAGTCCAGGTATCCATAAATCTCTTCCAAAAATCCAATACTGATTTACTTGACTTTTGTTTGCACGCTATAGCAGTGGGGAGGGAAGACTTATTTTTAAAAGCATATGTCATTTCTTTCTCAATTTCTTCCCACATTTTCTTCCTACCATCATCAGTGTTAAGTAGGGATGAGCTTCGAGTTTGAGTCGAACTCATGTTCGACTCGAACATCGGCTGTTTGCCAGTTCACCGAACAGCGAACAATTTGGGGTGTTCGCGGCAAATTCGAATGCCGTGGAACACCGTTTAAAAGTCTATGGGAGAAATCAAAAGTGCTAATTTTAAAGGCATGGTATTGTCATAAAAAGTGTTTGGGGACCTGGGTCCTGCCCCAGGGGACATGGATCAATGCAAAAAAAGTTTTAAAAACGGACGTTTTTTCGGGAGCAGTGATTTTAATAATGCTTAAAGTGAAACAATAAAAGTGTAATATCCCTTTAAATTTTGTACCTGAGGGGTGTCTATAGTATGCCTGTAAAGGGGCGCATGTTTCCTGTGTTTAGAACAGTCTGACAGCAAAATAACATTTCAAAGGAAAAAAAGTCATTTAAAACTACTCACGGCTATTAATGAATTGCCGGTCCGACAATACACAAAAATTCATTGATAAAAACGGCAAGGGAATTCCCCACAGGGGAACCCCGAACCAAAATTTAAAAATAAAAATTACATGGGGGTCCCCCTAAATTCCATACCAGGCCCTTCAGGTCTGGTATGGATATTAAGGGGAACCCCGGCCAAAATAAAAAATGGCGTGGGGTCCCCTCAAAATCTATACCAGACGCTTTCAGGTCTGGTATGGATTTTAAGGGGAACCCCGTGCCAAAATAAAAAAAATGGCGTGGGGTCCCCCCAAATATCCATACCAGACTCTTATCCAACCTGGCAGGCCGCAGGAAAAGAGGGGGGATGAGAGAGTGCCCCCCCTCCTGAACCATACCAGGCCACATGCCCTCAACATTGGGAGGGTGCTTTGGGGTAGCCCCCAAAACACCTTGTCCCCATGTTGATGGGGACAAGGGCCTCATCCCCATGACCCTTGCCCGGTGGTTGTGGGGGTCTGCCTGTGGAGGGCTTGTCGGAATCTGGAAGCCCCCTTTAACAAGGGGACCCCCAGATCCCGGCCCCCCCCTGTGTGAAATGGTAAGGGGGTACAAAAGTACCCCTACCATTTCACTAAAAAGTCTTTTTTTTTTGGCCGGGGTTCCCCTTAATATCCATACAAGACCTGAAGGGCCTGGTATGGGATTTAGGGGGACCCCCACGTCATTTTTTTTTTAAATTTTGGTTGGAGGTTCCCCTGTGGGGAATTCCCATGCCGTTTTTATCAATGAACTTCTATGTGTATTGTCGGCCTGGCAATGCATTAATAGCCACGAGTAGTTTTAAATGACTTTTTTTCCTTTGAAATGTCATTTTACTGTCAGACTGTTCTAAACACGGGAAACATGCGCCCCTTCACAGGCTCCCGCTGTATGACGCTTTTCCTCTTCTGACGGTTCTTAAATAACGGGGGCGGGGCCAATCCCCATGACGTCAGAGGGGGCGGGGCCACCCGTTATGTAACCCCGCCCCTTCTGACGTCACAGGGAATGCCACAGGGTAGTCCCCGTCAAGTCCCCTGCCCCGCCCCCCGTTACTTAAGAACTGTCAGAAGAGGAGAAGTGTCACACAGCGGGAGCCTCCCTCAATGCCATCATGGATGCGGAGCGGCCCGAAAAAGAAGATGAAGACAAGAAGATGAAGAGAAGAAGATGAAGAGAAAAAGATGAAGAGAAAAAGATGAAGAGAGAAGCGTCACACAGCGGGAACCTCCCTCCATGCCATCATGGGTGCGGAGCAGCCCGAGGAGAAGAAGATAAGAAGACGCCACGGAGGAAGATGCCGGACTAGAACACCGGAGGAAGAACCAGAAGAACCATAAGAACCAGAAGAAGAAAAAGATGAAGGAAGAAACTGAAGGAAGATAGAAGATAGAAGAAAGAAGAAGCATTTAAATAAAGGAATTGTCAAAACTGTCTCTTGTCATTTTTAACATTTTTGACAGTTTTTTTGTGAAATGGTAGGGGTACTTTTGTACCCCTTTACCATTTCACACAGGGGGGAGGGCCAGGATCTGGGGGTCCCCTTGGTAAAGGGGGCTTCCAGATTCCGATAAGCCCCCCGCCCGCAGACCCTCACAACCACCGGGCAAGGGTTGTGGGGATGAGGCCCTTATCTTAATCAACATGGGGACAAAGTGTTTTGGGGGGCTACCCCAAAGCACCCTCCCAATGTTGAGGGCATGTGGCCTGGTACGGTTCAGGAGGGGGGGCGCTCAATCATCCCCCCTATTTTCCTGCAGCCTGCCAGGTTGCCTGCTTGGATAAGGGTCTGGTATGGATTTTTTGGGGGGACCCCACGCTGTTTTTTTTTAAAATTTTGGCCAGGGTTCCCCTTAATATCCATACCAGACCTGAAGGGCCTGGTATGGAATTTAGGGGGACCCCCCCACGTCATTTTTTTTTAAATTCTGGTTCGGGGTTCCCCTGTGGGGAATTCCCATGCCGTTTTTATCAATGAACTTTTATATGTATTGTCGGACCGGCAATTCATTAATAGCCTGGAATAGTTTTAAATGACTTTTTTTCCTTTGAAATGTCATTTTGCTGTCAGAATGTTCTAAACATGGGAAACATGCGCCCCTTTACAGGCATACTATAGACACCCCCCAGGTACGAAATTTAAAGGGATATTAGACTTTTATTGTTTCAGCATTATTAAAATCACTGCTCCCAAAAAAATGGCCGTTTTTAACACTTTTTGTTGCATTGATCCATGTCCCCTGGGGCAGGACCCAGGTCCCCAAACAATTTTTATGACAATAACTTGCATATAAGCCTTTAAAATTAGCACTTTTGATTATTCATGTTCCTGTCCCATAGACTTTAACGGGGTTCGCGTGTTCGAACTAATTTTTTGCCTGTTCGCAAGTTCTGGTGTGAACCGAACAGGGGGGTGTTCGGCTCATCCCTAGTGTTAAGCCCATAATCTTCTGCTTTGGTGTCACTGTCTTGTATTACAGCTATGGTCGTGACATAAACCCAATTCCATGCAGTTGTGTGTCCTATTATTCCATCAATAATCAGGCGCATGTCTTCTTGTGTGTAATTCCTGCCCTTGCATGCTTTCTTTAAATAGGTTAGAGTGCCTTTGGTCGAGACACTGGGCTTGGGACAGTGTTTGATTATTTTATTAATGTCCTCTATGTCTATGACCTTTTTAAGCATGTCATTCCCTATTGTCATAAACAGGGCTTGAACATTTGGGGCAGCTTCCTCCATTTGGGGCAGCTTCCTCCAAATCTATCTTTCTTCCCATACAGTCTTCCACTCTTAGTCCTAGAGGGGGTTATCTGTTCTTTAAGCTCATCTGATTTCTCTTGTAACTCCCGGTTCAATACAGGGCAATTTCACCCCCTTCTCTTCCCAGGCCAATTTTTAGTTTTCAGCGCTGTCGCACTTTAAACGTCAATTGCGCGGTCGTGCGACGTTGTTCCCAAAAAAAATTGACGTCCTTTTTTCACCACAAATATAGCTTTTTTTTGGTGGTATTTGATCGCCTCTGCGGTTTTTATTTTTTGCGCTATAAACAAAAGAAGAGCGACAATTTAAAAAAAAAACCACAATATTTGTTACTTTTTGCTATAATAAATATCCCAATTTTTTTTTTTAAAAACACATTTTTTCCTCAGTTTTGGCCGATATGTATTCTTCTACATATTTTTGGTAAAAAAAATCGCAATAAGCGTATATTGATTGGTTTACGCAAAAGTTATAGTGTCTACAAAATACGGGATAGATTTATGGCATTTTTTAAAAAAATATATTTTTTTATTTTTTTAGCGGCGATCGCGATTTTTTTTGGTGACTGCGACATTATGGCGGACACATCGGACACTTTTGACACATTTTTGGGACCAATCACATTTATACAGCGATCAATGCTATAAAATTGCATTGATTACTGTGTAAATGTGACAGGCAGTGAAGGGGTTAACCACTAGGGGGCGGGGAGGGGTTAAGTATGTTTCCTAGGGAATGATTCTAACTGTAGGGGGAGGGGACGCACTAGGGGAGGAGACCGATCAGTGTTCCTCCGTTCTGGGAACACAGATCGCTCTCCTCAGAGCTGACAGGCTGTGGATCTGTGTGTTTACACACACAGATCCACATGCCGACCCGGTTAACGGGCGGCCACCGGGCACACGCACCAGGTCCCGAGGAACGCGGCGGGCACGCGCGCGCGCCCCCTAGACGGCCGGGAATCCCAGGACATCATATGACATCCACCCAGGATGGGAGATCCCATCCCAGGACGTCATATGACTATACGCGGGTATTGAAGTGTTTAAGTATTGCACGAGCTTCCTCCAATGTCTTCTGATAAAGTTTATTTTTCTGCTTTTTAGTTAGTGTGGTTTAGACATGTGCGCCGTCAATAAATTTGTTTTGTTTCGTTCCGTTTCATACGAAAATTAATTTGTATTTCGTAATTCGAGTCCGAAATGCAATTCGGATTCGTACGAAATACAAATTTTCGTTAGATTCGTAAACTTTTTGCAAAATAACAAAAGTTTGTTATGATAAATTTATCATTATGAGGGGCTCCCACCATCCCTGTGCTGTGCTGACTTCCTGGGTTTTTAACCTTTAGGTTCATTAACTTTTCATAAAAATAACGAATGTTTGTTATGATGAATTTATCATTATGAGGGGTTCCCACCATCCCTGTGCTGTGTTGACTTCCTCTGATTGGTGAACAAAACACCAGTCACATTTCTGTTGTAACGGAATTTGGATCCGAATTTCCGAAATTCGTTAACAAAATTTCGTATTTCCTATAAAATTTGTAAGCATAGAAATTCCCATAGGGTTCCCACCATCCCTGTGCTGAGTTCCCAGGTCTGTACACCTGCTGTGTCCATTATTAGGGGTTCCCACCATCCCTGTACTGAGTTCCAGGGTCTGAATGTACACCCGCTGTGCCCATTATGAGGGGCTCCCACCATCCCTGTGCTGTGATGACTTCCTGGATTTTTAACTTTTAGGTTTGTTAACTTTTCGTAACAATTACGAATGTTCGTTATGAATTTGGATCCGAAATTCGTAAAAGAAATTTTGTATTTCGTACAGAATTCATATGCATAAAAATTCATATTTCGGATTCGTACGAATATACAAATTTCTGGAAATTTGTACGAATTTTCGATTCGTACGAAACTAATTGCACATGTCTAGTGTGGTTCTATGTCCCCCTGAAGCTCCCTGCTCTCTAGTTTCTGTGTCAGAATCCTCCTAAACATCAGAACCCATTTGACTGACAGTCACTATCGGACTTTCAGACCTATCTTTCTGTTGCTGCTGTACTTGCAGAACTTGTTGTTGCTGCTGAACCGGGGCAGGGGCTTGTTGCTGCTGATTGGGATCCGGGGCTGGAGCTCATCTCTGGCTGACAGCATAATGACCAGAAAACAGATCTATATCTTTTTTTGTGAGACTGGGATAGATTTTGTTTGTGTATGGTGGAAGGTTAAATGGAAGTGGAGGGGCGGTTGGATCTGGTCTCTTTTTATCTGCCTCTTCCTTGTGCTTTCTCTCATAATCCTCCTCTGGAATCAATACGGGGCATATTTTAACCTGTTCTCCCCTCCCTGTGTCATACAAGTCATGCTCCATTGTGGGTGCCCGGAGTACCAGGGAAACACCTTTTTATCTCCTAGACATAATCCTTTTACCATATCCATATGGAACTTATCATTATCACCATCCCGGGGGGAAAGGATCGGAGCTATGCATAGTTTTGGTCCATCCTGGTAAATTTGATACCCAGGGGACTATGAACTCATAATCCGTACCACAAACTCTAGCTACATAATCTTTACGTGTTTCCCCAGTGTTGGGAGGAGGGGGAGGAACTTCTTTACCATGTTTTGACAGTGGGGAACAACTGTCTTACCTTACAGTCATCTGATCCACACAACAAATTATCTCATACTTCTAAGCGACAGAAAGAATAAGCAGAAAAGTTTTGGGTTGCGGTGGATTTACCTCATAGACTATTCTAATTCCCAAAAGGAGAAACAGTACTGTTTAAATATTTGTGTCTTCCCAAAAGACTTTCATAGGTCTGCCAAAGACCTTTTTCTTTATTAGCCTATGTAGGCATGGTCCGTCTGTTTTCTATACAATCTAAAACGGGACTAGAGCTTTATCAGAGCCGCGGCAAGAAAATAATTTGTCAGATAAGACAAAAATTCACTTAAAGTGGATGATTTCTCTATCCAGGACGAGCCCCCATTCTGAAAGGATAGATTACTGGACAGCCGACCACCCTTGTTCCTTGGTAGCCCACCGTAACCCATCAGAATGCTGGAGACCCAATTTGACACACACGCCACAGGCAGCTTTCAGTGTTCAAAGCAGGTCTGAAATCTTTATTCAGAATTGATAGATTTATATGCAACTAACAACACAAAAGGGGAGGAGTAAGCTTGCGCCTAAGTTTCTAAGGGTTAACCAGGCTTCTACAGAGAATTTTTTTTCATTGTGAGTTTAGGCAGCTGAAAGGAATTTACAAAGATAACTTATCTGCAAAGACATAGGATGCCTTTCTGAGGATCCAGCCACAATGACACATGCAGTGGGGGGTTTTTAAGTAAAACTAACCGTATATACTCGAGTATAAGTCGAGTTTTTCAGCACATTTTTTTGTGCTGAAAGTGCCCCCCTCGACTTATACTCGAGTCAAGCAATTTTCTGCAGCAAAAAAGTTCATTTTCCGAACTGACTTTGGGGCCCCGTATCTCAGGGCCACTTTGTGCTAGGAACCCCAAATTTGGTGTGCAAACCCAGTGGAACTGGTACCATCACATATCAAAAGCTGGGGTTCCCGAGATACAGGGCCCCAAATCCGGTTCGGAAAATGTCATTCTCTGCTGCAGAAAAGTGCTTGACATTTTCTGAACTGATATTTGGGGCCCTGTATCTCGGGGGCACTTGCTGCTAGAAACCCCAGCTTTGGATATTTCATGGTGCTAGTTCCATTGACTTTGCACACCTAATTTGGGGTTCCTAGCACTAAGTGGCCCCGAGATACGGGGCCCCAAATTCGGTCAACTTTGTCCATCTGCAGCAATGTCATTTCGGGACCATTTGGGTTCAGAGACCCAAAATTTTGGCTGCAGCTAGGGGGCATCTAGGAACCCTTAACTACCAAGTTTGAAGTTTGGGGGACCTATGGCTGCAAATGGGCACAGTGAGGCTGCAAATGGGCATCGTTGACCCTCTTTTCCACTTACAGTAGCTGTGCATTTCTCACCCTCGTCTTATACTCGGGTCACTAAGTTTTTCCCATTTTTTTGTGGTAAATTAGGGCCTCGACTTATACTCGGAACGACTTATACTCGAGTATATACGGGTAGCTCAAACAAAAAGTCTAATCAATTTTAACAAGAAAGAAGTGTAAGATAAGGCATGTACATTCCTTTAAAACATGGACTATAAAATGGAGGTGAAATTACAAAATGGAGTTGCAGTTGATCATATGCTCTTATAACAATATCTAAGGATATATCAGCCAGTGGCTTTTACTTTTTCAAGTTACATTCATTAAGAGAGAGCTTTAGGTTTGTTTTCTTTCTCTCTTATCCCCAATTGGGTGAATATGCCGGAGCTGATCGTTGTTAACAATATTATATCTGCTGATAGGTGTGCAAAATCTAAAAGGTGTATCTATCTTGGTCTCCAAAAACACACAGCTACAAATCTCCAAATCACTTGCAGATGAGGAAGGCCACTACCTCTCCCTCAAGGGCTCCCTCCAAGGCAAACCAATATCTACAGCTCCAATAAATAAAGTAGGATTCTTTCGGAAACTCACGACAGCACTTGCTAGCTTCCATATGGAAATATTCATCCTGGGTGGAAATCTTAATGTATCGCTAAACCCGATAGAGAACATCTCCTCAGAAACTTCATACATGCCCTTTAAAGCACTTAAACAAATTCAATTACAACTACAAGAACTAATACTACACAACTCAACGACCTCCTCAACAATGTTAAGTCAGTGGAGTTAAAACACAAGTGGTCAGGGACACCACAAACATGCCAGGAACTCTTGCAGGCTCAGATGACACTGTCAGAGTTTTTAGGTCGGAAAACAAAGCGCAACTATACACTCGCCCAAAAGCTATTTTACAAGCAAGGCAACAAGAGAGGCAAACTCCTGGCTAAAGCCTTGCAAGCTAAAAAAGCAGCCATTACTGTACACACTATTCGCTCCCCACAAGGCCATATCTTAGAAGCCTCCACAGACATTGCAACCCAATTCGAGCAATATTACACAAACCTATATAACCTACCTCCGGCTAAGCATCCGCCTAATGACTCCAGATCTGACTCAAACATGATTTGAGACTTTCTTACACAATACTGTCCGAAACCTATTTCCCCCCTCCAAAGCACGTACAAAGGAAGGCCCACTTACAACGGAAGAATTCAAATCAGCTGTTAAAAAGTTTAAGACAGGTAAAAGCCCCGGCCCAGGCGGATTCACCACGACCTACTACATAACATACCAGGATCTTCTAACAGAACTCTTCAACTCACTCTCCTCTGCCCACCCCCCTACTCACAATCTATTGGAAGCCCACATATCGGTTATCCCAAAAACAGGAAAAGATCCCACATCAGTCACCAACTACCGCCTGATATCGTTCTTAAATGTTCATATAAATTTTTTGCCAAAATCCTAGCAAACTGTCTGCTACCAGTTCTTATTTCATTTATAGTGAAAGACCAGGTAGGATTTATCCCCGGTAGGGAAGCTAGGGATAATACCATTAAAACATTCAACCTACACCACTGGTTCACTTCCACTAAACAACAAGGATTCTTTCTTTCATTAGACGCAGAGAAGGCATTCGACAGGTTGGCCTGGGACTACATATAGGCATTACTCTGCTCAATTGGTATCTGTGACCACTTGTTTAATTTCTTCATATAGCTACAGTATCTCACAAAAGTGAGTTACACCCCTCACATTTTTGTAACTTTTTTATTATATCTTTTCCTTTGACGTCGCTGAAGAAATGACACTTTGTTACAATGTAAAGTAGTGAGTGTACAGCTTGAATAACAGTGTACATTTGCTGTCCCCTCAAAATAACTTAACACACAGCCATTAATGGCTAAACCGCTGGCAACTAAAGTGAGTACACCCCTAAGTGAGAATGTCCAAATAGGGCCCAAAGTGTCAATATTTTGTGTGGCCACCATTATTTTCCAACACTGCCCTAACCCTCTTGGGCTTGGAGTTCACCAGAGCTTCACAGGTTGCCACTCTCCCATAACGACATCATGGAGATGGTAGATGTTAGAGACCTTGCGCTCCTCCGCCTTCCATTTGAGGATGCCCCACAGATGCTCAATAGGGTTTAGGTCTGGAGACATGCTTGGCCAGTCCATCACCTTTACCCTCAGCTTCTTTAGCAAGGCAGTGGTCATCTTGGAGGTCTGTTTGGGGTCGTTATCATGTTGGAATACTGTCCTACGGCCCAGTCTATGAAGGGAGGGGATCATGTTCTGCTTCAGGATGTCACAGTACATGTTGGCATTCATGGTTCCCTCAATGAACTGTAGCTCCCCAGTGCCGACATCACTTATGCAGCCCCAGACCATGACACTCCCACCACCATGCTTGACTGTAGGCAAGACACACTTGTCTTTGTACTCCTCACCTGGTTGCCACGACACACGCTTGACACCCTCTGAACCAAATACATTTATCTTGGTCTCATTAGACCACAGGACATGGTTCCAGTAATCCATGTCCTTAGTCTGCTTGTCTTCAGCAAACCGTTTGCAGGCTTTCTTGTGCATCATCAAGAGGCTTCCTTCCTTCCATGCAGACCAATTTGATGCAGTGCATGGCATATGGTCTGAGCACTCACAGGCTGAAACCCCACCTCTTCAACCTCTGCAGCAATGCTGGCAGCACTCATACGTCTATTTCCCAAAGACACCCTCTGGATATGATGCTGAACACCTGCACTCAACCTCTTTGGTCAACCATGGCGGGCCTTGTTCTTAATAGAACCTATCCTGTTAAACCACTGTATGGTCTTGGCCACCATGCTACAGCTCAGTTTCAGTGTCTTGGCAATCTTCGTATAGCCTAGGCCATCTTTATGTAGTGATACAATTCTTTTTTCAGATCCTCAGAGAGTTCTTTGCCATGAGGTGCCAGGTTGCACTTCCAGTGACCAGTGTGAGAGAGTGAGAACGATAACACCAAATTTAACACACCTGCTCCCATTCACACCTGAGACCTTGTAAAATTAACGAGTCACATGACCCTGGGGAGGGTAAATGGCTAATTGGGTCCAATTTGGACATTTTCACTTAGGGGTGTACTCACTCTTGTTGCCAGTGGTTTAGACATTAATGGCTGTGTGTTGAGTTATTTTGAGGGGACAAAAAATGTACACTGTTATACAAGCTGTACACTCACTACTTGACATTGTAGCAAAGTGTCATTTCTTCAGTGTTGTCACATGTAAAGATATAATAAAATATTTATAAAAATGTGAGGGGTATACTCACTTTTGTGAGATACTGTATATTCTACGCCAAACGCTAAAATACGTGTCAATGGCCACCTGCCAAATGCCTTCCATATACGAAATGGTACCCGGCAAGGTTGTCCCCTTTCCCTGATACAGTACTTTTTGTTCTCACACTAGAACCATTAGTACGAACATTCTAACCATCCTGAATAATGTGACAGGGAATATAGGTAGATGGGATAACCCCACCTTTTTCATGGATTGGATGCGCGATCATCCTAAAAATAAACGTCCTACCTCGCTTATTATATGTCTTACAGACAATCCCAATTAAAATACCTACTACATTTTTCAACTCCTATAAAAAATATGTGTGGCCTTCCTTCTGGCGCCAAGACCATCCATGTATAAGTTATGAACAGCTGACCCTTCTGAAACAAACAGGAGGTATTGGGTTACCAGACCTACGCAACTACTACCGGGCATGCCACTTATCTAGGATTGTAGACTGGTCTGTCCATTACCGAATCAAAGACTGGGTTCAGCTCGAAGATTCATTTTCTCCATTACGCCTCAGCTCTATTCCATGGCTACAAACTAAACACATTCCACTTACCCTGAGAAACCATCCTCTCATAAACTCTTGAATGTTTCTGAGAGGCATGCAAAAAATTCAGACTGTCTTCAACACCGGGCCCCTTAACACCGATACAGTTAAACCGGGAATTCCCACCCGGAATGTCCAATGACTTTCGTTTAGGTCTGGAACCCAGTACTACCACATTTTGCACACTCATTTTTTCAGAATGGTATGCTGCTTACACAAGATGAACAAACGTGTCATTTATCCAACACCCCCTAACTTTTTGGACGAGTCTATAACTGCGCCATTTCCTACACTCCCTAGATCGCACATCTGCAATATCTCGACCATTAACCCCATTTGAACACCTAGGCTCTGTAAACTCGCAACAACAACGCGTAATTTCCACAACGCACAGTTTGCTATTTCACAACATACTTTCTAACAAAGGGAAAGCCTGTAAAACATGGGAACAGGACCTGCAACTTGCCCTAACTCCCGAAAAATGGGAACGTCTTTATGGCACTGCTCACAAGGGCTCAGTTAATGTTACAACACAGGAAAACAATTACAAAATTCTATCACGGTGGTATTGAACACCAGCCCTAATTTACAAAATTAATTAATCTCTTTCTAAACTTTGTTGGTGCAGCCAGAAACACGTGGGCTCACTCCTCCATATCTGGTGGTACTGCCCATTAATCCAAACTTTCTGGTAAGAAGTTCACATTACAATATCACAGGTGACAACTTATACCTTGGATTTCACTGAAGCACAATTTCTCCTCCATCACACCTCTATCCCCCCACAAATCATATTTCAAATCTCTATCAATGCACATGATCAACGCTGCAAAACTTTGCATCCCCCTTCTCTTTCAGAATGGTTCAACCATATAACCAAAATCAAAGAAATCAAAGCACTCATCTCCATAGTGAATGACTGCCCATCCAAATTTACATCCACTTGGGCATGCTGGATACACTTTCAAACGACGGATATGCCTAGTGGACCCCTCTACGACATAGGACACCCCTGATACGTCTGATTTCTTTCTTATACACAGTCTGACAGGATCACAAGGATCGAAAACCTGGCCAAAACAAGCTGCCGGAGGGATCTCCTGGTGAGCCCCTCCACCCCCTCCTGCTTCTAACATGCCCCCCTCCATCTCTCCCCCCCTTTTTGTTTTTTCTCTTCTTTTCCCCCGCATGCATGGCGGAAACAATACTCCCTCCTGAAATATCTGATTAGGAAGAACTACATTGGCCAATGTGTTAATTTTCTACCCCTCACTAAACTTTTGTGTGCTCTCCCTGATCCAGCATTATGCATCGCCCCTATTATCCAGGAGCGTGAAACATGACACCCTCTCTTCCCTTGATTCCCAACTCCTTTTCCCCACTTCCACACTCCCCCCCATTCCCTCTCTAATGTTATGTTACCTCACAACGCATCACACATTAGATGCTGGATTACTCACTAAATGTTACTTGTTCTACCATGTGTGTAATAATGGTAAATACCTCAACCCTAAGCTGTAGATTTTTACTGTTACAGTATCTCACAAAAGTGAGTACATCCCTCACATTTTTGTAAATATTTTATTATATCTTTTCATGTGACAACACTGAAGAAATGCCACTTTGCTACATTGTAAAATAGTGAGTGTAACGCAACACACAGCCATTAATGTCTAAACCGCTGGCAACAAAAGTGAGTACACCCCTAAGTTAAAATGCTCAAATTGGGCCCAAAGTGTCAATATTTTGTGTGGACACCATTATTTTCCAGCACTGCCTTAACCCTCTTGGGCATGGAGTTAACCAGAGCTTCACAGGTTGCCACTGGAGTCCTCTTCCACTTCTCCATGACGACATCACGTAGCTGATGTCGTCAGCACATTGCACATTCAGTGGGGCTTCTATCTAACAGCCCATCGGAGTGGACTTCATCTTGTTTGACTTATTTATTTACATTTATTTATTTTTATTTGTTTTTTGATATATTTTTTTGCACGTTTCACTAGTGATTGCATTAATATATTTATGTAATAGTGTGACAAGTGGAGTCTTCATAACTTTTTATGTTACATTTTTTGATCACCTAAATTATATAGCGCAGCTTTTTCTTGTATGGTATATTTAGTGTGTGTGTCTCACATTATAGTTGCGGCTGTTTTTTCATTCTATGATTTATTTGGATAGCGCAGTAAAAATACCTTTTTCTGGTTAAGAATGGTGTCAGATCACTTTAAAGTGGAAGTAAACCCTGGTGGGTTTTATTTCCTCTTTATTTCCCTGCAAAGGTAAAGCATAATGAGCTACTATGGTTTGGAGGTTTAGGAGATATTTTCAGCACCTACAAGTAAGCCTTAACCACTTGCCGACCGCCTCACGCCTATATACGTGAGCAGAATGGCACGGGCAGGCAAAATCACATACCCATACGCGATTGCCTTCCCGCGGGCGGGGGGTCCGATTGGACCCCCCCCCGGTGCCAGCAGCGGTCGGCATTTGTCTGGGAGCGATCAGAGATGAGGGGGAGGCCATCCGATCGTGGCCCCCCCTCGCGATCGCTCCCAGCCAAATAGAAACATCCCCTGCCTCTGTATAGTACACAGAGGCAGAGGATGTGATGTCATCTCTCCTCGGCTCGGCAGTTTCCGTTCCGGCGTCGAGGAGAGAAGACATCTGAGTAAGTGTAAAACACACACAGTAGAACATGCCAGGCATACATTTCACCCCCGATCGCCCCCGATCCCCCCCAATCACCCCTTCCCCCTCCCTGTCACACTGACACCAAGCAGGTTTTTTTTTTTCCTGATTACTGCATGGTGTCAGTTTGTGACAGTTAGAAGTGGTAGGGCAGTTAGGTTTAGCCCCCTGTAGGTCTAGGGTACCCCCCTAACCCCCCCTAATAAAGTTTTAACCCCTTGATCACCCCCGTCACCAGTGTCGCTAAGCGATCATTTTTCTGATCGCTGTATTAGTGTCACTGGTTCGGCTAGTTAGGGACGTAAATATTTAGGTTCGCCGTCAGCGTTTTATAGCGACAGGGACCCCCATATACTATCTAATAAATGTTTTAACCCCTTGATTGCCCCCTAGTTAACCCTTTCACCAGTGATCACCGTATAACTGTTACGGGTGACGCTGGTTAGTTCGTTTATTTTTTATAGTGTCAGGGCACCCGCCATTTATTACCAAATAAAGGTTTAGCCCCCTGATCGCCCGGCGGTGATATGCGTCGCCCCAGGCAGCGTCAGATTAGCGCCAGTACCGCTAACACCCACGCACGCAGCATACGCCTCCCTTAGTGGTATAGTATCTGAACGGATCAATATCTGATCTATACTAGCGTCCCCAGCAGTTTAGGGTTCCCAAAAATGCAGTGTTAGCGGGATCAGCCCAGATACCTGCTAGCACCTGCGTTTTGCCCCTCCGCCTGGCCCAGCCCAGCCCACCCAAGTGCAGTATCGATCGATCACTGTCACTTACAAAACACTAAACGCATAACTGCAGCTGTCGCAGAGTCAGGCCTGATCCCTGCGATCGCTAACAGTTTTTTTGGTAGCGTTTTGGTGAACTGGCAAGCACCAGCCCCAGGCAGTGTCAGGTTAGTGCCAGTAGCGTTAACACCCACGCACGCAGCGTACACCTCTATTAGTGGTATAGTATCTGAACAGATCAATATCTGATCCGATCAGATCTATACTGCCGTCCCCAGCAGTTTAGGGTTCCCAAAAACGCAGTGTTAGCAGGATCAGCCCAGATACCTGCTAGCACCTGCGTTTTGCCCCTTCACCTGGCCCTGCCCGGCCCAGCCCGGCCCACCCAAGTGCAGTATCGATCGATCACTGTCACTTACAAAACACTAAACACATAACTGCAGCGTTCGCAGAGTCAGGCCTGATCCCTGCGATCGCTTACAGTTTTTTTGTAGCGTTTTGGTGAACTGGCAAGCACCAGTGGCCTAGTACACCCCGGTCGTAGTCAAACCAGCACTGCAGTAACACTTGGTGACGTGGCGAGTCCCATAAGTGCAGTTCAAGCTGGTGAGGTGGCAAGCACAAGTAGTGTCCCGCTGCCACCAAGAAGAAGACAAACAGGTCTGTTGTGCCCATGGTGCCCTTCCTGCTGCATTCGCCAATCCTAATTGGGAACCCACCGCTTCTGCAGCACCCATACTTCCTTCATTCACATCCCCAACCAAATGCAGTCGGCTGCATGAGAGGCATTTTTATGTCCTCCCGAGTACCCCTACCCAACGAACCCCCCCAAAAAAGATGTTGTGTCTGCAGCAAGCGCGGATATAGGCGTGACACCCGCTATTATTGTCCCTCCTGTCCTGACAATCCTGGTCTTTGCATTGGTGAATGTTTTGAATGCTACCATTCACTAGTTGAGTATTAGCGTAGGGTACAGCATTGCACAGACTAGGCACACTTTCACAGGGTCTCCCAAGATGCCATCACATTTTGAGAGACCCGAACCTGGAACCGGTTACAGTTATAAAAGTTACAGTTACAAAAAAAAGTGTAAAAAAAAAAAAAAAACACAAACAAAAATATAAAATAAAAAAAAATAGTTGTCGTTTTATTGTTCTCTCTCTCGCTATTCTCTCTCTATTGTTCTGCTCTTTTTTACTGTATTCTATTCTGCAATGTTTTATTGTTATTATGTTTTATCATGTTTGCTTTTCAGGTATGCAATTTTTTATACTTTACTGTTTACTGTGTTTTATTGTTAACCATTTTTTTGTCTTTAGGTACGCCATTCACGACTTTGAGTGGTTATACCAGAATGATGCCTGCAGGTTTAGGTATCATCTTGGTATCATTCTTTTCAGCCAGCGGTCGGCTTTCATGTAAAAGCAATCCTAGCGGCTAATTAGCCTCTAGACTGCTTTTACAAGCCGTGGGAGGGAATGCCCCCCCCCCCCACCGTCTTCCGTGTTTTTCTCTGGCTCTCCTGTCTCAACAGGGAACCTGAGAATGCAGCCGGTGATTCAGCCAGCTGACCATAGAGCTGATCAGAGACCAGAGTGGCTCCAAACATCTCTATGGCCTAAGAAACCGGAAGCTACGAGCATTTTATGACTTAGATTTCACCGGATGTAAATAGCGCCATTGGGAAATTGGAAAGCATTTTGTCACACCGATCTTGGTGTGGTCAGATGCTTTGAGGGCAGAGGAGAGATCTAGGGTCTAATAGACCCCAATTTTTTCAAAAAAGAGTACCTGTCACTACCTATTGCTATCATAGGGGATATTTACATTCCCTGAGATAACAATAAAAATGATTTAAAAAATAAATGAAAGGAACAGTTTAAAAATAAGATAAAAAAGCAAAAAAATAATAAAGAAAAAAAAAAAAAAAGCACCCCTGTCCCCCCTGCTCTCGCGCTAAGGCGAACGCAAGCGTCGGTCTGGCGTCAAATGTAAACAATTGCACCATGCATGTGAGGTATCACCGCGAAGGTCAGATCGAGGTTAGCATTAGACCTCCTCTGTAAATCTAAAGTGGTAACCTGTAAAGGCTTTTAAAGGCTTTTAAAAATGTATACGTAAATTTGTTGCCACTGCACGTTTGTGCGCAATTTTAAAGCATGTCATGTTTGGTATCCATGTACTCGGCCTAAGATCATCTTTTTTATTTCATCAAACATTTGGGCAATATAGTGTGTTTTAGTGCATTAAAATTTAAAAAAGTGTGTTTTTTCCACAAAAAATGCGTTTGAAAAATCGCTGCGCAAATACTGTGTGAAAAAAAAAAATGATACACCCACCATTTTAATCTGTAGGGCATTTGCTTTAAAAAATATATAATGTTTGGCGGTTCAAAGTAATTTTCTTGCAAAAAAAAATAATTTTTTCATGTAATCAAAAAGTGTCAGAAAGGGCTTTGTCTTCAAGTGGTTAGAAGAGTGGGTGATGTGTGACATAAGCTTCTAAATGTTGTGCATAAAATGCTAAGACAGTTCAAACCCCCCCCAAATGACCCCATTTTGGAAAGTAGACACCCCAAGCTATTTGCTGAGAGGCATGTCGAGTCCATGGAATATTTTATATTGTGACACAAGTTGAGGGAAAGAGACAAATTTTTTTTTTTTTTTTTTTGCACAAAGTTGTCACTAAATGATATATTGCTCAAACATGCCATGGGGATATGTGAAATTACACCCCAAAATAAATTCTGTTGCTTCTCCTGAGTATGGGGATACCACATGTGTGGGACTTTTTGGGAGCCTAGCCGCACACGGGACCCCGAAAACCAAGCACCGCCTTCCAGGCTTTCTAACGGCGTAAATTTTTGATTTCACTCTTCACTGCCTATCACAGTTTCGGAGGCCATGGAATGCCCAGGTGGCACAAAACCCCCCCAAATGACCCCATTTTGGAAAGTAGACAGCCCAAGCTATTTGCTGAGAGGTATAGTGAGTATTTTGCAGACCTCACTTTTTGTCACAAAGTTTTGAAAATTGAAAAAAGAAAAAAAAAAACAATTTTTCTGGCCTTTCTTCATTTTCAAAAACAAATGAGAGCTGCAAAATACTCACCATGCCTCTCAGCAAATAGCTTGGGGTGTCTACTTTCCAAAATGGGGTCATTTGGGGGGGGGGGTTGTGCCATCTTGGCATTTTATGGCCTTCAAAACTGTGATAGGTAGTGAGGAGTGAAATCAAAAATTTATGCCCTTAGAAATCCTGAAGGCGGTGCTTGGTTTTCGGGGCCCCGTACGCGGCTAGGCTCCCAAAAAGTCCCACACATGTGGTATCCCCATACTCAGGAGAAGCAGCTGAATGTATTTTGGGGTGCAATTCCACATATGCCCATGGCCTGTGTGAGCAATATATCATTTAGTGACAACTTTTTGTAAATTGTTTTTTTTTGTCATTATTCAATGGGCTCAACATGCCTCTCAGAAATTTCCTTGGGGTGTCTACTTTCCAAAATGGGGTCATTTGGGGGGGTTTTGTACTGCCCTGCCATTTTAGCACCTCAAGAAATGACACAGGCAGTCATAAACTAAAAGCTGTGCAAATTCCAGAAAATGTACCCTAGTTTGTAGACGCTATAACTTTTGCGCAAACCAATAAATATACGCTTATTGAAATTTTTTTTACCAAAGATATGTGGCCGAATACATTTTGGCCTAAATGTATGACTAAAATTGAGTTTATTGGATTTTTTTTATAACAAAAAGTAGAAAATATCATTTTTTTTCAAAATTTTCAGTCTTTTTCCGTTTATAGCGCAAAAAATAAAAACGGCAGAGGTGATCAAATACCATCAAAAGAAAGCTTTATTTGTGGGAAGAAAAGGACGCAAATTTCGTTTGGGTACAGCATTGCATGAGCGCGCAATTAGCAGTTAAAGCGACGCAGTGCCGAATTGTAAAAAGTGCTCTGGTCAGGAAGGGGGTAAATCCTTCCGGGGCTGAAGTGGTTAATATAGGCTTACCTGTAGGTAAAAGTGGTTGTACAGGGTGTACAACCACTTTAACTAATACAATTGGCATACATCCAGTTGCACTAGACAAATGGGGGTCTAATTTGGCCAGTGGTTTTACCTGTACTGCTATTTGAGTAAAAGACATCTTTTGAGATCACCTGTTGCTAGAGCTCACATAAAACCCTCTCACCCAAACAATGCAATCAGATGGCAGTATGTTCGATTTTTTTTCTGAGTGTCTTGCAGTGCAACACTGTGTTGTGTGCAATACTGTTGGCTACAATTATACTATTATGGAGTATTTTTTTCAAAATATATGGAAATACTAAATAGTTAACCAAGCCTCAGTACTTTTCTAATTTGTAACACTAATACTTTTTTATATCTCCATTCAGTGACCAAATTTAAAGTCTAGTGTGGCTTACACTCCCTCCATTTCCTTTCTGAAAAGAGAACCAAAAATCTCTAGAGAAATGCTTGCATAGAAAAGACTAGCAAATCGAGGTGATCTTATCAGAAAGGCGTTGAAACAGTTTTAGCTTGGCAGCCATGGTGGATAAGATTGTAAATGGGGATATGTCAGTTATTTCGTTTTTTTCCTATTATGTTACATTTTGGTTTTATCCCTGTCATGCCTTTATCAGAGAGAAGGATGATGCTGATATGAGGAAGTCTTGGCAATGGGATAATGGAATCAACATCCAGATAAAAAGAAAAGAATGAGTCTGTTATGCTTTCATTAAAAATGTCCACTCCGACATCGCCACTTCTTTGGCCAGCTCCTGTATGACAGTGGTGACTTCTGGGAAATCTTTATTTCAGTTAGCTAAAACACCTTCTTGTCAGACTTACCCCTAACGCAGGTGGTCAGACACTATAACTAGCTTCTGTGTTCTTCACTTATAGCAGCCCCCTTTGCCATAAGACAAGCAGGCCTACTGGTACTCGGTTGCCCCAGGGCTTATACACAATACTATAGTGCCTGGCTACCACACCAGGACAGCCGCAAACTGAGCAAAGCAAACATGTACTTGTGGTTGGCAAACAGACAGTGTGGTTCAATGACAGTCAGGGTACAAGGCAGACAGAGTTCAATGAATAGTCAATATCTGATCCGAGGTCATACACAGGAAAATCCAAACAGCAGAGCAGACAAACTGGTAGCTTGTAAAACATGTTACAAACGCAATATCATAAGCATGACACTGCAGGCTTGGCTGGCTTAAATCAGGTTTGGTCTCTACCCAGACACTGGCCACATTAATAACCTTGCATGTAGACAGCCAGACAAAGAGAATGCCATAACCAAAACCAGAATGCTGGAATGAAGAGCAGGAGTGCTAGACGCTCCTGACACCTATTTGTTTATTAAACAGGAAGATGTACATGAATTTTACTGCCACAAACCACAAGCCTACTAAAAAAGAGGACCACACCAAGCCATTGTCCACCCACAAGACAAGTCACACCCCCTAGAACCACAGAAATGCACAACTTTTTGTTTTTGTAAATGTGCTATTATTTATTAAGCAATTTAGATTAACATAATATACATACATTTTCTTTCCACATAGCTAGGGCTTTAATTTGGTAACAGATTTGGATTGAAGCACAGTGTCCCAAAATTGAGAAGTAGTGGAACTAGTGATCAGAGACGAGTTGCAAAATTCACCAAACTTGATTTTGCTGCAAAACTGGCATTCATATTCTAACGATGTGGACGCCTTAACCAAATTCACCCATAAATATACCTTCCAATGTAGCTTTGTAAGGAGGGAAATGTTGAAGGGGTTGTAAACCCTGTTTTTTTTTTTTTTTTTAATAACAAACATGTCATACTTACCTCCACTGTGCTATCAATCTATCCAATTTGGACACGAGACACCAACTACAGATGTGTGCTCATTCCCAGACAGAGGATGACAGCGTCCAGGTAAGTAAAACGGGGGGGCTGCGGGGCTGCAGCACTAAAAAAGGTTTTTCAGCTTAATGCATAGAATGCATTAAGGTAAAAAACCATGAGGGTTTACAACCCCTTTAATAAGCTTATTACAAAGAGCAGGCAGGCATCAATAGAAACGGGGAGCAGGGAAACATTTAAGAATGTGCTATAGAAAGCAGAGAGACAATACTGAAAGTAGCCTAAGCAGCACTGTGTTGGCTCTAGTGGTACCGTAATGCCTTGTGTCATCCCTGTCACAAAGCTCCACACAGTATATAAAGTGAGGCCCGGAGCGAAAGAAAAAAAGAGAAAGTAGTGCAGGGTCGGGCATGACAGTGTGAAAAGGGGAGACAACAATGGGTTAAAAGCAAGGATGTTTGCAAGGAAGGGGATGGTACGGATTGGTAAATAAGCAGAGTGGGAGGGGTGTTGTTTATTTAAGGGGGAGGCGGGACTTCCGGGCAGCAGAGGCTGGGGCAGAAAGGAGGAAGCAGTTTCCCACCCACCCTCGCTGTGTTTTTGATTTTTGTTTGTATGTGTTCTCTTTCTTTTCATGTGCAGTAGGAGCAGGTTTCATCATAGCAGCTGAGCAGTGGCGGTGTTTTGGTCTGTCAGAAAACATACGAAATGGAAGTGTTGGGGACTCATCGGTAGTATGTGCCCTTCTGGTGTATTCCAGTTAGAACGGTTAGTTGGAATACGGTAATGGTTGCACTGCGAGAAGGGGGTTGTCTCCGAACTGGTGTGGTATGGCTGGAGGCCTATTATGGAGAAAGGTCCCGCAGTGTAGTGGTGGAATATGTGTTAGGTTTGGGGTGCCGTCAAAGACCAACAGACTGAGTGATTGATAGTTGTCTTTTACAGATGTTTATATGTTAAAAGTTTTGAAATATTAATATTTTGTTAATAAAAAGGCTGCTATGGCCATTTATGCTCCAAATTCAGGTGTGGAGTATGAGTGGTTGGGCAGTATAAAGAAGGTTGGGGACATCTGGGCTACACTGGGTATGTCTACTTATTCAGTCATTTTAAAGAACCAAAAGTACAGTTTTTTTTGGGCGGGGGTCACTTATCTTGGTTTATCTTATTTTATTTTATTTTATTTTCCTGCTTGCTGTATTTCTAGGAGAAGAAAAGTATTAGTCTCATAGTAGTAGGGGTGAGGAAATTTTGGATGATCCATTTCCTGGATTACCAACAGCCTCCATCTGTGGTTCATCGTTTATTAATCATCAGCTAAGTAGCCCATATAGCAAGTTGGTGAGAAATGATAACTGATCTTTCCATCATCATAGTTACATAGTTACAAAGTTACATAGTAGGTGAGGTTGAAAAAAGACACAAGTCCATCAAGTCCAACCTATGTGTGTGATTATGTGTCAGTATTACATTGTATATCCCTGTATGTTGCGGTCATTCAGGTGATTATCTAATAGTTTCTTGAAGCTATCAATGCTCCCCGCTGAGACCACCGCCTGTGGAAGGGAATTCCACATCCTTCCGCTCTTACAGTAAAGAACCCTCTACGTAGTTTAAGGTGAAACCTCTTTTCTTCTAATTGTAATGAGTGGCCACGAGTCTTATTAAACTCTCTTCGGCGAAAAAGTTTTATCCCTATTGTGGGGTCACCAGTAGGGATGAGCCGAACACCCCCCGGTTCGGTTCGCACCAGAACCTGCGAACGGACCGAAAATGTGCACGAACGTTAGAACCCCATTGACGTCTATGGGACTCGAACGTCGAAATCAAAAGTGCTCATTTTAAAAGGCTCATTTGCATGGTATTGTCCTAAAAAGGGTTTTGGGACCCGGGTCCTACCCCAGGGGACATTTATCAATGCAAAAAAAACTTTTAAAAACGGCCGTTTTTTCGGGAGCAGTGATTTTAATGATGCTTAAAGTAAAAAAAAAAAAAAAGTGAAATATTCCTTTAAATATCATACCTGGGGTGTGTCTATAGTATGCCTGTAAAGTGGTGCGTGTTTCCCGTGTTTAGAACAATCCCTGCACAAAATGTCATTTTTAAAGGAAAAAATCTAATTTAAAACTGCTTGCGGGTTTAATGTAATGTCGGGTCCTGGCAATATGGATGAAAATCAGTGAGACAAACGGCATGGGTACCCCCCAGTCCATTACCAGGCCCTTTGGGTCTTGTATGGATATTAAGGGGAACCCCGCACCCAAATTAAAATAAGGAAAGGTGTGGGGCCACCAGGCCCTATATACTCTGAACAGCAGTATACAGGCGGTGCAAACAAGACAGGGACTGTAGGTTTGCTGTTAAGTAGAATCCGTTTGTAATTTTGAACGGGTACATTTTTAACGTGTTTAGCTCGAGCCAAAAAATCTTTTTTAAGCTTTTTGGAAAACATAGGGAAGGGTTATCACCCCTGTGACATTTGTTTTGCTGTTTTTCCTCCTCTTCAGAAGATTTCACCTCACTTTTTGTCCCAATGACAAATGTTTTTTGAAAATTTGGGGTTTTTTGTGGAACAAGGATTGGAAAGCATCAGTGGAAAGGAGAAATGTTTTTCCCATATTAACTTTTACAGGAGAGAATTTCCCTTCCTAGGACTATATTTCATCTCACTTCCTGTTGTCTCCTTCCGTTTGCAAGTAGGAGTCGTTTGTAAGTTAGATGTTTGAAAGTAGGGGCCTGCCCTATATACTCAGCAGAAATTTGGGCCTTAGGTGTTGTTGTGGCCAAAACACTGTAAGCCCTCACAGGGCCCTGCTGTGAACTATTAGATCAAGAATTGTAATTGCATGCCCCTGTTGAACAGGGGCTGAAAAATTAGGCCTTAGGCACTGGTGCTGGTGCCACAACACTGCAACCCCTCACAGATACTCTAGTTGGAATGCAGAAATGAGCCCTGCTGCAAAGTTTTGCATCAAAAATTGTAATTATAGGCCCCTGTTAAACAGGGGCTGAAAAATTGGGCCTTAGGCACTGGTGGTGGTACCCAGAACCAAAAATGTTCTTACAAGCTATCAGCGTGATGATTGAGGAGGAAGAGGATAATTACTCAGGGATAGTCACTCAGCAACAGCATAGGCAGTCTTTGAAGGGATCTGAGATTTCAAAAAAAAATTATTCGGTTACATCAGCATCAGGTGCTTGGTAGCTCGTGGTGATCCAAGACTGATTCATTTTTATAAAGGTCTGTTGATCGACCGAGTCGGTGGACAGACGCACCCAGTGATCGGTTACAAAGCCTCCAGCAGCACTGAATGTGCGTTCCGAAAGAACGCTGGATGCAGGACAGGCCAGTAGCTCAATTGCATACTGTGCAAGCTCTGGCCAGTGATCCATCCTCAAGACCCAGTAATCCAGAGGATTTTCGGTGGGAAAGGTGTCCAAGTCAGATTTGCCCCTAGGTATTCCTGCTCCATATAAAACAGACGCTGGCGATGGTTGCTGGAACCGATCATACCTTGGGGCTGCGGACCAAAAAATTGTCTGAACGCATCGGTCAGATGGCCACCTTCTCTACCGCTCCTTCTTTGACTGACCGAAGCCTCAGCAACACGTTGTCCAGAAACAGGAGCTTGTAACCTCCCAGTCTCTGGGAACACGTTGCACAGACCTTTCTGCAAGGCCTCCCGAAGATGTTTCATCCTCTGCTCCCTCTGCGATGGCAAGATAAGGTCCGCAACCTTATCCTTGTAACGTGGATAAAGGAGGGTTGCCAGCCAGTATTGGTCCTTCTCCTTGATACCACGAATACGAGGATCCTTACGCAGGCTTTGCAGGATCAGGGAGGCCATGCAGCGTAGGTTTGCTGAGGCATTCGGTCCGGAGTCCTCTGGGTCACTAAGGACGACATGGTCCGCAGCCACCTCCTCCCAGCCACGTACAAGTCCATGTGTTTCTTGGGACTGATCCCTTAAAGACTGCTGCTGATGCTGAGTGCCAGGCTCCACCTACATACTGACACAATCTTCCTCCTCCTCCTCCTCCTCCTCCTCCTCCTCTTCCTGTGTGATCGGCGGGCACGCAGGAACACTGTCTGGATAAAGGGGGCCTTGAGAGCTAAGGAAGTCCTCCTCTTCCTGCCTCTGTTCTGCCTCAAGGGCCCTGTCCATTATTCCACGCAGCGTGTGCTCCAACAGGTGGACAAGGGGGACAGTGTCACTGATGCATGCACTGTCACTGCTCACCATCCTCGTGGCCTCCTCAAATGGTGACAGGACAGTGCATGCATCCCTGATCATGGCCCACTGGCGTGGGGAAAAAAAACAAGCTCCCCTGACCCTGTCCTGGTGCCATAGTCGCACAGGTACTCATTGATGGCCCTCTGCTGCATGTGCAGCCGCTGCAGCATGGCCAACGTTGAGTTCCACCTGGTGGGCATGTCACAGATTAGGCGGTTCTTGGGCAGGTTAAACTCCTTTTGGAGGTCCATCAGCCTAGCACTGGCATTATATGACCGGC
Organism: Lithobates clamitans; assembly: GCA_037952925.1. Classification (NCBI taxonomy): domain Eukaryota; kingdom Metazoa; phylum Chordata; class Amphibia; order Anura; family Ranidae; genus Lithobates; species Lithobates clamitans. The sequence continues at coordinate 3,410,349 of JBBGZY010000320.1, forward strand.
GGAAATGCACGCAGACTTTCCTGGCCTGCCTCAGGACATCTTGTACTTGCCCAAGGACCGCGGCACCACCAAGTTAAGGACGTGAGCCAAACAGGGCACATGGGTCATTTGTCCCTGTTGGAGGGCAGAGAGGAGGTTGGTGCCATTGTCGCAAACCACCATTCCTGCCTTAAGTTGGCGTGGCGTCAACCACCTCTGAACCTGCCCCTGCAGAGCTGACAGAACCTCTGCCCCAGTGTGGCTCCTATCCCCCTAGCACACCAGCTCAAGCACCACATGGCATCTTTTGGCCTGCGTACTTGTGTAGCCCCTTGAACGGCTACGGAGCACCGCTGGTTCCGAGGACAAAGCACAGGAAGAGGCCATGGAGGAAGAAGAAGAGGAGGGGGTGGAGGAGAGAGGTGTGTCACAATCATTAGCATTTTGGAGGCGTGGTGGCAGAACAACCTCCAACACTACTGCACCTTGTCCTGCATCCTTCCCAGCTGCCAGCAGAGTCACTCAATGCGCCGTGAAACTTAGGTAACGTCCCTGTCCATGCCTGCTGGACCATAAGTCAGCGGTAATATGCACCTTACCGCTGACCGCCCTGTCCAGCGAGGCATGGACATTGCCTTCCACATGCCGGTAGAGAGCCGGAAAGGCCTTCCGTGAGAAAAAGTGGCGTTTGGGTACCTGCCACTGAGGAACCGCACATTCCACAAACTCACGGAAGCGGGCAGTGTCTACCAACTGAAAAGGCAGCAGTTGAAGTGCTAGCAATTGCTAGCAACCGCTGGGCATGTGGATGGCTGGGAGCAAACTTCTTTCGGCGGTGCAGCAGCTGGGGCAGGGAAATTTGCCTGGTACAATCTGACGTCGGTGTACCAAAAGCAGATTGCCGACAAGTACTTGGCTGTGACACACCTAATTCTACACCTTCATTCCTCTCAGTGCAGGTCTCAGAGAGGACTGAAGGTATAGTGGGCTTGGAGATCTCAGCTGATGAGGAGCAAGGAGAGGTCCTCTGTGTTCTTTGGTGTGGGTCTTCTAGATACGCTTGCCAACGAACTGCATGGCAGGTCAACATATGTCTGGGCAAGCATGTGGTACCCAAGCGGGAGATGTTTTGGGCATGCAAGATACGCTTGAGACATATGTTGCAAATAGCAGCGGTGCGATCTGATGCACTCGTCTCAAAAAAGGCCCACACCAAAGAACTTTTTGAATAACGCGCAGAGACTGCAGCGCCCTGCACATGTGGAGCTTTGGGGTGTGATGCAGTCAAGGTGCTGCCCTTAGGCTGGCCCCTGGAGGGCATCATGCCTCGTTGGTGATGTGCCGCCTCCTCCTCCTCCTCCTCTCTCCTGTCAGGCACCCACGTTGAGTCAGTGACCTCATCATCCCCTCCCTCCTCATCACTGGAGCAAACCTGGCAGTATGCTGCAGCAGGGGGAGCATGACTGCCAGATTGCTGTCCTTCTTGGGCACCCCCTCTGTCCGTGCTCATGTTACTGCCTTCATCAAGCTCAGTATCATCATCAGAGCCTTCCAAACGCTGGGCATCCTCCTGGAGCATGTACCCAACACTGTGGTCAAACAGTTCGAGGGACTCCTCAGGAGGACATGGTGGGGCTAGGGAAGGAGTCACTAATGACATTGAGCCAAGGGAAGAGGCCGCTGCTTTGCCAGACAAAGTACCCTGGGCATGGGTCAGAGAGGATGAGGAGGATGAGGACGGCTTGGTCATCCACTCGACCAAGTCTTCCACTCAACGCGGCCAGCTGCCGAAAAAAAGGCCAAGCGTGTCCCACGGCCACGTGCTGATGAGGATGCACCGTCTCCACGACCAGCACTAGACACAGAGCCTGCTTGCCCTCTCTTATTGGCTTGTGACTGTCTGCCTCTCCTTCTTGGCCTTCCAGACATACTAATGGCCTGTAGCTGCACTAAGCTGGGATATATATATATATATACTGATACTGCAGCTAGCAAAATCAACTGCCTGTAGTATGAGAACACCACCAACCTTCTACAGGTAGCTTTAGCTGAACACTGTGTAGAGCTTGCAAAAAAATAACTTGTAGGTTTAGCTGGACACTGTGAGGAGGACGCACCACACTAACTTGTAGTTTTAGCTGAACACTGTGAGCAGGACACACCGCACTAACTTGTAGGTTTAGCTGAACACTGTGAGCAGGACGCACCCCACTAACTTGTAGGTTTAGCTGAACACTGAGCAGGACGCACCCCACTAACTTGTAGGTTTAGCTGAACACTGTGAGCAGGACGCACTGCACTAACTGTAAATAGTCTAGCTGCCTGACTGTGGTACTAATAGGATCAAAAGAACATCAGCAATTTTCTTCAGGTAGCTGTAAATACTGTAACAAGACAAGCCTGCCTGTCAGTAAGAAGATAACAGGAACGGATCTAGCTGAACACTGTGAGCAGGACACACTGCACTAACTTGTAGCTTTAGATGAACACTGTGCAGAGGTCTCACTATACTAACTTGTAGGTTTAGCTAAACACTGTGAGCAGGACGCACAGCGCTAACTTGTAGTTTTAGCTGAACACTGTGAGCAGGACTGTGACAGACCTAGCCGGGACAGAGGCTGTTGGAGAGGACTGTATGCAAGCCTGTTGCCTTTTGATTATGGACCCTAGCATTTGGGGGAATGGTGCTCTCTGTGAGCTGTATGCCTGGGGACCCTGGGGTTGGTGTTACTTTGAATTCAGCTCCATGTCCCCCCAAAACACACAGACTCTGGGAACCCTTTATATGCCATATTAGAATGATAAGACTGAATTATACTGTTGGGACACATCCTGTGAGGAGATGCTGGTGTCATCAACTCCAACTACCTGTGTTTATGTTAATTGAATGAGCTGATCACATTGTCCTCTATACAATGTAGGAGACGGAACGACTCCTGTTGGAGCTGCTGCTATTGTGAGAAGGTGTCCTGTGATAATTAACTCAGTCTGGGCAAAAGGTCATGTCTCAATCACCTAGGCTGTATAAAGGATTAGGTAATTAGCTCATGTTAATTAGGTTAATTAGGTTACGTTTTTATTGTTAGAGTAATATTTTCTCCTGTATATAAGACTGTATTCTGGTTCTGAATAAAGTGAGTTCATGTTAGCAACAAGCAAGTGTTGCCTTGTTTTGTGCTCAGAGAGGTTGGAATATCTGATATCTGTATACAGACTGGGAGGAAGTAGTATATGATGGAAGCATTCAAGCGGAGTGTGGGACGTTCCGTGACATTGGTGGCAAGCAGCGGGAAAGCTTCCTGCAGTCTGGGACATCTAAACTTCCATCTGGATCCAAGGTCCAGATAGCAGGAGAGGAGAGGTATAGATACCAGCCGCCATGGATGAGGAATTCAGAAGGAGGTTGCGAGAGATGCAGATACAGCACAGAGGACCAGTATCAGAGCAGGTCCTGCTGGGATGGTGTGATTCTATTCGCTGCAAACTCTGGAAGGAAGCGCTAGCCCGTGAGCAGTGACACCAGGGAAAAGTTCTCCCCTCCATCGAGGAAAGGTACTGGTCGCAGTACGGACTGCAGGTGCGGTTTTTGGAAGAAAAAACACACAAGAAGCAGACAGCTGAATTAAACAGGCTGGTCTGGGCAGAGATAAAGCTGGATGAGAGCTACAGAGCCCTCCGGTGGCATGTATCCCAAGCATGTCCCTGGATAGCGGATGACAGCCCAACGGAAGGCTTAAGCTATGGCGGCTTGGGACTGTTGTATGTGAAGCTGACAGGGGACTCTAACTTTGGGAGTGATTTGGAGTGGCGGGTGGACGAAATCATGGATTTCAGAGAAGGGCTACTGAACATTTCGGAAGTGCACTGGGCACAGGAAGATTTGGAGTTTCTGGCCGTTCAGGAATGGGAGCTAGAGATCGCCTACAGACGGCTGCTAGACATTGCTCAGTGCCAGGGCTGGGCTCCCTTTGCCTGGAACTATCAGGAAATACCAGCTGACAACCCTGAAATCCTGGCTGACGAGTCGGCAATGTGCCAAAGCAATAGTGTGCTTTGCCAACCTGCCACCGCAGCTATGGAGGCGGAGGTCTTATGGCGGATGCAGCAAGTGCTGACTGACCTTGAGGATCCTGTTTCTGCATGGGATGATCTTGGATGGAGGAATGTGCCTGCCCAGCAGCAAGCCACAGAATCTGCAGTGGAAAATCTGGAGATTGCCATCCCCAAACCTGAAGTGCTGACAACAGGGCAGAGCTCTGCTAACCTCTGCCCAGCACTGATAGCATCTTCTGGATTCCATGGACAGGAGATGGTGAACCTCCATCCCCAGCCACCAGTTGCAGAGACAGGGGATTTGATAGACTTTTCTCCTAAGGAAGAACCATCGGGTGAGCCCCCAGCAGAAGAGTTGGGATTAGGGCCAAACTTCATTGCGCTCTGCTCAGCACTGATGGCATCTTCTGAGTTCCACGGACAGGAGATGGTGAACCTCTATCCCCAGACACCAGTTGCAGAGACTAGGGATTTGATAGACTTTTCTGCTGAGGAAGAACAACCTGATGAGCCTCCAGCAGAAGAGCTGCTATCAGGGCCAAAGTTCACTGTGCTCTGCCCAGCACCAACAGTGGCTTCGGCCTTCTTGAGAGAAGAGGTAGTCGGCCTTTCTCCCACAACACTGACAGGGACATGTGATTTTCTGCCAGCAGCATCTATGGAGTTACAACAAACTTCTCCAGCTGAAGATCTGGTAACTGAACAGAGGGTCCAAGACCTTTGTCCCACACTTTTAGCTATTCCAGAGACTGAGGATTTGATAGACGTTTCTGTAGAGGAGGAACCACCTAGCAAACCCCCAGCAGAAGTGCTGGCAACCGGACAGAGGGTCCAAGACCTCTGCCCCACACCTGCAGCAATTGTGGAGGCCCAAGTTGAGGAGGTGGCAGTCTATCGCGATCTGCAGATCAGGATCCAAGGAGAGAATGTAGTCATCACCTCACAACTGCAGCTTGATCTGGTGTCGGTGGATGGGGCTTCAGTTCCCACCTGTATACCCCAGAGATGCTGGGCAGTCGGCCCAGATCCCCAGCAGCAGGATGGAGTGAGCCCAGTCCCCCTGTCTTCTCTCCAGCGGCAGAAAGGACTCCAGGGAGAAGGGCCAGTCCAGGCCTCTCCCCAGCGGCAGATATGTTCTCTGAGAGAGGCAGAGGTTGGCTGGGTGAGAAATACTCTGTTTGGAATAATTTATTTGGGGTACTGTGTGGGTACAGGCAGTAGAGGACTGGAACTACTGACTAACTTTGGAGTCAACCCGTCTGGGGTCTCCTCCTGTGTTAGTCTCCTGCCGAAAGGGGAGAAATGTGACAGACCTAGCCGGGACAGAGGCTGTTGGAGAGGACTGAATGCAAGCCTGTTGCCTTTTGATTATGGGCCCTAGCATTTGGGGGAATGGTGCTCTCTGTGAGCTGTATGCCTGGGGACCCTGGGGTTGGTGTTACTTTGAATTCAGCTCCATGTCCCCCCAAAACACACAGACTCTGGGAACCCTTTATATGCCATATTAGAATGATAAGACTGAATTATACTGTTGGGACACATCCTGTGAGGAGATGCTGGTGTCATCAACTCCAACTACCTGTGTTTATGTTAATTGAATGAGCTGATCACATTGTCCTCTATACAATGTAGGAGACGGAACGATTCCTATTGGAGCTGCTGCTATTGTGAGAAGGTGTCCTGTGATAATTAACTCAGTCTGGGCAAAAGGTCATGTCTCAAATACCTAGGCTGTATAAAGAATTAGTTAATTAGCTCATGTTAATTAGGTTAATTAGGTTACGTTTTTATTGTTAGAGTAATATTTTCTCCTGTATATAAGACTGTATTCTGGTTCTGAATAAAGTGAGTTCATGTTAGCAACAAGCAAGTGTCGCCTTGTTTTGTGCTCAGGGAGGTTGGAATATCTGATATCTGTATACAGACTGGGAGGAAGTGGTATATGACGGAAGCACTCAAGCGGAGTGTGGGACATTCCGTGACAAGGACACACCACACTAACTTCTAGGTTTAGCTGAACACTGTGAGGTGGACGCACCGCACTAACTTGTAGTTGTAGCTGAACACTGTGAGCAGGACGCACCGCACTAACTTGTAGGTTTAGCTGAACACTGTGAGCAGGACGCACCCCACTAACTTGTAGGTTTAGCTGAACACTGTGAGCAGGACGCACCCCACTAACTTGTAGTTTTAGCTGAACACTGTGAGCAGGACGCACTGCACTAACTGTAAATAGTCTAGCTGTCTGACTGTGGTACTAATAGGATCAAAAGAACACCAGCAATTTTCTTCAGGTAGCTGTAAATACTGTAACAAGACAAGCCTGCCTGTCAGTAAGAAGATAACAGGAACTGATCTAGCTGAACACTGTGAGCAGGACGCACTGCACTAACTTGTAGGTTTAGCTGAACACTGTGAGGTGGACGCACCGCACTAACTTGTAGTTTTAGCTAAACACTGTGAGCAGGTCGCACAGCACTAACTTGTAGTTTTAGCTGAACACTGTGAGCAGGACACACTGCACTAACTTGTAGGTTTAGTTGAACACTGTGAGCAGGACGCACCCCACTAACTTGTAGGTTTAGCTGAACACTGTGAGCAGGACGCACCACACTAACTTGTAGTTTCAGCTGAACACTGTGAGCAGGACGCACCGCACTAACTTGTAGATTTAGCTGAACACTGGGCAGGACGCACACCACTAACTTGAAGTTTTAGCTGAACACTGTGAGCAGGACGCACTGCACTAACTATAAATAGTCTAGCTGCCTGACTGTGGTACTAATAGGATCAAAAGAACACCAGCAATTTTCTTCAGGTAGCTGTAAATACTATAACAAGACAAGCTTGCCTATCAGTAAGAAGATAACAGGAACGGATCTAGCTAAACTGAATACAGTGTATATATATATATATATATATATATATGCAACACCTGGGATGCATATATATACACAATACACTGTAAGTGCAGCTAACTGACTGACTGTTCTGCCTAATCTATCTAACTCAAATCAAATGACACTGTCTGTCTCTCTCTATCTATGAACGCCGGAACACACACTACACAGGGCCGCCGTGCAGGCGGCCTTATATAGTGTGGGGCGTGTACTAAATCCCCTGAGCCATAATTGGCCAAAGCCTCCTTGGCCAATTACAGCTCTCTGTTCAGACGGCGCTGTGATTGGCCAAGCATGCGGGTCATAGTGCATGCTTGGCCAATCATCAGCCAGCAATGCACTGCGATGCCGCAGTGAATTATGGGCCATGACGCGCCACACGAATTTGGCGCGAACGGCCCATATCGTTCGCAATTCGGCGAACGGGCGAACAGATGATGTTCGAGTCGAACATGGGTTCGACTCGAACACGAAGCTCATCCCTAGTCACCAGTACAGTATTTGTAAATTGAAATCATATCCCCTCTCAAGCGTCTCTTCTACAGAGAGAATAAGTTCAGTGCTTGCAACCTTTCCTCATAACTAAGGTCCTCCAGACCCTTTATTAGCTTTTTTGCCCTTCTTTGTACTCGCTCCATTTCCAGTACATCCTTCCTGAGGACTGGTGCCCAGAACTGGACAGCATACTCCAGGTGTGGCCGGACCAGAGCCTTGTAGAGTGGGAGAATTATCGTTTTATCTCTTGCGTTGATCCCCCTTTTAATGCATGCCAATATTTTGTTTGCTTTATTAGCAGCAGCTTGGCATTGCATGCCATTGCTGAGCCTATCATCTACTAGGACCCCCAGGTCCTTTTCCATCCTAGATTCCCCCAGAGGTTCTCACCCCAGTGTATAGATTGCCTTATATTTTTGCCACCCAAATGCATTATTTTACATTTTTATACATTGAACCTCATTTGCCATGTAGTCGCCCACCCCATTAATTTGTTCAAGTCTTTTTGCAAGGTTTCCACATCCTGCAGAGAAGTTATTGCCCTGCTTAGCTTAGTATCATCTGCAAATACAGAGATTGAACTGTTTAGCCCATCCTCCAGGTCGTTTATAAACAAATTAAATAGGATTGGTCCCAGCACAGAACCCTGGGGAACTCCACTACCCACCCCTGACCATTCTGAGTACTCCCCATTTATCACCACCCTCTGAACTCGCCCTTGTAGCCAGTTTTCAATCCATGTACTCACCCTATGGTCCATGCCAACGGACCTTATTTTGTACAGTAAACGTTTATGGGGAACTGTGTCAAATGCTTTTGCAAAATTCAGATACACCACGTCTACGGGCCTTCCTTTATCTAGATGGCAACACACCTCCTCATAGAAGGTTAATAGATTGGTTTGGCAAGAACGATTCTTCATTAATCCATATTTTTAAATATTGGTGTTACATTGGCTTTTCTCCAATCAGCTGGTACCATTCCAGTCAGTAGACTGTCTGTAAAAATTGGGAACAACGGTCTGACAATCACTTGACTGAGTTCCCCAAGTACCCTCGGATGCAAGCCATCTGGTCACGGTGATTTATTAATGTTAGGTTTCTCAAGTCTAATTTTAATTCTGTCCTCTGTTAACCATGGAGGTGCTTCCTGTGTTGTGTCATGAGGATAAACACTGCAGTTTTGGTTACTGAAGCCCCCCGATTCACTCGTGAAGACTGAGGAGAAGAATAAATTCAATACCTTTGCCATCTCCCCATCCTTTGTAACCAGATGTCCTTCCTCATTCTTTATGGGGCTAATATGGTCTGTCCTCCCTTTTTTACTGTTTACATACTTAAAGAATTTCTTGGGATTTTTTTGCTCCCCTCCGCTATGTGTCTTTCATGTTCTATCTTAGCCTTCCTAATTGCACCCTTACATTTCTTGTTGCATTCTTTATAAAGTCTGAATGCTGAGGTTGATCCCTCAACCTTCTATTTTTTGAAGGCCTTCTCCTTTGCTTTTATATGCATTTTTACATTGGAGTTAAGCCATCCAGGATTTTTGTTCGCTCTTTTATATTTATTACCCAGTGGGATACATTGGCTAATGCCCTTATTTAATATGCTCTTAAAGCAAACCCATCTCTCCTCCGTATTCTTTGTTCCTAATATTTTATCCCAATTTATGCCTTTTAGCAAAGTTTGTAGTTTAGGGAAGTTGGCTCTTTTGAAATTCGGTGTCTTTGTGTTCCCTTTATGTTTTCTATTTGTGTGATTTATACTGAAACTAATTGACCTGTGATCGCTGTTACCTAAATTGCCCCGTATTTCCACATCCGTGATCAGGTCTGTATTGTTGGTAATCAGTAGGTCCAGTAATGTTTTATTTCTAGTTGGTGCATCTACCATCTGACCCATAAAATTGTCCTGCAAGACATTAAGGAACTGGCGAACCTTAAATGAATGCGCGGTTCCTTCCGCCCAGTCTATGTCTGGATAATTAAAATCCCCCATTATGATAACACTTCCCATCCTTGCTGCTAATCCAATTTGTGATAGGAGATCCGTCTCCACTTCCTCCCTCAGGTTAGGGGGCCTATAGCATACTCCCAGTATTATTTTCCCCTTAGCTTCATCCCTTTGGAGCTCTACCCATAAGGATTCCACCTCCTCTCTAGCTCCCTCAGTGATGTCATCTCTCACATTCGCTTGTACATTATTCTTGATATATAGGCATACCCCTCCCCCTTTTTTACCCTCTCTATCCTATCTATCCTTGCGGTATAGGGTATACCCTTGAATGTTTGCCAGCCAATCATGAGAGCTGTTGAACCAAGTCTCTGAAATTCCCACAAAATCCAAATCCTCCTTGTACAACAGTATCTCTAGTTCACCCATCTTGTCCGCCATGCTCCTGGCATTGGTGAACATGCCACATAGTTTAGACCGGTCGCATATTGTCCTCGTATTGGGCGTTTCGAGATTGCAACTAGGACTTGCTACTATACTCACCGTGTGTTTTTGTGCTTTGGTTAACCTACCACTAATGCCCCCAATACTGCCTTCTGGAATATCTTCCGCGCTGGCTATCACTGTCTCTGGACCCTCCCCCCCATCGCCTAGTTTAAAAACCCCTCTAACTTTTTGTCCATCTTCATTCACAGCAGATCTGCACCCTCCTAATTTAGGTGCAGTCCGTCCCTTCTATAGTACCGGTTACCGACTGAGAAGTCAGCCCAGTCCTCCAGGAACCCAAACCCCTCCTTGTTACACTAGCTCTTCAGCCACTTGTTTACTTCCCTAATCTCCCTCTGCCTTTCTGGTGTGGCTCGATGTACTGGTAGTATTCCTGAGAATACTACCTTGGAGGTCCTTTTCCTCAATTTAGCTCCTAAGTCCCTAAAATCGTTCTTTAGGACACTCCATCTGCCTTTGACTTTGTCATTGGTGCCAACGTGCACCATGACAGCCGGGTGTTCCCCAGCCCCTCCCAGTAATCTGTCCACAAGATCTGTGATGTGCCAAACCAGAGTGCCCGGTAGACAACATACTGTTCATCAGCAACAAAAAAAGAATGATGGGGTGGAGAATCACACCCAATAATGCATAGGGGTTATTATTATCTGGACACAAACAAGGCAGCTTAACAAGATTGTTTTTTCATTCCCGATCCCCCCAGATAGTCATTGTGGGGGCAAAGTGGCTCCTTTTTTCAGATAATAAAGATAGAAATTTCTTTAAGGTTTCCTGGCAAGGTTTTTTTTCTTGGGGGGGGGGGGTTCTCTTTCACATCTCTCTACAAAGTAAAACAAGTGTACCCATCTTGAACAGAAATGGCAAGGCTTGGATCCCAGCCCAGGGATTTTGCAACACTCCAGTGCTCAAGAAAAATGCACAATAAGCTACTCACTATGTCATTGTTTCAGTGGTTTAGTACATAAATTAGCTTAGTGCTGAATCAGTCCAAAGACTCACTGCCACATCCCTGGTATATAAATATAGAAAAAAGAGACCCCCCCATGGGACTTTGAAGGCAGTGGGTAATGAGGTCACCAGACTAAAAGATATCAAATTTTATTAAAAAAATTTAAAATTAGTAATTGATTGTACAAAAGTCAATGAGAACAACAAAAAAAAATCACCATACAGAAAACTATTTACAGCACTCTGGACTCAAACAGGGAACCCTGGGTCGGTCTCATGTAGATATGGACCCGGTTTACGCAGCTGTTTTCCCCCTATGATTCTCTTTTGTTTCAATGGTTTCGTTTTATATAGACGTATATTTTTTGTTTATAAGAGGTGAATCAAAGCCTTTCAGTCCACAAAGGTACACTGGTTAATGGTGAAGGACTATGAGTTGGCTGCTACAGTGAAATATACATACAGGTCAAGGCTGGCTCAGCCCTTCCTTCTCTGAGCTGGCCACTCAGCTGTCTGCTAATTGCCAGCTCCCATCTCTCTCCACAGTTAACCAGCTGTTATGGATCTGCTTGTCAGTCCCGCCTACTTAAAGAACTCCAGCTCACTTAATTCCTGCCTTTGCCTTGGTCACATCACAAGAAACCATCTGTTGCGTTCCTGTTTAAAGACTGGCTTTGCTGACATCCCATCTGGCTCCTTATCCTGCTTGGTGTTCCTCTACTTGGATCCCTGACTTCTGGCCTGGCTGATTACCTGATCTGGTTACTGAACTCTGGCTTGGCTGATTAACCGATCTGGTTACTGAACTCTGGCTTGGCTGACTACCCGATCCAGTTACTGGACTCTGGTTATGCTTTGACTACGCTTACTCTATTTATCTTTTTATTTTTATTAATAAACAAGTATGATTTTACTGTACTTCTGTCTCGGTCTGGTTCATGGTTTCTGACAGTAGGTGAAGGCCATGAATTCAGAAGATACAGTCAATCCACTTGTTGGTAATATTTTTTCCAGATTGGATGAGCAAGATCACCGCATGGATCAGTTTGCCATGGCATTACAAATGCTCCTGAGTCACACAGCTCACCTGGAATCCCCCACTGTGGCTGCTCCTTTACAACCTGAGTTGCAGGCTGTCCCTGCTGCTGCGCCAGTCTCTGTGCAGGCACCCGCCTTGAGTATTACCTCTATAAGAGGTATGTCTGGTTCCACCCTGCTTCCCCCGCGATTTGGGGGTGATCCAGTTCAATGCAGAGGGTTTCTCAACCAAGTTGAGATATACTTTGGGATGCTGCCCCAGGCATTTCCCATGGACAGAAGCAAAGTAGGGTTCGTGATATCTTTGCTTTCTGAGAGAGCCTTGGCCTGGGCTAACCCTCAATGGGAGACGCAAAAACCTGTTGTCTTGAGTTACACTGTGTTTGTGGCCTCCTTTAAAAGGGTATTTGACGTTCCCGCACGCTCCGCTTCTGTTGCCAAGTGCCTCATGTCCATAAAACAGAGTATGGTGTAACACATGTAATCTGCGCTAAACCCAATTACTATCCTTTTACCTGAAGTGAAATAGCAATAAAAATAAACAATATTGTTGCAAATATGAATGTTAAACATAAATCTATATAAACAATGTTGCCGTTTTTAGTTGAAATTATCGAAAGAAAAAATTGAAACAAAAGACTAAAAGTGCTGCAACCTTCAAAAAAACCAAGTATTTTCAGTTTTAACAATATAATAACAGGACTCAGGTGCGCTACTAGTGTCTGTCCCACCTGACTACAGGAAAAAACTTTTAGCCAAGGTGTGTGTGTGAATAGTTTCTTACAAACACATATGCAAAAAATTATTAATAAACACAAATAAGTGATTATCGTGACAAACTATCCTTGAGGAATGGGTGATGGAAAACCAATAATTCAAATGGGTGCTTTTCCTAGATAGAAACGTTCTTTCAAAAGGTACTAGGATCCTAGGATGAAATGAAAAAGGACGGCCGCTTACCAGATGCGTGGGACCCCTATTAAGGGGTTACAGGCTCATATTCAGTGGATCCTACAGGCAGGAACAGCTGAAGAAAATCCTCCAAACTCAGGTATCCATCTGTATGTGAACTTCCACTGGCATAGGCGCGGACTGAAACAGCTGATCCAAGCTGGAACAGCTGATCGGAAGAACAGCTGATCCAAGCTGGAACAGCTGATCGGAAAAACAGCTGATCTGTTTGCACACACTGCACTCCTTCACATGCACTGTGAAATCAAGGTAGCCTGCCGGCGTCAGTTCCGCATGTATGAGAGGGGATTAGAAGAACAAAAAAACCTCCATGGTGCAGTAAGATAAAAACTTCTTTTATTAAAAACCAATCGGCATCAAAACATTTGGCAAAGAATCAAAAAACGGATGCTGGAGCAGTACTCTCTGTTGAGGCTAGACTGCTATTATGTGGTGACGTCAGGCTTCATAGCTCCACCCTACGCTGGCGTTTCTCCATAAGAGGCATCGGCTGGGAAAGGAGGCTGAAGACAAACGTCACACACCACACTTTATAGGTATCTCATTAGGCAGGGTGACACCGGAAACAAGATTGGGATAATTCCCCAATCAGTTTATAGTGTAACTAAAAATTTCTTGAGTCTACCACAGCTATTATGCTATATTAATAGTACACAATACAAAGGACAAAAGAATGACAATTATCATATTATCACTGCCAGAAAACATTATATAAAAATATATTATATTTGAATTGAAAATATATTGATTAAAAACTAAGAAGTAATAATGTAGGTCACACAATAACATCCATAGGTGTATTTAGGAGGACCTCTAGTTAAAAGTATGTACAGCATTTAAAACCATATAATACTAAACGCATAGTGTGTGTCACCAGCCCAGACCCCATGGTGATCTGAGCACGGTTATGATCACCGCATGTCGCCCGTTCACCCACATTGTAGGGGGAAAGATATATTATTGGGATGTCATTCAACACACAACAAATGCATCTAACATTTGTTGTATTAATACCGCGACATTTCAAACAGATTTTCCCATATAAATATAAAAATTGTTATGATCTTATACATGAGAAATCAAACAACAAAAGGCAAAAAAATGACAAAAAAAGGCAACAAATGGGAAAAAACCCCTCTATATTCAATTCTACTTTATGTTTCCTATTTTCTATTTTATTTTATTAGGAGGGAGAACGTGGGGGGGGCCTTCAGCTGTTATCTATATAACAATTGATGTCCCATTCTATGTTGAGGCCCCAAGGGCTATAACATTGCATGTCGCATATCCAGCGGGTCTCACGACTTGAAATATGGCGTTTCAGATTACTTCCCCTCCAATGGGGGGTAAATTTCTCTATGGCCATAACTTTCAATAGTTATGTATCCCGGTTATGAAATTGGCGGAAATGCCAAGAGACACTATGTCCAATGAAACCCCTCCGAATAAAACAGAGTACAAGAACTGTTGCCGACTACGCCATTGAGTTCCATTCTCTGGCAGCAGAGGTTGCTTGGAACAGTGAGTCCCTCGTGGCTGCTTTTTCTCATGGTCTCTCGGATTCCATCAAGGATGAGGTAGCAGCCTGAGATATACCCACTGAGCTGGAGAGCTTAATCTCGTTTGCCATCCTCATTGACTTCAGACTCAGAGATAGACTTTCTTTTAAGGAGCGCTTGCGGAAGCCTCCTGTACGTTTGCCTTCCGAGCTTTGCAGTCCCACCCGTGCCTCCCTCATCTCCCATGCCTCCTGGTACCGAGTCGGTCAGTGAAGATGAACCCATGCACTTGGGCTTCACACGTCTCTCTGCGAATGAGAGAGCCTTTAGGAGGAGGGAGAGATTGAGCCTTTATTGTGGCCAGGCAGGTCACTTTTTGAAGTCTTGTCCTACCGGTCCTGGGAACACCCAAACCTTGAGGTCCTGTCATGGACAGACCTTAGGTGGTGTTGTGTCATCCCCAGTTATCCAGAAAGATAAGCCCCTGGTTTTGGTCACCCTTTCTTGGGCTAAGTCGTCTATCGAGATACAGGCTCTAATGGACTCTGGGGCTGCAGGCCTGTTCATTGATGCTGCCTTTGTATCAAAGCACTTGATTCCACTGCAGCTGTGTGACACTCCACTTGCCATTGAGGCTCTTGACAGGAGACCTCTACATCCTGCCCATGTGACTCATGAGACGGTTCCATTGTCCATGGCCGCAGGGGCTCTTCACCATGAGATAATCCAATTCCAAGTGATTTCCTCTCCTAAGTTCCCGCTGGTTATTGGTTATCCTTGGTTACAGAGGCACAACCCCTCTTTTGATTGGCTCCCTCCTGTGGTTCTC
The DNA here is from genome assembly GCA_037952925.1 of Lithobates clamitans. NCBI lineage: Eukaryota > Metazoa > Chordata > Amphibia > Anura > Ranidae > Lithobates > Lithobates clamitans. The sequence continues at coordinate 3,425,521 of JBBGZY010000320.1, forward strand.
TCCTAGTCACCACAATGCAGTGAAACATGCTTCCAGAAGGTAGCCAAGGTCCTGTGTACCTCTTCACTCTCCTCCCTGCCAGAGGAGTACCGTAATTTTAGCAATGTCTTTGACAAAGGTCAAGCCGGTAGTTTGCCTCCACACCGGCCATATGATTGCGCAATTGACCTTCAACCTGGTGCCACTCCCCCTCGTGGCCGGGTTTAACCTTTGTCAGTCTTGGAGGATAAAGCCACGGAGGAGTATGTTGCAAGTGCACTTTTTCAGGGTTTCATCCGCAAATCCTCGTCTCCTGCTGGTGCTGGTTTCTTCTTTGTGAAGAAGAGGAGCGGTGAACTGAGACCTTGTATTGATTATAGGGGTCTCAATTGTTTCACGATTAAGAATGCCTACCCGATCCCATTGTCTGCAGAGTTATTTGATCGCCTCAAGGGATCAATGGTTTTCACTAAGCTTGATCTGAGAGGGGCTTACAATCTCGTGAGGATTAAGGAGGGCAACAAATGGAAAACTGTGTTTAATACCAGAACAGGCCATTATGAGTATCTCATAATGCCTTTTGGCCTATGTAATGCCCTGGCAGTTTTCCAGGAATTTATTAACGATGTTCTCCGAGATTTGTTGCAGTTATGTGTGGTGGTTTATCTCAATGCTATCCTCATATTTTCCAAGTCCTTGGAGAGCCACCACACAGATGTCTGTTGTGTGCATCAGAAATTAAGAGAGAACAATCTCTATTGTAAACTGGAGAAGTGTGAGTTCCATCGGGAACAGGTAAATTCCTAGGCTATGTCATTTCCACTGCTGTTTTTTCAATGGACCCAGAGAAACTTTCGGCAGTCCTACAGTGGCCTCAACCCGTGGGGTTACGTCCTCTGCAGCGCCTCCTGGGTTTTGTCAACTATTATCAAAAGTTTATTCGTAACTTCGTGTCTCTGGCCAAGCCCCTGACCAATATGACCAGAAAGAACGGTAACCCACAGAGTTGTTCTACAGAGTCCATTAAGGCCTGTGAAAGTCTCAAGGCTGCCTATGTTTCTGCTCCTGTGTTGGCACATCCTGATCCTACCTTACCTTTTATCCTTATAGTTCATGCTTCTGAGACTGGTGTTGGCGCCCTTCTGTCTCAGCGTCCTACCTCTGAGAGTGCTATGCATCCTTGTGGCTACTTTTCCAAGAAAATGTCACCTGCCGAGTGCAATTACAAGATTGGTGACAGAGAGCTGTTGGCAATCATTTTAGCCCTGAAAGAATGTAGACATCTCCTCGAAGGTACCACTGTGCCAGTTCTCATTCTTGCTGACCATAAGAATGTCACATTCTTGTCTGAGGCTAAATGCCTCTCTCCCAGAAGGGCGCGATGGGCTCTTTTCTTGTCAAGTGTTAATTGCATTGTCTCATTCTTACCCGGTACTAAGAATGTAAGGGCTGACGCCTTGTCATGACAATTTTCCTCCACTTCCAAGTTGGTGACGGTTCCGATGCCTATGATTCCTCCTGATCGTATTCTGGCTACAGTTCGCACCAGTCTTACTTCTCCTTTGGGTGACAAAATTCTTCCTGCTCAGGTCGATGCTCCTCCTGAGAAACCTTGTGACCATTGCTTTGTCTCAGAGTGTCTCCCTACTGCCGTGCTCCAGACTTATCATTCTCCCAAGGCAGCTGGCCACCCTGGTAAGAATCAACTCATTTGGGCCATTTCCCAACAATTCTTTTCTTCAGCAAGGACAGGGAAGCTGGTCAGAGTTGATGGGAAGATGGATGGAGCCAAATACAGGGCAATCTTAGAAGAAAACCTGTTAGAGTCAGCAAAAGACTTGAGACTGGGGCGAAGGTTCACCTTCCAGCAGGACAATGACCCTAAACGTACAGCCAGAGCTACAATGGAATGATTTAGATCAAAGCATATTCATGTGTTAGAATTCCCCATTCAAAGTCCAGACGTAAATCCAATTGAGAATCTGTGGCAAGACTTGAAAATTGCTGTTCACAGACCCTCTCCATCCAATCTAACCGAGTTTGAACTATTTTGCAAAGAAGAATGGGAAAAAATTTCACTATCTAGATGTGCATAACTGGTAGAGAAAAAAGACTTGAAGCTGTAATTGTAGCGAAAAGTGGTTCTACAAAGTGTGAACTTACAGGGGGCTGAATACAAATGCTCCATTTGTACTCGGAGTAAATCTGTGGATAGTGTAGGAAAGGAACAAAAAGCAACAGAGAACATAGACCTGAAGTGTGCCTGGGACACGTGGTCAGTATGCCTAAAAGGGGGCATACCCAAGTATGAAATGAAAAGAAAAAGAAAAAGGGGCATGGGTGGGTGGAGCCTTGCAAGAGCCAACGACCACAAGGAAAAGGAGGCAGAGGAGGGAAGGCTTTATGCAGCCTGACTCCTCCTACAAATACAGGTCAGCCTTACACTTGTACTCGGAGTCAATCTGTGGATAATGTAGGAAAGGAACAAAAAGCAACAGAGAACATAGACCTGAAGTGTGCCTGGGTCACGTGGTCAGTATGCCTAAAAGGGGGCAAAAATAGCCCAGTAGGATGAAAGCTTAACAACCAGATTTATTACACACTGAATTAACATACAATCTGCCAGATTAACCAACGCTTGTGGCATCTCAAAAGTGGCTCTGGGACATACCCAGCGAAACAAGACGACCTTCACCTACCCAAATACCAAATAATAAGAGCCAGGGCCCCCTGGCACAAAGTCACAGAAGCTGCTCCTCTCTTGAAAGAATGCCAAAGTATGCTTTAGGGTCCAGACCCTGACTGGCCAAAAAGGGGGCGGCAATGAAGTATGCATTGAGCTACGGAGAGGGAAGCGCTAGGAAAAGCAACAGAGGAACATTCATGGGTTTATCAGATGTAGCACTGCCGAGCTAGTTTAAACCAACACTGAGCACCACACCTTGCCATGCTCCAAGAACCAGTGCCGCCTCCCGATTGCAGCGTCTTGCAAGCATGCAGGTGTAACAGAAAAGGCAGGGGTGCAAACCAGTTGATTGGCCAAAAGTAAGCGAGACCCTGGGCCAGAAGAGCAACTCCCCTGGCTTCAGGACCCACAAAAGGCCAGCTACAGCACTGCCTTGAGCACCAAGCTGGTAACCAACGCAAAAGACCTTGAGAGCATGGCAGATACATCATGAAAATATGACCCACGATGGGAAGTCTGCTGCGCACAGCAGGAGGGCTAATCTTCATTATCCCTGAGGATGGCTTAAAAAGAGTGCGCAGAAAAATAAAGAAAGGCCTATTGGGGTCTTCCATGAAATGCTGTGTCTCAGCCAGATACGTCCCAATAGTGCTGTGAGCCGATATGAGCTGGAAGAGGCAAAAAACAAAGAGCAAATAGGAACTGGATGTTAACCGTCAGGACTAGGAAACCTTGATCGGAAAGCCTGGAATACATCCCAAGCAGTGTCATGCACCTTCCTGGTATACAAAATAAAAACTTACAATCAAGGCTGTTGCATCAGCCAAATAGAAACCCAATCCATCACAAAAGCTGGAAACCGAAGAGAAGGCTTGACGTTGCATCTGAGTCCGAGACCTGGGCCTACTGGCACAGAGAAGGTTCCGGAATCCACTGAATCCCCTGAGCCAGTAGAAGCTGCTGGAGCTGCAATAGTCTGATTTACCAATAGATCCGTACTATTGCCACACCTGGCCGGATGTAGCTAGGAAATTAAAGGTAGTGTGCATTTGGGACAGGCAAGAAACCACAGTTCGCCGGGTAAGCTGCTCCGCACTCACACTTGACGTGCAGGGGAACAGTAACCTAGTAGCTGGGCTTTCCGAGCCGAAGCCAGGAAAGCAATCCACTGCGTTGAAATACTGCCATCAGGTCAAAGAGTAGAGGCTATCTATTTGAAAATATGAAGCCTTGGGACGGTCCAAGTTCTGAGAGTTAACCATGCTCCGACCCCACCAGCTGGAGAAGGAGGTGAAGCGAAGTCCCCAATATCCGCTGCTTGAGACATGACCTGCATAACCGGAATTTGCAACCTGAAAAATGTGTCTGGGTGCTGCAGTACATGGTAAGATGTAAATTTATGAAACAGAAACCGAGATATAAAGAATGTAACCCGGATGAGAAGAAGAATTGCTGCTGCCCATGCCGACCAACTCAACCGTGAGGACAAAACATATGAACGGTACCCAGCAAAATGATGAAAATAACAACCAAGAACTGATTGAAAATGACACATGACTGGGTCAGCAACATAAACTGCGAGAGAAACGTGAGCCGACTGAGAAACCTGTGATAGGAATGTAAGTTGTGTGAAGGAACGAGAAACATGCATAGCGCGAGCTGACAAAACCGAGGCTGCAAGAAAAACGCCAACTGCATGAAAAACGCCGGTTGCATGAGAACGTGAATTGATGAACAACGTGCGAAACATGAGAAATGAGAGTAACATGAGAAAACATGAGAAACATGAAAACGTGAGTTGGCATAGAAACAATACATTTCATGAGAAACGTAAATTGCCTGAGAAACGTAAATTGCCTGAGAAACGTGAGTTTGTACGAAATATGTAAACAGCGTAAGAACAGATGAGGAGACTTGCCACCGAACAAGCCAATTAAAAAACGATCACCTCAATCTTTTGAACCCATAGACGTGATGGGTAACCTGCAGTGGAAGAACATGGACAACCCAGCTGTGTTAAAGCAACCAGAGAACCTATACAGACTACCAGCCCATGACATAACAACACCCCTACTACCTGACAAGTATGAGGATGTGGGTGCAGAAATGACAAGACCAACAGCGCATGAATGTAAACCTAATGACAACACGACCCTACTGTATGCAGTAAGCAAGCCCGAGCAACCTGCAGCGCCAAGACAGGACATTAAAAACGAACACTCAGGGCTAAGGTCCCCACAGACTGTGGTGGGTAGTAGTAAAGGTGTAATGGTGAAGTGGACGTATAACGTATGGACTACAGGCGAGAAGATTGTGAGACGACCATCAATAAAAACGAAACCTCAGCCTGTATGGATCTGTAGACGTGACAAATCCTGGATGTAAGCACTAGCTAAAGAAAATGCAGCGAACGAAATGCAATGAAATGAAATGTGAGCAACATGGGAAACGTGAGAAACATGGCAAACATAAGAACATGGGAAATGTAAGAACCATGGGAAACGTAAGAAACATGGGAAACATAAGAAACATGGGAACCGCAAGAAACGTGAGAAACGTAGGAAACGTGAGAAAAGTGGGAAGCGTGAAAAACATGGGAAACGTGAGAAACATGGGAAACGTAAGAAACATGTGAAATGTAAAAAATGTGAGAAACATGGAAAACCTGAGAAACATGGGAAACGTGAGAAACATGTGAAATGTGAGAACCATGGGAAACGTGAGAACCATGGGAAATGTGAGAAACATGGGAAACGTGAGAAACATGGGAAACGTAAGGAACATGGAAACGAAAGGAACATGGAAACGAAAGAAACATGGGAAACGTAAGAAACATGGGAAAAGTAAGAAACGTGAGAAATCATGGGAAACATAAGAAACATGGGAAACGTGAGAAACATGGGAAAACATGAATTAGCATGAGAACCGTAAATTGCATGAGAACTGTAAATTGCATGAGAAATCGTAAATTGCATAAGAAATCGTAAACGTAAATTGTATGAGAGCGTAAATTGCATGAGAAATCGTAAATTGCATGAGAAATCATAACTTGCATGAGAAATCGTAAACGTAAATTGTATGAGAACGTAAATTGCATGAGAAATCGTAAATTGCATGAGAAATTGTAAACGTAAATTGTATGAGAACGTAAATTGCATGAGAAATTGTAAATTGCATGAGAAATTGTAAACGTAAATTGTATGAGAATGTATATTGCATGAGAACCGTAATTTGCCAAGGACCCCCAAAGAACATAATGAGATGACAGGCGACAAGTAAGTGTCATGTCATGTCTACAGTCTGAATTACCCCTAAAGACCCATACTATTGACCACATGGAGCTCAGGAGGGGGGGAGACCCACCATAAGGAGCTAAGGAGGGAGGAGACCCTGCCCATACATACCTATGCTCCAACCTAACCAAGGCATCCCCGAACCTCCCAACAGGTACATGACCAGCCAGTGGTGACAGCGGATCCAAATACCAAAACCACTAATGCAGTCATAAACATCCCTAGTCCTTCCAACTCCGACCCCCGCCATCAGAGACCCCCAGCCCTGCAGCCTGACGGCACCGTGCTTGCGAGCGAGAGGAAGAAATCGCCGAGCAGCCTCCTTGTACAATCCATGACCCAGAAGTGACGTCAGAGTCATGAATCAAAATGCGTTCCAGCAAGGTACTGGCTAACACTGAAACCCACTAAAACACAGGAGTCTGGTGAGAATGGCGGGAAGACAACTTCCCTCTTTCCAGCGCCCGCAGCGCACGAAACCCTCAGAAAACACCGCCGTAGCCCCCGATATGCCGGGCCAGAAACGAGGCAAGGGGAACAAGTGTCCATTCATCTTCCTCACAGCACCTGCAACCTGGAAGTGACCCAAATAGACATGCCGGAAATGACGTCACTCAGCAGACACTGGCTGATACATCATAACACAGGGGAGGAGACAGGCCGTACTGAGGAAGCCGCTCTTGCATACGCTTGCAAAACAGTGCTCCGCTAATATGACAGTGCACGCAGGAGGTAAGCAAAGTGTGTGCAGTGTGCCTGGTGACAGCTGATCGCCTCCATCCCTCCCCCAAACACACCTGGTGCAGTGTATTATCAAGATCATCAACATGCTCAGGATTGCCGCATGTGTATGCACTCAATGCTTACCCCTTACGTACACAAAGGCTTACCCCTGAGCCGACATGTCCCCTGCAAAGAGGCTGCCCCCCCCAGCCCAGGCCGGTACCTGAGCGGGACGGGTGGCATCCGATGTGGATCCTCCGTTGATGCCACCCGCCCACACCTACCAGAACTGCGACCACCAAGAGAGAGAACCAACGAGAATCTTGCAGCTGACCGCGCTGCCGCCCTGCAAGCCGAAACCGGAAGTGATGTGACGTGACCTGCCCTGACCCAGAAATGACGTATCGGCTCACACGAGAGCCAACGACCACAAGGAAAAGAAGGCAAAGGAGGGCAGGCTTCATGCAGCCTGACTCCTCCTACAAATACAGGCTGACCTAAGGTCAGCCTTATGCCCCCTACACGCGGTCAGACATTGATCGGACAATTCGACAACAAAATCCATGGATTTTTTCCGATGCATGTTGGCTCAAACTTGTCTTGCATACACACGGTCGCACAAAGTTGTCAGAAAATCCGATCGTTCTGAACGCAGTGGCGTAAAACACGTATGTCGGGGCTATAAACGGGGCAGTAGCCAATAGCTTTCGTCTCTTAATTTATTCTGAGCATGCGTGGCACTTTGTGCGTCGGATTTGTGTACACACGATTGGAATTTCCGACAATGGATTTTGTTGTTGGAAAATTTTATAGCAAGCTCTCAAACTTTGTGTGTCGGAAATTCCTATGGAAAATGTGTGATGGAGCCTACACACAGTCGGAATTTCCGACAACAAGGTCCTATCACACATTTTCCATCAGAAAATCCTATCGTGTGTACAGGGCATTACACTTATCATTTTTCTTCCACTTCACAATTATGTGCCACTTTGTGTTGGTCTATCACATAAAAAAACATTAAATTAAACATTAAGAGCAAACCATTGGGAGAAAAAGGATAAGGTACCAACCTTATTCCCTGGCTTGGACCACTTTTCCATATGGGAGTGACGTCACTGGGCCTTTTTGTAGGATCCGGGGAAATCTGAATAACTCAAACCCTTCAACAATACACTTCTGTACAGTAGGGTGTAAGACAGGCGTTTTTCCTTTTTTCTCCCAATGCTGTATGCATCTTAGGTTTAAATTAGCATTTTCTAATTAGGAAGTGGGGAGCTAGAAATTAGCGGACCTTAAAACTGAGTTTAATCTGCTCATAGTCTTCTCCTTCCCCCATCAACATGCTAATAAATTTAAAAAATGTTTCCATTTTAATTACATGCCTTATTTTAGACCCAGTGATGTCTTCACTAGGGCTCTAGCTGCTACTCTCCATGCAATGCAAGATGATAATTGCTTTTCATCTGATGACAATACGCCTCTCAAGGGCCCTCAGTCACTATGCAAGCAGTGAGTTGGCTCTTGGAGGAAGCTATGCAAATATCAAAATGTCATGATGGATAGATCTGAAGGGGTGGACATATCTAGGTAAACTGCATTTTTAAGTGTACTGACCAAGATAATGCCCCCATGTGAAGCCTAGCCTCCATGATTGAAAGAACTGAAATCCAATAAATAGAGGGGTGTGCCAGGAATAGTAAGGCTGGGGAGGAAAGCGCTAGATGATGCTGCATGTCCTTCAGTCCAGCAATGAGGTGAGCTTTATCTGCCTTACTCCGGCTTCTAATGCACGCTGTAGGATTCTCACTGTGTGCAATGAAATTAGATTAAGCATTTTCTTTCAGTACAGGAGAGGAGCCCGTATAGCTGCAAGATTGAAGGTACAGCTTAAAAAACAATCAAAACCATGCCTACTGTCATTATTGCATGTGCCCACTTATTTTTTCTTCTGTACTTCTCAAACCTATAGTCACCTTTATACCACTGGGCTCATGACCATTCATACTACCCCAGGCTTGTGGCTACCTGACCACACAAACTTATGATCACCTGCCCCTCTAGACTTATGACCAGATCCAGACTCCTGGCCACCATTATGCACCCAAAAACACTTGACCAGCTGTGTTCTCATAGCCAGCCATGCCTCCTCCCTTTTCTCACCCAGAATATCAGCACCAGCCATACTCTAGCTAATGACTGACAAACAATAGTGGCTACCTCCAGAGTCATGAATAACAACCACCTCCTGGAATCATTAAAAGAGAAGTATGGGGTTTGGTTTTGTTTGCAGATTCATACTTACCTAGGTGGATGCAGCATCTGTCCCCCGCCAGCTCTAACACTGAGAACCGAGCAATCAAATACCGCAGATCGCTCGGTTCTCACAGCTCCCTGAGCAGAGAGCCGGTGACTGTCAGTCACTGACTCTCTGCTCTGCCCCCCCAACCCCCGCCCACTGGAGAACTGGACTGTGGAGGGGGCAGGATTGGTCAACTCATGCTCTCAGTGGCTCGCTGAGAGGCTGATCCGGATGCCTGCATGTGGGCAGATCCCGACCATATGGCTGCATTTTTCATTCTTTTTCCAATAATTTTTGCCTACTACTGTCTATTGATATGTAAAACACTTTATTAAATCAGCAATTAGTGATCAATAATAACATCTAGGAAGCATCAATTATTTATTGACCAGAAATCTGTGGGAAAATGCTATACCTGGCTCAAGCTGGGCTCCTCCACTTCTTCCTGGCTGGAAGTCCCAGGTTGGACATTGGAAGACTCAACTGGGGTGGAAGATAGGATGGAAGGAAGAGTGGAAGGAAGGGTTAAGAGGGATTCCCTGACTTCAGTCTGGTCTGACAGAAATCGCAGTCTCTCATAGTACAACAGCCTGGGGACATAAACCTCATCTGCTGCAGCTCCGGACCTCTGGGAATCCTGGACCTTCTTGCGTTCCCTAAGATATGTGCTCCTCAGGCCACCAATTTTGGCTTTTAAATAGGGGATGGTTGCCGTGGGGACCACCGGCTTCACCAACTCCAGCAGTTTCTCCAGCGCTGTGAAAAATTATATATGTGAATAACGAGCTGTCAAAAGTGAACGTGAGCGGCTTGCACAAACAAGTGATCCTTGTTTGTGCAGTTTGCAGTTTCTCCAGTGCTGCCTGCCTCTTTTGTTTATGATTATATTGCGGGTGTTTGACCTGCCACAGACAGGGCAGCTCCCTGTATTTGTCTATGAACGGGGGGGGAAGTTGTGGTCATTGAAGCCATCCATTTTATCTGCAATACACAAAACAAACCCTAATGTCAGGCTAAAGTCTCCTAATCTTGTCCCAATATAGGCCTCAATCTATAAGCAGTATAGGCCCAAGCTTAAATGTTACCTTCGTTATCAAGATCGGTGCTTCCTATACTCCTTCCTCCGCTCACAGATCGTACGTACGATGCACGCGTGTTACGCTTTATATAAACTGCGCATGCATAAAACTCTGCCTGGCCCTGACGTTCTTTCTAGTCTATTCCCCGCCCCTTCTCGTTCGGTGCAGTGGGGGAGAGCACATGGCGGAGACAGAGCAGCTGCATGCTAATAGCACCAATGAGGAGGTGGAGGAAAGGCCAGATCCGGAAACGTCACGATCCCGGAGGAGAAGATTTAAGGCATCAAATATGTCCTTTGTAGAGATGGTGGAGATGGTCAACATATTGAAGAGGGCCGACTATGACGGGAAGTATGGACCTTACCCCAAACCAAATGTCAGATCTCCATGTGCTTTTCTTTATTGTTGTACAGTTTAAAATGGCAACTTTCATGTTCATGGACACATTATTCGTTCGTAGGAAACATTGTTTGTTTGGCCAATAAAACACCATGTTTTGTCCAGATGCAGTTGAAGAAATTTTTTATGGCCTACTTCTCTTAAAAGAATTTTGTTGTCTAGATGGGTTAGTAACTAGAATAAAATGCTAACTAGATTCTGTATAGATTCTGAGAGGACACTCAGCAGCTGTTTACACATCTGGACGCTGGAGCACTAGTGTGGGACACCAGAACACCCTTTTTATTAGGGGGCCCACACAGGTGCTCCAGTGGATACTATAGGGGTGACTCCATCTGTAAAGCTTGTACAAAACAGGTAAGTATTCAAGCTTGACAAAGGAGAAAAATATTGCTTCATCTTGCAACTCTGCCAAAACAGACAATTGTACCCCATGTAACGAGCCCCTTTGCTCGCTCGGTTCCACTCTCCCGACACTCCTCTGCAGCTATTGAATCAGATTGCAACGTCTGATGGTTCGGTCATCCAATGCTCCGGGATTAGAACTACAGCTCTGTGCCGTTCTAACCCAGTTGTGATAGCTCAGAACAAACACCAGGCAGGCTGTATGTAAGTTCAAACAGGACTATCCTTTATTGCAAAATTACAGGCTTTTATACACTCAAAGTGGAGGTGCAGACCTCCTGCTCATATTACTCTAACAATACAGCTGTAACCTAATTAACCTAATTAACATGAGCTAATTAATTAATCCCTTTAGACAGCCTAGATGACTCAGACATGACCGTTAGGCCAGACTGACCGTCTTGTGTTCAGAAATCCAATCAACATTATCACAATCAACATAGACTCTTTTTCACACAATAGCAGAGTTAATTAACACAAATAACAATGGGGATCTAATGACTCTTAGATCCCATAGTAGACTTATTTACAATACACATTTTAGCAGACAATAGACAGACAGGTGTTGGAATTTACATCAGCATCTCCTAACAGTATCTGTCCCAGCATTATGAATCAGCCACTATTCCAATATGGCAAATCCAGGGTCCCCAGAGTCTGTGTCCTGGGGGACCAGGACCTGAATCCACAGTAATACCACCTCAAGGGTCCCCAGGCAGAGAGTTCACAAAGAGCACCGTTCCCCCAAATGCAAGGGCCCCTGATCGATCGGCAAGAGGCTAGCATACAGTCCCCTTCAAAAGTCTCTCTCCCGGCTAGGTCTGTCACATTTCTCCCCTTTTGGCAGGAGACTAACACAGGAGGAGACCCCAGACGGGTTGACTCCGAAGTTAGTCAGTAGTTCCAGTCCTCTAATGCCTGTACCCACACAGTACTCCAAACAAATTGTTCCAAACAAAGCATTACTCACCCAGCCAACCTCTGCCTCTCTCAGAGAACATATCTGCCGCTGGGAAGAGGCCTGGACTGGCCCTTCTCCCTGGAGTCCTTTCTGCCACTGGAGAGAAGACAGGGTGTCTGGGCTCACTCCGTCATGCTGTTGGGGATCTGGGCCGACTGCCCAGCATCCCTGGGGTATACAGGTGGAGACTGAAGTCCCATCCACCTTCACAGGACATCCATCTTCTGTTAGTTGAGGGCAGAGTCCAGCAGTACTCGGCCCTGTTGCCAGCCCTTCTGCTGGAAACCCCACACCATCTTCTCTGGCTAACTGTTGGGGAGGGATGACGAACACCTCCTCTCCCTTCTCCCCCTGTATCCTGTTCTGCTGCTGGGAAGTGACCACCTCCTTCTCACCCTGAGCCTCCGGAACCGCTGCAGGTGTAGGGCAGAGATCTTGGACCCTCTGTCCGGTTGCCAGCGCTCCAGCTGGGGAAGTTCCTTGTGACTTCACAGATACTTCTGTTGGTGCTGGGCAGAGTATAGTGAAGTTTGGCCCTAATAACAGCTTCTCTTCTGCTGGAGGCTCACCAGGTCGTTCTTCCTCAGCAGAAAAGTCTATCAAATCCCCTGTCTCTGCAACTGGTGTCTGGGGATAAAGGTTCACCATCTCCTCTCTGTGGAACCCAGAAGATGCTATCAGTGCTGGGCAGAGGTTAGCAGAGCTCTGCCCTGTTGTCAGCACTTCAGGTTTGGGGACGGCAATCTTCAGATTTTCCACTGCCGATTCTCTGGCATTCTGCTGGACAGGCACATTCCTCCATCCAAGATCATCCAATGCAGAAACAGGTTCATCAAGGTCAGTCAGCACTTGCTGCATCCGCCATAAGACCTCCGCCTCCATAGCTGCGGGGGCAGGTTGGCAAAGCACACCGTTACTCTGCCACATTGTCAACTCTTCAGCCAGGATTTCAGAGTTGTCAACTGGTATTTCATGATAGTCCCAGGCAAAGGGAGCACCACCCTGCTGCTGAGCAGAGTCTAACAGCTGTTTGCAGGCGATCTCCAACTCCTATTCCTGAACGGCCAGAAACTCCAAATCTTCCAGTGCCCAGTGCACTTCTGAGACATTCAGTCTCCGCTCTCTGTGCTTCATTATTTCCTCCAAACGCCACTCCCGATCACTTCCAAAGTCAGGGTCCCTGCACAGCCTCCAGTATAACAATCCCAGGCCATCGTAGTCAAAGCCTTCCGTGGGGCTGTCATCCGCTGTCCATGGGCACACTTGGGCTACATACCACTGAAGGGCTCTGTAGCTCTCGTCCAACCACATTTCTGCCCGGATCAGCCTGCTTAACTCGGCTGTCCACTCCTGGTTCGGCTGTTCCCCCAAAAACAGCATTCGCACTTCATACTGTGACCAGTACCTCACATGGATGGAGGGGAGAACTTTTCCTTGGTGTCGCTGCTCACGGGCTAGCGCTTTCTTCCAGAGTTCACAGCGGATAGAATCAAACCATCCTAGCAGGACCTGCTCTGATACTGGTCCTCTGTGCTGTATCTCCTTCTTTTGCAACCTCCTTCTGAGTTCCTCATCCATGGTGGCTGGTATCTCTCCTCTCCTGCTATCCTGCTACCTTGGATGCAGGTGATGGTTTGGATGTGTTCACGGCAAGGAAGCACGATCCCACCATTCCCTCCAAGGCTCTCAAGTAAGTCTTTCAGCGTGGCTCTCCTGCAGGCTGGTTTGGAGTGTCCCAGTAACTGAAGAGCAAATCCCACGGCTGCCAACCAATGTAACGAGCCCCTTTGCTCGCTCGGTTCCACTCTCCCGACACTCCTCTGCAGCTATTGAATCAGATTGCAACGTCTGATGGTTCGGTCATCCAATGCTCCGGGATTAGAACTACAGCTCTGTGCCGTTCTAACCCAGTTGTGAAAGCTCAGAACAAGCACCAGGCAGGCTGTATGTAAGTTCAAACAGGACTATCCTTTATTGCAAAATTACAGGCTTTTATACACCTATTTCTGCCATCAAATATCTGTGTGCTAAGTATACCTATTTTTTTTACATAGGGGAGAAAAGACTCGGAGGACACCACTCATCTGTCAGGGAAGACGTCTGCAAAGTACTACTGTTGTTTCCAGGCACATACCTGTGCGCAGGCGCCAACCAAGAATGTCCAGAATGACTGTGGGTGCTTCTGCCGATGCGCATGCGTGAACGGAACCACGTGTTGGTGCGCGCGCACCTGTTACCAGAACTGCAATCAGTCGGTCTATTTAAACGGAGCTTCAACACTGGCTGGTTGTTGCTTGGTCTACAGTGTTACCTGAATCCTGATTCCTGTCTGTTTAACTTCTGCTACCGATCCGGCTTGTTCCCTACTACCGCTGCCTGCTTCCTGCCCTGACCCCTTGGCTTTCCATGGACTATTCTCTGTCTTCAGTTCCTGTTACCTAGCACCTGTTGCCGAACCTGCTTGTGACCCGACTACGCCTCTGCCTGCTGTCTATGCCTGATCTGCCTGTCTGCTGCTTACCCGATTTGTCTGATCCTGTTTCTGACTGTCCAGCCTGCCTCGAGCTCCTGCGTCCAGTGGTGCATCTCTACCCATCTGCTGCCAAGTCTGCCAGCCATCTGCCACCGTTGTGGAAATAGTCACCACAACAGGTGAGTGTCTGCAACCACAGGCTCAGGCAAGAGATGGATGCCGGCATATTTATAATACATGGTGTGTTTTTTTTTTCATATTTTAGGTGATCGTGATGTTGTGGAAGAAGGTAATTTCACCAGTGAAAGTGCCCAGATCTTCATCGGGGAGATAATGGGGTGTAATAGGGACTTGGAAAACTTCAAGCAAAACATCAATGATGTTCAGAACAAAATCAAGAACATCATTGATGTTTTAGGGAGAATTTAAAACCCCTAGAAATCCCTAACTTATTTCTGCTATATTATTGTTTTTTTTCTGACAAATTTTTGACATATTATAGAAAAGCCAAATTTTGAAGATGCACATAGTGTGTCAACATATGCTATTTGCCATCACGGGAGATCAATGTGCAACCCCTTCCTCAATAATAAAGTAGCTGAGAGGAAGGCGTTGCACCCACAAAACACGTCCCTTGATCCCCCATGATGGCAGCTAGCACATGTTGACATTAGGCAATTTGTGTGCATCTTCAAAATTTGGCTTTTCCAGAGGTGACTTCACCCAATCTGCTGAATGCAATATCAAACACACTTTATAAATACTCATGTCTTATGTTGCCTTCACTTTCTATAAAAGTTGAACTTTGTAAGTTTCAGAGACGTGTATTTCTTTTTGGTTTTAAACATGCGTGTTTTACCTTAAAAGGCAATTTCTACTTTTAATGTGACCTAAAAAATTGTTATACAACAAACATGTTGGTTTGTTCTAAAAACCTTTTATAAATGCACATGTGATTGTGCTTTGATTAAAAAGATTGAGAATCAACGTGTGGCTTCTTCTTTCAATGCTCAAAGGCATTGTTTGTAGTAAAGTTGGTGTTTTCAGTGACAATGGGGGTTATTTACTAAAGGCAAATCCACTTTGCACTACAAGTGCAGTTTCAGTGCAGTCTCAAGTGCACTTGTAGTGAAAAGTGTATTTTCCATTAGTAAATAACACCCAACAGTGCTTTCTAATTTTACACAATCACACCATTTTCTGGACTCTGAAACCCTCTGGTCCGGGGTGAGGGTCCTCATAGGGAATGGCCGCATAAGATGGTGCCCCAGCGCAAACGCTTCATCCGCAATGAAGACGAATGGGAGTCCTTCCGCATTGTCTTCTGGAGGTGGCAAGCCCAAGCTGCCATTCTGGAGATACCTGTAGAACTCCGTGTGGGTGATGACTCCACCATCTGACATCCGTCCATTCTCCCCCACGTCCACATACAGGAACTCATAAGTAGCCGACACTACCGCCAACATCACAATACTATTGAACCCCTTGTAGTTGTAGTAGTATGACCCCGAGTTGGGTGGTGGGACAATGTGGACGTGTTTCCCATCAATTGCCCCAGCGCAGTTAGGAAAGTCCCACCGCTGGGCAAAGTGGGATGCCACAGTCTGCCATTCCTGTGGGTTGGAAGGAAACTGTGGAGTCAAACAAGAAAAATAAATTAATCATTTTGCACATAAACATTGAAAGCAGATTAGACACAAACATTCTTGGTCAACATCAGTATAACATTTATTTTAGGGAGTATTTAAAGACAAAGGTATAAGTTCCACCTATCAGATGCCTCCCCCTCTCATGGGCCATTTGAAAAATTTTAGTGGGGGGAAGAAGATGTCTTGGACAGGTAAACCCTCTCCACATCATTTAGAGATGAATGCGTAAATAATGTGTATTACTTTGGGCAGCCCCTCCTTACTTACACAGTTGGCAGCCCACTGGACAGGTAAAAAGTGTCATAATACAAAAATATGAATGCACACTGTACACATTTTAGCACATTTTTACATTCTCCTATTACCTATCAAGATAATAATAGGATAAAAAAAACTTTTAACAGTACCATTTGAAAGTATTCAGGCAGGCCCTTGCACTACATGCTTTGGGGAATTCATACAGAAATCTGACTACAAAAGAGGTGGGTATAGTGTGTATGGGTTTGGCAAAGTCAGCAGATAGAGGATTGGTATCAGCTGAGTTAGCAGTTGGGGGAGGGAGGGTTCCAAATGATTTTGGGACCCAAAAATAAAAAAAACCTCTGGCACTCTGCCTGAATTTAAAGCACACATCACAATTTTACACATTTTAGGGGGTATTTAGGTTAAAGCACTACTATGGAGCTGAAAAAATACATTGTTAATTGAGTAGACGAGGTGGATATAGGCCCAGGAGAGCATGCTGGGGAGGTAAGTGAAGGCAAATATGTATGAAGGACAAAAAAAAAATGTTTTAAATCCAGCATGCATGAGGACAAAGGGGACATTCACAGCATATTACAATCATGGTAATTAGGGAATGAGGAAAGAAATACAATATATTAACAAACATTAAATAAAATAAAATGTGATGTTAAAAGATAAATCTTACCTTAATATACTCCTTCTGCAGGACCTGGATGATGGCAGAACAGGTCTCTGGGATAATAATCCCCAGAGCCTGGGGGGAGTTGCCTGTCGAGAACTTGAGGTCCTGCAAGCTTCTCCCCGTCGCCAAGTACCGCAGGGTGGCGACTAACCTCTGCTCTGCAGTGATGGCTTGCCTCATGGTAATTAGGGAATGAGGAAAGAAATACAATATATTAACAAACATTAAATACAATAAAATGTGATGTTAAAAGATAAATCTTACCTTAATATACTCCTTCTGCAGGACCTGGATGATGGCAGAACAGGTCTCTGGGATAATAATCCCCAGAGCCTGGGGGGAGTTGCCTGTCGAGAACTTGAGGTCCTGCAAGCTTCTCCCCGTCGCCAAGTACCGCAGGGTGGCGACTAACCTCTGCTCCGCAGTGATGGCTTGCCTCATGCAGGTATCCTGCCTGCTGATATAAGGGGTCAGCAAAGCCAACAAACGCTGAAAAACGGGGTCCGTCATCCTGAGAAAGTTCCTGAAATCATCAGGATTATTCTCACGGATCTCACAGAGCAAAGGCATGTGACAGAATTGGTCATGCTGGAGCAACCAATTCTTGGTCCATGAACTCCTCCTCGTCCTGTTCATGGACTGGGCTTGTGTCAAAGTAAGGACGCCAACATCAAGCCCCCGCACAGCAACATGGCTAGAAAACGGTCGGCTGCTCAGAACGTAGTAACAGAGTGCACTGAAGAACAGCAAGGCCTGTGAAGAGTGACCTGAAAATCAGTAACGAACGGACAAGAACACAATGACAAGTCAATGGGAACTCGCTGCACGCACTGAAGACCAGATACAAACCCACAAGCACAAACTGAACAGCAGAAATACGATCTGAAAACCACGAGTCTGAAAAAGCGCGAATCGTCTCTCACCAAACTTTTACTAACACAAGATTAGCAAAAGGAGCCCAAAGGGTGCCGCGCTTGGTATTGAACTGCCCTTTTAAAGTCTCGTAGTACGTGGTGTACGTCACCGCATTGTTGGCGTTTGGAAATTCCGGCAACTTTGTGTGACCGTGTGTATGCAAGACAAGTTTGAGCCAACATCCATCTGAAAAAATCCATGGATTTTGTCGGAATGTCCGATCAATGTCCGACCGTGTGTACAGGGCATTAGATGTACTAGCAGATTTAGATACACTATCAAATTGAAGCCAAACTCCAGCTCACACGGCAGTTATGGTATACCTCCCAACCGTCCTGGATTTGCTGGGACTGTCCCAGGATTTCATGTAAGTCTCTGCGAATCAAGGCTGAGTCCTGGAGTGGAGCCCAGTGCAAGTTCCAAGTTCCGGCACTCGGTTCCTGTGACTTCTCAGATGGGGGGCATACTAGCGCAGGCACTGGTTGCCTCTGCCTTCTCACCATCCATCGGCTCACTCCTGTTTGCATCCCTAGGAGAACGAGTTCTACCTGGTAAGTCCTCCAACAGTGTGAGTGGCTCCTCGATTCTCTTCCTCCATATCCCTGTGGCTGGCTTCCTGTTTTTACCTCTGGTGAGAGCACCATCTTTGAGAGAGGTGTGACAGCATTCAGTCGGGACTCCTCCATTAGGACAACAGTTGGCTGTGGTTCATGTATGTAAGTGGATATTGCGTTTCAATAAAGTGACTTTTTAACATGGTTTGGAGTTTCCTCACCTGTCATACCAGTGATATCTGGGCAGCTTTAGGACACATGTCTATAAATTATATATAAATAAGGGAGTGGCGCTGTGCAAGAGGGGATAGTTGGCATATATATTTGTCTATTGATTAAAAATCATATTATGGAAAAAGGCACAAAGATGTGAAGAAATATGTATCCCACATGGGGGTCGGTAAATGTCAAGAAGAAAGTGTAATGCAGATAGACGTTCAATGTAGCCTGGATTCCATAACCCAATAACCGCTATTAATCTCTGATGGTATTGTGTGATGTGCAAATAAGTGCCAAAGTGCCAAGTGCAATATCACTATAGTGTTCCAGCCCCTATAAGCTCCAAGTAATTCAAAACTAAAAAAAGGGAAAATGGGGGGTCTTAGACCCTCTAAAATGCAGTGTGAAAATAAAAATAAAAATAAATATGTGAACGGAAATTAATCAAAGAGGTTTGTAAATCTATAAATATATAACTTAGATAGTGATATTAGATATGGGATGGAATTAATCTAAAAGGTTTTTAAATATATATATATATAACTTAGATAGTGGTATAAATAGTGAATATAGAATTAGAGTAGTGATTCAAAAAATTGATTAATAATAACAAGATTCAATAACAACATGAGGTCACATATAAAAGTGCAGAAAAAGGAAAAAAATCCAGCAAATCGTAAAAAAGTTCGTATAATATCTTCCACCCGACAACCTCCAGATTCTCTAAAGGTACAATCCCCCTGTTGTGTTTCCACTCACCGGAACCTTATACCCCTGCAGGGGTATAAGCATAGGATGTTTCCACTCCAGCAGATCAGATCCGGATGTCGGTCGAATCTTTGCGGTCTCTCATCTCTGATTTCTTGGTCCCGATCCTAGTTCCTATCAGCCTCTCCAGAGCAGGGGGAAGAGGGGGTGGGTAATCCCCTAGTATGGTCCTATCTCCAGCCGGACATCCACTCCAAGGAATTTATATGTAATAAAAAAGTTTTGTCCACATAGCGTAACTCTTTTTTTAAAAAGTTTTATTGGGTGATAAAATTGCAATCCAATAGATAGAGTTACTTCAAACAAAGTTAAAAATAAGGATTGAGGAGCATACAAGCTCACTGACTTCCCTTGCTGTTCCGGGACGCAGCGTTATACACGTCTAGTGCTTGCGTTCCACCGGTCAGCTAGCCAGAACCACAGCGGCAGGAAGTGACGTGTGTGCGTACCAAGATAGTCCCGCCTTACGCGTTTCGTCATACGGACGTCATCGGAGGCGCCTCCGATGACGTCCGTATGACGAAACGCGTAAGGCGGGACTATCTTGGTACGCACACACGTCACTTCCTGCCGCTGTGGTTCTGGCTAGCTGACCGGTGGAACGCAAGCACTAGACGTGTATAACGCTGCGTCCCGGAACAGCAAGGGAAGTCAGTGAGCTTGTATGCTCCTCAATCCTTATTTTTAACTTTGTTTGAAGTAACTCTATCTATTGGATTGCAATTTTATCACCCAATAAAACTTTTTAAAAAAAGAGTTACGCTATGTGGACAAAACTTTTTTATTACATATAAATTCCTTGGAGTGGATGTCCGGCTGGAGATAGGACCATACTAGGGGATTACCCACCCCCTCTTCCCCCTGCTCTGGAGAGGCTGATAGGAACTAGGATCGGGACCAAGAAATCAGAGATGAGAGACCGCAAAGATTCGACCGACATCCGGATCTGATCTGCTGGAGTGGAAACATCCTATGCTTATACCCCTGCAGGGGTATAAGGTTCCGGTGAGTGGAAACACAACAGGGGGATTGTACCTTTAGAGAATCTGGAGGTTGTCGGGTGGAAGATATTATACGAACTTTTTTACGATTTGCTGGATTTTTTTCCTTTTTCTGCACTTTTATATGTGACCTCATGTTGTTATTGAATCTTGTTATTATTAATCAATTTTTTGAATCACTACTCTAATTCTATATTCACTATTTATACCACTATCTAAGTTATATATATATATATTTAAAAACCTTTTAGATTAATTCCATCCCATATCTAATATCACTATCTAAGTTATATATTTATAGATTTACAAACCTCTTTGATTAATTTCCGTTCACATATTTATTTTTATTTTTATTTTCACACTGCATTTTAGAGGGTCTAAGACCCCCCATTTTCCCTTTTTTTAGTTTTGAATTACTTGGAGCTTATAGGGGCTGGAACACTATAGTGATATTGCACTTGGCACTTTGGCACTTATTTGCACATCACACAATACCATCAGAGATTAATAGCGGTTATTGGGTTATGGAATCCAGGCTACATTGAACGTCTATCTGCATTACACTTTCTTCTTGACATTTACCGACCCCCATGTGGGATACATATTTCTTCACATCTTTGTGCCTTTTTCCATAATATGATTTTTAATCAATAGACAAATATATATGCCAACTATCCCCTCTTGCACAGCGCCACTCCCTTATTTATATATAATTTATAGACCTATTTTTTGAGGGTATCCTTTGGTGCCCTCTGCCTGCATAGGGGGGCTGCAGTTGCAAGTACAACCTGTAGCGCGGATCTACTGTCTATAATTTAGGACACATGTGGCTGCGTATTAAGCCCAACCCTAGGTCTGATGGGCTGCAGTGACTCCAACTTTGATTCATCTATTGTGGACACTATTGTTACCTATCACTGGCTGGTCATTTAACATGCTTTATCATCACCATGCAAGAGGACTGCAGTGCTTTTAACTTGTTTCTGGACAGTTTTTGGTTTAGTACGAGTCACAAAATTAAGAGCTGCAGGCACAGCAGTAGCTCTATCCTCTCTCTTCCAGCTGCTGCACCTTCCCCAACCACTCTGTCTATCTCCCAAAGCTCTCCAACATCTCCCCCCTCCACCACAATTTTATGCCGCCAATCATGGGCCCTTAGTGTGCCCTCTGGACCCACCCCCTTTGATGGATCGGACCAATAGGTTCCAGCAGGTGAAAGATTTGCAAAGGTTATAATATGGAAGCGTGATCGATCAGAGCTGTGTGCCAGGGGAGAGAGCAAGGTGATCCCCGGGGCCGAGGAGGAACCATACACTGATGTATATCACCTACATCAGGGTTGTACTGAGGGTGCAGGAGGGATAGAAGGACTACAGTGGGAGGACACCGCGAGAGAGGACCGACATAGCAAGGAGATGAGACTGGAGGAGGACGACATGGGATGGAGGAGATGGGACTGGTGGAGGAGGAGAACATAAGATGAAGGAGATAGGACTGGAGGAGGAGGACATGGGATGGAAGAGATGGGACTAGAGGAGGATATAGGATGGAAGAGATGGGACTGGAGGAGGACATAGGATGGAGGAGATGGGACTGGAGGAGGAGGATGTGGGATGGAGGAGATGAGACTGGAAGAGGAGTAGGACATGGGATGGAGGAGATGGGACTGGAGGAGGAGGACGTAGGATGGGGGAGATGAGACTGGAGGAGGAGAACGTGGGATGGGAGAGATGTGATTGGAGAAGGAGGACGTGGGATGACTGAGATGAGACTGGAGGAGGACGTGGAAAGGGGAGACCGGAGAAAGATATTTTTTGGCCAAAATATAATTCCTTGCTGTTGAATCTTGAAAGCACTGATGACTTGGAATACACTTTTTACTTTAATAAATTAAGTTGTAAGAGTTTTAAAATAACCTGACCCCCACCCTGTCTTCTAGCCTTCAAGTCCTCTCCCCTTCCAAAGCAACCCCCCTCTCCCAGTAATTCTCTGTCCCCCACTCTACCAAACATTCTAGCACAAGTCTTCTACCTTCCAAAGCGACCCCCCCAGCACATACCTGAAGCCTGGGTTTTGTTTACCCATACCCCTTAAGCCACTCCCACTGTAAAATTTGGCCATAGCCATTTTTGCAGAGAAGCGCCCCACAGGCTTCTACCTCCCACAAGTGTCCCTCATTCTCAAGTTTGAAAGTTGGGAGGTATGGTTATGGCAACAGTTTTGTGCCGACATGGCGGATAAAGGAGCAACAGAGACATCTTTGGATAGCAGAGTTGTCCGTCTGGGGGGATGGGGGTGTTAGATGTACTAGTAGATTTAAATGCACTAAACAAATTGAAGCCAAACTCCAGCTTACACTTTTTAGGCAAGTGCAGCAATTTTTTTTCATTTGGGATAAATTTTAAACATAAATAAGTGAAAGCTGATCATTGAAAGCATCCCTGTCAGTGTTAAATGGTTTGTCTCAACCCTCTAACTGCTACTTCTGTAAGACAGCATGTTCTGTTGAAAAATAACAGACTCACTGGCTAGATCACCGGGTGAAAATAAATGAAAGAAAGACTAAAAAAGAAAACTAATGCAGCCATCACATTTAAGAATTGATAAACTGCAATATAATACATGTTTGCTTTTGGGTTTAGTGCCAATTTAATATTTCTCATTTTTAACCTAGAAAAAAATCACATGATCAGCGCTACACCCCAAAAGTGAAAAAGATCTAAGCCCTAAAAAGTGGCTTCTAGCAATAAAAGAAAAATAAAATCCTCAACATAACATGAATCAAAAAAGATTGTAGTGCTCCGAAAACATGAACTGAACAAATAAAAAGTCCATTAGTGCAAAGTGCATAAAAGCTAAAAAATGTATTACTCCTTCAATGTGCAAATCAGGAGAAGTGGTAACTCACCAGAGGCATGTGTTGTCTCACTCAAGAGAACAGCTAACACACATTATGCAATTGAATGCAATGTAGTCCTCGATGATCGCTCTCCTATGGTGTCAAATGCTTCACCTCCTCAGAATCATGTAGTATGACATCAAACCGTAAAAGATAAAAATGCTCTTATAGTGTAGTAATTAGTTAACACTATATACTATAGAATAGTGAAAGTAAACACCCATGATTTTTAACCTATTCAAGCCAGAGACCATTTTGTTTCTCACCAACAATTTTAAGTCTGATGGCTGCTGTTAGAAGCTCCAAAATGCACTGATCCGTCCCTTTGATGTTTTATAATGAAATAAACTCAACAGTTGGCCCGGGGTTTCTCTTTTTTACTGTACCTCTTTCACCTAAAAAATCCCTGAGGGACCTTTTTTATGTTGATGAGCTACCAATCAGAACCCTTGTACACTTCAATAAGGTTTATATCTTGACTATGCGATCAATATACATTTGGATCCAGTACCTTCTACTTCTTTACCTCACCCCAGGAGATCAGTAGCACTGAGTTGCAACAAAGAATGAAGACAAATGTGTAAAATGTTAGTTGTTTATGGCACACATTCATTCAGTAAGGCTCCGTTCACATATGTTGAAGCCGCAGTTCTACAGGTGCGTCCTTGTTCACCGATTCAGGTGCGAATCAGGTCCGAACTTTTGCCTGAATTTGCACCTGAATTGGATCAGAAGATGCACGGGACCCTTTTAAAAAGCAGACAGCGGCTGACCCAGAGCTGTGTGAACTGCCTCCATTCCTGTCATGCGGATTCCGCATCCAATTCGCATATGTGTGAACCTGGCCTTAGGGTTTACCTCTGATTTTAACAATGTGTACTACAGACTGATAAAAACCGGGTTTGTTCTCACAGAAAAACAAACTGTTGTAAATGTAGATGGCCACCATAATAATAGTTTTTTTTTTTCAAGGACAAGGATATTTAATGGAAAAATTTACATTATATTGTCTGTTCTTTAATATTGCTAAAACCCAAGGAAGGGAAATTGTATTCCTTTTACAATATGTATTAGACATATGCTTGCAGTTGAAATTTCTCTTGATAGCCCAATACCCCCATCCTACTACCTACAGTGGAGAAAGTGGACTGCACCTGCCTACATGCTGAACATTTAGGAATGTCACATGCTATTCCATACCTTGAAGTATGGGGTAATTCAGGGATGCCAGCAGTGGAATAGAACAATAAGGGGGTACACTGAAGCCCCAGCAGTGGAACAGAACAATGAGAGGGTACAATGAAAGTAAGTAAAAGTGGAAGGTGAAAAGTGTTATCAAGGGAACCTGTCACTTTATCCTAAACTGAACTCATAATGTGTACTTAGAGAAACTTTCCCTTCAGACATGTTTAAAGGCAGAATGGTTACTTTTTAGATTTACAGTAAGTTCTAAAATGTGCAAAAAAAAAGACAGAAAGACCACTCAAATTGCTGCCTGTGAAAGAAAATAACCTAAAAGGCTTTGTAAAAGCTCTCCCACCTATGTACACAACGTAAAGCATGAGATATTTATAAATCCTGCAGCAATAATTCATGTATAGTTCCCTGCAATACGCAGTGAATTGTGCTGAACCCTTTTTTGCTTGGCAAAGCAATGATGTTTACTTTGGAAATAATGTTTGACCAAGTAATTACTCATTCAAATTTACTTTTTTAGCATATTTTTATGAATACACCAATCATTGTTTTAATTAAACAGCATTTCAATTATTTAATATGATTTCCTTTATTATTATGACAGCTGCCAGTAAACAAAAGTTTATATAAACTGACACACCATGTCACATATATTAACTTGTTCATATTTGCACTGAAGGTTTGCAATGAACATCTCAACCACCATGTTTTAGATTCACTCCATTCAAGTCCCAGGGGAAATCAGCATATACGTACAGTATTTGGTGGAGTGCTTATTTACTCACTATACTCTGATGCAAAAATAGGCCCCTTTAACTCCTTTTTCCACAATTCCCTGGGTTCCTGGACACACCCAGAGAAGATAAGTTCTCTTAGCTTCCCTTTCTTATGTAGCACATCCCCTAAGGAGCCGCAGATGATCTGGGATCTCCCACCCTGGGATCTCCCACAGCCAGGCACATTGAATTTTCACAGTCTCCCAGAATCAGAAAACAGTCCAGCATTTTATTTTGTTATTTTATTGAGGGGATTAAAACTTGGATGTGGAGTAGGGGTATTATGGGATGCCCACTTGACTTAGTGAACGTTAGGGACAACTTTTCCTATATACAGCCTACCTTCACTCCTCTGTTTTCTCCAGTACACTTGCTTGCAGAACTCCACTGGTACACTGACAAAAAATTATTCTGACACAGCACTCAGTCAGATTTTTGAGCAAAAGCCTGTTTTAGGCAGAAACCCGAAGCCCATTTAGGTGTGTAGCAAAAGTCAGTGTCCAGCTTATATCCCTGTGGCTATTTATCCCAGCACCACCTCTTCAGGCACTGCCAGCCGACCTGGCTGCAGCTGCCCCTTTCACTAGCCCTCTTGGCTACTTCTCCACAGTCCTCCCAGACTGACATTCTCTTTTCACAGTCCTCCCAGACTGCTCACTCATCATTCCACCCGGCTGACTCCTCTGAAGGACTCCTGGACGTGCTGACCTGCTCCTGCTCCTGCTGTCCTCTCCTTGCTCCCGTGCCTCCAGGAAGGATTTCCTCCATGTGTTGTATAGGATTCCTCCAGCACCCGAGCTCCAGGCCCGAGGTCACCTCCTCCAGACTAGGTGGCACCCTCAAGGACAATCGATAGCCTCCTCAGCACTCCAACTCCATCTTTCACTGCCCCTGCTGGCATGACCCATGAGCATTTATGAGGTGTCTGCCCCCTGGCAGCCTATTTTTCTAGGGATTGGCTGGGGCCCTCATCAATATTCCAAGCAGCTCCTCCTAGACTCCACCCTCTACTTCTGGAAGCTTCTCTAAGGTTCCAGAGAGCAGGGGGAGTTACCAGAGATGATGCTTTCTAAGTCATCCAACCACCTTAAATCACTCAGCACTGACCCAGATTCAACCCAGGCCTGGCTATCAGCGAGGCCAAATTTTTCTACACTACAACTATATACACTAGAAGTTTAGAGTGGCCACACCTGATAAGATAGTTAGCTGGAAAAGTGATCTTCAGTCAAGTGTGAGGCTCTCCATTGGCTTAAGGGCCGTATTCATGGGCCGAATATTTGACAGTATTGGCCGCTTCAATAGAAATCGGGCGACATTAGGCCCGTGTGTACGGCAGCCAGTCCAGCACAACCCGGCCGAACGTCCAGCTTCTATCGAAGAGGCATATCCAAAAAAGGTCTGCTGATCGACATCTGATCAGCACTCTTAGCCAATGGCTAAGAGCACAGGCCAGTGTGCTCTGGTGGGGGGGGCAGTCCCCCTGTTAGAATACAATAGCTCAACGGGGAGATTACTGTACTAACTTCAGATTGTTAGTACAGGATTTCCTCTCAAGCTCTTCAGTTTTTTCGTTCAGCCCACTGAGTGTTTACCAGGCTATAGCTGTCATGCAGGCAGCCAGGCTAGAACACAGATTCTCCAAAAGACCCAGCTACTGTGGGGAGTCCCATTCTGATTGTTACTAGAATACTGCAGGTTCAGTGTAGTAGCACTTCATTCTTGGGCCTTAGGGCCCTTTCACATGTGCGGACCGTTCAGATGACCTGTCAGTTTTTTCAGGCGGACCTGAACGGACGCTCCATAAATCTCTATGGAGCGACAGATGTCAGCGGAGAGGAGAGCGGAGATCTGACAGGTCCGTTTCTGCACAATGTGCAGAGACGGACTTGTCATCCACCGGCTCAGCGGGGATCAACAGATCGATCCCTGCTGAGCAGGTGGATGTCCGAAAACCGCACATGTGAAAGGGGCCTTAGATTCCTCCAACTGTTTACCTGTGTTACCAAGTGTTCAGTGTTCAGTTGGCTGAACAAAAAAAAACACCTACTCATCAATGGCTGGCCTAACTCGCTGTCTAAACTCTTGGCTGATTCAACATTCTGTTAATCTTGGCATCAAAATCAGGATCGGCCATGTCAGACAATGGGAGTGGCACTACATAAGAAGCAGGCAACCTATTGCCCTTGCAATAATGACCGTCTTACTCCTGGCAGGATTCCAACAGCAACAATTACCCAAGTACACAAGGGCCTGATCTGATCATATAGGTTCTCATCTGCTCAGCAGGCAGAACTGGCCTTAATGCTTCAGAGGGGGAATAAAAATGTTAATCCTGCATCTCCCAAAACCAAGATTTCTTTGACATGATAGCTATCTGCTTAGAAACAGTATATAGTCAAGTGGAAACATTAGGGAAACTTAGGGCCAACTTCATCTGTAGAAAGTAGGGAAATCCATGTTTTCATGACACTGGTGAGCACTCATTACAGAATGTGTGACTGACTACGTGTTTTTACAATTTTTTTTTTTTTTTTTCTTAATCAACAAACAAAACAGAACACAACAAGACATTTTACACATTGAACCTAAAATGTATTGATACGGTTTCAAGATCCAATCATATTGCATAACAACTATTCATTCAAAGTAAAAAAAAAATGGAAAAAACATAATAATTAACAAAATAGTATTTTATGTAGGCTTAAATCTAAACCAACCCATTTATCCACTTAAATATCAAACCGTGCCCAAAAAAGAAGAGGAAAATAAAATAGGAACTCTCAGTTGAAGGGGCACAAATACAGCATGGTCATGGAAGAAAAGTCCGTCCTTTTCTTGCAGATGCTCTCCTGAGAGCAGTTGGTCTAGAGAGGAGGCCAGTTTAATCCTGGACAAGAGGTCACCCGTAAGTAGGAAGAGATTAAAGGCAGGGATAAGCCGAACACTCCCCCCCCCCAGTTCGGTTTGCACCAGAACATGCGAACAGGCAAAAAATTTGTTCGCACATGCAAACACCATTTAAGTCTATGGGACATGAACATGAATAATCAAAAGTGCTCATTTTAAAGGCTTATATGCAAGTTATTGTCATAAAAAGTGTTTGTGGACCTGGGTCCTGTCCCAGGGGACATGTATCAAGGCAAAAAAAGTTTTAAAAACTGAAGTTTTTTCGTGATGCAGTGATTTTAATAATGCTTAAAGTGAAACAATAAAACTGAAATATTGCTTTAACCAGTTGCCGACCGCCTAACGCAGATATACTGCGGCAGAATGGCACGGGCAGGCAAAATCACGTACCTGGTACATGATCTGCCTCCCGCGGGCGGGGGTCCGATCGGACTCCCCCGGTGCCCGAGGCGGTCGGCTTCTGTCTGGGAGCGATGAGAGGTGAGGGGGAGACCATCAATTCGTGGCCCCCCCCTCGCGATCGCTCCCAGCCAATGAGATTCTTCCTCTTCTGCTGTATGGTAAACAGTAGCAGAGGAAATGATGTCATCTCTCCTCGCCTCGGTATTTTCTATTCCGGCACCGAGGAGAGAAGACATCTGAGTGAGTGCACAACACACACACAGTAGAACATGCCAGGCATACATTACACCCCCCTATCACCCCCCCGATCACCCCCAATCACCCCCCCTCCCCCCGGTCACACTGAAACCAAGCAGTTTTTTTTCTGATTACTGCATTGGTGTCAGTTTGTGACAGTTAGTGTGGTAGGGCAGTTAGTGTTAGCCCCCTTTAGGTCTAGGATACCCCCCTAACCCCCCCTAATAAAGTTTTAACCCCTTGATCACCCCCCCCCCGTCGCCAGCGTTTTTCTGATCGCTGTATTAGTGTCACTGGTGATGCTAGTTAGGGAGGTAATTATATAGGTTCGCCGTCAGTGTTTTATAGCGTCAGGGACCCCCATATACTACCGAATAAAGGTTTTAACCCCCTGATTGCCCCCTAGTTAACCCTTTCACCAGTGATCACTGTATAACTGTTACGGGTGAAGCTGGTTAGTTAGTTTATTTTTTATAGCATCAGGGCACCCGCCGTTTATTACCTAATAAAGGTTTAGCCCCCTGATTGCCCGGCAGTGATATAACTTAGGTTTTAGGGTCCGATAGGGTCTGCGTCGCCCCAGGCAGCGTCAGGTTAGTGCCAGTAGCGCTAACACCCACACACGTAGCATACACCTCCCTTAGTGGTATAGTATCTGAACAGATCAATATCTGATCCGATCAGATCTATACTAGCGTCCCCAGCAGTTTAGGGTTCCCAAAAACGCAGTGTTAGCAGGATCAGCCCAGATACCTGCTAGCACCTGCATTTTGCCCCTCCGCCCGGCCCAGCCCAGCCCACCCAAGTGCAGTATCGATCGATCACTGTCACTTACAAAACACTAAACACACATAACTGCAGTGTTCACAGAGTCAGGCGTGATCCCTGTGATCGCTAACAGTTGTTTTTGGTAGCGTTTTGGTGAACTGGCAAGCACCAGCCCCAGGCAGCGTCAGGTTAGTGCCAGTAGCGCTAACACCCACGCACGCACCGTACTCCTCCCTTAGTGGTATAGTATCTGAACGGATCAATATCTGATCCGATCAGATCTATGCTAGTGCCCCCAACAGTTTAGGGTTCCCAAAAACGCAGTGTTAGCGGGATCAGCCCAGATACCTGCTAGCACCTGCATTTTGCCCCTCCGCCCGGCCCAGCCCAGCCCACCCAAGTGCAGTATCTTTCGATCACTGTCACTTACAAAACACTAAACACACATAACTGCAGTGTTCGCAGAGTCAGGCGTAATCCCTGCGATCGCTAACAGGTTTTTTGGTAGCGTTTTGGTGAACTGGCAAGCACCAGCCCCAGGCAGCATCAGGTTAGTGATAGTAGCGCTAACACCCACGCACGCACCGTACTCCTCCCTTAGTGGTATAGTATCTGAACGGATCAATTTCTGATTCGATCAGATCTATACTAGTGTCCCCAGCAGTTTAGGGTTCCGAAAAATGCAGTGTTAGCGGGATCAGCCCACATACCTGCTAGCACCTATGTTTTGCCCCTCCGCCCGGCCTGGCCCAGCCCATCAAAGTGCAGTATCGATCGATCACTGTCACTTACAAAACACTAAACGCATAACTGCAGCGTTCGCAGAGTCAGGCCTGATCCCTGCGATCGCTAACAGTTTTTTTGGTAGCGTTTTGGTGAACTGGCAAAGCACCAGCGGCCTAGTACACCCCGGTTATAGTCAAACCAGCACTACTGTAACACTTGGTGACGTGGCAAGTCCCATAAGTGCAGTTCAAGCTGGTGAAGTGGCAAGCACAAGTAATGTCCCGCTGCCACCAAGAAGAAGACAAACACAGGCCGTCGTGCCCATAATGCCCTTCCTGCTGCATTCGCCAATCCTAATTGGGAACCCACCACTTCTGCAGCGCCCGTACTTCCCCCATTCACATCCCCAACCAAATGCAGTTGGCTGCATGAGAGGCATTTTTATATCCCATCCCAACGAACCCCCCTAAAAAAGATGTTGTGTCTGCAGCAAGCGCGGCTATAGGCGTGACACCCACTATTATTTTCCCTCCTGTCCTGAAAATCCTGGTCTTTGCATTGGTGAATGTTTTGAACGCTACCATACACTAGTTGAGTATTAGCGTAGGGTACAGCATTGCACAGACTAGGCATACTTTCATAGGGTCTCCCAAGATGCCATCGCATTTTGAGAGACCCGAACCTGGAACCGGTTACAGTTATAAAAGTTACAGTTACAAAAAAAAGTGTAAAAAAAAACAAAAAACAAAAAAATATAAAAAAAAAAAAAATAGTTGGCGTTTTATTTTTCTCTCTCTCTCTAATCTCTCTCTATTGTTCTGCTCTTTTTTACTGTATTCTATTCTGCAATGTTTTATTGTTATTATGTTTTATCATGTTTGCTTTTCAGGTATGCAATTTTTTATAATTTACTGTTTACTGTGTTTTATTGTTAACCATTTTTTACGCCATTCACGACTTTGAGTGGTTATACCAGAATGATGCCTGCAGGTTTAGGTATCATCTTGGAATCATTCTTTTCAGCCAGCGGTCGGCTTTCATTTAAAAGCAATCCTAGCAGCCAATTAGCCTCTAGACTGCTTTTACAAGCAGTGGGAGGGAATGTCCCCCCCCACCGTCTTCCGTGTTTTTCTCTGCCTCTCCTGTCTCAACAGGGAACCTGAGAATTCAGCCAGGGATTCGTCCAGCTGACCATAGAGCTGATCAGAGACCAGAATGGCTCCAACCATCTCTATGGCCTAAGAAACCGGAAGCTACGAGCATTTCATGACTTAGATTTTGCTGGATGTAAACAGCGCCATTGGGAAATTGGGAAAGCATTTTATCACTCCAATCTTGGTGTGGTCAGATGCTTTGAGGGCAGAGGAGAGATCTAGGGTCTAGTAGACCTCAATTTTTTCAAAAAAAGAGTACCTGTCACTACCTATTGCTATCATAGGGGATATTTACATTTACTGAGATAACAATA
The DNA here is from genome assembly GCA_037952925.1 of Lithobates clamitans. Classification (NCBI taxonomy): domain Eukaryota; kingdom Metazoa; phylum Chordata; class Amphibia; order Anura; family Ranidae; genus Lithobates; species Lithobates clamitans. The sequence continues at coordinate 3,457,235 of JBBGZY010000320.1, forward strand.
AAAATGATTTAAAAAAAATGAAAGGAACAGTTTAAAAATAAGATAAAAAAGCAAAAAAATAATAAAGAAAAAAAAAAAAAAGCACCCCTGTCCCCCCTGCTCTCGCACAAAGGCGAACGCAAGCGTCGGTCTGGCGTCAAATGTAAACAGCAATTGCACCATACATGTGAGGTATCACCGCGAAGGTCAGATCGAGGGCAGTAATTTTAGCAGTAGACCTCCTCTGTAAATCTAAAGTGGTAACCTGTAAAGGTTTTTAAAAATTTATTTAGTTTGTCGCCACTGCACGTTTGTGCGCAATTTTAAAGCATGTCATGTTTGGTATCCATGTACTCAGCCTAAGATAATCTTTTTTATTTCATCAAACACTTAGGCAATATAGTGTGTTTTAGTGCATTAAAATTTAAAAAAGTGTGTTTTTTCCCAAAAAAAGCGTTTGAAAAATCGCTGCGCAAATACTGTGTGAAAAAAAAAATGAAACACCCACCATTTTAATCTGTAGGGCATTTGCTTTAAAAAATATATATAATGTTTGGGGGTTCAAAGTAATTTTCTTGCAAAAAAAAATGTTTTCATGTAAACAAAAAGTGCCAGAAAGGGCTTTGTCTTCAAGTGATTAGAAGAGTGGGTGATGTGTGACATAAGCTTCTAAATGTTGTGCATAAAATGCCAGGACAGTTCAAAACCCCCCCAAATGACCCCATTTTGGAAAGTAGACACCCCAAGCTATTTACTGAGAGGCATGTCGAGTCCATGGAATATTTTATATTGTGACACAAGTTGCGGGAAATAGACAATTTTTTTTTTTTTTTTTTTTGCACAAAGTTGTCACTAAATGATATATTGCTCAAACATGCCATGGAAATATGTGAAATTACACCCCAAAATACATTCTGTTGCTTCTCCTGAGTATGGGGATACCACATGTGTGAGACTTTTTGGGAGCCTAGCCGCGTACGGGACCCCGAAAACCAAGCACCGCCTTCAGGCTTTCTAAAGGCATAAATTTTTGATTTCACTCTTCACTGCCTATCACAGTTTCGGAGGCCATGGAATGCCTGGGTGGCACAACCCCCCCCCCCCCCAATGACCCCACTTTGGAAAGTAGACACCCCAAGCTATTTGCTGAGAGGTATAGTGAATATTTTGCAGACCTCACTTTTTGTCACAAAGTTTTGAAAATTGAAAAAAGAAAAAAAAAAATTTCTTGTCTTTCTTCATTTTCAAAAACAAATGAGAGCTGCAAAATACTCACCATGCCTCTCATCAAATAGCTTGGGGTGTCTACTTTCCAAAATGGGGTCATTTGGGGGGGTTTGTGCCACCTGGGCAATACATGGCCTCCGAAACTGTGATAGGCAGTGAAGAGCGAAATCAAAAATTTATGCCCTTAGAAATCCTGAACAACAATTTGTCACTTTCCCGCAACTTGTGTCAAAATATAAAATATTCCATGGACTCAACATGCCTCTCAGCAAATAGCTTGGGGTGTCTACTTTCCAAAATGGGGTCATTGGGGGGGGGGTTGTGCCATCTGGGCCTTTTATGGCCTTCAAAACTGTGATAGGTAGTGAGAAGTGAAATCAAAAATTTACGCCCTTAGAAATCCTGAAGGCGGTGATTGGTTTTTGGGGCCCCGTACGCGGCTAGGCTCCCAAAAAATCCCACACATGTGGTATCCCCGTACTCAGGAAGCAGCTGAATGTATTTTGGGGTGCAATTCCACATATGCCCATGGCCTGTGTGAGCAATATATCATTTAGTGACAACTTTTTGTAATTTTTTTTTTTTTTGTTGTCATTATTCAATCACTTGGGACAAAAAAAATAATATTCAATGGGCTCAACATGCCTCTCAGCATTTTCCTTGGGGTGTCTAGTTTCCAAAATGGGGTCATTTGGGGGGGGGTTGTACTGCCCTGCCATTATAGCACCTCAAGAAATGACATAGGCAGTCATAAACTAAAAGCTGTGTAAATTCCAGAAAATGTACCCTAGTTGTAGACGCTATAGCTTTTGCGCAAACCAATAAATATACACTTATTAACATTTTTTTTACCAAAGACATGTGGCCGAATACATTTTGGCCTAAATGTATGACTAAAATTGAGTTTATTGGATTTTTTTTATATCAAAAAGTAGAAAATATCATTTTTTTTCAAAATTTTCGGTCTTTTTCCATTTATAGCGCAAAAAATAAAAACCACAGAGGTGATCAAATACCATCAAAAGAAAGTTCTATTTGTGGGAAGAAAAGGACACAAATTTCGTTTGGGTACAGCATTGCATGACTGCGCAATTAGCAGTTAAAGCAACGCAGTGCCAAATTGTAAATTGGTCAGGAAGGAGGTAAATCCTTCCGGGGCTGAAGTGGTTAAATTTCATACCTGGGGGGTGTATATGGTATGCCTGTAAAGTGGCGCATGTTTCCCGTGTTTAGAACAGTCCGAGAGCAAAATTACATTTCTAAAGGAAAAAAAGTCATTTAAAACTACTCGTGGCTATAATGAGATGTCGGTCCCAGGAATACAAATAAAAGAAGTAATTGAAAAAAACGGCATGGGATCCCCCCAGTCAATTACCAGTCCCTTTGGGTCTGGTATGAATATTAAGGGGAACCCCCAACCAAAACTTTAAAAAAAATTGCTTGAGGGTCCCCCCAAATTCCATACCAGGCCCTTCAGGTCTGGTATGGATATTAAGAGGAACCCCGTGCCAAAATTTAAAAAAAAAATGACGTGGAGTCCCCCAAAAATCCATGCCAGACCCTTATCCAAGCATACAACCTGGCAGGCCGCAGGAAAAGAGGGGGGGCAAGAGAGTGCCCCCCCTGAACCGTACCAGGCCACATGTCCTCAACATGGGGAGGGTGCTTTGGGGTAGCCCCCCAAAGCACCTTGTCCCCATGTTGATGGGGACAAGGGCCTCATCCCCACAACCCTTGCCCGGTGGTTGTGGGGGTCGGCAGGTAGGGGGCTTATCGGAACCTGGAAGCCCCCTTTAACAAGGGATCCCCCATATCTCGGCCTCCCCCCGTGTGAAATGGTAACGGGGTACAAATCCCTACCATTTCACAAAAAAGTGTCAAAATGGTAAAAATGACAAGACATGGCTTGGGACAAGTCCTTTATTAAACAATAAAAAGATAAAAATGTTCCCCACAAAGTCTTCTTCTTCTTCTCTTGCTCCGCCCACGGACCGAAAAAAAAAGTGACCGACCCGCCTCCATGGGAGGCTCCCACCGTATGATGCGTCTTTGCTTTGACAGTTCTTTTAAAACTGAGGGTGGGGCCACACCGTGACATTCCTGGGTGACCCCGCCCCCCTCTGATGCACAGGGACTTCCCTATGGCTTTCCCGGGATGTCAGAGGGGGGCAGGGCCACCCGGTTACGTAAAGAGGAGGACTTCCTTTCCTCTCAATGTCCCCTTTATCCAGATAGCATTCCTTTGGGGCTGCCAAACACACAGGAAGAAGAGGAGGAGAAAGAGGATTGTGTCAGCATGGATGTTGAGGATAACATGCAGCAATCATCAAGGGATGGTTTTCAGTCCCCGGAAACCCAAGTTGTAAGTGGCTGGGAGGAGGTAGTTATGGATAATGTGATCTTTAGTGATGCAGAGGACTCAGAATCAAATGCCTCTGCAAACTTACGCTGCATGGCCTCCCTGATTCTGCAAAGCCTGCGAAAGGACCCTAGGATTTGTGGTATTAAGGAGAGGGATCATTACTGGCTGGCAACCCTTCTTGATCCACGTTGCAAGGGTAAAGTTGCAGAACTCATCCTGCCTTCGCAGAGGGAGCAGAGGATGAAACATCTTCAGGAGGCCTTGAAGAAAAGTTTGTGTAACACATTTCCAGACCCTGGGAAGTTACAATTTCCTGGTGCTGGACAACATGTTTCTGAGGCTTCATTCGGTCAGAGGAAGAGCAGTGGAGAAGGTGGCCGGCTGACCAATGCCTTTAAACAATTTTTCATTCTTCAGCTCCAAGGTCTGATAGGTTCCAGCAACCATCGCCAGCGTCTGCATTATATGATGCAGAAATATCTAGGGGCAAGAGCAGACTTGGAGACCTTTCCAACAGAGCACCCACTGGGATACTAGGTCTTGAGGATGGACCACTGGCCAGAACTTGCTCAATATGCAATTGAGCTACTGGCCTGTCCTGTATCCAGCATGCTTTCTGAACGCACGTTCAGTGCTGCTGGAGGGTTTGTAACGGATCAAAGAGTGCGCCTGTCCACAGACTCCGTTGATAGGCTCATATTTATAAAAATGAATTAGTCCTGGATCAGCAGCTATCAGGCACCTGATGCTGATGTAACTGATTGAATTTGCTATGGAGCCGAGATCCCTTGAAGACTGCCTATGCTGCCTATCCTATTCCTCCTCAATCATGATGATGCTAGCTTCCAACAAAATTTTTGGTCTTGGACACCACCACAACCCAAGGCCCAATGTTTCTGCCCCTGTTTAACAGGGGCAAGTAATTAAAAAATCCTAAATTATATTTAACAGCAGGGCCCGTTCCTGTGGCCAACAAGAGTAACTGTGAGGGGTTACAGTGTTCTGGCATCACCAACACCTAAGGCCCAATGTTTCTGCCCCTGTTTAACAGGGGCATGTTATTACAATTTTTTAAATTATATTTAACAGCAGGGCTTGGGTTCCCCCCCAGCTCTTTGGGTCTGGTATGGATTTTAAGGGGAACTCCATGAACCCTCCTGAACCGTACCAGGCCACATGCCCTCAACATGGGGAGTTTGCTTAGGGGTCCACCCCAAAGCACCCTGTCACCATGTTGATGGGAACAAGGGCCTCATCCCACAACCCTAGCCCAGTGGTTGTGGGGGTCTGCAGGCGCGGGGCTCATCAGAATCTGGAAGCCCCCTTTAGCAAGGGTTCCCCCAGCCCCCCTATGTGAATGTGTATGGGGTACATGGTATGGATTTTTCTTTTTTTAATTTTGGCGTGGAGTTCCCCTTAACTGTTTCAGCCCCGGAAGATTTTACCCCTTTCCTGACCAGAGCACTTTTTGCGATTCGACACTGCGGCACTTTAACTGACAATTGCACGGTCGTCCGACGTTGCACCCAAACAAAATTGACATCCTTTTTTTTTACAAATAGAGCTTTCTTTTGGTGGTACCTCGGTGATCACCTCTGCGGTGCGACAATTTTTTAAAAAATGCAATGTTTTTTACTTTTTGCTATAATAAATATCCCCCAAAAATATATAAAAAAAAATATTTTTCCTCAGTTTAGGCCGATATGTATTCTTCTACATATTTTTGGTAAAAGAATCGCAATAAGCGTATATTGATTGGTTTGCGCGAAAGTTATAGCGTCTACAAAATAGAGGACAGTTTTATGGCATTTTTATTATTCATTTTTTTATTAGTAATGGTGGTGATCTGCGATTTTTATCGTGACTGCGACATTATGGCGGACACATCAGACACCTTTGACACATTTTTGGAACCATTGTCATATATACAGCGATCAGTGCTATAAAAATGCACTGATTACTGTGTAAGTGACACTGGCAGAGAAGGGGTTAAGTGTTTTCTAGGGAGTGATTCTAACTGTGGGAGGATGGGCTACAACTCATATGACAGCGATGACTGCTTCCGATGACAGGAAGCAGTGATCTCTGTCATGTCACCAGGCAGAACGGGGAAATGCCTGGTTTACATAGGCACTTCCCCGTTCTGCGGCTCCGTGACACGATCGCCGGCAGATCAGCAGACATCAAGTACGTCGGTCCCGTGGGCAAGGTCACGCTGTACACCGCAGGGTGTGCGCGCGCTAGCCTTGTCAATTAAAAGGGGACGTACAGGTACGCCCATTTGCCCACTGCTGCCATTGTGCCGACGTATATCGGCGTGCAGCGGTCGGCAAGTGGTTAATATTCATACCAAACCTGAAGGCCTGGTAATGGACTGGGGGGGGGGGGGGGGGCACGCCTTTTTTTCAATGATTTTTTACGGAGATTTTTTATGACCTTTTTAGAAACTTTTTTTTTGCATTGATATATGTCCCCTGTGCCACTGACCGGGTCCCCAAACACTTTTTATGGCAATAACTTGCATATAAGCCTAAGCACTTTTGATTTTTCACGTTCATGTCCCATAGACTTTAACAGTGTTCACATGTTCGCACATATTTTTTTTGTCTGTTCGCATGTTCTGTTGTGAACCGAACAGGGGGGTGTTCGGGTCATCCCTACTTACTAGGATAGGGAAAGAGCTACTCCTAACATGTCCCACAGTACTGTACAGTTCTACTCTCCTTTCAAGCATTGTATCAGAAATATTTATTTATGCTGTTGTGTTGTTTTAATTTAAATTTAAGGGGTTCTGAATACTTTCCGTCCCCACTGTATACCTGTAAGTAGGTTGAAAATGTGTGCAGCCAGCCCAGGCTGGGGAAAGTGTTAAATATTTTCAACTCAGTTCCCGGGCTAATGGTTCTGGATGGCCTGCCTGTGCTAAAAAAAGGGGGACAGTAGACATCCAAGGGCGCCAGAGAATGGGAACTTGGTTACAGGTGTGGTGCGAGAGTGGCGCTGAAGAAACCGGAGATCACGGACAGCATCCAAGTCATGGACAATGCCATTATGGACTCTCACCTCATGAAGGTATGCCTGGGCCACTACGTTATATTAGTTAGGACCAGGGACAGGACATTTTTTTTTTTTGTACTGTCATGCAGCATTTTTACAGTAAAGTTATATTAACCATCATGAGTCTGGTCTAAAGTTATTCAAAAGGTTTAATGTTGATTCTTGAATATTTTAAAGAACCTGGGTCAATAAAGCACATGTGGGGTATGAAGTAACACTACTACAAAAGGTAATTTTGTTTTTTGGGGGGTTTTTTAGCAGCTTTAGGACTTGGACAGCTTGTAGTCATCATGTTAACAATGAATTCCACATCATATTAAAGAGTGCTTGATAAGAGTTTGAGACCATCTATTTGAAAGCTGAAGTTGAACTGGAAATTAATATTTTAACCCGATACTGATCCGAAGTGAACTAACATATCCAACAAGAAATGGGGGATTATGCATGGAGATGAGTGAAACTAGCCAGGTTTGGCTCTTGGGAGGTTTGGTGAACCCAGCGTGAAGTCTACAAACCCATAACTTAGTGCTACAACACACTGAAGTCTATGGGAGGTGAATGTTATTTTTTTCTGGCCATTTTTAACGCTTATAGGCAAACTCTTGTGAAAAAAGGGCATGCTTAGCTGGGCAATGCCCTTTGGGCCCTGTACCAATGATAAAAAAACTGTAGAGAGAGAAGAGGGTATTTTCATATGGCTTAGATGGCAACATTGAAAACACACAAATCCTTTAAATAACAACACGTTTGGAGATGCCTTAAAGCTGCGTATAAAGTTAAGGAATAGTAAAATAAAAAAAAATAAAAAAATGACTTCACTAAGTGGAAGGAGGAGGAATACCTACCCTAAACACAGTGATCCCATCTATATTGAGGCTGTACAAGCTGTGTTTGCCTAATCTAGTAAGATTGCCATACGCATTTGGTAAGGGCATTTGCTTAGTGCGGTGAAGGAAATACTTTGGGAAATGCATGTTTGGAAGATTCACATGGTGGTGGAAATCTTAGGATGATACACTATTTTCTATTGTACTATTATTTATGGAATGTTTGTATACATCGTTAATTGTTTCACACGTTGTTTTTTTTGTATCACGTTGTTCACTTTTTTTGGAGAACTTTGAATCTTTACACTTGTCTTTTATCAAATATCAGTGTTGTATGAATTGAGTTATATTTATTTAAAAATTTGAACATGCCTTAAAGCAGCGGATGAAGTTATGGAAGAGTAAAACGTAGTCCTTTAAAAAAAAGGGGGGACAATGGGGGTTCCCTTGAAAGTTCCACCCAGACCCTTGCAGGCATGCAGCCTGGATGGCTAGAAAGGGAGGGTGAGTGTATGGCCTCCCTTCCTGTAACAGACCAGGCACATACCTTTCAAAATGAGGGGGATGTACCTTGCAAAAGAATAAGGATAGCAAAGCCTTCCCCTATCAAATGGCACCCTTGTTAGTGACAAGGGTCTCATCTCAGATGCTCAAATAAATAGAAGGGGTAATATGGGGGAATTGTAACAGAATCTTGAAGTCCCCTTTATAATAAGGGGACCCCCAAATATTCCCTGCCAGGGACATAAGTACAAAGCAACATTAGTACCCCTTACCCATTCTTACAAAAGGTTTAATGTAAATAAACACACACACACACACACACCATACAAAAGTAAGTTTTTTTTACAGTACAACAGAAATAAAAAAAAAGTTAATAATATCCTCTGCCGTAATCCATAATCAATTTTGATGTCCAGAGATGTAATGCATGTCAATCAAGGGCATCCAGGGATGTAATCATCATTAATCAGAACAACCTGATGCTTGCTCATGTTAATGCTCCTATTGCTTAATGACATACCTCTAGCACTGCAGTATTGTAAATATAGTGATGGGGATCCCCAGGGATGTCATTGACTATATAAGAGGTAGTTTATTATTACTCCTTACCTATTCCCACAAAGAGTTAATGTGAAACTAAACAATTCCCTTGTTCTCCAGAAATAATTAATACACATCCACTATTTAAACTGGCCGGCCATAGATGGATCAAAATTCAGCCAGCTCAGCAGGGATGAAATTTTGATCCATCTATGTACATACAGTGGGGGCGGAAAGTATTCAGACCCCCTTAAATTTTTCACTCGTTGTTATATTGCAGCTATTTTCTAAAATCATTTAAGTTCATTTTTTTCCTTTTTAATGTACACACAGCACCCATATTGACAGAAAAACAGAGAATTGTTGACATTTTTTGCAGATTTATTAAACAAGAAAAACTTAAATATCACATGGTCCTAAGTATTCAGACCCTTTGCTGTGACATTCATATATTTAACTCAGATGTTGTCCATTTCTTCTGATCATCATTGAGATGGTTCTACACCTTCATTTGAGTCCAGCTGTGTTTGATTATACAGATTGGACTTGATTAGGAAAGCCACACACCTGTCTATATAAGACCTTACAGCTCACAGTGCATGTCAGAGCAAATGAGAATCATGAGGTCAAAGGAACTGCCTGAAGAGCTCAGAGACAGAATTGTGGCAAGGCACAGATCTGGCCAAGGTTACTAAAAAAATTCTGCTGCACTTAAGGTTCCTAAGAGCACAGTGGCCTCCATAATCCTTAAATGGAAGACATTTGGGATGACCAGAACCCTTCCTAGAGCTGGCCGTCTGGCCAAACTGAGCTATCGGCGGAGATGAGCCTTGGTGAGAGAGGTAAAAACGAACCCAAAGATCACTGTGACTGAGCTCCAGAGATGCAGTCGGGAGATGGGAGAAGGTTGTAGAAAGTCAACCATCACTGCAGCCCTCCACCAGTCGGGGCTTCATGGCAGAGTGGCCCAATGGAAGCCTCTCCTCAGCTCAAGACACATGAAAGCCCACATGGAGTTTACTAAAAAACACCTGAAGGACTCCAAGATGGTGAGAAATAAGATTCTCTGGTCTGAAGAGACCAAGATAGAACTTTTTGGCCTTAATTCTAAGCTGTATGTGTGGAGAAAACCAGGCACTGCTCATAACCTATCCAATACAATCCCAACAGTGAAGCATGGTGTGGCAGCATCATGCTGTGGGGGTGTTTTTCAGCTGCAGGGACAGGACGACTGGTTGCAATCGAGGGAAAGATGAATGCAGCCAAGTACAGGGATATCCTGGATGAAAACCTTCTCCAGAGTGCTCAGGACCTCAGACTGGGCCGAAGGATTACCTTCCAACAAGACAATGACCTTAAGCACACAGCTAAAGTAACAAAGGAGTGGCTTCACAACAACTCTGTGACTGTTCTTGAATGGCCCAGCCAGAGCCCTGACTTAAACACAATTGAGCATCTCTGGAGAGACCTAAAAATGGCTGCCCACCAACGTTTACCATCCAACCTGACAGAACTGGAGAGGATCTGCAAGGAGGAATCCCCAAATCCAGGTGTGAAAAACTTGTTGCATCTTTCCCAAAAAGACTCATGGCTGTATTAGATCAAAAGGGTGCTTCTACTAAATACTGAGCAAAGGGTCTGAATACTCAGGACCATGTGATATTTCAGTTTTTCTTTTTTAATAAATCTACAAAAATGTCAACCATTCTGTGTTTTTCTGTCAATATGGGGCGCTGTGTGTACATTAACCACTTGCTTACTGGGCACTTAAACCCCCCTCCTGCCCAGACCAATTTTCAGCTTTCAGTGCTCTCATACTTTGAATGACAATTGCTCAGTCATGCAACACTGTACCCAAATGATTTCTTTGTCCTTTTTTTCATACAAATAGAGCTTTCATTTGGTGGTATTTGATCACCTCTGGGTTTTTTAATTTTTGCGCTATAAATGAAAAAAGACCGAAAATTTTGAAAAAAAATGCTTTTTTCTTCGTTTCTGTGATAAAATTTTGCAAATTAGCAATTTTTCTTCATAAATGTCGGCCACTATTTATACTGCTACATATCTTTGGTAAAAATAACCCAAATTAGTGGATATTATGTGGTCTGTGTGAAATTTATATAGTCTACAAGCTATGGTGCAAATCGTAAAAAAAGGATCACATCTGATCACACCTGATGTACTGAGGCCCATCTCATTTCTTGAGACCCTAACAAACCAGGAAAGTACAAATGCCCCCCAAATGACCCATTTTTGGAAAGTAGACATTCCAGGGTATTTAGTAAGAGGCATGGTGAGTTATTTGAAGTTGTCATTTTTTCCCACAATTCTTTGCAAATTAAGGGGTTTTTTTTATTTTTTATATTTTTTTAAGAAAACTGTCATTGTAATAGCTTATTTCTCTCACATGGAATGTGCATACCACAAATGACACCCCAAAATACATTCGACTACTCCTCCTGAGTATTACAATACCACATGTGTGGGACTTTTTCACTAACTGGCCACATACAGAGGTCCAACATGCAGGGAGCATCATCAGGTGTTCTAGGAGCATAAATTACACATCTCATTTCTCACCCACCTATTACACTTTTGAAGGTCCTGGAGCACCAGGACAATGGAAACGCCCACAAAATTACCCCATTTTGGAAAGTTAACACCCCAACATATAATCTATGAGGCATAATGAGTCTTTTGAACAGTTCATTTTTTTCCAGAAGTTTTTGGAAAATGTGGAAAAAAATGAAAACGCATTTTTTTTTTTTACACAAAGTTGTCCGTTTATAAGATATTTCCAACACATAGCATTTACATAGCAAAAATAACACCCCAAAATACATTCTGCTACTCCTCCTGAGTAAAACGATACCACATGTGTGAGACTTTTACACAGCCTGACCACATACAGAGGCCTAACATTGAAGTAGCACCTTCAGGTGTTCTAAGAGCATAAATTACACATCTCATTTCTCACCCACCTATTACACCTTTGAAGGTCCTGGAGCACCAGGACAATGGAAACACCCACAAAATGACCCCATTTTGGAAAGCTAACACCCAAACGTATAATCTATGAGGCATAATGAGTCTTTTGAACGGTTTATTTTTTTCCAGAAGTTTTTGGAAAAAAATGAAAACGCATTTTTTTTTACACAAAGTTGTCCGTTTATAAAATATTTCCAACACATAGCATTTACATAGCAAAAATAACACCCCGAAATACATTCTGCTACTCCTCCTGAGTAAAACAATACCACATGTGTTAGACTTTTACACAGCCTGACACATACAGAGATCCAACATGCAAGGAACACCATCAGGTGTTCCAGGGACACATAGCATGCACATACCAAGAATTACACCCCAAAATACATTATGCTGAGCAAAGAGAAACAAAAGATTACCTGTGGTTTTAGTAGTACAGTTGTCCACAGGAGGATAGCACTGGTCCAGGCAGCAGGCAGGGACTCGGTCAGCAACAGCGAACACAATTTTTCAGGCAGCAGGCAGAAATACTGTCCATAGTCAGTACAGGCAGCAAGCAGGGATACTCTCCATAGGTCAGTGCAGTGCAGGGTCAGTGCAGGCAGAGATTGTCAGCAGTGCCAAAACATTGGCCTTGGTAGTAGGCAGGAACATGGTCCATGTCAGTGCGACAAACAGAGGCATGACGGCAGTAAGTCCTACAGGCAGCAGGCAGAAGTAGGGCCTCGTTCAGGACAGAATGGGGACAGGGGTAAAGGCTTCTCCCACCAAAATCTCTTTGAAGCCTCCGAGTCTCCAGACCCTAATCTAGGAATGAGAAAACAAAGAAAATTGTTTTCTTCATCCAGAAAAACTATTCTGGAGCCCGTAACATATGTGAGACCCCTGTGTTGAATCCCACTAGTCCAGTTGCAGGGTACAAGATCAGTCCAAGAGGCAGGCAAGAGGCATGGTCAAACAGTCCAAGGTCAGTTCCAGATCAGGCAGAGGTATGTACAGAATCGTTAGGCAGAAGTATGGACGAATAAGAGTCCAGGGTCAGTTCCATATCAGGCAGAGGTATGTACAGAATCGGCAGGCAGAAGCGTGGTCGAATAACAAGCCAGGGTCAGTTACAGAGCAGGCAGTGACATAAGGGGTGTGAAGGCAGGGAACTGAGGATTACGTTTACCATACTTCACGAATAATTTAGTGAAGTAGAGTAACGGCGGAAACATTCACCTATGCAGAGGCCTGGTTGGGAAGGACATTGTGCACAATAATAAGATGTGTCTCTTCTGACTCCTGCTCTGGTACACACCTTACATCTTTTTTGACGTCTTTGGCCTGTTGGTTTGGGAGGGAGTTTATCTGGAAAGTGGCGCTCGGAGAGTTGACTAACAACATCTGATCGGATGTTTTCTGGTGGGCCGTTCGGGAATATAAGGGCAGTGTAAATTTCTTCCTGGTAGCCAAGGAAGGGTTGGGGGTTTTGGGTGGAGTTGCGGTAAATGATATAGGAGTTGTATATGGCCAATTGAAAAAAATAAATTGCTACTTTTTTGAACCAATGGTATGTCCGTCTTGTGGCAAGGTATGGTTCCAACATTTGATCGTTGAAGTCGACTCCCCCCATAAACAAATTGTATTCATGGATGTATGTGGGTTTCTGGATGGGGCCATTCCTTCTGGGGATTTCCACATAGGTGTTATTGTGGATGGAAGACAACATGTACACATCCCTTCTGTCCCTCCACTTCACTGCCAGAATCTCTTTGTTACGCAGACTTGCCGTTTAGGTGAATGTTTTCTCAACTTCTTATTAACAAGACTTTGAGGAAAGCCCTTCCGATTCTTTTTTACGGTGCCACATGCTGGCATCTTCTTCCGATGAAGGTTGTGGAACAGGGGCAGAGAAGTGTAGAAGTTGTCTACATACAGGTGGTATCCTTTGTTAAGTAGGGGGTATATGAGGTCCCAAACAACTTTCCCGCTGGTTCCCAAGTAGTCCGGGCAATTAGGGGGCTGCAGCTCGGTGTCCTTCCCTTCGTACACTATGAAGGAATATGTGTACCCTGTAGCTCCGTCACATAGTTTGTACACCTTCACCCCATAGCGGGCCCTTTTGCTGGGGATAAATTGATTAATTTTAAGCCTACCGCTAAATTTCACAAGGGACTCATCCACACATATGTGTTGGCCGGGGGTGAACAGCGGGGGGAATACTTCAGAAAAATAATTTAATATTGGCCGAATTTTGTAAAGCCTGTCATAATTTGGATCATTTCTGGGAGGGCACTGGGTATTGTCGCTGAAATGTAGGAACCTCATTATCATCAGATACCTGGTTCTGGGCATTACCGCGGAGAAGAGCGGCATGTGGTGGAGGGGGTGGGTTGACCAATAGGAACGGAATTCGTTTTTTTTGGTGAGCCCCATAATAAATGTGAGGCCCAAAAAAAACTTGAACTCCTCCACTGTCAGGTCTCTCCACTCATAGGGACGGGCATAATATGATGTGGGATTTTGCAAAATAAATTGCTGTGCATACAGGTTGCACTGGGTAACAATTGACGCCAACATGTCCTCCGTAAAAATTAAATTAAAAAAATTAATTGGGGTAAAGTTCTCTGTATCCACCTGGACTCCTGGCTGGGCAGTGAAAGGGGGAACGCTAGCTTCTCCTGAATTAGGAGGAAGCCACAAGGGGTTCTGGAGGGCATAGGGAAGGCTGGCCCTAACCCTTTGGGGCTGAGGTGACACCCAACTGGTACTTGGCCTTTCTTGCCGAGGTACTGCAGTGCTGGTGGATGCCACTGCGGTGCTGGTGGATGCCACTGCCTCCTCACTAGAATGCCTTCATTTGGCGGGCCGAGTTTCTTCCTCCTCTGAGTCTGTTAGTGTTCCACTACTGAGGACTGGCTCGTAATTTACGTCAGAATCCGAATTGGGAAGGGAATCCGAAAAAGAGAGCTCCTCGTTGCTCGCGTCGGCCGTGGAAAGAACTTGGTATGCCTCCTCGGCGGAAAAGCTTTTTTTGGACATGGCTGCTGGTGGCTATGAGATTGCACAGATGTGTGCTAAGCCTGCACTGATGAGGTGGCACTGATTGATGGCACAGTTGTGCACTGATGAGGTGGCACAGATGGGCACTGATCGCAGAGATGGGCACTGATGAGGCAGCACAAATGGGCACTGATGAGGCGGCACAGATGGGCACTGAGGAAGCAGCACAGATGTGCACTTATTGTTTGCACAGATTTACACTAATGAGGAGGCACAGGTGGGCACAGATATGCACTGATGTGGCACTGGTGAGGTGGCACAGATGGGCACTGATAAGGCAGCACAGATGGGCACTGATAAGGCGGCACAGATGGGCACTGATGAGGCGGCACAGATGTGCACTGAGGCAGCACAAATGGGCACTGATGAGGTTGCACAGATGGGCACTGATGAGATGGCACAGATGGGCACTGATGAGGTGGCACAGATGAGCACTGATTGCACAGATGCGCACTGATTGCAGATGGGCACTGATGGGCACAGACGATGCACTGATGGCACAAGTGGGCACTGATGCGCACAGGTGGGCACAGATGACACTAGATGGATGTCACTGTGGGCACTGTTGCGCACTTTTTGGGCACACTTTTACTTTACTGTCACAAATTTACTCACAGAAGCTCTCTCTCTCCTCACACGCTGTCTCTGTGTGAGGAGAGAGAGCTGGCAATGAGAGATGATCTCAATTGTTTACATTTCAGATCATCTCTCATTGGAGGTGGCGATCGCGCTGTAAACTGGCCGTTTACAGCGATCTGTGATTGGTTGTGTCCGAGGGACATGGCCAACACAGATTTTCCCCGAGGCGCACTCATGAGAGCGCACTGGGAACGAGGAAAGGGGACGACGTCAATAGACGGTATTTTAGATCCGCGCTGTTGCCGTCATATGGCAATGGCCCGGATCTGAAGTGGTTAATGAGGAAAAAAATGAACTTAAATGATTTTAGCAAATGGCTGCAATAAAAGAAAGAGTGAAAAATTTAAGGGGGTCTGAATACTTTCTGTCCCCACTGTACATCATACGCTTATCACAAAATGGCAGATTCCCAACCCCAAGGTAATGTAAACACAGCTCCAGGGGTCCTGGATGATGTCCTTAACCAAATATGATCAATAACTAAAGGTTGTCAATTAACTCATCAGGAGTACCAGACTGTCTGTTTACATTACACCAGCCGAGAGTTCGGGTGAGTGACCTGCCGCATTAGTTTGAAAAGTCCCTGAGCCACGAACAGGCCGGGTTCACCTCAAAACTGCATCCAACCCAAACTTGAAACCCATCCCTAGTATTGTACTGACCTAATCAAAGACCTGGTTTGAATCCCGTTGGACTGTTATGGATGAATTTAAAATTGGCAGTTCATACAAGAAAAGCAACAAACGTCTTTCAACTGAAAGGAATTTTTATGGAGGAGTGGCCAAAAAAATGCAAAAGAAAACATTCTCAAAGTTGATGTCAGAGACTGGTGGGTAGTTATCCAAAATGTCCTGCAAGAAATAATTTCCAATAAGATGGGCACTACCACCTTCTGAAACCAAGCGTGTACTTGCTCTTTTCATGGCACACAGTTACATCTATTGATATTTTTGTGGCATAAATGATTGAAAAGGCAAATTGTCCTTGTGTTTTTTTTAGTATATCACATTTATTTGTAATTATTGTTTAAATGAATCCAATGTTTGCCTATTTAAATGTGTTTAAAAGTAAACAATTTTTATTGGGTGTACATTTTCAAATGTATTTCATTTTCATAATTAGCATTCAACTAATTCATGAATGCAGTATTTAAAATTTGACAAGTCCTCTCAGAATGCAAAAGAGCTGCAATTTAAATAGTGATGTCAACAGGTTTTTTAATCAACCAACAATACTCACACTGCAAGGAAAATTTCAGATGTATGAGATTACCCGTTTTCTACACATTTCCTAATGGTATGATGCAGTGAGAAAAGCAGCAGGACGCACCGTGTGACTGCATCTGGCTCTATTTCCCTGCTGATAAGCCTGGCCAACAAGGTCTCAGCAGATGGGCTTTTAATACGAAGTCCCTCAGAAGTGTGAAAATAATCATTTCAAAAATCCTCAGTAAAATGTCCATGGGCTTAATTTTGGAGACCCCCACCATAACATATTATGATCTGAATGGAATGCTGGCAATATCTCAGGTAGCACTATAAAATATTTATGCATGTAATTCTGATTTTAAGTTAACCCCTTTGTGCCCACTAGGAGTAGACCTAGATTCTACAAAAGAAAGTTAGCATAAAATCAGATTTCACGTTAAAGTGTTACTAAACCTACAACAGTAAAATCAGTCTGTATATGCAGTACAGCATGCTTGTTCTACTCACTGTGGAACATAAGGGGTTAATCCTCTGCATTGTGTAAAAAGGCTGTTTCAACCTGTCTTCTCTGATCCTCCCCTTCTTCCACAGTCCCCAATCCATCTCCTGATAGAACAGAGTCTTTGGGGCACTCCACACATGGTCAATTTGCTGTGTATTGCTAGAGGTTGTTTTTTTTTCTTGGGAGGGAGCATGTGATCAGCACAGGGCCAAACAGAGGATCAGGGGTCCTGCAGCCTCATAGGACAGTCAGAGTAAAATTAAATCTCCTCCTACAAGCTTCAGGCTGGATTCACACTGCCATACGGAGCAGCTCACAGCAGGGGTCCGGTGTGCCTGTTCACTATTTCAGGTCCAATTTCAGTCTGAATTTTTGGCTGAATTCAGACCTGAAATGGACCAGAAGACGCACAGGACTCCTATGCAATTCACTCCAGAGCTGTGTGAACTGGCTCCATTGAGAGCCGGTCATAATCTCCTGACATGCGCATGGTTCGCAATAGTGTGGACCCAGCCTCAACCAGACACTGATAGAAGTCACAAGACTGCTATATACTGCTGAGGAGAAAAGGTATTTAGCAGTTTATATTTACTTAAATAATTGCTTTTTCATGTTCTGTGTACTGTGGGAGATATAGTGAATGCAGGGTCCTGAGTTTAGTAGCACTTCAAATATTATCGAAAAATATACACAACTTTGTATTAATTGTTATAAAAATGGGCCCATTATTGATCTGTTTTTCTTTGCTGTTGTCAGGGTTCCCCACTGCTACACAGACAGTCATATAGCATTTCCTTCTTGCATCCAGACACATAAGTCCTTTGGCTTTTTTAATTTTTTTTATTAGGGGGTGATAACTTGGATGGGGTAAGATATTATGGGATGTCCAACTTGAAAATGTTCAATAAACAAAACCAGGGACAACTTCCTCCCAATTTACAGATTCTTTTTCTTCATTCCTCCTGCACCATCTTGGTTCCTTTTAGTACAGTCTCTTCTGAATCACTTCTGGAGGAACTAACAGTCACTCGTCAGCTTAGCAACAGCCCATTACAGGCTAGGAACTCTCAGTCCCTTGGTAAAATAGCACATGTGAAGTGAACAGTATTTCGCAGCACCTTCTGCTTCCCCGTAGACACTAATCCCAGTTCTACTGCTTGGAAAAATGCTAGCCCACCTGGCTGCCACCAGCCTACCTGGCTGCTTCCTTTTCCCTTGATACACATATGGAGATTCCCCAGGGCAAGGTTGGAT
Organism: Lithobates clamitans; assembly: GCA_037952925.1. Lineage (NCBI taxonomy): Eukaryota > Metazoa > Chordata > Amphibia > Anura > Ranidae > Lithobates > Lithobates clamitans. The sequence goes on from JBBGZY010000320.1 coordinate 3,475,367, forward strand.
GAAGACTTGGCACACCGTTGTCTTTAAGAGAGCACTGCTACAGCTAGCAGACTCTCCTCTTGTCTGTCCTAACACTGTGCTGATCTACTCACTGTCTGCCTCTCTGGTTAGGGTTCCTCCAACTGCCTCCTGTGGTGGGATCCTTCCAGGCCAGCCTCCCAAGCTCCAGCCTGAGGTAAAATCTCTCCTTAGCAGGGGTCCCTCAAGAGCCACGACAGCCTCCCCTCAGCACTGCTTCTCCATCCTCAACCCGATTCTGCTGGCATGGCTCATGTCTGTTTAAGGGCTCCTTAGTTCCCTGCCAGGCCCCCAACCTGGGGATTGGTTAAGGGCCCCTAAGGATGCAAGTCAGCCCTCCTAGCCTCTGCTCACTAACTTACAGAACATTCTCCAACATTCTAGAAACAGGGGGAGGCACCAGAGAGAGCTGCCTGGATGAGTCATCCAGCCCTGGCCTCTAATAACCCTGACCCAGATTCAGTGACTCAGGTTTTCCCCTGGGCCAGACTATGGTTTACCTCTTGTAGCACACTAGAGGGTGATACATTAAGTTTGGAAACGTCTATAAAATTATTATGAAATCATCTAGCATTCTGTATCACTAGGGGAATTGCCTTCATGATGACGATAATGGGGGAAGGAGGGTCCTAAAGTGGATGTAAACCCACCACTCACCCAGTATAAACTAATGGCACAGTATTGATGTATATATACATGCAAGCCTCCTGCATGTATCCCTACCTTGCAAATGTCACCCCCTTCAGCCATGGCAGCCCTGAAAAACTCTGGAATTGGTGGGTGAGTCTGTTTGCCGGAGCTCGTGGGCGGACTCGTGATGTCACAAGAATCCCCACCCACCTCTACACTCTCCTACTGTCCTATTTCTGAGTTCTGAGTAACATCCAGTCAAAACTCAGGAAAGGCACCACATGACTTCAGCATGCCCAATCATGCTGAGGTGTGGAGCAGCCAATCCTGGGAGACCTGGAGAAGAAAGGAGGAGGGATGTGAGCCTGGAATTGTAACACTCTCTCTCTCTGTTAGTTCATGAGATAAAGAAATCAAATGTCAGTCACAGTAGTGGGGGATGTGGCGACACAAACTTATCTGTGTGTCTTTTTTATTTTACTACAAAAAGACAAGAGGATTGCTTAGAGCTGGATTAACTCTTTGTGGCAAGACTGGGCAACCTCTACTGTACCAGGTAGAAGTCTTCATTAAAAAATATTTTTAAGGTTTACAGTCACAAACATTTTGTCTAAGGGGTTTAATTAAAGACAATGGCTTACCTTACACCTCAGTTCCATGATAGCCAGTGCTCAAATCTTTTCCTCTATTATCCAGAATGTGGGTGCACTAGGGATGAGCTTTGTGTTCGAGTCGAACCCATGTTCGACTCGAACATCGGCTGTTCGATCATTCATCGAATTCCGAACGTTATGGGCCGTTCGCGCCAAATTCGTGTGGCGCGTCACGGCCCATAATTCACTGCGGCATTGCAGTGCATTGCTGGCTGATGATTGGCCAAGCATGCACTATGACCCGCATGTTTGGCCAATCACAGCGTCGTCGGTAGAGAGAGCTGTAATTGGCCAAAGCCAGGGTGGCTTTGGCCAATTATGGCTCAGGGGGTTTAGAACACACCCCACACTATATAAGGCCGCCCTGTGTAGTGTGTGTTCCGGCGTTGAGATACATAGATAGACAGAGAGACAGTGTCATTTCATTTGAGTTAGCTAGATTAGGCAGGACAATCAGTGAGTTAGCTGCACTTAGAGTGTATTGTGTATATATACATATATACATATATATATATACATATATATATATATATATATATATATATATATATATATATATATATATATATACACACACACACACACACATACACTGTATTCAGTTTAGCTAGATTCGTTCCTGTTATCTTCCTACTGACAGGCAGGCTTGTCTTGTTACAGTATTTACAGCTACCTGAAGAAAATTGCTGGTGTTCTTTTGATCCTATTAGTACCACAGTCAGGCAGCTAGACTATTTACAGTTAGTGTAGTGCGTCCTGCTCACAGTGTTCAGCTAAAACTACAAGTTAGTGTAGTGAGACCTCTGCACAGTGTTCATCTAAAGCTACAAGTTAGTGTAGTGCGTCCTGCTCACAGTGTTCAGCTAAAACTACAAGTTAGTGTAGTGAGACCTCTGCACAGTGTTCATCTAAAGCTACAAGTTAGTGTAGTGTGTCCTGCTCACAGTGTTCAGCTAAAACTACAAGTTAATGTAGTGAGACCTCTGCACCGTGTTCATCTAAAGCTACAAGTTATTTTGTTGCGAGCTCTGCACAGTATTCATCTAAAGCTACAAGTTAGTGTAGTGCATCCTGCTCACAGTGTTCAGCTAAAACTACAAGTTAGTGTAGTGAGACCTCTGCACAGTGTTCATCTAAAGCTACAAGTTAGTGTAGTGCGTCCTGCTCACAGTGTTCAACTAAAACTACAAGTTAGTGTAGTGAGACCTCTGCACAGTGTTCATCTAAAGCTACAAGTTAGTGTAGTGCGTCCTGCTCACAGTGTTCAGCTAAAACTACAAGTTAGTGTGGTGCGTCCTCCTCACAGTGTTCAGCTAAACCTACAAGTTATTTTTTTGCGAGCTCTGCACAGTGTTCAGCTAAAGTTACCTGTAGAAGGTTGGTGGTGTTTTCCTGATCCTATCACTACCGCAGGCAGCTAAAAAAGCTACAAGTTATTTTTTTGCGAGCTCTGCACAGTGTTCAGCTAAAGCTACCTGTAGAAGGTTGGTGGTGTTCTCATACTACAGGCAGGCAGTTGATTTTGCTAGCTGCAGTATCAGTACATATACATATATATATATATATATATATATATATATATATATATATATATATATATATATATATATATATATATATATATATATATATATATATATATCCCAGCTTAGTGCAGCTACAGGCCATTAGTATGTCTGGAAGGCCAAGAAGGAGAGGCAGATAGTCACAAGCCAATAAAAGAGGGCAAGCAGGCTCTGTGTCTAGTGCTGGTCGTGGGGATGGTGCATCCTCATCAGCACGTGGCTGTGGGACACGCTTGGCCTTTTTTTCGGCAGCTGGCCGTGTTGAGCCACAACATGCAGAAGACTTGGTCGAGTGGATGACCAAGCCATCCTCATCCTCCTCATCCTCTCTCACCCATGCTCAGGGTACTTTGTCTGGCAAAGCAGCGGCCTCTTCCCTCGGCTCAATGTCATCAGTGACTCCTTCCCTAGCCCCACTATGTCCTCCTGAGGAATCCCTCGAACTGTTTGACAACAGTGTTGGGTACATGCTCCAGGAGGATGCCCAGCGTTTGGAAGGCTCTGATGATGATACTGAGCTCGATGAAGGCAGTAACGTGAGCACGGACAGAGGGGGTGCCCAAGAAGGACAGCAATCTGGCAGTCATGCTCCCCCTGCTGCAGCATACTGCCAGGTTTGCTCCAGTGATGAGGAGGGAGGGGATGATAAGGTCACTGACTCAACGTGGGTGCCTGATAGGAGAGAGGAGGAGGAGGCGGCACATCAACAATGAGGCAGGATGCCCTCCAGGGGCCAGCCTAAGGGCAGCACACTGACTGCATCACACCCCAAAGCTCCACATGTGCAGGGCGCTGCAGTCTCTGCGCGTTATTCAAAAAGTTCTTTGGTGTGGGCCTTTTTTGAGACGAGTGCATCAGATCGCACAGCTGCTATTTGCAACATATGTCTCAAGCGTATCTCGCGTGGCCAAAACATCTCCCACTTGGGTACCACATGCTTGACCAGACATATGTTAACCTGCCATGCAGTTCATTGGGAAGCGTATCTAAAAGACCCACACCAAAGAACAAAGAGGACCTCTCCTTGCTCCTCATCAGCTGAGATCTCCAACCCCACTATACCTTCAGTCCTCTCTGAGACCTGCACTGAGAGAAATGAAGGTGTAGAATTAGCTGTGTCACAGCCAAGTACTTGTGGGCAATCTGCTTTTGGTACACCGACGTCAGATTGTACCAGGCAAATTTCCCTGCCCCAGCTGCTGCACCGCCGAAAGAAGTTTGCTCCCAGCCATCCACATGCCCAGCGGTTGAATGCTAGCTTGGCAAAATTGCTAGCACTTCAACTGCTGCCTTTTCAGTTAGTAGACTCTGCCCCCTTCCGTGATTTTGTGGAATGTGCTGTTCCTCAGTGGCAGGTACCCAAACGACACTTTTTCTCATGGAAGGCGATTCCGGCTCTCTACCGGCATGTGGAAGGCAATGTCCATGCCTCGCTGGACAGGGCAGTCAGCGGTAAGGTGCATATTACCGCTGACTCATGGTCCAGCAGGCATTGACAGGGACGTTACCTAAGTTTCACGGTGCATTGGGTGACTCTAGTGGCAGCTGGGAAGGATGCAGGACAAGGTGCAGTAGTGTTGGAGGTTGTTCCGCCACCAGGCCTCCAAAATGCCACTACTAATGATTGTGAAACACCTCTCTCCTCCACCCCCTCCTCTTCTTCTTCCTCCATGGCCTCTTCCTGTGCTTTGTCCTCGGAACCAGCGGTGCTCCGTAGCCGTTCAAGGGGCTACGCACGTACGCAGGCCAAAAGATGCCATGCGGTGCTTGAGCTGGTGTGTTTGGGGGACAGGAGTCACACTGGGGCAGAGGTTCTGCCAGCTCTGCAGGGGCAGGTTCAGAGGTGGTTGACGCCACGCCAACTTAAGGCAGGAATGGTGGTTTGCGACAATGGCACCAACCTCCTCTGTGCCCTCCGACAGGGACAAATTACCCCTTTGCCCTGTTTGGCTCACGTCCTTAACTTGGTGGTGCAACGGTTCTTGGGCAGGTACCCGGGCTTACAGGATGTCCTGAGGCAGGCCAGGAAAGTCTGTGTGCATTTCCGCCGGTCATATAATGCCAGTGCTCGGCTGGTGGACCTCCAAAAGGAGTTTAACCTGCCCAAGAACCGCCTAATCTGTGACATGCCCACCAGGTGGAACTAAACGTTGGCCATGCTGCAGCGGCTGCACACGCAGCAGAGGGCCATCAATGAGTACCTGTGCGACTATGGCACCAGGACAGGGTCAGGGAAGCTTGTTTTTTTTTCCCCACGCCAGTGGGCCATGATCAGGGATGCATGCACTGTCCTGTCACCATTTGAGGAGGCCACGAGGATGGTGAGCAGTGACAGTGCATGCATCAGTGACACTGTCCCCCTTGTCCACCTGTTGGAGCACATGCTGCGTGGAATAATGGACAGGGCACTTGGGGCAGAACAGAGGCAGGAAGAGGAGGACTTCCTTAGCTCTCAAGGCCCCCTTTATCCAGACAGTGTTCCTGTGTGCCCGCCGATCACACAGGAAGAGGACGAGGAGGAGGAGGAGGAAGATTGTGTCAGTATGGAGGTGGAGCCTGGCACTCAGCATCAGCAGCAGTCCTTAAGGGATCAGTCCCAAGAAACACATGTACGTGTCTGGGAGGAGGTGACTGCGGACCATGTCGTCCTTAGTGATCCAGAGGACTCTGGACCGAATGCCTCAGCAAACCTACGCTGCATGGCCTCCCTGATCCTGCAAAGCCTGCTTAAGGATCCTCATATTCGTGGTATCAAGGAGAAGGACCAATACTGGCTGGCAACCCTCCTTGATCCACGTTACAAGGGTAAGGTTGCGGACCTTATCTTGCCATCGCAGAGGGAGCAGAGGATGAAACATCTTCGGGAGGCCTTGCAGAAAGGTCTGTGCAACATGTTCCCAGAGACTGGGAGGTTACAAACTCCTTTTTCTGGACAACGTGTTGCTGAGGCTTTGGTCAGTCAAAGAAGGAGCGGTGGAGAAGGTGGCCGTCTGACCGATGCGTTCAGACAATTTTTTGGTCCGCAGCCCCAAGGTATGATCGGTTCCAGCAACCATGGCCAGCGTCTGTTTTACATGGTGCAGGAATACTTGGACACCTTTCCCACCGAAAATCCTCTGGGTTACTGGGTCTTGAGGATGGATCACTGGCCAGAGCATGCACAGTATGCAATTGAGCTACTGGCCTGTCCTGCATCCAGCGTTCTTTTGGAACGCACATTCAGTGTTGCTGGAATCTTTGTAACCGATCACAGGGTGCGTCTGTCCACCGACTCGGTCGATCGACTGACCTTCATAAAAATGAATCAGTCTTGGATCACCACCAGCTACCAAGCACCTGATGCTGATGTAACCAAATAATTTTTTTTTAAATCTCAGATCCCTTCAAAGACTGCCTATGCTGATGCTGAGTGACTATCCTGGAGTAATTATCCTCTTCCTCCTCAATGATAACGCTGATAGCTTGTAAGAACATTTTTGGTTCTGGGCGCCACCACCAGTGCCTAAGGCCTAATTTTTCAGCCCCTGTTCAACAGGGGCATGTAATTACAATTCTTGATCTTTCACAGATATTTCACAGCAGGGCCCTGTGAGGGCTTACAGTGTTGTGGCCACAACAACACCTAAGGCCCAAATTTCTGCGTATATAAGGCAGGCCCCTACTTTCAAACATCTAAATTACAAACGACTCCTACTTGCAAACGGAAGGAGACAACAGGAAGTCGGATGAAATCTACCCCTAGGAAGGGAAATTCCCTCCTGTAAGAGTTAATATGGGAAAAACATTTCTTCTTTCCACTGATGCTTTCCAATCCTTGTTCCACAAAAAACCCCAAATTTTCAAAAAACATTTGTCATTGGGACAAAAAGTGAGGTGAAATCTTCTGAAGAGGAGGACAGACAGCAAAACAAATGTCACAGGGATGATAACCCTTCCCTATGTTTTCCAAAAAGCTTAAAAAAGATTTTTTGGCTGGAGCTAAACACGTTAAAAATGTACCCGCTCAAAATTACAAACAGATTCTACTTAACAACAAACCTACAGTCCCTGTCTTGTTTGCACAGCCTGTATACTGTTGTTCAGAGTATATAGGGCCTGGTGGCCCCAAACCTTTCCTTATTTTAATTTGGGTGCGGGGTTCCCCTTAATATCCATACAAGGCCCAAAGGGCCTGGTAATGGACTGGGGGGTACCCATGCTGTTTGTCTCACTGATTTTCATCCATATTGCCAGGACCCGACATTACTTTAAAGCCGCAAGCAGTTTTAAATGACTTTTTTTCCTTTAAAAATGACATTTTGTGCAGAGACTCTTCTAAGCACGAGAAACACGCGCCACTTTACAGGCATACTATAGACACCCCCCAGGTACGATATTTAAAGGAATATTTCACTTTATTTTTTATACTTTAAGCATCATTAAAATCACTGCTCCCGAAAAAACGTCCGTTTTTAAAAGTTTTTTTTGCATTGATACATGTCCCCTGGGGCAGGACCCGGGTCCCCAAACCCTTTTTAGGACAATAACATGCAAATTAGCCTTTAAAATGAGCACTTTTGATTTTTTAAAGTTCGAGTCCCATAGACGTCAATGGGGTTCTAACGTTCGTGCAAATTTTTGGTCCGTTTGCAGGTTCTGGTGCGAACCGAACCGGGGGGGTGTTCGGCTCATCCCTAGGGTGCACCCTCAACATCATTTCATACAATGCATCACTTGATAAAGCAGTATAAAGCATACAGCTCAGGTGTAAAAATTGATGGGAGATACTGACGCCTAAACATGTTTTACCTTAATGCAAAGAATAACCACTTTAAGTAATGGTAGAAATACCACAGTGTAAAATTAGCAAGCTTAAATCAGGAAGAATAGGCTTAATTGGTGTAAATATAGCATAACTTTTAGTGTGGGGATAGGGGGTAATGGTGAATGTAGGTGATAAAATATGAAGTGTTTTAGGTACACAATGTTTTTGGACTTAGCTCCTTTTGTTTTTCTATTGAATGTTCCAGTTGCATGCTGAAAAATAATTGGAAGCTCCCAGAACAGATGGTCAGCAACAAGTAAATGCTGTTCTTTCAACACCCCAACTTTAACCAGTTCCATAATGGGCCATTGTAAAATAACGCCAGAAGGAACACTCCGTTACTCCGGGTGGACGTCATATGATGTACGCCCAATCTGGCTGCTCCTGCGAGCCCCTGTGGCACGCAGCGTGATGATTGATGATGAGGCGTGTCCCGCGGGACACAGCCCATCCCCGATCGGGGGAAAAGAACCAATAAAAATGGCTCTTTACCACGTGACCGGCTGTGTCCAATCACAGCCGGTCACAAATGACAACAAACGGCTGTGGTGTCATTTCCAAGTTCTCCTCCTCAGTGTGTGAGGAGGAGACCTGGCTGAAAAAGTACAGTACCGTGCCAAATTGCCCCCCCCAAATAAAGAGGACCTGTCACAGCCCATCAGAGTACCCGTCACAGCCCGTCAGAGTACCTGTCACAGCCCGTCAGAGTAAATGTCACAGCCCATCAGAGTAAATGTCACAGCCCATCAGAGTAAATGTCACAGCCCATCAGAGTACCTGTCAGAGCCCATCAGAGAACCTGTCATAGCCCATCGGATTACCTGTCACAGCCCATCTGAGTACCTGAGTACCTGCCACCAGCTCATCAGAGTACTCGAATACCTGTCACCAGCCCATCAGAGTACCTATCTGCAGCCCATGCCTCATAGAATGTACGTCAGGGTGTTTGCTTTCCTAAATGGGGTAATTTTGTGGATAATTCCACTGTTCTGGTGCTCTAGGGCCTTCAAAGGTGTGATAGGTCATCAGGAAATGAGATGTGCAATTTATGCTCCTAGAACGCCTGATGGTGCTCCCTGCATGTTTGGCCTCTGCATGTGACCAGGCGGTGTAAAAGTCTCACACGTGGTATCGTCATACTCGGGACAAGTAGCAAAATATATTTTGGGGTGTAATTTTTGCTATGTGTTAGAAATATCTTATGAATTGACAACTTTTGTAAAAAAAAAATAAGTTTTCATTTTCTTTCCACATTTTCCAAAAACTTTTGGAAAAAAATAGCATGTTTAAAAGACTCATAATGCCTCATAGAATATACATTGGGGCGTTTTCTTTTCAAAATGGGATCATTTTGTGGGTAATTCCACTGTCCTGGTGCTCCACGACCTTCAAAAATGTGATAGGTAATCAGGAAATTAGATGAGTAATTTATGCTCCTAGAACACCTGACAGTGCTCCCTGCATGTTGGGCCTCTCTATGAGGCCAGGCTGTGAAAAAGTCTCACACATGTGGTATCGCCATACTCAGGAGGATACAAAATAATGGACCCTAACAAACTAAATATAAGGACTATAACAGTACCCAATTTTGTAAAAAGTATCAAAAAGTATTTATTATATAATAAAAATTGCACATGTATACTTATCAACAAAACATACAAAAACACACAAAAGCTGCATATAAAAAACATAACCAAAACCATTGAGTACTCCTTGAATACAAATTCATGGTGGCTCCCCTATAGTAGAGCACAGTGAGTTGCTGTAATTTTCAACGCAGTAAGTAATCCGCTTCTTCAGGAAATGTTTCAGTAAGAATACTAAAAATGGAATGGTACATATGTCACTGTGTCGATATTACAGCAACTCACAAGTGGGTGAGGTGGGGCCGCTTGCTCCCCCCCCGCCCATCCTGACCTTCAGGCTACATGCTCGGATAAGGGTTTGGTATGGATTTTGAGGGGACCCCCACGCCAATTTTTTTTTACATTTTGGCATGGAGTTCTCCTTAAAGTGTCCCTCTCTCACTGTGAACTCTTCTTTTGCATTTTAAATATATATTTAATTATGTATTAATGATTATTCATTATGCATTAATCTGTGGCTTTTAGATCTGCCTGGAGTTCAGCTTTAATGACTCCATTTACCTTCTTTTATTCTTTATATTTTATTTTTCTGTATAAAGAGATAATAGTGCAACCAGTCACATTGTTGACACATGTAGCCTATATTCTGGAGAAAGGTGTCAACAACGTGACAGCCTTCTAATTTTATTCTGACTGGTTTGAAAATAGAGCAGACGATGGTGAATTATAGTAATTATTAAAGCCTTCAAAATATATTATATGTTCCTAGGTCATTGTTTAACAAATATGAAGACCTTCTCTGTTGTCCTTCGCTTTCTATTTGCTATTTTGTGCATGAAATAATCTGGAACTACAACAATATCCAAAAAACAAGCAAAACCTATTTGAATGTACACTCCACTCATACGTGAAAATTGTTCATTTAAAACGTCTCTGAAGATACAACCTTCCTGGTGAATGGTTTTAGTTTTTATCCTGGCTCTTATATTCATAGTCTCTCCTGGCTGGCTGGATTGCTGCATTCTATAATTGTTAGCAAGGCTTTTTTGAGGGGCGAACACGGTGGTACTCTGGACCGCTACTTCCAGCATTGCCCTATGCTCACCATCTTGTCACTTGTAAACACAAAAGCCGGTATAGGACATTTTCCGCACTGCCCATTTCCTCTGTTGGCTTTTATGTTTACCAGTGACAGCATGCCGCAAGTGTTCTGAGCCACACCAGTCTTGCTGTTCCTCCTGCAACCCACACCAAGGACTTCTCCCTGGCACTCTTAAGAGAGTACGAGAAGAGCTCTGTATTTGGGGATCTCTGCATCTGTGAGAAAGAGGTCTGTGGGGATAAAAGGAAAGGTCATTTTTGGCAGTGCAGTGGCCTGTGTTACCCACTCCTGCTTCCTGAGCACAGCACAATACAATACACACTCTTGCACTCTTGTGCGATAGGCATTCCTGAGTCCTGTGCGATAGGCATTCCTGAGTCCTGTGTGATAGGCACTTCTGAGCCCTGTGGGATAAGCACTCCTAAGCCCTACATGCTACACAATATGCACTTACAGTATGCACTCCTGAGTCCTACGCCCTATGGGACATGCACTTCTGAGCATTGTACAATATGCACTCTTGAGTCTTGCGCCCTGTGTGACATTCACTCCTGAGCCCTGCACAAAATGCAGACCTGAGCCCTTAACTCTGTGCGTTACGCATTCCTGATCCTTGTGCTCTGTGCAATTTGCAGCTCTGAGCCCTGCTACACCTAGTATTTTCTGTGGTTCTCCAGGCTCCACTTTGCTTCTCTTACCTGGAAAACATGGGGGATCATTGACAGGAAGGATGGTGAGCGCCTGCGTCTATTCTGTTCATACTCTGCCTGCATGCTGAAACACTGTGTAAGCATACGAGCTGCTGCCAGTTTTGCAGGACAGTGAGTGGTGAGATAGGCTGTTTTGGTGACATGCAGTAGCTTCCCTTTTTTGGGACGCCAAACTTCAGTCCTGGTACCAAAAATCCTCCCCCCTATTTCCTTGCCATGCTTACCACCCATTTCCCCTGGAACAGTCTTACCGGTTGCCTGGGGAGACTGTGGCTTTGGGCGGAAAGTCCGTGCGGCTGTAGGGGTGGTGACCAGGTTCTCTGCAGCAAAGTACATTTCAACAAGTTCCACAAGGTTGTCCGCCGAGTTGGGGTCTCCTTGACTCACCCACTTCTGCAGGGGAACTGGTAGTGACCTCAGGAACCGGTCCATGACCACACGCTCCACTATTTGTGGCCCAGACAGGGACTCCGGCTGTAGCCATTTCCTCACCAAGTGAATAAGGTCGAACATCTGCGATCTTGGGGGCCTCTCGTCTTGGAAGAACCAGCTGTGGACCCGCTGTGCTCAAACTGCCAAGGTGACACCAAGTCGCGCCAGGATTTCCCGCTTGACCTTTTTATAGTCTCCTGCTTCTGCTGACTCCAAATCATAGTAGGCCTTCTGCGATTCTCCAGACAGCAAGGGGGCGACCAGTCCTGCCCACTGGGTTTTGGGCCAACCTTCCCTCTCAGCAGTCCGTTCAAACGTTAAGAGAAAGGCCTCTGGATCATCATCTGCAGTCATCTTAGAAAGAAAGCGACCCACAAGGATGGCTAAGGGCTTGTCTCCAACAACCTTAACTTTAGCAGGTGACTACTGTGCTAGCATCTCCACAACCACAGCCAGGGTTTTCCTATCCTCTTTTGCATTAGTGGCTAGCTGTTCAAACAGCCTCTGCGATAGCTCCTGTAAAGCACCAATCTGTTGGCACAGCGCCTTGGTTTGCTCCTGTGCGATAGCATTTGTTTGCTGCTGTGTAGTGCTTGCTTGATGCAGTGCAACATTTGCTTGTTGCTGTGCAGCATTGGATATCACCAATTGTTTTAGGATTTCCTCCATGTTAAGTCACTCTAGGTACTGGCCTTTTAAGTAGTAACTTACTACAGCTGGTCGCAGTCTCCACCATATGTAACCTGGGGGACAGGTAGCAGGTACAAAGCTCCCTGGGATGAGCAGTCTTTCAGGCACAGATACCAAATCCAGTGAAATAGTGACAAACGGTGCAGTGTTTATTTGTGATATATACAAGTCTATATACAGGTGCTGTACAGTGTTAAAAAAAACAAATAGGAACAAAAATAGCCAAAAGAAAACCTAGCCATGTCTCGGCACTAACTAAACAATATTTACAGATCCTAACTACCAGGCTGAGCAAGCCTACAGCTTGTCAGCTTCCACATACCTTTTTGTTCTCCTACACAGAAGTTGTCTGAGTATCCCAGGCCAAGAGCAAAGGCTGTCTGCTCAGGTGAGCTTAAATTAGCCGGGGGAGAGGACCAAGACCTGAACTGGACCATGGATCAGAGATCCCTGAACGTGTATGAGAGGAGCCTGGGAGATGTATAAACCCCGAACAGGACTTTTCCTGGCTCTCTCTGGGACGCTCTGCTACAATAGATACACTCACATATTTACACACACCTACGCAGGTTGAACTAGATGGACTGGTGTCTTTATTCAACCTTACCAACTATGAAACTAGGAAACTGTTTTCTATGTTCCCTTGCAGAGACCTGCATTTTATAGGTGCAGGTCTCTGCACATAGTGTAAAGAAGCCCTAAAGATTTGAGCCTAATATTTTCCTGCTAGCAGGATCTTGATTGATCCTTATGCTTCCTTTAGTTGCGTCTGCTGCTTTCCAGTGCTCATGATACCCTTGATCCAAGACTCGGGTTACAAGTACTTATTAACAAAGAAGGGACCATACACAACAAGTTATAAAATTGGTACTGTGGCTTCCTCGGCTGTGAAAAACAGGTTCTTATTGTTTTTATTTTTTGCACTACAAATAAAAAAAGACCGTCAATTTTGAAAAAAAAAAATTACTTTCTGCTATAATACATTTCCAAAAAATATATATATATATAAAATATATATATAAAAAAAAATGTATTCATCAATTTAGGCCAATATATATTCTTCTACATATTTTTTGTAAAAAGAAATCGCAATAGGCGTATATCACGTATAAACATTATCACATCTACAAACTATGGGATAGGGGATAGATTTAGGGACTTTTACAGTGCCTTGCAAAAGTATTCAGCCCTCTTGGCATTTTTTCGTGTTTTGTTGCCTCACAACCTGGAATTAACATTGATTGTTTGAGGATTTGCATCATTTAATTTACAGAACATGTCCACAACTTTGAAGATTTTTTTTTTTATTGTAAAGCAAACAACAAATAGGTCAAAAAAACAGAAAAAGTCAATGTGCATAACTAATCACCCCCCTAAAGTCAATACTTTGTAGAGCCACCTTTTGTGGCTATCACAGCTTCAAGTCACTTTGGATAAGTTTCTATGAACTTGCCACATCTTACCACTGGGATTTTTGCCTATTCCTCCTTGCAAAACTGCTCCAGCTCCTTCAAGTTGGATGGTTTGCGCTTGTGAACAGCAATCTTTAAGTCTGACCACAGATTTTCTATTGGATTTAGGTCTGGGCTTTGACTAGGCCATTCCAACACATTTACATGTTTCCCCTTAAACCACTCAAGTGTTGCTTTAGCAGTGTGTTTGGGGTCATTGTTCTGCTGGAAGGTGAACCTCCGTCCTAGCCTCAAATCACACACAGAGTGGTACAGGCTTTTCTCAAGAATATCCCTCTATTTAGCACCATCTACCTTTCCCTCAACTCTGACCATTTTCCGAGTCCTGACTGCTGAAAAACATCCCAACAGCATGATGCTGCCACCACCATGTTTGGGGATGGTGTTCTTTTTGTGATGTGATGTGTTGGGTTTGCTCCAGACATAGCGTTTTCTTTGATGGCCAAAAACTTCAATTTTAGTCTCATCAGACAAGAGCACCTTCCTCCATACATTTTGGGAGTCTCCCACATGCCTTTTCGCAAACTCAAAACGTGCCATTTTGTTTTTTACTGAAAGTGATGGCTTTCTTCTGGCCACTCTGTCATAAAGCTCAACTCTATGGAGTGTATGGCTTATTGACGACCTATGTACAGATACTCCAGTCTCTGCTATGGAACTTTGCAGCTCCTCCAAGGTTACTTTAGGTCACTGTGGTGCCTCTCTGATTAATGCCCTCCTTGCCCATGAGTTTTGGCAGGTTTTTCTGTTGTGCCATGTTCTTTCCATTAGGTTATGATAGATTTGATGATGCTCCTAGGGATCATCAAAGATTTGCATATTTTTTTTATAAACTAACCCTGACTTGTACTTCTCAACAACATTGACCCTTACTTGTTTGGAGAATTCCTTGGTCTTCAAGGCAGTGTTTGGTTAGTGGTGCCTCTTGCTTAGGTGTTGCAGCCTCTGGGGCCTTTCAAAAAGGTGTGTATATGTAATGACAGATCATGTGACACTTAGCTTGCACACAGGTGGACAGCATTTTACTAATTATGTGACTTCTGAAGGTAATTGGTTGCACCAGAGCTTTTTATGGGCTTCATAACAAAGGGGGTGAATACATACACACATGCCAATTATCAGTTTTTTATTTCTGAAAAATAGTTTTATGTACATATTTTTCTAATTTTACTTCACCAACTTAGACTATTGTGTTCTGATCCATCACATATAATTCAGATTAAAAAACATTGAACTAAGGGCTGTAATGTAACAAAATAGGTAAAAAGCCAAGGGAGGTAAATACTTTTACAAGACACTGTATTTTTTTTTATTGTTTTTACTGGTAATGGCGGCGATCTGCTATTTTTAGTGGGACTGTTACATTGTGGCGGACAAATCTGACCCCAAATGACACTATTTGGGGACCAGTGGCATTATTACATTGATCAGTGCTATAAAAAAATACACTGATCAATGTAAAAATGACACTGGCAGGGAAGGGGTTAACACTAGGGGGCAATCAAGGGGTTAAGTGTGTTCTCTGGGTGTGTTCTAACTGTAGTGAGGATGGGCTACCAGGGACATGACAGAGATTGCTGTTCCCAATCACTGGGAACAGAAGATCTCTGACAAGTCATCTGGCAGAACAGGGAATCGGCTTATTTACATAGGCAGTTCTCCGTTCTGCCTCTGTACACAGTGATCGCAGTTCGCAGGTGGATATTGAGTCCGCCGGACCCACGGGCACGCTCCCGCGGTGTGCGTGCTATCTCCTATGCAAAGACTGACATACACCTAGGCCGGTTTGCACAGGAGAGCCGACCTGCCACAGTATAATGACGGCGGCTGGTCGGCAAGCGGCTAGAGTTACTTCTGTTATGATTTAATTATGAAAGTATGTAGACTATTGTATGGTATTGATTATTGCAGGCTACACAAATCCTGGTCCCCAAGTCACTATGAAGAGTGCAAAAGATCCCCAGACAGTGGAATAAACTCAGGAGTGGATATTGATATGTGCCTATTACAAAGTTCTTAGCACTCAGGGTTTTTTTAAATGTTTATTGATTAAGAGCATCAAAAACAGCCAACATGTTTTAGGGGAAATACCTCCTCCTTTTTCAGGGCTTGAGCAGTGGAATCACAATGGGATGCAAAAGGAGATCTATGTTAGGTCTTGATAAAGAAGGTCAAACCTTAACAGCAGTATGACCTGCCAGCACCCCAGAGGTTATCATCTGCTGAATACTCTTTCTATCGTAAACAGAAACATAGCAGCCAAGGACCAGAACCAAGTCCACCTACAGTATATCTGTAGGTAAGGGGCGGAGCCACCTGGCTATGTCACCTGGTGACACTGGCCCTTGTGACGTCGCTGGCCCAGCATGCACCAGTCAGTGGCGTTACAAGGGGGCGGGACCACCAGGTGACGTTGCTAGGTGACCCCGCCCATACCTATATAAGAACTTTCAAAGCGCGGAGGAGGCATTCAGGACGGGGTACTATGTACCCCTACCCATTCACATGGGGGGGCGGGATCTGATGGCCCCCTTGTTAAAGGGGGCTTCCAGATTCTGATAAGCCCCCGCCTGCAGCCCCCGACAACCACAGCCCAGGGTTGTTGGGAAGAGACCCTTGCCCCCCCACCCCAAAGCACCCCCCCATTTTGAGGGCATGTGGCCTGGTATGGTTCAGGAGGGGGCATCAAGGAGCACACAGCAGGGCACATCACTGGGCTCACAGCAGGGCATGGGTCACACAGCAGGGTACACTTTAGTAGCAGTTTCCTTCAAATGCAGAGTAGCATGGGAAGCAACTGTCCTCTCTCATAGTCCTCTCTCAGCAAGCTGCTCCCCACTGACCCCTGCTCTCTTCTCATCCATCCCAGGTGATGTCACAAGCAGTTAGGGTGGACGGGAGGAAAGGAGGGCCAGCGGGGAGCAGCGTCCTGTGAAAGAGGGCTTTTTACAGCTGATTGCCGCACTACTCTGCACATGTTGGCTGAGAACTGATCCACCCATTAGCTATCTGTGATTAGTGGGTAGATTGCCGCAGAACCCCTGGGGACTTCTCATGGAACCCTAGGGTTCCGAGGAACTCCGGTTGAGAAACACTGGCCTACAGTTTGGCAACTAAATTTACCTTTTAAAAACACACTTTAACATTTATCTAACTATCCCAGTACCTACCTTGGAGGGTGCTACATGACTGACAGTGGCTTCCTGCATACAATGATAAAGAGAACTCTGAGATACAGGAAGGCTTCTTATCTATACAAAATTCTTGTTACTCAAAATCCTTAGAGATTTCAACAATTAGCACAGCCTGTCAATTGATTTTTGTAATCCCTTTTTTTTCCTGAATTCACATCATGCCCAGTCAATTTATTACAGCTGCTCTGGCAAGCCAGCTCAACTGTTGACATTACATGCACTTCATCCTTCCAAATCTTTAACTCTTTATTGCCATACTGTCAATAACAGCAGCAACTGCTAATGCCAAGTGCTAACAGTCAGTAAAGTTAGCTATGCACCAATACATTTCTATCATTTAACCTATTGACTGAACAAAAAAAATCCAACAGATTAGGGATAAGCTCAATGTTCGAGTCGAACAAAATATAGACTCAAACATTGGGTGTTCGCCCAATCGCAGAACAGCAAATATTTTGGGGCGTTCACAGGAAATTTGAGCACCTTGGAACACCCCATAATGCACTGCGAGATCGCAGTGGATTGCTGTATGATGTTTGGCCAAAGCACGCACCTGACCTGCATGCTTTGGTCAATCACAGTTGCTCTGCAGAGAGAGCCATAATTGGCCAAAGGCAGGGTGCACTATATATATATACATATATATATATACTCTGCATTCTTTGTAGCCTATATCTACAGTGCATTCGGTGGTGTACTGTGTCTAATACACTTCATATGGTGTACACAGTATCTAATACAGCGTGTACAGTTTCTACTACACTTCTGGTAGTGTACACAGTATACAATACAGTGCAGCCGGAGTACAGTTTCTAATACAGTGCAGGCAGTGTACACAGTATCTAATACAGTGTATACAGTTTCTAATACAGTGCAGGTGGTGTACACAGTATGTAATACAGTGTTTACAGTCCCTACTACTTTTCTGGTGGTGTACACATCTAATACAGTGTGTACAGTTTCTAATACACTTCAGGTAGTGTGCACAGTATCTAATACAGTGTGTACAGTTTCTACTACACTTCTGGTGGTGTACATAGTACACAATACAGTGCAGCCATAGTACAGTTTCTAATACAGTGCAGGCGGTGTACACAGTATCTAATACAGTGTGTACCATTTCTACTACACCAAATATATGTCAAAGAAAAATTTCTAAAACATTAGCAGCGCTAGTGCAAAAATAGCAAATATTTAAAAATATCAATGAAATTGCTTAAGAGTCCACTTAAACAAAGTATCAAGTGGTGATCCACTCAGTGAAAGTCCATTTAGAAAAGGCAGGTGAGTATAAACTAGACGATCGTGGAAGAAAATATT
This sequence comes from Lithobates clamitans, assembly GCA_037952925.1. NCBI lineage: Eukaryota > Metazoa > Chordata > Amphibia > Anura > Ranidae > Lithobates > Lithobates clamitans. The sequence goes on from JBBGZY010000320.1 coordinate 3,493,543, forward strand.
AGCAGCGATCCCAAGTCTCCATCACCACACCACTTGTGCCACAGCCCTGTAGGTAATCCACTTACCAGACCCTGCTGGTTAACACGCTTATCAATCAATGGGATAATCGCTGTTCACTGGACACTTTTCATCTGTATTTTGCTCATTGCAAGCAATAGATAAAAAAATTTTACATAGCGTAATCCAGTACAATAATTATTTATTAGATTAAAATTATCCCACAAAAAACACTCACAATGTTTGCATAATATAAGGGCATGTAACATCAATACTATATCAGTCATGCATTCCCCTCTAACCTCTCTCCGCTCCCTCGGTGTTCCCGGGAAGGACAGACGAGGATAAGCCAACTCTGTAGATAGCTGCGTAGCAACGCCCTGACGTGTCATCACTTTCGTCAGAGGGCATTTCTACTACACTTTCTTCTGATGGTGTACACAGTATACAATACAGTGCAGCCATTGTACACAGAAATACAGTTTCTAATAAAGTGTAGGCAGTGTACATAGTATCTAATACAGTGTGTACAGTTTCTACTACTTTTCTGGTGGTGTACACAGTATCTAATACAGTGTGTACAGTTTCTAATACACTTAAGGCGGTGTACACAGTGTCTAATACAGTGTAGTGTGGTGTTGCAAAACAAAAAAGATACATCACGTCCGGAAGTCCACCAAGGAGAGGCAGATGCTCACAGGCCACTAAAAGAGGCCAAGCAGTCTCTGTGTCTACAGTCAATAACGGTGGTCGTGGAAATGGTGCATCCTCTGCAGGTTTACCGTGGGTCAGGCTTGTCCTTTTTTTCTGCTGCTGGCAATGTTATTGAGCCGCAACATGCATAAGAGTTGGTGGAGTGCTTAACAAAGCCGTCCTCATCCTCCTCATCCTCTGTCACCCAGGCTCATAGTAGTTTGCCTTCCAACACAGCTGCCAAAGCAGCCTATTCCACTTGCTCCTTGTCCACAGTCACTCCTTCCATAGCCCCACCATCATGCACGGAGGAGTCCCCAGAATTCGACCACAGTGTTGGTTATATGCTGCTGGAGGATGCGCAACGATTTGAAGGCTCTGATGTTGGTTCCCAGGTTGAGGAAGGGAATAACTTGAGCCTAGAGAGAGGGGGTGCCACAGAAGGACAAGAAACTGGCAGTCATGTTCCCCCAGCTGCAGCATACTGCCAAGTTTTCTCCAGTGACCAGGAGGGAGGAGATGATGAGGTCACTTACTGTACTTGGGTGCCTGAGAGAAGAGAGGAGGAATGAAGGTATAGCAATAGGTGTCCCAAGTACTTGCAGCCAATCTGCTAGCAGTACACCACCAATTTATTTTAGCAGGCAAATTTCCCTACCCCAGTTGCTGAACCATAAAAAGAAATTAAATCCCAGCCCTTCAGCTCAGCGTCTATGCTAGCTTGGCCAAATTGCTAGCACTGCAACTGCTGCCTTTTCAGCTTGTAGACTCTGCCTCCTTTCGTGAATTTGTGGAATGTGCTGTACCTCAGAGGCATGGTTCCAAAACGCCATTTATTTTCACGGAAGGCCATTCTGGCTCTCTACTGGCATGTGGAAGCCAATGTTTTGGCCTTGTTGGACAGGGCGGTCAGCAGTAAGGTTCATATTACCGCTGTCTCATGGACCAGCAGGCATGGGCAGGGACGTTACCTTTCCTTCAAACCTCACTGAGTAACTGCTGGCAGCTGGGAAGGATGCAGAACAGGGTTCAGTGTTGTTGGAGCTTGTTCCGCTACCACACCTCCAAAATGCTAATGGTGACTCTGTCACAGCTCTCTCCTCCACCCATCCTCTTCTTCTTCCTCTTCTGCAGATTTGTCCTCTGAACCGGCGGTGCTCCGTAAGCGTTCAAGGAGCTACGCAAGCAGTCAGGCTAAAAGATGAACTGCGGTGCTCGAGTTGGTCTGCCTAGGGGACAGGAGCCACACTGGGGCAGAGATTCTGTCAGCTCTGCAGGGGCAGGCTCAGCGGTGGTTGACGCCATGGCAGCTTCAGCCAGGAATGGTTGTAGGCGACAATGGCACCAACCTTCTCTCTGCCCTCCGACAGGGACACTTGACCCATGTTCCATGTTTGGCACAGGTCCTGAATTTGCTGGTGCAGCGGTTTTTGAGCAGGTATCCAGGCTTATAAGATATCCTGAGGCAGGCCTGAAAAGTCTGTGGTCATTTCTGCCGGTCATACAATGCCAGTGCTCGGCTGACTGACATTCAAAGGGAATGCAACCTGCCCACCAACACCTCATTTGTGACATGCCCACCAGGTGGAACTCAATGTTGGCAATGCTGCAGCGGCTGCACACACAGCAGAGGGCCATCAATGAGTACCTGTGTGAGTATGGCACCATGACAGGGTCAGGGGAGCTTGGCTTCTTTTCACCACGCCATTGGCTACTGATCAAGGATGCATGCACTGTCCTGTCACCATTTGTGGAGGCCACAAGGATGGTGAGCAGCGACAATGCATGCATCAGTGACACTGTCCCTCTAGTCTTCCTGCTGGAGCACACGCTTCATGTAATCATGGACAGGGCACTTGAGACAGAACAGCGGGAGGAAGAGGAGGACTTCCTTTCCTCTCAAGGCCCCCTTTATCCAGATAGAATTCCTGTGGGCCTGTCAATCACACAGGAATAAGAGGAGGAGGATTGTGTCAGCATGGATGTAGAGGATAACACTCAGCAGCAGTCTTCAAGGGATGGTTTTCAGTCCCCAGAAACCCAAGGAGTTGTACGTGGCTGGAAGGAGGTAGTTATGGATAATATGATCCTTAGTGATCCAGAGGAATCGAATGCCTCTGCAAACTTACACTGCATGGCCTCCCTGATTCTGCAAAGCCTGCAAAAGAACCCTAGGATTCATGGTATCAAGGAATGGGATCATCACTGGCTGGCAACCCTTCTTGATCCACGTTACAAGGGTAAGGTTGCAGAACTCATCCTGCCTTCGCAGAGGGAGCAGAGGATAAAATATCTTCAGGAGGCCTTGAAGAAAGGTTTGTGTAACGCATTTCCAGACCCTGGGAGGTTACCATTTCCTGGTGCTGGACAATGTGTTGCTGAGGCTTCATTCAGTCAGAGGAAGTGCGATGGAAAAGGTGGCTGGCTGATCGATGCCTTTAAACAATTCAGTCCTCAGCGCCAAGGTCTGATCGGTTCAAGCAACCATCGTGAGCATCTGAATTATATGGTGCAGGAATATCTAGGGGCAAGAGCAGATTTGGAGACCTTTCCAACAAAGCACCCACTGGGTTCCTGGGTCTTGAGGATGGACCACTTGCCAGAGCTTGCTCAATATGCAATTGAGCTACTGGCCTGCTACTGGCCTGTCCTGCTTTCTGAACACACATTCGGTGCTGCTGGAGGGTTTGTAACGGATCAAAGAGTGTGCCTGTCTACAGACTCTGTTGATAGGCTCACATTTATAAAAATGAATCAGTCTTGGATCAGCAGCAATCAAGCACCTGATTGTCACGTACCTGACGGTAGAGCCTACTATGCAGAGGACGGCCTCTCTTACACCTCTGACTTGAGGCCCCCTGGTAGAGCAGACAGGAGGAGCAGGAGTGCAAAGTCGCATGAGTGCCTGATGGGTCGCAGACAGCGGAGTAAGGCAGCTGCAGGTGGAGCGGCAGTTCAGCAGGATTCTCCAGGCAGTAGAGAAGGCAGAAAGCAGGAAGTCAGAGGCAAGGTCAGATAACAGGAACAGGTATCAGATACAAGTAACAGGAACACACGGGAATGCTGTAGAGCAAAGAGCACTGATTCTGGGTACTGGCTGAGTTTAAATAGGCTGTTGTGTGCCAAAAGCTGTCGCAGAGTGTGCGCGCACACCAACGTGCGCACGTGCATGCACGCGTTGGTGTGCGCTGGCGCACCGGCGGTATTCTGACTGAGGAAGCAGGCCATTTTTGGTTGTCATCTTGGATACTGACATACCCTTCCTGACAATGCGGCAGATGCGCGCACAGGCGTACGCAGATGAGCCAATAGTGTTCTGACAGGGGCTGAGATCACAGGTCATCTTCTTCGGCCGCCATCTTGGGTACTGGCTAGCCCTTCCTGACACTGATGCTGATGTAACTGATTGAATTTGTTATGGATCTGTAATCCCTTGAAGGATGCCTATGCTGACTATCTTATTCCTCCTCAGTCTTGATGATGCTAGCTTCCAACAATACTTTTGGTTTAGGGCACCACCACCCAAGGCCCAATTTTTCTGCCCCTGTTTAACAGGGGCATGTAGTTACAATATTTGATATAATATTTCACAGCAGGGCCCGTTCCTGCACCCAACAAGAGTATCTGTGAGGGGTTACAGTGTTGTGGCACCACCACCCGAAACCCAATTTTTCTGCCCCTTTTTAACAGGAGCATGTGATTACAATTTTTGATATAATATTTTACAGCAGGGCCCATTCCTTTGTGAAACAAGAGTAACTGTGAAGGCTTACAGTGTTCTGGTACCACCAACACCTAAGGCCCAGTTTTTCTCCAGAGTATAAAGGGCAGGCCGTATAGTTTATATACTGCTCTTCAGAGTATATAGTGCCTGGGGGACCCCCACGCCATTTAAAAAAAAAAATGGTGCGGGGTTCCCCTTTATATCCATACCAGACCTGAAGGGCCTTGTATGGATTTTGGGGGGGACATCCACTGCATTTTTTTGGTATTTTTATCTATATTGCCGGGATCCCACAATACATTACAGCCGCAAGCTGTTTTAAATGACATTTTTTCCTTTAGAAATGTCATTTTGCTGTGGCACTGTTAAAAACATCGGAAAGATGTGCAACTTTACAGGCATACTAAGGACACCCCCCAGGCACGATATTTAAAGGAATATTTCATTTTTATTGTTTCACTTTAAGTATTTTTATCTCCAGAAAAAACAGCAGTTTTTAAAACTTTTTTGCATTTATACATGTCCCCTGGGGCAGGACTCAGGTGCCCAAACACTTTTCATGGCAACAACTTGCATATAAGCCTTTAAAATGAGCACTTTTGATTTTACACAAATTTCGCACAAATTTTTTGCCTGTTCGCATGTTCTGCTGCGAATCAAACCAGGGGGGTGTTCGGCTCATCCCTACAACAGATTGTTTCATCCATTCTAAATAGTGGAAATGGACAAATCCCCCTACAGGGCTATTGTATTCTGACAACTGTCAACTGTTAGAATATCTGAACAGTGACTGCAGCTGATTGGCTGCCATGACTGTTTGGCTGACAATTTTCTCCTTTGACAAAAGTCGATTGAGCAATTGACTTTTGTCGAACAGAGCAGTGTTGACAGGACTAGGCACTGCTTGAATTTTAAGTCAGTTAGGCCCGATTCACACCTATGCATTTTTAGTGCTTTTTGCATTTTGCAGATTTGCACTGCAGTCCATTTAACATGGTTTCCTATGGAACACGCTCTGTAGTGCAAATCTGCAAAATGCAAAAAAGCACTAAAAATGCATAGGTGTGAATCAAGCCTAAGAATTGTCTGAATTTTGAGCAGTGTATGGCCAGCTTAAGCTCACACCATTCCTGACATGATTGTTCAGGCTAATGCTCCGTACACACGAATATTGTACAACCGATCGTACGACCGTTCTCGCTTAATAGTCGCAAGTAGAAATTGAATAACTAAATAAAGTCACGAAAATTCTCGTACGACAGACAAAAAAAATTGGAAGTGATGTCATGTGTTGTAATGTATTTGTATTGTATTGTCAGACGTCAACTATACTAAAAAATCGTACGATCTGGAATCGTACGAGGAAAATTTATGGGTATGTCCGATTGAATAATATCGGATGAACAGTCGTGATCGGCTGTCGAAAGTAGTGTACACACGATCCGAATATCGTATGATCCTTCCTCGGATGACTGTTGTCGTACGATATTCGGATTGTGTGTACGGGCCATAAGAATAGGACATTCAGATGCTTTTTAACAGGTTTAGCTTATTAGTCCCTAACGTTAGAGAGAAGACGGGGGATTAGAAAATGAAAGTATTCTACAAATAGTAAAGACAAGTGACAAACGTGGTCACAAACAGAAATGACATTCCATGTTATCTTGTTCTGCAATAAATATTTTGATCCACCAACAGCAAAAAGAGGTATTACTGTTGATCAAAATTGTGATGAGGAAGACAAAAGCACTAAATTTCAAGCTGTTTTTCAGCACTGCTGGCAGAATTTCTTCATCTTGGCAGTGTGAATCACAAAAAACCTTGGTGCTTTGCTGCATTTGAGGAAACTAAATCATGCTCCCTTTTTCTTTTACATCTTATATCAGTGGAATATTAAAAAAATGCCCAAGGTTGGAAAAAGATTTTAGAATTTTCTCCTAGCTTTGCAGAATACTTGCATCAGTGCTACCTTGAATGGATCTTTTTTGATGGAATATATTCTAATTACAGATTTCCTCTTGCACATTTCCAAATTTATGTGACCGTCAAATCTTCAAGGTTAGAAGTAAAGACTGCTTTTCTGTCACATAACTACATTCTGTGAAGGTTTCACGTTTTTTAACTAATTATATAGTATATTCAAGAAAATATTTTCTATTCTCTTTTTTGCTTGGGCCCCTTATCAGGTCTTTGAGGTTTTCTAAAACTTCATGTTGCCCTTCTGTTAAGTTGATGTTCCCTGTCAGTGGATCCTTTATCAGGATTATATAGTAAAATAAGAATAGATTTTGTGTGGCCTATTCTCTTAATTTGTGGGCTTTCCCATCATGCCTTTAAGATCAAAAGTCTTATTTGATGTTGACACAACTGGTTTATTTATTTTCTCATAAACAGATATAGATTTTCAGTGAATAGATCTCTACAAGTGTATTTGATAGTTTGTAAACCTCAATGACTGGTTCTTCCTTTAGTCCATTAGGCATTCCTGTTGTGTAGCTGCATGCTTTTAGAAGTTGTTTTCACCTGAGTATATCATATTTTCAAAAAATACTTTTCTTTCCATATTTATGGACCTCTCGGCCCTGTGTGGAAAGCTGAATTCTATATTCTCTATTTTTCATGCAGTGGAGGTATGCTTTTAATAGAAAATGTTGCCCGTTTATGCATTGTCATCCTCCTTGCCCAGAACAAACTGATGAGACCTAAAATTTGGAAGACCATGATGATATGCTGTGTAACTACTATACCCTGTAGAAAAATATATGTTAAATCAGAACAAATCAGATCAAAATCAATAGCCCATTAAAAGATAAAACAAAAAAAAGCCAGCTTTGTCTACAATATTTAGCTGATATCAATTTTTTTTCTCACAGTACCATTTTTCCGCTGCTAGATGTTCCCAGTCTAATAACCAGCATCAATCAACCTACTTCCTTTGAGCCCAGAACAGTAAAAGGAGAAGCAGCACATAATGAGCTCATCTCTCTCTCTCAGTCTGCCTTTGAGCACTGCTTAACCCTGAAGTAATCTAAGCCCAGCCTGCATAATGATGCATCTCCTGGGGGGCATGCAAATAACAGGCCGGGCTCACAGAAAATAGGCAGAATGACAGATTGTCTTTCTTCCATGAAGAAGACTACTGGCACTGAATCAAGTATTTATTTGGGGACAATGTTGGAGTATGGACAAGGTAAATGAAGATATGCATTTTGTTATACTGTACACAGGAGAGAGGGGGATCCTAAAAATTCCTGGAGTTCTCCTTTAACTTTTTTTTTCCTTTGCTGTTGGCTTCCTCCTATATAATACACAATGGGACATTTTCCTCTTAGTGGGACTTTATAAGGCAAGAGTCTTGAAACAATGTATCAAAAAATATATAATATAATTTTATTTATCAAAAAGTTAAAACATGACAAGTAATGATAAAAAGGAGATGGATGCCAACAATTTCAGATGGTGAAATTGATGGTGTTGTACAGCTTTTTCGCTGAAACAGCTCATGTGGGGTTAAGTGTATCATTGTGCTTAGTCATGTATACTCCTTGTGTTACCACCATCTGAAATTGTTGGCATCCACCTCCTTTTTATCATTACTTGTCATGTTTTAACTTTTCGATATTATATTATATATTTTTTGATACATTGTTTCAAGACTCTTGCCTTATAAAGTCCCACTAAGAGGAACATTTCCCATTGTGTAGCTGTACAGGGATGTGGGCAAGTTGTCTTCTTCTTCTTCCACAAAGTTCCGGTCACTACTCTATGTCCTCCTATATAATGGTTCAGCAAAATTCTCTTTTCTGTTTCAATATTTTTATATATACCTTTTAAGATTTATGTACAAACAGGATAGACTTCTTGAAAACTCAAAAGAAAACATTTTATTAATTCATAATATTTTGCAGAACAAAATGATGTCCCTATTGTGAAAATCTCTCATTTGCATCATTCTTACCTTGCAAAGAGAGAAAAAATGTTTTTGTAGCATTGGGGTGATTATGCTCATGTGATAGGTGCTTTTCCATTGAGTTGTTCCAGATCAAACTGTATTTTAGGGCGTAGCAGCCCACTTTTACAGTTGTGCTCATAAGTTTACATACCCTGGCAGATTTTCTGATTTCTTGGCCATTTCTCAGAGAATATGAATGATAACACAAAAACTTTTCTCTCACTTATGGTTAGTGTTTGGCTGAAGCCATTTATTATCAATCATCTGTGTTTACTCTTTTTATATCATAATCACAACAGAAACTACCTAAATGTCCCTGATCGAAAGTTTACATACCCCAGTCCTTAATACCGTGTATTGCGTATTGCCCCCTTTAACATCAATGACAGCTTGAAGTCTTTTGTAGTATTTGTGGATGAGGCTCTTTATCTTCTCAGATGATTTCTCTTGGTAAAAAGCCTCCGGTTCCTGTAAATTCTTGAGTTTGAGATCTCCCCAGAGTGGCTCAATGATATTGAGGTCAGGAGACTGAGATATCCACTCCAGAACCTTCACTTTATTCTGCTGTAGCCAATGACAGGTGGACTTGGCCTTGTGTTTTGGGTCATTGTCATGTTGGAATGTCCAAGTACGTTCCATGCGCAGCTTCCTGGCTGATGAATAAAAAGTTCCTCCAGTATTTTTTGATAACATACTGCATTCATCTTACCATCAATTGTGACCAAATTTCCTGTGCCTTTTGTAGCTCACACATCCCCAAAACATCAGCTATCCACCTCTGTGTTTCACAGTAGGAATAGTGTACCTTTCATCATAGGCCTTCTTGGCTCTCCAAATGTAGTGTTTGTGGTTGTGGACAAAAAGATCAATTTTGGTCTCATCACTCCAAATGACTTTGTGGCAGAAGGTTTGAGGCTTGTCTCTGTGCTGTTTGGCATATTGTAAGCGGGATACTTTGTGGCATTTGTGTAGTAATGGCTTTCATCCGGTGACTCGACCATGCAGCCCATCTTTCTTCAAGTGCCTCCTTATTGTGCATCTTAATACAGCCACACCACATGTTTTCAGAGAGTCCTGTATTTCACCTAAAGTTATTTGTGGGGTTTTCTTTGCATCCCCAACAATTTTCCTGGTAGTTGTGGCTGAAATTTTATTTGGTCTACCTGACCGTGGTTTGGTTTTAACAGAACCCCTCATTTTCCACTTCTTGATTAGAGTTTGAACACTGCTGATTGGCATTCTCAATTCCTTGGATATCTTTTTATATTCTTTTCCCACAGATCCTTTGGCAATTCTTTTGTTTTCCCCATGAATCAGAATCCAGAAACGTCAGTGCAGCACTGGATGAAAGATGCAAGGGTCTGTCAGGAGTCCAGAAACTCATTATACACACACACACTAATTACAAGCAAACAGGTCACAGGTGAGGATGATTACCTTTAATAGCCATTCAAACCCCTTTGTGTCCACTTGTGTGCATGTTATCAGGCCAAAATCACCAGGGTATGTAAACTTTTGATCAGGGTCATTTGGGTAGTTTCTGTTGTCATTATGATATAAAAAGAGTAAACACAATTTATTGATAATAAATGGCTTCAGCCAAACACTAACCATGAGTGAAAGAAAAGTTTTTTGTGTTAACATTCATATTCTCTGAAAAACGGCCAAGAAATCATAAATTCTGCCAGGGTAAACTTATGAGCACAACTGTATTAAAGAAAATGGAGAGTTATCATAGACATCTGTTGCTCACAAAGGGATTCTTCACATCAACATGAACAGTCAATTGAAAATACCAAGTCACCTGGCTCCCATATCAGCAACACCACTGCTTTTCTTACCAGTCCCTCTGACTGTATTGTCCAGCTGGTCTGGTTCTCTTGGCTCGCCCAGCCTTTAGTCATAGCACCCTGCTGTACAGGCCTCTGGATAGGGGTTCTCCTGACACCCCAATATTAGCTGACGTAACTCCTGGGACAAGACCACCTCTATCTTGGCTGGGGCACTTCTGACCCCTATTTGAAACCTCCTGTCTCTTGACTCCTGGCTGGGCACCTCTGACCCCAGGGTGAGACCTCTTGTCTCCAAGATGGGAGCTGTCACCAAACTGGAAGCACTGAGCTATCCTTAGGTTTGAGTGTATAACAACCCTGTGCACTCACATAGGCTGCAGCCAGTACAATCCGAACAAAGGATTGAAGGTTCTGTCCCACCCAAGACACTGTGGAACCTTCAAGCAGTAGTATATTTAGATTTTGTGCTGCCCTAGGCCTGACTAAACTTGTGCACCCTCTAATTTAAATATGACCCATCCCTTCCTGTCATGGCCACACCCCTTGCTGTTTAAAACCCGCCCTGAAATGGGGACACTATTTCTGAGGGCCTGGGGGGCAATGGATTCCCTTAATTTGCATAGATTTCCTCCCACTTCCTGTTTGGCTATGGGGCAGGAAGTGAAGGGAAATCTCTGAAATGGGACAGGGATGGTAAACAAAAAAAATGACAGGGGTTATAACCCTCCCTTATTCAATCCAAAATGAAAAAAAAGTGTTGCCTATAGTTCTACTTTAAGCACAAATTTCTTATAATTTGATGGAGAGGACTAAGAAGATATAACCATTCCAATAGTGCAGCCGAAAACATAGCACAATGAGGAAGAATTGTGGTCCAGGATGATAGAACAGTCAAAATTAGAAGCGGGCCCCCCCCCCTCCACAGTTGCGGAATGCCGGCAGACCAAAAGCAGTGCGGCTGCTTTATGGGGGCGCTAGACTAATTTGCCTCTCAGCCCAGTCCGCTCCATAAGACTATCACTACACTAACAGTGGGGAATCTTTCGGTGCTGCCCCCATGCAAAGTGCTGCCCTAGGCCTGGGCCTTGTCGGTCTAGGCCAGGCTTGCCTTCAAGCTCCAGGCCCCAATCCAGATTTACAGAATCCAGGGAAAGCCAAAAACACAGCTCTCTATGCTCTGAAACGATAGTCTGGAACCTCGCATTAGGCCTTAATGCTAATCCTGTGTCATTTTCCCCTACATTTTCATAGTGGCAGGACTCAACAGGAAGTTCTCCAAAAGGGAGGTAAAAATGTCTCTCTTAGACAGCTGTCCCTGGAATAGGTGCCCCCATTTGAAGTATTTCCACAAACCTCATATTCTGAGGATAACTCAATTTTTTATTTCGCCTCACTTCCTTTCTCTGTGACAATGGTCATCAGGACAAATAAAGAGACAATGAATAACATGTGCTAAGAAAATCCAAATGAAATCATCACACTAGCCTGCACAATAAAAGGTGTGCACACTGGTGTGCGTTATGTAGTGTGCACACTGGTGTGCGTTGTGTAGGGAGGTGTGATGTGCTGTTACAATGTTTCACACGGGTTACTTTTTCATGGAAATATCACCACAATTACACTTTATTCAGCTTTATGCACCTTTGTGAGGTGATTTGCACTGCCTAAAAATGTGCCACCACCGCACAATGCAACACCACTAGAAGTAATTACCATACACATTACCATACAGTCAATAAATGAATAACATAAGACACTTTGAACTCATCCTGATTATCTATAGTTCTCTTGACTTGGTGATGATTTCCATAGCTGCAGCTGTAATAAAGTCAGCATAGCTTAGAGAATAGCTCTTAATGATTCATACACAGGGGTAGGTTGCTAACTATTTTGCCATGGGTATATATCTAATGAACCACTAGAGACATGTCGCTGCAAACATCATAGATTTCTGATAGTGGATGATTAGTTAACAAGCATAATAACAAAGATGCAAAAAGGGCTTGCGATTTAAGGAATATGAAAGGGTAATGGAAGTCGTAAGGTACATCCTTTGCCTACCTGTTTCCAGTACATTTTAAAGACTATATATCATGCCATTTTTAACCAAAGTTGTATTGGAAACAGATATATCCATAGGTCACTTAGCTATCGGTCTAGGATGGCTCAGTGTCTGGGATATGAGAGGCAGGGTCATATTTGTATAAAATAAGAAATCTCTGTGCTTATGTGTAACTCCCCCAATAACACAGCTGCTCGCACCAAAGCTTGTGATACTAAGCCCAAAATATAAAATAATATAAAACAGTGCAGTGATAAACCCCAATGTGAATAACATACATATTCATATACATATACATCTTCCAGCATGCCCCTGGAAGACGTAATTTGCTTACGAAACGCAGCGTAGGGCTGAGCGGCGTCATCGCGTCACCTCCCACTGTTGTTGCGAATACCAGCAGGACGGGCCGTCTGTGAGCATCCGGCCGGTGCCACAGACTGTTTCTCCAAGAACGTTTATTCCTGATCTTACATGTGAGTGTATACTTTATTTGTTTTAATAAAGCCTTATGATCTTACACTATCGGAGCCCTCCCCTTCTCTTTTTATGGTTACATCACTCCGCTGAGGGCCAGGTTTCCCGTGGATCTACCCATCTATACTAAGGTCCCTGATGTCCCATTCCAGCTATCCATTTAAGCTCTTTTACCTGTGACATCAACCCACACCAGGCCTCTAAGTGCTATACATGATCATATGGTTATAGGTCGAGTTACATTATGGCCTATGAGTAGTGGTGGGGATGTTCTTATGTGGTAGTTTGTCTAGCGTATGTTGCTAAAAATTTTAATTGCACTGTTATCTGTTGTTTTTTTTACTTTGTATCAATAATTTACTATATTTTAATATTGTGTATATTGTGGTGCCTAAAAAGTCCATCTAGAGTTCACTCATTCCATTATACACCCAGCATTAGAGGTGATTTAATCTTCCAAAGAAAATACACCTTTGCATACTGGCACTGATTAGTATTCCAATGTTTCTCTTCCCCTCACTCAGCTAATGTGACCCCAGTGTTAAAGAAAAGGGGAAGAGGAGGGACAAACAAGGATGCTGTGCAGGTACCAGACATCCTCCTTATCAACCAATTACATCATTGGTTGTTAGGATACTGGTGGCTAGCTAGGAGGTTGTAATGGTGCACAATAAAAACCTGTGGCTTTATGTAACTAATAGGTAAGATTGATCCACCTGCTGGCTTGTATACATAATTTGAGCAATTTTTAAGCAGTTTGCCAAGGCACCCCTGAAAACACCCGAAGGCGCCCTGGTTGAAAAAGGCTGGTCTATATTATCTGGTAAGCTGCTGATTATTTCTTCACTTTCTTACTGGTGAATACGGCAACGGTCTACACACTAAGTGATTGCAAGAGGATTTCTCAGCACTGCATTACTTCCTGAGGATTCATGTTTTTGCTGGATTTTTCTCAAATATTTGTTTATATTTAGGTACTAACACTTTAGCACATGCTTTATGCGTTATGCTATATTGGTCTTTTAGGACTGGATTTACACATTGACCATTATTTATTTAATTTCATTATTTTATTTAATATTTTGTTCATGATATATGTGATTATGTATGTTAATTTGCGTAGTTTTCGTAATTTGCTTACGAAACGCAGCGTAGGGCTGAGCGGCGTCATCGCGTCACCTCCCATTGTTGTTGCGAATACCAGCAGGACGGCCATCTGTGAGCATCTGGCCGGTGCCACAGACTGTTTCTCCAAGAACGTTTATTCCTGATCTTACATGTGAGTGTATACTTTATTTGTTTTAATAAAGCCTTATGATCTTACACTATCGGAGCCCTCCCCTTCTCTTTTTATGGTTACATCACTCCGCTGAGGGCCAGGTTTCCCGTGGATCTACCCATCTATACTAAGGTCCCTGATGTCCCATTCCAGCTATCCATCTCGGCTTTATGGTGGTCGGAGTAGTACGATTCAACAGCCCACTTAGACCCTCTGTAACGGGGGGTCATGGGCTTCTGGTAAGCGGCCAGGCACTCTATTTATGGTGGTGGACCCAAGCACTTGTGTTTTCATACAACTGGACCCTCACTTGATTTAACACCATACTCGGGTGTTCACATATGGACTAACACAAACCATTTTTTATTATTTTTTTGTTGCACAATATATCGTAGTCTTTGATGCTAGTTTCATCATTTCATTACACATGCTTTTTCCATATGTTATATGGTCACATATATATTTGAATTTTGTTTAAAGGTGATGTCTCACCACCCTTATATTTATTTTGTTTGTCATTAGCGCGAGTTAAAAGTTTATTAATATTCACGTTGTGTGTTTGGAATTCGCAGCTTGTTTCATAATTCATTTTTCATTTGTTACCCCCCCCCCCCCTTTTTTGGATTATTTTACTGATGTGCAGTTATTCTCCACTTTTCTTCAAAAAAGCTTAAAAGCTCAATGCTCTACATGTTTCGTGTTGACGTGCTTCTTCAGAAGCTTCAGGTAGGTACTATAGATGGTAGTTTCGGATTCCGGGGAGTACTACAATGCTCAAGGGGTGTGAGCCAGAGGATAGAGGATTTTAATTGCACAGTTGTCTGTTGGTTTTTTAACTTTGTATCAATAAATGACTATATTTTTATTGTGTATTATGTGGTGCCTAAAAAGTCCATCTAAAGTTCACTCACTCCATTATATTTCCAATTAACCAGTTCAATACCAGGCACTTTCCCCCCTTCCTGCCAAAGCCAATTTTTATTTTTCAGGCTGTCACTTTTAAATGATAATTGCACGGTCGTACTACACTGTACCCAAACAAAATTTTTATCATTTTGTTCCCACAAATAGAGCTTTCTTTTGGTGGTATTTGATCACCTCTGCAGTTTTTATTTTTTGCTAAACAAATAAAAATACACCGAAGATTTTGAAAAAAAAAAGTTTTTCTTTGTTTCTGTTATACAATTTTGTAAATAAGTAAGTTTTCTCCTTCACTGAGGGGCACTGATGAGGCTGCACTGACAGGCACTGAAAAGGCAGCACCGATGAGGTGGCACTGATGAGGTGGCACTGATGGGCACTGACAATTGGCACTGATAGGTGTCACTGATATGCAGCACTGATTGGCATTAATAGGCGACACCGATGGGCACTGAAAGGCTGCACTGATGGGTACTAGGGATGAGCTGAACACCCCCCCCCCGGTTCGGTTCGCACCAGAGCCTGCGAATGGACCGAAAATTCGCACAAACGTTAGAACTCCATTGACGTCTATGAGACTCAAACATTCGAAATCAAAAGTGCTAATTTTAAAGGCTAATTTGCATGGTATTGTCCTAAAAAGGGTTTGGGGACCCGGGTCCTGCCCCAGGGGACATGTATCAATGAAAAAAACTTAAAAATGGCCATTTTTGGGAGCAGTGATTTTAATGATGCTTAAAGTAAAAAAAAAAAAAAAGTGAAATATTCCTTGAAATATCGTACCTGGGGGGTGTCTATAGTATGCCTGTAAAGTGGCACATGTTTCCCGCGCTTAGAACAGTCCCTGCACAAAATGTCATTTTTAAGGGAAAAAAAGTCATTTAAAACTGCTTGCGGCTTTAATTTAATGTCGGGTCCTGGCAATATGGATGAAAATCAGTGAGACAAACGGCATTGGTACCCCCCAGTCCATTACCTGGCCCTTTGAGTCTTGTATGGATATTAAGGGGAACCCCGCACCCAAATTAAAAAAGGAAAGGTGTGGGGCCCCCAGGCCCTATATACTCTGAACAGCAGTATACAGGCGGTGCAAACAAGACAGGGACTGTAGGTTTGTTGTTAAGTAGAATCTGTTTGTAATTTTGAACTGGTACATTTTTAACGTGCTCCAGCCAAAAAATCTATTTTAAGCTTTTTGGAAAACCTAGGGAAGGGTTATCACCCCTGTGACATTTGTTTTGCTGTCTGTCCTACTCTTCAGAAGATTTCACCTCACTTTTTGTCCCAATGACAAATGCTTTTTGAAAATTTGTTTTTTTTTGTAAAACAAGGATTGGTGATAAAGCATCAGTGGAAAGGAGAAAAGTTTTTCCCATATTAACTCTTACAGGAGAGAATTTCCCTTCCTAGGGGTAGATTTCATCTCACTTCCTGTTGTCTCCTTCCGTTTGCAAGTAGGAGTCGTTTGTAAGTTGGATGTTTGAAAGTAGGGGCCTGCCCTATATACTCAGCAGAAATTTGGGCCTTAGGTGTTGTGGCCACAACACTGTAAGCCCTCACAGTGCCCTGCTGTGAAATATTAGATCAAGAATTGTAATTACATGCCCCTGTTGATCAGGGGCAGAAAAGTTGGGCCTTTGGTGGTGGGGGTGTTGCTGGTGCCACAACACTGTAAGTCCTCACAGATACTCTTGGTGGGCGCAGAAATGGGCCCTGCTGTGAAATATTAGATCAAGAATTCTAATTACATGTCCCTGTTGAACAGGGGCTGAAAAATTGGGCCTTAGGCACCGGTGCTGGTGCCACAACACTGGAACCCCTCACAGATACTCTAGTTGGAGCACAGGAACTAGCCCTGCTGCAAAGAATTGCATCAAAAATTGTAATTACACTCCCCTGTTAAACAGAGGCTGAAAAATTGGGTCTTAGGTACTGGTGCTGGTGCCACAACACTGCAACCCCTCACAGATACTCTAGTTGGAGCGCAGGAACTAGCCCTGCTGCAAAGAATTGCATGAAAAATTGTAATTACATGCCCCTGTTAAAACAGGGGCTGAAAAATTGGGCCTTAGGCACTGGTGGCGGGACTGGCGGCGCCCAGAACCAAAAATGTTCTTACAAGCTATCATCATGATTATTGAGGAGGAAGAGGATAATTACTCAGTATAACAGGATAGTCACTCAGCATCAGCATAGGCAGTCTTTGAAGGGATCTGACATTTCAAAAAAATTAGTTAGCTGGTGGTGATCCAAGACTGATTCATTTTTATGAAGGTCAGTCGATCGACCGAGTCGGTGGACAGACGCACTCTGTGATCGGTTACAAAGCCTCCAGCAGCACTGAATGTGCATTCCGAAAGAACGCTGGATGCAGGACAGGCCAGTAGCTCAATTGCAAACTGTGCAAGCTCTGGCCAGTGATCCATCCTCAAGACCCAGTAACCCAGAGGATTTTCAGTGGGAAAGGTGTCCAAGTCAGATCTTGCCCCTAGGTATTCCTGCACCATGTAAAACAGACGCTGACGGGGGGGCGTGGCCAAGGCAGGCATGTGAGAGGACGCATCTCCCACAGCTCCCAGCAGTGATCCGGTAACCGATCCTCCCCAGCCCACATACCGACTTTATTTTGCCCTATGCAGCACGGGCACGATCCTGAGACCCCAGGGGATCATCCGCCGGCTCTCTGCACCAGAGGAAAGTTCCGAAAAGGACAAACTGAGATGACGGGCCTGGAGATCCAAGATGGCGCCGCGGCGTCCTCAGTGAAGCACACACCGCGCGGACAGGACAAGCTGAAAGACTCTTGGCCTAAAGCAAGTAAGACACCAAAACTCACTGGTAAAGACGCTCCTAGAGATATGATCTACTATGTACAGACAATGGCTGGGACATTGGGAACAGAGCAGTCATCCAGCCAGGCTGGGACACATGCTATGCAGGCAGACATCACACAGGTGCTCTGGGGAGAGGAGGAGGGGGAGCAGTCAGCCCTTACATCTGGGGAACCACAAAGCCCAGCGGACCCGGACGCTGTACAGCCTACTTTAGCTGACATACTCAGAGCTGTGAACAACTGCACAGCTTCAGTTAACACCTTGAAGGAGCAATTTGGGGGTCTGAGAGAAGATGTGTCATTACTAAGGCAAGACATGCAAAAGATACGTGAGCGCACCACGGCTGTGGAAAGCAGAGTCAGTGACATGGAAGACCAATTACCATCTATAACACAAGATACCAGAACAGCACTGCAATTAGCCAGGGATGCATGCGATCATGCAGAGGATTTGGAAAATCGCTTAAGGCGAAACAATGTTCGCATAGTGGGGTTGCCCGAGAAGGTGGAGGGCAGGGACCCCACTACTTATGTTGAAAACTGGCTAATGGAACTTTTTGGGAAAAATGCATTCTCCCCAATGTTTGCGGTGGAACGTGCTCACAGAGTGCCCTCACGCCCTCCTCCACCAGGGGGCCCTCCAAGATCCATTCTTGCAAGAATTTTACATTACAAGGATAGAGAAGCAGTGCTGAGACATGCTCGAGAGAAGGCAAATGTTCTCCACAATGGTGTCCGGGTATCCTTTTATCCGGACTTCTCGGCAGGAGTCCAGAGGCGCAGAGCTAAATTCACTGACGTGAAACGCAGACTGCGACTTCTGCAACTCCCATACGCTATGCTATATCCGGTGAAACTTCGGATTGTGGTGAGAGGCCAAGCACAATTCTTTGAATCCGCTAAGGACGCTTCAGTCTGGTTGGACAGAAATGAGCAGGCATTGAAACGGCAGGCTCCACAAGACGAAGACTGAAAGGACTGAACCGGCTACTTGCAGAGGGCTGGGATACTAGAAAATGCCATTCTGTTCCTTTTTTCTAGATGGGCAACCAGAACATACCCTATCCTTTATTTCCAGTGTTGACAGATGTTCCTTGGCTGGGGGACTGAATATTCCTAAGCAGTGCAATGAGAGCGAATTGGACTAAAAGTTGAATTTACGAATGATCATTTTCAGTAAAAAAGAGCGATGGAATGTCGCATACGTTGCTAAAGTTGCCATGTTGGCAGAATGTGCAGTTTATAGCACAAGAATTTTTCTTTTTCACCACCCCCCACTGAAGCGGGGAAGATCCTAGCAATAAGAGTTACAAGTAGAACGAAGGATACCTCAACAGGACACGAATTCATCAAACCTACGGCAAACCTAGCAGAACCTCGCTACAGAAATGGATCCACTACCTTGTATAGGTGCACACAAAGTACCGGTCAATACTACTCACCTACAAGCAGACATGGCGGACATCCCAATAGTATCTTGGAACGTTAGGGGACTACACTCCCCACTGAAGCGCACCATGATTCGCATGTGTTTGAAGAAGTACATCCCCGGAATTCTCTGCTACCAGGAGACCCACTTGACTGCGGACACTGTGAGCTTCCTGGGATACTCCTGGGTAGGAAAGGCCTATCACTCCACGCACACCTCATATTCTAGGGGGGTGAGCGTGCTGATCCATGGCAACCTGGACTTTGAAGAAATTGCAAATGAAATTGATAGTGAAGGTCGTTATGTTTTTCTCCATTGCAGGTTGGGTACACTGACTTGTGTGCTGGCGGTGGTATATATTCCTCCCCCCTTCACGGCGGCGGTGCTTAGGTCTCTGCTGACATTTATGGATGGCAGGCCTGACGCACCGCTGTTGGTAACGGGGGACTTTAATTGCTGCTTAAATACAGTTGAAGATAGACACCCAGGACCCGGAGCCTCTGCCCTCTCCAGGGCTACCCCCCTGGCGCGGTTGTTGCAAGAGGTGGGCTGGGTGGATGTCTGGAGACATAGGAACCCTGGAGTTAGACAATTTACATGCTTTTCCAAAACCCATGGTTGTTTATCTAGAATTGACCTGGGGGTGTGCAGCTTAAACATGCTCCCGTTTGTTTCTGATATGATACATAGGCCCCGCAGTGTATCAGATCACTCACCAGTGGTTATACGGCTTATAATTGCCCCAATAGTTACACTACCTAAAGCCCCTTGAAAATGTAATGCTTTTTGGTTGAAACTGTTCCGCTCACACGAGGGGATAGTTGGGAGCATGTGTGAGTTTTTCCGCACCCAGGATCCAAATGAATCGATGATTGGGCAATGGGATGCCTTTAAGGCATATTTGAGGGGTGTGTTAACTGCTGAAATTAATAAGGTTAAACAAGACTCTTCAGCCCTTAAAAATGAACTTGAATCTAGAGTACAAGAGATGGAACAATTATATGTCACGGATCCTTCCGATTCGACCAAGGAGGCATGGCAGGCGGCTCTTTCTGCATACCGCCAACTGCTGTCCTCATCGGCCGACAAGAAGAGATTCTTTGCTAAGCAGGCGTTCTTTGAGGAGGGCGAGAAAACAGGCCGCATACTGGCGAGAATCGCAAATGCATACCAGAAGTCCCCAACTATAGGTGCTATTAGGACTAAGGAGGGTAACATAGTTAACACGCCTGAAAAGGTGCTGCAGGTACTAAACGTGTTTTATGAAGATTTGTATAAGCCGGGTACATCTTATACATCTGACGAGTTAGAACAATACTTAGGACAGATAGATTTCCCTAGATTAAACAAAGATCAGAGAGGGCTCTTGGAGAACCCCCTTACAGTGGAAGAACTACAGGAGGCGGTTGGATCTTTTCCTAACTGCAAAGCGCCCGGGGAAGACGGAATTCCCATAGAACTATATAAACAGTATCCTACTGAGTTACTACCCCAGTTACTTAAAGTCTTTAATAGAGCCCGGGAGGAAGGCCACCTACCAATATCAATGTCAAGGGCCAATATTATTTTGTTACTCAAACCTGGTATGGATCCAGTAGATCCAGGGGCGTATCGCCCGATTTCCCTGCTACAGAGTGACATGAAAATATTAGCGAAAGCTCTGGCCATTAGATTAAATGGAGTTATCACTTCAATCGTCCATGGAGACCAAGCTGGCTTCATGCCCAATAAATCGACGGCAGTTAATTTGAGAAGGCTATTCCTTAATATGCAATCCAAAGCAGATAATATGGGTTCCAGGGCCTTGCTGTCACTGGATGCCACTAAGGCATTTGACAGCATAGACTGGAACTATCTGTGGTCGGTCCTGCAGAGTTTTGGATTTGGCCCCCAGTTTGTTTCTTGGATTAGGCTCCTTTATAGTCGACCGGAGGCCGCTGTGCGGGTTTCCGGCTATCTTTCCCCAAGCTTCGTGTTGGGGAGGGGTACGAGACAGGGATGTCCCCTGTCTCCTCTCCTCTTCGCGCTGGCTATTGAACCATTGGCGATCGGGATCAGGGCAAATCGGGGCATTACAGGCTTCTTCTACGGTGACATGCAGGAAAAAATTATGTTATACGCCGATGACACCATGCTTCTACTCGGTGACACTGGCCCCTCCCTTCAAGAGGCCATGTCGACCATATCTAAATTTGGGAAGTTCTCTGGCCTGCATATAAATTGGTCAAAGTCTGCCCTTCTTTTATTAGATGGAGATGAATCACAGGAGGTATGCGCCACTTGTCCCATCCTGATTGCCACTACTTTCAAATACTTGGGGATCCAAATCACGTCCCAGCCCCGGGACTTTATACATTTAAAAATATTTCCACTACTACAGCGCTTCAGAGACAAAATTAAGACCTGGAACTCTCTCTTAATGTCAGTAGCAGGTAGAGTAAACCTAGTGAAGATGATTCTCATGCCACAGTTACTTTATTTTCTACATAATACCCCTATGGTTATCCCCTTAAAAATATTTCACATAGTAAATGCCATTTTCCGAACCCTTATTTGGAAAAATGGTCCCGCCCGGATCAAGTTAGAACATCTGCAGAGACCCAAGGACTGTGGTGGATTGGCATTGCCCAACCCATGGCTGTACTACCTGGCCTCTCAACTGCAGCATCTGATTGGTACATTTGTCCCGTCACAAAACTCATCTCACAGGCTAATGATTCACACAGTGGGTAAGGGTCCGATTCACATGGCTTTAGAGGCATTGGCCTTCACTAAACCACATAAAAAATACCCAACGTTCAGTCTCATTCAAAAGGTGTGGAATAAGACCAAATATCTCCAGAACGTAGATGGATATACGGAATATAGTACCATTTGGCACAATGACACATATGGGGAACTAGCTAAATTACAATGCGGAGCTCGTTGGAAGCAGTTTGGAATCACTCATATAAAGCATATATTTAGGGAAGGTGTGTTGCGCACATTTTCTGATTTAAAAGAAGCGTATAATTTGCCAGCATCAATGTTATTCTAATTTATGCAACTTAGACACGCAGTACAGACACAGGGCCGCTCCTCGGAGTGGCACTTATCACCAACCCCGGTTTTCAACCTTCTGGGGGATGCTGGCTCATCTAAGGGATTTATCTCCCAATGCTATGCCATCCTGTTGCAATCCGTGATGAGACATCATCCCCTGAGGGTGAGAGAGAAGTGGGAGACAGAAGTGGGACAGCTAGACGGGGATCAGTGGGAGGAGATCTTTCAGGCAGTGAACCAATGTTCACTTAATGTGTCACAAAAACTCACCCAACTATATATACTATTGAGAACATACTATACTCCGCACAGACTACATTTAATGAACAGGCTGACGGAACCAACATGTACTAGATGTAAACGTGAACATGGTGACCTGATACATATGCTGTGGAGATGTCCCAAGTTACACATGTACTGGGCAGGAGTGGTACAAAATATCAACTCAATCTTTAATGTGAGTCTTCCACAGGACCCTAGAGCGTGTCTCTTGGGTGCTTTGGAGGAATACGAATGGGAAGGACACAACAGAGAAGCTGTGCATAGAGTACTTTTTCAGGCCAGAAGGCTGATTATGACTCACTGGAAGTCCGATAGGTCCCCGACTGTTAAGGAGTGGACTGAAAGTATTAACACGACTCTAAAAATGGAAAAGTTGATTTACCGACATAGAGGTAGCATGCCAAAATTTGAAAAAATATGGGGTCCATGGTTAGATGTACCGGGATTAGCACCTATGGAACTGGTATATGACAGGTTGTTAGGAATCAATGCTGGGTGAGACATGGATAGAGGTTAACTGTGATTGGAACTAGCTTTTAGCTGTTATATTGAGATTGTTACTTGGCTATTGGATTATGTGTTGCATAAGAGGTACTGTGTAATCCTGTTTACAATGTTTGTAATGCTTTCCCTGCAAATTCAATAAAATCTTGTTGGATTAAAAAAAAAAAAACAGACGCTGACGATGGTTGCTGGAACCAATCATACCTTGGGGCTGCGGACTAAAAAATTGTCTGAACGCATCGGTCAGACAGCCACCTTCTCCACCGCTCCTTTTTTGACTGACTGAAGCCTCAGCAACACGTTGTCCAGAAACAGGAGTTTGTAACCTCCCAGTCTCTGGGAACGCGTTGCACAGACCTTTCTGCAGGGCCTCCCGAAGATGTTTCATCCTCTGCTCCCTCTGCGACGGCAAGATAAGGTCCGTAACCTTACCCTTGTAACGTTGTTCAAGGAAGGTTGCCAGCCAGTATTGTTCCTTCTCCTTGATACCACGAATACGAGGATCGTTCTCCAGGGTTTGCAGGATCAGGGGGACCATGCAGCGTAGGTTTGCTGAGGCATTCCTCTGGGTCACTAAGGACGACATGATCCGCAGCCACCTCCTCCCAGCCACGTACAAGTCCATGTATTTCTTAGGACTGTAAATGATCCCTTAAAGACTGCTGCTGATGCTGAGTGCCAGGCTTCACCTCCATACTGACACAATCCTCCTCCTCCTCCTCCTGGTCCTCTTCCTGTGTGATCGGCGGGCACACAGGAACACTGTCTGGATAAAGGGGGCCTTGAGAGCTAAGGAAGTCCTCCTCTTCCTGCCTCTGTTCTGCCTCAAGTGCCCTGTCCATTATTCCACGCAGTGTGTGCTCCAACAGGTGGACAAGGGGGACAGTGTCACTGATGCATGCACTGTCACTGCTCACCATCCTCGTGGCCTCCTCAAATGGTGAAAGGACAGTGCATGCATCCCTGATTATGGCCCACTGGCATGGGGAAAAAACCAAGCTCCCTTGACCCTGTCCTGGTGCCATAGTCGCACAGGTACTCATTGATGGCCCTCTGCTGCATGTGCAGCCTCTGCAGCATGGCCAACGTTGAGTTCCACCTGGTGGACATGTCACAGATTAGGCGGTTCTTGGGCAGGTTAAATTCCTTTTGGAGGTCTGCCAGCCGAGCACTGGCATTATATGACCAGCGGAAATGCACACAGACTTTCCTGGCCTGCCTCGGGACATCCTGTAAGCCCAGGTACCTGCCCAAGAACCGCTGCACCACCAAGTTAAGGACGTGAGCCAAACAGAGCACATGGGTCAGTTGTCCCTGTCGGAGGGTGTAGAGGAGGTTGGTGCCATTGTCACAAACCACCATTCCTGCCTTCAGTTGGCGTGGCGTCAACCACCTCTGAACCTGTCCCTGCAGAGCTGACAGAACCTCTGCCCCAGTGTGGCTCCTGTCCCCCAAGCACACCAGCTCAAGCACCGCATGGCATCTTTTGACCTGCATACTTGAGTAGCCCCTTGAACGCCTACGGAGCACCGCTGGTTCTGAGGACAAAGCACAGGAAGAGGCCATGGAGGAAGAAGAAGAGGAGGGGGTGGAGGAGAGAGGTGTGTCAGAATCATTAGTAGTGGCATTTTGGAGGCGTGGTGGCGGAACAACCTCCAACACTACTGAATCTTGTCCTGCATCCTTCCCAGCTGCCAGCAGAGTCACCCAATGCGCCATGAAACTTAGGTAACGTCCCTGTCCATGCCTGCTGGACCATGAGTCAGCAGTAATATGCACCTTACCGCTGACTGCCCTGTCCAGCGAGGCATGGACATTGCCTTCCACATGCCGGTAGAGAGCCGGAATCACCTTCTGTGAGAAAAAATGGCATTTGGGTACCTGCCACTGAGGAACCGCACATTCCACAAACTCACGGAAGGGGACAGAGTCTACCAACTGAAAAGGTAGCAGTTGAAGTGCTAGCAATTTTGCCAAGCTAGCATTCAACCTCTGGGCATGTGGATGGCTGGGAGTGAACTTCTTTTGGCGGTGCAGCAGCTGGGGCAGGGAAATTTGCCTGGTACAATCTGACGTCGGTGTACCAAAAGCAGATTGCCCACAAGTACTTCGCTGTGGCACAGCTAATTCTACACCTTCATTCCTCTCAGTGCAGGTCTCAGAGAGGACTGAAGGTATAGTGGGGTTGGAGATCTCAGCTGATGAGGAGCAAGGAGAGGTCCTCTTTGTTCTTTGGTGTGGGTCTTTTAGATACGCTTGCCAACGAACTGCATGGCAGGTCAACATATGTCTGGTCAAGCATGTGGTGCCCAAGCGGGAGATGTTTTGGCCACGGAAGATACGCTTGAGACATATGTTGCAAATAGCAGCGGTGCGATCTGAGGCACTTGTCTCAAAAAAGGCCCACACCAAAGAACTTTTGTAATAACGCGCAGAGGCCGCAGTGCCCTGCACAGGCGGAGCTTTGCAGTGTGATGCAGTCAGTGTGCTGCCCTTAGGCTGGCCCAGGGCATCCTGCCTCATTGGTGATGTGCCTCCTCCTCTCTCCTATCAGGCACCCAGGTTGAGTCAGTGACCTCATCATCCCCTCCCTCCTCATCACTGGAGCAAACCTGGCAGTATGCTGCAACAGAGGGAGCATGACTGCCAGATTGCTGTCCTTCTCCGTGCTCACGTTACTGCCTTCATCTAGCTCAGCATCATCATCAGAGCCTTCTAAATGCTGGGCATCCTCCTGGAGCATGTACCCAACACTGTGGTCAAACAGTTCGAGGGACTCCTCAGGAGGACATGGTGGGGCTAGGGAAGGAGTCACTTATGCCATTGAGCCAAGGGAAGAGGTCGCGTTGGCAGCTGCTTTGCCAGACAAAGTACCCTGAGCATGGGTGAGAGAGGATGAGGAGGATGAGGACGGCTTAGTCATCTACTCGACCAAGTCTTTCGCATGTTGCGGCTCAACACGGCCAGCTGCCGAAAAAAAGGCCAAGCGTGTCCCACGGCCACGTGCTGATGAGGATGCACCGTCACCACAACCAGCACTGTTGCCTCTAGAGCCTGCTTGTCCTCTTTTATTGGCTTGTGATTGTCTGCCTCTCCTTGTTGGCCTTCCAGACATACTAATGGCCTGCAGTGAGATGTAGCTGCACTAAGCTGGGATATATATATATATATATATATATATATATATATATATATATATATATATATATATATACACACTCATACTGCAGCTAGCAAAATCAACTGCCTGCCTGTAGTATGAGAACACCACCAATCTTCTATAGGTAGCTTTAGATGAACACTGTGCAGAGGTCGCACTACACTAACGTTAAAATAATGTAGCTGCCTGCGGTAGTGATAGGATCAGGAAAAGACCACCAACCTTCTAAAGGTAGCTTTAGCTGAACACTGTTCAGAGGATACACTACACTAACTTGTAGCTTTAGCTGAACACTGTGAGGAGGACGCACTACACTAACTTGTATCTTTAGCTGAACGCTGTGCACTACACTAACTTGTAGCTTTAGCTGAACACTGTGAGGAGGACGCACTACAATAACTTGTAGCTTTAGCTGAACACTGTGCACTACACTAACTTGTAGCTTTAGCTGAACACTGTTCAGAGGACGCACTACACTAGCTTGTAGCTTTAGCTGAACACTGTGCAGAGGTCGCACTATACTAACTTGTAGCTTTAGCTGAACACTGTGAGGAGGACTCACTACACTAACTTGTAGCTTTAGCTGAACACTGTGCACTACACTAACTTGTAGCTTTAGCTGAACACTGTGAGGAGGACGCACTATACTAACTTGTAGCTTTAGCCGAATTTAACATTGTGCGAGGCAAAGCGCAGGGTAGGTGTATAGGCGGTAGTATCAGCCATGGAGCAGTTTAGGAGGAAATGCCAATGGTCCCCAACCACCTACCTTACTGTTGAAGGATGGTCCAGAGACAAGAGGTGCGATGGAGCCTATATTGTGTATTCCCGTATTCTGCAGATGAGTGAGACCACACATGCCACTGAAACAAGATAAGAGTTAGTAAAGGGTAGAAAAGACAGAAAGAAGAGAAGAGTAAAAATAAAAGAGATCAGATTCCAGGGGTAGGGGGAAAACAATTCCACCGTAATCCTATATACAAGTAGAGTTCCCCCCAACCAGTTAGGGGGTTCCTGACTAGGAGCAAGATCTGTCTGCAGCTCCAAGTGCAGGGGGAGGAGCATGAGTGCCGCTCCATACATGGCACTCCCTAAAATATAGATAACATTCAAATTTCAACAAACTAGTGCACAAAACTCATAAAATTGTATTGTGAAAACCCTGAAGGATTAGTAAAATAGGGTAGTGATGAAAAAACCATTGGGAATATGGGGGGGGCGGGCCAGGATCAAAAAGATCCTTGTCATACCCACCAAAAGGGTAACAATCTGTGGAGAATCTTGCATTCCGTGGGGGTGAGATGGCGAGAGCACTGGGAGATCCTTAAAAAACAGAGTGAGTGACCTAGTGGTCATTGTGCTAGCCTGATATTAGTAGGAGTGGGGGTGAAGAGACGTGAATGTCCCTGGGTATGCATGAAAACATCACACAAGACCCAGGGAGAGTCAAATTGCCAGGGGTAAACATTCCTCTAACGTCAAGAATACTGAGGCAACCTAGAGTATATTTCAAACGCAAAAAATAAATAAATAAATAAAATTAAAAATTAAAAAAAAAAAACTAGGGATGTCCCGGAGGGGCTCTTGTATATGGCAAACTAGAGGCCATATTGGAGCCAAAGAAGACCAGGCAGAAGTTCATCTTTGAGCAAAGGCAAGCAGTATAGGCCCTCACAACGGAGATAACAGGAGTTCCATGGGAGTAAACAGAGGACAAGTCCCGTTGGTCACTAGTGCCAAAGGTGTCATGTAAACCCGGGCCCAGGAAATGGATGCAGAGAAAAAGAACTTGGCAGTTCTCCAGTTCAGGTAGTTATTCCATCCTTGGCTCTCTTATGTTTTGGTTTCTGCCACATTGAGGTGAGTGGGCTCGAAGGAGGAGGTCGTTTGGTCTGGCTGGAGGAGGAAGACTGCATCAGAGAGGGTGGATCTGTGGGAAGCAGGCCCAGCTTTCGCAGCAGGAGTTTACCTTCCGTGAATGTTGCAAATCTGAAAGGTTTGCCATTGAATTCAAACTTCAGGCTCAAGGGGAAGAGCCACCACTCTTTAATATTCTTCTGCGTCATAACCGTCAGCAGGGGCTGGAGTGCTCGCCTCTTCTGAATGGTGAATGGGGAGATATCGGCGAAGATTTGTACTGAGTGTCCCATAATCTGAATTTGTGGGTTGTTGCGAGCTCTCCTCATGATTTCTTCTTTGACGTTGTAATAGTGTGGTTTGATGGACTACGCGGTAGTCCATCAGATCAAGGTAGGCCCAGGGCCCTGGGAGCCTGGTCAAGTTCCAGTTTGTGGGCTCTGATGTCTGGGATGAGGTGTTTAATGAGTGAGTGAACAGCGTCAGCAATATCTGTGATGGTCTCTGGCAGACCTCTGATCCTAAAGTTAAGTCTTCTTGACCTATTTTCCAGGTCATCAATTTTAGCCATGGCCCCCTCTAACTTATCATGTAATTCCTGGAATCGGTGATTTTAATCAGTGTTTTGATTAACTCAATCAATCGTGGAGACACTTTACTTTTAATAGACTCAATCCGAGAGCCGAGGAGATATAGATAGGATTTAATATCTGAGGTAATCTTGGCCGCAGTCTGGGAAAGGCCCCTGTCCAGCATTTCTGCGAATTTGCTGAACAGTATGGAGATGTCCTGTTGCTGTGAGAAGCACTGACCCCCATCTTGAAGGTTCAAGTCAGGCCTAGGTGAGGTTGCGGCTGAGGGTGACATTAACATGTCATCCAGGGTCTGGTCTGATTCAGGAGGGACACTGTAGTGGCTGGTGATGTTGGGCCCCCTATTGATTGCAGCACCGGGGCCCCTCCACATACCTCCTCATGTAGAGCCTCCCTCCAGGGAGACCAGACAGGGATCCCTGTGTAAGCCGGTTCATGAGGCAGCCGTTCCACCGCCATCTTGGATTCCTCAGCAGTGCCTGTGTCAGAGTCCTGGGTGTGAGGCCGGATTGCAGAGGGGGTGTCCCTTGCAGCTAAGTGCAGCATAACCCTGGGAATGAGACAGGGAGTACGGTGCCCAAAGGTGCACGGGTTGCCAGAGCGCTGTTGCTGAGTAGCTGATAGCAGGGAGCTGCTGGGGTGCGCTGGTAAGGTTGAAGGGCAACCGTGCAAGGAGAGATTCCAGGTATGAAGCCGTGGAGCAACCAGGACCAGAGTCAGAGCCAGGCCAATGGTCATACAGCACAGAAATCGGTCTGAGGTAAGGTACAGCAGGATAAGCAGGAACGGAGAAGGTAGCCAAGCCAGGGGTCAAACACGGGAGGATGATTAAGGTACAGATGCGGAGCAGAAGAATAGTCAAGTCCAAGCCGGGGTCAATGCAGGCGGAACACAGGAGTAAAAAAAGAAAGAGAAAACCTGCGCTATCAAGCAAAAAATTAATATCACTGCAGCTGCAACAAAACCACAAATATCAATGAGGTGAACACAGGAGTAGTCAGGCAAGCCGGGTAGTAACAGGAAGCAGGTATAACGACAGGCACAAGGAACACAGGAAGCTGATGATAATCCAGCAACTAGGCAAAAGGGAGCTAATGATTACTGCGATGCGTGCGCGTGCGTTAACGCACGCATCTGCGCGCTCCCGCTGTTGCGCACATGTGTGTGCCCATCGCCATGCGCCTACGTGCGTGCATGCGCACAGAGATTTGCCTGGCGCCACCATGATGGATACTGGCAGAATTACTCGTCCTACGGCTATTACCCTGACAGTGCCCCCCCCAAGGGGCAGCCTCCGGATGCCCAGTCGGGCCCATTTTTCAGGGTACTGGGCTTGAAACCTCTGCAACAGTCTAGGAGCATGAATGTTATCTGCTGGTTCCCAAGAATTATCTTCTACAGAGTAACCTTTCCATTTAACAAGAGATTGAATAGTCCTACCTCTCCGACGGCAGTCTAGAATGGCTTCTACTTCATATTCTGTTTCGTTGTCCACTGAGATTGGAGGCGGTGGAGCTTCTTCTCTCCCTGGAAAAGGACTGGAAACAACAGCTTTTAATAAAGAAACATGGAATACTGGGTGGATCTTATAGGAACTTAGTAAAGATAATTCAATTGCCACTGGGTTAATTTCTTTCTTAATTGTGAATGGATCGATAAACCTTGGTCCTAACTTCCAGGAGGGGAATGGAAGCTTGAGATTTGTTGAGGAAAGCCATATTCTATCTCCGACTTTAAAGACAGGATCTCTCCTCCCCTTGTCATAATGTTTTTATAATTCGCTTGGGCTTTCTGCATAGTTGCCTGGAGAGTTAGGTCATTAGCCTGAATGGCATTTATCCTGTCCTGGACTGCGGGGATTGAAGTCTCTGGTATAACATTAGGCAAGAATGAGGGAAGGAAACCGTAGTTGGCCCAGAAAGGTGACTGATTGGTGGAAGCATGGATTGAGTTGTTGTATGCAAACTCCGCACACGGGAGTAGCAGGGACCAATCGTCCTGGGAGAAGGAGCAGAATCAAAATAAGTACTGTTCTTTTTTTTTTTTTTCTTTCTTTTTTTTTTTCCACTTCAGTGTTTACCTTTGAGAGACTTATTTCAACTTGACGTTCAAAACCCCTCCATTCTCAAGTTCACATCATTGTGGTAGCGTTAAACAAAGAGAGAAGAGAGAAAAATGAGTCAAAATAAAAACAAAAACAAAAGGAAAGTCCCTTTCTTTTATTTATGCAAACAGCTTTAAAAGAAGATTTTTTCCAATCTGCGCCACCCCCTCCCTTTATTTTCCTTCCTTTCTTTCCCAGGTGTATTTTCCTCTTATGATCTTATACCTTCTGACATCTTCTGACTATAGCTGTCCGATGTTTTGTATTTTACGAAACTATTCCAGAGAAAAGTATATTTATCTAGTTGCCCTTTATCTTTGTACCAAAATAATTCCATTTTGTGATAGTACTCCACTTGGTTAAACCATTCTCTTATGTCTGGACTTTCACTCTTTAACCACTTTTTTGGGATCAATCCCTTTGCAGCGTTTAGTAGTTTTGACGTTACTTTTTTCATGTATTGTTTTTTGGGAGAGTTGGTATTGTGAAACAGACAAGCCAGTCTATTATTTTCCATCTTCTCTCCCGTTATCTCCTTTAGACATATGATTACTTCTTGCCAGAATACACTGATTTTTGGACAGTCCCACCATATGTGTATCATTGTGGCTTTTTTTCCACAATTTCTCCAACATAATGGTGACCTTTCCTGATTAATTCTATGAAGCCTCTCCGGAGTCATGTACCACCTAACGAGAAATTTATAGTTCATCTCGATGGTGTTTACATCCCATGCTTGGTTATATCCTCCTGCAATCATTTTCTCAATTTGTTGCTCTTCCAAATTTGTTTCTAATTCTTTTTCCCATTTTTCTATGAAGGAAGGCCATTTTTGTCCTTCAAGGTCCGACAGGAACTCATAGACTTTTGAGATGCCTCTCTTTAATGGCGTTGGTGTCGCACAGAGTTTTTCCAACCAATTTTTTTTTTTTCATTTGTATTCTTTATTAACACAAAAAGCTTAGTACAAAACACACATACCTATGCAGGCGTATTCCTTTTCTTTCTTTTTTACATCCAGTTTATAAATAGGTAACTAATAAGCACTGCATTAGGTAGCTAAAAATACATAATACGTTTATTTTTTACATTAATTACATTAATTTTTCCCCCTTTAATTACTGAATTCCCCATACCTTTTCACCACCCCAGAGTTCCCTCCCCCCACCCAATTAATAGGTTTGACAGGGGGAATTTCCCGGCCGAGTAATAAGTTTCCTCAGTCTCAAATCTTCCCCCCCCCCCTATTCCTCCCTGTTCACACTTACACAACTACTTAAGTTAAATTTTAGGTTCCTCAATTTTCCCAAAAGGGGAAGCCCAAGCTTTCTAACCATGGTCTCCATAACTCTATAAATTTACCATAACAACCCCTTCTAATGTACGTTGTCTTTTCTGTCCATATCGTTTTATTTATCACTTCAATCCACTCTTCCGGAGTTGGAGGGACAGCCGAGAGCCAACACTGTGCTATCAGTTTCCTGGCCTGATAAAGGCATCTCCGCACCGCGATCCTGGTACTAGTACCCCCTGTATGCTCTCCAATCATG
This sequence comes from Lithobates clamitans, assembly GCA_037952925.1. NCBI lineage: Eukaryota > Metazoa > Chordata > Amphibia > Anura > Ranidae > Lithobates > Lithobates clamitans. Next base: position 3,525,792 of record JBBGZY010000320.1, read on the forward strand.
CCCAGGATACACACCCTGTCCTCCGAGGCTATTTTAATTTTCCACCTAGTTCCTATGATCTTTACTATCTCCCCCCAGTACCTTGCTAGTTTTGGGCATCGCCACATCATATGGATAAGATCTCCTGTGTCCTGGCATCTGGGGCACTTATCATCTTGTCTGCTACCGAATTTATATAATTTTTTTGGGGTGTAGTAAGCTCTATGCAGCAGGAGGAGATGCGAGGCCTGCTGCGACGGAGAAACAGACACCAGCGGACCATACTCCAAAGTATGATCCCACAGAGCTAATTAGCCAAAACAGCATATGCTGAAAATAGGTGAGTGCCATTTTCCAACCAATTTAATTCTTCTCCATCTCTAAACGTATACGGTGATGTAGTGGCGAAGTGCTTTAATTGAAAATATTCCCATTCACGTAGTTTCCCATCAAATAAAATCTCTAATTCTTGTGCAGATTCCATCTTCCCTTTCCTAATGATATCTTTGATTTGTGGATTCTTTATTTTAAGTCTTCGAAATATATCTTCACCCGGTGTGAAAAACTTTGTTCCAGTGAGGGCAATTAACGGTGAATTGTGTACCCACTTTTGCTTCCGGTATAGTGCGTCCCAAATTCTGAAAAAGTTTTTTGTCAATTCATGTGTATTAAGGTACTTATACTTATTTGGTATCCAAATATTCTTGTGCAGTGTGGTTTTACTTAAAGTATATTCTATCTCTATCCATTTTTTTCTCTGTTTTCCTTTGTCCACTCGAGCATACGTGCTGGGATTACTGCTTTGTAGTACCTAAAGATATCAGGTGCTGCTAACCCCCCGTGCTGTCTTTTTCTGGAAATTAGTGCAAATTTTAATCTTGGTTTTTTATTTCGCCAAATAAATTTTGTCAATATTTTTTGTATGGTTTTGAAAAAACTCTGTGGGACCCATATTGGCAACATTTGGAATTTGTACAATATTTTTGGTAGAATTACCATTTTTAGAATATTGACTCTTCCCATCCAAGATATTGATTGTGTATTTATCTTCTTGACTTCTTCCTTGATCTCATTTAATAATGGGATGTAATTTGCAGGATACATTTTTTCAAGAGATGATGTTAATTTAATCCCAAGGTAGGGTAGCTCTCTTTATTACCCACGTAAATGGGAATTCTTCTTGAAGGGCCACAATGTCTTTTTTTCCTACTCCGAGGTTCAGTATTTTTGTTTTTATAGGGTTTATTTTGAAATTTGAAAGTTCACCGTACTTGTCCACTTCTGTCAGGAGATTTAACAGGGTCTCTCTAGGCTTGGTAACATACACAAGGATGTCATCGGCATAAGCCGCAACTTTATGTTCTTTTCCCTCTCCTCGAACCCCCTCTATCCCACGGTTATTTTGCAAGGTCGCCAGGAAAGGCTCTAATGACAGTACATATAGAAGAGGCGAGGGCGGGCATCCTTGCTGTGTTCCGTTGTACATTTCAAACACTGGCGACATCTTACCATTTACTTTTACTCTTGCCGTAGGCCCCTTATATAGATTGTTTATCCCCTTCATTATTTTAGGCCCCAATCCAAGATGTTGTAATGTAGTCATCATAAATCCCCAGTCTACCCTGTCAAATGCTTTTTCTGTATTGATTGACAGGAGTAGATCTAGGGAAATGTTGGTGTTCTTTCTTCTCAGCATCAAGAGTGTTTTTATGCTGTTGTCCCTTCCTTCTCTACCCGGAACAAATCCGGTCTGGTCCGGGTTTATCCATACTGGCATCAAATTATTTATTTTAGTGGCTAAGATTTTGGCATAAATTTTCGTATCCGTGTTCAATAAAGCAATGGGCCTATAGCTTGAGCAGTTGACTTTATCCTTTCCTTCTTTGGGTATTATGGTGATATGTGCCAGGAGTGACTCTTTTCTGATGTCTTCTTCTTCTCCTATTTTATTTAGATATTCGCATAGCTTTGGAATCAATTGGTCTTGAAATTTTTTATAATATCTAATCGTAAATCCATCTGGCCCGGGACTTTTACCAGTGGAGGTTTCTTTTAGTGCCGCCTTGATCTCTTCTTGTGTTATCTCCTTTTCTAGGTCCAATAGTAGCTCGGGTTTATTTTTTGGTGGATTAGCTTCTTCCAGATAAATTTGGATCATCTTCTTCTTTCTTTCTGCTTGTTGTCTTGTTTCTTGTTTTTTTATAGCGTACAAAGAGCTGTAATATTGTGCAAAGGCTTGTGCTATGTCCGTAGCTTTATTTTTTATTTCTCCTCTTTCATTTTATATCTTCTCTATATAATTTAAGGTCTTCTTCTTTCTTAGGACGTTCGCAAGATACTTTCCTACTTTATTACCCATCATAAATCTCTGACTTATTACCCTATTGATTTCCTTTCTGTCTGCTTCCTCCGTCAATTCTTTTATTTGTTCTCTTTTTAGGATCAGGGACCGATATATTTCCTTTTTGCCTTCCTTTTTGTGCCTTTGTTCCAGATTATGCATTTCGTTTTGGAGTTTCAGCATATTCCTTCCCTTTTCCTTCTTCTTTCTTGTTTCTATAGATATTAGTTTTCCCCTAATTACAGCTTTATGCGCCTCCCATAGGGTTGCTCTTGAGAGGTCAGGGGTGTCGTTTTTCCCGAAAATATTTTTCAATCTCGTCTTTTATAGTGTTTTTAAATATCTTCCTCTTCCAATAGTTCTTCATTAATTCGCCATGTTCCTCTTCCCATAGACTCTCCCCGAAGGTTTATCTGTATAGAGACTGGGGAATGGTCTGCGAAAACTGATGTTTCAATTTCTGTCTCCAATACTTCCTCCAGTAATCTGTGTTCCAACATAATATAGTCCAGTCTGGTGTAAGTTTTGTGTACTGTTGAGAGCTATGTATAATCTTTTATGCGTGGGTGCTGAATTCGCCAAACATCCACCAATTGCAATTCATGTAGTTTCTTTTTAATCCTTCTTAGTTGTTTTCTTTCTCTGTCTAGTGCAGTGGACGTAGAGTCTAGATTGTGATCCATGACGAAGTTAAAATCACCCGCTACTATTAATTTGCCCTGTTTAAATTCCAGTAGGTCTGTCATTTTCTCCGCTAGAAGTTTTTTAGGGTTTTTATTAGGGCAGTAAAAATTTGCAAATGTATACTTTGTATCTTGTATTGTCCCTGTGAGAAAGAGAAAACGTCCCTCTGGGTCTGCCTTTATCTTTTTAATAACAAAGCCACTGTTTTTTCCGAACCCGATTGCGGCACCTTTTGATCTTCTTGTGGGTGAGTCTCCATAATACCAGATTGGGATTTTTTTTGAGTATATTTTAACATTTGAGTCCTGCGTTATATGCGTCTCCTGCAGGAAAATTATATCGGCCCGGAGTCGTTCTATTTCACGCAGAATTATACGACTTTTTTGAGGTGAGTTCAGCCCTCGGACATTGTATGTCAGAATTTTGATTTTATTTACTGTATTTCTTCCATTTACAGCTCTAATTTCCCACCTTGTCCCCCCTGTAAGAGGGGCCTCCCCCATGCACCCCGAAAAGGGACACGGGGGGAAGACCCTCCCCCAGGGGCCAGCACCCGGGCGAGCCCCTCCATCCGAACGGTCGGCTAGGCAGCGTAATTTTTTTATTTTTTTTTCCCTTTCCTTTTTCTTTTTTGGTGAGACGGTCCTAAGCCCCCCCCTATCCTCCCTCCCATTCAACTCCCTCACTCCCTTCACCCTGTCTACCCCTCCCATTTTCCTCCCTCCACCCCATACCAAAACCCCAAACCCTTGTGCGCTTGACCAGAAGGTCATGAGTAGGTACCATATGATTTTAAAGGTTACTTATCCCTACTCCCTCACCTGAGGTGGAAATCTGTTTGGTCCCTTGAACCACCTTCTTCCCAAAGGCTAGGGTGGTATCAGCAGAAAGCGCCCCTTCCTCCAGGTCCCCTCCCCTCACCCCCCCGATGCCTCCTTCCTTTATTCTCCCATTTTAACCCTTTGCTTATTTCCCCCGGCCCCTCAGCCCCTCTTCCTTTACCTTCACATCTATTTCCTGTGAACTAGCTGCCAGTGTGCTTCATCCCCAGTCTGCTTATCTAATATTTTAGCTGTTTCATCTGAGTTTTTTGGTAGGGGAATTCCCAAGGTCTTACAGAAGTCTGGGATTTCTTCCGGGAATCTCAGTTTTGTGGTTCTTCCATTACTCTTAACCAATAGGCACGCTGGGAAACCCCAGTTATATTGGAGTCCATTTTCTTGCAGTATTTTTAGTAGCGGTTTTAATGACCTCCCTCTTCTCAGAGTATCTTGAGATAGATCTTGGAAAATCTGGATTTCCTTTCCCTCGAATACAATTGGTGATTTCCCTTTTAAGTTTTTCCAGACTTGGTTCTTTCCTTCTAAAGTACCAAAACGGACCACAATGTCTCTTGGTGTCTCATTGGAGAGACCCAGTGGCCTTCTTGTTCTATGGGCTTCTTCAATTTTTAATTCATTTGTTGCTTCGTTAGTGCTTGTTGGATTAAGAACTTGCCCGATTACCTCTATTAAGTTTTTCGTTTGAGGCGATTCTGGAAATCCCCAGATTCTTAGGTTCTTCCTCTTTTCCATGGTTTCCTGATCCTCAAATCTATACGCCTGTTCCTGTTGTTCTTGTTTTAAAATTTTTATTTCCCCTTTTAACTCTTTAATTCTTCTTGTATGTATGTCCAATTTTTTTTCCACCTCCTCAACTCTAGCGAGCATATGTCCCATATCCTTATGGAGTTTTGTCATCTCTGATTTTAGTGAGTTTTTCAGCGCTGCAAACATCCTTTCCATGTCTGTCATTGTTGGTAGTTGGACCATTTTCGGATCACCTGTTGTTTTAGGGAGGATCTCAGGTTCAATTTCTTGCTTTGTTCTTGTTTTGTTTGTGCTGCTATCTGGAGTTATACTGTTGTCCATGCTTGTTTTTATCTGACTCTTTTTATCCTTCTTTTCCTTAATTTCTGCTAGTCTTACTTTAGAGCTTTGTTGTTTTTCCACTGCCAAAGCTGCCCCTTCCTCCTCTTCTCCCTGGGTTATATATCTATGCATTGGACCAGAAGTGGGACTCATACTAGGGCGTGGGGATTTTGTCACCACCATAGGCGTGTCCACAGGGTGTGCCGGGTGTGCCTAATAACCTAATGCACATTAGCATTATTGCTCTGTGTGGGGGTGGGGAGATGGGACAGATCTCCCTCTTACCTGGTCTTCCATAAGAAGTGCTTAAGCATTTCTCTTTCATTGTGCCAGCAGGGAGATTAATGTACCGGGGCCATATACGTGTAGACACACACACAAGCATGTGTGTTTGAGCTTTGGGGTGCACACCTTAATACTATACACCTATGGTCACCACCCCTCCATCTCTCCCACTTTTGCCCCTCATAAGGAGAAAAAAAAGGGAAAAAGCACGCAGCTGGGATCTAAACTTCCAACAGTTTTCTTGCCGGTTTCATTTCCTAAAACAGTCCGTTTTATTGCCTTGTTGTAGAATATGGTGGGACACAGGAAGTGACCATCCAGCTTTCAATAAAATACTTTTACCTAAGTAGCAGATATTATTTACCTCCTTATGTCTTTATTGGCAGACTTCTTACACCTTATCACATTTCAAAACAGTGTTTGGATACCGAATGTCAGTAATGTTTCTATTTCTTTTCTTACTAGGAAATAATTGTACAGTCAGATGTTAATCACGACTTATTGCTTAACTGGGGATGGATTATAATGCTTTTCTGTTTAGATTAAATACACCAGGGGCTGCAATCAATGGGGGGAGGGCACCAGAAACTTCCTTCATCACATCTAGTTCTCACAGTGTCTCATACATATCATCTAAAGGAATACAACACTTATCAGATAAAGTGCAGCAGTTTACTTATCTTGAGGGGGTGGAAAGGATGTTCCTCCTTTTTTCAGTGCAGACTTCTCTCTTTTCTTTTCTTGTACTCTTGAGTGATCTCCCTGCTAAATCCCTGGATCTATTCACTTTCTGTTTATTTTCTCTTTCTTCTCTCCTCTCCCCTCTCCCCTCTTCCTTCTTCTTCCTTAAGGTTGCTTGCTTTTCATCTTATCCTTCTCATTGTTTTTCACAGCCACAGGCACCTTGCTTAACGGTATGGTCAGGGGATAGATGCAGGGGAGGGAGAGAGCAAGGGACCCCGCAGCGCTCACACTGCTCTGATCCGACACTCACGCCTCTCACACCACCTCCCGTCCTGCACCCCACAGTTAAAACCAAGCCTTCTGCGTCTTTTCGGAGAACTCCGGAGGAGAGTGGGGGAAGGTAAAGCCGCACCAGCCGTCCCTCACTGCTCACACCACCGCCGTAATCCCCGCTGTATCTCCGAGACACAGCGTCACTCGCCCACTTCTCTCCCGACCTCTGACAGCAATGGAGAGAACCTTCACATTACCTCACTCATAGGTCCGGCGTCAGGGGGGGGGGATCAATACCAATCTTCTGGGGGATCAGGCTGCTCACAAATCAGCGTCTACTGCGTCGGCATCAGCGAGGGCTCACAGGGTTGGAGACTCAGAAGCCTACGGCACTCCCTAGCTCGGCGCCATTAACAGGCTCCTCCCTCAGTAAGTACTGTTCTAAAGTTTGATTAGTTCTTTCGGTTTGACCGTTGCTTTGAGGATGGTAAGCTGAAGATAGGCACACTTTAATTGAAAGCATTCTGCAGAGCTCCTTCCAGAACTTAGAGGTGAATTGCACCCCTCTGTCAAACACAATGTTGCTCAGTAGGTTGTGAAGTCTGACTATCTCCTTTATGAAGATGTTTGCCGTGTCAGCAGCAGATGGTGTACCCATCATGGGCAAGAAATGCGCCATTTTGGACAGGTGGTAAACGACTACCAAGATGGTTGTAAATTCCTCCGAGGGTGGTAACTCTACTATGAAATCCATAGATATTTCTTTCCATGGCCTCTCCGGCACAGGCGATAGGCATAGTAAACCCCAAGATTTGATGGTAGACCCCTTGTTATACGTTGACAAATGGTGCAGGAACTGACATATTCCCTGCAATCAGGCTTCAGAGTGGGCCACCAAAAAGATCGCTGAACAAGCTCCAAAGTCTTTTGTACCCCGAAGTGACCAGCAAGTTGGTGGTCATGTAAAGTCTTTAAGACCTGGGCTCTGGCTTGCTGCGGAACTAACATTTTGTTTTGATACCAAAGAAATCCTTCCTGGTTTCTTAAGGACAGTGCCTCTGGTTCAGAGCATTGTGAAGAAGCTTGTTTCAGTGAGGAAATTCTGTGGAGACAATATAGTGCTGGGAGTGATTTGTTCGGGAGTGTCAGGAAACATCCAGGACAAGGACAATTCATTGGCCTTCCCATTCTTGGACCCAGGGCGGAAGGAGATATGAAAATTGAATCTGGCAAAAAACAAGGCCCATCGAGCTTGTCGGGGTCTTAAGCGTTTAGCAGTGCGAAAATACTCCAGGTTTCTGTGATCCGTGAATATCATGATGGGATGCTGAGCACCTTCAAGGAGGTACCGCCATTCCTCCAGGGCAGTTTTAATAGCCAAGAGCTCTCGATCACCCACGTCATAATTCCTTTCAGACGGACTAATTTTCGGTGAGGAGAAGGCCACAGGATGGAGTAACAACTTAGGACCCTGACGTTGGGATAAGACTGCCCCTGTGGCAACTTAAGAGGCGTCAACCTCTAAGATGTAAGGCATGACCGGATAAGGATGTTGCAGGATGGGTGCGGAGGTAAAGAGAGATTTGAGCTTATCAAAAGCTGATTGGGCTTCCGGAGACCACAGGAACGGAGTATGTAAACGGGTAACTTGGGTGATTGGTGAGATGATGGAGGAAAAGTTCTTTATAAACCTCCTATAAAAGTTTGCGAACCCCACAAATCTTTGTACTCCCTTTTTATCTGATGGAGTTGGCCAGTCCAAGATTGCCTGCACCTTTTGCGGGTCCATAGCAACACCACCAGTGGAGATAATTGGCCCCAGGAATTGTATTGACTCCTTTTCGAAATCACACTTTTCTGCTTTTACATAAAGTTTGTGCTTCTGTAGTGTGTGCAGAACTGTCTTTACATGTGTACGGTGGAGCTCCAGGGTAGTTGAAAATATCAGGATATCATCCATTTAGATGATGACGAAGTAATCTAGAAATTCTCATTCTCAAAAGGGCTCCAATGATTACTGCGATGCGCGCGCATGCGTTAACGCGCACGTCTGCGCGCTCCCACTGTTGCGCACCTGTGTGTGCCCGTCGCCGTGCGCCTATGTGCACGCATACACACAGAGATTCGCCTGGCGCCACCATGATGAATACTGGCAGAATTACCTGTCCTACGGCTATTACCCTGCCAGCCTGTTAGCATGGAGAATCGTGCCCCAGAATTTATTTGTGCTGGCCGGTAACTGTGCCCCAGGGTATCCCGAGTGTGTCCGCTACCTGTGCGGAGCTTATAGTGTGCTTGTGCCTGCCGCTGGGAGCACCGATGGTACGGAGCGGGACGGAGCTCCGTGATCAAGCGGCCATTTCACGGAGCACTGGCATTGCACCTTTTGTGGTACATATTATTGCAATTTTTTACAGCAAGACCAATTATTGCTTTCATCAAGAGTACCTCTATAGGGTTACAGTGGGAAGGCGCCACCGACACCCAAAGACCAATTTTTCTGCACCTGTTACTTCTATCCAAAGTCAAAGTGACATCACAATGTATCCAAAAAATCTCTTATCTTGTTCCCATTGCACTATATTGTGGCCTCATGATGCACACTGGCTCCCCAGCTGTTGCTAAGCAAAATAAAGGCAGCTTGCAGGAAAATGTCTTTTTTATTTAGCTTTACAGTATGAATGCAATTATTGCTGCAGCAGATTCTAGACATGGTACAGATCTACCACTTTACAGGTAGACTAAGGGGACCCCCAGGCATTATATTGGAAGGAATTTTTCATTTTTATGCTTTCACTTTAAAAATCAAAAAATCACTGCTCATTTAAAAATTACGTTTTTCACAAACTTTTTTTTTATTGATACATGTCCCCCAGAGCAGGACCCGGACCCTTATAAAAATTGTATGCCCAATTACTTGCATATACGCCTTCAAAATGGGCACTTTTGATTTTTGACATTCGGGTACCATTGACTTTAATGGGGTTCGATATTTGGGTCCGAATTGTTGCGGTGTTCGAAAGTACTGGTGAGAACTGAACAGGGGTCCATTCGGCCCATCCCTAGGTTAGACATCTCCCCTTAAACACATTCAGATAGCATAAATTACACCTACGGCATGGAAAGAACACTTTCATGCAATGAAAGAAAGAGAGGGTCTTTGGGGCATCTACCACACTGGGGGCAATTCTATGCCTGAGAGTCGGCACTCCCCTAAAAATAACCATTGGCTGGTAGAGAATTAGAGGTCCCAAAACCCTATCATTTTTCAGAACCCCCCCAATGTTTCTTAATGATCATTTTAACTGAAAATGTTGGGTGAAAAAAACAGTAACCAGGGACAATCCAATTTTATTGGAGACCCCTTGTTGTTCCTGCCTACGTTCTCTCAGCATTTTGGTCCTGTCCATTTTACTAACTTCCTCGATGACTTGGTTAATATTTTCCACATTATACCCTTTGTCAAAAAAATTCTTTTTTAGAGTTTGGGCTTGCATGTAGTATTCTCCAATGTCGCCTAATCTTCTGGAATTGGCACTTTGGCACAGCCCTCAACCAAGAAGGGTGATGACAACTATTAAAAGGGATAAACCCATTTCTGTCTGTTTCCTTAAAAATGTAGTGGTTATTAACTTACTGCCTCTAGCTTGGATATTGAAATCCAAAATATGTATGAACTTATGACTTACATCATATTGCAAAGAGAACCCCCTGTCATTAGAATTGAGGAACTGGAAGAAAAATAATTTAAGAAGTCCGCGACCATGGCTACACCATAACTCTGCAGGTAATAATTACCTCCAAACCAGAAATAATTATGATCCATCACAAAGGTAAGCAGTTCCGAAATATAGGTCCTTTGCCGCAGAGGCAAACTGCCATCCTGATCTAAGTAATATTTAACTGCCTCATGCCCATGATGGTGAGAGATGATAGTGTACAGGTAGGATACATCTGCAGTAGCAAAAGGCACTTATAGGCCTCTACCTAGGTCAGCAGCATAAGGAAGGACAGCACTAATATATATTTAAATTTTTTGTATTCTTCCTATTTTTGTAGAGTTGTGAAGCTGGTTAGATGGTTTATATAATTGTCACTAATAAGGCAATACTGTCATGGTTATGCAGTAATGTTTGTCTGTCAGCTTACCTCTCCATGTGTTCAGATTAAGAGGCCAGCCACCTGGCTGCTTACGTAATCTCTCCTCAAAGCATGGCTCCATTCCAGCCCCTATCAGGGAACTTTATATTAACCTGTGCACTGCAAGCCAGCTCTGCTGATCAATATTGTGCGTTTTGGCTTCCGTGTGCTCATTGCTCTGTGTCCTACATCTGATCCTGTTTACCGATGTTGGCTTGTTCTTGACTGTCCTCGTCTGCTTCATATCCCGACCTTTGGTGTGTTCCTTGACTATCCTAAAAACTGGATGAAAAAACACGAAAAGGTCACACCAACCTCATTCATTACTTAAGGTACCAACTTTTTAAATATAGAAAACACAATGCAATATATTCACAAACCCAGTTAGGTATGGGGCTTATAAACAGAGGGAAATAAGCTCCAAGAAAAGGCTTGAAACCACTACTCCGGGTAGGACAACCTAGAGTTGTGGTGAGGGCCCAGTGTCAGGACAAGGTTATCCGGTGCCCAGGGCAAAGATGGAAAAACAAGAGAATACTAAAAACAGTACAAATTAAATTAGTTTTAATTCGATACTTTAATATGCAATAATAACCCACAGCATTTGCGTCAGTTTCTGCAACAATAATCCCCAGGAAAGGGGCTAGCTTATGTAATAACCACCAGCATTGATGGCAGTGTATGTGATCCCCATATGAACTGGCTGGAGTGGTTAACGCTCTGGGAGCGGGGTTAATTACGGTAACTTCTTGAGCTATGAAAGATTTTTCCCCCTTCATGACCAGTCCATTTTTTTGCTATATAGAAATGCGCTACTTTAACTGGTAATTGTGTGGTCATGCAACACTATACCAAAAACGGAAAATTGTATACTCACCTTTCCGTAATTTTCCTTTCCTGACGCATCTTCATGGCAGCACACACTGGGTTGTGACTCCGCCTCCACAATCTGACAGGATTGGACTAGCTATAAAAGTTAAAGAGAGACGCCTCCCCACTATTCTCTGTATATATCATCTAAAAACAGGGAGGATTCCTGTGTGCTGCCATGAAGATGCGTCAGGAAAGGAAAATTACGGAAAGGTGAGTATACAATTTTCCGTTTTCCTGACGCCTTCATGGCAGCACACACTGGGAAATAACTCGCCAGACGGGTGGGAGCAAGAAAAAGTTTTATTAAAGAGCTGTAGAATTGGCTCTAATGATGAATCTGCCAAAGTCTGTTGCTGAGCAGAATCTATCTTATAGTGAGAAATGAATGTATTTCTGGACGACCAGGTTGCTGCTTTACAGATTGCTTCTGGTGAAACTCTACAGTATGCTGCCCATGAAGTCGCCACTGCCCTGGATGAGTACGCCCTGATGCCTTCCGGGATAACCAGTTGTCAAATAGAGTGAGCCTTTTTAATAGAGTTAACCAGCCAGGATGCAATCGTTCCTGAAGTTGCTGGATGACCCTTCCTAGAACCATGTGGAATTATGAGAAAAGTATCCGACTTCCTGAAGGAAGCTGTGGCTTCCAGATAATTGGTAATGCTAGTTTTCACATCTAATGCATGGGGTTCACCTTGGTTGTTAGTGAAAGATGGAAGGATGATATCCTGTTTGTAATGAAAAAAGGACAATACTTTAGGAATGAAATGATCTGAGGGTCTTAGTACCACTCCATCGGGATAGAAGATTAGATATGGTTCCGTTATCAATAATGCTGTAAGTTCTGAAATTCTCCTTGCCGATGTAATGGCGATAAGGAAGGTTATCTTCAAGGTTAGGTTCCAAAGAGAGATTAAGTTAGCTGGAAAAAAGTAGGGTTAGACAGCGCTTCAAGAACTGTAGAGAGATCCCCAAGCGGAAATGTTGGTTTTTTCGGAGGTCTAATCTTTAGGCAGGCCTTCATAAACTGAATTACCAGAGGATGTAGAGCCCATCTAATGCCCATTTCAGCTGATAGGGCAGATATGAAACGTGGTGTTATCTGGAGAGGCAGAGGCCATTGCAAGCTGAACTGTAGTAGGGTTGTAAACCAAGGCCTCCTTGGCCAAAAAGGAATCACTGCTATCACCGTGGCTGATGATCTCCGAAGCCTGGATAGGAATCTTGCGATTAAGGGAGTTGGTGGAAAAATGTATAACAATTTAACAGGCAGTCCACTCCCTTGGCCGATGGGAAGGTTGCTCTCAACAGAAATCTGTGGCATTTGGTGTCCACAGGAGTAGCTGCCAGGTCGATCTCCAGTATTCCCCAAGTTTCTGAAAGGAGAGAAAAGGCCTGCTGGCTCAATGACCACTCGTTGTTCGAGAGAAGTTCCCTGCTTAAATAGTCGGCCAGCATGTTCTGTGCTGCTGGCACATATACTGCTCTTAGATCTATCAGATGTACTTGTGCCCAATCCAAGATAGGGCGAACTTCTTCCATCAGTGTGCGACTCCTCGTACCTCCTCGCCTTTGAATATATGCTACAGCAACTCTGTTGTCCAGAACGCTCCTCCCTTTCAGGTACGGAGCAAAGGCCAGAAGTGCTTGAAAGGCTGTTCTGAGCTCCAGTATATTTGATACTATACCGTGAGCTCAAAACTTCCACTGTCCTTGGGCTGCAAGGTTCTGGTAATGGGCTCCCTATCCCCTCTGACTGGCATCTGAAGTAACGACTTCCGGCAGAGGAGGGACTATATGCTTGTACCTCCTGAGGTTGCTGAAACGTGTCCACCACCACATTGATTCTTTCACATGTCTGTGAATGTAGATTGTCTGAAGCATTGATGCTCCACACTGCCTTAGAAAGGAATTCTGTAACACTCTCGTGTGCCACTGAGACCACTGGATCATGGGTAGAGTTGTCAAAATGGAACCCAGGACGCTCATACAGTCTCCAGCTGGTAAATGTGTTGCTGAGATTAGCCTCTGTATTTTTTGGACTAGAGGCATAACCTTCTCCTGAGGAAGCTGTACTCTGTTCAGAATGGTGTCCAATTCCGCCCCCAGGAACATTATCTTTTGTGTGGCCTGCAGCTTACTTTTCTGTCAGTAAGATCTTCCGGTGCTGAATCAAGATCTGGCGATTTTCTGCTAGTAGTAGTATGTCATCCAGATAATGGTGTATTCTTAGACCCTTTTCTCTGAGATATGCAATGATGGGTAGAAGAACTTTGGTGAAGGTTCTGGGAGCCGACGAGATGCCGAATGGCAGGCACTGGAACAGGAAGTGAAAGTGGTTGATCAAAAAACAGAGAAATCTTTGAAAGGCAGGATGTATTGAGATATGAAGATAGGCGTTCGATAAATCTACGGATAGCATCCAATTTTTTAGATTCACTGCTAATAGTATGGACTGGAGGCTTTCCATCTTGAAGGATTGTAATTTGATGTTCTTGTTGAGTCTCTTTAAGTCCAGTACTGGTTAAAAATCCCCTGTTTTCTTTTTTACAAGAAATAGGGGAGAGTAAAATCCTCTGCCCCTCTGACACAATGGAATTTCCAGGATAGCCTCCTTTTGTTTTAACTCCGTTATATATTCTAGAAGGATCTTCCTTTTGATTGGAGAAGATGGGAACTTGGTTGCGAACGTCCACTTGTGACCAAACTTGATTGTGGAGATGGTCCAAGGGTCTTTGATGTTTTTCAATCATATTCGAGTGAATCTCTAGAGATTGGCGCCCACCCTTGGAGGATGGGCGGTCGCACCTTCAAAGGGACTTCTGCTGTTCGCCCGAAGGGGTGGTTTTGCTTTTTTGCATTTTCAGGAAAGATGACTGTGTGTTTCTCCAGTTTTGCTTGAACTGTTTACCTGGTCTATAGGTCTTGGCTTCTCTGTATCTTTCAGGAAGGTTGCATTTGTAGGTAGGACCTCTTGGTGTTTTGGTTCTCCTGTCCAAGGTAATAAGGCCCGACTTGCCTCCCGTCACCTTGGAGATGGCTGAATCCAATTTGGAGCCAAAAATGATTAGATCCGTCATAGGGAATTTTGCACCAATTTGATTTTGATGCAGCGTCGGCAATCCAAGGCTTTAGCCACAAAGCCCTTCTTGCCATCACCGAGGCTAACATTGACCGGGCCGAGCATCTGATAACATCCACTGAGGCTTCTGCGACGAAATCACCTGCCAACTCGAGTTCTTGCAGAGAAGTAATTATTCTCTCCTGATCCACTCCCTCCTGAAGAGATTTTTCAATACTGGAAGCCCAACCTGAGATGGCTCTACCAACTGCTGCCGTGGTGATTGCCGGTCTACAGGTGCCCCCTGCCGTGGAATATGCTTTTTAAATTCTAGATCGAGCTTTCGATCTAAAACATCTCGAAAGGTGACTGCGTCCTCGATGGGTAGAATGACATGCCTTGCTAAGCGCATTAGGGAAGCATCCACAACAGGAGCGTTAATCAAGGGGCTAACCTTAGGTCCCTTCAAAGGATACATCTTTGATACCTTATTGTTAAGGCTGGGCCTTTGACAGATTTTTCCCATTCGTCCTTAATTAAGTCCTCTAGTTCCTCGATGAAGGGGAAGGTTTCTGGATCCCCTTTCAAGTTTGGAAAATATTTTCTAGATTTTTGAGGCACTTTCTCAGGCTCTTCCCAGCCTATGGCCTCCTTAACTGATTTTGCAAAGGGTTCTCGGATCAGCTCGGTCACCTCTCTGGCATCCGATTCTTTTTCTCTCGTGGCTTCATCAAAGTACGTGCAACATGCTAGCTTATCTGGCAAAGTGGTGGCACCACATACCCAGCAGGCATTTGCTGCGGGACGGGTGTGATGGCTTCGGCTGCAACGTGGAGAAGGTGATCTTCTATGACGTGATCGGCTGTGTCGAGAGTGACCATGCCAAGAGTGACCATCCTGAGAGTGACCATGTCCAGAGTGACCAACCATGGCGCGCATGACTAAGGCGGGAGTGTCTATGATGGGATGAAGAGCGTTACCGGCTTCTGCGGGATCGTCTGCTTGAAGCATGGCTCGACTGTTCTCTCTGTTTTGATCCTGACCTGAAAGCGCTGTCAGAAGGTTCCATGTTAGCTGGTGTGCTCTCTTTTTTCCTCTCTTCCATACTTACCAATCCAGACGGACAGCCTCTTACCTTATTGGATGAGAGTGGTCTGCGTGGCCAGTGGTCTCCATGAGCAGTGCAGATAAGGTAGGAGAAGAAAATAGGGAACCCTGAAAGAATATACAAAAAGTCAGGAAAACAGCAAAGAAAAACCTGGAAAATAAAAGGGGAAAAGGATAGGAGACTTACCTGAAAATCCTGGGTCATACATACAGCGTTTTGTATGAAATACAGTGATTTGGAATCACTGACGGTAATTTCTATGTTTTTTAAAAATGGCGCCGCCGAGACGGCGGAACTGACGCTCTCGCACATGCACAGAGGCGCCGCGAGCGTGCCGGCGCCATCTTGGAAACTGGCACAGGACTCAGAATGGCCCAATCTCCTCCCCCGGCGTGTGCGCAATGCAGGGAGACAGACGGAGCGGACCGAGTGCTTGTGGGACTACAGGTCTCAGAAGGTAGGAGGAAAGCATAAGTTTAATGCCATAAAGAATAGTGATTAAAAGAGACCACTGTAATATTAAAAGTTTTTTTAAAACTTACTCTCGTGCCAGATGATACTGATGTTGATGCCCCCTGAGACCACCAGAGCAGAGCAATGTGAGTAGAAGGACGCGGCAGCCATGATGCAGAGGATCCAGTGTTGTGGGACTACAGGTCCCAGAAGGTAAAAGAAGCAAAGCATACGTTTATTGCCATAAGGGACAAATTAAATAGGGGTGTAAAAAGAGGAGACCACTACATATTTTAAAGCTTTTTAAAGCTTATTTCCGTGCCAGATAATTCTGTTGTTGTTGCCCCTGAGACCACTAGAGTGGGGTTCCCTCCATAGAAGCTCCTTTAGAGACTGTACAGGGGGGACTTCCAAACAGGAGAGGCTTGAACCTGCTGGGGCGATGCGGAAAGAGGCTGTGATGTCCATCCAATCTTGTTCAGGTGAGGATAACTTTTATAGCTAGTCCAATCCTGTCAGGTTGTGGAGGCGGAGTCACAACCCAGTGTGTGCTGCCATGAAGGCGTCAGGAAAAGAAATTTATATAATTTTTTTTACACAAAAACTTTCTTTTGGTGGTATTTGCACACCACTGGGTTTTTAAGTTTTTATCATATGAATGAAAAAAGACAGAAAATTTTGAAAAAATAAATATTTTTTACTTCCTGCTATAAAACATCTAAAAATAAATAAAAAAATAATCTTCATATATTTAAGCAAAAATTTATTCTGCTACATGTCTTTGGTAAAAAAAAAAATCCCAATAAGTGTATACCTATTATGGTAATTGGTTTGTGTGAAAGCTACAGTGCCTACAAATGATGGGATACTGTATATACTGGAATTTTTTTTATACTTGTATTTGCGCCGATCAGCAACTTATAGTGGGACTGTGATAGTGACACTAACTGACACTTTGTGGGAACTGACTAACTGCCACCGACATCACCAGTGACACTATTACAGTGATCAGTGCTAATACTATACACCGTCACTGTACTAATGGCACTGGCTGGGAAGGGGTTAACATCTAGGGGCAAGGGGTTAATTGTGTGCCTAACAATGTGTAATGTGTGCTGTTTTTTACTACTGATCAATTTGTTTATTTCCCCCGCTTTGCATGAAAGAGAAAAAAAGTGATCGTTTCCTCTGTACAGAGCTCTGTGTTGATTGTCAACACAGGGCTCTGGGCAGTGATTTGACACTGCCAGTCAGTAGGTACCAGCCATGAATCATGAATCATTGGCTGGGATCTACTGACAGACTCCCACTGTGTACAATCACAGGGAAGTAGGCGGACGGGGCATGCGCCTGAAACCCTGAAACAGGCAGTGACGTGCTGGTACATCCTGGTGCCTGTAGCTGCCACCTGTGGAGGGTTGACAAGTGGTTAATTACCAATGCTGTTTGTAATATGCAGCAGGAAGAGGGTTAATGTACTGTCACTGGTCACTGATGCATTAGTGACTAGTGGCAGTTAATTAACCCTTTTGTGCTGCATTAGTGGAACCAGTGTCAGTGTTAACTAACCCACTGGTGCCACCAATGCAGCACAAAGGTTAATTAACTACCACTGGTCGCTAATGCATCAGTGACAATACATTAACCCTCTTCATGCTGCATATTACAGAAATACCATTGGTAAGTAATCAACCTCCCCTCAGCCCCCCCCCCCATTCAAAGAGTTAATTATGTCATCTGCAGATGGCAATCTGCTTACTTTTGCGATGCACTGCTTGGTTCCTCCTCAATAACACTCACAGTTCGTAGGCAGGCAGCACTCTATGCTCCTTTCCAATCCTGCCTCCCAGCCAGCCTCTCAGTGACATCACGCCAGCCGGGACTAGGAAGCGCCTGTCGGGCAGAGTAAGAAGTGAAGGACGGGCTGGTGTTAGGCTTGTGCTGGGTGTAGGAGCGCACTCAAAACTTGTTGCAGCCATTACCAACACAGCCAGTGTTAGTGTTCTTGACAGCCAGGTTGTAGCAGCACACTGCCGGAACTTCTCCTGTGCCTGTAAGTGGGGGAATTAGCGTGGCTGTATTATAGAGGGAAAAACACTGAGTGGTATTGTAAATTTATGTGCCAGATAAGCAGCAGTAGAAAATGATATTTACAAAAGTAGAGTAAACAGTTCTCTTGTTAGCATAAAAGGCACAGATTTACAGTTCATTCACTAAAGATACAGAATGCAGCTCAGTAAACTGGCACTGTAGTTATTATTCCTCTCTTCAGGCACATCAGTGGTATACAAGGCACATTTTGATTACTTGCCATAGGCTGGAGTCCATAAGCAGGTTCCACAGATGTAGCAGAGATGATTTAACAAGAAAATACACTGTCTTAGATGATCTTCTATCACAAACACAGAAGCAGTGCTGATAGGCAGGACTCCTGAGGATCCCCGATCTGTCCCTGCAGGCTGGAACACTTTCCCTGAATAAGGCCTAGCTTTCCCTCACAGGCATTATACCTTTCCCTCACTCATTCCACACACATCTCTCAAAATGGTGGCTGGGCCCCCTTTTATATGGAAGCTAACAGAAAATGGTGGACAAAATCTTGCGAGAACTTAATACCAATCAGAACATGAGGCTTCTCCAAGATGGATGCTGGAGTCAAGTTCAGAGAACGTTACATCCTCAACAGGGTTTCACAAAACATTAGGAAAACACAAATTCATTCTGAATATAATATGACATTTTTGCATGAGAAAGTAAGTATGATACAATTGTAGTCCCACTTCTCCTCTCAGTCAGCAAGACTGTCCTGTCACAGTTAACTGTATGTAAGGAGGCTACCTACATTTTCCCCCTGCTTAAAAAATGCAGTCCTCGACATTCACCTAGGTAAAAGCAATTAAATAGAGCAATAGCATAACAAGCAGACAAACGGTCATAACAGTTCAAGTCACATGATCAGAATACTTGACAGGTTTGAGTCCCCTGGTAGTGCGCCTGGGTAAACGAATCTCCGGAACTTGCAACTGTCCATCTCCCTCTGGGGATACAGGGCACCGTTCCTCCTCTACATCAGAACCAACAGGCGACACTTCATCCACCAGAGGCTCAGCTTCAACAGGAGTGGAAAAAGCCTGATTACCTGTAGCTCTTTCAGCTGAGGATAGCTCCTCTACTTGTGGCAGAGGGGGTAGGTACCACTCTGCTGAATCACTATTGAGAATCTCTGGGCAGCTGTTCCATCTGATAAAAGAAAAAAACCCTAAGGTCAACACTGCGCTAGACAGAAATCAGCAACTAAAAATAAATAATGAAAGTGTAAAGCAGCCAGCACCTAAAGTTCAATACCAAAAAACTTCCAATAGGATAAAAAACACAGCGAGTGCAGCGCTAGTAATGATGTAGAATATGATATTGTTATGATAATGAAAATTGTGGAATAATCAAAAAACAACAGTGATACATACAATGGTAAGGGAAATAAAAAAATAACTACATAAAAAGAAGAAAAAAGAAAAAATATTTAAAAAAGAAAAAAAGGAAAAAGAAGAAATCTAAAGCAATGTCCCATAGCGATCAATGAGAAAATCCAATATGCGTCCACAGGAGAAAAAATGAATTGCAGGAAACAGAAGCTGTGACACCAATCTTCCCAATGTAAAACCAACGTGTGTTCAGGTCAACACCCAAAAGTGAGGTAGCTTGCTTACCAAAAAGCCATTACTGCTGCTAGCAGTCTTGCCCAGCACAGGGAATTTAAAAGTCTCCCCAGAACTTAAGATCATCCAGACCAGCCGATCTTTCTATTGTTGCTCAAAGATAAAAAATAGAAACTTCCATAGTGCAGAATGTCAGTTCAATATCATTTATTAAAGAAAAAGTTTACACTTACAGGAACGAAGTGTCATCATAAGCGGTTGTGTCACATAAAAGCCGCGTTGTCTCTATTTGCTTCTCCCTATTCCTAGAGTGTTCGTCTCACCACCGTCGCGGAAGGCTAGCATGATGACGTCACCATCAGAGGCTCCACTCTACATAATACAAGGGCAGATCACCGCGCTATACCTTAACTGAATTAGTGCATAAAAACATATTGAAAACAAAAAAATTGAAACAATCTAATGTGACAAATCAGTGATTAATCATCAGCATCAAGCAGCCGCTAAAACGTGAGATACACACATAACAAAGTAAATACAAGAGGAGCATCGCTGTGATAAAAAAGTTCTGTATGATAAACCAAAACAAAAATTGTGAAAATAATAAGCCCAAGAACTGGGATAGGCTCCAAGTTCATAGGTTGCATAAACAGCTGGACCGTCCTATTCAAAAACCAACCATGGATGGTAAAAGCGTGACTAATGGAAATCAGTGAGTCCTTCACCACACCACTGTGATAGTAAAATTGCGCGCTTACCAAATGGCAAGCTTGGAAGAGCTTGCGACCTTAACCCGGTCGGGGCCTTTCAGGATGGAACCATCAAGGGGAGGCACGCCTCTCAGGCTTGGATTAAGCACGCTATTCATCCAATTACCACTCTATGTGGAGATGCGACCCCTGGCTAGGGCTAAGCCTCCGGGGAGGTATGACAAAGAAAAAAGGAAAGCGACATAGCGTAATCCTGCTTTACCTTTTATTAAAATCAAAAGAGAATTGCACTTACATGTAGAAGAATAACACCAAACAATTGAGCCGGCCGGCTAGAAAGCGAACCAACCAGGTTCGCTTTCTAGCCGGCCGGCTCAATTGTTTGGTGTTATTCTTCTACATGTAAGTGCAATTCTCTTTTGATTTTAATAAAAGGTAAAGCAGGATTACGCTATGTCGCTTTCCTTTTTTCTTTGTCATACCTCCCCGGAGGCTTAGCCCTAGCCAGGGGTCGCATCTCCACATAGAGTGGTAATTGGATGAATAGCGTGCTTAATCCAAGCCTGAGAGGCGTGCCTCCCCTTGATGGTTCCATCCTGAAAGGCCCCGACCGGGTTAAGGTCGCAAGCTCTTCCAAGCTTGCCATTTGGTAAGCGCGCAATTTTATTATCACAGTGGTGTGGTGAAGGACTCACTGATTTCCATTAGTCACGCTTTTACCATCCATGGTTGGTTTTTGAATAGGATGGTCCAGCTGTTTATGCAACCTATGAACTTGGAGCCTATCCCAATTCTTGGGCTTATTATTTTCACAATTTTTGTTTTGGTTTATCATACAGAACTTTTTTATCACAGCGCTGCTCCTCTTGTATTTGCTCCACTCTACATGTTTCGTCAGGAGCGAACATCTTCTGGGGATTGGCCAAATGGATGTGTCATCACTACGGAGGTGTATATATGCCTACAGCACCATGTTAACTACTGGCAACCAGGGCAATATCATAGACAATAAATGGTAGCAACTCCATCTTAAGTGTTGGCTACTAATGGGAATAGGGGAATAGAAACAATAGATAACATCGCCATCTAGTGGCGAAGAAACCTAAGTAATTTAGGTGGATACCAAACACAGAGGAAAGGGAAGCATTGGAGTTTTAATAGTGACACCGTCAGCTTGATATAAACATGACAACAATTATATGAACTGCTACAATTATGTTAATAAGCTCCTAATATACCAAAATGTAATAATCATGTATAAAAATGCTTATACTTATTAAATATATATATATATATTTATATTTATATATTTATATATTTATCATAGTGCCTAGACAAATGTGTTTTTTACAACCTCGTTTGATATTACCTACATCTTCAGCTAATCGTACACGTAACTCTCTTTTGGTACGACCTATATATTGTTTTGAGCATGGGCATTGGATTATGTAAACTACAAATTGTGTAGAACAAGTTATAAATGACTCAATATCATAAGTTTTGTTAGTCACAGTAGATTGGAAGGCCTCACACTTACGTGCTCTAAAGGCATTGATCTGACAGATACTACATCTACGGCATGGAAAAAACTTTCATTGACTAAAAAAAGATAATGTCTTTGGAGGGTCTATAACATTAGGGGCAATGTTGTGTCTCAAAGAAGGAGCGTCCCTAAATAATAAAACCAGTTGTTCTGGAATGACAGGGCCAAGAACTCTGTTGTTTCGTAGTATGCCCCAATGTTTCTTAAGAATTTTCTTTATAGAAAAATGCTGGTTAGAGTATTGAGTAACCATTGACCACCCGAATTTATCAGATGCTGTGTGGTTTTCTCTCCTCCCACTGAGCATGTTGCCCCTATCCATGACCGCAACATTGGCAATGGTCTCATCAATTTCACATTCCTGATAACCTTTCCTCAAGAATCTCTGTTTTAAATTTATTGCCTGCTGGTAAAAATCAGAGATTTCAGTACAGTTCTGCTAATATGCTGGAACTGTCCTTTGGAAACAGCGGCTAACCATGATTTATGATGGCAGCCAGTTAGGGGGATAAGAGCATTGCGATCCGTCTCCTTAAAGTAAGTACTGGTAATGACACGGCCATCTTTAACTGCACTGTTCAAGTATAGAAAATGGATATGTGTCTGACTTGCCTCGTGTTGCAAAAAGATGCCCCTATCATTCTGATTCAATTCCACAAAGAATGCTTCAAGGGAGGGCAAATCCCCCTCCCATATGATGAGCACGTCATCAATATATCTTTTCCATAGTGGCAGCTCTCTCGGTGGGTTATTATCTTTACATTCCTGTTCCCAACGGGCCATGAATACGTTTGCTAGAGTCCAGGTATTTAAAGAACTTGTACTTAAAGATCTGATAGCACTAAAGATCCCTAAAAGGAGGGGTACCAGTGAATTCCAAACAAGTCTTAAACAGATTTGTAAACGTAATGACCTAGTAATCTGCCCGCCGACAAGGGGGGCGGTATTGTCATTTTGGACAAATCTCAATATATAGAGGAGATGAATAGATTCTTATCTGACCACTCTATATATACACCCTTGTCTCCAATCCAACAGTTAAATTTAGAAAGCAACTCTCTAACTTGATTGAATACGGTTTTGAACAAGGGATTCTTAATAAAAAAGAGAAAGCCCATCTAATTCCCACTATCCCAAGGGTACTGGTTATCTACTATTTGCCCAAAATTCATAAAAATCCTACTAAACCTCCAGGTCGCCCTATTATAAGCAGCATAGACTCTGTAACTGCAAGGATTGGCAAATATGTGGACAGCTTCCTTTAACCACTGGTGGTTACCACCCCCGCTTATTTGCGTGATACCACACAAGTTCTAAATATATTAAATCATTATCATTGGAAGGAAGGTTGTATTTTATCGACTGCCGATGTAGCCTCCTTATACACCAATATATCCCACCGACATGGCTTTGAAGCAGTTGAGTTCTATCTTCAACAGGATTTATCTTTATCCTCTTTGCAGAGAGATTTTGTTATGGAGCTCCTGCGTTTTGCAACAAGCCATAATTATTTTTGGTTTGGTGGAGAATTTTTTTTACAAACATGTGGTGTAGCAATGGGGGCTAAGTTCGCCCCTAGTCTAGCAATCTTATTCATGGCCCATTGGGAACAGGAATGTATAGATAATAACCCACCGAGAGAGCTGCGGCTATGGAAAAGATATATTGATGACGTGCTCATCATATGGGAGGGGGATTTTCCCTCCCTTGAAGCATTCTTTGTGGAATTGAATAAGAATGATAGGGGCAAAGATGGTCGTCTCATTACCAGTACTTACTTTAAGGAGACGGACCGCAATGCTTTTATCCCCCTAACCAGCTGCCATCTGCAGCTCCCGCCGCTGCTCCCAAAGGACAGTTCCAGCGTATTAGGTGGAACTGTACTGAAATCTCTGATTTTTACCAGCAGGCAATAATTTTAAAACAGAGATTCTTGAGGAAAGGTTATCAGGAATGTGAAATTGATGAGACCTTTGCCAATGTTGCGGCCATGGATAGGGGCAACATGCTCAGTGGGAGGAGAGAAAACCACACAGCATCTGATAAGTTCGGGTGGTCAGTGGTTACTCGGTACTCTAACCAGCATTTTTCTATAAAGAAAATTCTTAGGAAACGTTGGGGCGTACTACGAAACGACAGAGTTCTTGGCCCTGTAATTCCAGAACAACCAGTTTTAATATTTAGGGGCGCTGCTTCTTTGAGACACAACATTGCCCCTAATGTTATAGACCCTCCAAAGACATTATCTTTTTTTTCAGTCAACAAAAGGTTTTTTTTCATGCCGTAGATGTAGTATCTGTCAGATCAATGCCTTTAGAGGACGTAAGTGTGAGGCCTTCCAATCTACTGTGACTAACAAAACTTATGATATTGAGTCATTTATAACTTGTTCTACACAATTTGTAGTTTACATAATCCAATGCCCATGCTCAAAACAATATATAGGTCGTACCAAAAGAGAGTTACATGTACGATTAGCTGAACATGTAGGTAATATCAAACGAGGTTTTAAAAAACACAATTTGTCTAGGCACTATGATAAACATCACATTGGAGGGGTACTAACATGGTTAGGTCTATCTCAAGACTTGAGACCAGATGGATTTTTAATATGAAAAGTTTTGTACCTTTTGGCCTCAACGTTGATTGGGATATAAATTGTTTAATAAATAATTCATGAATTTGTCCTCAATCATTTTTAAATCTGTAATTTCTCTTTTTTTATTAATTTATTAATTAATTTATATATATATATATATATATATATATATATATATATATATATATATATATATATATATATATATATATATATATATATATATATCATTTTTATAAGAATTTTTATACATGATTATTAAATTTTGGTATATTAGGAGCTTATTAACATAATTGTAGCAGTTCATATAATTGTTGTCCCGTTTGTATCAAGCTGACGGTGTCACTATTAAAACTCCAACGCTTACCTTTCCTCTGTGTTCGGTATCCACCTAAATTATTTAGGTTTCTTATTTCGCCACTAGATGGCGATGTTATCTATTGTCTCTATTCCCCTATTCCCATTAGTAGCCAACACTGAAGATGGAGTTGCTACCATTTATTGTCTATGATATTGCCCTGGTTGCCAGTAGTTAAAATGGCGCTGTAGGCATATATACACCTCCGTAGTGATGACACATCCATTTGGCCAATCCCCAGAAGACGTCCGCTCCTGACAAAACACATAGAGTGGAGCCTCTGACACCGCGGCTTTTATGTGACACAACCGATTATGATGACACTTCATTCCTGTAAGTGCAAACTCTTTCTTTAATAAATGATATTGAACTGACATACTGCACTATGGAAGTTTCTATTTTTTATCTTTGAGCAACAATAGAAAGATCGGCTGGTCCGGATGATCTTAAGATCTAGGGAGACTTTTAAATTCCCTGTGCTGGGCGAGACTGCTAGCAGCAGTCATGGCTTTTTGGTAAGCAAGCTACCTCACTTTTGGGTGTTGACCTGAACACACGTTGGTTTTGCATTAGGAAGATTGGTGTCACAGCTTCTGTTTCCTGCAATTCATCTTTTCTCCTGTGGAGGCATATTGCTTATGGATTTTCTCATTGATCACTATGGGACATTGCTTTAGTTTTCTTCTTTTTCCTTTTTTTCTTTTTTAAATATTTTTTCTTTTTATGTAGTTATTTTTTTATTCACTTACCAGTGTATGTATCACTGGTTTTGATTATTCCACAATTGTTTTTATCATAACAATATCATATTGTACATCATTATTAGCGCTGCACTCGCTGTGTTGTTTAAGCTGTTCCACCTGGCAGATGGAGGAAAATCAGGAACAGGTTCAGCCAACAGTGAATCTGCAGTGAACACACATGGGCAAAGTAGGTTACGGTGCAGTCTCTTGCAAGGCCCATTTGGCTTCTCTGAAACAACATCATACACAGGCCATCCAAGAAAAGTTTGATTCTCAACCTGATATGGGCAGGGATCCCACTTGGGCTCCAGCTTGTTTCCTCTAATGTGTCTGGGATTGCACACCAAGACCCTGTCTCCTGGTTTTAGTGGCAGCAAGTTGAGTACTTTCATCAGCCAGATCCTGATGCCTTCCCAGCACCATTTGTTTAGCTCGGGCTAGGTGTTGCCAATGGTCTTGGACCCATTCATCAGGGGTCCTTGATGTGATAGGCTCTGGAGTTTCCAATAATAAATCCACAGGTAAACGGCCGCAACGGCCAAACATCAAAAAATGGGAGTATAACCATTTGCTCTATGCACTGTCTGATTATAAGCCCAGACAACATTACCGACATACTGTGGCCATCTTTCTCATTGCTCTTGCTCCAAGGTGCGAATAAACTCCAACAGCGAGCGATTAAAGCGCTCACAGACACCATTGCCTTGGGTATGATAGGGGGTGGTATGAGATTTTTGAATGCCAATAAGGCGACACAGTTCAGAAAACACCTGAGACTCAAAGTTGTGGCCTTGGTCAGACAAAATCCTCTTGGGGCACCCATAGGGTTGCACCACATGTTTCCAGAACAGTTTAATTGTGGTAATGACAGTCTGATCCTTGGTTGGCATGACAATGGCAAACTCAGAAAAGTGGTCCACGAACAACAAGGTATAACGAAATCCAGAAGTTTCAGTCACTGTCAGAAAGTCCATGGTCAGTAATTCAAAGGGCTCTCCTGTGCTCACCACCAGAGGGGTAGTTTTCTCTGCTTTTCCCTTGTGAGTGGCACAACTCTGACACTTCTGACAGACCTTCAGCACCGACTTTGTCAGTCCACGCCAAAAAACGTACTTACGAACAAAAGCCTCTGTCCGTTTGGCAGAAAAGTGTCCTCCAGTACTGTGAAAGACCTGACAGACATCTAAGGCCTCCGAGGGATGATCAGTTGATGGATAATCCGTGGTTCTCCTGGTATGCGTGTTTTTCGGTACAAGAGTCCATTATATCCTTCCAATGTATTCCACTGCTTAAGAAGCTGACACAAGGTTGACGAGAGCCTTCTTCGCTCCCTGTAGTCTGGTTTTCTATTCCTGTCCCAATATTTCATGAGCTGACCAATGTCGGGGTCTTTCCACTGAAGTTTAATCCACTCTTGAGGAGTATGAATTTCTAGCCCACTTTGTGGGATTTGGTCACTTTGCAGAGCTGAGGATGCCCGTTGTTCTTGTAGGTTGACCCTGGAGGGGACAACCTCATACTCTTCACGCTATTGATCTCTATCCTCCTGAGGCTGGTCATGGGGAAACCTCGACCCTGCCATTGAGAGCCCTGGCTTGTAGTGAATAGTATAGTTGAACTGGGCTAGCCGGGCCACCCAACGTTGCTCCAAGGCCCCAAGTTTGGCAGTTTCTAGGTAGGCAAGAGGGTTTTTGTCAGTATAGATGAAGTGTTCCAAGACTGAACAGCCTGAATTTTACTGGATCCAGGGACACCCTCTTTGCCTCAAGCACATGCCCCAATTAGTGGATTTTGGTCTTCATAAGATGACATTTTTCTGGTTTGAGCTTAAGTCCATATTGAGCTAGCCGAGAGAGGACTTGGTCCAAATGCTTCAAATGGTCCTCAAACGTTTTGGAAAAGATGTTGATGTCAACCAAGTAAATCAGAACGGAGTCAAAGTTCAAGTCTCCCAAGCAACGTTCCATTAGCCTTTGGAAAGTGCTGGGGGTATTATTCAGGCCGAAAGGCATACAATTGAACTTATACAGTCCCAGAGGGGTAATAAAGGCTGTTTTTTCACGGTCGTCTTCCTTTACTGGGACCTGCCAGTATCCGCTGGCCAGGTCTAGAGTAGAAAAATACTGAGCCTGGCCTAGGGATTCTTCGACCCGTGGCAGTGAGTAAGCATCTCGATGCGTACATGAGTTCAGTCTGTGATAATCCACACAAAAAAGTAAATTTCCATCTCTCTTTTGGACAAGAACTATGGGAGTCGCCCAAGCACTGCAACTCTCTCGTATCCCCCCTATAACATTCCTCGTAGTAAGTCTTTACCTTCCTGACAAAGGGCAGCTTCATCAGTGTGGATTGGATGATCCAAAGCAGTAGTACAGCCACAGTCTTCTGGGCCCCTAGAGAATGCTATCATATATTTGTGAACCAACTTCTGTATTTTAGTTGTGTGATCAGGAGTCATTTTTTGAACTGGAAGTGCAAGTTGTGCTAATAACCGCAAAAGATAAGAGTCCTCGGAATCAGGCAAAGCAGATTGCAAAGAAGCACATGCAGTTTCCACTCCAGGGAAAGGATCAGTGATGCAGTTTCTAGGTACTGTATACACATCTGCAATAGCCAGGTCAGTGGGTATGTGGAGAGGGGCATACCCCAGGTTAGCAAGTTGCACCAATACCTGCCCCTGCTGGACAACAGACAAAGTCCTGGCTATTAGCCATTCACCTTTCATTTCTAGATTGCATTGTGGCTCTACCATCATAGTGGCTCCTTCTATGTGCCTTCTAGCCACAACAGGAAGGGGGCACACCAGCTCTTGATGGGGTTGTATAGTAACCTGCTGGTGTGCGGGAAGGTGGATGACCCCAACTTTCTCCGTATATTTGTGACATGATGTCTGAACAGCCTGACAAGCATTAATCAGATTCTGTAGCTGGGTTTCTGGCTGTTTAGACCCCCATGTAGAAGCCTCCTGAAGAAGGTGGGTTAAGTCCAGTTCCTTCAGGGCGTTCATGTCCAAAACCACTGGAATATCTGGAAGGAAGCATCACGGGTCACCCCCACCCTGACCTGGGTGAGGGTTTGCCCATAGACTTTTAGGGACATCCAGGTGACCCCCACTACCAGAATAGGCAGGTTATTTGCAGCTTTCAGATTTAGCCAGGAAGGATCTTGAGTTGGGGTGTTGCGAAAATGATGCTCGTAAAAGTGAGATGCCATGGTAGTGACCTCTGATCCAGTGTTCACCACACAGCTGGCTGGCTGGCCGTTGAAAGTCACAGTTATTACTGGGCATGTGGACATAAGCATAGGATCTTTTTGGGGCTGTGAAGAAACGCTTCCATAAGTTGCCCCTTTGCCACGGGAACCTCTAGTTTAAAGGATGCTGTTGGGCAATCTTTGCTCCCTTTCCTGCACAGTTCCTGGAAATGTGGCCTAACCGCCCACACTGCCAGCACCTGCGATCTGTATTTGGGTCTGGGTCCGAGTGGGTTGGGTAGCCCTGCTCCATGTAGCTGACAGTTCCTGTTTGAGGGAGGTCACGGAATCAGCTGGTACTTTGCAATCCTTTCTATTGAGGCCAACACAGCAGCTGGGTTTGATGAGGGGCATGGAGCAGTCGCTTCCTTGAGCTCTAACAGCCACCCGACTCCATGAGTGGAGGTAACCTGGCTTCTGGCAATAGCCTGTTCATGTTCCAGCTCCTCCTGTTCTCATCTCAATGGCCTCTTGCAGGATAACGCCAAACTTTACTGCGTCATCATCCCTCACTCTATCCCTTAAGGCTCTCTTTAATGAAGAGGACCATACCCCAAAGAGAAACTGGTCCTGGATGAGTTGATCAGGGTTAGATACTCCTGTTCCAGTGGGTGCCATTTGTTTCTCCAGCTGGCACCAGATTTCCTGCAGGGCAACACCATATTGAGACATAGTCTCTTGGTCATGCTGGCTCCAGGTATATAATATCCTCCGGAGTTCAGCTATAGGGGTACTCTGACCATACAAGCTCTCCATACGAACCATAATAGCTGTTCTGTTGTCTCTGTCCTTTTCTGGCAGAACCATTACGGCCCGGTGCATTACGTGCATAAATAGCCAAATCTGCAATGTGCTCAGCGGGTATTTGGAACAAGCGGGCTGAGCTGTCCAATCTCTCCACCCAGTCTGTCAGGGAGATATTTGTGCCAGTAAATTTAGGGATCAGTGCCAGAGCTGCTCCATAAGGTGCCATGGTTAACCCTCTAGCCACTCCCGCCACCATGGATGATGGTTCTGACATCCTGCCGACTACGCCAAAATGTTAGCGGGGGGAATTAGCGTGGCTGTATTATAGAGGTAAATACACTGCATGGTATTGTGAATGATGTAACTTTAATTGCCAGATAAGCAGCAGTAGAAAATGATATTTACAAAAGTGGAGTAAACAGTTCTCTTGTTAGCATATAAGGCACAGGTTCACAGTCCATTCACCAAAGATACAGAATGCAGCTCAGTAAACTGGCACTGTAGTTACTATTCCTCTCTTCAGGCACATCAGTGGTATACAAGGCACATTTTGATTACATGCCATAGACTGGAGTGCATAAGCAGATTCCACAGATGCAGCAGAGATGATTTAAAATGAAAATACACTGTCTTAGATGATCTTCTATCACAGGCGCAGCAGCAGTGCTGATAGGCAGGACTCCTGAGGATCCCTGTGCTGTCCCTGTAGGCTGGAACACTCTCCCTGAATAAGGTCTAGCTTTCCCTCACAGGCAGTATACCTCTCCCTCACTCATTCCACACACGTCTCTCAAAATGGTGGCTGGGCCCCCTTTTATACGGAAGCTAACACAAAACGGTGGACAAAATCTCGAGAGAACTTAGTACCAATCAGAACATGAGGCTTCTTCAAGATGGCTGCTGGAGCCAAGTTCAGAGAACATTACAGCCTCAACAGGATTTCACAAAACAGCAGGAAAACACAAACACATTCTGAATATAATATGACATTTCTGCATGAGAAAGTAGGTATGATACAATTGTAGTCCCACTTCTCCTCTCAGCCAGCAAGACTGTCCTGTCACAGTTAACTGTATGTGAGGAGGCTACCTACACGCCCCCTTCCTCCAGTAAATGGTGCCGCCCAGGGCATCCCCTCCTTTTGCCCCCCCCCCCTTGTACCAGCCCTGTTAGGGCCTTTTGTTGGAGCTGCTTTCATCCATGATCCTTTGGAACTCTGCAGGCACACAGTGAAAATTCACTTCATAGAGTGAACATGCTTTAGCTTAGAAGATCAGTTCCTCTACTTCAAAACTTTAAATTTATCCGGTTTCCAGTTGTTTTTGAAATCTCCCATTTCCTCTGGGAGTAGTTTTGATTTTTTGGAACAAGAATATCACATTTCGAATATATCTTTCCACATTTGGCAGTGTTGGAAGTTTCTTATAATCCTCCTTGCCTCAAAAATAAGGTACATTTTAATTAATTTGCCAGTTGGCCAAAATACCTTGGTCAAAACCAAAAAAGTGTCCAATCCTCCACCACCACGCACTTTCTTAAAATCAAATCCCACTGATTCAAAATGACACCCTAAACTAATAAAAAGGTCATAAGGGTCTTGTACACTAGTTGAAGATAACCATTGCTAAATCCAGGCATCACTTTCCTCCCAGGGTTAGTAGGACAGGCTCAAACAATACATTAAATAAGACAAAAGAGGAAACCATCATAGCAAAAAATAGGTCTATTGAGAGTTTTAAAAGTTAAAAAATCCTTCTTAAAAACATTCAGCACTAAGGACAGAATCTCATTTAATCTCATAAAGGGAGTGACAGGCTGCACTCTCACCTCCATGCGTGCATGTGCAAACCAATACGTGATGTCACTGTGCTATATCACCACCCAACATGTTTCATCATTGTTTGACTCCAAAAGGAGCAGTAACCAAGCTAAGGATCATTGCTACACTTGTCTTAACCATTGGAACTGTGAAACTGACTGAATGCACTATACAGACTCCATTTTGAATCACTGCTGCACTAGTCTACACCTTCACAATTGTGGAAAAAAATGTAAAACACTAAAGTCTGCCTTTATGGGACTATTTTGCATTTTATTTCACATGCAATTTATATTAAGGGTGTTTCATCTTGATGGTAATATATTTACATTTTGCAGCAGTGAGGGTGGATGTATTTATTTATTCATTCATTCATTTAAATATTTAGTATTGGCACCATTGGCACAACAAATTTAATGCTAGTGAGTGGGGGAGATAATGTGCACAATGTTTCAGTTATACACTGTATATCATTTCATTCACATACTTATATTAAATGTGGCTATTCATTCATTTCCTTATAAGTGAAGCTTTGTACAGTTATTAGTGGGAAGTTTACAAGTTTAATATACGTTTTTTATATTTATAGATACAGTATATAAAGATAATGTATTTATATTTATTATGAGTTTTTATATATATATATAGCACTAGCATGCTAAAATGCTGCACACTCTAGATATTTAGAATATAAAGGCAAAACAGATTCATTTTGGGAAAAAAATAAATAAAAAAATATATATATATATATATCATTTCTTCCCAAAATGAATCTGTTTTGCCTTTATATTCTAAATATCTAGAGTGTGCAGCATGTTAGTTAATGAAGAGGATCATGAAATAACTGATTCTTAGCCATATTTTCCAGAGTCACATCTACTTTCCAGTAACATAATTTGGATAAGCACAACATGAGTAATGTAAGAACTCAATTCATAGAAAGGTCTGTATTTTGTAATAGCTATTATCGCTGGCAGACTATTAAACTAGTCTCATAAACAGGGCCAAATTTGTGCCCTGCAAAGCATTTCCTCCTGACTTCCCTGGCACAGCTGATCACTAATACACCCCACGATGATTAAAATTGAATTTTCAAAACAGCCAGTGGGATTTCAAATGTGACTAAAAAAATAACGTTCAGTTGATAGCGTTTTGATCTGAAATCAAATTACTTCTCTATCCGGTCTCCTGTCTCCTTTAATATCAATCGTGTATTATCTCGTCCTCTCTCTTATCATCAGAGCCCAGAGCTAAAGGGAAAAAAAATCAACCGCAGACACCTTAAAAAATATCTACTAATTGGAAACAGTTTTGCTGCGTTCTGTTTCCGTGAAATCCTTGAGGAGTAACCGGTATAAACGACGGGGCTTTTCGTCTGACATCGCTTTGGACACTTCTCATTTCACAGACTGCAGAACAATTGTTCTGCTTTAATGCCTTCCACGCTAGTGAGAACCACAATGCGATTTCAAATAAGACAATAGTGGTTGGGCACTGCAAAGTATTCCTACCTATTCTGAAAGGGAAATCTATGTTTGATTTGATCTAAATGATGTACTTGTGCTGTAACATCGGACTCTGATTACATGCAAAATACTTGCAGTGGTGTCTGGATTTTAGCTAACGCTGCCTTCTGGTGGAAGTTTAGAGCAAACCAATGCTCAACTCCATTTTACATTCTTTCATCTGCAAATGTACATTATGACATTTTAGGTCCATTCGGATTTTTTTTTTGTGAACCTCAAAAACAGCCAATCCACAGCTCTGTGTATTAACCGCTTCAGCCCTGGAAGTATTTACCCCCTTCCTGACCAGAGCATTTTTTGCGATTCGGCACTGTGTCGCTTTAGCTGACAATTGCACGGTTGTGCGACTTTGTACCCAAACAAAAATGACATCCTTTTTTCCCACAAATAGAGCTTTCTTTTGTTGGTATTTGATCACCTCTGCGGTTTTTATTTTTTGTGCTATAAACAAAAAAAAGCGACAATTTTTTTTAAAAAAAGGCAATATTTTTTACTTTTTGCTATAATAAATATCCCCCAAAAATATATAAAAAAACAAATGTTTTCCTCAGTTTAGGTTGATATGTATTCTTCTACATGTTCAGGTAAAAAAAAATCGTAATAAACATATATTAATTGGTTTGTGTAAAAGTTATAGCGTCTACAAAATAGAGGATAGATTTATGGCATTTTTATTATAATTTTTTTTTTCACTAGTAATGGCGGCGATTTGGGACTTTTATCGGGACTGCGACATTATGGCGGACACATCGGACACTTTTGACACTATTTTGAGACCATTGTCATTTATGTGTCCTAGGGAGTGATTCTAACTGTGGAGAGGGATGGGCTACCACTGACATGACAGCGATCACTGCTCCCGATGACAGGGAGCAGTAGATCCCTGTCATGTCACTAGACAGAAGAGGGAAATGCCTTGTTTACATAGGCATAACCCGTTCTTCTTCTCTGTCTCACGATCGTGGGCTGCCGGCGAACATTGACTTTGTGGGACCAGCGGCAGGCGCGTGCACATGCCCGCAAGGCGGAAAATTCAGAGGAATGTACAGGTATGCCCATTTTCCTGTACGAGCCATTCTGCTGGCGTATGTGTGTGTGCGGTGGTCGGCAAGAGGTTAAGTTTAAAAAAAAAAATTCAGTTTTAGCTAAAACATAGGACAACAACAGGTAGATTACAGTATGTGTTTGCATTTTGTTAGGCATATCTAAACCCAAAAACAAAAATGTTAAATATTGCAATTTACCAGTCCTTAGATGTTGTGGCTGCATTCGTAAAGAAAATATCTTTTGATTGTGACAGAAATGCAGTTTCTTTATCACTTCCTGTGAGCTTAAAAGAAAGTATAAACATCCTTATATTTATTGTGTAATCTACTAGTCTCATTAATCCACCATTTAATGCAGATGAACAAAGGCTGACTTGTTGAAGTCCAACCTGTGTGACTACCATGGATCCTTCCGTGCAGTGAAGAATAGGGTATATCAACGAAGGGACAGAAAATGGGTTGTCTGAAGGTAGTGATGAGCGAAGGTTTGTTCTCTGGATGTGCACTGAATGCTAAACACAAAATTTGTAATCCCTGAATATAGTGCCTAAACCTTACTGATGTCTTTTTGATCCATATTTATCAATGACATCCCTGGCCAGAGAGCTGTCATTTAGGGCAGGAGTGCAATGGGAGAGGATAATTGGCACAGGTCATCACGACCTTAAAGTAGTTGAAGGAATTCACCCCTCCCCTTTCCACCCTGCCCCAAGTCCACATGCCAGGAACACAAATACAAAACATCCATCCCATAATGCATTTCTTCTAAGGCAGACAGACACAACCGAACAATGGGACACAGCTAAACCCCAAATGATTCCATCCGCATGAGACAACACACAATACATACATATATACAACATTCCAGTGTGGTTGTACAGCGAGTACAACTAGTTCAGATCCGCCTGAGGTTCTCGGTCACCATGTGCTCCTAATGGACACAGGGTAATTTACACATAGGAGGGGCTGTGGGAGCTGGACACAGAGTTTCCAGAGCTCTCCAAGGTAAGCTGGGTTCCACAAGCCCCCCATCCAAAGTGACTCCAGTCACAAAGGGTACATGTTCAAATGACATATTTCCTTCACACATGCATTTAACCAATCATGATATCATATATGATTAACTTTACATCTCTGTATCTAAGCAAAACTCATTATGTTACATCATGTCACAGAGAAAACTCCCTTAACTCCCTTAAATCCATCTCATGACACACACATAAGTTCTTCATTTCGGGTTTCGATTTCAACACAAGCTCACTGCCTACACAGCAATATATTATAATGTCATTGTTAAACAAAATACACTTAAAGGAACACAGTCCAGCCTTAAATCGCAAAACGTAATATGAACATAAAGGGGATTTTTTGCATGACTCTTTCAATTCTCAAATGTGACAATCACAAACCCTGTTGCCCCCAATATGCCACCAACCTTCACCTGGACTACTTTTCCACAAATGTACCACTATCTCAAGCATGTAAAAATAGAGAACAACAAACACATCAGAATGGGGGAAGGGGTGTGACAGTCCATAAAAGTAAGTGGGAGGGGCATGACAGCCTTTAGGCTAAATGAAAAATTGCCCCAAAGAATGAATGTCCATAAAATAAAAAAATAAAAAAAGGTCCCCATTATAATTTTCATTTTCCTAAACTTTTCCCCAAACTTTTCCCAAGATCCCAATAATTTGGTTCAATTCTGTGTTCATCCACATAAGCAGAAATTTAGCCACCCAAAAACCCTGCCTCTTATGCCGCGTACAGACGAACAGAATTTCTGACAACAAATGTTCGATGTGACCTTTTTGTCAGAAATTCCGGCTGTGTGTAGGCTCCATCGGACATTTTTTGTCAGAATTTCTGACCAACAAAATTTGAGAATGTATACAAAGAGCGCAGCGCTGGATTTAAATATGCAGTGAAAAAACAGCAAAATTATTAGTTCAAATAAAAAACTGAGCTTATTAATCTTCAAATAATGTCCATAAAATGCAAAAATATAAGTGATTAAATGTCCGTGAAGCACAAAGAACCAATCTGGATGTCTAACTTCCACCGCTGTGAGGCCCGTCACCAGAAGAATTAAAGGCTTACCAGACCGCCTTTCTTTAAAGGCATGAATCAATCGCCACCATGGATGCTGTCCCTCTCCTGGCTGGATCCTGCTGTGAGGCACCGGATGGTTGATCCCAAATCTGTCAGCCGTGAAGGAGCGCCAATCTCAATAGCAATCTCAATAGCGTGAGTATCCGAAAAAAAGGGGAGAAATGCTCCAATGGTGTAGTAATTAATGGTTCCTTTTATTAAAAAAAAGGCCTAAAAGGCATTTACCAATACAGCAATCCTTGCAAGGAGTAATAAAACAAAACCGATAGATAATGAAAGTACGCGCATGCGCAGTCCGTGCGTACGTGTCTACCCACGTACGGGTAGACACGTACGCACGGACTGCGCATGCGCGTACTTTCATTATCTATCGGTTTTGTTTTATTACTCCTTGCAAGGATTGCTGTATTGGTAAATGCCTTTTAGGCCTTTTTTTTAATAAAAGGAACCATTAATTACTACACCATTGGAGCATTTCTCCCCTTTTTTTCGGATACTCACGCTATTGAGATTGCTATTGAGATTGGCGCTCCTTCACGGCTGACAGATTTGGGATCAACCATCCGGTGCCTCACAGCAGGATCCAGCCAGGAGAGGGACAGCATCCATGGTGGCGATTGATTCATGCCTTTAAAGAAAGGCGGTCTGGTAAGCCTTTAATTCTTCTGGTGACGGGCCTCACAGCGGTGGAAGTTAGACATCCAGATTGGTTCTTTGTGCTTCACGGACATTTAATCACTTATATTTTTGCATTTTATGGACATTATTTGAAGATTAATAAGCTCAGTTTTTTATTTGAACTAATAATTTTGCTGTTTTTTCACTGCATATTTAAATCCAGCGCTGCGCTCTTTGTATACATTCTTAGTGGTGCCCCCTATCAGGGTTATAGCGCATAGCCGCAGGATATTTCCGCACAGGTTCACTATTATTAATAATTTTGCACACTTGAATACAAAAATTAAGTTTTATTGACTCACATCCCTCACTTTACACCTAGCGCAAATTTTCTCTTTTAGACAACAAAATTTGAGAGCTGGTTCTCAAATTTTCTGACAACAAAATTCTTTGTCATAAAATCCAAGCGTATGTACACAATTACGATGCACAAAATTCCACGCATGCTCTGAATCAAGTATGAGATGGAAGCGCTCGGTCTGGTAAAACTAGCATTCATAATGGAGAAAGCACGTTCGCCACGCTGTAAAGTTTTTAATCTTTTAGTGCAGCGCATTCGCTTCTTCTTTAGAATGCTAGAATAAGTTGTTTTGCTGCTGATATTCATACAGAGTTCTGACAAACTGATTTCTTGATTATTTTTTGCGATCTCCTGAATAATATTTTCTATTTTTTTCATCAGATCTTCATAATAATGTTTAGAATTTATTTTTATAGTGATCTTTTTTTAATTATATTTTTCTCAAGATCTCCTTTTTTTATTTTTTTTTCTAGTGATCTCCATAATATTTTTTATCTTTTTGTGTGTCAAGTTACCACAACACCATTATTATCTTGTATTTTTTAACCTCAAGGAGGTTGTTTGGTGTTGGTGTCCCTTGTTAATTTGACATTGTATTTTTGAAATGTACCTGCCTACTCACAAACAAACTGTCTTTTTTTAACTAAAACACAGCCAAGTATTTGTGAAAATAAACTAGGCATTTATTAGGCATCATAACAAAATAAAGAGGAAGGCAACGCTGGATAAACTGGTGAAATTTGCGAAACCTTTGTACCCCAGGGTACACATCAATTATTTGACAGGCAAAATTGGTAGCCTGAGGAGTCCATTTAATAGGGAGCACAATCCAGTCCAGGACTCAAAGAGATCAGGAACAGCAGCAGATGACATATATGTCCTGAGGCTGTGGTCATACAACAGCCTGCATCTTTTGTCAGACAAGACTGAACCCAAGTCATCACTCTCCTGTCTTCCTTACACGCTTCCTTCCACGCTTGCTTCCAGGCTGTTGCTCTGGTGATGGAGTTGTGGCAGGAGATGGAGGAGGTGGCGGAGGAGGAGGATGGTCCAACTCACACAGGTGGGTTTTGCTTGTGATTTCACCCCTCAACCCCTTATTTAGGACCAGATAGGTTGCTTCCTCACAAAATAGGCTTTGGCCCACCTCCATTTCCTGCATTTTGCTGGCTACCATGCAGGCATAGGCCTCTTGAAGATTGGGGTGGTTCTGAGGGCCACAGTAGCCTCTGGAATGAAAGAAAGCGCTGACTCCTCCATGTTACTCCCCTTCCTTTTTGTTTTTTTGTTGGAAGGCGGAGGAGGCGGAGGAGGCGGAGGAGAGAAACCTGGGATTCGGTCAGGCTACTGGGCCCGGCCACCTCCTGGCTGCTACTCACCCCCACCACCACCTGGTTGTCACTTTCCCCCACCACCTCCTGGCTGCCACTTTCCCCCACCACCTCCTGGCTGCCACTTTCCAAAGCCTCCTCCTGTGTGAGGCTTTCCTGTGTATGAAAATGGGACATAGTTTTAGTTTATTGTTCATCAATCAAACGTCATCTGCTGCTGCTCCTGATCTCATGGAATCCTGGACCTTCTTGCACTCCCTATTATATGTGCTCCTCCTGCCACCAATTTTGGCCTTCAAATAGTTGATGTTTGCTGTGGGGATCCAGCCATTCTTCCCCACGTCCACATACAAAAACTCGTATGTCGCCGACACCACTGCCAACATCACAATACCATTACAGCGTGGTATGTACATACAGCGTGGGAAAGGGACTTCGAGAGGACCTACACAGAAGAACAGTGGAAGAAAGCGTTCAGGATTACATATAATTCTAAGAAGTGCTAACCTTTGGGAATTGTACTATAAAATACTATTGCGCTGGTATCTTACCCCACACCGGGTTTCCAAATTTGCAACTGCAGCATCCCCTGATTGTTGGAGGAATTGTGGTCACAGGGGTATATTACTACACATTCTGTGGTCTTGCCCACGCCTTATTGAAACTAAAACAAACATTAAAATGACAGTAGGTAAAGCCCACATGTATGAATGAAGGCACATTGATGTACTAAAGGTAGTTTGACCTCAACAGTTTCGCGGCCAATGCCGCTTCCTCAGGAGGCGTCCAAATATAGCATCTAGAAAGTGAACAAGCAGTTACATACATAAAATACATTAATATATTATAACATAATTTTGGAGTGATTACAAATTATATAAGTACACTCACCAACAACTGCCCCATCAGGCAAAAACGG
Source organism: Lithobates clamitans (assembly GCA_037952925.1). NCBI lineage: Eukaryota > Metazoa > Chordata > Amphibia > Anura > Ranidae > Lithobates > Lithobates clamitans. The sequence goes on from JBBGZY010000320.1 coordinate 3,564,920, forward strand.
CATTTATGATACGCCCAGATCGGGCGTTCCCCCTGGGGCTAGTAATTATTGCTCTATCAATCATTGCATTGAACAAGTATGTGGGGCATGCTTGTCCTCTTTTTTGTCAGCTGGCCGTGTTGAGCCACAACATGCAGAAGAGTTGGTAGAGTGGATCACAAAGCCGTCCTCATCCTCCTCATCCTATGTCACCCAGGCTAAGACAAGCTTGGCTGCCAATGCAGCTGCCAAAGCAGCCTATTCCATTGGCTCAATGGCATCAGTCACTCCTTCCCTAGCCCCACCATCATGTCCTGAGGAGTCCCCCGAACTGTTCGACCACAGTGTCGGGTACATGCTGCAGGAGGATGTGCAGCATTTTGAAGGCTCCGATGATGGTACCCAGGTTGAGGATGAAGGCAGTAAGGTGAGCCCAGAGAGAGGGGTTGCCCAAGAAGGACAAGAAACTGGCAGTCATGTTCCCCCCAGCTGCAGCATACTGCCAGGTTTGCTCCAGTGGTGAGGAGGGAGGGGATGATGAGGTCACTGACTCTACATGGGTGCCTGATAGAAGAGAGGAGGAGGTGGCACATCTCCAACAAGGCAGGATGCCCTCCAGGGGCCAGCTTAAGGACAGCCAACTGACTGCATCACAGTGCAGAGCTCCGCATGTGCAGGGCGCTACTGACTCCACATGGTTTTTCAAAAGTTCTTTGGCGTGGGCCTTTTTTGAGATGTGTGCAGCAGATTGCACCATTGCTGTTTGCAACATATGTCTGAAGCGTATCAAGCGTGGCCAAAACAGCAGCCACTTGGGCACCACATGCTTGACCAGACATATGTCGAGCTTCCATGCAGTCCGTTGGCAATAGTACTTAAAAGACCCACACCAAAGAACAAGGCAGGCCTCTCCTTGCTCCTCATCAGCTGGGATCTCCAACCCCACTATACCTTCAGTCTCTCGGAGACCTGCACTGAGAGGAATGAAGGTGTAGAATTAAGTGTCCCAAGCACTTGCGGGCAATCTGCTAGCGGTACACCTAAATCCGATTGTAGCAGGAAAATTTCCCTACCCCAGTTGCTAAATCATCGAAAGAAATTCAGTCCCAGCCATCCACATGCTCAGCGGCTGACTGCTAGTTTGGCTAAATTGCTAGCACTCCAACTGCTGCCTTTTCAGCTAGTAGACTCTGCCCCCTTTCGTGAATTTGTGGAATGTGCGGTACCTCAGTGGCAGGTTCCCAAACGCCATTTGTTTTCTCAGAAGGCCATTCCTGCTCTCTACCGGCATGTGGAAGGCAATGTCTTGGCCTCTTTGGACAGGGTGGTCAGGGGAAAGGTGCATATTACCACTGACTCATGGTCCAGAAGGCATGGACAGGGATGTTACCTTTCTTTCACGGTGCATTGGGTAACCCTGCTGGCAGCTGGGAAGGATGCAGGACAGGGTGCAGTAATGTTGGAGCTTGTTCCACCACCATGCCTTCAAAATGCTGGTAGTGGTGATTCTACCACACCTCTCTCCTCCACCCCCTCCTCTTCTTCTTCCTCTATGGCTTCTTCCTGTGCAGATTTGTCCATCATTTAATGAAAAGTTTATGCGACACCTCCTTTCTTCCCAGTATGGAATCCATATGGATTCAATATTACAGTACTAATCCATTATCAGAATTAATTTAATTACTCTTATATCATATGTTGCAAAAAAAATAGTATACACTCCAGGTATAAATAATTGCAATATCTCATCTCTCAATAATATGAAAATATTTAACAATCATGGTTTTTATGTGATTGAGGAAATTCTTTGAATCTGACATGATTTTAGCTATGTGTTTTTAATTTATTTTATTTTATTTATTTATTTTTACTTTTTTATTATATATTTTTTTACTTTCTTATATTGTGTGTGTATAACCGTTAAGACAATAGACCCTGGTTGTGGTATGCGGGATTTCATTTAAATCTGCCTTGCGCAAATAAGTGTATCATCACAGGATTAACTAAAGCACTAAATGAGCGGTGACACAAATTCCGGATATCAGGAATACATCTGCAATGTCACTAATTCAAACACAAATTGAGAACAAACTTGTATAACCGCAGCAGATAGGGAATAGGCACAGACTCTGGTCTGCAATAATCACAGGCAAAATGGCCGCCAGCAAGTGCAGTATGAACACCGCACACTATATAAGGGTGGGAGGTGTAGCAAGGGACACGCTCCTGTAGACGTCCAATGACGAAACGCGCAGGGCGTGGCCTGACCAACGTCATGCGCCATCTCCCAATGAATACAGGATTGTTTGATGGTTTAAACTCAGATCTTTTAGGCTTGAATTGAACTTGTATAATGTGAGTACCATTCTGTTACTTTTGGAATAAAGGTTTTAAACGTTTTTACGCTATGGGCACTCCTTCTCTTTTATGTTAACATAACACGATCCAGGATTGCCAGGAACTGCTGCACAGTGGCATAAACTGTGACCGCGCAATAACCCTGCAGGGGTGAAAGTATCCGGTGAGTGCTTGCACAGTAAGAGCACGAATATCAAGCACTGTCACTAATGAACACTGGAATAAGAAGATTGTATTGAGTAATATTGTTTACCAAGAGGAACAAGCTTTCAAACATAACTATCACCTGTGCACTATAATTAAGACTATTCAAAGAAACATTGTTTTTTCTGATTAACACTTATTATATTGAGCACAAGTCACTTTACCATTGACTGCATTTTCCCCCTTCCCCTTTCCCTTCCATTTCCCTCTCTCCCCACCCCCTCTTCCTTTTTCCCTTCCACTCACCTTAGCACTTTATATCAATGCACGGTATGAATACATGGGCATATTTTGATATAACAGCATTACATGGTAGATAGTGAGTTGCATAGGATCAGCCACTGTCTGAAGAAAATTAGATACACATCATTTTCTATTTTTATGTAAAATCACTTTTGGTTGTTACATTTTTACACTTTCACTCACCTATCAGAGGTGACCTTAACATGTTATCACAGTGTCATAACACTTTGCCATAAAACCAGAACAGCCCCGCACCCACACCTAATTTCTTCTCTTTTCCTCATATACTACTGTACTTTTACCATGACTGGTCCATTATTATTCATTCTCTTTATGTATTGTGTGTCTGTTTTATTCTCTTGAGATATATATCCATTTCTACCCCACCCTTATGCCCTGTACACACGATAGGATTTTCCAATTGAAAATGTGTGATAGGACCTTGTTGTCGGAAATTCCAACCGTGTGTAGGCTCCATCACACATTTTCTATAGGAATTTCCGACACATAAAGTTTGAGAGCTTGCTATAAAATTTTCTGACAACAAAATCCGTTGTCGGAAATTCCGATCGTGTGTACACAAATCCGCGCACAAAGTGCCACGCATGCTCAGAATAAATTAAGAGACGAAAGTTATTGGCTACTGCCCCGTTTATAGTCCCGACGTACTTGTTTTACGTCACCGCGTTCAGAACGATCGGATTTTCCGACAATTTTGTGTGACCGTGTGTATGCAAGACATGTTTGAGCCAACATGCATCGGAAAAAATCCATGGATTTTGTTGTCGGAATGTCCGATCAATGTCTGATCGTGTGTACAAGGCATAAGAATGCACCGGTGGCTGTGGTAACTTAATCAAATAAGCTTTCTCTTGTTTAACCTTTAACATATCCCTTCGAATTCTCTGTGTAACTCCGGTTATAATTTTTTTGTATGGTAGTTAAAGCTTTAAGTTTAGATCGCACAGCTAAAACACCTTTTTCCCATATGTACCACAGCAACATAAGTCTTCTTAATTTTCTCAGTCTTTTTAACACCTTAGGTGATGACCTACCTACATTTGAGATCCTTCCCATACCTTCTTTCATTCTTTAAAGAAAACTTAGCAGATTATATGAACATACATACAAAAGTACTTACCACTCTCACGATATCTGGGTGTGATAAAGGGGGATTCCTAATTTACTTTGTCCCTGCTTCTGACTAAAAATCCCTACCTGCTCGAGCTTCTCACCTATTACCACGAGCTCCAAAAGCTACCAATAGGTGTGTACACTTTTCCACAGCATTCCCGGAACGCTTAAAGTTAACCTGGGCACAATATCATAGAAGCCCCAGGCTGCTACAACAAACAGTATGCAAGTAATATCTACCAACAAGTAATTTACTAGTGAAGTAATACAAATGTGCACACACTTCAAAGTACTTCCAAAGCACCTGACCTGAGGCGTTTGTCCTATAAGGGTGGGCAACCCAGGTGAAACTTAGGAGTTAACCAATTCTGTCACCAAAGCGGCCTGCACCCCAACAAAAAAATATTCAAGAAAAACAATTCTCCCTTTTAATCTAAGCCCCTATCAAATCTAATCTATATTAAAAATATCTAATCTAATTACCTGAGTATTTAAAACTCTGACACCAAAGCTGTTAGGATGCACCTTTACCTATAACCACTAGTCCTGACTATTCACTTTTATTATCTAATTATAATTACCTCATCGCCGGCCGATTCCATTGATCACACCCAAAAACTTCTATGCATAGGGAACAGCGTATATGAATGATTGACACAACACATGTTGATTAGGGATGAGCTTCGTGTTCGAGTCGAACCCATGTTCGACTCGAACATCGGCTGTTCGATTGTCCGTCGAATTGCGAACGATATGTGCCGTTCGCGCCAAATTCGTGTGGCGCGTCACGGCCCATAATTCACTGCGGCATCGCAGTGCATTGCTGGCTGATGATTGGCCGAGCATGCACTATGACCCGCATGCTTGGCCAATCACAGCGCCGTCAGTAGAGAGAGCTGTAATTGGCCAAAGCCAGGGTGGCTTTGGCCAATTATGGCTCAGGGGATTTAGTACACGCCCCACACTATATAAGGCCGCCTGCACGGCGGCCCTGTGTAGTGTGTGTTCCGGTGTGCTGAGAGATAGAGAGAGAGAGAGACAGTGTCATTTGATTTGAGTTAGATAGATTAGGCAGAACAGTCAGTCAGTTAGCTGCACTTACAGTGTATTGTGTATATATATGCATCCCAGGTGTTGCATATATATATATACACTGTATTCAGTTTAGCTAGATCCGTTCCTGTTATCTTCTATCTAGACTATTTACATTTAGTGCGGGTGCGTCCTGCTCACAGTGTTCAGCTAGATCCGTTCCTGTTATTTACATTTAGTGCAGTGCGTCCTGCTCACAGTGTTCAGCTAGATCCGTTCCTGCTATTTACATTTAGTGCAGTGCGTGCTGCTCACAGTGTTCAGCTAGATCCGTTCCTGCTATTTACATTTAGTGCAGTGCGTCCTGCTCACAGTGTTCAGCTAGATCCGTTCCTGCTATTTACATTTAGTGCAGTGCGTCCTGCTCACAGTGTTCAGCTAGATCCGTTCCTGCTATTTACATTTAGTGCAGTGCGTCCTGCTCACAGTGTTCAGCTAGATCCATTCCTGCTATTTACATTTAGTGCAGTGCGTCCTGCTCACAGTGTTCAGCTAGATCCGTTCCTGTTATCTTCTAGACTATTTACATTTAGTGCAGTGCGTCCTGCTCACAGTGTTCAGCTAGATCCGTTCCTGTTATTTACATTTAGTGCAGTGCGTCCTGCTCACAGTGTTCAGCTAGATCCGTTCCTGCTATTTACATTTAGTGCAGTGCGTCCTGCTCACAGTGTTCAGCTAGATCCGTTCCTGCTATTTACATTTAGTGCAGTGCGTCCTGCTCACAGTGTTCAGCTAGATCCGTTCCTGTTATCTTCTAGACTATTTACACTTAGTGCAGTGCGTCCTGCTCACAGTGTTCAGCTAGATCCGTTCCTGTTATCTTCCTACTGACAGGCAGGCTTGTCTGGTTATAGTATATAAAGCTACCTGAAGAAAATTACAGGTGTTCTATTTGATCCTATTAGTACCACGGTCAGGCAGCTAGACTATTTACATTTAGTACAGTGCGTCCTGCTCACAGTGTTCAGCTAGATCCGTTCCTGTTATCTTCCTACTGACAGGCAGGCTTGTCTGGTTACAGTATATAAAGCTACCTGAAGAAAATTACAGGTGTTCTATTTGATCCTATTAGTACCACGGTCAGGCAGCTAGACTATTTACATTTAGTACAGTGCATCCTGCTCACAGTGTTCAGCTAGATCCGTTCCTGTTATCTTCCTACTGACAGGCAGGCTTGTCTGGTTACAGTATATAAAGCTACCTGAAGAAAATTACAGGTGTTCTATTTGATCCTATTAGTACCACGGTCAGGCAGCTAGACTATTTACATTTAGTACAGTGCGTCCTGCTCACAGTGTTCAGCTAGATCCGTTCCTGTTATCTTCCTACTGACAGGCAGGCTTGTCTGGTTACAGTATATAAAGCTACCTGAAGAAAATTACAGGTGTTCTATCCCAGCTTAGTGCAGCTACAGGCCATTAGTATGTCTGGAAGGCCAAGAAGGAGAGGCAGACAGTCACAAGCCAATAAGAGAGGGCAAGCAGGCTCTGTGTCTAGTGTTGGTCGTGGAGACGGTGCATCCTCATCAGCACGTGGCCATGGGACACGCTTGGCCTTTTTTTCGGCAGCTGGCCGTGTTGAGCCGCAACATGCGGAAGACTTGGTCGAGTGGATGACCAAGCCGTCCTCATCCTCCTCATCCTCTCTCACCCATGCCCAGGGTGCTTTGTCTGGCAAAGCAGCGGCCTCTTCCCTCAGCTCAATGTCATCAGTGACTCCTTCCCTAGCTCCACCATGTCCTCCTGAGGATTCCCTCGAACTGTTTGACCACAGTGTTGGGTACATGCTCCAGGAGGATGCCCAGCGTTTGGAAGGCTCTGATGATGATACTGAGCTCGATGAAGGCAGTAACATGAGCACGGACAGAGGGGGTGCCCAAGAAGGACAGCAATCTGGCAGTCATGCTCCCCCTGCTGCAGCATACTGCCAGGTTTGCTCCAGTGATGAGGAGGGAGGGGATGATGAGGTCACTGACTCAACGTGGGTGCCTGATAGGAGAGAGGAGGAGGAGGAGGAGGAGGAGGAGGCGGCACATCACCAACGAGGCAGGATGCCCTCCAGGGGCCAGCCTAAGGGCAGCACATTGACTGCATCACACCCCAAAGCTCCACATGTGCAGGGCGCTGCAGTCTCTGCGCGTTATTCAAAAAGTTCTTTGGTGTGGGCCTTTTTTGAGACGAGTGCATCAGATCGCACCGCTGCTATTTGCAACATATGTCTCAAGCGTATCTCGCGTGGCCAAAACATCTCCCGCTTGGGTACCACATGCTTGACCAGACATATGTTGACCTGCCATGCAGTTCGTTGGCAAGCGTATCTAAAAGACCCACACCAAAGAACAAAGAGGATCTCTCCTTGCTCCTCATCAGCTGAGATTTCCAACCCCACTAGACCTTCAGTCCTCTATGAGACCTGCAGTGAGAGGAATGAAGGTGTAGAATTAGGTGTGTCACAGCCAAGTACTTGTGGGCAATCTGCTTTTGGTACACCGACGTCAGATTGTACCAGGCAAATTTCCCTGCCCCAGCTGCTGCACCGCCGAAAGAAGTTTGCTCCCAGCCATCCACATGCCCAGCGGTTGAATGCTAGCTTGGCAAAATTGCTAGCACTTCAACTGCTGCCTTTTCAGTTGGTAGACTCTGCCCCCTTCCGTGAGTTTGTGGAATGTGCGGTTCCTCAGTGGCAGGTACCCAAACGCCACTTTTTCTCACGGAAGGCGATTCCGGCTCTCTACCGGCATGTGGAAGGCAATGTCCATGCCTCGCTGGACAGGGCGGTCAGCGGTAAGGTGCATATTACCGCTGACTCATGGTCCAGCAGGCATGGACAGGGACGTTACCTAAGTTTCACGGCGCATTGGGTGACTCTGCTGGCAGCTGGGAAGGATGCAGGACAAGGTGCAGTAGTGTTGGAGGTTGTTCCGCCACCACGCCTCCAAAATGCTGATTGTGACACACCTCTCTCCTCCACCCCCTCCTCTTCTTCTTCCTCCATGGCCTCTTCCTCGGAACCAGCGGTGCTCCATAGGCGTTCAAGGGGCTACGCAAGTACGCAGGCCAAAAGATGCCATGCGGTGCTTGAGCTGGTGTGCTTGGGGGACAGGAGCCACACTGGGGCAGAGGTTCTGTCAGCTCTGCAGGGGGAGGTTCAGAGGTGGTTGACGCCACGCCAACTTAAGGCAGGAATGGTGGTTTGCGACAATGGCACCAACCTCCTCTCTGCCCTCCGACAGGGACAAATGACCCATGTGCCCTGTTTGGCTCACGTCCTTAACTTGGTGGTGCAGCGGTTCTTGGGCAGGTACCCGGGCTTACAGGATGTCCTGAGGCAGGCCAGGAAAGTCTGTGTGCATTTCCGCCGGTCATATAATACCAGTGCTCGGCTGACGGACCTCCAAAAGGAGTTTAACCTGCCCAAGAACCGCCTAATCTGTGACATGCCCACCAGGTGGAACTCAACGTTGGCCATGCTGCAGCGGCTGCACACGCAGCAGAGGGCCATCAATGAGTACCTGTGCGACTATGGCACCAGGACAGGGTCAGGGGATTGTTTTTTCCCCACGCCAGTGGGCCATGATCAGGGATGCATGCACTGTCCTGTCACCATTCGAGGAGGCCACGAGGATGGTGAGCACTGACAGTGCATGCATCAGTGACACTGTCCCCCTTGTCCACCTGTTGGAGCACACGCTGCGTGGAATAATGGACAGGGCACTTGAGGCAGAACAGAGGCAGGAAGAGGAGGACTTCCTTAGCTCTCAAGGCCCCCTTTATCCAGACAGTGTTCCTGCGTGCCCGCCGATCACACAGGAAGAGGACGAGGAGGAGGAGGAGGAGGAGGAAGATTGTGTCAGTATGGAGGTGGAGCCTGGCACTCAGCATCAGCAGCAGTCTTTAAGGGATCAGTCCCAAGGAACACATGGACTTGTACGTGGCTGGGAGGAGGTGGCTGCGGACGTTGTTGTCCTTAGTGACCCAGAGGACCCTGGACCGAATGCCTCAGCAAACCTACGCTGCATGGCCTCCCTGATCCTGCAAAGCCTGCGTAAGGATCCTCGTATTCGTGGTATCAAGGAGAAGGACCAATACTGGCTGGCAACCCTCCTTGATCCACGTTACAAGGGTAAGGTTGCGGACCTTATCTTGCCATCGCAGAGGGAGCAGAGGATGAAACATCTTCGGGAGGCCTTGCAGAAAGGTCTGTGCAACGCGTTCCCAGAGACTGGGAGGTTACAAACTCCTGTTTCTGGACAACGTGTTGCTGAGGCTTCGGTCAGTCAAAGAAGGAGCGGTGGAGAAGGTGGCCGTCTGACCGATGCGTTCAGACAATTTTTTGGTCCGCAGCCCCAAGGTATGATCGGTTCCAGCAACCATCGCCAGCGTCTGTTTTACATGGTGCAGGAATACCTAGGGGCAAGATCAGACTTGGACACCTTTCCCACCGAAAATCCTCTGGGTTACTGGGTCTTGAGGATGGATCACTGGCCAGAGCTTGCACAGTAAGCAATTGAGCTACTGGCCTGTCCTGCATCCAGCGTTCTTTCGGAACGCACATTCAGTGCTGCTGGAGGCATGGTAACCGATCACAGGGTGCGTCTGTCCACCGACTCGGTCGATCGGCTGACCTTCATAAAAATGAATCAGTCTTGGATCACCACCAGCTACCAAGCACCTGATGCTGATGTAACCGAATAATTTTTTTTGAAATCTCAGATCCCTTCAAAGACTGCCTATGCTGATGCTGAGTGACTATCCCTGAGTAATTATCCTCTTCCTCCTCAATCATCACGCTGATAGCTTGTAAGAACATTTTTGGTTCTGGGCGCCACCACCAGTGCCTAAGGCACAATTTTTTAGCCCCTGTTTAACAGGGGCGTGTAATTACAATTTTTGATGCAATACTTTGCAGCAGGGCTCGTTCCTGTGTTCCAACTAGAGTGTCTGTGAGGGGTTGCAGTGTTGTGGCACCAGCACCAGTGCCTAAGGCCCAATTTTTCTGCCCCTGTCTAACAGGGGCGTGTAATTACAATTTTTGAAGCAATACTTTGCAGCAGGGCTCGTTCCTGCGTTCCAACTAGAGTGTCTGTGAGGGGTTGCAGTGTTGTGGCACCAGCACCAGTGCCTAAGGCCTAATTTTTCAGCTCCTGTTCAACAGGGGCATGTAATTACAATTCTTGATCTAATATTTCACAGCAGGGCCCTGTGAGGGCTTACAGTGTTGTGGCCACAGCAACACCTAAGGCCCAAATTTTTGCTGAGTATATAGGGCAGGACCCTACTTTCAAACATCTAACTTACAAACGACTCCTACTTGCAAACGGAAGGAGACAACAGGAAGTGAGATGAAATCTACCCCTAGGAAGGGAAATTCTCTCCTGTAAGAGTTAATATGGGAAAACAATTTCTCCTTTCCACTGATGCTTTCCGATCCTTGTTCCACAAAAAAACCCAAATTTTCAAAAAACATTTTTCATTGGGACAAAAAAGTGAGGTGAAATCTTCTGAAGAGGAGGAAAGACAGCAAAACAAATGTCACAGGGGTGATAACCCTTCCCTATGTTTTCCAAAAAGCTTAGAAAAGATTTTTTGGCTGGAGCTAAACACGTAAAAAATGTTCAAAATTACAAAGAGATTCTACTTAACAACAAACCTACAGTCCCTGTCTTGTTTGCACCGCCTGTATACTGCTGTTCAGAGTATATAGGGCCTGGTGGCCCCACACCTTTCCTTATTTTAATTTGGGTGCGGGGTTCCCCTTAATATCCATACAAGACCCAAAGGGCCTGGTAATGGACTGGGGGGTACCCATGCCGTTTGTCTCACTGATTTTCATCCATATTGCCATGACCCGACATGACATTAAACCCGCAAGCAGTTTTAAATGAGATTTTTTCCTTTAAAAATGACATTTGGTGCAGGGACTGTTCTAAACATGGGAAACACGCGTCACTTTACAGGCATCCTATAGACACCCCCCAGGTACGATATTTAAAGGAATATTTCACTTTTTTTTTTTTTACTTTAAGCATCATTAAAATCACTGCTCCCGAAAAAACGGCCGTTTTTAAAAGTTTTTTTTGCATTGATACATGTCCCCTGGGGTAGGACCCGGGTCCCCAAACCATTTTTAGAACAATACCATGCAAATTAGCCTTTAAAATGAGCACTTTTGATTTCGAACGTTCGAGTCCCATAGACGTCAATGGGGTTCTAACATTCGTGCGAACTTTCGGTCCGTTCGCGGGTTCTGGTGCGAACCGAACCGGGGGGTGTTCGGCTCATCCCTAATGTTGATTCACAATACACTGTTCTGGTTTAATTTCGGCTCAGGCAGGGTGTTAAATATGAATGAAAGGTGGGCGTTACCAACCATTTTCCACCAAAAAGGGGTACATGTTCAAATGACATATTTCCTTCACACATGCATTTAACCAGTCATAATGTCATATATAATTAACTCTTTACATCTCTGTATCTAAGCAAAACTCATTATGTCACATTATGTCACCTAGAAAACTCCCTTAAAACTCCAGACTATTTCATGACACACACGTAAGTTCCTCATTTCGGGGTTTAGATTTCACTGCCTACACAGCAATATATTATAATGTCATTGTTAACCACTTGCCGACCGCCTACCGCATATATACTGCGGCAGAGCGGCACGGGCAGGCAAAATCACGTACCCATACGTGATCTGCCTCCCGCGGGCGGGGGGTCCGATCGGACCCCCCCCCGGTGCCATCGGCGGTCGGCATCTGACTGGGAGCGTCGGGAGGCGAGGGGGAGACCATCCGATCGTGGCCCCCCCCTCGCGATCGCTCCCAGCCAATGGGAATGCTCCTCTGCCTGTGTGTCGTTTCACACAGGCAGAGGATGTGATGTCATCTCTCCTCGGTCTGGCAGTTTCCGTTCCAGCGCCGAGGGGAGATGACATGTAAGTGCACAACACACTCACACACACAGTAGAACATGCCAGGCATACTTTACACCCCCGATCCCCCCCCGATCGCCCCCCGATCCCCCCCCAATCACCCCCCCCCCCCTGTCACAAACTGACATTAGCAGTATTTTTTTTTTTTTTTTTTTCTGATTACTGCATAGTGTCAGTTTGTGACAGTTAGTGTTAGGGCAGTGAGTATTACCCCCCTTTAGGTCTAGGGTACCCCCCTAACCCCCCCTAATAAAGTTTTAACCCCTTGATCACCCCCCCTCACCAGTGTCGCTAAGCGATCATTTTTCTGATCGCTGTATTAGTGTCGCTGGTGACGCTAGTTAGGAACGTAAATATTTAGGTTCGCCGTCAGCATTTTATAGCGACAGGGACCCCCATATACTACCTAATAAATGTTTTAACCCCTTGATTGCCCCCTAGTTAACCCTTTCACCACTGATCACCGTATAACTGTTACGGGTGACGCTGGTTAGTTTGTTTATTTTTTATAGTGTCAGGGCACCCGCCGTTTATTACCGAATAAAGGTTTAGCCCCCCGATCGCCCGGCGGTGATATGCGTCGCCCCAGGCAGCGTCAGATTAGCGCCAGTACCGCTAACACCCACGCACGCAGCATACGCCTCCCTTAGTGGTATAGTATCTGAACGGATCAATATCTGATCCGATCAGATCTATACTAGCGTCCCCAGCAGTTTAGGGTTCCCAAAAACACAGTGTTAGCGGGATCAGCCCAGATACCCGCTAGCACCTGCGTTTTGCCCCTCCGCCCAGCCCACCCAAGTGCAGTATCGATCGATCACTGTCACTTACAAAACACTAAACGCATAACTGCAGCGTTCGCAGAGTCAGGCCTGATCCCTGCGATCGCTAACAGTTTTTTTGGTAGCGTTTTGGTGAACTGGCAAGCACCAGCCCCAGGCAGCGTCAGGTTAGCGCCAGTACCGCTAACACCCACGCACGCACCGTATACCTCCCTTAGTGGTATAGTATCTGATCGGATCAATATCTGATCCGATCAGATCTATACTAGCGTCCCCAGCAGTTTAGGGTTCCCAAAAACGCAGTGTTAGCGGGATCAGCCCAGATACCTGCTAGCACCTGCGTTTTGCCCCTCCGCCCGGCCCAGCCCACCCAAGTGCAGTATCGATCGATCACTGTCACTTACAAAACACTAAACGCATAACTGCAGCGTTCGCAGAGTCAGGCCTGATCCCTGCGATCGCTAACAGTTTTTTTGGTAGCGTTTTGGTGAACTGGCAAGCACCAGCCCCAGGCAGCGTCAGATTAGCGCCAGTACCACTAACACCCACGCACGCACCGTACGCCTCCCTTAGTGGTATAGTATCTGATCGGATCAATATCTGATCCGATTAGATCTATACTAGTGTCCCCAGCAGTTTAGGGTTCCCAAAAACGCAGTGTTAGCGGGATCAGCCCAGATACCTGCTAGCACCTGCGTTTTGCCCCTCCGCCCAGCCCGGCCCAGCCCACCCAAGTGCAGTATCGATCGATCACTGTCACTTACAAAATACTAAACGCATAACTGCAGCGTTCGCAGAGTCAGGCCTGATCCCTGCGATCGCTAACAGTTTTTTTGGTAGCGTTTTGGTGAACTGGCAAGCGCCAGCGGCCTAGTACACCCTGGTCGTAGTCAAACCAGCACTGCAGTAACACTTGGTGACGTGGCGAGTCCCATAAGTGCAGTTCAAGCTGGTGAGGTGGCAAGCACAAGTAGTGTCCCGCTGCCACCAAAAAGACAAACACAGGCCCGTCGTGCCCATAGTGCCCTTCCTGCTGCATTCGCCAATCCTAATTGGGAACCCACCGCTTCTGCAGCGCCCGTACTTCCCCCATTCACATCCCCAACCAAATGCAGTCGGCTGCATGAGAGGCATTTTTATGTCCTCCCGAGTACCCCTACCCAGCGAACCCCCCAAAAAAAGATGTTGTGTCTGCAGCAAGCGCGGATATAGACGTGACACCCGCTATTATTGTCCCTCCTGTCCTGACAATCCTGGTCTTTGCATTGGTGAATGTTTTGAACGCTACCATGCACTAGTTGACTATTAGCGTAGGGTACAGCATTGCACAGACTAGGCGCACTTTCACAGGGTCTCCCAAGATGCCATCGCATTTTGAGAGACCCGAACCTGGAACCGGTTACCGTTATAAAAGTTAGTTACAAAAAAAGTGTAAAAAAAAAAAAAAATATATGAAATAAAAAAAATAGTTGTTGTTTTATTGTTCTCTCTCTCTCTATTCTCTCTCTCTATTGTTCTGCTCTTTTTTACTGTATTCTATTCTGCAATGTTTTATTGTTATTGTTATTGTTATTGTTATTATGTTTTATCATGTTTGTTTTTCAGGTGTGTAATTATTTACACTTTACTGTGCTTTATTGTTAACCATTGTTAACCATTTTTTTGTCTTCAGGTACGCCATTCACGACTTTGAGTGGTTATACCAGAATGATGCCTGCAGCTTTAGGTATCATCTTGGTATCATTCTTTTCAGCCAGCGGTCGGCTTTCATGTAAAAGCAATCCTAGTGGCTAATTAGCCTCTAGACTGTTTTTACAAGCAGTGGGAGGGAATGCCCCCCCCCCCAACATCTTCCGTGTTTTTCTCTGGCTCTCCTGTCTCAACAGGGAACCTGAAAATGCAGCCGGTGATTCAGCCAGCTGACCATAGAGCTGATCAGAGACCAGAGTGGCTCCAAACATCTCTATGACCTAAGAAACCGGAAGCTACGAGCATTTTATGACGTAGATTTCACCGGATGTAAACAGCGCCATTGGGAAATTGGGAAAGCATTTTATCACACCGATCTTGGTGTGATCAGATGCTTTGAGGGCAGAGGAGAAATCTAGGGTCTAATAGACCCCAATTTTTGCAAAAAAGAGTACCTGTCACTACCTATTGCTATCATAGGGGATATTTATATTCCCTGAGATAACAATAAAAATGATTTAAAAAAAAAAAAATGAAAGGAACAGTTTAAAAATAAGATAAAAAAATAATAATAATAAAGAAAGAAAAAAAAAAAAAAAAAAAAGCACCCCTGTCCCCCCTGCTCTCGCGCTAAGGTGAACGCAAGCGTTGGTCTGGCGTCAAATGTAAACAGCAATTGCACCATGCATGTGAGGTATCGCCGCGAAGGTCAGATCGAGGGCAGTAAGTTTAGCAGTAGACCTCCTCTGTAAATCTAAAGTGGTAACCTGTAAAGGCTTTTAAAGGCTTTTAAAAATGTATTTAGTTTGTCGCCACTGCACGTTTGTGCGCAATTTTAAAGCATGTCATGTTTGGTATCCATGTACTCGGCCTAAGATCATCTTTTTTATCTCATCAAACATTTTGGCAATATAGTGTGTTTTAGTGCATTAAAATGTAAAAAAGTGTGTTTTTTCCCCAAAAAATGCGTTTGAAAAATCGCTGCGCAAATACTGTGTGAAAAAAAAAAATGAAACACCCACCATTTTAATCTGTAGGGCATTTGCTTTAAAAAAAATATATAATGTTTGGGGGTTCAAAGTAATTTTCTTGCAAAAAAAAATTATTTTTTTATGTAAACAATAAGTGTCAGAAAGGGCTTTGTCTTCAAGTGGTTAGAAGAGTGGGTGATGTGTGACATAAGCTTCTAGATGTTGTGCATAAAATGCCAGGACAGTTCAAACCCCCCCCAAATGACCCCATTTTGGAAAGTAGACACCCCAAGCTATTTGCTGAGAGTCATGTTGAGTCCATGGAATAATTTATATTGTGACACAAGTTGCGGGAAAGAGACAATTTTTTATTTTTTTTATTTTTTTTTGCGCAAAGTTGTCACTAAATGATATATTGCTCAAACATGCCATGGGAATATGTGAAATTACACCCCAAAATACATTCTGTTGCTTCTCCTGAGTACGGGGATACCACATGTGTGGGACTTTTTGGGAGCCTAGCCACGTACGGGACCCCGAAAACCAAGCACCGCCTTCAGGCTTTCTAAGGCCGTAAATTTTTGATTTCACTCTTCACTGCCTATCACAGTTTCGGAGGCCATGGAATGCCCAGGTGGCACAAAACCCCCCCAAATGACCCCATTTTGGAAAGTAGACACCCCAAGCTTTTTGATGAGAGGTATAGTGAGTATTTTGCAGACCTCACTTTTTGTCACAAAGTTTTGAAAATTGAAAAAAGAAAAAAAAAAAATTTTTTTCTCGTCTTTCTTTATTTTCAAAAACAAATGAGAGCTGCAAAATACTCACCATGCCTCTCAGCAAATAGCTTGGGGTGTCTACTTTCCAAAATGGGGTCATTTGGGGGGGGTTTGTGCCACCTGGGCATTCCATGGCCTCCGAAACTGTGATAGGCAGTGAGGAGTAAAATCAAAAATGTACGCCCTTAGAAATCCTGAAGGCGGTGCTTGGTTTTCGGGGTCCCGTACGCGGCTAGGCTCCTAAAAAGTCCCACACATGTGGTATCCCCGTACTCAGGAGAAGCAGCTAAATGTATTTTGGGGTGCAATTCCACATATGCCCATGGCCTGTGTGAGCAATATATCATTTAGTGACAACTTTGTGCAAAAAAAAAAAAAAAAAAAAAAAAATTTGTCACTTTCCCGCAACTTGTGTCAAAATATAAAACATTCCATGGACTCAACATGCCTCAAAGCAAATAGCTTGGGGTGTCTACTTTCCAAAATGGGGTCATTTGGGGGGGTTTTATGTCATCTGGGCATTTTATGGCCTTCAAAACTGTGATAGGTAGTGAGGAGTAAAATCAAAAATGTACGCCCTTAGAAATCCTGAAGGCGGTGCTTGGTTTTCGGGGCCCCGTACGCGGCTAGGCTCCCAAAAAGTCCCACACATGTGGTATCCCCGTACTCAGGAGAAGCAGCTAAATGTATTTTGGGGTGCAATTCCACATATGCCCATGGCCTGTGTGAGCAATATATCATTTAGTGACAACTTTTTGTAATTTTTTTTTTTTTTTGTCATTATTCAATCACTTGGGACAAAAAAAATGAATATTCAATGGGCTCAACATGCCTCTCAGCAAATTCCTTGGGGTGTCTACTTTCCAAAATGGGGTCATTTGTGGGGGTTTTGTACTGCCCTGCCATTTTAGCACCTCAAGAAACGACATAGGCAGTCATAAATTAAAGGCTGTGTAAATTCCAGAAAATGTACCCTAGTTTGTAGACGCTATAACTTTTGCGCAAACCAATAAATATACACTTATTGACATTTTTTTTACCAAAGACATGTGGCCGAATACATTTTGGCCTAAATGTATGACTAAAATTGAGTTTATTGGATTTTTTTTAGAACAAAAAGTAGAAAATATCATTTTTTTTCAAAATTTTCGGTCTTTTTCCGCGTATAGCGCAAAAAATAAAAACGGCAGAGGTGATCAAATACCATCAAAAGAAAGCTCTAT
This sequence comes from Lithobates clamitans, assembly GCA_037952925.1. Classification (NCBI taxonomy): domain Eukaryota; kingdom Metazoa; phylum Chordata; class Amphibia; order Anura; family Ranidae; genus Lithobates; species Lithobates clamitans. The sequence goes on from JBBGZY010000320.1 coordinate 3,582,307, forward strand.
TTGTGGGAAGAAAAGGACGCAAATTTGGTTTGGGTACAGCATTGCATGACCGCGCAATTAGCAGTTAAAGCGACGCAGTGCCGAATTGTAAAAAGTGCTCTGGTCAGGAAGGGGGTAAAACCTTCCGGGGCTGAAGTGGTTAAACAAAATACATTTAACCACTTCCCGCCCTCCAGCCGTCAAATGACAGCTGGGCAGCGCGGTTCTCGTTCTGGGTGGAAGTCATATGATGGCTTTCCAGAACGACCGCTTTCACGCGCTCATGGGGGAGTGCATCGCAGTGATTGGTGTTGCGGTGTGTCAGTCTGACACACCACTACACTGATCTTGGTAAAGAGCCTCTAATGGAGGCTCTTTACCACGTGATTAGCCTTGTCCAATCACGGCTGATCACGATGTAAACAGGAAGAACCGTTGATCGGCTTTTCCTCACTCGCGTCTGACAGACTCGAGTAGAGGAGAGCCGATTGGCTGCTCCCCTCACGTGGGGGTCTGTGCTGATTGATTATCAGCGCAGCCCCCCTCGGATGCCCACCCAGGACCACCAGGATGCCACAAGGACCACCAGGGATTGCCACCACACTGGACCACCAGGTATGCCACAAGGACCACCAGGGATTGCCACCACACTGGACCACCAGGTATGCCACCCTAGACCACCAGGGAAATACCAATCAGTGCCCAGGCAGCTGCCAATCAGTGCCCATCCCCAATGCCTGCCAGTGCCATCAGTAATGCCTAACAATGCCATCTATCTGTACCACATATCAGTGCCCATTAGTGCCATGTATCAGTGCCCAGCAGTGCCGTCTATGAGTGCCCAGCAGTGCCGCCTATCAGTGCCACCTATAAGTACCCATCAGTGTAGCCTTTCGGTGCCCATCAGTGCCCACCAGTGCCACCCATGAGTGCCCATCAGTGCTGCCTATCTATGTCCATCAGTGCTGCATATTAGTGCCACCCATCAGTGCCGCCTATCAGTGCCCATCAGTGCCCATCAGTGCCACCTCATTGGTGCCACCTTATCAGTGCCCATCAGTACTGCCTTATCAGTGCCCATCAGTGAAGGAGAAAATTTACTTATTTACAAAATTTTATAACAGAAACAAAAGAAAAACTTTTTTTTTTTTAATTTTCTGCCTTTTTTTATTCATTTAGCAAAAAAAAAACAACAAAAAAACCGCAGAGGTAATCAAATACCACCAAAAGAAAGAACAAAATGATAAAAATTCTGTTTGGGTACAGTGTAGCATGACCGCGCAATTGTCATTTAAACAGCGACAGCGCTGAAAGCTGAAAATTGGCTTGGGCAGGAAGGGGGTGTAAGTGCCCTGTATTGAAGTACTTAAAGGAACACAGTCCAGCCTTAAATCGCAAAAGGCAGTATGAACATAAAGGGGGCTTTTTACAGGACTCTTTCAGTACTAGAGCACACTGAGAATTAATCTACTGCTGGAACATGGGGGAGTATAGGATTGGTAAAAAAAAATTAGCCATCTCCTAGACTAAACGAGCATCCAACTGCAAGGGGAAATTTTCAGATTTTCCAGAGTTCAACTTTTGATTTGTCTCAAACCTCTAACCGCACTTGCTGGACAGCTCGGTCTGTTTAATAAAGTTGAAACAGAATTACTGGCTGCATCATCAGGTGAAAATAAATATAAAAAATCCTAAAAAAAGGAAACTAATGCAGCCACTGCATCTTATGCCGCATACACACAATTGGAATTTCCGACAACAAATGTTCAATGTGAGCTTGGTGTTGGAAATTCTGACTGTGTGTAGGCTGCATCGGACATTTGCTGTCGGAATTTCCGACAACAGATGTTTGAGAGCTGGATCTCAAATTTTCCGTCGTAAATTTCGAGCCTGCGTAGACAATTCCGACGCACCAAATTCTGCACATGCTCTGAATCAAGTATGAGACGGAAGCGCTCGGTCTGGTAAAACTAGCGTTCGGAATGGAGATAGCACATTCCTCACGCTGCAAATTTTTAAATCTTTTAATGCAACGCATTCTTTTCTTCTTTATAATGGTAAAATAATTGAGTTGTTTTGCTGCTGATATTCACACAGAGTTCTGACAAACTGATTTATTTATTATTTCTCTTGATCTCCTAAATAATCTTTATTTTTCTTTTCGCCAGATCTCCAAAATAGTGTTTATCTTTATTTTTTTTTCTAGTGATCTCCAAAATATTTTTTGTCATTTTGTGTGTCAAGTTACCACAACACCATTATTATCTTATATTTTTTAACCTCAAGAAGATTGGTTGGTGTTGGTGTCCCTTGTTAATTTGACATTGTATTTTTGAAATGTACCTGCCTACTCACAAACAAACTGTCCTTTTTAAACTAAAACACACAGCCAAGTATTTGTGAAAAAAATAGACATTTATTAGGGGTCATAACAAAATTAAGAGGAAGGCAACGCTGGATAAACTGTTGAAATTGGCGAAGCCTTTGTAGCCCAGGGCAGACGTCAGTTATTTGACAGACAAAATTGGTAGCCTGAGGAGTCCATTTAATAGGGAGCACAATACGGTCCAGGACTCCGAGAGATCGGGAGCAGCAGCAGATGACATGTATGTCCTGAGGCTGTGGTCTTACAACAGTCTGCGTCTTTTGCCAGACCAGACCAATCACTCTCAAAATGTCCTTGCATGCTTCCTTCCAGACTGTGGCTGTGGTGTTGGAGTTGTGGCAGGAGGTGGAGGAGGAGTATGGTCCAACTCACATACATGACTTTTTTTTGTGAGTTCGCCCATCACCCCATTTTTTAGGGCCTGATAGAGGACTTCCTCACAAATGAGGTGTTGACCCACCTCCATTTCCTGCATTTTGCTGGCTGCCATGCAGGCATAGGCCTCTTGAAGATTGGGGTGGTTCTGAGGGCCGCAGTAGCCTGCCGAATCAAAGAAAGCATTGATTCCTCCACGTTACTCCCCTTCCTGGGCCTTTTTGCTGGAAGGTGGAGGGCAGGAACCTGCGATTTGGTCAGGCTACTGGGCACGGCCACCTCCTGGCTGCCACTTTCCATGGCCACTTCCTGGCTGCCACTTACCCCCGCCACCTCCTGGCTGACCCTTTCCCCCGCCACCTCCTGGCTGCCACTTTCCATGGCCTTCTTCTGGCTGAGACTTTCCTGTGTATGAAAATGGTACATAGTTTTAGTTTTTTGGTTATCAATCACACACAATTTTGAGCTCATGACTGTTGCAAATTCAATGTTAACAAATAGAAAAGACTATCCTTCTGACCCCAGCATTTTTCATTCTTGTCACAAACATTTTTGGCTACTAATGTCTATTTATATGTAAACCACTTTGTTAAATCATAAATTAGTGATCAATAATAGCATCTAGTTAACATCATTAATTTTGTGACAAGAAATATGTTGAACAATGCTATACCTGGCTCAAGCTGGGCTTCTCCACTTCTTCCTGGATGGAAGGCCCAGGTTGGACTTCTGAAGCCTCATCTGAGTTGGAAGGAAGAGTGGAAAGAAGGGTTGAGAGTGATGGCCTGATTTCAGTCTGGTCTGACAAAAAACGCAGTCTGTTGTAGTACCAGAGCCTGGGGACATATACGTTATCTGCTACTGCTCCTGATCTCATGGAATCCTGGACCTTTTTGTGCTCCCTATTATATGTGCTCCTCAGGCCACCAATTTTGCGCTTCAAATAGGGGATGGTTGCCGTGGGAGTCACCGGCTTCACCAATTCCAGCAATTGATCCAGCGCTGTTTTCCTCTTTATTTTATTATTATAAAATGGGTGTTTCACCTGCCACAGACAGGGCAGCTCCCTGTATTTATCAATGAAGCTAGGGAGGAAGTCGTGATCGTTGAATCTATCCATTTTATCTGCAAGACACAACACAAGACACACCCTAATGTCAGGCTAAACTCTCATAATCTTGTCCCAATATAGGCCTCAATCTCTAAGCAGTATAGGCCACTGATGCCCCAAGGTAAAAATGTACCTTTGTTAGCACGATCGGCGGTTCCGCTACTCCTTCCTTAGCTCACAGATAGTACGTACGACGCATGCGTGTTACGCTTTATATACACTAAACTTCGCCCACCCCTGACCTTCTTTCTAGTATATTCCCCGCCCCTTCTCTTTCGGTGCAGTGGGAGAGCACATGGTGGAGACAGAGCAGGTGCATGCGAGTAGCAGCAAGGACAAGGAAAGCCCGGAGCCACAAACGTCCCGATCCAGGAGATTTAAGGCCTCAAATATGTCCTTTGAGATGGTGGAGATGGTGGACATCTTGATGAGTGCTGACTATGACGGGAAATATGAACTGTACAGAAACCCAAATGTGAGAAAGGCCAAAATCATGACTAAAGTTGTGAAAAGTCTGCAGAAGAATTTAGGGGTACTGATCCTGCTCCTTCAATTTGAGGTCTGACCAACGATGGTCAGACCTCAAACTGAAGGAGCAGGATCAGTACAGAAGAATCAAGAGAGTGCTATAAAAAATTATGTATTTGTTGTGTGTTCCTATTATTATTATTACTTTCGTGCTGCTCTATGTGCTTATCCTTTACTGTTGTATAGTTTAAAATGGCATTTAAAATGGCAAGTTTCAGGTTCGTGGGCACAGTAATCGTTTGTAGTAAACAACGTTCGTTCGCCCACTAATACAATGTTTTTGGCAAATGCAGGTTAACTACATTTGTTCAGGCCTATTTGTATTAAAAGAAGTTTGTTGTCTACACGTGTTTGTAACTATAATGAAATTCAAACTTGATTCAGTGTAAGGAGAGGACACTCAGCAGCTGTTTACACATCTGGACGCAGGAGCACTAGTGTGGGACACCAGAACACCCTTTTAAGGGTGTCCCACACAGGTGCTCCAGTGGATACTAGGCGTGTCTCCCTGTGTGAAACTTTACCAAAAAAGGTAAGTATTCCAGCTTGAAGAAAGGGAAAAAATCATGTCTTCAGCTTGGAACTCTGCCAAAACAGACAATTATATGACACTTCCAAGCTTTGTTTCATATTCCTATTTCTTACCTCAAATATCTGTGTGCTAAGTATACCTTTTTTTATTCACATAGGGGAGAAAAGACCCGGAACATCTGAGGACATCAGGGGCCCCCAACCTCCTAAAGAAGGGGAAATCCCCACACCACAACCTGAGGATGTGGATTCTGAGGTACATAAGGTGGGCAAAATAGTGACCACAACAGGTGAGTGTCTGAGACCACAGTTTCAGGTAATAGATGTATGCCTGCATATGTATAATACATTTGGGGTTATTTACTAAAGGAAAATCCACTTTGCTTTGCAAGTGCACTTGAAAATGCACTGTAAGTGCACTTGAAAGTCACAGTAGATCTGAGGGGGACATGCAAGGAAAATAAAAAACAGCATTTTAGCTTGCACATGATTGGATAATAAAATCAGCAGAGCTTCCACTCAAAAAAGGAAGATAAGGTCTGGTGTGACCCCTCTGACACCTCCATCCCTAATAGTGCACAAAAAAACAAGAAAAATAGCCCTGGGACTTTAGATGAGGTGAGAGAGGTTTAGCCAATGTCCACAATGAACACTGAGACAAAATCAATTTATTCGTTTCAAATTGTTATGTAACTGAGCGGTAACAACAATGATTGTGAGTTACCAGGCATAATAGCCAATGTACACAACACAGATGAACGTAAATATACAAAGATTTATTACAAATGTTATACATCAATGAGCAACAATAAAACTTGATAATTGCTGGGTCAGTAAGTACACATACAAAATAAGATGATAAAATGTACATACATGTGGACAGGGAAGTATGTAAACATAATGCAGACATCAATAATACCCAGCATGTACCGGCATAAAATAAGCATCAATGAAGCCCTATGCATTTCGCGAGACCCTGCTCGCTCTTCAGGGGCGGATGCATGAATGTGGTATCTGCAATGTAAGTAATAAGATAAATAAATGTATGTGGTTGGTAAATGGGGGCAGATGGAATGATTAGGAAGAGAGGCCTGATGCAGAGACCTCATACTTACCGGAGTCTGAGATGAATCGCCAAACGCTGGATATCAAGATGGCAGCAGTGTAATGCATCCAGCTCGGGAGCTGAGGAGGCGGAACAAAACAAGGGCCACAATAGGGGAACATCCGGAGGATCAGCACGGACTGGATAGGGGTATTTCTCACTGCGGTCTCCACTTAGCCCTTTAAAATTGTGTCTGGAAAATGTCTGCAAGGATGCATATACATCAGAGGGCATCATAACTGCAAAATGGACTTAGTATATAGGGTTCTAAGCTTTAATTTATATATACATAAAGATGTAAGTAAGTGAGTTAAGCTTATAAGGGTATCTTAGTATGAACAAACTAGCTGAGATATGGAATATAGTAAATGCATGGTTAAAAAACTGGAATGGGCAGAGAGACTACGGGGCAATGTAGAATGATATAGTATTACATGTGTATAAAAACAATGTAACAAACCCAATGGGTGTCAGGAAAGTAAAAAAGTTGTACCTCAATAGGAGTGAAAAACATCCAATGGTTGTCAGTAGGTTCTTAGAGATGTGACCGCTCTATCCAATCGCCAAGTAATGAAATCAGAATCCCAACCGTGCTGAACGTCCAGATATACCCACAGGACCCCCGAAGGCTACACCCCCAGCGTCATGTACGGGCGGTGACGCATGGGCGTCCAAAGACATCCACCATCAAAGGGGGGTGCACAGATGCAACAACCACCCAACCGTCCGGGATGACCCACACAGCCCACACCTGAGTTACCTAATGGAGACGTCAGTGTATGGGCGTGGGAAACATGGCGCCGATGTGCAGGTGGCCACCCCCGTCAACAGACAGGAGAGGACAGCAAGAGATCAAGAACAGAGCTCCCCTATGCACATCGCAGCCCCCGAGCTGGATGAAAACCACCACCACAAAAGAGCACCAGCGAAAGGGGAACAGCCCAGCCCAGCAAGGCCCCCTGGGAGCAGTATGCAAATATAACTGGCCAAAGAGTGATAATACACTGGATGTAAAATGGACAAAGGCTAATGGAAACAACAGACCAGTGTGTGGGCTGAATGGGTGTCTTCCACCCGGGTTCAATCAAAAAAGGAAGATAAGGTCTGGTGTGACCCCTCTGACACCTCCATCCCTAATAGTGCACAAAAAAACAAGAAAAATAGCCCTGGGACTTTAGATGAGGTGAGAGAGGTTTAGCCAATGTCCACAATGAACACTGAGACAAAATCAATTTATTCGTTTCAAATTGTTATGTAACTGAGCGGTAACAACAATGATTGTGAGTTACCAGGCATAATAGCCAATGTACACAACACAGATGAACGTAAATATACAAAGATTTATTACAAATGTTATACATCAATGAGCAACAATAAAACTTGATAATTGCTGGGTCAGTAAGTACACATACAAAATAAGATGATAAAATGTACATACATGTGGACAGGGAAGTATGTAAACATAATGCAGACATCAATAATACCCAGCATGTACCGGCATAAAATAAGCATCAATGAAGCCCTATGCATTTCGCGAGACCCTGCTCGCTCTTCAGGGGCGGATGCATGAATGTGGTATCTGCAATGTAAGTAATAAGATAAATAAATGTATGTGGTTGGTAAATGGGGGCAGATGGAATGATTAGGAAGAGAGGCCTGATGCAGAGACCTCATACTTACCGGAGTCTGAGATGAATCGCCAAACTCTGGATATCAAGATGGCAGCAGTGTAATGCATCCAGCTCGGGAGCTGAGGAGGCGGAACAAAACAAGGGCCACAATAGGGGAACATCCGGAGGATCAGCACGGACTGGATAGGGGTATTTTTCACTGCGGTCTCCACTTAGCCCTTTAAAATTGTGTCTGGAAAATGTCTGCAAGGATGCATATACATCAGAGGGCATCATAACTGCAAAATGGACTTAGTATATAGGGTTCTAAGCTTTAATTTATATATACATAAAGATGTAAGTAAGTGAGTTAAGCTTATAAGGGTATCTTAGTATGAACAAACTAGCTGAGATATGGAATATAGTAAATGCATGGTTAAAAAACTGGAATGGGCAGAGAGACTACGGGGCAATGTAGAATGATATAGTATTACATGTGTATAAAAACAATGTAACAAACCCAATGGGTGTCAGGAAAGTAAAAAAGTTGTACCTCAATAGGAGTGAAAAACATCCAATGGTTGTCAGTAGGTTCTTAGAGATGTGACCGCTCTATCCAATCGCCAAGTAATGAAATCAGAATCCCAACCGTGCTGAACGTCCAGATATACCCACAGGACCCCCGAAGGCTACACCCCCAGCGTCATGTACGGGCGGTGACGCATGGGCGTCCAAAGACATCCACCATCAAAGGGGGGTGCACAGATGCAACAACCACCCAACCGTCCGGGATGACCCACACAGCCCACACCTGAGTTACCTAATGGAGACGTCAGTGTATGGGCGTGGGAAACATGGCGCCGATGTGCAGGTGGCCACCCCCGTCAACAGACAGGAGAGGACAGCAAGAGATCAAGAACAGAGCTCCCCTATGCACATCGCAGCCCCCGAGCTGGATGAAAACCACCACCACAAAAGAGCACCAGCGAAAGGGGAACAGCCCAGCCCAGCAAGGCCCCCTGGGAGCAGTATGCAAATATAACTGGCCAAAGAGTGATAATACACTGGATGTAAAATGGACAAAGGCTAATGGAAACAACAGACCAGTGTGTGGGCTGAATGGGTGTCTTCCACCCGGGTTCAATCAAAAAAGGAAGATAAGGTCTGGTGTGACCCCTCTGACACCTCCATCCCTAATAGTGCACAAAAAAACAAGAAAAATAGCCCTGGGACTTTAGATGAGGTGAGAGAGGTTTAGCCAATGTCCACAATGAACACTGAGACAAAATCAATTTATTCGTTTCAAATTGTTATGTAACTGAGCGGTAACAACAATGATTGTGAGTTACCAGGCATAATAGCCAATGTACACAACACAGATGAACGTAAATATACAAAGATTTATTACAAATGTTATACATCAATGAGCAACAATAAAACTTGATAATTGCTGGGTCAGTAAGTACACATACAAAATAAGATGATAAAATGTACATACATGTGGACAGGGAAGTATGTAAACATAATGCAGACATCAATAATACCCAGCATGTACCGGCATAAAATAAGCATCAATGAAGCCCTATGCATTTCGCGAGACCCTGCTCGCTCTTCAGGGGCGGATGCATGAATGTGGTATCTGCAATGTAAGTAATAAGATAAATAAATGTATGTGGTTGGTAAATGGGGGCAGATGGAATGATTAGGAAGAGAGGCCTGATGCAGAGACCTCATACTTACCGGAGTCTGAGATGAATCGCCAAACGCTGGATATCAAGATGGCAGCAGTGTAATGCATCCAGCTCGGGAGCTGAGGAGGCGGAACAAAACAAGGGCCACAATAGGGGAACATCCGGAGGATCAGCACGGACTGGATAGGGGTATTTCTCACTGCGGTCTCCACTTAGCCCTTTAAAATTGTGTCTGGAAAATGTCTGCAAGGATGCATATACATCAGAGGGCATCATAACTGCAAAATGGACTTAGTATATAGGGTTCTAAGCTTTAATTTATATATACATAAAGATGTAAGTAAGTGAGTTAAGCTTATAAGGGTATCTTAGTATGAACAAACTAGCTGAGATATGGAATATAGTAAATGCATGGTTAAAAAACTGGAATGGGCAGAGAGACTACGGGGCAATGTAGAATGATATAGTATTACATGTGTATAAAAACAATGTAACAAACCCAATGGGTGTCAGGAAAGTAAAAAAGTTGTACCTCAATAGGAGTGAAAAACATCCAATGGTTGTCAGTAGGTTCTTAGAGATGTGACCGCTCTATCCAATCGCCAAGTAATGAAATCAGAATCCCAACCGTGCTGAACGTCCAGATATACCCACAGGACCCCCGAAGGCTACACCCCCAGCGTCATGTACGGGCGGTGACGCATGGGCGTCCAAAGACATCCACCATCAAAGGGGGGTGCACAGATGCAACAACCACCCAACCGTCCGGGATGACCCACACAGCCCACACCTGAGTTACCTAATGGAGACGTCAGTGTATGGGCGTGGGAAACATGGCGCCGATGTGCAGGTGGCCACCCCCGTCAACAGACAGGAGAGGACAGCAAGAGATCAAGAACAGAGCTCCCCTATGCACATCGCAGCCCCCGAGCTGGATGAAAACCACCACCACAAAAGAGCACCAGCGAAAGGGGAACAGCCCAGCCCAGCAAGGCCCCCTGGGAGCAGTATGCAAATATAACTGGCCAAAGAGTGATAATACACTGGATGTAAAATGGACAAAGGCTAATGGAAACAACAGACCAGTGTGTGGGCTGAATGGGTGTCTTCCACCCGGGTTCAATCAAAAAAGGAAGATAAGGTCTGGTGTGACCCCTCTGACACCTCCATCCCTAATAGTGCACAAAAAAACAAGAAAAATAGCCCTGGGACTTTAGATGAGGTGAGAGAGGTTTAGCCAATGTCCACAATGAACACTGAGACAAAATCAATTTATTCGTTTCAAATTGTTATGTAACTGAGCGGTAACAACAATGATTGTGAGTTACCAGGCATAATAGCCAATGTACACAACACAGATGAACGTAAATATACAAAGATTTATTACAAATGTTATACATCAATGAGCAACAATAAAACTTGATAATTGCTGGGTCAGTAAGTACACATACAAAATAAGATGATAAAATGTACATACATGTGGACAGGGAAGTATGTAAACATAATGCAGACATCAATAATACCCAGCATGTACCGGCATAAAATAAGCATCAATGAAGCCCTATGCATTTCGCGAGACCCTGCTCGCTCTTCAGGGGCGGATGCATGAATGTGGTATCTGCAATGTAAGTAATAAGATAAATAAATGTATGTGGTTGGTAAATGGGGGCAGATGGAATGATTAGGAAGAGAGGCCTGATGCAGAGACCTCATACTTACCGGAGTCTGAGATGAATCGCCAAACGCTGGATATCAAGATGGCAGCAGTGTAATGCATCCAGCTCGGGAGCTGAGGAGGCGGAACAAAACAAGGGCCACAATAGGGGAACATCCGGAGGATCAGCACGGACTGGATAGGGGTATTTCTCACTGCGGTCTCCACTTAGCCCTTTAAAATTGTGTCTGGAAAATGTCTGCAAGGATGCATATACATCAGAGGGCATCATAACTGCAAAATGGACTTAGTATATAGGGTTCTAAGCTTTAATTTATATATACATAAAGATGTAAGTAAGTGAGTTAAGCTTATAAGGGTATCTTAGTATGAACAAACTAGCTGAGATATGGAATATAGTAAATGCATGGTTAAAAAACTGGAATGGGCAGAGAGACTACGGGGCAATGTAGAATGATATAGTATTACATGTGTATAAAAACAATGTAACAAACCCAATGGGTGTCAGGAAAGTAAAAAAGTTGTACCTCAATAGGAGTGAAAAACATCCAATGGTTGTCAGTAGGTTCTTAGAGATGTGACCGCTCTATCCAATCGCCAAGTAATGAAATCAGAATCCCAACCGTGCTGAACGTCCAGATATACCCACAGGACCCCCGAAGGCTACACCCCCAGCGTCATGTACGGGCGGTGACGCATTGAGCTTCCACTCAATTCAGATCTACTCCTTAGATTGACAGCAATTGCACTTCCAAGTGCACTTTCATGTCCACTTGCAGTGCAAAGTGGATTTGCCTTTCGTAAATAACCCCCATGGAGTGTTTTTTTTTTTTATTTTAGGTGATGTGGATGTTGTGGAATAAGAAACTCATTTCACCAGTGCAAGTGTACACATCCTCATCGGGGAGATCATGGTGTGCAATCGTGATTTAGAGAAGATAAAGGAAAACATCAATGATGTTCAACAAAAAATTAAGAACATCATTGATGTTTTAGGCAGAATCTAAAACACACAAAAATTGTACCGTTTTGGAATTTTTTCTTTTAAATCAAGTTTTAAAGTATTATAAAAGCCAAATTTTGAAGATGCAGTGTGTCAACATGTGCTATCTGCCATCACGGGATATCAATGTACGCGTTTTGTGGGTGCAACCCCTTCCTTGCAACTCAAGTAGGTGAGAGGAAGGGGTTGCACCCCCGAAACACAACCAGTGATCCCCCATGATGGGAGCTACCACATGTTGACATTAGGCATGGGATCAGAAGGAAAATCCACATTTTGTCTCCCAATTTGTGTGCATCTTCAAAATTTGGCTTTCACAGGGGTGACATCATCACATCTGATGAAAGCAAGATCAACACAGTTTGGACATACTAATGTCTGATATTGCCTTCAATTTTTCAAAGTTGAAAAACTTTGTAAGTTCTTGAGTTGTGTTTGTTATTATGGTTTTAAACGTGCCTGTTTAACCGAAAAAAAAAGGCTATTTCTAATGTCAACCATAAAAATGTTGTACACCATCAAAAACCCTTTTCTAACGCACATGTGAATGTGCTCAGAGTTAAATGTTTTATACTCAACAATGTGTGGCTTCTTATTTCAATGCTCAATACCAGTTTTTGGAGTAAGTTTTTGTAGTTTACAGTGGCAATGGGGGTTATTTACTAAAGGCAAATCCACTTTGCACTACAAGTGCACTTTCAGTACAGTTTCAGTGCACTTTCAAGTGCACTTGCAGTGCACCTGTAGTTCAAAGTGCATTTGCCTTTAGTAAACAACCCCCACAGTGCTCTAAAATTGGCCCCAATCAGGCCATTTTAGGGACTCAAAACAATTAATTCATGGTGCCGAAAAGGATGAATATTTTTATCATTAATGCAATTACATACATTAACAACAAAAACAATGTGTGTGTGTAGCAGACCCACAACATAATAGTTAGCTGAAGAAGAGATTTTCACCTCATGTATCAAATAAATTACGTTTGCACTAATGAAGAAAATGGCCAAAAAGAAAAGCCCATTGTAGAACCTAGGAGACAGACCCTAAGAAACACAAGCAGTAAATCAAATGAAATGTAAGTTCATTTTAAAATAAAAATGTATTTTACAAATGTTTCACACATTTGCTGGCATATCATACCCCCCTACCCGCAAAGTACTCCAGATATTTTTGTCTGACTTCGCGGCACTTTGGGGGGGCAAGCCAGGACGACCAGCTTTTTTTTTTTTTTTAATTCTTTTTATTGATTTTATCAACATAGTAAATCATACAACATTTAGGACGTGTCCAATAAGACAACATCCCTTCTGGGTCAAAAAGACCTCATACCTGTCTAACAAAGATCTACTAACTACCAGAACTTCCCAATGCCCCCCTGGTTCCCCCCTCCCCCCGCCCACGAACCAAAGCTCGCCAAGAAATTCCAGGATCCCTGGAGTAGCCTACATCAGAAACTTATGCTATTTTATTTGCTTATATAGATCATGAACCTCTACCCTCTAAATTTAATTATTGATGCTCATTTAGATCTCT